>CP136897.1:17230000-18480000 GCA_034359265.1 Canna indica
GCGGGGAAGACAACAGAGGACGACGATTTCCTTCCGGCGATTCAAGCGGCGTCAACTGTGACAACAACGACAAAGGAAGACGAAAGGGCGATCGATAAAAAGGTAAAAAGGTAAGGTCGGTCGAGTGGTAAAAAATAGAGATGAACGAAAAAAAAACACAATTTTTGCTGAAACCCTGTTGAACTGGTTCAAACCTTGTTGAATCGGTCGACCAGCGTCCAAATCAACCACCCATTACTTATGAGTGCAAAACCGAAAATTTTTGCATTAACTTATGGATCCGAGAATATCCAGTTCAATGTTATGGATTTGGGAAAAAGAGAGGAGGAAAATTATGATTTTGGGTATTTGCTCTATTTATTATCGCAAGGTTATGTTGTCTTAGTTGAATGAGAATTTTTTTTAGCATAATTTTTATGGGGCATGATTCGATTATTATGGGTTATTAATCTTGTTCTTATGAACTAATTGTCATTTATCTACTTTTTACCGTATATGCTTAAGTAAGTAGCTGAGGAAAGCTCTGTGTGAGCCAAAAACCAGCACAAGCCAAATGGATTGAGAAATTTTACATATCTGCTTTATTTGTTCATAAAATTCTTCTGTAACAAATTGCCGAATTCCCAGCTCTCATAGTTCATCGTTTAGGAAATTTGTTTATTTTTTTCTTGAAAAAATATCATTATGTTGTTATGATAAATATATATGTTGTTTATCTTGTTTTTTCTAATGTGGTATAGTCCCCTAATGTTGTAAAATCATTTGCTTTCTAACTATTTCTACTTGTAAATAAATATTATTCTTATCGGATTCATTTCTAAGAGAGGGCATATAACATTGCCAAATTCATACCTAACAGAGAGCGAGCTATATTCTTGCAAATAAAAAAAAATTTAAGTAATTATTTGCTTCCTAGAATTAATAGAGATATGATAAAATATAAATATAAATAAATTATTTATTTAATATATTAATTTAAAAAATTAAAAAAATATAAAATCAATATGATATTCAATGTACATTAAATTTAAAAAATTAATATTTAATTCTTTCTAATTTTTTATCTAATTCTATCTTATTATATCCAATCAAGCAAATATACTACAGAGTATAATTGAAATTTTTAAAATCTATTTATTTTCAGTTAATTTTAATATTTTATGTATAAAATATTATATATGTATACGGAAATTAAAAATATCGATTTATATGAATGTATAAGTTTTCTCCCTGCTCCCTCACTCGGTATGTCCATTGACACGTCGAGGATCCAATTACAACCAGCCACGTTACCCAATTTTTCTATCCTAATCGATCCTTGGATGTTTTGATAACATCTAGCCGTTAACTCGGTCTCCTTCCGAGCTGGATGACCTTCCAAACCCGTACCGCGATGCACTAGATCGCCCCTCCCCTCCCCGCCGCCGCCGCTGCCGCTATGGCGACTCTCCGAAAGCCCTCCTCGAAACCGTCGGAGATCCCACAGGAGGCGAAGTCCGAGGATAGAAAGTCCTCTACGGTCGAGGACCCGCCCCTGGCTCCGCCGAAGCTTGGTATCATCCTCCCCGCTGCCGCCGCGTTCTTCCTCCCCTTCTTCTACCTCGTATTCTTTCACTACCAGATCGATCCCGATCTGCGTCGATCTATCGCGATCAATGCCGCCATGAGCTTCGCCGCCTTCATTGTTGCTGTCCGGATGATCCCCGTGGCAGCTCGTTACGTGCTGCGTCGGAATCTCTTCGGGTATGACATCAACAAGAAGGGCACACCGCAGGGCGCCATCAAAGTGTCAGTTTTTCCATCTCTGTCTTTAGTCTATTTATTCATTTTATAATCTGATTTCGGTTTATTGTGTGAACAAAATTTGATGTTCCTAGCTTAAATTTAGTCAAAACCACTCCTTTTTCATATGAATTTACGGTTTGTTGAGGATTTGTGAAAGTTTGCAAAAAAAATGACCGGAAAATTTTCAAATACTCGTGCTTCACTTTCTTTATTTTTCGTCTTTTAAAAAATCTTTTATCTCATTTTCTGGCTAAATAAAGTTTGTTTATTTCACTGAAAGCATGTGTATTATTTGGTAAGATGTGACTGTCGGGTTAGTTCTTTTTCACTTTTCTAATATCTTTGTTGTCTAACTGGAGATACCAAAAATAGCAAAAGCTTAAAATTGATCTGCAAATTATGTGTGATTTGATCCAGCTATCCTACCCCCGAGCACAATGTGGCATACACAATAGTGCAAAATCATCAATTTTCATATATTTCAACATTCCAAATTGTCAATTTACCTATCCATTTTTTTTATGTCAATCAAGAACATAGATAATTAAGCTGCTATAATTTGTTCCAAATGCAATGCTATTTTTTTCTATAACTAGTATATTTTTGCAGTTGAACTCTCCGTGTAGTCCAACTTAAGGGTAAAAAAGTTTAACTGTTTGTTTGTGGCTGAGAATGGTTCGGTGGTGGGAGAAAATTCTAGTAGAACTTCATCCTTAGTGGTTTCTGGACTAGTTGTCACAAATTTAAATGCACAGTGATATCCACACAGAAAATATTCAAGTTTACTTTCTAATGCATTGTTTCATATATCATGAAGTTGTCGTAGTAAGACATTGTATTTATAGCAAGGATATAAAATATTCATATCAATATATGAAGTATTCATATTTGTATCTGAGACAACAAGCATGACAAGCAATTTGAAACTTCATGTATTGTGGAAGGGATGCTTCATCATGGCATCAGCTATTTGCTTCTTAAATTATGGTTGATTATTCTCTTGTCAAATTTTCTGTTGATATTCCAATTAATGCATTGAACATGCTCACAAATTTGTACGTTGCAACTAATTGGAGGCATATAGTGATTAAATTCTGAATATATGATGATTATTTTGTTTCTTTGCCTCATCCAATTATTGGTTTTGTATTAGTTGGCTTCTCTTGTGCGTGGATTGTATTCAAAAACTGTTGTTTTCAGTATCCGGATAGTCTGAAAACTGAAGAAATCATTATTTTTATCTCCAACAATGTTCTTTAGTTTTTTAATTCCTTTTGATTTGTCATCTTCCTTTGTCTATGATTAATGTTTAAGTTCCAAATTTTGCTGTTACAATTTTAGTTGATTGGGAATCACTTGGCATTTTTGCTCTTTCTCTAGTCAGTCTTCTAAAGATATCTAGTTGTTTAGTAGGTCTATATATATGTTAGTACTTCACACAGATAGTTCATTAAATAGGTTACTTGAATCTCTCATAATCGTGAAGTGATAGATAGTTTGAACAGAATTGCATCATCAGGAAGGGTGCATGATTATAGCTGATGCTCTCTTCATCTGATGACAATTGTGTAACCTTGACCATTTAAGAAAAATAATTATGTCAAGAGCTTATCGAATGCATAATTTCTTTCTGGGATTCTAAGAACATCAATAATCCTTGAATATCTATGGATTCTCAAACATCCATAGTTTATTGTTTTTTATGCCATTGTTTTCTGCATAAGGAATCTAATCATTTATTGTATGGACTCGCAGGCCTGAATCTTTGGGCATTGTTATTGGTTTTGTCTACTTGGTTATTGCTATACTGTTTCAGCATTTCAACTTCACATCAGACTCCAATGTAAGTATATTTAACCTACAAAACCTACAATGATATATTTTTTCTGATGGATATGGCATGGCTGCTTAAATGTTCAATTTGTAATAGTTACTGAATTCTTTGAGTCAATAGATTCTCCAAAAATGCATACAAAATAAGCAACTAAAGTAATCTATAGGTTCTTAGTTATAATTCTGCTGCTGATATTTATGTATATCAAGCCCTATTGGCACTTGACACATTAGCTCATAGTCGCAAAATAATCTTCCTTATGTAAATATCTTTCTAAACTAGTGTTATATCAAATTTCTTAGGCTATACATAGTATATCCTTGTCATAAACGTACAGGTGAAGAATTGATGACAATAATTATAGATAATCCATGCATAAAAACCGTATTCTAGGTCATGATCCATCAAATGATTTCAAACAAGTGATCGTATGGACGCCATAAATTACATCTGAAAAATCCTAACAAGAGGCACAACTTCGCTAAATATAGGCAACTTTTTAAAAGAAAACACATGGTTAGCAATTATGGATAAGAATAAACCATGAACCTATGAAAAGAAGGAAACTTTTCCTACTTGAGATTTCTTCCAAAGCAACACTGTCCACTTGGCCACTCCAGCAAGTCTCCCATAATCCAGCCATGTGCAGGGAACCAAGGTGAGATGGAGAGAGGGGAACACAACAATATAAGAGAAGAGATGTTGCAAAATGTTAGGGTAATAAATTATCATCTTTGAGAAGGTTAATAGTGAATCGTTAATAAGAAATATGCATCATAAGGTTAACATTAATGAGTCATTTCAAAGTTAAAAAAACATGCTAAATAATTTTGTTAACTAAATTATTTTCATAAATGATTTCTTTTTTTATTTCCATAAATTTAATTCTTAATAATTAAAGCACAGGGGTGGATAGTTGAGTCTGTTTGTGTGATGGTAAACAATTTGGTTAGAATTAATAAAAACGGTTTAAATTCCAATAAGTGGTCCTATGACTTCAGTTTTAGAAAAAATATTTTGATACTAGAAGTACATATAAGGATGGTTCATGACAAAGAATTTGGAAAATGGAATAGGGAAGACATGGTTCTAATATTCTTCCTGCACCTCAGTCAGTTCTTAAGTCACTGACTTCAAGTTTTTTTAGGTTCTCTATCCATAGATGGTAAAACTCTACTAGCAGTTGAGACAGGAGGAATTTGTTCAGTGTTTAACGTATTTTCAACAAAGAGTATGAGGAAATGTGGTATTCCAAGGACATAAGTGCAATGGTATAGGAGTTGGAGGGAGAACACAGTGTAGGTTTCATGTTATGGTGCAGTTGTTCGACTTTAGCTGCTTGTATGGTTGAAACTTGTGGCAAGGCATCTAAATAATGCAAGGTATTAGCAGTGTGATTGTTTAATCAGTCAATACGAGGTCTACATTTGGAAGGGTGAGGTGCATATAATTCATGTTTCATATCACCTTGTCAGTGATTTAGTGATGAATACCAAAAGGGTCATTTGTGCTCAAACTCTTCGGGCCTGTTTGGCTAGCGAAACCAAGTCTGTTTTTATGATTTGGATTTCACTGAAACCAAAATTGCTTACGAAAATGTGTTTGGTTCAGCGTTTTCACTGAATCGAAACCAGAATGAAAATGAAACCAGTTTTCTTAATAAAAATGAAAACACCAGAATGTTGTTTTCTGTGGTTTCGTGACCGTAGGTTTCGTTATCAAAATGGAGTGGCAACTTTGTAATTATAAATATTTTTTTTATAAAATTAATTAATTTAAAAATAAATCAAATTATATTAATTTTTTTAAAATAAAAATTATCATTTTCAACTTAAACTATTATCTTAAATTTACAAATTAATTAAACCAATTTATATCTAATTGACTTAAACCTAAATTTTAAAATAACTCAATTTTCTTAAAGTTAATCTATTTATAATTAGTCAAAACTAATTTTAGACCACTAGACTTATTTTTTTCTTGAAATATTATAATAACTATTAATTAATTTTCATATCTAATTGAACAAAAAAACTCTCAAACTATCAATAACTTAATTAATTAAATATTACAAATATTTTATAACTATATTAGCAAACATTTAATTTTGTAAACTAACTAAACATTAATTAGTAATTACTACTAAAAATGTTCAAGGAAAATAAATATTACTTTTTATAGCCAAATAAATATTAACTGGTTTCAACTAACTAAAACTTATGTTGTTTTCATTAACCAAACGCGTTTTCAGAAAACTGAAAACTAGAAACCAAAACCAAGTTTTCGAAACCAAGTTTTCAGTTTCACTAAAACTAAATCAGAAAATAGTTTTCTCTAACCAAACAATACCTATTTCAGCATTCTTTAGTAATTGGCATTTAATAGAATAGTCAAGTGGATGTTAAATAGTACAATTGTATGTAAGTTTTAGGAACATTCACATTTTGCTGTACTTTCTTTATGCTATCTTGCTTTACATTCTGAATTGATTGTAATGCTTGTCATTTACTGCTGAATAGTTTGATGTGGACAGCATTATCCTATAAGATACAAGTGCACAATTCATACATGATTAACTGGCTTATTGAATATCTTTCAATCAAAATTGCTTATTTTTTGGACAAATACTAGATTTTGAGCGATATTCTTGGCTGATCTTCTTGTTCTCATTACAGTGGCTCGTCGAGTATAATGCAGCACTAGCATCTATCTGCTTCATGATTCTTCTAGGATTTGTGGATGATGTTCTTGATGTCCCATGGAGAGTGTATGTTCTGCTCAAATATCTTAGTTATATTTAATTCTTCTAGGATTTGCTTATTTTATTTTGTACCATACAAGATTCCGTATCCACTTGTCCATCCCATTCATGGTAGGGGTGAGAAAAAAAACTGATTTTTCGATTAACCGGTCCAAACCGAACCGGTTTTTTCAGTTAATTGAACAAGTTTTTTCGGTTTCGGTTTATGTGAAAAAAATGGTTTTCGGTTTTGGATTCGGTCCACAATGTAAAAAGTCCGCTGGTTTTGGTTAACCAACCGGTTCAATATAATTTATTAATATATAATATATATTAAATAATGATTTATAAATTATAAAAATTTAAAAAATAACCAAATGATTTATAAATTACAAAAAATTATAAAAAATATTAATTAAATTATTAATTTTTGTAGCACATTATCTTGGCTCAATTGGTTTCACCTTTTTTTTCTTTTCTTTTTTCCAATGGAAATTCGACATTTGTTTGGATTTTTCTCCATATGTGATTTGTATAATGTTACTATGTTTGCAGGTTAAAAATTTTTATTGGTTAATCGAAAATTAGGTTAACCGAACTGAAAAAATCGAAACTAAAGTGACGGTTAACCGAAGTTAATGGACCGGTTAACCGGTCCATGCTCACCCCTAATTTAAGGTGTGGAACTCAATTTTATCTGCAGTTCCCAAGTTTTTATGTAAAAGCTGATTCTGTTTTCTCTTTCCAAGAACAGAAAATTGCTGCTGCCCTCATTTGCAACTCTCCCCTTGTTGATGGCATATGCTGGGCATACTACCATCATTATACCTAAGCCACTTATTCAATATGTTGGAGCAGCTGTTCTGGATTTAGGTGCTCTTTTACTTGGATGTATATTCTTTGAGTTTTACTATTTGTTCACCACCTGTCAGTTTGGTGTTTAGTACACAATAGTTTTGCACTCATTTATATGTAGTTATTCTGTCATGCCATTGAATCCCAGGGGGAAATTTTCATGTAACCTCATCCTGTCCCAACTCCCACTCCAAAATGATCTGAAATTATACTTTGAAGTTTGATCATTGCGTTTAACAATGAAGATCTCAACTCATTTTATATAAGGATTAACAAGTCCTTGCTTTTCCCAATCAAGTTCTTTCTGATGGAGTTTACTTATTAATGATGAATAACTACTTAAAAAGGAAATCTAACTAGATTCACAAACTATGCACTTGTTTCCACAGCCATACAACTTTCTATTCAAGGATATTAAGTTCTTATATTAGTACCTACTAAAAATAATAAGCATCCAAATGCTAGGTTTATTATTAGTAGATCACTAAAGCTTTCTTTCTCCCATATCAATTCCTAATACTCTAAGGTGGTGTTTGGTTCGATGGAATAGATGAGGAATGAAATACTATTCCTTGTGGCCTATTTATTCCCTTATTTGGTTGCAACTTGTTGACATTCCCCGACATTCCCCGACATTCCCCGACATTCCCCTGACAATTTCCAAAATTGTCCTTCAATATTTATAATATTACATAAGAATATAAAAATTAAATTATTGAATTAATTTTAATAATTACATATCTTAACCATTATTTTATTTTTAATTTTTAATTTATATAAATTCAGTTACTTTTATGAAATAAAATAAATACTAATTTTTATTATTTTAAATTAATAAATTATTTACATTATGTTGTTGTTAATTAGAATAATTATAATACCTTTATTATATTTTAGAAGGGCATTTAATCATTTTCCTCTCAATTCCTTGTCTATTCTTAATGTCAACCAAACAAGGAAATACCATTCTTTGTCTATTCCTATTCCTTATGATTTCATTCCATCCAATCAAACACACCATAAGTCTCTAATGTCTATTCCAAACTCTCTCAATGTTACGCCTATTGACTCCTGCAGTTCTCGTAAGTGCTTGCAGTTTACTTTGCTCAAACCACTGAAAACCAAAAATATGCTAAACCAAGTCGATCCTCCATTTGAATTTAGGTTCAGTTTTTACTTCTATCTGATTATATCATGAGCTAAAACTTAGCGTGCATGTGTTACATTACCTCAAGTCAAATCAGGACACAGGTTACCAGACAAGGTAACATAAGGAATGGGTGTAGAAGTCCAATATCACAGTTTTATTTTCTTTCAGTTGGGATGCTGGGAAAGAGATGTTGATGAGGATGCAAGTGCAATTCTTATTATCGAATTTGTGCAGTTATTAATTCTGATTGGTTGTACATGCTTTCTTTACTGTATTTATTCTCAGGTTGCCAGTACTCTTTAGAAATTTTGTAATTACACTTAACTATCAGATGATTAATTTATGGCATTACTTGACCTTTTCTGTGTGTTTGTGGGGAACACAGGTTGGATTTACAAGCTATACATGGGTATGCTAGCTGTCTTCTGCACAAACTCCATCAACATACATGCTGGTTTAAATGGTTTGGAAATTGGGCAGACTGTTGTAATTTCAGCTGCAGTAAGATCACATTAAACATCAGATTTCTTCTTGCCTTTTCATTTCAGAATGAAACTAATTATATATAGTTTAATTGCAGGTCTTATTTCATAATGTGATGCAAATTAGTGCATCTACAGACCCAGAATATCAGCAGGCTCATGCATTTTCTCTTTACCTTGTCTTTCCTTTGCTGACTACTTCATTGGCTTTACTTTCATATAACTGGTAATAATACTTAATTTAATATTAAAGTTTTCTCTCCATATATTATCATAGCTTAGCATCCAAAAAATTCATATGAATAAATATGAATGCCATTAATTCATATGGCAGGTATCCTTCATCCGTCTTTGTTGGTGATACCTACACTTACTTCGCTGGAATGACTTTGGCTGTAGTTGGAATTCTTGGCCATTTCAGGCAAGTTGCACTTATTTTATTCCTGTTTCTTTATATAGCTAGCTAAAACTACTTTAGTTACTTGCTCCCTTATATCTGCTAGATCAATATTTCTCTATGCTGGAAAATTCTATTTGGACAGTAGTTCAGATGATTTTTACATGTTAAAGCAAATCTATCTACCAAAATAATCTTATTCTATTAAATTTGAGAACTTCCATAATATCTTACAATTAATTGCACTTAGAAGTAAATGCAGCTTAGGTTTAAATACTTATTTAATGCCCAAAGCAATGAAATACTAAGAAGGGAATAGGAGTTAAACTACTAAAGTGCATGTTGGCATGCTCATCTCCTTGATGTACTCTTATCCAAATACGGACATGTGAACACACATTTGGAAGGATTGAGTTCTTAACACTCTACATCTGAAATCAGTATTTTGGCACATGAACACCGACTTTTAAGCCTGGTGAACTGGTGAAACAGCTTCGTAGGTCCATGATTTAGAGAAAAAGAGATATTTTAGTAGGTAGAGGATTTTTAGTGTTGACTATGATAAAGGTAGAGATGTGGTTGCTCAAGGAAGGATGTAGGTGAGCAGTAGGTTGTGGCACAACCATTGTGCTTCTCTCTAAGCTGAGCACAAAGCCACATAGGCTTGGGCCTAGTTCGGGCCGGCCAATAAAAAATTATAAAAAAATACTAATTAATTTAAAATATTAACAATTTGACCAAATACTTCCAAACTAGTCATTTTATAGTTGCTGGGACAGTTAATTCAGTAAAAATATTTTATTGACAGATAAACCCTCCGGAGTCATTTTTGGAAAAAAAAAAACTTAATGCCCCTCTAACATCTACTGGTTTGAACCTCTCCCCGAGTCCCGGTTGGGTTGAAGTTAGGCCCAACCTGACTTGGGGCTGTGCTCCGTTCCGCACAAGGTTGGTGAGATACTACCTGCATGCATTGAACCCTAGACCAATTCTGATTGAATTTTCCACTGGATCTGGTCGAGTGCAATCTGATCTAGAATTGGGTCGGGTTGAGCACAACCAACAATGGACCACGTTCGAGCCATCCTCTGGCTCATCTGGCCCATTTCCACCTAGAGGGAGGGTATGTCATTAGTGGTTCAGATTCCCCAAATTTGTTCAAGTGCTATGGGTTAAACTAGGAAATTTAATGCTTGTTATATTCATAATATTTATGTGTAGTGCTTCAAAATTTAAGAGGTTACCAGAGGTCTTCTATATGTGTTTGGCAATTTTTTCTTTTGTTTGCTAACCTCTAGTAAGCTGAAATTTTAAATTTTTAAGACATTCTGGCATGTTGCCTAAGATCGATGATTCAATTCCTAGTTGTAACTTCTTTTTACATATGAAGTATGAAATAGAACTTATATATAAATCTCCTTGTTGCATTATATTATGCTTCCTATGTTCTCTCTATGATAATTTCCTTAAGAATGTTACTGGACATGTACATGGTTATGAACTTTTATCTACCAATTCGTGCTAACTCGTTGTTTCTATCTGCAGTGAGACACTCCTGCTTTTCTTCTTGCCTCAAGTTTTGAATTTCCTTTACTCATGCCCTCAGGTTTCTTTAAGTTCTCAGTATTCATTTCAGTTCAGACTGTTATTTTCTGTCAGTTCATCTGATTTCAGTTAGACACTCCTGCTTTTATTTTCTCTCATTCGATCATCTGATTTTTTATTCTCTCTAATGCCCTTACAGCTTTTTAAGATAATTCCTTGCCCAAGGCATCGCCTACCAAGGTAGGTTGGTTCCAGTTTATTGTCAAATTTTGTGTTGAAATTTTATTTTCATAGTACCTTTTTGACATTGCAAATCTTCTGTTCTTCCAGATTTGATCCTCAAACAGGACTCTTGACTGGAACAAAGGATGGGACCCTTGTAAACCTATTCCTCAGATTGTTTGGTCGCTGCACAGAAAAGACCCTATGCATCAAACTCCTTATTTTTCAGGTGATTCAATTTGTATTAGTAATTTGTGCTTTTACAGGTGCAATTGAGATAGGAACAGAGTTGCAAGAATTTAGTAGTTATTTGGCCCCATGTACTTGCACTTTCTCATAATCAAAACTTCAGTTGTGAAATAGATATTGATCTCTACTCATGGATATTTTCCATCCTATCTCATATTTGCCTCATAGCTCGTCGGTCAGACCAATGGTTCCCTTCTCATTAGACTTTTTTTTAGGTAGGTGGGTATAGTTCCAAATCCATTATTGGTGCCTGTAAAAAATGAAGAGGAATACTAAGAGTGAGCACTTTGGCTGGTTTGGTACCTAGGATGCTTCATCAGAAAGAAATGATGGCCCACTACTGCACTAGGATGAATCAATGGACTTCTGTAGAGGAGCTTCCATGAATTTGTGCTCATTGGATAAGATAAAGTAGACAATGAGTAGAAAAAGAGAAGAGAACACAGTCCAGCTTCTGAAACTTACACTCTCATAGCCTATTGGTTGTAGTAGAAGCTTAGAATTAAAATAGAGGGACAATAGATAATTGATATTAGTCTTTTGTTCTGATATATTGTTCCATCTTGTTGAGGGTGTCATCTAGCTTTGAGGTGCTTTTGAGATCTATAGATCAGTAGCATCTGTCACGCAGTTCTAGCTTGGAAGGTGAACACCATATATTCTTGTTTAGGGCTACCCTTGAATTCCTCTTTCCCTCCAAAAGGAAAAACTTCAAATTAAATAAAGTTCAGGGTAGAGGTTGATTAACTACACAGTATAGCAATCAAATGTACACAATCCCATATTCCTGGCACTTGAGACCTTCTCAGTCTGGTTTTCCTTTCAGCTAATAGATCAAAGTGGTGCATCTAGCAGCCTTAAACATCTTCCTTGATCATCCTAGCTTTTAGAAAAGCAGTGCCACCTTGAGAGGTCATTGGAATTGATCTTTCTCCATCGCATATGTGGCTTCTGCCACTTCATCAAGACTGACTTGGTCATCCTACTGGCTCAACACTTCCTAGTTTCTAGCTGTAAGAGCCAAAGCCATACTGATGCAAACAAAATGAGATTAGTGAGTTTTGGATTCTGCTAACCCACAACATCATGCATTCCAAGCAATTGAATTTGAATATTCAAAGTAATTGAAAACAACTTCACTTTTCATTTTTTAAATTCATTTATTCAGCCAAAATGAATGATGTTTTTCTGCACAGGCTTTGTCATGCCTGCTGTGTTTCTGGCTGAGGCATCTTCTTGCTGGATGGTACAAATGAGGTGCAAGAGCAAAGTCAATCAAACATTTTACAGTACTCAGATTACATCTTGGCACATAGATTGCTGATCACCCATGTACTTTTGTTAGTAACTTAGAACCCTTACTTCTGCTAATTGCGATGTAAAATTTTCCAATCTGTGCTTCCGTCATTGTAAAGAGAAAAAGAAAAAGAAACTAGAGCTGCTGACATATCCCTAGAATTATTTATTAGCAGCATTCGGTGCCTGATACCACAGAATGAATGTATTTAATTTTGATGTGAATTAGAGTTTTAACTAGTGCTGTCATGCCCGATTTTGAATAAAAGTAAATGTTGGTATATTATTCATTCTTAATGAGAGTATTTAACTTAAGCTCAAAATTTTAGGTAGTGCAGTTAATCATCTCAAGGGAGATGTTCTATTTCCGTGACTCAAATTCTGATCGTTACCAAGTAAAAAATGTCAACACAATTCAAGTTACATTGGCATAGATGGAAAAATTAAACAAGGGTTAGATAATCAATAAATTTAAAATACAGTGATACCAATCCCTTACAATTTAACGATATGCTTCGTCCAAATTCCTACTTTATAATATTTCTTAAAAAAGACGAAATTTTATTGCAAGTACAATAGTTGATTTGTTAGCTTATCAATCTACGTTAGGACTTATGTATAAGAAAATGTCGACATTGAGCTTCTATCTAATTCAAGTATCAAAATTGTTATTGAAGTTTATTTATATAAAAAAATTGTTGAGCTCCGGGGGAACTCAATAAATTAATTATTACCTTATTAAAATAGCTGTGAACAATTAATTTATTATATTAACTATTGCATTAATTATTTGTATAAAAATATTTAATAGAATTAAATATTAGTTGTTTATATATATAACAAAAAGTAAAAAAATGAATAATAATAATAATAATAATAGAACATACACATACTTATAAGTTATTCGTGAATAATCATTCATCTTGCATAAGCGAGCGATATGAGCCACTCTCAAGTGCCATAGTGTGGAAGGAAACCCATAAAAACTTATGTATTACCACTCTCGATTATTTAGGGCTATTCATATGATCTTAACTACATTGGTGCTGCATTTGGTTCATTGATAAGGTCACTTAAAGTTAATGAGTCCTCCGCTAACCTTTTGGTATTTGCCTCAAATCCTCAAGTTTGAAATCCATAGCAAGGGTGGAGTAGTTAGCTAGAGTTATAGACTCGTGGCTTTGATGTGTCTCTTACTTTTTGTAGCTTTGTTTTACTATCTTTTGATGTCATTTATTATTCCTGAGTAGAGTTTGACATTTTTTCATTTTGGACTTTTTTTTTTGTTCTGAAAGACATTGGTGTGTTAGTTATACAAGTAGAAAGCATTATATATATATTATTCATTTGCTAGTTATTTTAGTATTATCCAAATACCCAAAATCATAACTTTTTTTTTTTTTTTTCAAATTCATAATTTTCAATTGGATATTCCCAAAATCATAACTTAAAGTTGATTTTTTCGATTTTACCCCTAGCGGTTGGTTTGGACGCTGGCCGACCGGTTCAACAAAATTTGAACCGATTCAACAGGGTTTAATGAAAAAAAAAACTGGTTCATAGGATTTTTCGCTCATCTCTACTACTTTTTACCTTTTTATCGATCACCCTTTCGTCTTCCTTTGTCGCCGTTGTCGCCGCTTGAATTGCCGGAACCTATGTTCTCGCATCCCGCACAAAGCCCTTGAAGCAAACTGCCACCCTGTGTTCTCGCGTCCTCTGTTGCCTCCCAAATCGCTCCAATCGTCGCATCATACCTCACTGTTACCGCCCCATTCTCCGGACAAGTTCTTTAAAGCTCCTAACCCCGCAAGTAAGCTCCTCACTGTAACTTTGATGATTTGCCTTAATTTTCCAAATCCAAGTAGTATAAATTCCAACTTTTATGAACGACTTCCTTAGTTTTTATTTATTACATTTAATTGTTACATATTACACATTTTGTTGTTTACTGTTTAAGAATAGCTCATTTAATTTCAATGCAATTCCATACTTCTGCAAAAGTATGTAATACTATTTTATTGAATAATACTATTTGATTATATTTGAGTCCTTTATGAGCTTGTACCCTAATTTTAAATTTTCAAAATTTATAGAAATTAAATAGTATAATTTTAATGTGATTCCATACTTTTGCAAAAGTATGAATTTGTCAATAATTAGGATAATATTGCATTAATTAGCTTTATAGACTTATATATGCATGTATATATTGATTCTATATTTTGAATGAAATTTAGTTTTTTTTTGGGTTAGTTATAGACTTTTAAAGAAATATGGTATACTATTTTATTAAGTATTATTTGGTTTTATTTGAGTCCAAGTACTATTTGATTTTATATGACCCTATTACAGACATATATGTTGATAAACTTATGAAATAGTATAATGTAAATGCAATTCCATACTTTTGCGAAAGTATGGAATTGCCATAAATTCGGGTAATATTCATTAATTAGCTTAATGTTGACTTCTATATATCGTTTATTGACAAATTTATTGAAATACTTTTGAAATATTATAAATTCAGTTCCTTTCCATACTTATGGAAAAGTATGGAATGGTCATATATGGGTCATAAATTAGTCCAATATTGAAACATTAAGGCTTATATAGACTTTTATATGTCATTGATCTAATGATTCATTTATTTTCAATGAAATGTGGTGCTTAGTTTTTTTTAGAATTACATTTGGAAAATGAGGACCCGACACAGCACTCGCAAGGTTAGCTTTGCAGGTATGAGTCTGTTGTTTTCTTTGTTTATTAACGATTAGATCTTATCTTATTTTTTAAACAACAAACTACTTATGTTGCAGACCCAATTGATGATAGAAGTCAGCAAGCTTCAAATCAACAAGATGAAGGTTGTGAAACAGAGTTAGCAGAACCCTCTTATGCACCACTCTCAAGAATGGTAAAATGACATGGACATGTCCTTCAATGGACTTGCTATGTAGACAGATTCAGAAGGTTCCTCCGACTAGGTTTAGTGCACAATTGGGGCAACATGCAAAGCATTCACATAAGTGCACAAGAGAAAGCTCTGATACAAACCACCCCTTTTGGAATATTCCTGGACATAGGAGAATTTTCGATGTCTAGGAATTTGCTTCTCTTAATTATGAAGCAGTGGGTGAAAGACCTAGTTTTTAACTTCAAAGGAAAGGAGGTGACGTTTTCAGAATCTGATGTGGCTCTCCTCTTAGGCCTGCCTAATCATGGAGAAATAATTCCAACTCCAGAGGCAAGTGAATCCACTTGCGAGGGCTATATGAAGGCCAATTTTTTTCTGGATGGAGCAACACCTAGTAGGATACAAATTGAAGACCTAATGATTCAAGTGCATGGCTCCAACAATCCTCAAGATATAGAGGATTTTTGTTGTTTGCACATTTTATATGTATTTTCCTGTATATTATTTTGTACTCCCGGATATCGTGTACCGGGTTATTTGTTGGGTTATGTAGATAACCCGAATGACATTATTAAGTACAATTGGTCCAATTGTATATATTCATTCGTAGTCGGACAAATCCCCTCCATTGGGGAAAGAATCAGATTAGTAGTTGAACAACAGCAAGCTAACCCAGCTGCCACCTACATGCGTGGTTGTGTTAGTCGTTTGCTGGTTAGTATGATATTTTTTATGTCAATATTTTATTTTATATTGTTAATAACATGTTTTATGGATTATATTTTTTTTGACAGCGTTGGTTTTTTGAACATATTCTCATTTTGGTTCCCAGAGCCATACCAAATAAGCCCAGATTGTGGAAATGCGTTATTATAAACTGGCAAACAAGGACCCTCGAGTTCAAATGGGAGGTTGTGACCCATTTTGAAGTTGTTAAAAATCTTATTCCTTCTGCCGAAGAACAACTTTTATTCCGGCCACGCACTAGGGTATGAAGTTACATATCTATTCTAGTTCAATAGTATTTTCTCTAATTTCATACTTTCACCAAACTATGAAATGACTTTTTATTATGTAATTTTTTTCAGACGATCGAAGATTTGTTGATTGATTTTGTAATGGAAGAGATCTACTGTTGATGCTTGCCCTCTCACCCCAGCATTGTATATAGGACTATTGTTATGAGGGTATCAATTCAAAAGAATAAATATAATCTGAGGAAAATGAGGGGAACCCCCCTTTGGCAAAAAATAAATGGCAAAAAGGCCAAAAAATTTCAGAAGAATGTTGAAGAAATTATTGTCCCAAGCCCGAAACCAACCAAAGTTGTTGTTGCAAGCTCGGAACCAACCATCATTACTGTTGCAAGCCCGGAGCCAAGCAAAAGAAAGAAAAAAGATGTTGCAAAGAGATACACTAAGAGGTCCAAACAAGAGACAAAAGATACCACATCAATTTTACCATTGAATTTATGTCTGGATGATGAAGATGAGAAGAAAAAAGATGAGAAAACTAAAGTTATTAAAAAGCATGTAGCCGCAAAAGGAAAAATTCTTCGAAATATAAAAATTGAATTCTTCGAAGTGTATAAAGATGTAGCCAAATAACTATAATGACAATAACTCTCTTCTTATTTTTGGTGCAGATAAAAAATAAATTCAAAGATGCGGAGGAGGACATTGTCAATTTACTTCTAACTTTGAATAAATTAGAGTGAGTGTTATTACAATTTAAATTGTTATTGCGGGACAATAATTGTATTTATGAGTGAATACATTAGAAATTAGAGTGAGTATGTTGGAATGGTGTAGTAGATTGAATACTTAGTATTTTTTATTTGATTAGGTTGAGCAATGATTATATTTGGAGATGCGGGCACTACTTTTTAAACTTGGAATGTTTGTGGAATATACTAGACTTCGATACGCTCATAGACGACGACACGATTGATGGCTATGCGTCAATCTTATTAAGGAATACTTGTAGCAGCCCAACTAATCATATATATTTGGGCATAATTTTCGAGGTAAATTTATCATTTATTTTGCAAAATTTTGAAATTTCAGAGTTTTCTCAACGTATGGAATCATTACTTTTGCACTTCCAGAGTATGAAAGTTGGGTTTTTCTGTGTATTAATGACATTCTATAGTTTTGATGAAGTATGAAATTTGGTTAATGGTTTATTTCTTGGAATTCTAGAGTTTTCTCAAAGTATGGAATTATTAATTTTGCACTTTCAAAGTATGGAAGTTGGGTTTTTCTGTGTATTAATGACCTTCTATAGTTTTGATAAAATGTGGAATTTAGTTAATGGATTATTTCTTGGAATTCTAGAGTTTTGTCAAAGTATAGAATCATTACTTTTGCACTTCCAGAGTATGAAAGTTGGGTTTTTCTGTGTATTAATGACATTCTATAGTTTTGATAAAGTGTGAAATTTGGTTAATGTGTTATTTCTTGGAATTCTAGAGTTTTGACAAAGTATAAACTGAAATCAACAGAATATGACAAGATAGTAATTGTGATATGCAATCATATATTAACATATAATAATTGTGATACAGAGTCAAAAAGTAGTATTTTCACCAGTTCCATACTTTCATGAAAGTATGGAATGCCTTCTTCTGAGCTCAACTCATACAGAATTCAACTTACAGAATTCAACTCATATATTAACAGATAGTAATTGTGAAACAGAGTCCAAAATTAGTACTTTCACCAGTTCATTCTGTGTGATTTAAGCTCAGAAAGTATAGA
The DNA here is from genome assembly GCA_034359265.1 of Canna indica. NCBI lineage: Eukaryota > Viridiplantae > Streptophyta > Magnoliopsida > Zingiberales > Cannaceae > Canna > Canna indica. The sequence continues at coordinate 17,248,232 of CP136897.1, forward strand.
ATGCCTTCTTCTGAGCTTAACTCATACAGAATTCAAAAATGAAGTATGACTATACATCAAATGGTATCCAAAATATGATATATACCATCAAAATTTTATCCAACAAAAATATTATCAGAAATGAAGTATGTTGTCAGCTGGGTGGGGGAGCTCTGCATGAACGTTTGTTGTGCCTTACTTGCTTGCATCTTGAGCACTTCCTCTGAAGTCTGCCACTATGTCTTGATTCTCTTCTATTTTTTTCTTTTTCTACCAGGTTGTGCTAGAGATTGGGGTGGTTTCACTTCGGTATCATAAGGTTCTCTATGCCAATATTGCTTGCTTCTTGTCAGATAAATTTTTATCATCATATATTTTTTTATAAGTCTCAACAGTGAAATAACGCTCACAATACTCATAAGGGTCAAGACTACAATAACCGATAGCAGCCATGACATGTGAACAAGGAATACCATAAAGTTGAAACTTCTTGCAAGAGCATGATCTATTAGCTAAATCAACGATAACTGTTTGATATGAAGTTTGTACATGGTAGCAATGGTCCCAATGTGGATGCACAACATGCCAACGACATTTGTGGCAATTCTCTGCTAAAATTATTTCCATTTTAACAGTCAAAGTAGTGGTCAATGTAAGAGAAACTTTACGTCTCTTGAAGAACCACTCCGAGACCTTGCGTCTTGTCATCTCAATCAATGTTGTGATTGACAACCCACGAACTTCCCTAAATAATGAATTCAAGCATTCCACAGAATTAGTTGTTATGATATCATACCTCCTACAGGGGAAAAAGAAATTAGCCAATTTCTCATTCTCCAATTGAGATATCCATTGGTAACTTTGCTCATGAATAGCCAATATCTTTTGCATACATTCATTAAATGAATGTTCCGTGGTTGACAGCTGCCCAAAACAAGGGCACAACATCTTTTGAACGAACATCATGTACTAAATTTTTTGCAAGATGAACCATACAATATCCATGCGCAGCATCCGGAAAGACATTTCTCACAGCAGCTATGATGCTTGGGTTCCGATCACTCATAATACTTAATCCCCTATAACCGGGGATGCATCTAAAAAGTTCATCCAAAAACCACTCCAATGTTTCTATTTTTTCAATTTCAGCCACAGCAAATGCCACGGGAAAAAGCCTATTTTCTGCATCAATAGAAGTTGCAATCATAAGAACACCTGAGTATTTACCTCTCAGATGTGTTGCATCAATACATAATATAAGACGCATATATTCTTTAAATCCACGCAAGCTTGCACCGAAAGCCCAAAAGACATGTCGAAAACAGTGGGTGGAGGAACAACTCATCAATTTAACTTTTGATTCAAAGTCATGAATCCTTAATTCCTTAAGATATGCTGGCAAATCTTTGTAGCTTTGATCATAGTCACCACGAATGGAAACAAGAGCAATTTGGAGTGCATTGTATGCTTTGTTATAAGATATACGCACTCCAATTACCTTTCTTATCGCAGAGATAATAAAACTACTATTGATTTTCTCATTGTCCAAAAGTTGCTCCTTATGTGATTTGCAACAAAAGTGGCAGTGCATTGTCGATGGTCCAAGTTCAGCCTTGCAATAGTACAATTGTGCTCATTGACAAAAGTCACTATTTGAAATTTACCCCTGCTGGTTGCTGACAACGTCCAACAACAATTGGGCTCTTTGCATCCGACTTTGATATAGTGACTATTGCTTTGGATGCGTCTCAATTCAAAATTTTGCTTGATACAATAAGTGGTAAGAGCTTTCTTGAAACTACCTCTATCAAAAAATACCTGAAATTAATACAATATTGGTATTTATTAGACTGATATCCAATAAATGATAACTGGACTGATATTTTATATAATTCCATACTTTCACAAAAATATGGAATGTCTATCAACGAATACGACTATTATATGGACTCATACAGAATTCAAATATAATCATTACAAATGATATCTATTAGACTGGTATAAAAGAAAATGATACATTGAATGATATTTTCTCGAGTTCTATACTTTGGTGAAAGTACACCACAACAAAAACAGGCATCGGTGACGAAAAAATTCGTCACTGGTGCTTGAAAATCCGTCACCGAAGGGTATTAGTGACAGAAATTTCCGTCACAAATTCCATCGCTGAAAGTCTCGTGGCTAATGCTTCATTTGCTCTTCTGTGATGAATGTGTCCGTCACAAAAATTTGTGACGAAAATTTTTTCGTCACAAAATCCGTCACTGATGTCGATGACCGAAAATAAATTTTCCGTCACTAATTATGATATTAATTATAATTTTTATTAATAAAAATATATCAACTATATTATATTATAAATTTTTATAATATAATATAATATTACAATAATATAATAATATATTATAATATATTATAATAATCAATAATGATATTACATTATATTATTATTTATACTTTTATAATATTTTTAATAAATTTATAAAAGATAGCATGATAATAAACTTTTTGATCTCATGATGTGTCAATTTATAAAATTTAAAAAAATTAGGAGAGAAAAAAATTGATCCATATGGGACTAAAAAATATATATTTATAATGGTTAAAAATAAGTAAAAAATTATTTTTAACTCATGTGGGACTAAACATGATAAAATTTATTTTACTAATAATTTTGTTTAATTTTGTGTCAGAATTCTATTTCCGTCACTGATCTGTCACTGTTATGTGGTGGCTCAGTGACGGATCCGAAGAAAAAAATTCAGTGATAAATTAGTGTCGAAAAATTAGTGACAAAAATGAAATTCGTCACTATTATGTCACTGATGCTATTTATTAAAATTTCTAGGCCAAATTGATCAAAAATTCTATGACTGATTTGTGACGGAATCGTCTTGTGTCAGATTTTCCGTCACAAATCCATCACTGTTTTGGAAAAAAGAAAGTTCATTTCACGCCATGACAAATCCGTCACAAATCTGTTACAGTTTGTGATGGATTTTAGCCGTCACTAAATTTCCGTCATTGATGCTCATTTTTCTTGTAGTGGTATGGAGTGCCTTATATTGGTATGATTATTGTAGTTTTACACCGGGTAACATATACAAGTATACATTATAGACAACAAAACTACTATTTCCTCTAGTTCAATACTTTCAAAAAAGTATGGAAGACACCTTATTATTTTCAAATGAATTACCTGATGTAGATACAATTCTGAAGTCTGTGAATCATCATCAATTGGATAAACATTCATGGAGTTTACCAGGGTGTCATCTTCTTCTTCTTCGACTTGACAATCATGATCCCTTATGTCATACTGACCGTCAGTGAAGTCAAAATCAATGCAATTCACATCTTCAGAAGTGAAAACATCATAGGATTCAGAAAGAATGACATCTTCATCATTGTTCACATATGTTTCAGTCTCCTCATCGCTTGTGTGGATATTCTCCACACCCTCACCCGCTCCATTATTCTCGTACATATGTTCCTCTAATGAAAAATATCTTCCAATTACATCACTAGAAGTAAAAATTGAATTTGGAAATTCCTCAATTGCCTTAACTTCTTCTCTTATCCTCTCCTCAGCAAGCTCTTCCTCAATGTAGTCATACTCATCATCATCAAATGTCAAAGGGAAGTTCAGATCTAAAAATGCTTGACTTGTATTTTCTTGAGCCTCTTGAGCTACAATGACAGTGTCAATTATAGTTTCAACCTGGTTTGACGCTTGTTGTGTAGAAGTTTGTACATTGGCATATGTATCAGGCACAATAAAGTCATCATTGTCAAGATATTGCGACCTACAATGATATAAGTTGATAATTATTTGTTTATCCGTAGTTAACAATAAGTGAGGATGAATGACATATAATTCAATAACTAACAAGATATTATCAATATCAAAATCTTGCACCATAAAACTATGTGCATCAATCATCACACATACACCTATAACCAAATTAAATCAGAATGAGTATGGAATAGATTATAGAATTCTATAATTTCACAAAAGTATGGAATTGATAAAAAAAGATAATATCATTATTTTTATCATTACTAATATATAATGATTCTACTAAATTAAACAAAAAACCAAGGGCACTGATGATAAAAACTTAGGCGGATGTACTTACAAACTTTTGCGAAAGTCTTGAAACAACTCCCAAGTTACAACTAGGGTTCATGTTAAATAGAGTGTAACAACCATTCTTGTTTGAGAAGTGGTTAATAATGAAGAAATTTTACTAATGGAACTGTATGTGTATGAAATAAAGCTAAGTATTCAAAAACTATGGCATTAGATACTTTCATAAAAGTATTGAATCAAGCAAAAAAGAGTACATCATTAGAGATTTGTTCACTAATATGGAATGTTTCTACATAATAAACCAAAAAATAAGTGAAACAATAGGTACAAACCTGTGACTTTGCCGAATTCCAAACTTTGCCGAAAGTATATAACAGCCAAGGTATTAGTCGAGGTCATGGAGGAATGAAGAGAAAATTTCGACGTCAACAAAGGAAGCCGCCAGTAGCAACAAGGTCGAGCTAGCTAATATGGGGAAGAGCAAACGATTGAGCGAAAGTTGAGCAAACGACATGTTCGAGCACTGGGAAGAGCAAATGCGACGTCAACAAAGCAAGGCGCCGGAGAAAATCTTGAGTCTCCAGAATTTATAACACCGGCCGGAGAAGAAGTGAAGAAGAAGTTACGTGCTCCAATTCCACGTCCATCTTTACTTAAAATCCTGTTGAACCGGTTCAAATTTTGTTGAACCGGTTCAAATTTTATTGAACCGGTCGGCCAGCATCCAAACCAACAGCCATGGGCAAAATCGAAAAAATCAACTTTAAGTTATGATTTTGGGAATATCCAATTGAAAGTTATGGATTTGGAAAAAAGACGAGAGAAAGTTATGATTTTTGAGTATTTGCTCTTTCTTAATTATGTTATAATACTCTTGAACTATCATTATTTTATCTTATTCCCCTGTCGCATACCCGCTTGGGAATTAAATGTCATATTGATATAGGATTGAACCCTAAAAAGGGGCGTAGTCAAATGTGAGTAGCACGATTGATGACAACATATTGTGTGTTACCTAGAGATATTGTGTGTTACCTAGAGATATAGGGTTCAAATCCTAATATGATTACTTGTTGTGACTTTCTATCTTTGTTAAAAAAACCCCTAAAAAGGGGCGTATACTCAAACTTTAGCTAGGTCGTGTTAGATTCGATTTGAACATGGCCAAGTTCGTGCCGCTAGTGGGCTGACCTGACCGATTACCACCTCTATATCGATGCACTTGAAAAGGTTATTTTTACCCCGTGAACATGCAACTCATGTGTATATCGGCGAAAATATAATGAAATTTGATCTTTGGATCAAACTAAAACAAATTTATAAGTTAGGAACTAAATTAGTGTTTTTCAAATTACGGTGACTAAAATAAATCATATCAAACTAGCAGGATTGAATTGAATATATAGATAAAATATTTAAATTGTTACATTATAGTTAGGATAAATACAAATATTTTTTGATGAAAATACTCTCAAAACGAGCTGGTGAGAAGAAGTCAAAAATCTCCACGTAAAAACTTCAGATGATGCTACCGGGGCGGACGGATCGCCCGGCACTGCTCCGAGATCTTCCGGCGGAGGTAGTAGCCGTGGTGGGGGTGGTCCGGCGATATGAACCCCCAGCGGCGGTGGTTCTTAGTGATCTTGAGCAGCCGCAGAAGGATGGTCTCCGTCAGGTCGCCGTCCCTCGCCACGAAGCGAGCTACCTTGTCGATGCGCTCCTTCTCGTCCTGCGCCAGCCGGGGGTAGTCGGCCTCCGCCGGCCGCCGGACGACGTGCCGCTCAGCCGCCTCCTCTGCGTTGCCGATTCTGAGCTCTCTCATCTCCTCCTCCGATCCAACACTTTGAGAAGTAGAGATATAGGGAAATTAATCAAGGGCTTTAATGTACGAGAGAAAAGAGGAGTTGAATTCGCGCCGAGACCCGTTCTTTCTTCAAGTGTTCGATCGATCGATGTCCATGTACTTGCAGCGCATTCAATATATAGCTCGGAATTTAAAGTCCAGATGTACTCGCTCGGTCGCTTGCTTCGAATTAATTTTGGCACTGACATGGGAGATCTACCATGCACCAACTGACAGAGGACATGTAACATCCAACTAGGTATCATCCACGTGGCCCAATCAAAATTGGGCCAGTTGGAAGGAAGCTACAGTTGCAAATGAGTGTGTGAACAAATGACATTTTAAAGGAAAAATAAAGTATAAAATGTGAATCAGGAACAAGTCCTGTTTCAGTTTCATGGTACAAGAAGAGACACTAGCTGTTGCATGCTAACACCCAGCTTAAATCATTCAAATTTATGACAGTTTTTGCTCTTTTGTCTTTGCAAACAACAAACAACAAAAGATCTGCATCACTGGATTTGGGTACTACTACTACTACTACTGCCTTTACCAACAAGAACATAACACTGCTATATCCGAATTATACACATTCAAAGCTGCTGCATCGTTAATCTATAATTCTGATTTCTAATATGATTTCCCACCACAAACTACAGCAGCACCAATGCAAACTTCCTTATTAGATTCAAGAAGAATAGGAACAAGTTAACTCTTTGTCACTTCTCAACGTTCTCATGTCCTTCTACTAGGAAATGTTTCTACTAATTTCCCTACAATAAACTGTCAAAAAGGATGAACCTTTTGGTTTCACAAGATTAACACAATTAAATTCATAAGTTAGTGTCCTCACCAGGCAAGGGATCGGAACATCAACGAGCAAAGTGCTTCTCAAGGCCAAAGCGGGGGGAGGGGGGCTAAACATCCTCAACCTCCCGAGCTACAACAAAGCTAGGCTGGGCAAATGGATTTGGAAGCTTTTAAATTCCGACGGCGTGTGTTGGACTAGTATTCTTACAACTCTTTACCCTAGACTCCATGAGAATTCCAGAAACGGTTCAGGTCTATTCCTTATTTGGAGGAACATTGTGAAGCAATTTGAAATCTTTGACGTCTCCTTCATCTATCAAGTCTCCTTCAATGGTGGAAGATTAAAGGACAAATACAAGTCTTATTCTCAACTTTCTGCTACCCAGATGCCTCTATTGCTGACGCTAAAGATTCCAACCAAGATGGAGTGGTCATAGGTTGGAATATCCAATTCTTTAATTTTGTTCCTACTAAGCAAATCTCTAGAATGGAATAAGATTTAGCACCTTTCCTTCGACGCTCGAGGGAGGATAAAGTTTTGTGGAAGTGGACAACCAATGGAAAATTCATCACAAGCTCTCTCTACCACTAGCTTAACTTCCGCGGTGCTGTTGATCCTCGGGCAGCCTACGTCTAGCAAAGAAACTGCCCTCCTGCCATCTCAATACCGAAAATTGGCTTATAGAGCGGAATAGACTGTTAAGCAAGGACAGGTTCCTTACATGGAATATTCAGGTAGACCAATTATGTGTTCTCTGCGGATCTCACAATGAGTCACACTCCCACCTATTTCAGATCTCTATACCATCGAGGAGTGGCTCGTATTCCTTGAACTTTGTAATCACCTGCACTTCTCCATTTGCTTCAAGCCTTGGGAGTTAGCTGGTCGTGGTGGAAGACGAAAAATCTCACATAGTGTTAAGAAATTAGTGGGCCTAACTACACTCCAAAAAGTTAGCTCAAGGGGAAGGACTGCCCAAGCTATTTTAAAGGCTATGTTGACCATATCCTTAAGCAATGTGGGAGTTTAACACAGGTTTTAACTCATCGTGATATGGAAATGGAAGATTTGGCATGAATGCAACATGAGATGTTTTGACAGCAGCAAACAATCGTTCATGGAACTTGAAATTGAAGCGACCTCAATGCTAAAGTTCCTTCAGCTCCCTTAATATGGTTTTAAGTTTGTTGTTGATGTTACACTTGAACTGAAAATCTATCTATTTACTTCCCTCTCCCCTTATTTGTATTTCTCACACCTCCTAATAAATACAAGTCTTTTTTTCCAAAAAAATTAAATTCATATGTTGCCCTTTTCAAGAAGAGGAGGGGACTTGTAAACCTACTCTAAATAAAGATCAAATCATCATTAAAACACCATTATGATCTCAAAGGGGGCACAGCTAATTAAATACTCTTTTAGAATACAATGCACAACCTTCATCTGCAACAAAGTTTGCATATTTAGTTTCTAATCACTAAGATTAAAAATTTTCAGATTCTAATACGTATGTTATGTCCTGTAAAATCATATTGCTTCCACTTTAAATTTACAGAAGCAGAAAAGCAAAATGTTGTTACAAACAGAATTTATACACACAAAAAATACTAAATCGGCCATGAAGCCTTAGGAACTAAATGTTGTTTAATTCTTAGTTTTTGCTAAACATCAAAAGAGAGTTTCAATTTGCATGGTGAGAGGTATTTAATCGTACTCATACCATTTCATTGGCATCAAGACTAATATTTTCGAGCCATCTGACAAGGTCCTTGGTTGAAGGTCTCAGCTTCGGGGAGTCGCTCAAGCAAAGACAAGAAACCTCCAGCATTTGCTGCAACTGCTGCTCGTGCGTCTTGACATATATGTTCGGGTCGAAAACCTCCACTTCTCTCTTCTCCTTCTTCATCTGAAGAACCCATGACACCAACTCCCTTCCAGCTCTTGGTTTGCACATATCCAATGGCCTCTTACCTGTAAGTAACTCTAGAAGAACAACCCCAAAGCTATATATATCGCCCTTGTAGGTAGCAACGGAGGACTGGCCATATTCAGGAGGAATGTAGCCCAAGGTACCGACTAGATCTGTTGTAACATGAGTGTCATAAGGCAGAATAAGCCTTGCAAGTCCGAAATCAGCAAGATGTGCTTCAAACTTATCGTCAAGTAGGATGTTGCTGGACTTGATGTCTCTATGCAGTATGCGTGGATCACACGACTGGTGCAAGTATGCCAAACCCCTCACCGCTCCTTGTGCGATCCTAAGTCTTTTTTGCCAATCAAGCATTGACCCTCCTTCATTCCTCTCATGAAGCCAATAGTCCAAGCTCCCATTCTCCATATATGAATAGATTAGAAGTCTATCACTCCCAATCTTGCAGTATCCTTGAAGTAGAACAAGATTTTGATGTTGAGCTCGCGAAAGAGCTTCTATCTCAGCCTGGAATTCCCTCTCCATCTGGCCGTAGTCACCCGAAAGCCGCTTAATTGCCACATTACTACCATCTGGCAAAGTTGCTTTGTACACTAAACCAAATCCTCCACACCCAATTATGTTAGCCTGATCAAAATTGTTGGTTGATTTCAATATGTCACAAATGCTTAACTCCTTATTGTCCTTGTTCTGAAACAAAAGAACCAATCGTGAACCCTCTATCTCCAAGTTGCCATTGGCATCGACCACTGGCTTCACTGAATCCTCCCTACTTCGGCAACGAGCCCTTGACACAAGCAAGTAGATAACAACGAGAAGTAGAGTTGTGCCAAGTCCAATTCCAAGGACCATTGAGATGATTAAGCTTCTATTGGTCTTTTGTTGGCTAACCGTTTGTTTTGAAACTTGGGGATGGCCAGGAATACATGAATTCAAGTGATAGCCACACAGACCCGGGTTTCCTTCAAAGTCGGATACTGAGAATGTTGAGAATTGACCTCCAGTGGGGATGAATCCAGTCAAATTATTGTAAGCCACACGGAAACTTGAAAGAAAATTCAACTGAGTCAGTGACAGAGGGATGCTCCCAGTGAGATAATTATGTGACAAATCTAAACTTTCTAAGCTTGACATGCCTGATAACTCTTCAGGTATTATTCCCGATAACTTGTTTTTGCTTAGGTCCAGCGTATGGAGCTTCTTTAGATTCCCTAGTCCCGGCAGGATTGGTCCGACAAGCATATTATTGCATAGGATCAGGGATGGTGGAAAGCTACTAAGTTGGTTGTACTGCAATCCCTTACCACTGTTGTTCCTTTTAATGAAGAAGGGAAAGTAATCTGCAGAAGCTCCTAGCTTTGATGCATCAGAGGAGATTAGCCCCTTAGCATGTGCCAAACTTCCTGGGATCTCGCCGCCGAGTGAATTGTTAGACAAATCCAAATAGAATAGGTCATCAAGATTTCCTATCCATGAAGGGATGGCCCCTTCCAAATGATTCCATGATAAGTCTAAAACCTGTAGCTTGGTGCAATTGACCAACCATAGAGGCACTGAACCAGAGAGGCCACAGTTTGCAATAACAAGAAGCTGCATGTTCCGGAAACCCCATATTCCATCCACCGGCATCCTTTCTCCATCATAGAAATTCATGGTGAGTACTAATCCGGTGAGGCTGGGGAGGCCCTGAAGGATTTCCATGGCCGAAGATATGTTTGACAAGCTGTTGTTGGAGAGTGAGAGGAAGGAAAGCCAAGTAAAATTCTTGAAGCTAACTGGGACTTCCCCGGTTAAATTGTTCCTTGCAAGATTTAGTGTTTTCAACTCCATACACTGATGCATGCCATAAGGAATAGGGCCAGTAAAGAAGTTTGCTCCAAGATCAAGATAGAACAGATGAGTCATCTTTTTGCAATCAAGATTGATCTCACCATTGAATGAATTGTTTCTCAAATTAAGCACTTGAAGAGATGATAAGTTTGATATTGAAGCAGGTAAAGAGCCACTAAAATTATTGGAATGAACACAGAAGCATTGAAGCATGTTTAGGCTACCAAAAACATCTGGAATATTACCAGTGAAGGAATTCAGTGAGAGATCCAATTGCTCAAGATTAGAGAGATTACCTAAACTTGAGCTCAATCTGCCCGAGAATTGATTCTCTTGTAAATTTAATGCTTTCAAAGATGAGAGCTTGAACAAATCTTCTGGCAAATTTCCGGAGATTTTGTTAAGATCAACGGATAGCTCCTCAAGATGACTACAGCTCACAATACCCGCTGGAAGCTTGCCGGAGAAGAGGTTCATTGAGTATCGAAGAATTCTGACTATTGGAGAAGAATTACATATCTCTGTATCAACTCCACCGGAGAAAGCATTGGAGCTGATATCAAACTCCGTCAAGTTCGTCGATCCAGCGAAGAGAGGAAGACTTCCATTGAAGAAATTGTAGGAGAGGTTGAAAACCCTGATTGAAGGAAGGTACAAATCATCCGGAACTGACCCGGAGAACTCATTCAAGCTGAGATTGAGCAGCTCCAATCGAGGAAGACGAAATAGCTTCGAGGGAATACTTCCTTTGAGGAAATTGGAAGAAAGGTTAAGCCATCTGAGATTATCCAAATCAGCCAAGGAATCAGAGAGGGAGCCCTTCAAGCTCTTGTTTTGGAGGTCCAATCCAACCACTCGCCGTCCCGAATCCACGGGACCACCGCAAGAAACGCCAGGCCATACGCAACAATTCGATGAAGAAGCATTAAAGCTCCAACCTTTAATCCCAGAATCCAAGCCTCTCGAGAAATCTTCCAAGGCTTTGAGATCATTAGAGTTGCACACATGATCCTGGGACCTCGTGTGCAGACATGGGAGAAAGAGGAGGCAGAACAAAAAGCTCCATCTTTGCTCCAAAAAAGGCGCCAAGGCGCCTCCTTTCTTCGCCATTGTAGCTGATCACTATTAAGAGAGATGCAAAGGCGGCACCTTGAAGAGTAAAATACTATGAAGACCTGAATTTGCACCTCTAGAACAAAGCTAGACGACGAACACCAAGGAATTCCTCAGCTCCAGAGCTCAGATGATATGCATGGGGAGTGGTAAAGGAGGCACCTTTAAGAAAAAACTAAAGTGAATAGCCGAGGAAGAAGAGAAGAGGTGCAATGAATAGACTTTGGAGAGAGAGAGAGAGAGAGAGATGCTAATTATAGGACTCCTATTGTTTTCCTGTAGCCTCAAGATCAAAAGATTAATTTAAGCAGTGGGAGGAAGAAGAGTGCACTATACAGAGAAAAAGAAGAAATCGAAAGCGTTTTCTCGTTTCTTTACTCTTTTTTCCTGAAGAACTTGATGACCATGACATGCTGATTAGAATTAAAATATCATCTTATGTTAAGTTAAAAATCAATCAAATTAATTTGATAAATTAATTGCCATCTACAGCATTATAGTCAAAGGACAATTAGATGGAGAATAATGTTTTGAAGGCATCACTTTTTCTCAACTTTTATGGTCAGATACTGTGCCAACCCTGTGACCACACCCCCACTATTCCTCTTGCTTTTACGATCTATCTTTGCTTTTGCTTGACTCAAATTTTTCTCGTGAACCCTAACATTAGATTTTGTCCATAGGTTTGGCAATCCAGCAAATTAAATATATAAATCTATGCATATAAGTTTAAATCTCATGTAGTAGTAAGAGATATTACTAGTATTTATATATATGCATATAAGTTTGCAAGAAAATCACATACCAAACTATTTTGTGCAATTAATTGTGAGAAAAGTAAGCATTTATATTTAATGTAATTAACATTTAAATATAACTATCAGGAAAAGAAATTGAGATGCATTGTTATCTTTGATATTATTGAAAAGGACAAGAGAAGCCATGAGATAGGAACGATGTCAACGACTTTGGGTTGCCTGCAATTAATATGTACGACTTTGAGTTTCCTGCAATTAATACCAAAAGATGACCAAACTTTATGTAGGCAAAAATATATTACTTCAAGATAGTATATTAATTATTCAATCAAATCAATTTTACCATTTATGTTTTGCATTAGTTTAAAACTATTATTTAATATTTTTACTAACTATTTAACTTATATTATATTTTATCATATGTTTTGATTTTTTGATTTATTTCTCTTTGATAGCAACTAAAAAAATGTGTGAATCAAATATTATAACAAATTTTAATAATGAATAGTTCAATAATATATTATTTTGTACAATTAAAAATAGACATATATAGTTGAAAAGATATAAAAAAATAGTTCGATCACAAATATTAGAATTATGTCACTCAAACACAAAAATGAATTAAAATGACTTTAATTTATGTAATCTTTTAGTATTTTATGAATATATAGGTCTGTTTTGTTGAGTTCTATGTTCGAATTCCAAGTAAAAATATGAAAATAATGTACATATTAGCTTTTATGATTGTATAAATTAAATTAAAATATTGTTTATTTATCTTTGCCCTTACCCATATAAATTTTCACTGATATTTGTTATTATACTTAATTATTTGGGTATGGATATTATTAAGTTTTATGAAATTGAAACTAATTTTAACTATTTTATTTCTCATAAAATTTAAAATTAATTTAAATTGAAGTATTTGTGTATACAACTTTGCAATGTGCACGAAGTTTCGACTAGTCAGTTATATCATTTATTAGCTCCTATAGAGTATATGCAAAGTGTGGGATATATTTAGCAATTAATCACACTGTGCAAATTATCTCTCAATTTGACTAAAACTATAATATTTTCTAATTTACTTATATGAAAAATTATATCTTTCTTGTTTCTTACTTTATATATAAAGAATAACGGTCCTTAGTACAAGACATGTACTTATTCTCAATCATTAATTAATCATTTGTGCAAAATTGACATGTCGATTAACACTCTAAGTGGATTTCAACTTTGGCAATAATATCAAGGTAAAGCAAAGGTCTATGGGGCGGCGATTGCTTGGTGGTCCGGCAACGACCGGCCGAAAGTTAATTTTACTCATCGCCACCATGCGTGAAGAAGATATCATTGTCAAGAATCTAATATAACTCACTTCATCTCAAAGCAAATTAAGATCCACCAACTAAAGCTTTAGATGACTGAGTGATGATTAGTACATCAGTAGATTCATCACGCAACTGGTTTACAGTGGAACCCTTTTAAGAACTTTCACTAACCCAATCAAATGAAGGAATTTCGAAAGAATCAAATCACATTTGTCTCGTTCAGTTTTATTCATAAATAATCACAAGGAAATTAAAAGTAATAAATATATCATCTGAAATCAAAATGTTGATGGTTATGAAGATCAAAAAATGATTCTGTATAAACTGCATAATGGGTGAACAAATTATATTATGCGAGGAAAAAAGACTGCAAACAAGCAAACTGAGAAAAATACTAGTCTCTTGTAATACATAGATATGCTTCTCCCTTTTCAAAGGAGGTTCAATAAATTTGAATGGGAATATTATATCCACTTTCAGTGGCCTAACATGATAAAGCAACTTCTCCATTTGAGCACTCCAAGCATCATAATAGACTCCTATCTTTTTCCCTTAATGGCTTCTGTCACTTTGACTTGTGGGAGATGAATGGGAGGTGTTTGATTGACTGTGTGTCAGTGTGTGAAGAAGTGTATTTCTACTGAAATGGTTTAAAGGGCAAATGAGAGGATGCAAGGAATAGTGATCACCAATAATACATGTCTGCCATTCTCAAAAAATGGAGTTTATAGCAAGAGTGGACATCACTACCTTGTGATAGCTGCCATTCATAGATATGGTACTGCCACAAGTCCACTCATCAAAATTAGAAGAGTGATGTCCATACAGAGTTGTAGGCATAGAAATAGGAGAGGTTCATAATGAGTCAGCATTTTCAGAATTGAGGATGAAGTCTAGCACACACACATAGCAAACACATGATGAGCAATCATAATGATAAAGTCCACATGAAAGTTTCATTGAATGAATGATAGGTAGTCCTTTTGGGTACCTGAACTGGCAATCATGATCGCTTTTTAGGTTTGTCCTTCAGATGTACATTATTCATATAATGCAGTCACAAGTGCATGTTCCTCCACTTTGAGCTACTACTCTGTGAGAAGCTAGTGTATAAAGTTGAAGGGTGGAAATGGATCAAATTAAATTAGGTTTATTGTTTTAAAAGGACAAACTTAACTGAAAATTGAGACAAGAGTAGAGTAGTTAAGTCCGGTTTAAATAGTTTTTATTTTTCAATTTAATTTGAGTTTAAAATTTTTCAGTAGACAAGGTATTGAAGTTTAAAAATTTTCTTTCAGTAGAAATGAGTTCAGAAGAACTAATGGTAGGTTGGTTAGGGTTCATTGCTTTTTCTCCACAATTTTTGAACTTTTTATAACTTTTGATCAAATTTAAGAGGGTTTTTTTTATATAATTTTTAAATGAAAAACTAAAAGCCAATCTAGCACACAAATAGAGGGTTATTTTGAGCACCCCTTCTAAGAGAACCTCTATTAGCATGGGTCATGATTCTGTCTAGTTTGATAAGCCCTCCCAAAAGCCAAGCATGGTTCATGTGCTGTAATGCAGGTGCCAGGAAAGTTACAACAAAAGATGCACAAATCATTCTTTGAGTTCGAAAGGAAAAATACCAAGGAATGAAATCTAGGAGAAAGAGGCGTACAAGAAGAGTTTATGAATTTAACATAATATATGTTTCAATCGTACAACAACAAAGGCAAATCAAGCCAACAAATAACATGACATGAGATCCATATTTCATCAACTTAGTCGTCTTCAAATAGCTTGACAACAGCAGATAATATTGTTGCAAGGAGGAAAGTAAAATAACACCAGCCCCTTAAATTCAGGGTCTGGAAAATATATGCTACTTAAATTGACATGAAAACATCACCTAACTAGACTATCTCATGCAAGGAAAGGTTGTGAGCTCCAACAGCTACTAAGCCTTGATCAAGAGGTAGCATTGACAGTTAACAAACCAGAAAATGTGTCACTGTCGGTGAGGAATGAAAAAAAGAGGCATATAGCTTAAAATGGTAACAGACTACCTTCAGCATCTGCCGCATCGTTGCCATATCCTAATCCTGCTCAACTTTGAGATGCTGAAGTTTGGACTCCAATTCACCTTGATCATCTTCAGCAGCTCCTTCCTCCTCTTCTCCCTCTTCACCTTCCCCTTCAACATCATTCTCATCCAATGGCCCAAGTACATTCTCAGAGGCCTTACCATTCTTTAGTATTTCCTTTATCTCATCAATGCCTTCATTCGAAATGGCATTGCCATTTATATTCAGCAGCTTAAAGTCAGACTTATTTGACACTGCCTGAGCCAAGCATCTAGCCCCGACCCTCATTATCATGTTATAACTCAGATCAAGTTCCTCAAGCTGTGTGTGGCCATCTTCCAATGCTTTAGCAATCAGAAGTGCACCTTGATCCTTCAGCTCATTCTCAGACAAGATAAGTTTCCTTAGTGACTTCTTGACAGAAACACAGTCTGCCAATGCCTGGGCAGCTTTTGGTGTGATCTCATTTCCAGCAATATCCAAGACTTCTAGAGAAGGAACAAATTCCTTGAGGGCATTAGCAATGGCAATAGTTCCCTCGTCTTCCAAATTGAGATAGCTAAGGTAGATTTCAGTAACATGAACAAGCTCTTCAAGTGTCTTGCTGAGGGTTATCCCAGCTTCCACACCAAAAATGTTATCACGGAGATCAATCCTCTTCAAATGAGCACAAGTCTCCAATGCCTTGGCCAACTCAATTCCACCCTCAGAGTCTACTCTTGTTGATGAACATCTGAAATCCTCCAGATTAGGAGAGTGTTTCAGTAGCTCAGAAATAGCAATAGCACCCTCATCTCCAGTCATATTGTTATGGAAATGTAGGATCTTAAGCTTGCCAGTTGACGGAATTAACTCACAGACAGCTTTGGCTGCCTCCTCAGAAATTCCATCATTCATTAAGTAAAGCTCCTCCAAGCTATTTTGTGATTTTAAAAGTGCCCCAAATGCCCGGACACCCTTCTCACCTAGGGCATTGTCAGAGAGGTTGAGGTATCTGAGAACACAGCCTTCTAGAGCTGATGAGAAAATCTTCATAACTTCAAGAGCTTCATCCTCTGGCCTTCCTGCAACAATATCTGACAGATCTACTTCTGTCAGCTGCTCCTTAACAGATGCCAGAATAGGTGCTGCAACTTCTGCTGCATCAACACCAAAGCTTCTGTTGCTGAAACATATCTTTTTGTATGAGTTCCCTTTCTGGGCTAGTGGACTGAGAAGCTGACTGGCCTCCTCAGCATAAATGAACGATCTAGTCCCTCCTGAAATATCAAATACAGTTTCAGTGGGTTTAACAAACCCCTCAACATCCTCTTTGGGTCTAGGACCTCTTTTAAGTACTTCCAACATTAGCTTGCTGGATTGCTTGGCGTAGAACTGAATTGCAGAACTTCCATCACCATCAGGTTCATTTTGGAAATGCTCACTGGCAGCGGTGAAACTTTCATCCTCAATCTTCTTAGCATTCTCCAAGGCTTCCTCTTTGCTCAAAAGGCCATACTTCCTGGAGAAGATTGATTCTGAGGAGAGAGTCTTGGTCATCTTTTCCACAAGCATCATTCTCGTGCTTGAACTGGGTGGCCACAGTTTGATTGAGAATGTGCGGGAATGAAATTCTTGGGAAGTGGCATCCATATCCAAATTTGAACTTCTGCTTTACAAATTTGTAAAGTTGTAGATATTCAGGTGTATAATCATATAGATCACAAAACTGGAGGATAAGAACAAAGACTACATCCATAGAGCAAAACAAAGTGAATGACCAAATGACAGAGAAAGGTGAGCAGAAAACAAGGATAATGTAACTATATATAATGATGACACACTTTTGAGACTATATAGTACACATAAGACAACAAATTGATTTTGAACTATATGAATGAATCTATACAAAACTCCATGTTCATATTTGTGAAATAGAAATGCTTAAACTTAAAAACTCATGTAGTAACCACACTCTTTCACTAGGTCGGTTGATTAGGCATGTTTTAGCAAATTTCATAATCCTTTTTCTTTTGCACTTTAACCATATCTATACAGGGTGAGCCTACAATGGTATGGCTGCTCAGTTGCAATAGGGGAGACTAGGAGTTCGAGTTGCGAATACAACCTCTTCAGTATGCAAAGATAAGGGTGAACATATTGACCCTTCCCAAACCCTGCATTGGCACTAGTCTTGTTTTTTGAATCTTAATACTTTAATCTTATGTGTCTCAAAATAATTTGGATAGATCTTGCTTCAAAAGAATAGATAGAAACTTGGACCATGCAGCAGAAATACTCAACACCCAACACTAAGAAACTCCTACATTTTCAAGATGATAATTGATAATAATTAAGATAAATCAAATTGAATAAAACTTTGGTGTCATCAGAGCATGTTTGAGCCAAATGAGAACACTCAAACAGATGAATGAGAAAGAACAAATTGAATTGTACTCTCTATAAATTCAAATAAACAATTCATTACAACCTTGTTTGTGGTCTCATATCAAAGTTGTTAGAAAATCAAATAAATCAAATCACAAGGAGCCTATCATGAGCAACGACCTTCATCAGTTCAAGCAGGTTACCAAATCTTTCATTTTTTTCTTTCTCCTATAATACCAAAGATTAGGTTGAGCAGCGCATCCTTGTGGGCAGTGGGCAGACCACTCAGACATGGCTGAACGATCTCAATCTCTTTGTTTATCAACTTATGACAATCAATCTTACCTCAAACGTTCCATAAGTGAAACCAAAAAGATCATCAAAAGTTCAGTGAAAAGTATAAAAACAAAATCATGATCATTTGAATTGAGACCACGGTTTAAACAATATCATAGTTCTGATAGTGCATATGTTGTCATTAGATATGCTGATTGAATTGACTTATTAATATTGCAGTTACCATTTCGTCCAAAAATGTTAATTTCATATAGGCATGGGTAATTCTCCCCGTATACTTTTGCTCAGGATCTAACTATTGGACTCTGTCCAGTATAAAACTCAAAGTGCAAAGATATCTTCTTTAGTCAGCACTCTGGCATATACAGCCAGCCCATATAGAGATAGACAACAAAAATTATCTTACACCTGACATGGATAATAAACAAATGAAGAAACACTATGACCAATAATAAGCATGTTTCCACAATAAATGGCAAAAACCTAGAGCCAGTACCTTAGGGGCATAACCTTCTTGGATTATGATCCCGAAAGGAGGAAATTTTCATTTTTTTCTTACAAAAAACAGTGTAAGCTCCACAGACTATACAAGCAACATATAGTTTTCGAAGAATGCGAAAAATGCATCATTCATCTGCTCACGAACTAAATGACGGTTTGGCAAACTGTATAATGAGAAGATCCGCAAGAGACTAGAGCGAAAATAGTGGCATACCTACGAAGATGGGATGAACGAAAGGATTAGAGATTTCTACCGAAGTTGCCGGGATCAAAAGAAAGCACCAACAAAGGGGGGGGCGAAACGGTGCCTGGCTTTCTCCGTCGTTGCTGTCTTCTACAGGAGAGAAAATGAAACCCTAACTCCTCCCCGAAAAGAGACAACGTAAAAGGAGCCGACCGGTTCGGTTTGCGTGATATTTACTGAACCGATTAGTCCAATTAAGTCGCGCCTTACATAGTTACATGATTAAATAAGGAGGAAAACTGGAGGAACCGAGGAAGCGAACCGAAATTAAAGAGCAGGCCAACATAGACCGGCCTTTTTTGGACCGGGTTCGAATCCTTTTCAGCGGGTACTCGATTCTAGTATTTATCCATTTTATCGAGAAGGGAACGGATTTCGTAACCAGCTAGAAGACACAACAGCAAATTCGACCAAAAAATTATCGCGAAGGACTTTGCATAATTGCATATTAAAATACAACAATCTTCACTCTTTACCAGTGTTTTTGCTAATTTCTGCAAAATTATGTTTGCTAAAGATAAGGCTTTTCATTCATATTAGAATTTTTCTACTTCGTGCACCAAGGGCATGGATTAAAAAAATTTAATTAGTTGAAAAGAGATTTTTTTTTAAAAAAAAAATTATTTAAATTACATAATTAGCCCGGAGAGAGTAAGAGCGAGAAGAAACTAGTTGCGCCAATCGCAAGGGGAACAATGCTCATGGAGGTAGCCTCAAAGAGTGGCGGTTGCACTCAAACCAAATGAACCAGCTCTAGATGAGACATAATCTGAATCTGTTCCGACGAGAGGTAGACGAGCAAGCGCGGATGGAGTTCCCGGTCGATCCAAGTGAGAGGAAAGAATTCCAACTACAGAAGTGAAAGGAAGCATCTCCAACCCTCACGAGTGAAAGTGCAATTTGAGAACAAGTGATCATGCGATTTGGTTTTACTGCTGCAAATTTGGGCTTGATTTATCTTAGGTTTAATCAAGTGTGGTTGGAAATGCTTGAACACAATAGGTCCAAATGAATTCTTTTTTTAATTAGAATAATTAAAAATAAAAAGAGGTATTTTGATCAGTAACAGTTGTAGTGCTACTCCAATTCATAATTTGTGTTGTACAAGTTTTTCTAAGGTTGCAGAGATAATAATATTAACTCTTTTCTTTGAAATATACACTCAGGTCAATACACAATGAAGAGCCTTTTATTCTCTAAGACTACAATTTGGTGTTACAAAATGATACAGAGGAAAAGGACATGGTAGCAAAGCAAAAGAATCAGTAAACTGAAACCACCTAATAATATTATCATGACAGCAAACTTCTTCTCATATCAAAGCATATACATACAACCTTAAGGGGATATCAGACGATAAACTGTCGCCCGCCCCTATCTGATGCTAAGTTTGCAGAGATTTGTATTGATTGACGCACTCCTCCGATTCAGGTGCAAATCTTGAAATATCCTCTCTAAAGACATTTGTTCGGAAAGAAGATGGCTTCAACTAGCTTTCTCCATTTACATGAGGAATATGTGTACTAACAAAAACCCGATCGCTTGGAACAGCAGGTTACCAGCATCTTGGCTCTTCCTTAAAATGATTGTTTCCAGGTGCACGAGACTTTTGAAAGAGCAAGCATGAAAACAAAATCGCATATTAGTCTCAAAATTTTAAGAGACAAAGATCAAGAGTCTAAACTTGTTGCATAAAGGCAAATTGATCCTCGAAAATCCTCGTTACTGATAAGCAACTAATAGTTTCTCCCTATTCGTGCTCCGGACAAAAATATTTGGAAGTTAAAAAAAACAACTGGTCCTTCACCTGAATGGTACTTGGTAATATGGACTGCATAAGATTCTCGTCAACAAATATAGGCAATGGAGGCATCTGACTCATAATACCAGGCATTCTACTCATGCTGCCACAAAAAAAATTCTTGTTCATAAATATAAGAAAAGGATAATGAAATATCCACTTGACCAAGTCCCAGATAAAGATGAACTTCAAAATATTTTGCGTCATTACAATACCTGTTTAAAATGGCAGTTAGGTTCTCCTTCGAGTGATACAGGAGATCAATGTTATTTTGAATCTGCAAACAAATTAAGGCATAAATAACAAAGGAACATTATTGATAATTCTATATATGTATGCAGATGATGACAACAAGAGATAAAATCTCATAGAAGCATCACATGGAACTTGTACAACTATCGAAGATGCTTGCTATTGTGAAACATAATTTAGACAGTTAAACAGAAAACAAAATAAAACACTAGGCAGCGGCTTCTTGAGTGTATTGTTTGACACTTTGTTAACAAGTTAAACACTAATGGCTACCGTCTTAGTCTTTTGAGAGCAACCCTGAGCATACAACATATTACATGGTTGGATATGTAAAAAGAAAGGTGGAATGGATCAATGCAAACTTTAAAAAACTGATTAATATAAGGGATTGTTAGAACTAAAATGAAGTTGTAAAGTCAGTTATCTGGTATCAACTACATGGATCTCTTAGTGTTATTGAGCTCCGTGCAAGACTATACCTCCAATTTATACTAGGGGCTTTTAAATCTTCATCAACTTTATAGGCCTAAACCATTGCCTAATTAAAGCGAAAGTCGATGGTAGTCACCCGTCGAGCCTTGTCAGTCAACATAATATTCCACGTACTCCCAATGTGACTACATCAGGGTGCTATACAAACTAATTTCTGTTCATCACATATTTTATCTTATTTGGAGCTACAACTAGTTGTTTGCGAGTAACATGTCTTAGTCTATCTTTTCTGGTAATTCTATAGTGATGAACCAAACCTAAGGCTACTACAAACTATTTACTACCACAAGAAGTCTTCGGTATCTACTTAAATGTATCAGAAAAGCACATGGGATACGATATATGCTCATTGGATATATCAAGGTCTTAATAGATTACACGAAAAGCCCATGCATGTAAACTAACTAATTCATGAATCCAAAAGAAATAATATATGACAATTTTTTTTGCAGATATTCTAAACTGACTCAAATATTGGTCTTTCCCAGTATCCCATGAAAATGGCCAATTAATAAAGGTGATACTCAGTATATTTAATCGGCTAATTCTTCCAACTGGCAATAACAAATGGCATGACCTGATCCCCAGAATTACATGTAAACAAAAATGAAGCTGTAAATCATTGCAAAAGAGATCTAAACTAGTACCTCATTATTTTCAAGGTTTACTGCAATCTGGTGAAAAAGCTTTGCATTGTCATCAAGAAGATGCTGTGTTCTGCTGTCAATCACAGGCACAGCTGAAGAAAACATTTAGAATTTAAATTGGAAGTAAAGAATATAAAATTAAACCACATTTTCATGTACAACTAAAGATTAAATAGAATCATGTGAGCAATTCTGCAAAAGAACTACAGATGCAAGATAGATTGATGCTACCACAAAAGAATCTCAGCCATCAGAAGTGCACTAAATAGATGTTCAATTAGTTGCACCAGCATCTTATACAGAGGAAAGTTCTCAAAATAAACAGACAATCCCTTATATTTAACAAAAATTAACTTGCAATCTTTTGACAATCTTAATGAAATAATACCTTAGGAAATACAGATACTGTTTTTTTCTTTCCAATTAAGCTCAAATGTAATTGGAAACTATTGTGGCATGTAAATTATGAATGTCTTATTTGTTGCAACAGAGTCACATTCTTGCTTGGATCTACTTAAGCCTCAATCTCTAGTATGATTTTTTATAGCTATTGAAGAACAATGATGGATAGTCCAAGAACAAGAAATGCATGTATCTGATTATATAGCACAAGGAACTGTATAAACATAAAGAATTATCTGAAGCATCAAGAACAACAAGAATCAGTGTTGCAGAAGCACATCAGAGTATCAGACAAAAGTGATCATCAACAGAGGTTGAAATGATATAAACTGAAATATCTAAACTGTAGAACCTACCAACCTTGGCATGAAAACTGATTATTGTGACTTCCATCATACATCATGAAAGAAAGGGGTGCTAAATTTTCTCGTTGATTACCGAGCATATTAGTCATTGAAAAAGAACCCATCATCTTCTCCTGCATAAAATTTTGATATTACAGACAGTGGAACAATAAGTTATTAGAGGTTGGATCCTCCGATCAAAAAACATTTTATCTCGGTAGCCAAATACAAACAAAAACAGGAAATTAATTATTAAAAGACCCCAACATTCCTATTTCTTTCGATTAGATAAAAAATTTAGCGTTGACAGAATTGCCAATAAATTGAAGTTTATTAGACACAATAGCACTTACTTTCCTGTCTTTAATTTTCTTTCCAATGTAAAAGTCTTCAGGCTTTCGTCGTTTACCATTTTCCTTCTTCTACAAATAGGAAAAAGAATATCAGCATAAATACAAACAGTGTAAGATTAAGTACAAACATATACCCAGATAGTTCTGAAGTCAAATAAAAGTGTCCAAGGAATTACTGCAAGCATCATATACAAATAACTCAATTTCCAAAATATAATGGTTTGGACTCAAGAGATATGTGAAAAAGAAAATAAGGAGTATTATGTTTTTGATCAAAACAAGAAAAAGAAATACTCACATTCATCCAGCGGCACCTCATCGCGACATCCCTCACAGTCTTATCAGGTAGCTTAGATGCTATTTTGATATACTTCATGATAGTAGGTTCACCAGCATGTCTGAAATGTTGACAGGTAACATAATGTCAAGCAAAAAAGTAGTTACAGCCAAGTCATGCTGCTGATGCTTATAGAAAACTAACCAAGTGATTCTGATACCTACAGCAGATACAATTACAAGAACTTCAAAGTACACACTTGTACAAAAACCTATGAAATAGAATGCTATCATTTGAAGAACTTTTCAGTAATTTTACTTAACATAAAAAATAAATTATCAGTTTAACTGAGATAAGAGTTAAAAGATTATTAACAGTATATATCTCATGGCATGTGAATGAAATAGAAAAACAAAAGACAGATATTCAAAACATTCTTGGATGATATTCTGGAAATTAGGGATCAAGAATATGTTTTGTAAAGTGTTGAGAACAATCAAGTACTAATAAAAAGATGATAGTATCAACCAAAATTTTGAAGCTAAATGTAACTTTTCCATTCACCTAAAAACATCTAAACATACTAAATTTGTAAGTTTCAGTCAAAGGAAGTGCATACACAGCTAATAATAAGTGCCTACAACAAGAGAAAAAATTCTGGAAGAACCAGTTAGAGCATAAAGACTGAGAAAATGAAATACAGAATGCTTACGACGCAAGGCCTTGTTTCAACACTTCCAGTTCCTCGTATGTCCAGTCCACAGAGAAAGCTGAACGATGCTTAACATTTGGAGGAGAAGCACTAGCCGAAACCATGGAAGAAATATTGTTCAGCAAGCTGGAGTTCCCAGTCAAACTCATTCCTGCTATTCCATTTATTTCACCCGCACTATTTATACCACCTGGTAAATATCCAGCTGTGCTGTTTAAGCTCCCTGATCCGAAAGTAACTAGATGTCGATTGCAGAAGGACTGAGGGGGAACTCTATGAGGGAAATTGATGTTATGATCCGCCGCCATATTCATAGAACCAACAAGCTCGCTTCAAAGCAATAGTCTATCAGAAATAACTCAAATTATACAAAACCAGAACCAGTATAACTCCCCGAAAGCCCTCGACTATAAAAGTCTAGGTTCAAGCTTTTTTCTATCAGCAACGATATTCAGTACCGAATCAGTGGAGAACTTTAAGTAGCTTGATATCCAGGGCCTCAAACAACACTGCTATTGTCCTAAGAACTGATGAACTGCTTCTGAACGAGCACAAATTGATATTTTCCACACTCAAGGTTTGGTCTTTCTGTTCCTACATGCAACCAATTGTACCCTGCAACGGAGTCAAAACAAGGAACTGAAAGGAAAGGGAGATCTAAACACCCAATCACCAAAAACCCTACGAAATTAACTTTAAAAAATACTCTTTTTTAAGTTCAAAAAGATATTGATGCGAAACTAAACAATATTAAACCCCAAATCACCATAGCACGCGCACCTTGAATCGAGAAGAACGGTTTGCATGACGAAAACCTAAAAAAGAGGTAAGAGAGAGAGAAAGATGAAGAACCTGCCCATTCGTGGAAATCTTCCTCTTGCTTCTGCGAGGGAAAAAGGACGAAGTCTAACCAGATTTGGCCCTCTTCTACTCCCCCCTTAGGCCTATGGTGCCCCTCTCACCGACGGCGAAGCCAAGCAAAGGAAAGCGTTAAAGCTACCCTCTGTCAAGTATATAACGAGCAATAATAACAGCAGCGAGCGAGCAATCGCATCGAACTCAGTAAAGAGGCAGTGCGCGTCCTGATGCTGGCATGGAATTGGATGCATGTATGCCAATTATTGTGGAGCGTTCCTTTATCTCTTTATCCCTCATTTCATCTCTCTCTCTCTCTCTCTCTCTCTCTCTCTCTCTCAACCCCCAAATCTCTTTTGTTTTCTTTATTGCTTTCTCTCTTGTTATGCTGCTCTTCCAAAGTTCTCAACTTTATGTGAAATTTTACTTATTTTATTTGTTTGTTTGTTTTCTTTTACAATTCATCCCACTCTGTTCCAATCCTCTTTTCATTACCTTTTTCTATGCCTTTAACCTTCTTGTTTCTGGTTTCTTCTGCAACAAGCTGAAGAAGACTGCCCAAATAACCCCTACAATTTTAATAAGCAAATGATTGGTGTCATTTTGATGAGATTTTTTAGCTTCAAATCTTTTGGAAATGGTGTTGAAGCATTTAGTGCGGAAAATAAAAACACAATGCTGAAAGCCTGAAACAGTTGACCTTCTCACTTGTTAGAAGAGTGATGAGATGCGACAATAAAATGAACACTATTCTCAATCTTTTGACTGTACGCTGGTTTTCAGAAAAAAAAAAATACAAAAAATTGAAGGTTTTCCACAAATATATTAAATTATGGAAAAATCTAATTACCTAATATTATACTCCAATTTCTACTTTAATTATTTTTCTAGATTTAAACACGTTGATGGAGAAAAAGAGTCAACTAATATTTTAAAAAATAAGGCATACACAACTAAATCTGCGTGCTTATCATTTCATCATTATCCAGATCGATACAACCTTTCTTGCAGCAGATCCGGGTGGGGGATCAGATGGGACATGACGCAATCCGTCTCGTAAAAAGGTTAACGGCTTTCATGCATGCTTATCTGCAAGCTGCTCACGTGTCAACTTCAAAAGAAGTCCACGTCACCGACTCTAAGATTTTCACCGGATCTCATCCGGGGTATCGAGGCCGCGAGAAACGATGATGATCAATTTAAAGAAGCGGGGACCATCGGTAAGTTCTCCACGTGGTTGAAGGTTATTGGCTGAAGGAGGCGGCGGAGAAGGAGAGAGTTGTTAGAAAATAATTAAAAGAAGTGTTGGCGAGACAAACCGCTGAAGTGTTGGTATCGGATCATTTTTTATAAAAACTCTATAATTAATTGCGTTTCTAAAAGCATGCGAAGGGATGTTAAAATTTAGAGTAATTGCATGAATATATGTTGAACTTTAAAGTTTGTCTCAAATGTATTTTGAATTTTTACTTCATCAAATTATATGATGAACTATTAAATTTATATCAATTATATTCCTCCGTTAAAATTCTGTCATCTACTCGATTACTAGTGTGACGTGGCTTGCACATGTGGATTAAAATATTTTTTATATATATTTTAATATTTTCTCCGTCATCACCTCGCCAGAGAAACTATCGGATTGCGTCGGAGAAATCGTCGGACCGTGACGGAGAAACCGCCAGACCGCACCGGAGAAATCGTCGGATCTCATTCATAAAACAATTCCAATAGAAAAGAATTCTCCGGCGAGGTCCAACAATTTCTCCGCGATGTGGTGACGGAGAAAGTGTTAAAATATAAAATAAAATATTTTAATCCACGTGTGCAAGCCACGTCACACTGTTAATAGAGTATGTGGCAAAATTTTAACGGAGGAATACAATTGATACAAATTTAATAATTCAGGATACAATTTGATGAAGTGAAAGTTCAGAATACATTTGAGACAAAGTCTAAAGTTTAGGATATATTCATATAATTACTTTGAAATTTATAAACACAAAATTGATATCACAAAAATAATTTTTTAATGTCTAAATGATATATATACACTAATGGTGAAAAAAAATAAAAAAAATTAACCTCTTGAAATATTATATATTTGGATCACTAGACTTGGTTGGGCGATCAATTGGCTTGATTGGTTAGATATTAGTAAATTTTGATTAGATTAATTAACTTGATTATCGAATTTGTCAAATTGTGATGTCAATCTGAAATTAAATTTAATTGAATCATTCCATTTAATTTTGGTCCATGTTCTCGCATGAGATCGGTGATTTTGCATGTCTCCTCGTCTTCTGATTTGATGCGGCTCCAATGGCGATATGTGTGTGTCGTGTCTATTTTGTAGAGCAAATCTAGGTACTCGGCGAGGATTGCTCGTGGATTCCCGCAGGGATATGCCTTGAATGAGTCGATCACCATCCTTCTAAATGCGGCATCATTATGACCAAATCCCTGATGATGAATGCATGATGTTAATATCCTTGTTGGCCATATGGAATCCCCAAACATAGTCGTAACTAGTTCGATCCAAGTCTGGTTTCACGAGTTGGGTCGCTTCCGGGGCCGGTCCGATTGGGCCAAAGAGTTGGTCCAGTCCAATCCAAGTTAAAATTATCACTATTAGAAATGTTAAAATCATCGACGGCCGATGGTGCTATATCTGCAACGGCTTCCTTACGATCGCTGCGGCTGTTGCTTATAAGTTGATGGCGCGCACGCAACGCTCAAATGAAATAACTTATCAACAACAGCTTCGAGAGTGCCACATCGGTTGTTGGTCATGTTATTAATACATTAGCAACGGCTTGCATACGACTTCTGTATCTGTAGCTCGTGAGTCGATGGCGTGCTAACGGCGTGAAAATAAAATACTTATCACTAACGGCTTAGCGTGAGCCACGTCGGCCGTTGGTGATGTTATTATTTATTTGCAACGGCTCACCAACGGCTTAGTCAGCCATTGGTGATAGGTATTTTCATCTGCGTTCACGCCTGCCCCCTTTCTTTCTTTTTTCCTTCTCCTCCGAGCTGAATCGCCTACTGTCGTCGATTGGTTTCGCTGCTACTGCCGCCGGTTTTCGCAGCTCCTCCTCCCTGATTCGAATATGTCGCCGCTGTTGGGTGAAATAGCCACACTAGAGAGGGGGTGAATAGTATGTAAAATAAACAATTAGCCTAAATTCTGATTTTAAATTTTTCTTAAATACTTAGGCAATTTACTATTCAACGATTAAATGTGGAAGCGAGTAATGAAGATAAATGATGCGATACATAAAGAGAAACAACGCTAACACATAACACAATTGTTTATAGTGGTTCGGCCCCAATGCCCACTCCACTATCTAAGCATCCCGCTTAGAATTTCCAAACCAGTTTAACTAGATTAATTGGTTTTCTTACAATGAGGATTTTGCACCGAAAAGTCTTCGCTCTCAAACCGAAGGCACTTCCACACCCGGAAGTATCCCGACTTCCTACCGAGAGCACTTTCCCACCTCAACCCTAAGGACAACTCAACTAATCCTAGTAAACTACGTTTACACAAGTGACTTTATACATTCTACACCAAGGATATCACTCAATTACAAGACCTAACACTAGGCCTTATTACACGCTTAAATCCAATAAAATAAATAATAAAATACAATAATAAATGCATCAATAAATTAAATAATAAAGTACTTAGCTCCACACAAAGTTTCCTAGCTTCCTCTTGATGCCTTTGATGGTGAATCAGTGAAGTCAAGGCTCAATCAAAGGGATGAGATATCAAAGCTAGGGTTTTCATATGATTAACATAATGAAAGCTTAGAATTGATCAAATGATGGTTCAACGGGCAAAAAACTAGTCGTTTCTGTCGATCGGTCGCTTGCCGATCGAACGACCGCTGGCTTTCTGTGGACTAATCGCTCTGTTCGGTCGACCGAATGAGACGTGATTCTTCTCATCCGCGATCCGATCGACCGAAGCCTAAAGCCAGAGACGCAATTCAGCGATCCTTAATCCGATCGACCGAAGCAGCTACTGCCTATTTTTAACAACATTCAGTTAACCGATCGGTCGATCGAAAACTGGGCAGACTGCTAGTTTGCTTGGTTTTCTTTGTTTGTTTTGATTCCGTCTTCGCTTAGACTACTTATATAACATTTATTAACTTTAAGTTAATAACTTTAAAATATAAATATTATATAAGGATTACCCCCCATTTGGATTCAATAAAAATATCTAAAAAATTAAAATCCTTAAGAATCAAAATCAAGTTTTTGGGGTCTAGTACAAATTTCCAGAAAATAGAAATTTTCTAATCTTTCGGGTCAAATATAGGTAGGCTAAAGGCTTCCAAAAAATCCCTAAAAATGTCTCGTTATCTAGTTTTAACCCAAGGAACAATTACCGTCATTTTTTATGTCAAGAAACTATCTAGGTCATATAGCCCTCCAAGGAGCTTCCTAGGTTATTTCAGGATGGTTTTTGGGTTTTCATGTTTTGGGATTCGGGGATGGTTTTTGGATTCTTATGCATCATCATGAGGATATTACAATATAAACTAGACACCCAAAACCTATACTCTATCTTCCCAACAAATCCAAGTGTGTCGACCAACGTCCTTCCAATTTCTTGATTTCTTCAATATTTCTGATCGAGGACGTCGTGCGCTAACCAATATGGAACATGAAAGATATCTCAATAAAACACTAGTTCCATGTTTGTTATCATCAAAACCGAGATTAAGACCAAGGTTGAAAGCCTTAAGCCAATAGCCGCCTCCAGGTAATCATTTCGCCTCCCTCCTCCTTTACCACTTCCAGTTACCCTCGGCGCAATGATTGGGGTCGGTCGAAACCTTAGGGTTTCAGCCAGCCTCTGGCTGTCGGACCCATCACCGGTCGAGTGTCCGACATGGGACACTAGACTCCGGTGTCAGAATATGGTTTGTGTTTTTTTCTTTATTGTTTGTGTTTGCCAGCCTAGCGGGCTAGTTCGAGGTCGAGTCGAGTCGACTCATGGTCCAGTGCAAGCTTGCGAGCTCAGGCGAGTTGAATTATAACTTATAATTAAGTAGCAAATTGATTTAATTATGTTGCATATAGATGTGCATGTAATTGTTGCTTGTAATTTATCACAGGGTTAGTTTGGGTTAGCGGGTTGCGGATCCGAGTTGAGAAGAGTGCGGGTTAGGGAGTGGTTAGGTGGAAGTGTGAGGGGATTATAAAATCCTCCCCCTAGGGTCGACGGCTCCCTATTGGAGCCGCACCAGCTAAAAGAGAGAGGAGAGCAGCCGCGGAGCAAAGCCAGCAGCCGCCCTTCCCATCTCCCTTCTTGGAGCCGCCGAGCCAAGCTTTCCTTCCCCTTTCCTTTCCCTGTGGAGCCGAGTAGAGAGGAGCCGCCTGAGCTGAGCCACCCCCTCTCCCTCCCTTTCCCTCTTATTTCTCTTCTTGGAGCCGACGACTTGAGGAGGAGCCACCACCCCCTTTTCCCCTTGGTGGAGCCGAGCCGCTTTCTTTGAGGCCGAATTCGAAGAACGCCGCTTGGAAGATTTTTTCCAATTCTTTTTCCTAAATCTAGGTGAGTGGTTTTACCTCTCCTTTTCTGGGTTCTCTCGTAATCTTGAGCCGATTTGGGCATCTTCATGTTTCTTGTGATTATCGTCGAATCGTGGGTTTGATCGTCGTGTTCTTGTGCCAATTTGTGTGAGGAGGGCCCGGGACTCTCCCTTTGTGGCTCGGCAACCCTAGGTTTACCCTAGGGGGGCTCGGCCAAGGGTGAAATTGTTGGCGAAATGGCGACACTAGAGGGGGGGTGAATAATGTGTTTACTAATCGATTAGCCTAAATTCACTTTTAATCATTTTTCTTAGATTAGTTAGGCAATTTGCAATTCGATGATTTATATGCGGAAGCTATAAATGATAAGGCAATTAAAACAAATAATAAAGCAATGCAAACACGCAATTTATAATGGTTCGGCCCCAATGCCTACTCCACTACCTAAGCACCCTGCTTAGGATTTCTAAACTAGTTTTACTAAATTAATTTACGTTTCCCTTACACACGAGGACTTTTCATTGAAGAGACGCACTCTCGACCTAAGGCACTTCCACACCCGGAAGTCACCGCCTTCTTATCGAGAGTCCTCTTCCACCTCAACCCTAAGGGACAACTAAACTAATCCTAGTAAACACTACGTTTACACAAGTGACTTTACTCATTTTCACTAAGGATACCGCTTCCACACAAGACCTAACACAAGGTCTTTACACGCACAGATAAAATAGTTAAAATAACAATAAAATTACAATTGAAAAGAGCATAATATAAAACCAATAGTAAATGCTCCTTTCACAGCCTTAGAACCTCCAACTCACCGAGGGAATAGCTCGAGTCAATTTCTGAGTTGAGGAGCAGAGTGTGCGCAAGAAGGTGTTCGCGGAAGTAGCAGAGCGCACTTCAATTTTTCTTTGGAAGGCTTGAATCCCTTTTTAAATGCTCAATAAAATTTGTAGAAACCAAGGAAGAAGATTAAATGAAGTATATGAGAGTGTATTTATACCCTCGTGAAGAAACGACTGCTCAACGGATAGAAAACTATCCATTATAAGTCGTTGGTCGATTGATCGGTCGACCGACTGGTCGACCGCTGCAATTCTCCTTGTGGTCGGTCGACCGACGGGTCGATCGCCCAAACACAATTCTTCGATCCGCGACTTTCGGTCGACCCATCGGTCGATCGACGTGATCTTGCATCTTCAGCAAACGCAGGTCGGTCGACCGGCTGGTCGACCGCTCGAGCTACTGCCCAATTTGGGCTTCGATCGATCGACCGAAGTAGCTTTGTGATTTTTCTTCCCTTTGTTCGGTCGACCGAATGGCTACTGCCCCTTTTTACCTACATTCGGCCGACCGCTCGGTCGACCGAATTTAGGCTAAAATTGTTTTTTCAGCTGATTTCTTCCACGCTTGTTTTTCGGATTTGGGCTTTCAACGAGCATCATCTTGGAGAGCTTTTGACGTGATCTTTGGGCTCGTCCAAGCGACTTTGGTGCACTCATCGATTTTCGAGAAACTTCCGCGACGAACCCGAGCGACGATCAATGTCCTTCCGATATTCGATTTCTCCATTATTTTCGATCGAGGACATCGAACGCTATTTGAAATGGAACCTGAAAGATATTCCCAATGAAATCATTAGTCTCTTGTTTGTTATCATCAAAACCATCTAAACTGGTATTAAGGCTAAGGTTGAAAACCTAAAGCCAACAATCTCCCCCTTTTTGATAATGACAAACATCCTTAAGAAAATATAATCATTAAGGCATAGAAGGATATCAACTAAGGGATTTCTCTCCTATCAACATGCATATTTATATAATTAAACTCCCCTTATCTATATGCATGAATTTCCTATATTTTCCTCCTCTTTACCTATACTTTTCTCCTCATTTTAACTATACATTCCTTCCCCTTTGGACTAAACATTTCTCCCCCTTTTGACATCAATCAAAAAGGGCAAGAAAGATATATCTATTCAAAGGAATGAAAGACAAGTAATTTTTCATGAAGTTGAGACTCTAAAGATTTTTCATGACATGAAAATCTCAACCAAGGGATGGAAAACAAATGACTAATATGAAACAAAATCATACATGATATGTTTAAAGCTAAATTTTTGAATTCAAGATAAGTCATGTATGTTCTCAAAATGAATATTGTTTCTTTTTCATGACATTTTTAAATTTTATTCAAACTTTCAAAATACAAAGATATAGTCATTTAACTTATGTATTAAGTTTAAAGTGAAACTAATGTCATTTGATCTAAATATGAACTTAGCACATTTTCATTTGAAATAAGCATGAAAACATGAAGGTGTTAAGTCTCAAGTTTTGCTATCTACTCATGTTTTCTCAAACTTAGGCATCCAGACATTAAATATGATACAATATAAATCTATGAATCAAGTTTGAGCTTAAGATGAAT
The DNA here is from genome assembly GCA_034359265.1 of Canna indica. Lineage (NCBI taxonomy): Eukaryota > Viridiplantae > Streptophyta > Magnoliopsida > Zingiberales > Cannaceae > Canna > Canna indica. Next base: position 17,281,522 of record CP136897.1, read on the forward strand.
TTTTAATTCACTTTGTTGACTTAGGTCAACCTATACTTAAAGTTTTCAAAAATCAAACTTTTGAGTTTATACAAAGTGATATTTTTGACAAAATTTTTGAAACCAATTTGTTTGGACGAAATTTTTTGATACTAATTATTGAATGATCATTTGAGATGCATGTATCAAGTTTGAACTCAAAATAAATTTTCTAAGTTCATTTTTCATCCTACATTATTTTTAAACAAACAAATGGATCATAGCTATCATCCAAAATATCAAAATCATTTCTAGAAATGATTTTACTCATAAAATTGTGTGAATGATATTAGAAATAGAATCCAAATGATGTACATGAGTTTTTATATGAAGTTTTTGAAGAAAAATTAAAGTATCGGAAAGATTGATATCTCATGTAAGGATATTTTGTGTTTTTGAAATCCAACTTCAAAATTCCATTATAAATTAGATTCTTGACAAAAAAATTTAAAATTTTTACTGATAAAACTAGATTTTTCAGTGAATGTGTAGTTTCAAGAATCATCTAAAAAGGATTTTTCTATATTTTTCTAGAAATAACTGAAATTGGTGATACCAATTGTTGAACAAATGACAATTTTTGTAAATTTCAGTTATTCTTAAAACTTGTTCAATTTTCATTCAAACTTTCATGACACCACATGATGGTCATGTAAAGAGTATATGTCAAGTTTGAGATGAAAGTTATGTCCTTAAGTCAAGATATCAACCTAGCATGATTTCATTCAAAATTAAACTAGTTTTTATGAAACTTGCTAAGTTTCAATCTTAACATTTACTCATGATTTTTCAAATTTAAACCTATGGATATCTAACATGAGTAAATCTAAACATGTTTCTCAAATATGGATTGAAAATGAGATCTTTAAGTCAATTTGTTGACTTGGGTCAACTAGGTTCAAAAGAGGTAATCTAAATTAACCTCTATTGTCATTTTGTCCATATCCATATGAATTTTTCACTCTAAGTGCATGGAAACATGTCATACCTATTTCTAAACATGTTTATGAAGTTTTGGACTTAAAATGAATTTTTCAAGTCAATTTGTTGACTTGGGTCAAACCTTCTCAATCTTAAGTCCTCTAAATTGATATAGTTATCACATTATTTATCTAGACATGAATTTTCAATTTTAAATACCTAGACTCATGTGATATGTGTATCTAAACATGTTCATCAAATTTTTATCTTAAAATGAAATCTCTAAAATGAATTTTAACCTAGAGCAAGTTTCATTCAATCAAAGATATTATGAAATTGCCTAAGTTATCAAAATATTTTCCTATCCATGAAATTTCATATATCTATCATGCATAATCGATTATGAGAATAGGAAAATCATTTAAACATGAATATTCAATTACAATACTATGGTTTTTGCAAAATTAAATTCATATTTTTTTCTTAAAAATTTGCCCAACTTTTCATTTCCTTTTTCATTTTCTTTTTTTGGATAACATATCCTTCATTTACATTCACAACTTGGAAGTAGACATCATTAGTATCATAATAAAATAATTATAACTACTAGCAAGCTAACAAACTAAATAGCAAAGTTTAATGCAAAGTTTCATTAAACGCTTTAACCTATGCTAGATAGTAGAGATTCATTTTAAAAAAAAATTACATGATATCATAATAAATCTAAGGGACAAGATGTGAACCATTTGAGGCATAAGGTCCCTAGACAAGTTTAACTAGTTTGGTCTTAAAGAAATGTCTCTAGTAGCAAGTATCAACCTAGAACAAGTTTATTTGATGAAATTTGCCTAAGTGCTAATATTCTACCTACTCATGAGAATTCAAATGTGTTAACATGCAAATTTAATCATGAGTATAAAGACATCGTTTAAGCTTAAACATTGAGATATAACACTAAGATTTTGAATTTATCAAAGTTATACCCTATTCATGATAATTTAGCCAAACTAATTTTTTTCATTCCTAATTAGTCTTCCTAAAATGTTTATAACTTGCAAGTAAGCTATACTAATGTTTTAGTGAAAATATAGCTACTTAGCAAGCCAACCAAACCAAAAAGCAAAGAGAAGCATCAAATATCATTATAAAAGTTCACTTTCCTAAATAGTTTGAAATCCGTTTTAAATGAAGTCAAGTGATACCAAAATGAATTTTAAGAGATCACAAAGATAATAAATGAAAAACTACGATCTCCAACCCTTCCTATTGGTTGAAAACCGAAAGCCACAATTAGCCTTCGATTTAGAACCGCAAGGTCGCTTAGGCCCATTACAGGCCACGTGGGTCTCCGAAGAGACCGGGAAATCAAAAAATCAAAAATCATTTTATGAAGAACTCTTTTGTAAGAGCGGGAAAAATAACTCAAGTTAAACATAGTATCATAGCTCCAACTTAAATAAAAACAATCCAAAGTAAGGAGATAAAAAGTATACCTAGATGCCAATTTCCATACATATGGCATCATGATGGTTTGAAGTTGCAACCAAGAATTGATACTCTATTTAATTTTATGATCAACTCCAACTCTTCACTTCTTTTTTACCCTTGAGTGGTGGCTCCCCCTAAAAGAGAAGAAATTTTTGGTACCCAAATGACTTTGGGTCCTTGGGGGTTAGTGAGCTAGCTACCCAAAGTGACTTAACACCACTTAGGTTCATCTTAAATGCACAATTATAGATTGCATGTCCATACATACCACAACAAAAATAGTTTCTATTAAATTTTTTCTTTTTACCATTCATTTGAATATGAGGTCTAATATCAGAATGCTTGGCATGAGAGACATGATGAACATTTGTATTCTTAGATGAAATATTTTTCTTTTTAGGATTTCTAAAAGATGAGATATGTGATAAACTACTAATTTTTTTATTCAAGAAAATGATCTCATTTTTCAAATCATTTATTGATTTATGTAAGTCTTGCATTTGAGATTTCATCATACTATTTTTATTTTTGATTTTCATATTTTCTACTTTCAAATTCTCAATCTCAACTTTTGAGATATTTTTCAATTCAATTTTTAAATCATCATTTTCATTTTTTAAGTCAATATTCTCACTTTTTAAGTCTTCAATTTCAATCTTAAGATTGTCATGGCAAGAATTACTAGTTCTTAAAACATCAATACTACCATGACAATCAACACTTGAGGAACTTAGATTTGCCTTTAAATTTTTATTTTCTAATTCTAGAGCTTGCAAATCCTTAGTGAGCCTAGAGTTATCTTTTTTAATTTTCTTCATTTCTTTACTCTTTTTCAAAAGCATGGCACACATACTTTGACATTCTTGTACTAATTCTTCATATGATATTTGATTGAATGTGAAGAACTAGCATCACTATCATATGCATATCTTTATCATGACTAAAAGTGGAATATTGTACCTCATCATGGATACCCATGAGGCAAATCTTGGATGTGCCTTCATAGTCATGACAAGAGGATGCTTCTTGTGATTTGGATGTGGATGGTGAAGCACTTGTCCTCCTTTTGATATTTTTCTTTGATAAAGGACAATTCCTCTTAATGTGCCCCTTTTCCTTGCACAAGTAGCATATCACAATTCTTTTTCTATTTTTTGATTTGCTTCTTTGACTATAAGCACTAAAATCATCAAAACCGATGTCAGTACTAGGGGGATGACCATTGTCATCACCACCCTCAACAAAAGTGTTAAGCTCTTCGGTTTTTTCATAATCATATAACATATTTAAGCAAGCCCAAATATCGAATGCAGAAGAACAATGCATAACTTTTTCAAGAATATCATTTGAGAATGAGCAATAAAGAAAATGTGTTGTCTTAGCATTCAATTCAAACAATCTAATTTGATCTTGAGTCCACTCATTAATGTCAATGATGGGCTCAACATATTCATTTTTTAGCATGCACAATAGATCTAAATTTTGTGTTTTAAGAAAAGTATACATCCTACTTTTCCAAACACCAAAGTTTTTCTCATCAAACCTAGGTGGTGCAAATGTTATACTCTCTAGAGCCATTTCTAGATCGAGACTAGGTGTAGACGAGATGGTGAAATCTCAAGCTACGAACCCGCTCTGATACCAAATATTGGTGAAATGGCGACACTAGGGGGGGGGTGAATAGTATGTTTACTAAATCAATTAGCCTAAATTCACTTTTAATCATTTTCTTAGATTAGTTAGGCAATTTGCAATTCGATGATTTATATGCGGAAGCTATAAATGATAAGGCAACTAAAACAAATAATAAAGCAATGCAAACACGCAATTTATAATGGTTCGGCCCCAATGCCTACTCCACTACCTAAGCACCCCGCTTAGGATTTCTAAACTAGTTTTACTAGATTAATTTACGTTTCCCTTACACACGAGGACTTTTCACTGAAGAGACGCACTCTCGACCTAAGGCACTTCCACACCCGGAAGTCACCGCCTTCTTATCGAGAGTCCTCTTCCACCTCAACCCTAAGGGACAACTAAACTAATCCTAGTAAACACTACATTTACACAAGTGACTTTACTCATTTTCACTAAGGATACCGCTTCCACACAAGACCTAACACAAGGTCTTTACACACACAGATAAAATAGTTAAAATTACAATAAAATTACAATTGAAAAGAGCATAATATAAAACCAATAGTAAATGCTCCTTTCACAGCCTTAGAACCTCCAACTCACCGAGGGAATAGCTCGAGTCAATTTCTGAGTTGAGGAGCAGAGTGTGCGCAAGAAGGTGTTCGCGGAAGTAGCAGAGCGCACTTCAATTTTTCTTTGGAAGGCTTGAATCCCTTTTTAAATGCTCAATAAAATTTGTAGAAACCAAGAAAGAAGATTAAATGAAGTATATGAGAGTGTATTTATACCCTCGTGAAGAAACGACTGCTCAACGGATAGAAAACTATCCGTTATAGGCCGCCGGTCGATTGATCGGTCGACCGACTGGAAGATCGGTCTTTCAACCGTTGCAATTCTCCCTGTGGTCAATCGACTGATGGGTCGACCGCCCAGACACAATTCTTCGATCTGTGACTTTTGGTCAACCCATCGATCGATCGATGCGATCTTGTGTCTTCAGCAAACGCATGTCGGTTGATCGGTTGGTCGACCGCCCGAGCTACTGCCCAATTTGGGCTTCAATCGATTGATCGCCTAGTCGACCGAAGTAGCTCTGCAATTTTTCTTCCCTTTGTTCGGTCGATCGACGGGTCGACCGAATGGCTACTGCCCCTTTTTACCTACATTCGGTCGATCGTCCGGTCGACTGAATTTAGGTTGAAATTGTTTTTTCAGCCGATTTCTTCTGCGCTTGGTTTTCGAGTTTCGGCTTTCAATGAGAATCATCTTGGAGAGCTTTTGACGTTATCTTTGGGCTCATCTAAGAGACTTTGGTGCACTCGTCGATCTTCGAGAAACTTCCGCGACGAACCCGTGCGCGACGATCAATGTCCTTATGATATTCGATTTCTCTGATATTTCCGATCGAGGACATCGAACGCTAATTGAAATGGAACCTGAAAGTTATTCTCAATGAAATCATTAGTCCCATGTTTGTTATCATCAAAACTATCTAAACCGAGATTAAGGCTAAGGTTGAAAACCTAAAGCCAACAAAAACAAGGGTGCCCTCAAGGTGTTCGATGAAATGCCCAAGTGAGAATTCTTGTTTATCTTGAAGTCTATATCTTAAGATGCTTGCCTATTTAGGTTCTTGAATCGGGTTCATGATATTACGGATCTACGAGTTGGGGTCGGGTATTGGAGTATTGGGATGCTTCCCAATAAGGACACCCCTGAGACACCGTATGAGAGACTTGACTTAGGTCATATTGCATCATACCTTTATGAATGGCGGAGAGGCTCGTTGAGAAGCCGGATTGCGGGCTAGGCTCGGAAGGTTGGATGACTAATTTCCAACCTGCGGAATAAGTTCGGATGGCAAATCCCGATTGTTCCTGCGTATCTTGTGGAATAAGTTCGGATGGGAAAATCCTAATTGTTCCCAAGATTCTATATTTAAAAGGGTAAGTTCGGATGGGCAAATCTCGATTACTCCTACGTTATTCATTGGAATAAGTTCGGATGAGCAAATCTCGATTGTTCCGATTTGGCCTCGTAGAATAAGTTTGGAGGGCATATCCCGATTATTCTTGAGGTGCTTTTATGGAATAAGTTCGGACGGGCAAATCCCGATTATTCTTGTGATATCTTAAAGTGGCAAGTTCGAATGAGTGATTCCTGATTGTTCCTGTGCGTCTCGTGGAGCAAGTTCAGATAGGCCAATCCTGATTGCTCCCATGTTTCTTTATATTATGATAAGTTCGAAGGGCCTTCCCAATTATCCTAGTATGTTTTGTTGCCTTAGGGCATGGTAGGCTTAGGCCTGTTGATCTTCACTGTTTGGGTGTTGGCTGCCACTACTAGAAAAATGGGCATCAGCAACGGCTGATGTCGTTGCTGAGCCGTTGCTGAAGAGCATCAGCAACGGCCCGGCCGTTGCAATAGAGCCGTGACAGAAAGTCGCGTTATTGATAACTTAGCAACGGATCAGCAACGGCCGCTCGGGCCGTCGCTCAAAACATTATCAGCAACGACCGCTCGGGCCGTCGCTAAAAACATTATCAGCAACGGTTTTGCCACAGACCCGGAGCCGTTGCCGATAACATTAATAGCAACGGCCACTGAGTCCGTAGCAACGCCGTTAGTACAACCCCGTCGCTAAGCCGTTGCTGTAGGTCATCAGCAACGGCTTTCGATACACTTTTAGCAACGGCTTTCCCACGGACGGCCGTGGGAAAGCCGTTGCTGATGACGTATACCTGGGAACAGAAAAATTAAAATTTTCAAATTTCCATTGATACATTGATACATTATCTGATACATAACTTACACACCCATACCCTCATACACACATTCATTCACACATCACAAACACACCAAGATATACATCAAAACAATTATATTTATATTGATAATTATCCACGATAGTATAAAGACAATTCAAATACAAAATTGAAGTATCAATATCCAAACAAAATAAGTTAAACAAGTTCAATATCTCAGTAACAAGTTCAATATCCAAACAAAAAATCTCACGATCACGATGGAGGATGGTCTGGATCATATGGCGGGGTCTGGAGTGCTTGAGTGTACACCGGCGTGGACTGACTCGAGGACGATGGATTAGATGATGCCGAAGAGATGCCTGCTTCGGGATGACCTGACATGTTGCGTAGCATAGCATGCATCTCCTCCATCATCTGAGTCTGACGCGCGACCGTCTCCTCTAGAGTCCTTATTCTGCTACTATGATCATAACTGGATCTAGAGGTGGACGGCCACTCACCAGCGACCGGAGGGGTCGGTGCCCCAAGTGGCCCTAGCACGACTCGCGCATGACCACTATCTGTGAAGCCATATACGCGGCCATGGTCCCAGCCACCTGCGACCTCGACCCACGATGCTGCATCAAAGTCCTCGGGGGTACCCCCGCGCTGCACCACCGTCTGGCTGTAGGTCTCCTACTCGAGTTTGATTTTTTATTTAATATTTATCATAAAACTTAAATTATAAATATATAATGAATAATTTAAACAAATATATAATTACCACAATGTATGCAGCGCGGTTGTCGATGTACTCCCCCGTCCCATGTGCTCGACGGTGAGTCCGCTCAAACACCGCCATCGGGGAGGGTCGCTGGACAGTCCCGTCATCCGACACCGTCGTCTATATTTACAAAACAAATACATTAATTAGTACACATAGTAACAAATAAAATATATAATTAAAAGATATACTTACCATATGGTTCGCGTGCACTGCAAATGCAACAGAGCCGCCGGTGTGACGCGCTGCTCCCCCCGACATGCGATTTCTAGCCGCATTCCGAGAAACCTCCTGCCATCGATCCGTCGACCATATTCCCACGAGCTGGTCCCATATGTCCGGAGTAATCCAACCGGGGCCGTATCCCCGAGTCTCCGCGATGTTAGTGGTCCCAGCTCGGGCCATCGCCTGGGACCGAGCCTGCCCCAGCTGCCCATTGTACCTTGCCCAAGAAATAGCCTCCCAGGCAGCGTAAATGAAGGGCCTCTGGTCCTCGGCCCATGTATAGCGAGCCTGCAAAATAATAATATCAGTACCAATATTAATATATCATCATGCATGTAAAAAAAAAAAAATATGTGCCTCAAACTCGTGCCATAACATGTCAACGTGCTCGCTAGGCACGTGAGACCACGTAGGCCATGCCCCGTGCATGTATTGTCGAATAGTAGAAGAAATGCTCCTCGGCACTTCTTCTTGCTCGAACCTGCACAACAAAAATAAATTTTAATATTATATTATGATATAATGAATTTGTAATGATTCATGATTCATAATTCATGATATATTACCGCTCCCTAATCACGCTAATCAATCTACGTGACTCTGTGGCTGGTGGAGGCTGCCACCTGTTCGGCCCGCGTGGCCGCCTGCGTCTGGATGTACTAGCCTCGGCAGTATCATCCTCATGAGGATCAGCAACAGGAGGATCAGCAGCATGAGTAAGTGCTGGAGTCTCACCGATCGGAGACTCCGAAGCTCTCCTGCGTCGATAACCACGACCAGACATATCTGTCGAACAGACATATAATCAGATTATTGTATAAATAGTAGAGATATATTTAATAAAATATATACTTTACAATTATTCCTCATCATCTGAATAATAGTCTTCGAATTCTTCTTCTTCTTCTTCCTCTTCTTCATCTTCAGCTTCCTCAATTTCATGATCGTCATCATCAACATATTCAACTTCTAATTGAATTGACGTTGTGTCTGCATCCTCGAGTATTGGAATAATACGATCCACAGCAGGAAGATCATCTTCTTGATAGAAATCAGGAGGATCATTTTCTCCTACTATCGGATCAATTTTTCCTCTACCTTTTGTCTTACAGACTACACGCCAATCTGCTCTATCTTTATTTCGAGCCGGATACTTTGCGTAATATACTTGTTCGGCTTGTGATGCCAATATAAAAGGCTCATTTGCTGCCAATTTTGATTTGTAATTAACCTCAACAAGTTTGTATTTTGGATGAACTTTCATGCCCCTTTCTGTTGTATCGAACCAATGACATCTAAATAGGATCACTGATTTCAAGCCGAAGTAGTGCAACTCTATCACTTCTTCCACCAGTCCATAAAAATCCATATCACATTCAACATAGGTTGTCCCTTTCACGCAGACCCCAGCATTCATCGTCTTCTTTGTAAATGAATATTCAACCGTGTGAAATTTATACCCGTTAACAAAATATCCGCTATAGCACGACACAAGTCGCGACGGTCCACTAACAAACTCAAATATTATTTCATCTATTTCAGCTCTGTGATCTTTGCTGTAAGTCTGAATCCAAGTAGGGAAATCACGATTCCGTAATCTCTCCAATTCTTGATCGTTGTGAATAGAGTATTTTTGCACCATCTCAATGTCAAATATTTCAATGAATTGTTCAATCTCTGGACAATTGAGTAATACATACAAGTGTGCCAAATGATACTCTTCATCGCTTAAGTGTCGAGATGGACGAGAACCAAAAGCACGACCAGAGTGACAAAATATATTTAAACGTCCATCTGAATGTCGAACACCCCCGTCGTCGTTACGTGGAAGACGATCAAATCTTGTCTGTACTATTGATTCAAAGTAAAATGAGCAGAATGTTGAAATTTCTTGGATGATATACGATTCAGATATTGATCCTTCAACAGCTGCGGTGTTCTTTACTTTTTTCTTCAGACGATTCATGTATCTTTCAAATAAGTACATCCAACGATATTGAACGGGGCCACCAACTCGTGCCTCGTATGCCAAGTGTATCGGTAGATGCTCCATCGAGTCAAAAAATGCAGGAGGGAAAAACTACTCCAGCTTGCATATGATTTCAACAATATTATTTTCAAGTGTTGACATATCTTCGACTCGAAGGACATTTGCACAGATGCTTCTAAAAAACATACTTAATTCAGTCAATGGACCCCAAATATTATCAGGTAGAAGATCTCGAAATGCGATCGGAAGTAATCTCTGCATGAATACATGACAATCATGGCTCTTCATCCCTGATATTTTGCAATCATCGACGTTCACACATCGAGATAAGTTTGAAGCATATCCATCGGGTAATCTGAGTTCTTTTACCCATTGACAAACATCTTTGATCTGTTGTTTATTTAACACATATAGGGCATTCGGTTTCAGATATCGTCCGTTGACCTCTTGTAACTCCAACTCTGGTCTTTTACAAAGTATTTTCAGATCATGTCGGGCTTTGGCATTATCTTTAGTTTTTCCAGAAATATCCATCAAAGTGTTGAAAATATTATCAAACACATTTTTTTCAATGTGCATGACATCTAAATTATGTCGAATCAATAATGAACTCCAATAGGGCAATTCCCAAAAGATACTTTTTTTCACCCAGTTGTGTGTTTGGCCAAAACCTGACACTCTTTCATTGCGACCGAATACTATATCTGGAAGTGCTGAAACACGTGCTAACATTTGTTCACCAGACAACATCGGTGGTGGCCCATCTCTTTCGACTCTGCCCTTAGTAAATTTATTACGATTCCTTCGATACTGATGATTAACCGGTAGGAATCGACGATGACAATCAAAGAATGAGATTTTTCGTCCGTTCTGAAGATTGATTGATTTAGAGTGTTCCATACAATACGGACAAGAGAGTCGGCCGTGAGTGCTCCAACCCGACAACATGCCGTACGCAGGGAAATCATTGATTGTCCATAAGACCGCGGCCTTTAAATTGAAGTTTTGCTTCCGATGACAATCATAAGTGACAGCTCCCTCAGTCCACAATGTTTTCAATTCATCTATCAAGGGTCTGAGAAATATTTCAATTTCTTTTCGCGGACCCTTAGGACCCGGAATAATCATCGAAAGATAAATAAATTCATCTTTCATGCACATTGATGGTGGCAAATTATAAACTGTCAGCAACACTGGCCAAACTGAATAAGGAGTTGCAGAATGTCCAAACGGATTAAAACCATCTGTGCACAATCTCAATCTGATATTTCTAGTATCCCTAGCAAATGAAGGATAACATGTATCCAAATGTTTCCATGCTTCACTGTCAGATGGATGAGTCATTACTGTATCATCACGACTTCTTGCATGCCAACTCATGTAGGGGGTTGTCTTTTCCGACATGAATAATCTTTGAAGCCTCGGTGTTAGTGGAAAATACCGAAGCACCTTAAACGAGATATTTTTCTGTCGAACCGATTTCTTCTCCTTGTAACGAGGGTGTTGACATACAGGGCATTTATCCAACTGCACATTTTCTTTATAATATAAAATGCAGTTATTTTGGCACGCGTGTATTTTTTCGTTCCCAAGCCCCAATTTTCTCATTAGCTTTTTAGTCTTATAAAAAGTAGGCTCAAACTTGTTATCAGTAGGCAGTATTCCATTAATCAATCCAGCAATCCGATCATACGCAACTCCGCTGATATTACAATCGGCCTTGATGTTTAAGAGCTGTGTCATTGCTGAAAACCTAGTGTATTTAGGACAATTCTCATACAAAGGTTCATCGGCAGCTTTCAACATCTCGTAAAATTCTGCGGCTTCTTTATTCGGTAATTCAATCTCTACCGCAGCCCCTACTTCTGTGATATCAACCGCTGTAGTATCTGGTGGGACTGATGTCTGAAGAACTGGCCGATCAACATTATCATTCAGGTGGAATTGACCCCCAAGACTATCAAGTATCATAGTTCTATAGGGATTACATTGACTGGATGAAGAAGCACCAGCAGAGGAAGATTCACCATATGTCTGAACGACAGGATTGCTCGACGTCCCGACTTCGCGTGACTCCCCGTGACAAGTCCATAGAAAATATCTTGGTGCAAATCCTTTGCTATATAGATGCAGAGTGACAGTCTCCCGATCCAAAAATCGTCCATTTGAACAAATGCGGCACAGACATCGGATTTGATCACCCATGCTAACGAAATTCCGATTCGAATAGGCGAAATTTAGGAAGTACGTTACGCCTAATCGAAACTCATTCGTTAAAGCTCCACGATCAAGACGTCGGTACATCCAACTTCGATCAGCCGATATGATTCTGTCAATCAATGACAATTTCTTTAGTTAATGTCTTTAGGTGAGATTGTCATATTCCATTCGGGATTTATGTTATTTGAACTGCACTTACGTTTTTATTTTAACTGTTAACTAATTATTCTAAATTTCGGCAGCATCTCCCTATAGTTCTCCGAATACGCATATCATCTGGGCGCGTATCGGAGAACAAGAGAGATGTTGCCGAAATTTAGAATAATTAGATAACAGTTAAAATAAAAACGCAAGTGCAGTACAAATAACTATATTCTCAAATTGTCCAATCAGGGACAATTCAAGAATTGTACATCGTATAAAAGATCATCTACTTCTTTTACACGAACATACAATCCCCGAACGGATCTACGATTTTGCTAAATCATATCCGACTCGTCGATGCGTACGTGAAACATATGAACTCGTCGGATGCATGATTATTTTCTAAATGTTTCGAGACCGTTCGAGTCCATATTGGACGATTTCGGCGTGCGTCCGAAGTGGACGATTCCGGCGCGCATCCGAAGTGGATGATACCGGTGCGCGTCCGAAGTTGATGATTCCGGCGCACGTCCGAAGTGGACGATTTCGGCGCGCGTCCGAATTGGACGATTCTGGTGCGCGTCCGAAGTGGACGATGCCGGCGTGCGTCCGAAGTGGACAATTTCGGCGTGCGTCCGAAGTCGACAATTTCGGCGCGCGTCCGAAGTGGACGATACCGGCACTCGTCCGAAGTGGGCGATTCCGGCGCGCGTCCGAATTGGACGATTCCGGCGCGCGTCTGAAGTGGACGATTTCGGCTCGCGTCCGAAGTGGATAATTTCGAAATTAATCTAAACCCTAAAAATTATTCTAACAAATTAAATAACTAATCTAAATAATTAATCTAAATAATTAATTAACAATTAAAAAACAATAATAAAATATTATTAAACTACAAATTCCGGCGCCGGAGTCAGGTGGACTCCGGCGCCGGCGTACATTGGCCGGACACACTGTCCGGCCAATGTACAAGGTCCGGTGGCGGCCATCGGCCGACCGCCGCCGGCCGAAACCCTATTTTTAGGGTTTCGATCGGATTTTCTACCGGCCGCAACGGGAAGAGACGGCAGCCGGAGGGCACATACCTGACAATGTCGGCAGCAGCGGGAGGAGTCGTCGGCGTCGGCAGCAGCGGCAGCGGCGGCGAGAGGCAGGAGAGGAACGGCGGCGGCAGCAGCGGGAGGAAGAAGGGGGGCGGGCGCGATCTGCGACCTATATAAACTTATCAGCAACGGCTCACTCGCCCGTTAGAAAGCCGTTGCTGATAAGTTATCATCAGCAACGGCTCACTTGTCCGTTAGCAAGCCGTTGCTAATATATTATCATCTGCAACGGCTCACTTGTCCGTTAGAAAGCCGTTGCTGATAATTAACATCATCAGCAACGGCTCGCATGTCCGTTAGAAAGCCGTTGCAGATACAACATATCTGCAACGGCTTGAGCGACTGTAAGAATGCCGTTGCAAATAGCAACGGCTTGAGCGGCCGTTGCTGATAGCCGTTGCTGAAGACCAAGTTTCTAGTAGTGTGCCTTCGGGCAGGTAGTGCCTAGATGGCATGTTAGCTGGTCACTCCCTTGTGACCTTTCCTGCTTGAGTCATGAATTTTGCTTTATGTTTCATATATATTTGTGTTGGTTTTTCGTGGGGGTTGGTAGAACTGCTCATTGAGTTCTTTTGAACTCACCCGTTGTCGTTTTGTTTTTATTTTGCAGAGCCTGACCTATGAGGTGGGCTGGAGCACTTAGCACGGCTGGAGGGCAGAGGAGTCACATGATCTCATAACAGTCATAGTTAGGGGTCGTAGTCGAATTTTTGGTTGTTAGTCATACACTTGTGTTTTAGTGTTTTGGAGTTGTAGTCCCTTAGGAGCATTTATGTCTTTATTCAGATTTCATTGTAACCAAACAGTTGAACTTGATTTATTATTCCGCACTTTATTACTTCACTAAAACTTATTTACAATGAATTCTAGTTTGGTTTTTCACTTAAAATAAAACTATTTATTTCTTTTCGTTATGTTTTTCTGTAGAGTTGACAAGTGCATGGTTTAAGCTGCGGGGTATAGGCACATATACTCTGGTTGGTTATGTGACCTTGAGTTGGGGCGTGATTGTTGATCGTGGGCGTCGGAGTCTGTCCACTGTAAACACTTAGTTTTTTTTATAAAATTGGGGTTTAATTAAACCCTAATCATATTTGATTAGGATTTAATTAAACCATAATATTATTTTTTATTTATTACTGTTAATTAATTAATTTATTGTTCATGTTATTAATTTAATTAATTAGGATCAATTTATTTTATTTCTTGTTAATGTTAATATGTTAATATTAGTATTATTTAGTGTTAATTCAATTATTGTTAGTCCAATTAATACTCGAGCCAATAAAACTAAATCATGGTGGATGCTGGCGCCGGTGTTGGGGCTGAAACCTAAGGACTCGCGTTGACGTTCACTATGTACTCGTGCCACTGTGGACTCGCGATCGATGACATCTACAAATTTAGAAAATAATAATTTATTCGACGAGTTGATACGTTTCACTTACGCATCAACAAGTCGGATATGATCTAGCAAAACCTTAGAATCGTTCAGGGGTGTATGTTCGTGTAAACGAAGTAGATGATCTTTTATACGATATACAACTCTTGAATATATTGTCCCTAATTGGACAATTTAGGAACATAGTTATTTGTATTGCACTTAGTTGTTTCTTTAATTGTTAACTCATTCATAAATTTTGGCTACTATATCTTCCTTATTCTTCGATACACGCCCAGATGATATGTGTATTCAGAGAACTATAAGGAGATGCTGCCGAAATTTATAATGAAGTTAACGGCTAAAAGTAATACTTACTGCAATATGAATAACATAAATCTCGAATTGAATATGACTATCTCACTTAAAGACATTAACTGAAGATATTATCATTGATTGACAAAATCATGTCGAACGATCGAAGTTGGATGTACCGACGTTTTGATCATGGAGCTTTAACGAACGAGTTTTGATTAGGCGTAACTTACTTTCTAAAATTTCACCTATTTGAATCGAAAATTCATTAGCGGTGATAAAATCCAATGTTTGTGCAACAATTGCACGAATGTACGATATTTGGATCGGGAAACTATCACGTACTCTACATCTGTATAGCAAAGGATTTGTACCAAGATATTATGTATGGACTTGTCATAGTGAGTCACGTGAAGTCGGGACATCGAGCAATCCTATCGTTCAAACATATGGTGAATCTTCTTATGTTGGTGTTACTTCATCCAGTCTATCTAATCCATATAGAACAATGATACTTGATAATCTTAGCGATCAATTCTACTTGAATGATATGTCGAGCGGTCGGTAACTGAGACGTCAGTACCACCGGATACCACGGGTGTTGATGTCACAAAAGTATAACCTCTGGTAGAGATTGAATTGCTGAATAAAGAAGCTGCAAAATTTTACGAGATGTTGAAACCTGCCGATGAATCTTTATATGAGAATTGTCCTAAATACAATAGGTTTTCAGCAATGACGCAACTCCTGAATATCGTCAAGGCCGATTGTAATATCAACGGGGTTGCGTTTGGTCGGATTGCGAGATTGATTAATGGAATGCTACCTACAAATAACAAGTTTGAGCCAAGACTAAAAAGTTAATGAGAAAATTAGGAATTGGGTACGAAAAAATACATGTGTTCCCAAATAACTGCATTTTTATTATAAAAAAAGTGAGCAGTTGGATAAATGTCTGGTATGTGAACATCCTCGTTACAAGGAGAAGAAATCGATCCGGCAGAAAAATATATCGTTTAAGGTGCTTCAGTATTTTCCACTGACACCGAGGCTTCAAAGATTATTCATGTCGAAAAAGACTGTCCCCTACATGAGTTGGCATGCAAGAAGTCGTGATGATACAATAATGACTCATCCATCCAATAGTGAAGCATGAAAATATATATTTGGATATATGTTATCCTTCATTTGCTAGGGATACTAAAAATATCATATTGGGATTGCGCATGGATGGTTTTAATCTGTTTGGTCATTCGGCAACTGCTTATTCAGTTTGGTCGGTGCTGCTAATAGTTTATAATTTACCACCGCCAATGTGTATGAAAGATGAATTTATCTATCTTTTGATAAATTATTTCGGGTCCTAAGGGTCCGCGAAAATAAATTGATGTATTTCTCAAACCCCTAATAGATGAATTGAAAATATTGTGGACTGAGGAAATTGTCACTTATGATTGTCACCGGAAGCAAAACTTCACTTTAAAAGCTGATGTCTTATGGACAATCAATGATTTCCGAGCCTACGGTATGTTGTCTGGTTGGAGCACGCACGACGACTCTTTTGTCTGTATTGTATGTAATACTCTAAATCATTCAGTCTTCAAAACTGACGAAAAATCTCATTCTTTGATTGTCATGACCGACGGGACTGTCCATCGACCCACCTCGGTGGAGGTGTTCGAGTGGACACACCGTCGAGGACATGGGGCGGGGAAGTACATCGACACTTGCACTGCAATCATCATGGTAAGTATATTTGTTTAATTAATTATGCAATATTTATTTATAATTTAAGATTATAATTAGAAAAAATATGAAACAAAAATACAAACTCGTATAGGAGACCTACACTAGGATGGTGACACAGCGCAGGGGTACCCTCAATGACTTTGATGCCTAAGCGTGGGTTGATGCCGCTAGTGGCTGGGACTACGGTCGCATATATGGTTTCACAGGGAGTGGACATGCGTGAGCCGTGCTCGGGCCACTTGGGGCACCGACCCCTCCGGTCGTCGGTGAGCGGCCCTCCACATCTCGGTCTTAAGATCAAAGCCGGATAGCAGCATTGGAGGAGCAGGTCGCGCGTTAGAGTCGAATGTTGGAGGATGCGCATACCATGTTGAGACATATGATGGGTCAGTCCGACGATATCATCCCACCGACATCAGATCCATCGTCCTTGACTCAGTCCATGCCAGTCCACACTCAGGCACTGCATACCTTGCCGCATGATCTCGCCCATACTCCACCGCAGTGAGACTTTATTTGATATTGTTCATGACTTGACTTGTTTATGACTTGGATATTGTTTATGCATGACTTGACTTGTGCTTTGATATTGTTTATACTTCACTTATGATAGTTTTGATCGTATCATGTTGATACGATAACTATGATTTGTGTATAGTTTTGATTCGTATAGTTGGTGTATATATGATGTTGTGAATTATTATAAATATAATTATTTTGATGTATATCTGGGTGTATCTGTAATGTTGTGAATGTATGTGTATGTGAATAAATGTGTGTATATATGTGCGTGTGAGTTATGTATCATGTTAAATAAATGTATCAATGAAAATTTTTAATTTTTAATTTTTTCAGTTATAGATTAACAGCATCAACCACGGCTTACCCATAGCCGTCCATTTGAAAACAGTCGCTGAAAACTTATCATAATTCCCGGGCCACAACCTTAAAGTCGTTGTTGTAGGTCATCACCAACGGCTCAGCAACAGCCTTCAGCAACGTCTTTATCACGACTGTACGGTTGCTGCTGATAACAATATCAGTAATGGCATTTCGGCCGTTGCGGAGCCGTGGCTAATAACGATATCAGTAACGGTCGACAGGGTCGTTGCTAATATGTTAACAGCAACGGTCGGGTGTCGTTGTTGCTAAGTTATCAGTGACGCTGTTATCTGTCACGACTTTGTTGCAACGGATCGGGTCGTTCCCATTGGTGATAGTCTTCACCAACAGCTTTGCAATAGGCTGGGCCGTCGGTGAAGGTGATAATTCTAGTAGTTAATATTCAATTTGACAAAGATTATATTTATATGGTCGGACGGATTCAGTCATATTAGATCAATTTATGGTTCAATCGTCTAGCTAGCTACTTAGTTGAATTTTATTCATTAATCATTGATTGTTTTTCTTGTAGTAAATTTCATACTATCAAACTTCCTTTTATGTGATCATATCCTACAATTACAAGAGAGGAAGTATACATGATCAAGTCTTGCAAGAACACTAAAATGAGTCATATATTCTTCAATATTATCTATTAAATGGTTTCAAAAGGTTAATTATATGCATGCATCTTATGGTACAAAGTGGGAAAAGGACCAAATAGGAGCCTCTTGTGCATCTCTCTTTTTCCAAGGGCTCAAAGTTGAAGTCGACAATGACCTCTTGAAGGAATATTGAATGAATCTTAATGTATGCATATATACATTCCAAATTAAGGACACATGATGCACTTCCTTGACATGGGGAAGGGCACATACTATATATATGCCCTAAAGGCTAGGGGATGCCAAAATACGATTCATCGATCAATTCTTAGTCCGAATCCGAAATACATATGAAGCAAATAAATTATATATTGATCTTTTCATATTTTGGTGGAAAGTGCTGCATGCCCACTATATCGATCATGTCATGCACCTTTCAGCTGCATGTCTGCTTCATTTATAAAATGGAGGATTAATTTTAATAAATTCTCCTGACCGCAGCAATTAAAGAAGAATAAAAATTGGTGCTGGAAAAAGAAGGATGGAAGTCGAAACTGTACATGGAAAATCCATTAGGAAAAAGCTTTCTATAGTGGGTTGAAAGATACTCAGGACCTCTCACTTTAATTAAAAAGACATCAAGCTAGAACAAGCCCCCACTTTTTAATGGTAAATTTCAAGTCTTTATCTTATTGCCAAAGGTAAAGATCAAACCAATTAAACTACTAAACATTCAGGTGGATATCTATTTTCTTAAATAAATACCAAAAATTAATCTATTTAATTATTATATTCCAACATATATATATAATTATGTTGTCTCCAAAACTTTCCAAATCCAGTTCAACCATGCAAGCAAAACTAGCAAAAGACCTTGCTTCCTTTAGCACCAAATTAATCCACCATAACCAAATAACCCAATCTTCTTACTTAGTTGCTTGAGTTACTTGGCTCGATTTTGAAGTGCTTGGTATAGTTGCTTCCACGATTCAAAAGATGATATTGTTGGACTTCAGTCCATCTATCAAGATGAGATCTCATCCGAGCATATGGTATAACTGGTAGTTGGGGGCTTTCAATCTATAACCTGTCCACTTTGTATATTACGTACTTCTATCCGTTTGTACGTCCTTTGATGAGTATCCAGTATAAACCCTAGCTAGGTTGGGGGTTGAATTAAATTAAAGTTTGAAATGCAGGTGGGGTGGAAGAGCATCTGGCTTTGTGTTTTTTTAGCTGCACAAGGACCCAGCACTCGTTGCTGCTGATCGATCAAGTTGCATCTCTAAAAGTAGAAGCACACCATCTACCTCTAACAGTGGCCACCAGAAGCCATGGGTCCTCCACTTCACACCCATCACCTCCGAGCTGGCCAACTCACACTTTAATGATCTTGACGCATGACATAAGATACTTAATTTCTTCACATTAATTAACATTTTGTGTAGGCCATGGTGGCCCGATCCATCACCATCATGAGTCATTAGTCATATATATTGCATGCAAAAGCTCTCCATATGACTAAGAACACACAAGCTAGAGGTCATGTATATATTTATAGAGAGAGCAAGGCACTGAAAGCAACTCATCCTTCTTTCTTTTTTTCTTTCTTTCCTCAAAGACATCAAGTGTTGAGTTAGAATGGCCTTGCACTTGAACACTTGAGATCTTGAAATTAACAAACCAGAACTTGATGGTCCATTTGCCTAAAACTGTCCAAATCAATCTGATCACTCTTTTTTGCAAGTTGGAGCTGGGTGTTCTTATATTCATTAAGCTCATTTTATGGTCCCAAAAATAAGGGATGCTTCCCCACATGTTTTTGCATGTTATATAATTTTTTTTATATATATAGTTAATTCTTAAGGTGAGGGGTAATTCTTAATGGCCTTGTCAAAAAATCCACAACATATCATTACAAAGAAAACCATGCTAAAACTGTAATATATATATGATGAATAATTTGAATGAGAGAATAAGAAGGTATCAACATCATACTTTAATTTGGGACAAACAATCACTTTCTTTTCACATGAGATGTAATTGATCACCTTCTTAATTAAACAAGTACTGGTCTACTTTCCTTTCTGATCGATCACTAAAGATTCCTAATAGTTGAAGTGCACTTGTGGCAGTAGTACCATATATCAGACATCAGAATCCAACATATGCGCAAACGATCTTTCAAGTTGCTAAGAGTGGAAAATCACTTGGTAGATTCTTGGAAAAGAACGTAACATGTGAATTGTGACCAAAAAGAGATTCCATTGCTTGTGCTGGAAGGCATGAAAGAGCTGCCCTCTTCTATTCATTAACACTATTCTCTAGAAATCTAATGTGATGAGAGAAGATCAGTAAATAATAATGGCATTGATCAGATTAACGATGATTGGACATATAAGTTAATTACCTACTGCACCATAAGGTGGCATGTTGGTTAATTTGATAAAGCATTGATATTTGATATTTCAAACACTAGCTTGTACTGATTAATAGTGTATTTTTATTGTGTAATTAATTAAGGAGAAAACTTATATGGTGTTCGGCTCGGAATGCTTGACATATATATATCTCTGAGAATCTTAAAACACGATAAATTAAATTTTTGATTCGTTATTATTAGCTAGAGAGCAAAGGTTTACTCTTTCACAAAATAAATTCATTGTCAGTCAAGTTAGGTTTACTCTTAACAATCCAAGATTATTCTAAGTAATCAAAAGTTTACACATATAAATCTTGCGAACCTTAATTATGATCAACTTTTGTTTCAAAGTTCACTCTTTAATAATAATAAGTTCACACATAATTAAAACTTTTAATTTCTTGCTCAAAATTCAACCTCGCCATTAGAGAATCGTGGTTCAACATTAGTCAAACTTTGACTAACTCAAACCAACAATACGTTCACCTTTAGTAACTCAAGGTTCTCTCTTAATTAATATGATCGTTCTCATTCTAGGCAATTTATTGGTTTGGAACTGGTTTGTATGGAATGAAAGAAACCAACAGATGTTTCAAAATGTGCAATATATCCCCCTATAGCATACTCTCTGTACGTATCAGCTAAATCACTTTACACTTGTGTCTCGATAGAGATAGGCAATTAGGAAGATGAGCTCTAGTGTTTAACATCTATGTATTTTTCCTTTCTTCTTTTACCTCATGTTACTCCTTACTTGTACTCCTTCAAGCCTCTTGAATGAATGCAAACAGAGGTTTACTTCCACTTTAGGTTTACTCTTAATAGTGATAATTCACATCATGTGCTAATCATATCACCACAAGAAAAACGCCTAAAATCGACATCACATTAAGTTAAAAAATCAATAGCTAAATAGAGACTAAACATAAATTTAGATGCTTTAAAAATCGTCTAAATGGGAGCAAAAATTAGAAGGGAGAGATCACGATATTCATTTTTTAAAAAAAAAAATTATCATGATATCGACGCCTGCATCACAAGCATTGGTATCAATTCATTTTTTTAATTTGATGATATGAGACTAAACATGTGCAACTAATTTTTTTAAAATAATAATTATGAATTAATGTTTATAATTTTATAGATTACTTGAACTAATCATTCACTTAAATAAAGTTAATCTTATTTTTTAAAAAATAAATAAATATTCAATATGAGATAAAAATAAATTAAAATCAATTCGAAATCAACACCTGTATAGGCGCTAGTTTCCCGCAGTTAAACCAGCACATTTTTGGAATGTTGTTGGTTTCCTTGAAATACTCATTTAAGTTTTTTTTAATAATAAAGATAGAAAGTCAAAGTAATCATACTAGGATTTGAATCCTAGATCTCTAAATAATATACAAAATGTTGTCATCAACTGTGTTACTCACAGTTGGCCTCATTTAAGTATTTGTTAATGAGCTTATTTCATGAGTATATATATTTGATTAACTTTAACCTTCTTTTATTATCTTGGTGAATGCTCTTCCAAAGCTTGTTTAAAGCTCCTTAATAGTTCTAGCTTGAATAATCTAAAGCTTAAACAAGTCAATCTTAAACAACTTAAAACTTACACTAGCCAAACTCACATTACTAGAAATTAGGTCGACTTCAGCAACGACTGCTCAAGCCGTTGCTATTTGCAACGTCACTCTTACAGACGTTCAAGCCGTTGCAGATATGTTATATCTGCAACGGCTTTCTAACGGACATGCGAGCCGTTGCTGTTGATGTTAATTATCAGCAACGGTTTTCTAACGGACAAGTGAGTCGTTGTTGATGATAACTTATCAGCAACGGCTTTCTAACGGGCAAGTGAGTCATTGTTGATAAGTTTATATAGGTCGCAAATCGCGCCCTCCACTTCTTCCTCCCACTGCTGTCGCCGCCTGCTCCTCTCGCCTCTCGTCGTCGCTGCCGACGCTGCCGTCTATCCTCGACCGCCGATTTCAGGTATTTCTCGCCGCCCGGCCTTCCCCATTGATCTCAAAGTAAAATCCGGCCGAAACCCTACTTTTAGGGTTTCGACCAGTGGCGAACAGCCGATGGCCGCCGCCGGAGCTTGTACAGTGTCCGAACATTGGACTCTGGCGCCGAAAATGATATTTTTATAATTTTTTATTTAATTGTTAATTAATTATTTGTTTAATTGTTTAGATTAATTTTCAGGGTTTAGATTAATTTTTAGAGTTTATATTAATTTTTAGTTTAATTTAGTTAGATTAATATTTAATAATGGTAGGTTAATTATTTAAATTGGTTAAAATGTTGTAGATTAATATTAATTAATTAGTTAAAATATTGTTAATTAGTTCGGAGTTGTCCTCAATGGACTCGCATCGGAATTGTCCACTTCGGACGCGCGCCAGAATCGTTCATTTCGGACTCCCGCCGGAATCGTCTAATTTGGACTTGTGTCGGAATTGTCCAATATGAACTCGAACTGACTCGAAACATTTAGAAAATAATCATCCATCCGACGAGTTGATATGTTTCACGTACGCATCGACGAGTCGGATATGATTTAACAAAACCTTAGATCCGTTCGGGGGTTGTATGTTCGTGTAAAAGAAGTAGATGATTTTTTATACGACGTACAATCCTTGAATTGTCCCTGATTGGACAATTTGGGAATATAGTTATTTGTACTGCACTTATATTTTTTTTAACCGTTAATTTATTCTAAATTTCAGCAGCATCTCTCTTGTTCTCCGATATGCGCCCAGATGATATGCATATTCGGAGAACTGTAGGGAGATGCTGCCAAAATTTAGAATAAAATTAGCGGTTAAAAGAAGTACTTAGTGCAATATGAATAACATAAATCCTGAATGGAATAAAATAATCTCACCTAAAGGCATTAATCAAAGAAATTATCATTGATTGACAGAATCATGTCGGCTGATCGAAGTTGGATGTACCGACGTCTTGATCATGAAGCTTTAACGAATGAGTTTCGATTAGGCGTAACGTACTTCCTAAATTTTGCCTATTCGAATCGGAAATTCGTTAGCGTCTGTGATAAAATTCGATGTCCGTGCCGCATTTATTTGAATGGACGATTTTTGGATCGGGAGACTGTCACTCTGCATCTATATAGCAAAGGATTTGCACCAAGATATTTTCTATGGACTTGTCAAAGGAGTCACGTGAAGTCGGGACGTCGAGCAATCATGTCGTTCAAACATATGGTGAATCTTCCTCTGCTGGTGCTTCTTCATCCAGTCAATCTAATCCCTATGGAACTATGATACTTGATAGTCTTGGGGGTCAATTCCACCTGAATGATAATATTGATCGGTCAGTTACTCAGACATCAGTCCCACCAGATACTACAGCGGTTGATATCACAGAAGTACAAACTGCGGTAGAGATTGAATTACCGAATAAATATAAGTCCCACTAGAGGTCCTTCATTTACGCTACCTGGGAGGCTATTTCCCGGGCGAGGTACAACGGGTAGCTGGGGCAGGCCCGGTCCCAGGCGATGGCACGAGCTGGGACTACTAACATCGTAAAGACTCGGGGATACGACCTCGATTGGATTACTCCGGATATATGAGACCAGCTCGTGGGAATATGTTCGACGGATCGATGATAGGAGGTTTCTCGGAATGCGGCTAGAAATCGCATGTCGGGGGGAGCAGCGCGTCACACCGGCGGCTCTATTGCATTTGCAGTGCACGCGAATCGTGTGGTAAGTATACCTTTTAATTATATATTTTATTTGTTACTATGTGTACTAATTAATGTATTTATTTTGTAAATGTAGACGACGGTGTCGGATGACGGGACTGTCCAGCGACTCTCCCCGATGGTGGTGTTTGAGCGGACCCACCGTCGAGTACATGGGACGGGGGAGTACATCGACAACCGTACTGCATACATTATGGTAACTATATATTTGTTTAAATTATTCATTATATATTTATAATTTAAGTTTTATGATAAATATTAAACAAAAAATCAAACTTGAGTAGGAGACCTACAGCCAGACGGTGGTGCAGCGCGGGGGCACCCCCGAGGACTTTGACGCAACAACGTGGGTCGAGGCCGCAGGTGGCTGGGACCATGGCCGCGTATATGACTTTGCAGATAGTGGTCATGCGCGAGCCGTGCTAGGGCCACTTGGGGCACCGACCTCTCCGATCGCTGGTGAGCGACCGTCCACCTCCAGATCCAGTTATGATCATAGTAGTAGGATAAGGACACTAGAGGAGACAGTCGCGCGTCAGACTGAGATGATGGAGCGTCAGAGTCAGATGATGGCGGAGATGCATGTTATGCTACGCAACATGTCAGGTCATCCCAGAACAGGCATCTCTTCGGCATCATCTGATCCATCATCCTCGAGTCAGTCAATGCCGGTGTACACTCAAGCACTCCAGACCCCGCCATATGATCCAGACCATCCTCCATCGTCATCGTGAGATTTTTTATATATTGACTTTGTTACTTAGATACTATACTTGTTTAATTTATTTTGTTTGGATATTGATACTTTAATTTTGCATTTGAATAGTTTTTATACTATTGTGGATAATTATAAATATAAGTATAATTGTTTTGATGTATATCTTGGTGTATTTGTGATGTGTGAATGAATGTGTGTATGAGTGTGTGAGTTATGTATCAGATAATTTATCAATGTATCAATAGAAATTTGGAATTTTAAATTTTTTTCGTTTTCAGGTTTACATCATCAGCAACGGCTTTCCCACGGTCGTCCGTGGGAAAGCCGTTGCTAAAAGTGTATCGAAAATCGTTGCTGATGACCTACAACAACAGCTTAGCAACGGTCTTTTACTAATGTTATCAGCAACGGCTCCGTGTCCGTGGCAAAACCGTTGCCGATAATATTTTTAGCAATGGTCCGAGCGGCCGTTGCTGATCCGTTGCTAAGTTATCAGCGACGACCGTGGGAAAGCCGTTGCTAAAAGTGTATCGAAAATCGTTGCTGATGACCTACAACAACAGCTTAGCAACGGTCTTTTACTAATGTTATCAGCAACGGCTCCGTGTCCGTGGCAAAACCGTTGCCGATAATATTTTTAGCAATGGTCCGAGCGGCCGTTGCTGATCCGTTGCTAAGTTATCAGCGACGCAATTTTCTGCCACGGCTCCGTTGCAACGGCTAGCGCCAATGCAAGCCGTTGCTGATGGTTTTCAGCAACAGCTCAGCAACGACGTCAGCCATTGCTAATGCCCATTATTCTAATAATGTCAACATAAAAAATTAAAGTTCAAATCAAACTTGACTCAAGCTTCATCGAGCTCATAGTAAACTGGCCGAGTTCAAGCAAATCAAATACTCAGTTCGGTGGGCAATTGTTTACATGCAAACCCAATTGTAGCATGCATGATCAAGTTTGATCCAACTATGAAAATCATACTCGATCGAGTCCAGCTAGCCTCTTTGAGCTTGAACTCAAGTTGTCTTAGCTCATATGGTCAAATAATCTTTAACTTCAACTCTAGCTCAAAAACTGACTTTGGAG
Organism: Canna indica; assembly: GCA_034359265.1. Lineage (NCBI taxonomy): Eukaryota > Viridiplantae > Streptophyta > Magnoliopsida > Zingiberales > Cannaceae > Canna > Canna indica. The sequence goes on from CP136897.1 coordinate 17,307,697, forward strand.
TCAGTGGAATATGATTAAAACTTAAATAATTGTGAACCAATTGGGACCAAAATAGAATCAAATAAATTTGAATAACCTGCCACTAATTTTATTTAATGTTTTTTTTGAAGCAACTAATTTTATTTTATTTTATTTGATGTATGTATGAAAATCTTACATGTATGTAAACTTGGAACAAGTCCATATGCGTCCTTGTTGGCAAATACAAAAATGAGCAAAATTTTTGTTGTTTTAATTTAACTCAATTCAGTGTACCGAAAAATTTCTTGATACACAAAAAAATCTCAAATCCTATTCCGAACACCCTCCTATCTTGTCCCAGTGCCAATTTTGCAAAATAAAAAGGAGACATGATCTGAAATCTAGTCAATTCCTTCATTTTTTGCAAAACAAGCAAACAGGTAGCAACAACTTCTTCACTATTTTTGGGCTTTAAGCTATTTTGGTACCTCCAATTAGCCCAATTATTGCAATAAACATTGTCTCTTGAGGAATTGAGAGATACAATTTCCTAATTTTAATTGGAATAAAATAAAATTCAAATTATTGATTTTAAAAGCGAGTCCAAATCCTCTTGACTAATTCATGCTTATTTTACCCTAATTTATTTTTTAAAAAAATACCTCGCGCATCATCATATTTCCTCGAGGCTTCACCTTTATTAAAAACAAATCGAGAAGTAAATCTTTTTTTGGTATCTTACCCTAATTAAAGAGGAGATATTTTTTTGAAAACTAATATAATTATGATATCTGTAGGGCTTATTTCATATTGGCCCTATAGTTTGATTGATTTTATTTTTTAGCCCCCCAATTTAGATTCCTTTGTGAATTTAGTTAAACTATTACGAATACGTTATATACTATTTTATTTTTATTGTATGTAATATTTATTTGAATATTAAATATTAAATAAATATTATTTAAAAAACTATTTAAAACCATTAAATAGCTTTTTAATACTATTTTTGTCTAATAAAATAGGCAGCATGTAATATTTTTTATCAAGAGATATCATAAATTAATGGGTAAATTACACTGATTTTCCTCTATTTGTTTAGGTTATAATCATCTTCCCTGAATAATTTTTGAGTAATTTTTTTAGAGAAAGTTTGTGTAATATTTTACAAAACTTAGAGGAGATTTGTGTAATCTTATTTCGTAATAGAAAAAATTTATGTAATTTTTTACGAAACTCAAAAAAATTATAAGATAAAATTATAAACAGAGATGAGAAGTTAGGGTAATTTATCCTCAATTAATTTATTAAATAGTAAAATATTGAAGGACTATTACTAAAAATTCACAATAGATAGCAGAGAGTGGCAGACTGCGAAGTGTTAAGTGTTAACCGTTGCAGATAACGCACGCCATCGGAGGAGAGGAATGGCGACATTGTGCGGCGGCGGCGGCGGCATAGGGCACCGTGCTCGCTGCCGCTCAGCCCCACTCCTCTCGCGGACCCGCCACGGATTTCCCCTTGCATCCCCCTCCTTCTCCTTCTCTTCCTTCTTCCCCTTCCCCCAGGTCTCTCCCCTACGTACGGCGTCAACGACCCCCGGGGTCACCGCCTCCCTCCGAAGCTCCAATCGCGATCTAGACGCCATTTATGAGGAATTGAGCTCCGCTGAGGACGATTACGTGGTCGTTTGCTTTTATAAGTTCGTCCCCATTAAAGACCCCAAGGCCGAGGTCGCCAGGCACCTTGCTTTCCTCCAGGTCTCGTTTCTTTACCAACCCTTCCCTTATTGCAATTACCGTTCTTCTGTTTGGATGTTTCTTTTTTCTTTTAGGCATTAGTGATTTTTTAAGAAACATCTGTTCTTTGCACGTAATAACGGATAGACTTTTAGGGGTTTTATTTCAAAGAAAAACGTGAATAAGTTTTTATATTGTCGTTAAATTTACTTCTTTTCGCGGCTATTTGTGTTAAAACTCATTATGCCGATCGATTGCCCTTTTAATTAGTTATGATAAAAGAACAGTAGCATTTCGCATTACTTGATAAATGGCCAGTTGTTTGTTCTATCATCATCTAGAGTTTACATGAACCTATTCTACTTCTTGCTCATGCATCTGAAATATTTGGGCAACGGTCTTTATGGTGCTAGGGACGGGATATTCATGGTCGGATATATGTCAATCAGCAAGGGATTAATGCACAGGTACATTTAACTTTGGTCTTTTCTCTTATATGAAAGTTCTAATAGAAGGGAATAAAGAGTTTCAGAGTCGGGAAATTGATAATAGAATTTTTCAATAGTGTGAATTTGATGAATTCTCTCAGTCTGCACGAACTGCATACACATTTTTAACAGTGTGGCTCTATCCTTCTGCCACTCATAAGTAATATATATACCTTAGAAAATAATGGAAATATGTATGCAGTAAATTTTCTATTCTCTGAACTTCAAAACCTCATTGCCGAAATCTTCTTTCTCTGGTAAAATCTGTTAGAATTGTATCATTCCAAACTAAACTATACATGAGAACAAGTTTTAGGTATTATCAGAAAGCTATGCTTGTTGTTTAAAACCAAATTTACATAAACTACACTATATTGTTTATGCCTATAATCAGTTGGAAAGAGGTTGAATGTTTATCAGTTGTGACTACCTTGTGACCTGTATCATACATTCATACCCAAGAATGTCATATACCAGGTAATCACATATTTGATGTTTGGTTGGATGGAATGAAATTATAAGCAATAGGAATACATAAGGAATGAAATGGAGAAGAAATATATGGTCACAAATTTCACATATACTGAACTTTATATCTCAAGTGATTGTTTACTAACTCTACCCAGAGTCTCACATTTATGCTACTCCATCGTAAGTTCAATGTATCCCGTTAGAGGTGGCAATGGGTCGGGCCCGCCCATGGGCATGCCGGGTCTGGCCCGTCTGTGCCCAAGGGACGGGCTGGGCTGGGCTCGTCCCTTGGGGCATGCGGGTTGTGCTGAGCACGGCACGCGCCAGGCTTGGCCAGCAGGCTGGGCCTAGCTCCACCCAAGACTATCTGGTCCGTGCTAGGCTGGCCAACAGGCTAGTCATGGCACCACCCAAGCCTAGTTTGGTTGCCTGGCTTAGACACGGCAGTGTCTGACCTAGGCTGTGTAGACCAGGCTGGTCTGCGCCTGGCACTGGGCCGGCCCGAGCCCGAAGGGGTGGGCCTTGTGCCGAGCTGGGCTACCCCTATGGAAATTCGGGTCGTGCCTGGCACGACCTGGATTTCACATGGCTCGACCGGCTCCGGGCCTGCCCGGGCCCAGGCCTGGGCCGGCCCATTGTCCCGTATCTAGTAGCCACTACAATGGCTGGTAAATCCTAAGGGGAAGTCCAATAGCCCATCACTGTCCTAATAAAACTTTTTCAATGGTCATGCCACCTCAGCATAAACTGTATATGTAAAAAAGTTGTCCACGTGCATAGAGTTTTCCATTCAATAATAGTTTTTTACATTTCAATAAGTTTCATGCTGACTGTTTACATATAGTTTTGTTTTTAAGCTCTTGTTTGATCATTATTACAAATATTGTGCAGTACAGTGGTCCAAAGCAGGATTGTCTGGCCTATGCTGATTGGGTTAAAGAAGATCAGCGATTTTTTGATATTCTGGTCCAGGTTTCACCAGCTTGTAATGGCCATGCTTTTCCACGATTGAAACTGCGGTATAAACCTTCACTTGTACAGGCAAGCAATATTTGCTTTTTTGGTAATATACTTTCATTTCCTTTGGCAATTGTTTTTATTGTGTACTCCAAGGCTCTAAGGCATGGATTTTCTTGTATTTAAATAAGAAGTGTGCTTTTTAATTCCATTATTTAGTCACTATGTATTTGACTGCGCCAATCAGTTATTTGGAGAAATTAATTCTTGATATTAGAAGAGTCAACTTCTTCATGTAGTTATGGCCTAATGAATAAATTTTCTACTTGATTTCTGCAATAGGTCCTTTATTTGGCACTAGAGATATCTTAGTTGTTATCAAATATATTGCAATAGAATGTCTTATTCCACTTACTTATTGGAAGCAAATAAGTATACATTTTCCTAATTCTCTAATATTTTCTTTAGATAGAAGGTGGTGTTTCTCACCTTCCTCTAGTAGATCCTGCTATGCGAGCCTACCCACTGGCACCAACAGAATGGAGGGCAAAATTGCAATCTATGAACAATGCCAGCACAAGAATGAGCAAAGCAGAAAGCCAAGCTTCTGACAGGAAATGCATACTTTTGGATGTGAGAAATGGTAATTGTATTTATATAGTTTCCCAAAATTAGACTACTTTTATTGATTGCATAATTCATTTGTCGGTATAAAAATGATTGTCATAATTAACAAAATGTGCATATAAGATCTTCCCATTTGTCTCTATTAAATTGACAAAATGTGCGTTATAAGGTATGAATGCCCTACCTATTTAATCTAGCATAAATAATCAATTGCAAGCAAGTTCCCCCACCATTTCTAGATAGATCTTCCCATTTTGTATTTTACATCTCTGTGTAGGCTATGAGTGGGACATTGGTCATTTTCAAGGAGCACAAAGACCTAACGTGGATTGTTTTAGAAGCACATCTTTTGGGTTCTCAGAACAAGAGGTATTCTCACTATTCAGCCGAAACTTTTATTCTTAATGTATAGTTCCTTAAAAAAGGTATAGTTCCTCAATTATATACTTGACAAATGCTAGGTTAGACCATTTTATAACTTTTTAAAACAGATCAATTTCATCTTGTTCATTCTTTTTTATTAAAATATTCTACTTCTAATTAGTCTAATAACTTTGAGGATTTGAGCATTTCTAGAATATTTTTACTTTATTTTTCTAATAGCACTACCAAGACACCAAGAGTTGATAATAGGAATCCCAATTTTGAATGTCTTATAATTACACTTAGATATTGTTATTTCCTCATAAGTTCTCCTTGTTTTATGGTCCCTTGAATATTCTACTCTAAGAGGCTATTTGGTTGTGCCTGCAAATAGGCTTCCAACATTTATATCTGCAGCATTTGATCAATTAAATTGTTTGGTTACCTGCAATTAAGTTAATTATAGCATTAGACTTTTACATGCTGCAACCAAAAAGCTCGCAAGTCCAATTTGCAACTTGCAACTTGCAAATGGTAGAGTTTCCTCTCTTCCTCTCGCTCACGACAACCCCCCTCTTCGCTCGCAACTCTCGCGACAGCCTCCTCCTGCTTGAGACAACCTCCCTCTTCTCAACCTCCCTCTTCTCCTCGCTCGTGAAAGCCTCCTCTCGCTCGCAACAGCCTCCATCTCGCTCGCAACAACTTCCTTCTTGCCCACGATAAAATCTCTCTCACCCGCAACAACCTCCCTTTTCTGTATATGCGACCAACCAAACGCTTACAAATAGAATTTACAAGTCTACTTGAGAGCAACTAAATAGTAGATTTCAAGGCATTTGCTTTTGCACGATGCTTTTTGCAACATTTGCATTTGTGGTGAACCAAATGCCTAAGTCTTTGTCTAGATTTTAGGGCAGGAGATGGTTGAATTAGCAATAACAAAGATGAATGCAGAAAAAACAAATAATTGTTGGATTGGCCTGAGATCACTCTATTCACTCTATTCCCACTGTTCGATCAACTCGGGAAAAGAACGTAATGTTCAAGTTTGATGCGAATTGGATGAAAATAGAAACTGATTGATGCAAATTTGACATTTCTAAATTTTTTGATCTTGATTACTAAAATAATGATAACTTTATGAAAAAAGTACTTTTTGTGATGTTTACATGATTGAAAACAGCATGAAAATGTTTACCAATCAACCTTTTATAGATGAGGCAAGATTTGCATGTTTTGAGAGGGTCACAACGAGGACAGAATCTCAGCAGAAAATTGAGGCATTTTTCTCCTAATTTTGTGATGCAAGTAGTTTAAGGTGTCTTTTTTTTTAACCATCTCCAACCAAGACCTATCTTAATGATCAAAGGTAGGTTTTGGCTCTGTAAATAGCCCTTAAAGGCCTTGGGTTGGGGATAGGCTTAAGCTTATAGCAATTATCCTGGTTGTTAGTGTTGCTTGAGCATGGGTTTTGGGTTGAAGGAGAGAAAGGAAGGCTTTTGTACTCTTGAAAGGTCGATCCACTTGCGCAATTAATGTTTTCTCGTATCCTTGGTGATCTCTTTGTTAAAGAAACCTTGTTCTTGTTGATGGAGGCCATGTCGTAAGTTGAATCATGTTAAATTTCGGTGTTTTCATTCTTGTCTCCATTTATTGCTATGATTTTCCTCAAGTTTGCCCCAATTCAACTTTCTGCAAGATCCTACTTATTTCTGTTGTGCATGATCTGTTTAGGTTTTCCAAATCATAGAAAGTGTATTCAGGTTGTTAAAGTCCCACATTGGTTGAGGTTGTGGTCTAGATAGCCTTTAAATAGATTGGACAATCCTCCCCCTTTGAGCTAGCTTTTGGGATGAGTTAGGTCTACTAATTTCTTAACATGGTATCAGAGCCTATCCTGTGGTTGATATCGTGCCACCCGCAGATGTCCAGTCCTGCAAAACTCCACGCTCCAGATGTCCAATTCTGGGCGTGAGAAGGGTGTGTTAAAGTCTCACATTGGTTAAAAATATGGTCAATGTAGCCTTTAAATAGTTTGGGCAATCCTCTCCCCATGAGCTAGCTTTTGGGGTGGAGTTAGGTCCAAGGCTGATTTTCTAACATGGTATCAGAGCCAGACCTATTGTTGATTGTGGGCCACCTGCAGAACTTCACGCTCCAGATGTGGATCCTGGGCGTGAGGGGGGTGTGTTAAAGTCCCACATTGGTTGAGGTTGTGGTCTAGATAGCCTTTAAATAGATTGGACAATCCTCCCCCTTTGAGCTAGCTTTTGGGATGAGTTAGGTCTACTAATTTCTTAACACAGGTAATAGCCAGCACATTAATCCTAATAAGTGATATTAGTGCACAGTTCTCTAGTTCAATCCATAGGGATGGACTGAAGTGGGGGATTTATTAGATGGTGATGGATGCATTGGCCAAGCCATGACAAAGAGGTTCAGAGGTCAATGTGCATGCCCCAGGCAGGCATGTCAAATGTCTTAAGGAGCCTAGCCAACATTGTGCTCGTGCTATCTTAAGGGATTGGTTACATATTCCCTAACAACTCGAGCTTTTAGGATGAACGGCTAGCTTCTAGATCCTAACAATAGTTTTTTCTTTCTCACTAAAAAATTGTTGATAGATTTATAACGAGATTTCTTAAAAAGTCATGTTTCAACCATCCTTTAGCCATCTTCTCTTGATTCACTATTTATTTTTTTAGTAGCTTTATGGTTACTTTCTCTATTTTTTCTGTTTCTAATTAATATTAAGACTACTTTGCTCTAACCCATCAATCGGCCTGAACACAAGCAAAGAATATGATGTAGATGAGAAACTTAATAAATATGTCTGTCATTACGAATTTAAAATAAACACAATTAAGATCAGTAGGGTATTGATATGAGACATGAACATGGACTTGAAACCAACCCCCAGTTCTCCTATTTGTATTAAGTCTTGAATTTGTTCATAAAAAAAAATTAAGATTCAAACTTCTCTGCAGAATTGGTTTTTGACGCCTGAAGAACTACCTGAATGAAAAAGTAATTGCATGCTTTCCTACATAGCTGCTAATTGTATGGTCCTTGTATTTGAATTTGAATAGACTAACTAATGAATTTTATTATGGTATGCAGTTATGGCTCTTGTAGACATTTTGAGTGAACACAGCATTATTCTTATCAATGCTGATTTTTCCCTTTTGATAAATTTATACTATTTTCCTCTAACCCACTTTTAACCATCTGCTCTGCTAAATTCAGGAAGCCTCTTCGGATCCTTTAGCTGGTATTGACAAGGAAAATACGGATATACTAATGTACTGTACTGGTGGCATTAGATGTGATGTATATTCCACAATTCTTAGGTACCTCATCTTTCTGACTTCCATCTTTCTTGTGAAAACATATAGCCTTATCCCTGGCAGTCAGATTGATTATGATAGAAAATCTGCTTGTGTGCTTAATCTGACTTCTCAAATTTGTCACGTTGCAGACAAAAAGGTTTTCAAAATTTATACACTTTAAGTGGGGGAGTCTCCAATTATCTCATGAACGAAGGCTCTGCTGAATGGGTGGGTAACCTGTTTGTTTTTGATGGTCGTCTGTCCTTACCGCCTTCCACCTTCAAGCCCGGGGCCAAGACTGATGCGTACACAGGACGTAAAATGGTGCATGAAAACACATTTGCCAAATGCTATGTATGCGGATCACAGTTGGTTGAATTCAGGCATCGCAACTGTGCAAATATTGATTGCAACCTACTCTTTTTGTTAGTACCTACTGCTGTGCTCATTTAGTTTTGCATACACTGACCTAATCTTGATTCTTGATTGGTTTCGAAAGCACCAGTACCATGTGTTTTTTAACTTACAACACCATAAGAATGAACTATCTTCCTTGGCAGGTCATGTAGCTCTTGTGTGACACAATTAAGAGGATGTTGTTGTTCGGACTGCACGTGTGCTCCTCGACTTAGACCCCTACTGCCAGGTCATCAGAGATACCAAAAGTGGCATATTTACCGCGATGGTGAGTAGCAAAAATCTACACCATGGCTGCTTGTTGTATTGATCAGTTTGAAGCCCTATCTTCCTCTTAGGCAAAATTGAGCAAAGGTTAATTATGAAAGGTATTGTAGGTAGCTCTCCCATATTCTTAAAATCTGAAAACAAAGTGTTTCCGGTTGTAAGGTAGAAGCTTTGATTATCTTGAGCATTTATTACAGTGCTTAATATTCAAATCACTTGTTCAACTCAATGACTGATCTTTTGATCTAAAAAAACTCAATTACTGATCTGAGTGCTAAATTCTTGCTCCATAGAAGCCTGGTTTTGGATGGCGCAGAAAAGCAACGAACGCTTAAAGGCATGATTTATTCAGGTGACTACGACGCAATATAATTGTTGTTCCTTTTAATGAGTTAGTATGATTTATGGTAAATTCAGTTTCATATTCTTGTATCTCCAACTTTCTCTAACATTCTGGTTGTGTCCCAAGACAACCAAAAATCTATTTTAGAATAAATTTTCATTGATCAATTGCGTTGTCCTCATCTTCAACTTCTGGAATAAACTTATAAAAAATAACAACTTGATAGTTAGATTTGTGAAAATTTTGTTCACAGATGAGAATACTGGAGCCATTTCACTGGCTACGAATCTGCTAGGGTTCTTGCAATTGAGAGAAATTACCAGTTACTAAAGCCCATCAATAAAGATTTTCGGCAATTTACCCTAACCCAAAAAGAGCCATCTTCTTTTAGTTTTTACTACAATGGACTCATAACTATGAAATTTTATTGCAGAGAGGCCCTTGCAAGCGCACCTAATTTGACTTTTTTAGGATAAAAATATCCTAATAATTTAAAGTTAACTCTCAGGGCCCGTTTGGTTTGCTAAAAAACGGGGGACTGGACTGGACATCCGCCTATGTCCCCCGTTTGGTTTGCAAAAGAAGCTTCGGGATAAATACTTCTCCTTGTCCGGGACAGGATTTCCACCCATTTTGGTGTACCGAGAAATTTCTCGGTACACCGAAATCGGGCGGAGGACAAGGGCTGCAATTGTCAAAATTATCCCTTCCTTTGATCGTAGAATCGTCGGATCGAGTCGAGGTGAATACCAAAGTTGTAAATTTTCGCATGCTGAACGCGATGGTGGTGTCAGATTTTAGATTGGAAATCGTTTGGTATAATTTTTATATTTTTCGGTATAATTAGTTGAACACTTATTAGTTAAACTAAAATTTCTTATTGTATTAAAGTATTTGATACTATATATTAATATATTTTTTACATATTAATTAATTTTAAAACTAATTTACAAGGATATTTTAGTCATTTGTCATATATAATACTTTGTTATAGCGAAACAAACGCAGGACAGAACGGAATATCGTGTTATGTTCTTGACGAAACAAACACGGTATAGCTATTGTTCCAGGACATCTGATGTCATGTCCTTGTCCCTGTCTGGTGTCCTGTGATGAGCAGTTTGCGAACCAAACGGGCCCTCAGAACGATAACATTTCTAGTATTAAATTTCAAAGATTTAATAAATATTTTTACATTTTTGACATAATTACACTATTTTTCTAAAGCAATGCAACTATCTCAAAATGGTATTACAAACATTGTAGAAAACTAAAAAATTGCAACAATTAACAAAACTATAATTCCAACTAGTTTTTTTGGACTCTCTTTTTAGAAAAAAGTATTAGGGATAAGCGAATTTGAGTACCTTATATTTTTTTATGATATTCGGATCCTATTTTGTATAGGATCAGTTCTTAAGTTTTGAAAGCGGATCCTACCTTGTTGGAATTTGAAATTGGATTCTACTCGGAACCACAGGTTTTAGTTTCGATTTCGGATATTCTGTTGGAATTTATTTTAGAACATGTAAATGTACAAGTTCCAATAGGATATCTCGTTGGAATCTGTACTCCAGAACTTGTAAATGAATATGTTTTAGAGTACAAGTTTCGAATACCAATTCCGGATATCCAATGTGTTGGCCCCGAAATCAAAATCGATTTTAATCGATTCATAAATTTTTATTTCGGATCCTATTCGAATTTAATTCGAATCTACCCAAAATCTATCCAATCAGATCGATTTTAATTAATTCCGAATCTATCAGATAGTCATGCACACCCCTAAGAAATATTGAAGTTTCTAAATTTTTTGTTATTTATACAGAGAAAAATCAAATCAAAAACCTAAAAAGACCAGATATTTGAGTTATAAGACAGTGTAAGTATGCAAGAACCTAATCATACCCTGCTATTTATTTGGCTCTCTCTCTCTCTCTCTCTCTCTCTCTCTCTCCAGTACGATCTCGTATCAATTTTAAAAGCCTCTCACAGACACATAAAAAGGCCAGAGCATCGAATCCCATATTCATAAATTAAATCCAATTGTAATAAAGTAAACGCACACTTTTCTGCTCTGATCTGATCTGCTCACGCTGTACAACATTCCAAAAATTCTCGACTAATCATAAAAGAAAAATTAAAATTAAAACTGAGAAAAAGAAATAGTTCTACTACTGCCAATGCGTGCATGCGTTTTGGAATAGTAGAATTAAAACTTCGATTTCTTTTTCTCAGTAGTAGAAATAGTTCTTAGAAAAATATAAGAATCGCATAATATAATTCTACTACTGCCAATGCGTGCATGCGTTTAATTTGTCAAGTCGATATCGAAGTGTATGTTCTAGGAAATATGCCCTGGCCGGGGCTCAAAATGCTAAGGGGGTCGAACCGTGCCTTCCGGTCCATGAAGCGGTCCCATCGCCGGCCGAAGTGATCTCGCCAATGGCCCTGGGACGGGTGGTGAGGCAGGTACTGCTTTGCTCCGATTTGGGGATCGGCTGCCGCCTGCGCTACATGGTGGTGGCGGTAGAGGAGGCTGCGGAGGCATTCCGCGGAGCAAGTCGCCGGGTCGGCCGACTGGAGCACTCCGACAATGTACACCACCTCCTGCCCCGCCGCCTCGCTGGCCTCCGGCAGCACAACCGAGGTGTTTGCATCCCACCTGGAAAGCACAGGTTCAAACCAAAACTCTTTTTTAAATGTATTGATAAGAAAATTAAATGCACATCAGTCAATGAGATTAAACTAGAGAAACGAAAGAGTAATCATGCTCTGAATCAGCTTAATGTGGACAATCCAGAGGAATTTAAAATCGATTATGAAGCACTTGAATCCGGGTAATGGTTTAGGATCAAAATTTGGGCTAGTTTTTCAAAGCATTATTTCGAATCTCGGTAGAAGAAGGAATTTGAAACTCTGTAAAGTCTAAAACGAAAGTAAAAGAGTAATTTATATACATAGTGGGGGACATTTCACTTCCAGAGGCAATCTTTGATAAAGTAACCTGTGATCTTATTCCTCTGACTTTGAGAAAAAACCCATATGTAAACTGCATTCATGCAGCAGTGGAATCTCCCTCGCTGGTCCCTATATTTCCTCTTGAAAGTAGGACGAAGAGTTAAAGAATGAAAAGGCTCAAAAGTTCAACAACACAAAGGGAAGAGATCTGTTCCCCAAAAAGGTCAACATGTGGGTATATATTATAAAGAGTCATTTAATTTGTTCCCCTATGTGGTGCTTTTTTTTCATTTAATTACATGCAATAGCTCATGTAATTAGCATATGGATTAGTGGCCTACTCATAATGACCTTACTATCTAGGTCAAGCCCTAAATCTGTCAGAAGGGTTTTTGTGTTCAACAAAAAAGCAAAGATCTTAAAGAGAAGAGTGACTTACTTATCTGTCAGTAGTGGGTACACCAAAACAAGGCCCTCAAAATCACTTGGTGAGATGTTGCCCAGCAGCAATTCTATGAACTCCTTGATTCCAGACTTGGGCACAAACATGTTTAGCCAAGGGTGAGGCACCTCCCACAGTCCTCTACTCCTCAGGTTGATTTCCTCCATCCTAACCCTGTTGAGGAAATCAAAGTAGGACACCTCAACGGTGTAGAAATGGAAAGGTATGTAGCTCAGCTCCTTTGAAATCTCATTCACAACCTGCAAAGGGAAAGATGCAGATGATCAGCCCTTCTCCTCTCTGCCTTAAAAGCTTGAACAAAGTAGTCTTTGGGAACTACTGACTTGCTCTGCATCTGTGTTCTTGTCTTGGTATTCATGGATGGCAAGCTCAATGCAGTAGTACACATTGCCATGTTGGAAGTCAGGTTTGAATTCTACATGAGAGGGAAAGGCAATGGATGAGCTGTGGAGGGACTCTTCATTTAGAACCATGAATCCCTCAACATAGTCCACCACATCTGGCATTGCAACCAACAGTTCTTGGTCCTGGGTGAAGGTCTCAAGGTCATCATAAAAGGCCCTGACCCATTTCACCTAACCATGCCAAGCCATACGCAAACTGAGTTAGAATTTAGATGATCGGAAAACCCTAAATCCTAAACAAAATGAAGGAACAAAAAGATGTGAGCTTGTTGGATTTACCTTCTCAGGAGCATCCTGAAGCAGGACCCTTGCTCTTGTTATTATACCAAACTGGCCCAACCCTCCCAGTACAGCATAGAAAAGTTCTGAGCTTTCAGTGGGTGAGCATGTTACTTGCTCTCCTTTACCTTCACCGGATGACCAAAAAACAAAAATCAAAATATATGAATTCTATTAAGAAAAAAAAGGGTGCAAATTTCTTTCTTTAAGTTACCTGTCACCACATCAAGTTGTAATACATTGCTGATCTGAGGTCCATACTTGAAGGTCTGGCCACTAATGCCAGCATTAGAGAGAGTGCCACCAATGGTGAGGTAAAGGTAGTCAGTCCATGACCTTGGAGCCAGTCCAAACTTCAAGCTCTCCTCCAACAGTTGTATCCAGAGAGCTCCACCACTAACATCAGCATAAGAGGGACTAGATTCTGCTCCTCTGTGGATACTTATGGCAGAAGGGAGGGAGTCCATTTCAATGACAATGCCATCAAGGGCTTGAGCTTGGCCATGGATGGAATGACCTGCTCCTCTTGCAGCAACCGTGATTTTACTGAAGGAAGAAGAAGAGAGAAATCTGAGGAGCATTGAGATTTCTTCAGGGGATTGGGCTCTGAGGACTGCAGAAGGAGAGTTAAAGACGATCCTCCCAAAGTCCAGAGAGGATGTGTTTGTGGTTTGGAGGAAGTTCAAGGGACCAAAATCCATGGGGCTCTGGATGAACTTGCATGGAGAAGAGAGAGCTAGAAGAAGAAGAACAACATTGATTCTAGTACAGAACATATCAAACTCCATGGAGGGAGTAACTGCCCAACTCAAGATTTTGATATTCCTTCCAAGTTTTTTAGTATAGCGGGGAAGAATAAATAGAATTGGAGAATAAAGGAATAAAAACTGAAACAATCTGAATATGAATTACCAATTAAATGAGTTGAATAGAATTGATGCACCAAAACAAAAGAAATGATCTGTTGCTTGAAATGAAAGAAAGAGAATTAAGAGGACAAAACAAGAAAGTTGAAATAGGAGAACAAAGCCTAGCAAAAAAAAGAATGATTGCAAAAGAATGAGACGCACTACGTGGGCTTTGGGAGGGTTTTATGAACAAGAAGAGATAAGGGATGCCACCAAATGACAAAAAGGAGAAGCTGTCAAATACCAGGAAGAACACATGTGATCTCTCTTCACCTCTATCTAATTCCTCGTCTTCAACATGCTTTTTCTTTTTCTGCCCGAAGAGATGCAGATGGAACAAATTAAGCACACTCCCTCCTGCCAATGGGAAGGGGAAAAGGATTGATATCAACCACTTCTCTCTCCGTGAGAGCATGTCATTTATAGAAGGCTGCTGTGGGGCAAGATACAATCTAGTGGGACCCCCAAGTCATGGAAGAACAAGATGCATGTGAGACTTGTCACTCTCACCCTCCCCCACCCTTCAAATCCTGTTTTAATCCTCTTGGGATCGCATCATCAAGCAGTCAAAGTCATATAAGCTTCTGAATGATGTGAAGAGATCTTACTGCTGGGATACACAATCACTCGGTCAATACCAAATCACTTGGTCTCATCCAATGTGTGGGAATGTGCTGTCATTGGTGCCTGATGACAGAGCTGCGATTCCTTTGTTACTTCTTTGTTGACCAAATCTTTTGCAGTGTACTGGGTGAGAGTAAGTACTGAGGCAATATCCAAGACGAGGATATGCCAATAGATTGCTTGGTGGCAAGGCAATCTGTGAATCTTGTGCACTTGTCAAAATGCCATTGGCAGCCACCTCATTTTTTTTTCTTCTTCTTATTGTTGTGGACTCCATAGTTTGGTGCTTCTGCATTATTCTGCCGCTGCCATCATTTGCATGGTTGAAGATATTGCACGGCCAATTCCTTCTCTTATGATTACAAAACAGCAGATAAGACTGTTATGAATTGTTCTTGAGCCATTCCAGGTGAAGCAACTAGCCCGACTGCTGACGGCCATCTGATGAAGCAATGGATGTAGTTTTGAGCCCTTTGTTGGGAAGGATGTACGATTGAAGTTTCCACTTTGCATTAAGTTACTCTTTTGCATTTATGAATGAACAAGGATTGATTTCTAATTAAGAAGTCGTATGTGTTAGGATAAGAGTGCGGACATTGACCTTCCTTAGCATTGTATGCTGCTTGGAGCGCAACGTGGAAGCCTTTAATTGACTAGTATTTGGTGGAACCATTAGTTGACTATGGTCAAACCATTTGGCAACTCCACTGCCCTCGTGAACAAGAATGGGCCCATTATCAGTCGCCAATTGTCGAATTTTGCATTGGGATTTCATATATTTTATTGATAAATTTTATTTAATAATAAAAGTATTTTATTTTTTATCAATCCATAATTTATTTATATGAAATTATGCACTATGAATTTTTAAGCATGGTGTAACTTTAACACAACTTTTTAAACAAACAGAAAAGAGATTAGGTATCATGTGCTTCTCTTCTTTTTCCTACCATTGAAGAACTAGATTACTTTAGTGAATCCACATTGGTAAGGGTGATTCCATCCATATAGCAAGAGCAAGCACACACTTTTTACAGTCTGTTAGGCTCTTGAAACTATTGAAAAATAGGAGGATCAGAACATTTGCAGGGCCCAAGGAGATTTGAGCTTTAATATCCAGCCATGAATAGCCACTCAATTGGTAGGACAACAAAGTGGTCCTCATCCTACCAGCTTTCAGCAGGCATTACATGTCCATGATCTAATTAACTATGTAATGCAATCACCAAGATCCTCCTTGTCTCATCAACTTGAATGCCTTGTCTCTCAATGTTATTAAGCATTGGGAGAGTAACTAAGTGCATTAAAAAACATATTAATTATTTATGATGAATCATGTATCATTAAGTAATGATTTATACTCTAGTTAATGCAGAGGCAACTTTTTACAATATCTTCTACTTAGTATATATAAAAGCCTATCTCCTAAATTGATTTGTCTCCCATATCAAGAATGGCCCTCTTCTCCAACTGAATATATATAGGATTTTTGTAAAATCTTTTTTCTAACTATCTCCATATAAACAGACTAGAAGATCATAATGGAATATGACCCCAATTTATAAAAGAAAATGATGAAAAATAATATCTCTTGCATCATAAACATGGAAATAGAAGAACTGGCCAATCATGAGCTAGAGTACCTCGTGGAACTGATGTTATTATAAGAAACAAAAGCAGAACTCGTCTTGTTTCCCTATAAAGAAAAGGTTATCATCAAATCCTTGAAAGGTGAGTACGCAGAAGCCAAAGAAGATTAGGCCATCATCCTAATTAAGTTTTGTTTGAGACTGAAGAGAGTACTTCATGCATTTTGTTTTTTATTTTCCCATCATGGAATATTCCACTCTGTGAGGAGGTTGTAAGAATAAGATTGCATAAGCTCCACCAGCATCAGTCCATCTCAAGGGATTATTATCATTTGGCCACTGGAGCAGCAAGCATCTCAGCTTGCTTACTTGTGTCTTCTCCTGTTGGACTTTTGTTTTATTCACATCAAACATCAGCTTTCCTTGTCTTGAATGTCTCCAATATCTTTGCCTTCATATTGATTCTCTTTTGGACTCTTCTTGCTTGCCAGGTTGGCTAGGCTTTAGTTCTACTAAGCTCTACCAACTTAATGGCACCCCTTTACCTTGAGTTCAGTAGGTAGAACAGCTCTAAGAAAAGTACTTCATACTTCATAGGACACTCGTCTCTCCACCTAAAATAAAGGGGCAGTCTTTTATATAAGTGTATAAAAAGCTACAATTAAGGGTAGCTTTCGTATTAGTTTATTCGTAATATATAGCTGAAAAAAAGTAAGTCACTGCTTAAGTTAAAAAAAGAAAAGACAATTAAGTAGTGAAGATGACTAAAAGATGTGTTTCAACCAGTGCTCCAAATTGCAATTCAATGCTGATTTTAGCACATGGTTGGACTGGTAATTACTTAAGCCCATAAAAAAGTTTATATATTGTCCAAAGTAATACAGCTCAACAGTTCAAATTTGACTCACTTGCATATTACAAGCCACAAAAAAGTTCATCTTGAACAATGGATTACAGCCAGATTGCAATGAAGATAATAAACTAAATGTTAAAGTTCACATGCAGATAAAGAATTCAGATAAGATATATATCAGAAACTTAGAATTAGGTACTTATTCAACATCAAAGTACTCCTATTTTGTTTTGAAAGATGGATCATTCAACTAATCCTTTGTTATCATTAAGTCAGCTTCTCTGACATGTTCTTGAGAGAACAGTAATCATTGTGATACAGCCTAAGATCACAACAAATATATTAAGGGCTCTATGAGAGACATCCATTACCTAACTATTCAATTTCTTATCAGCTGACATGCAGATATATAATACAATATCCCATATTGCAATGTTGGAGACCACCATCTAGTGGTGTAAATAGTCTCGTTACTATGCGAGTATAAGACCGCGTACAGTGACCTGTGTTGGCCGAAGTCTTGTGCACTTCGACAGTCCTGTTGACTCATGTTGATGTATGATGAATGCAGTATAGTAAAACGTACATAACAAACTGGACCAATAGTTACTATATATTGTCATTTAATATTGCGTCTAATCTAGAAAAAGATCAAAAAACAGAATGGCTTCATCAAATCTTGATAGTTACTACTTCATGGAAATGTGGCATCCAGACTAGCCTACTCCATCAATCTGATGATGTAATGAATAATTTTATCTCAATTTTGTACTTGTGGTCTCCTTTAGGACCTTTACTCTTGTTCTCATTTGGATTCTTATGGAATGAAATAAAGGCTTTCTTAGATCAACATTCCTATACGCTTCATTTTGTGAATGGGCCAAGGTAGCCCCAATCGTAATGGGTCGGTCGAATTGTCATATCCCTAGATATAAAAAAATCAATTAGCTTTCTTAGTGCCCTTAATTTGCAAGAATAAAGCAAAACCTAAACCTAGTCTTCCGCTTCTTGACTCCTAAGCATGATTCTTTCCCAAATCCCTTTGTTTGTTCACTGAGACCTAGAATTTCGCTTTCTTTGTGTTCCACTTCTTAACATCTAAAGTTAAAAGAATTGCAATCTAAAGAAGAAAGCGAAGTTGAGGTTGCTTACGATAACTAGGTATCGATGGGAGTGACGGGAGGCGGAGATAGGAATTACACGTCTTGACACGACGAAGGAGGCGAAGACCAAAGTGTTGCTAGAAATTTGGTAACATTCGTAAGTTGGAGTGCGGGCAAAAATCATAATTTTTTAACATTTACCGTGCGTGATGCCGAAACAATCGGAGGATCGTAATTTTGCGATTCTATTTTGGTTTCAATTAATAAATTTAAAATTTTGATGTAATTTGATTCAATTTTGGTTATCAATTATCTGATTTTCGATTAACAATTTACAAATAAGCAATAACTAAAATCAATTATATATTTATTATATAATATACATATATAATTATAAATATTTTTTATTTTAATAATATTTTTCGTTTAGCAATCGTTAAATGTTTAATAGTCGGTTAACCGCATCTATCCAAACCATTTAAGTCTCGCTTCGCTTTTTGTTAGAGGTCTACATATAAAGTCCATGTTTCTGCATGGTTGGTGTCTGCTTTCTCAGTTGTGAGTTTGACAAAGTCAGCCAATGCTTGAGCCTTGATGGGGCCTCATGGTTGATATTCGATATTGAATTTGGAGAATTCTACCGATCATGCGATCATCTTTCCTACAAGTTCAGGTTTAGCCAAGATATGTCTAATAGGTTGCTCGGTGCATATCACGATGTGATGGTTTTGAAAATACGATCGCAACTTTCTTGCCGAGATGACAAGGGCGAAGGCGAGCTTCTCTAGCTTTTGATATTTTGCCTCTAGACCCTACAATACTTTGCTGATGAAGTAAATGAGCTTCTGATCTTTCCCATTCTCTCGGACTAAAATCGAGCTCATTTTGTGTAACTGTGAGGTAGAGGAACAATGCTTCCCCTTGCTAAGGCTTCGTCGGGATTGGTGGACTCGTGATGAAGTTCTTAAGCTCATAGAATGCTTGTTCGTACTCCTCGTTCAATTGGAAATCCTGCTTCTTCTTGAGGATTTTGAAGAAAGGGAGTGCTTGGTCCGCTGACCTGGATAAAAACCTTGATAGTGCAATCATTCTCCCTGTGAGATGTTGTTCCTCCATTACGTTCTGAGGACTACGTATTTCTTGTATGGCCCAGCATCTTTCGGGACTGGCCTCAATTCATGATCATAAGCATGAATACGAAGAACTTGCCGATGTGGACTCCGGAGGCACACTTCTCCCGGTTGAGCCTCATGTTGTACTGTCTGAGCTGCTTGAAAAAATCAGCAAGATCTTCGCAATGGTTTCCATCGATCAAGGTCTTTGCAACCATGTCGTCGACATATATCTCGAGGTTTCTTCTGATTTATTGCTCGAATACCTTGTTCATGAGGCATTGGTATGCAGCTCCTACATATTTTAATTCGAACAACATCACTTTGTAATAAAAGTTGGTGTGTTCTGTGATGAACGTCGTTTTCTCCTCGTCCTTGGGGTGCATCTGTATTTGATTGTACCATGAATATGCGTCCACAAAGCTAAGGTATTGGTACCTAAATGAGCCATCGACCAATTTGTCTATGCTCAGGAGAGTGTAGAAATCTTTCGAACAAGCTTTGTTCAGATATGTGAAGTTCACGCACATCTGTCATTTCCCCAAGTTCTTCTTGACCATCACAACATTTGCGAGCCACGTTGTAAATCTGATTTCTTTGATGAAATCTACTTTTAACATATTCTTAGTCTCTTCAATAGAGGCTTCTTGGTGTTTAGCTCCGAGCTTTCTTTTCTTCTCTACTACAAGCTTCACTCATGGGTTGATGGCAAGCTTGTACATATGATCCTGGGATCTACTCCAGGCAAGTTGGCAGAAGTCCATGCAAACATATCAGCATTATTTTGGCGCATAGTGATTAGATTGTCTTTGAGCTCGGCAGGGAGGCTAGCTCCAATGAAGATTACTTGTTCAGGTGATTCTCCGATCTATACAGGCTCTAAGTTATCTGCTGGTTCAGGTCTCTCCTGGACATCCCCTCTTAGGTGTAACTCTGATATCCTCGGCAGTTGTTCCACGTGAAAAAAAAAATGAATTTACCCGTTGGGATGAAGTGCTTGATGACTCTTTTATTTTCGTCGCTTCCTGCTTTAGGCATTCATTATAGCACAGTCTGGCGTCTTTCTAGTCAGCACGGACCACTCCTACTTTCGTCTCCAGGACTAAAAACTTAAGAGCCAAGTGAGATGTTGAGACAATAACCCCTAAGGTGTTCAGTGAAGGGCGCCCCATAATTATGTGATAGGGGCTAGGGCAGTCAACGACCAAGTATTGTACTTCAATCATCTTAGTCTTTGACTGAGAGTCGAACATTGTCCTTAGCCAGACATATCCTCGGGCGTTCACTCGTTTTCTTGAGAATCTGACAAGGTCCCCGTTATAGGGGCTGGGGCAAGCTTTTGTTAGTTGCATCTTTATTTAATGTAGAGTAGAATAGGATGTCGGTCAAGCTCCCCTAGTCGACAAGGACTTTCCTGACAATAAAGTTACTTACGATTACAAAAATCACCACACGATCGTGTAGATTTTGATCTATCACATGGAAATTGAATTCGTAGAAGAATATTATCGGGGTTGCAATGCAAGGTCTTTGTGGGTGAGTTGTGTCATCGATCGCTATGATAGCTCGGAGGGACCTTTTCTTGACCAAACTTGTCCCTCCTCCTCTTGCGAATCCGCTAGCTATGTGATCTATGATGCATCAGATATCATCATTTGGCTTGTCTGTCCTCCCATTGTCACGGTGGCCATTGGTTTTCCTTAGAGGTGTCCTGCTCCGACATCGACACCGAGAGCTACGATCACGTTCGTCCCGACTACGACTATGACTTCTCCTCTTGAGGCAGACATAGCAGTCGAGATGGACCTGCCGGATCAAGCACTTGATATGATCTTTGAGGACTATGAACTCTTCTGTAGTGTGGCCACAGGTGCAATGAAACTCACACCTTTTGCTTTTGTCCGCATTAGCTGAGACTTTTTGCTTCCCGGCGTTTGAAGGATATTTTACGAAGGATGGTCTCCCTTCTGGCATTAAGTGGAGTATAGTCATGGTACTTAGAATGAGGTCGTGGAGGCGATCTCTTTCTCCTGTCGTCGTTCATTCCTCGACGGTCTCGTCCTTCCCTTTTTTTATCAGACTGATTTCCTTGTTTGTCCTCGACTTTGGTGGCCTTTTGTCTTTCGACATTCCTCGCTTCTCAGTGCTCTTCCATTTCCATATATCTCATTGTTTGCTCTCGAAATTCGACTATAGTTTTCGTCTTAGTGATGGTTATCTGATATGTGAATTGTCCTGGCTTTAGACCGTGTTTGATCGAATATAGCTCAACATGAGGGTCAGGGCCAGCAATGCTACTACTCGTGTTGTGGCAACAGCCGCAAACGTACTGCTGCAAGGGAGGAGGCCGCGGTCTCCCGGCTTTGAGTCGACGTCTCATCAACACCGGGGGCCGCGGGAGAGGCCGACAAGACTGGCGAGGGTGATCGCCAATAGCCAGGAGGGTCGTTGACGTGGATCCGAGAGGAGCAGGAGGCGGGCTCAGGGGGAAGAAGATATGTGGGGTATTTTTAGATTTTTATAAATTGATTAATTAAAAAGGAGAGTTGTATCATAAGAAATGAGTTGATATATATAGATTATTGTGATATTTTTGAAGTCAACCTTAGAGACATCAATTTAGGTTGAGGTAAATATCATAGTTGTTGGTTTTTGCGTGCTGAACACGATGATGGTGTTAGATTTTTGGTCAGAGGTCATTTGGTAGGTCTTTTGTATTTTTCATTATTATTTGAAAATTAAAAATGATTAATTTAGTTTGATAAATAGTTAAATAATGTAGAATTGTGGTGCATTAGATTAGGTGGTGATTTATAGTATAGACAGTTGTGTTGGGTGTGTGTTGATTCCTATTGTAGCCGATGAGCGATGAATGGGTAAAATGATGATTTTATCCCTTTCTTATTTTTGCTTGGTTTTGCTTCTAAAAGTTGTTGAACTCCTTATGCATAATATTGTTGGACATGTCATGTTGACATATTCATATGTTATACTAGTTATCGTTTGTTAATATTCACTTGATTTGATATGATGCACATTATGGTGTTAGTGTTGTTGTAAGTTACTCGTTATGTAGGAGTTATTTTTGGTTGTATTATTGTTGTAGTTGTCGAATATATGTATTCGTATTAAGTTGATAGTTTGTTGTATCACTTATTGTTGTTAGCATCGTAGGCCAATTGTGATTTGTCATGTAATGAGATCTGATTGCATGTTGATCTATATCGGGTGAAAGCCTTGGACATTATTTATTATTGGTCTAAGGTGCATGGGCGGTGACATTGGTGATCATAATATTTTTCACACAGGGTGCTAGTGTGCGGTGTCGAGGTGTGAGACGCCAACAGACTATCCTTTGGATAGTCGTACCTCTTGCTTTAGCAGGCTTGAGGTGCCACTCTCGAGGTGCGGGAGTACGGGGAAACTCACTTATCCACTATGCTCTTGATTGGTATGAATTGCATTAGCTGATAGATGAACATGCGTCTTTGTTGTTGATATACTGCATTTTATTGGAGAGTCGTATACTGTTGCATTTGGCGGTACCATTGCATCATATTTATCTATCTTTATTGTTGACATGTTGAAACTCATACTCAGCTTTTCACTGATGTATTGTTGTTTTTGCCTCCGATTCCTAAGTATGATGACAGTACGATTTGGTAGCTAGAGTCTTGGAGGAGGAGACGTTGTTCATTGCATAGTTGTTTTTACCTTTGTTGTCTGTGGGTTAGTTGATTAATTTTTATTTTGAGAACACTTCATCTGTTGGTTGTTCTTATTGTTTTATCCTTTGAAATTCTAGTAACTTTCACGTTGTAAGTTGTTCATGAAGGCTTTGGTGTGTTGATTTGGTTGTTGGTTACGTTCTCCTAGGAGGTGTCCCTTATCTAGGGATAAACCTAGACGTGGCGTAACAATTTGGTATCAGAGCCTAGGGTCATCCTCCTCCTTAGGATTTAGGGATATGTGTTATGCGGGTATCAAGGGCTAGGATGTAAGTTTTAAGATTCTAGTTGTCATAGTAGGAATATATAAAATGAGGTTTTGTTTCCCTCTTTTCTGAAGTTATGGAGGCTGGTGGTGATTTGAGCCGGAGGTTCACCAACAGAGGTGGATGGTGAGGCCGAGGTCAAGCAGGCAGACAGACTACAACGAGTTTAGCATATGATGTTTTGTTGGCCCACTTTTAGCGAAGGTCACCTCGCTCTAGTTGTAGGGCCGGTCAGAGCAGCACTCGAGGTAGCCGAAAGAGGAGACAAACTATCGGATGGAGACACAGCTTGAGTCGGACCCAACACTTAGTGATGATATATCTTACGAGTTTTTTGATGAGGAACCCTCGGAGGGTATTCTGGTTCAACCGCAGCCCATAGCACAGTATGCCCCAGAGCAGATCGAGTCACATGAAAGACAAAATACTGGCAGACTAAACCAATTCAAACGTCTTGAGAGGGGTAAATTTGATGAGTTTGTTGGGAGCACCGATCCTATAGTGGCTAGGGAGTGGATCCGCGTAGTGGAGCGATCATTTACAGTGATGGATTGTCCTCAGGAGGAGTGGGTCGATCTTGCGACCTATTGTCTCACTGGAGAGGCTCTCGACTGGTGAGAGGTACAACATATCATGTTAGGTGGGGAGCTTATCACTTAGGACAAGTTCTGAGAGGCATTCTTTCAGAAGCACTGCCCAACGACATATTGTCGACAAAAGACGCAAGAGTTCCTTCAACTGCGATAAGGCACAATGCAAGTGGTAGGGTATGCCGCTAATTTCAACAAGCTCGCAAAGTTCGTCCCCAATATGATTTCCTCTGATCGCATGCGAGCAGAGTTTTTCTTTAGTGGATCAAGTAATTCTATTAGATTTTAATAGCATGTTGTATTAGTTTAAACTAATCTAATTAGTTTACTAGTTGAGGAATAAGAAATATATATATATATATATATAATTTAAGAAATGATTATTTCTTGATTTTGTCGAACCAAATATTTATTCTTCATTTTTCTAAACAAGCGAGCGCTTGAAGTAGTTCTACGATTCCATGCAAAATCAAATATTCATATCTATTCATATCATTTTCACAAGTGATACGCTAATCTTATTATAAGAAAGGCATGACTTGCTTTCAGTTAGGGTTGTTCATGGGTCAAACCCGATCCAATGAACCTCGAGAAATCGACCCGATCCGAACCAATCGGGTCGGGTCGGGTCGACTTCAAATATTTGAAACCCGATTATAATTGGGTCGGCTCCGGGTTTCAATATTTAAAACCCGATGACCCGAGACCCGACCTGATTACTCGAATTTTTTATATTTTTAAATTATTTTTAAAATATTTATATTAAAAAATATTTATTTTTAATTATTTTTTAAAAAAATTAAAAAAATTAAAAAATTATTGTTAAAAACTCATTTTTTTTCCTAAACGGGTAAACCCGACTACCCGACCCGACCCGACCCAACCTAGGCCGGGTTGGGTCGGGTCGGATTTGAGAGGTGAAATATTTTCAACCCGACCCGACCCGACCCGACCCGATTATACTTGGTCGGGTCGGATCGATTTTTTTCCTAAACCCGACCCGTGAACACCCCTACTTTCAATGTTAGGTGACTTAAACTCGATTCAATTAAATTGGATTTTTCTTTTCATTTTTTTTTTAATTTGGAGGGCCGAATTGAATAGATTAAAGTCTTATTTGATTGACATAGAAAGTAATTTTTTGTGAAAAATTATAATTATCATGAATTAATTTTTCATGTATATTTTTCGAAAAGTATCAAAAACATGTTTAGTTGGCAAAAAAATTAATTGGTAGGAAATGTAACTTTTTACCCGGAACATATTTGGTTAACATGAGTATTTTCTCGAAAGTATACATCAAATGGCCAATTTATATATCGGTGTATATGAAAAAATTAAATTGTATTTTTAAATTAATATCTTAACACATGTATGTAAAATATGGTATAATATTTTCATATATAATTAATATAATATATATTTTATTACGTAGGAAAAAATAATTTTATTTGAAGTTAATATAAAAAATTATATATTTTACTTAAAATAAATTAAAATAAAAAAATAAGTTAAGAATTTATAAATTATCATAATGCTCACAGCACAAAATATAAATTAAGCATTAAATGCAAATATGATAATAAAATTATTTTTTTCATTTCAAATATAATACATGAAAATTATATTTTTTTAAAAAAAATTGTACTTAATACAAAATACAAGTGTGTTAATTAAATAAAATTAAAAAATATATAATTATCTGAAAAGTGTTATAAGTTGTGTCAATTAAATTATACCTAATTTGGTAAACAGGTGCTGAACAATACACGTTTGCTTGTATCATGTTTTATTTGTTTAGATCATATAATATATCAATTATGCATTGCTTTGATTCCTTGGTCGGTTGGTTGTTGTTTTCAGTGATGTTTTATGGTTTACTACTTTACTTTGTTGAAGTCGAAGTGGCGTTCATTGTTATATATATATAAAAGATTGAATACAGTCCACTTAAAAAATATTTGTTTGCAGGCGAAGTGTTCTTGTAGTCCACCATTCTATTATTTTTTCCGGGAGAAGTGAAAGTTTAATCATATAAATTTTTAATTTTTTAAATTTTAACTCTATAAAATTTATTTTAATATTTTCATACCTATAAAATTGTTCCGTAGTACGAATTTGATCATATTCATGATGGTCCGTTAATTCTCCGTCAACGTGGACTAACGTCGTTCATACACGTTGACAGATTTGGTCATATAATATTTTTTTCTCGAAATTTTCAGTCATATATGTTTGTCTTGTAGTATAGATTTGATCCTATATATTTGTTATATAGCATAAATTTAATCATATCTGTCATGGTCTGTTAATTCTTCGTCAATAAAAAAATAAACGATATTATGTCCATATTGGAGTTAACAGACCATCATGAATAAGATCAAATCTATATTACGAACCAAACTTATATATATATGTTACAGAGCAAATCTATGTTATATAGTTAACATACCAATTTGTCTATATGTCGGTCCGTCATATAGATTTGATCATATCCACGACAGTTTATTAACTCTGTCAATATGAACATAATATCATTTATTTTTTTGTGGACAGAAAGTTGATGAATCATCGTAGATATGATCAAATCTGTGCTACGAGGCAAATATATAGGATCAAATTTGTGTTGCGGGATAAATATATAGGACTAACAATTTCGAAATGAAATTTATAGGATCAAATCTGTCAACATGTACAAACGACGTTAATCCACATTGACGGAGAATTAATGAACTGTCATCGATAGAATTAAATCTACGTTATAAAGTAAATTTATAACCAAATTTACGTTATATAGCAAATATATAAGACTTAAATATTAAAATAAAAAATTCAAAAAATTAAAAACTTATAATCAAATAAGGACTTCTCGTGAGAAGTTTTATGGGATACTCCGGTCGTCGTCTAAATTGCAACTGTTGCGTGGATTGTTTTTCTTCTAATCCACTCTACTATAATCTGCAATAGGCTCGAAATTTTACATATTTTAATATATAAATTTATTAAAATACTACTAAATAACAATATATAATCGTTATATTCTTCCTCTCTCTCCCCTCTTCTCTGTCTCAATCAATCTCTCTTCTATCGCCCATGGCTTCTTGCTCACTCTGCATGATGGCCTATGACATCAGGAGTCAGTGCGTGAGTTCAAAGAGGGCAGCACAATGGCGCGAGAGAGACGATGACAACAGCGGTGGGGATGACGATGCTGATTGCAATGTAAATTTTACTATAAAACGTACCCATTGGAATACTGAAATTTCTTGATTGATAGCTTTTGAATTGAGCAGAAGTTTCATGGTTGACTTCGTGCAACTGCTTTCTATTTTTTTATTTTTTTTTAAAAAAATTCTATTCAAGATGTTCTCAGAAGACCTTGTTTTCTTCATTCTTGAAGACCCTAAATGGGTTTTTAAGCAAGACTCAATCTCTAATGAAAGAGTGCCTCGACAGCTATGGAAATGGTGCTCCTCCTAGCAGCAACCCATGGCTTTTTTGCCTCCTCTCACCTCTGCCTATTGTTTTTCCTATCTGTTCTATGGTTCTATCGGCGCTGCAAAGCTAGCCAAAGGCCTCCCAGGAGAGTGGCGAACCACAGATTCTCACACAGCAGATTAGCCCTCTTCACCTCTCTGAGCTTGGCTTTGTTCCATCTTCTGTTTTGCATTGTCACCTACTTCTTGGATCGATATGATGACCCGATTTTGGCTATTGAACTGAGCTTGGCAATCACAGCATTTACTTGGTTTGCTATTACTTCTTATTTACTTCTTGAGTTTGGTAATTCGAGTGAAGATAAGTTTCCGACCTTCCTTAGGATTTGGTGGGGTTTCTTCTTGCTGTTCTCTTGTACCTGCCTTGTTATAGACTTCGTTTATCTTGAGAAGCTCCAATTTCTAAGGAATTATTTTTGGCTATCTGATTCTTGTTCGGTTCTTGCTGGACTGATCCTTAACTATGCTGGACTATTTGGGAAGAGGGTTCTGATAGAAAACCCTATTATTCAGGAACCTCTTTTAAATGATTCTACTGTAAATGGGTTGGACAGTGAAATTGGGGATGATCGTAACTCCATTTCGATTTTTGAAAATGCTGGAATTCTGAGTGTCCTTTGCTTCTCCTGGGTTGGCCCTTTGCTTTCTGTAGGTCACAATAAGCAAATAGACCTAGAAGATGTTCCACAATTAGCCAGTAGTGACAATGTTCGATGTGTGTTGCCCATCTTTAAGCATAACCTTGAATCTTGCACTAATACTCATGGTACTAATGCTGCTAGTGGAGTTACCTCATTCCAATTGGCAAAGGCACTAATCTGCGCTGCTTGGAAGCAAGTCGTATTCACAGCTTTCCTTGAACTAGTCTCTGCTTTGGCTTCCTGTGTTGGGCCATATCTCATTAATAACTTTGTTGCATATCTTAGTGGTGATCGACATTTTGAAAATGAAGGGTACCTTTTGGTATTGGCCTTCGTTCTGTCCATGATTGTTAAGGATCTTTGTGATATGCATAAATCTTTCAGATTAGAACAGGTGGGGATCAGATTCAGGGCTTCCCTTGTTGCTATGATCTATCAGAAGGGTCTAACTCTCTCTAGTAACTCGAGTAAAAGTGCAGAGATTATAAATTACATGAGTGTTGATGCTGAAAGGATTGGTTCTTTTGTTTGGAATATACATAGACTATGGTTAATCCCTGTGAAAATTATGCTGGCCTTGTTAATATTATATCCTATTATGGGGATTGCTTCATTAATTGCGGTGGCAGCCTCCTGTTCTATTATGTTAGCTAATATTCCTTTGGCCAGGTTAGAAGAGTACTATACAAAGAAGAGCATGGAGTCTAAAGATAGCAGAATTAAAGCTACTTCAGAGATCTTGAGGAATATGAAAATTCTCAAACTTCAGGCTTGGGAGATGAAATTCCTATCCAAAATAATGGAATTGAGGAAAAATGAAACAAACTGGTTGTGGAAGTCTGAGTATGTGTATGCTGCTTTACAATTTTTCTTCTCGTGTTCATCAATCTTTGTTTCTGTAGCCGCCTTTTCAGCATGCATGCTTATGGGCATACCTCTAGAAACAGGAAAGGTTCTAACAGCACTTGCAGCATTTGGGATGCTGCAAGGCCCCATTTTTTCTCTGCCAGATATGATATCAGCATTTATTCAAACCAAGGTTTCCCTTAATAGAATATCATCATTTCTCTCCCTTGAAGGCTTGCAACCAAATGTTGTGCAGAAGATCCGAAGAGATAGTTCTGATGTCGCAATTGAAGTGAACAATGGCAATTTCTCCTGGGATCCCTCCTCTGAAACCCCTACCTTGAAAAACTTAAATTTTCAAGTGTTGCAAGGAACAAGGGTTGCTATTTGTGGAACTGTTGGTTCTGGTAAATCAAGTTTACTGTCTTGCATACTAGGTGAAGTCTCAAAAATTTCTGGAACAGTTAAGTTGTGCGGCACAACTGCTTATGTCTCCCAGTCACCCTGGATACTTAGTTGTAGCATTCAAGAAAATATAATTTTTGGTAAGGAAATGGACAAAGATAAATATGAAAAAGTTTTGGAGGCATGTTCTTTGAAGAAGGACTTGGAGATCATGCCTTGTGGTGATCAGACAATTATAGGAGAGAGAGGCATTAACTTGAGTGGAGGACAAAAACAGCGTATACAAATTGCCCGTGCAATATACCACGATGCTGACATTTATTTGTTTGATGATCCATTTAGCGCTGTTGATGTCCATACAGGATCCCATCTCTTTAAGGTAATATCTACTTCTCTCCTTGTAGTTTCCAGTCTCCAGTATATAATGATTATTTCATATGCTAATTTCACTTTCTTTTTGTTAAGAAAGCAATAAATTCCACATACATTGGTATTTTAACATCAATGATTACAACTGCATTTTTTGCAGGAGTGTTTGCTTGGATTTTTGGCTTCAAAAACAGTGGTTTATGTTACTCACCAGGTGGAGTTTTTACCTTCAGCCGACCTTATCCTGGTGAGTGATGCTTCCTCCATATTTCATCTGACACATCTCATCTGCTTTGCAGAAGTCCTTGATCACTAGATATTAATTTGTGTAGATCATCAAAGATGGAACAATTGTACAAGCAGGCAAGAACAACGAGATATTTAATTCAGAAGCAAAGTTCATGGAACTTGTTGGTGCTCATGTGGATGATTTGGCACCACATAACATGAGAAAGCATTCTTCTAAGTTGTCAATTAACAATAATGATGGTGATTTGCCTGATCCAACTTCTAGTGCACAGATTCCTCAACAAGAAGAACTGAAAGATAAAATAAATGGAAAATCAGATGAAGTTAAGAAGAAGGGACATATCGTTCAAGAAGAAGAGAGGGTGAAAGGCAAAGTTGGTTTTTGGATCTATTGGAAGTATATTACAATGGCATATAAAGGAGCACTTGTTCCATTGATACTATTGGCTCAAATTCTATATCAAATTCTTCAGATTTGTAGCAATTACTGGATAGCATCTGAAACTCCTTTATCTGATGACATGGAACCTACTGTCAGTGGCTCCACACTTATATCAGTCTATGTAGCATTGGCTATTGGGAGCTCTGCTTGTTATCTCATAAATGCTCTGCTTCTTGTAACTGTGGGATATAAGACAGCCACTTTGCTTTTTAACAAGATGCACACATGCATCTTCCGTGCACCAATGTTATTCTTTGATTCTACTCCCAGTGGGCGTATCTTGGAAAGAGTAAGTATCAGTTATCTTTTAATCTCTGAAAACATTGTGTACTATCTCTTGAAACTTACTGAGTGCTTCTTATGCAGGCATCAGCTGATCAATATGCACTAGATACATCTATCCCTTTTCTAGTTGGATATTTTCCATTCTTGATTTTTCACCTTCTAGGGACCGTTGGAGTCATGTCACAGGTTGTATTGCTAATTTTGGTCATCTTTATTCCTGTGATTGGGACCTGCATTTGGTATCAGGTACACCTGCCTGCTTACTACCTCCAGATTTCAAGTACCATAGGGAACATAGATAGCAAAAAAAAAAAATTATTTTCTATTAAGTTTATGATCCACTAGATTTTAACCAAATTATTTTCCTTATCTGTGGGAAGAATGATCATGTATGGCCAAGTTTATTATCTTTAGAGAGCCCATACTTCTCTCATGAATATGACAGTGATTAATTCTGGTTGAATTCAAAACCTTTTTCCTAGCATTTTATTGTTCATATTTGTAGGTTTGTAAAAAGTTATTTATGCTAACCATTGTTTTAATTCTCGGATCACCAAACCAGTCCTAGAGAAAACATGTCCATGGTACAACTATACCAGGTAGTACAAGCCAAAACACTTTTGTGTTTGTGTAAAAGTGATGACATCCTTGTTGCCAACCTTGCCATGAAGGTGATTAAGGTCCTCACACCATATTGGTATTGTTAGGACCTCTATATAAAATGTATTATTCAAAGGGACCAAAGTGTAAATGTAAATCATTATATATACATAGCAAAGGAGGAGGCTAGGGTATGGTGCTTCATTTTTAATCCCATTCTCTTTAATAACATGGTATCGGAGCATCGGAAAAGAATAGAGAAAGGGATTTAGTTGTGGAGGACAAAGGATGACATCCGGTTTATGAGATAGAAAGCCATAAGAATTGATATTTCTCTCCCCCTTGACAACTTGTATCTTCCAAATTTTTAGAAATGAATATTTCTGGTCTAGTGCCTTTTGTCAAAAAAGAAGGTTTTGAACAATTCTTTTAACTAAAAATGATAGCAAACCAATACATACTACTCAAAATGATATTTCGTCCTTGGAGCTTCTGTCTATTCCCTCTGATGCTGGACTTGATTCTCCTTTCTCTTTGGAGGAGATTAAATCTTCTATATGGGATATGGGTTTTTGCAACGCACCTGGGCCGGACGGTCTCACCAATGAATTCTTTCGCATTTATTGGGATTCAATTAAGGATGATCTCCTGCGTATATTCTCTAAATTTCTCTCTTGCCCCTTATCCTTGCGAAGGTTCAACTACGGTCAACTTGTCATGCTTCCGAAGTGCGAGGGGGCCTCTCGGGTCAAGGACTTCAGACCTATCTGCTTAGAAAATAGCATAATCTGAATCTTCTCTAAGGTGCTTACCCGGTGGCTCTGTCCTTTCATGGGTGACCTGATTAGCCGCAACCAGAATGTGGTCATAGCAACCTCGATTATTTTATGGGGGCTTATGAGACTATTTGGGCTTGTAACAAGGATCAGGCTCATGGTTTTCTTTTGAAGATTGATTTTGAAAAGGCTTTCGACTCATTGGATTGGAGCTTTATTCTGCAAATGATGGAGGCCAGGGGTTTCTCGGCTACTTGGATTCAATGGATCCGTATTTTATTGGATTCCGAATCCAATATTCTGATTAATGGGTCTTTGGGGACTCCTTTCAGGCATAAGAGAGGGGTGTGATAGGGGAATCCTCTCTCTCCTTTCATTTTTAATCTTGCCATGGAATGCTTATCTCGGCTCCTCTTATTGGCCTCTCGGAATTCTCATATTGAAGGGGTTCTCTCCAATCGAATTAGTGTTGGCGTTACTCACTTTCTTTTCACAGATGATTTGATTTTATTCTAAAGTGATAAGGAGGGGTGCCTGAGAAATTTTCTTTTTCTTATAAAATGCTTTGAACTTGCCTCGAGCCTTAAAATCAATCTCTACAAATCCGAGGTCGTTAATTTGATGGGTGATCGGGATAGAGCTACTCAGGTGGCCCATTTGATTGGTTGTCAAGTTGCGTCCTTCCCTCTTTAAGTATTTGGGGCTTCCTCTCAAATTGGGTAGTCTATCAAAATCTGATTGGTTATTGTTAGAAAATCAGCCTTGGATCTAACTCCACCCCAAAAGCTAGCTCTTGGGGAGAGGATTGCCCAGACTATTTAAAGGTTATCTTGACCATATTTTTAACCAATGTGGGACTTTAACACACCCCCCTCACACTCAGGATTGGACATCTGGAGCGTGGAGTTTTGCATGACTGAACATCTGCGGGTGGCACAATATCAACCACACAATAGGCTCTGATACCATGTTAGAAAATCAGTCTTGGACCTAACTCCACCCCAAAATCTAGCTCTTGGGGAGAGGAATGCCCAGACCATGGTTTAAAAAATCGGCCGAAACGGTACGGTAAGCCCGGTATTTATCGGTTTTTGGGGATTCCGGTATTCGATATACCCGATATTTGAAAATATCGGGTATATATGGTATACCAGGCGGTATATGGCGGTATTTCGCCATATACCGCCCGGTATGACGCGATATCGGTTTTTTTTTTTTTTAAGATTTAGATATAACTCTAATAATAC
Source organism: Canna indica (assembly GCA_034359265.1). NCBI lineage: Eukaryota > Viridiplantae > Streptophyta > Magnoliopsida > Zingiberales > Cannaceae > Canna > Canna indica. Next base: position 17,340,893 of record CP136897.1, read on the forward strand.
ATAATTGATGAATAAATGCTTAAAATCAATATTCAAATGTCAAATACATGAATACAATGTTTAAAAGCTATTTGGTACTGTATTAGGATTTTTCACATATACAAGATAATTACATTAGAATTAATATAGGGCGACACGATTCCACAACCCAGTACCAAATAGCTTTTAAACATTGTATTCATGTATTTGACATTTGAATATTAATTTTAAGCATTTATTCATCAATTATGTATTATTAGAGTTATATCTAACTCTTTTTAAAATAAAAAAAAAAATCGGTATGGTGTTTTTCGTACCGTACCGAGTGTCGGTACGGTACCAGTTTCGGCCAGGTACCGAAATCGGTACTGAAACCGAGATTTTAAACCATGGCCCAGACTATTTAAAGGTTATCTTGGCCATATTTTTAACCAATGTGGGACTTTAACGGTTATCTTTGGTGATCAAAATTGAGGCTCGGCTCTCTTCTTGGCAAGGAAAGTTACTCTCTCGGGCCGGACGTTGGGTTTTGTTCAATAGCACCATTACCAATTCGGTGGCTTACCTCCTCTCCTTGTTCAAAGCCCCTTGTTGGGTCTTGAAATTGATCGACTCCAAAAGGAGGTTCTTCTGGTCTGGTGCTGATACTAATTCTATTAATGGTAAATGTTTGGTTGGATGGGATAAAATCACATGCTCTCTTGAAGGCGGAGGTCTTGGTATTCTTGATATTCGGGCGCACAGCCCCGTAGGGGAGGTTGGATTTGGAAGGTCACTCAAGGTTGTGATTTGTTCTAGGTTCGTCTTTTGGAAGTTCTATATGGTAACTTCCGGCTCTGGTCCGGATCTAGTTTTCTTCGTCGAGCTTCTCCTTTGTGGAAGGACCTCTTACCGTTGTTTGAGATATTTAAAGCGGGTATTGCTTTCTCGGTGGGTGATGGTAAAAGAACCAGGTTATGGACTGATAATTGGGTGAATGGTTCTAGTTTGGCTACTGTGTTCCCCTTGTTACACCCCGAAAATTTGAATAATTATTTTTTTTGGATTTTTGGGGAATTTTCGGAATTTTATTATGATTGAGGGGTATTTTGGTAAATTGATGTGATTGAAGGGCTTTTTTTGTAAAATATCCAAACCGGATTAAAACCTAGATTGATTAGGTCTTTTCTTGGGGAGGTGGCAGCCGTCGTGAGAAGAGAAGGCCGGGCTATCGGAGGGGTGATCGGAGCAATTCAAGGTAGGATTCTTTCCTCGATTCCTTGTTCTTCATTTAGGGTTGTTGAATTTGTTGGGATGAGATCGTGATCGAGTATTCCTGTCGTGGTTTTGAATCGGATTTGTGCTGTGATTTATTTTGGAGTTTTCTGTATTCTTTTTGGGATTTCTCCGTTGAGTTTTTGATCTGAGCTGTGTTGCTCGTCGACGGCAGCCAAGCCGTTGGCCAGCAGACGACCGACGGTCATGTGCAGCGCTGCCGGTGCGGCGGCATCGGGGCGAGGTTGTGCCGCGTTGCGGCAGCGCCTGTGCTACTCACGCAGCAGCCTTGCGCCACCGCTGCCAGGCATGGCTACGCTTGGCACGGCCTAGCCGGGCCGCGACTGGCCCTGTGAGGGTGTGGCTGATGGCGCCCGGCAAGGCGCCACCGCTTCACACGCAGGGCACGGCTGCCACTAGGGGCACCCGCGCCTTTGTTGGTCTCGGTGAACGCCTTGCCGGTCGGAGTTGGTGGCGGCGGCTGGGAGTTGGGGTTAGAAACCTTAGTTGGAGGCATGAGGTGGAAGATGAAGTGCTGTGATTATAACAGTTATATTTTTATGTTATATTATTATTATTATTTAGTGGTATTAGTTAGTGGTAGTGTTACTAGCTTTGTAGCAGTGTTGATGGTGTTATATTGGATTATTATTTATATTCGATGGTATCAGTGTTTTATAGTGTATATATCGGTGTTATATAGTTTGGTGGCAGTGTTTTATGTTGTAGCAATCCTGCTATTTATTTATGTATTTTAAATGGGTATTTTCTTGTAGAATTATACTGAGGGTCTTGCGGTTGTTGGATCTGTACATATCTTATATGAATATTTACCTAAATTGTGTTCCGGATTTATTGGTGATGTCTGTTTCTCCAAAAGATGATCGGATTTTGAAAACATTATTTGATGGATTGCCTCGATTTGCGTGTCGAGCCTTAAATAATATTTGAAGTATTTTATAAAGATAGTACAGTTGGGTATGGTTTTAAAGGTGGTTGATTCTTGTTGACTCATTGATTCTCATCCTGACACATGTCTGATTACCCTAAACTGAAGTATTTATCTTGTTGTTCCTTTCCGTTGATCTTGATATCTTCTATTGTTGAATTCCTATTGCATGTTGTTGGCTCATATACATGTTGATATTATATCATGTTGCATGAATTGCATCTATAGTGATTATGATGATTAGGAAGCATATGTAGTTGTTAATGAGTTGCATAATGCTAGATTGAGATTGTTGGTTGGTCGCATTATTGATGTAGTTGTTGTATGCATTATATTTGTTGATATCATGCTGATAGCATTTTATGCATGTTGCTTCTATAGTTACGAAAGTTATATTGGCATGTTGTGCATTATGACCCATTGTTGGGCGCAAGCCGACATTGTTGATTGATTGCCCGAGCTATATGGGCGGTGACACCGGTGATCATGAAATTTTCACACGAGTTGCGTGTGTGGCGTCGCGCTGTTAGATGTCGATGGGCTCGTGTGCGACGTCGCGGGCTACCCTTGGATAGTCGCACCCGTGGCGTCGCAGTGTTAGACGTCGGTGGGCTATCCTTGGATAGACACATCTCTTGCTTGAGCGGGCTTGAGGTGCCACTCTCGAGGTGCGGGAATGCGGGGGAAACCCAATGTCCACTACGCTCTTGATTGGGTGATTATTATGCATGTATGCATTTCTCGGTAGGGTATGTATGATAAACATGAGTACATGATAATAGTTATGAGGTGCATACATTATTATATATCTATATAGTGGTTGATAGATGCATAAGTGTTTATCTAAGGATAACATCGCATTGGTTGGTATGAGTATATAATATTAGTCGTGGTATGCACATAGTTGAATACCATGTCATCATAACATCATGGATGATCATCTTTACCTCTTTGACATATTGTGATATCCTACTCAGCTTTCCGCTAATTTTTGTTGCTTTTGCCTCAGATGTGCAGGCTCGAGTTGGTCGTTGAGAAGGTCTAGTTAGATAGAGTAGATGAGGCAAGCTCTGACGTCGATTTCTGTAGAGTTTATAAAAGTTTTTTTGAATAACATTTCATTATTGTAATAAATATTATTCTACTACAAGTGATTGAGGTATATGTTGTATTTTTAGATCTTCGTTACGCGAGTCCTAGGTGAGCCCTCCATTTGGGGATAATCCTAGTTGGGGCGTAACACCCCTCCTTGTACAATTTTGCTCACAGACCTGATTGCACTATTTCCGAGGCTCACACTGTTGGGAATTCTGGTGGTTTCGCTAGTTGGAATATCTCTTTCTCCACCTTGGTGGAAGTCGATCGCCTACTGCTACTGGATCTGTAATTGGAGCCGGTGCGGCATTCCACGGGCGACGATGTTCTTGGTTGAAAGTGGGCGCATAACAGACGTTTCTCAACTCAAAGTTTGTATCGTATTCTCACTTTCAGAGGTGTCCTTTGTCCCTTTTCTCGAGCGATCTAGAGGAATCAATTACCCCTTAAAGTATCAGTTTTTGGTTGGCTTTGGTTCAAGAAACGGTTGCTCACTCGGGATAGACTCCTTCGTTGGGGAGTTGTATCTGATGACTCTTGTTCTCTTTGCCAGGGTGGCCGGGAATCTCACATGCATCTTTTCTCAGCTTGCTCTTTTTTCTCTCTTGTATGGCGTCATTTCTTAGGATTGCTCAAGTCTCCTCCGGTGGCCATTTGTTCCTCTTGGCTACCGAATGAATTGCTCTAGAGCTGGTTGGATCGGATGAGATTGATCCTGATTTGGTCGTGGTTTGTCTGGTTCGAGCGCAACTCTCGTATTTTTGCTGATCGTCGCAGCCCCTCTCTTGCGCTTGCGGCTTTAGCTGCCAATTTTTTTATGTCATGTTCCACTTTGTAGTTTATGCGGCTGCTCTTTTCTGTAACCTCTCATTTCTCATGAATGGTATACAGATTTCACTTTCAATTTTTTTTTTTTTTATGAACCATCTCTTTCCACTCTAAAAACTCTGCTGCTAAATATGAGTTGCTACTTCAATTTTGTACTATGATTTTGCAAGACAGGAAAGAAACATCACATAAGAAATATTTTTTTTCGAGGCTTCAGAGCACTAAATTAAAGCGCATAAGTGATTGTTTAATTTAGGAACACCATTTGTGTAGTTACTATGTTTCTATGTACTTCGTGGCCAGAAAAATATGTTCACCATATTTTCTTACAGTTTAGTGTTATTTCAATCTTACTTACAAAATGGCTTATAATTCTTGTCCCTCAGCAATACTACATATCTACTTCGCGAGAACTAGCAAGATTGATAGGGGTTTACAAAGCTCCTATACTCCAACATTTTCAAGAAACAATGTCAGGATTATCTTCAGTCAGAAGCTTTGGCCACGAAAAGAAGTTTGTGGGCACCAACTATAAACTGACTGATGATCTCTCTCGACTTAAGTTTCATAGTTCAGGTGCAGCGGAATGGCTTTCTTTTCGTTTGGACATGTTGTCCACTCTTATGTTCACCTTCGCTCTCATATTTCTGATCTGTATGCCAGATGGTGCTATTGATCCTGGTGCTTGCTTCATAAGTTCTCCTTTATGTCTGTTGTTTATAGAAGATAAGTCACGTTACCCAATATTTTACACTGTAACTTCTTTTCTTCTTTAGGTATCGCTGGTCTTGCAGTCACATATGGGCTTAGTCTGAATTCTGTGCAAACAGGCATCATATGGTTTATCTGCAGTCTTGAAAACAAAACTGTTTCTGTGGAGAGAATACTACAGTATACAAACATTCCTTGTGAACCACCTCTGACTATGGATGAGTACAAACCCGATCATAGGTGGCCATCAAGCGGTAATATAGACCTTCTTAATTTGCAGGTAATTCAAGCTTTTAAAGGTGTTTACTTGTTTTTTTGTTTCAGAAAATATCTAAAGATGCATTATTGTTTATAGTATCAGTAGTATATTGGTTGTTTTGATTCTCTATCATTTTCAAAAATATTAGATGTGATTCTATCACCAAATCGAAACTAAAATGTTATAGGTTGTACATCTCTAATCACCAAGTCCTTTCTATCTTGTCCTATGTAGCCTTAAGTCTTACAACTTGTCCAATGCGATAATTGGCCCGTTAGTCTCATAAGCCTCAACCATTTGCCAAAATTTCCTAAATGGAAGTTGACGCTAGTACAACCATCAAACCTTATTAACCAAGACAACTTCTCACTTACACCTAGTATAGGACTAAACCATGATGTTACAATCTCCTCCACTCAAAATTTGACGAGTTGACATCCTTGTCAAGACCAAAGTCAACCCTCACACATAGCCTATAACCACACCTTAGTGGCTTAGTGGGTGGCATGTGAGACCTAGCTTAGTAGAGGCTCTATTCTATCTGCAGCCTTTCCTCACATAGGCTCTCTCATCAAGCCTAGGACTAGGTTTTCTCTTATACCAGTTGTCATAATTCAACCTTATGGAATATTTGTCGATGCTTCGAAGACCAGAGTCGGGGAGTGGCCAAACTTATCAATTCCCTGTTTTCTTTCTCCAGGCTTTATGCAACCTGTAGTTTTTCCTTCTTTTGTTCTACCTTAGTTCTTTCCTGAGTTTGTCTTTGTCTTGTTGCTTTTAACTGTTTCTCTCCTCCCCCCTCATTGTATTCAATTCTATCTCATGAATTAATACAATTGCTTCTTTTCAAAAAAAAAAAAAACCTTATGGAATATTTTACCCATTAACTTTGTAGGTTTGAACTCCAGCCCAAAATGCTTAAGTTCAAGTTAATAACATTACATCCATCAAACTTTATTAATGAGCACAACTTAGTCCAACATTGGACTAAACCAGGGTGTTACATAAACATCTAGATTAAGGGATTAGTGCTCATCCAACACTAGGATTGGCTAGGGGTTTTCATAGCAAGCACATGCTATGAATAAATTACCAGATTTGGGGATTGGCAATAGCAACTAGCTTGGCATGACTGCAGGCCAGCTACATCATTGGATTTCTTTTGTATTTGATGTTGCTCTACAAATGCCTTGAAAGACACTGCTAATGTAGATTAACCCATTCTTCTTGAAGCACTAATTAATATTTGGTGCAGGTTCAATATGGCTTGAACATGCCATTTGTGTTACGAGGTCTCACATGCAATTTTCCTGGAGGGAGAAAGACTGGGATTGTTGGAAGAACAGGGAGTGGAAAATCCACACTAATACAAACAATCTTCCGAATTATTGATCCTACTGTTGGTCACATATTCATAGACGGGATTGACATTTCAACCATTGGACTGCATGACCTGAGGTCCAGATTGAGTATCATTCCTCAGGATCCTGTTATGTTTGAGGGAACTATTCGTAACAATCTGGATCCACTTGAAGAGTACACAGATGAAGAGATATGGAAGGTGCTTTATTGTACACGCATTAACCCTCTAAATCTAATATTTGTTTGGTTTCAGGTCTTAGTCACAGAATTCTTGGTTTTGATTTGCCTTTTGTAAGCCAGTGCTTTTACTGTTTTAGGCATTGGATTGCTGTCAGCTTGGTGAAGAGATTAGGAAGAATGAATTGAAGCTCGACTCTGGAGGTATGGATCTTTTCTCATTTATATTATAGTTGTCCCTTATATTTGTTTTAGTAATAACACTGGTGCTTATAAAATGGAAAAGAAAATAGTTCCCCATGATCAAATTTTTGGTACCTCATGTCGAAAATTTTGACTTGCAGTGGCCGAGAATGGTGAGAATTGGAGCGTGGGCCAACGCCAGCTTGTTTGTTTAGGAAGAGTACTCTTGAAAAAGACCAAGATTTTGGTACTAGATGAAGCTACTGCCTCAGTGGATACCGCTACTGATAGTATAATTCAGAAAACTTTGAGGCAACAATTCTCAGAGTCAACAGTGATAGCGGTTGCTCATCGTGTAACTTCCATTATCGACAGTGATATGATCTTGTTACTTGATAATGGTTAGTGCAATCAAAATGACTCAGATATTCTCTCCTTTTTTGGCCCATCACGAGCTCCCATATCTGATATTGGAATTTTTTTATGAGCAGGGGTTATTGTTGAGCATGACACTCCAACAAGATTGTTAGAGAACAAATCATCCTCATTCGCAAAGCTTGTGTCAGAATACACTGCAAGGTGTAGTATGGTTTCTGTAAGCTAAAGAAGTGACAGAACATTATGGATAGTCTAGTTTTTCGTAGGTTGACTTGCTTATTGTATGAAGTCCAAAGCATGATATATACTATCTACTGTTTTGTGTTCTTGTCGGTTGACTTGCTTATTGTATGAAGTCTGAAGCATGATATAGATTAGGTACTATTTTCTGAATCATGCTCAGTTACTTCTTGTATTTTTGTACCTACAAAGTACCAAATTGTATACATACCTTTAAAAGATGGATGTATTTGCACTTATGCATTGTCATCACAATCTGTGTCATTATGTTAAAGCTAGCAAACTGCGTGCACTAACTACTCCCAAACCATCACCTGCTCACACAACTCTCATGCCCTTAGCATGTACTACTAATATCATTCAAACAAAAACCACTCATGCATCAATAGATACTCTTGCTTATTTATATGCCATCTACATCTCACTGTTATCTGAAACTTCTGTACTTTGAGCCCTCATCAAATGGATAGGAAAGGCCGAAGTAGGGAAGATGCTCTGCTGCCATACCCATGGCTCTTTTTCCTGGCCTTGGCACTTGCCCTGGTTTACATGGACCCCTTCCGTTGGGGTCCCCTTGGGGGGAGGGACTACCGTCCCATGAAGAACAATGTGGCCTCTTATGACAAGGTCATGGAGCAGTGGCCAAGGGATCACCGCAGCAGGCTTCGGTTCGGAAGGTTGGAGTTCGTCGATGAGGTGTTTGGCCCTGAGTCTCTTGAGTTCGACGTTGATGGACGAGGTCCATATGCTGGTTTAGCCGATGGCCGCATCGTCCGGTGGATGGGCGAGAGCCTCGGATGGGAAACCTTTGCATTCATTAGTCCCAACTGGTATCCAGCCTTCTTTGGTCATTTTTTGTGCTATTCTGTTCCTAACTGTTATCTAGACCTGGCCAAGAAACCGAGTACCCACTCGACCCGCTTGGCCCGCATGACCTGCCCACTTTTTTATCCGGGCTTGGATAGGAGATTTTTAGTGTTTACTCAGCCCGGCCCGAATTCGGGAGATACCCGAGCTTTTTTCAGGCGGGCCTGGACATGCATCCTTTATCCCGTACCTGGCCCGACCCGAATATTAGTATAATATAATTAATTGAAAAATTATGTAGTAGTTTAAAATACTAAGGTCAAGACTTGAACCTTCGCCAGAGATCTTATATTGAAAATTTATGTAGTAGTTTGGGCTGCACTGGGCTCGTGTTTTGATTAAACTTCACGGGCCGGACCAGGACAGAGGAACACAATTTAAAATTCGGGCTCGGGCTTCATCTTGTAAAACTCGGCACGCATTGAGCCCGGCCCCAAGCCGGCCCATGGCAAGGTCTACTATTATCTAATATATTATTCTGAAGGGAAATGGCTATCTGCTTATTTAGAGCTTCCTTGTGAACTTATTAAATAAGGGGGAAAAAAGAAGAGAGAGAGGGAGAAAAGAGGGAAGGGAAGGAAAGGGAGGAAATATTTGTCTTATTTAAGTGAAATTTTGAAATATGTTTCACAAACAATTTAAAAATCCTTCCCCTTGTAAAAATTCCAGTCCAAACAAGTCTTTAGTTGCATGAACTGAGTACATTACAAACCTACATGAAAGGTCTGAGAAGGTGTGTGCTAATGGAATGGAAACGACGTCGGCGAAGCAACACGAGTTCGAGGAGTTGTGCGGTCGGCCACTTGGTTTGCGATTCGACAGAAGGACTAGCGAGCTCTACATAGCTGATGCTTACTTCGGGCTCGCCGTTGTCGGGCACAAAGGAGGCATGGCCACTCTTGTATCAACTCATGTGGAGGGAAGACCTATTCTCTTTGCCAACGACTTGGATGTGCACAGCAATGGATCCATCTTCTTCACTGATTCCAGCACGAGATACAACAGAAAGTGAGAACGGATTGGTTTTTCTTTCTGCAATGCTGATAACTGGTGAAATTAATATCTGATGGTGTTTAAGCAGGGATCACTTCTTCATATTACTTGAAGGAGAAGCCACAGGAAGACTACTTAGATTTGATCCAGAATCTAGAACTACTCATGTTGTTTTGAAGGGCTTAGCATTCCCTAATGGTGTTCAGATATCCAGGGATCAAACCTTTCTTCTCTTCACTGAGACCACAAATTGCAGGCAAGTCTCTTCTCTCTCTCTCTCTCTCTCTCTAATATTTAGAAATTGCAGATACCCAAACATCTCATCCACAAATTGCAGATATGTTCCTTATTGTAAAAAATGGAAAAAAAATATATCAGAAAATATAATATTTAGAAATAAACCTATAAAATTCACATACCCAAACATCTCATCCAGGATAATGAGGTATTGGCTTGAAGGTCCCAAATCTGGCGACTTGGAGGTGTTTGCAGATTTGCCAGGGTTTCCGGACAACATAAGGATTACCGAGAACGGCCAGTTTTGGGTCGCCATCGACTGCTGCCGCACTCGATCTCAAGAACTATTTTCCCAAAGTCCATGGCTGAGGAGCATGTACTACAGACTTCCTCTGAAGCTCAGCTTCCTCGCCGGCATGACAGGGATGAAGATGTTCACGATGGTCTCCCTCTTCGACGCCAACGGCACTGTCGTCGAGGTCCTAGAAGACCGAGAAGGAGAGGTGATGAAGCTCGTCAGTGAGGTTAGAGAAGTGCAGGGAAAGTTATGGATTGGAACAGTAGCTCATAACAGCATTGCTACTCTTCCATTCCCAGAGTTTACAGAGGAAGATGAAATGGCACTATAAATTGTGACCATTAGCCGCATTTCTTGATCAAATCTCCTGGCCTAAATCAGTGTAAACAGCACAAAGTTCTTGATATGTATACCATATCAGAATATTAAAGAGATGAACGAAAGTACAATACAACAACTCATCATTTTAATTATTTACTATTTCACAACCATCATCATCACCATCAGCTCAAGCATTCCCCGGGCATATCAGTGAACCTTGGCGCATCCTTGCAGTAGTCATACACCAGGTGCCTTCTCTGCACGCACCGTAGCTGCCGCCGCTGGTGCGGGCTCAGCCCGCTCATCGCCGGCGCGTCCCACCAAAACACCCCGCGGCCACCGGCGCATCGCTCCGCCCAGTCCCCGGTCTCCTCCATCCAGCTCGCACGCGTTGATCGCGAAGCCGCGCACCGCCGTCACGAACGGAGCGTGGCTCCAGTTCGCCTTCACCCGCCCGCCCTGCGTCGCCTAGTCGTCGGCGTGCCACGAGGAGGCGTACACCCCCATGGCCTGGTCTTTAGGGTACAACACGCCCTTGCCTTCTCTGTTGGCGAACACACGTATCGGGATGCCATCCACTTGAAACCCGTTGATGACGACGACGATGATGAGAGAAGCGGACAAAAGTAACAGATCATATAATTAATTTTTAGCGGTGACGGTTCCGGCCGAGTCGCCTTCGATGAGCTTTATTTGCATGGTGGTTTGGCCGAAGAGGTACTTCTTCGACCCAAACCCGCACCCTTATTTGGCATATAAATATAAATGAACATTAATTAAGCAGAACAAACACTAATGACTAGTTAAAGGGAATGCTTGCCACCAATGAACCTGAGGTGTTGTCGAGGGTGAGATTGAGGGGCTCGCCATCAGTGGACACAATGTGATCAGGTAACTATATGGAACCGGGCTCCAAAAGTGATCAGTAGGGTTGGAAGAGGGAATGCAACTTATATGAATCGGGCTCCAAAAGTGAAACACAAATCTCAAGCTGGCTCTTTTATTTCCTGGAAGAGGTAACTAAAGTTGTCGGAGTTCACTGAAGTCATCAGCTGCGGCAAGCACAGGTAGCACGGAAGGGTGATGCTGCTGCTGCTGGCTTCTGATGCCATGTCACTGGAAGTCCACTAGGAACTACTGTTTGTGGAGTGGGAGGTGGCTGTGGGGAACTTTAAATAGTCAGAGATTTAATTCATTTATGAGAAAATTATATTTTGATCTCCACAATTTACTTCAATTTTAATTTTGGTCCATATAATTTTAAATTTTTTATTTTAATCATCGCACTTTATTTTCGTCTAGAATTTGATCTCTGTCGTCACATGAGATCTAAACGGAGCTGACGTGGATAACATATGTTGACCGGATAATACTGACGTTAAGTTTGTAGGGATCAATTTTGTAAACTATGAGATTAAAATCAAAATTTTATAAATTATGAGGATTAAAACTAAATATTTTATAAACTATGAGAACTAAAATCAAAATTTAAGTAAACTATAGAGACAAAAATTATTATTTTGTTTAAAAATATAAAAAATCACATGATATTTTTTAATTTATTTATAAATAATTAAAATATTAAAAAATATTAAAATTGAGCACATTACAATAATTTACGTTCATTTGAATGAATTTAAACCGATGTCGTCATTAGGCATCGGTTTTTATCCATTAATTATCCTAATTTATGGTGAATTTCGTAATGGCAGCAAAATTCAAACCTCGCGTGGTATTGTCACTACAGCAAATGCATGAAAAATTGACATTTATTAGAGTGAAAATCGGCACTTTTGACGTTCGAAATCTAATTTAAACTACTTTGAATGCGCCAAATTTAGGATCAAAATTGAGGTGATCAGTGAAGAGATAACATATCAGGAAAGCATGTTTTCAAATTTTGCAGTCACTGCAAAATTCACCATAAAGCAGGGTAATTAATGGATAAAATCGACACCTAATGATGACGTCGGTTTAATCCATCCAAATTAACGTAAATTACTGTAGTGTGATCAATTTTAATATTTTTAAATATTTTAATTATTTATAAATAAATTAAAAAATATCATGTGATTTTTTTATATTTTTTAAATAAAATAATAATTTAGGTCTCTATAGTTTACTTGAATTTTGGTTTTGATCTCCATAGTTTATAAAATTTGGATTTTAGTCCTCATGATTTACAAAATTGATCCCTGCAGGCTCTACGTCAACAATATCTAGTCAGCATCTGTTATTCACGTCAGCTCCGTTTAGGCCTCATGTGACGGCAGGGACCAAGTCCTAAATAGAAATATAATGCGGTGACTAAAATTAAAATTGGAGTAAATTGCGGGAGCAAAAGTATGATTTTCTCGTCATTTAATAAAGAGAAAAAAAAAGACAGGTGTTGATCCTAAATGAACTTTATTCTATACTTGACTCTAGTTTGCCGGGCTCTTGGCCCTACAATCTACATGATCTTTTGAAGCACAGCTTTGATTAATTAGTTTAAGATTTAGTTAATTGTGATTAACTTTATTTTAAGCAGAGAGCTGCAATGGACCAGGTGTTGAGCAATATCTATAAGGCATATTTGTTTTGGATTTGGATGAAATAGAATTTAAGATAAATAAGAATGAGATAGAAATCTAAGAAGATTTTTTAAAATCTTATCGTATATTTATTTTGGCATAGGATATGAAACATGGATAAAATATAAAAATTCATATCAAGTGAATTTGGATCCTAAACTCATCCTCTCCTTGGAATTTTTAAATTAGGTCAGCGATGAATTTTGGGCCAAAATAAATTCACTCAATATTTGGTCTGATTCATATTCATTGCTACAACAAACAATGGTTTAGATTTCCGTTGAATTTTAAAATTTAATTCATCTTCTTAATTTATCAAAGTAAAGGAGGTCTAATTGACTCAGCCTCTGACTTATTTATTGGTGCTTGTCTTATAGCTAAATTAACACACATGAAGTAATATATTATGATATAGAATTAATCATTCACATGTTAGTGGAAAATTAATGACATAAAAGCTGCTGGCAGCCAGCAAGAAAGACCACCATTAGGATTGGAAATGCTAATTTAATTAAAGTTATATACAAAAAAAAATATTGAGAATCATAGGAATCAGAATAAATCCTAACTAGCATTTGTTTGATTCTATTTTATTTAATGAATCCTATGTTGATTAAAACAAATATGATCATTTTGTCATGTATTATAGAGCTATCTCTAACTCGAAGAAAAGCATTTGGACATCAAACTTGAGTGTAATGCTTATCCTTGCCTCCCCAAATGATAAGTTATAATGGTACCTCAAATAAGAGCTTGTTATCTATGGTCAACTATGTTATAATCATGGTTATCAAAATCGCGAGTCAACTCGTAAACTCGGACGATTTTACGATCTCAGATATCAAAATCGAGCTGACTCGCACCCAAACTCGTTTTTGGGTAAACTCGGGCGAACTCGGTTTGATGATAATTATTATGGATTGAACATGTAGTTTTATATTTTATCTTTGAGTCATTATGTGTGCTTTATTATAGACTTAGAATGCTTCATTATGTATGGATTAGACTTGTACTCTTATATTTTATCTTTATATGTGATTTATAATAGAGTTGAACGATTTAATTATGAATTTCATGTTCTATTAGATTATATTTTTGTAGCATAATATTTTTTTAAAATATTTTTTTAATATAAGGTAAACTCTTGCGAGTTTACGAGTCAAGTTTACGGAAGCTCCACGAGTTTACCGAAACTCTCGAGTTTAACAACCTTGGTTATAATATAGGATGTTCTTGTATGAAGTCAAGGTGATGCGGTCTGACACACGGGCGTGGAGCTAAGTTTACAAGAAGGAGGGCAATTGCCCCCCATCATATTTGAATTTTTTTTTTCTTTATATATATAGAGAAAAGGGCAATTTTGCTCCCCTTCCTCCCCAAATTAAAATATTTACCCCTTCATATTCCTCCCAAATAAATTATTATAGTTATTATAATAATATTTTTCCTCAAGCCCCGACCTTATGCGCAATAATCCTTATTGTTCTCATACCTCGTGCCTAATTATTAACGCCCTGACCCCACATGTCTTATGAGCATTAGCTCCCACGCGTAATGTCTGGTTGTTACGTCTTGCCCTTTTTTGTTCTATCTTAATTATTTTGCCCCTCTCATTTTGAATCCTAGCTCCGCAATTGGGCGGCGCATCTCTTAGTTCAATACGGCTCCGACGAGGGGACATGCGTGTTGGTTGAAATGGTCCACTAGAGGAGGGTGAATAGTGTGTTATCTAAACTTGTTGTTTAATTTCGGTTTTAATCGTTTCTTAAGTTATTTAGGCAAATCACAATTTATCGATTAGATGCGGAAGCAAAAATAAATCAATTAAGCACAAATAAAAAAAACAATGCTAACACAGAGATTTATAGTAGTTCGGCCCCAATGCCTACTCCACTACCTAAGCACCCCGCTTAGGATTTTCAAACTAAGTTTACTAGATTAAATTGATTCCCTTACACAGAGGACTTTGACTCGAAGAGTCTCACTCTCAACCTAAGGCACTTCCACACCCGGAAGTCTCCGCATTCTTACCGAGAGCACTCTTCCACCTCAATTCTAAGGGATAACTCAACTAATCCTAGTAAACTATGTTTACACAAGTGATTTTACACCTTCTTCACCAAGGTAACCACTTACACATAAGATCTAACACTAGGTCTTCTTATAATCTCAAATACAATGAAATAAATAAATAAATAAAATAATAAATGGAGCAATAAATCAAACAATGAAGTACTTAGCTTCACAATAAGATTCATAGCTTCCTCTTGATGTCTTTGATGATGAATCAATGAAGGTAAATCTCAATCAAAGGGATGAGATATCAAAGCTAGGGTTTTTCTAAAAATTGGCTCAATGAAATCAATGAAGTACTTAGCTTCACAATAAGATTCATAGCTTCCTCTTGATGTCTTTGATGATGAATCAATGAAGGTAAAGCTCAATCAAAGGGATGAGATATCAAAGCTAGGGTTTTTCTAAAAATTGGCTCAATGAAATCTTGGAATTGATCAAGGATGGCTCAATGAAGTTTAGAGGTGATCAAAAGTATCTTAGGAAGGCTTAGGTTTGGGTATTTATAGATCCAAGAAGAAATAGAATGAAACGGGCAGCTCAACGGGCGGAAAACTAGCTGTTTTCGTCGTTCTATCGCTTGCGGATCGATCGTCAGTCGATCGACCGATCGATCGCCCAGCGATTGTTGACTCTAATCGCACTGTTTGGTCGACCGAATAAGTTGCGACTTCAACGATCCGCAATCCGGTCGACCGATTGATCGATCGAAGCATCTATTGCTATTTTTTGGCAACATTCGGTCGATCGACCGAAACTGGGCAGACTGCATTGGTTTTTTTGCTTTGTTTGCTCGATTGGGTTTCGTCTTCGCTAAGCTTACTTATATAATATTTATTAACTTTAAGTTTAAACATAAATATTATATAAGGATTATCTCCCATTTGGATTCAATAAAAATATCTAAAAAATCAAAATCTAGTTTTTGGAGTCTAGTACAAATTTTCGGAAAACGGAATTTTTTTAATCTCCCGGGTCAAATATGGGTATGCTAAAGGCTTCTAAAAATTCTTTGAAAATACCTCGTTATTTAGTTTTGACCCAATGAACAATTATCGTCATTTTTTATGTCAATAAACTATTTAGGTCATATAGCACTCCAAGGAGCTCCCTAGCCTTAGTGAGTTTCAGGGCGATTTTCGAGTTTTCATGTTTTGAGATTCAGGATAGGTTTTAGGGTTCTTTGCATCATAAAGAGGATTTACAATATAAACTAGACACCTTAAACCTAAACTCTAACTTTTCGAAGAATTCGAGCACGTCGACCAACGTCCTTTCGATTTTCCGATTTTCTGATTTCTTCGATATTTCCGATCGAGGACGTCGTGCGCTAACCGATATGGAACCTGAAAGATTTATTAATAAAATATTAGTTCCATGTTTGTTATCATCAAAACCGAGATTAAGACCAAGGTTGAAAACCTTAAGCCAACAATGCAAAGACACACTGATACTCAAGTAAGAAAGAATTCTAGATACGCGTATAGGAAATTAAAATTTAGATGTACTTGATAAGTCGTGTCTATTTATAATGCATGATAAGGGATTTCTAGTGACAATGCCTCCCGAAAACCTCGTAGGGATATGGTCAGAACGAGTCGGGGCCAATCTCGAAAATATTGGTCTCATGATTGACGAATCACTTGTAATAAATGATGACGTAAGTGTCCTTGTATGACCAGGTATAGCCCCCGGGCAAAGTAATACTTGATTTGACTTGAGTCAAATTTATGAATGTGGACGCGTCTGAGTCTAATCTAGTCGACCTACAGTGCTAGTCCAGTCCATATGGTGACTTAACTATTACTTAACCTTACTACATGAGGAATCATAAGCCAACGTAATTACATAAATAGGAAATTTAAAATAATGACTCAGGGGGAATTGTTTTATATTTATTTATGCATTATTTTTCTATAACCTTACTATATAAGAAATCATAACCTAACTACATGAGAAATCATAAAATAAATATTTATTTATGCATTTGTTTAAAGTTAGTAATTTAACTGGAAGTCTAGAAGTTTCTAATCTATTAAATAAAAGTTAGCAGCTGCATGAGAATTAGAGATTGAATTCTCCTTCATCCGCCAAGTCCAGATTAATTTCACCACATCAGCCATAAACCGATCTATACATGGTGGAGGAAAAAGAAAAGAAAAACTCTTCAAGAGTTCACCAACCAAACAGCACAGTGCGTCCGTGGTTTTGCACATTTAACATGATCAAATAATCTATGCCGTCGGATCCGTTGACCTCTCCCTCCAGTTGGTCAGATGCTGCCGTGTGAATCCCACGAGAGCATCACCGACTTCGTCAGCGTGGAATAAAGAAAGCCGACTTCTGCTTTAATAGTCGTGCTAATAATGATCTTAGCCGTACGTTTTGCTCTCTTTTTTTCTATTTACTAATTGATCGTGACCGTAATAATCAATAAGTAAAAAAATGGTCTCAGCTTTAGTAATCGTGCTTTGATCTCGACCGTAAGATCTATTGACGTGGCCTCTACGCATGATCACCTCTGTCATCATCGAATAGATTGAATTAATAAATAAACAAGAATTAAAAGCAAAACCTCCGTTCAAAATAACGCAAAACCGTGTAGGCGGCCGTCCCCCTTCTTACGAGATCTGTCGTCGGCTAGGACTCTCGACTTCGACTCCCCGGATCCAAGAACTCTGTCGACCTCTCTCGAAGACTTCTCCTAGGATTTCAGTCTGAGCGGTATGTTCTCCTGACCTCCATCATTTCTTGCCATTTCCGCATCGCCCTTTGCACGATTCGGGACGTGCGTCCTCGATTCACCCTAATTGTCAATTTTTTCCCCATTTTGTTCGTCTTCCCCTCATTTTTTCGTTTTTTCTTCTGATTTATTTATAATATGTAGAGTTGTTCGTCTTCTGCTCTTGATGTTGTTTGGAGCTTCAAATTACAGTGGGGGGTTCTTTGCTATCTGTTTCTAATGTTTAATTTCCGGTAACAGGACATGGCGGAGACGAGGAAACGTGCGCTTCTACTGACGGATAAAGTCTCCATCCCTGTCAATGCTGTGCTGGCTACGACCAGTGGTTTTAGTTTGGGAATGGATTTGGTTGCTCAAGACGACGTGCTTGTTATAACCCAAGCAACCTCCTTGGGTAATTGTTCTTGATTTTACCTTCTCTCTTCATTTCTTGCTACTTGCATTTTTGGGCATGTTCTCTGATGCCGTCTGTGGGGAACTTGTCAAAATTTTGAATTTGGTATTCCTTGAATTTAGAACTGGATGCAATTGGGAATGTATTACTGATTTGCGCAATGTGTTGAATTTTAAAAGGTCTAATTGTTACGAAATAAAAAGCTAGAGCGTGTTTTGCTCATTTCTTTCTGCTTTATTTAATTTGAGGCTTGGACCAAATTCATATAGCACAATGATTAATTCTCATGGGCTCACGGATTAGTAAGAGATTTACTACATCGATGATGCATAGTAGATAATTATAATAATATGGTGTTACAGAAGGAAAGTTGCCGGTTGAATCTGCGTCACTGGATATAGTTGTATCTGTGTTCAAAGCACCTGAACTTGTTGGGGAGCAATGGATTGAGGAAATTTCTAGAGTGCTTAAACCTGGTGGAGTTGTTGTGATCCAGAGTTCTGCACTGCAGATTGAAAGTAAGGTAAGAATTGTTAGATGCTGGAGAACTGAGTCTTTTATTTTTTAAAAAAAATATTTTCAATGCTAAAATGTTTACAAGAAGATTTATGCTGTTGCTGCTGTGCAGCCTAGCTCTGTGGCTGAACGCAAGCTGCTAATGGCAGGATTTTTGGAAGTACAATCTTTGGAAGCGAAAGCTCTTCTACCGCTTGAACAAGTTCAATCGTTTACTGTAAGTTTGAACTTCCACATACAGCGACTTATTCCTTCATTATAAAATTTTATCCTTTTTTTCCTGTGACCTATAGACCCAAAGATGGACAAGAATTATCTATATCTAGTACATGATGGCATTGCTTACCATTTTAATGGCGAAGTTTCTTACAGATCATTATCTGGATGTTTATTCTATCCAATTAATAGTCTATTTTTTGTGGACTTTTGTTGATACTATTTTTTACTCCTATGTTTAATTTTTTGGATCAAGGAATGTTTTAAAATGATTTTCAAAGAGCAATGCAACTCAAATGTGGATATGTATACTTAGCATCCATTAAGAAAGGGATGAAGCTCTATCCAAAAAGAAAGAAAATTGAAAAAATTGCATATGAGTGGATCTAATTATATGCTTACTTAATCTAGATTCCCTTGGTGGCTTGGTGCCTAGCATGAATACATCATATACCACATCTTTTATTGACTTATTTGAATCATTCCACCTTAGCGTGTTGTCATGACATCTTCAAGTTAAAATAAATAAATAAATAAATCTAAGCACAACTCTTTTCTTATAGCTGTTGATGGATATGCAACAAAGGAAGTTCACAGTATTATCTGCATTGACTACTGTTCTATTAGCATAATTGAAACTGATAAGATATAATGTAGCTTCAACCAAATAGGATGAAATTTTTGGATCTTGAGTTTGATTCATGGCTGTCTGAGTATTTTCATCTTGCACACTTCTTGGGATTCAAAGGGATATTATTTGCTCATCTTTAGCCCTATACTTATATCCTCTTTATTGTTGTTAAGCATTGAAAATTTGACACAGATCAAGGGCAAGAAAGCTTCCTGGACAGTGGGCTCATCATTTTCGCTTAAAAAAATTGCAAAGTCAGTTCCAAAGATTCAAATTGATGATGAATCAGATCTAATTGATGAGGACAGTCTTTTAACTGAGGAGGATTTGAAGAAACCACAGTTGCCACAAGGTTAGATATGCACAGTAGTAGTGCAATGCCTTTTCATACACAAATGTTTTTTGCACAAAAAATAAAACATCTTAAATAATTGCTTTTGATTCATCAACTTATTTAATTTTCCTTTATGATTGATATTCATCTAAAAGCTTAGGCCTTTACATGATACATGATCTATTAACTTATATTCTTAGCAGTTAGGACTCCCTCTCATGTGTGAGCAAGAGAATGAATTACTGTTGTATTCCCAACACATGGAACATGAATTAATTGGTTTTTTTAGTACATAGAACAATTAGCATCTTGATTTTTTTGATTAATTTCTACATGAAATTAATCTGTAATCTTTACAAACATATTGCAGTGGGAGATTGTGAAGTTGGAAAGACAAGGAAAGCTTGCAAGAATTGCACTTGCGGTCGTGCAGAGGAAGAAGAGAAGGTGCTGAAGCTGGGTCTCACTGCTGAACAGATGGATAATCCCCAATCAGCATGTGGCAATGTAAGTAATGAAGATCATATTCTTTGATATTCATCCAGTTCTTTTACTTCTATATGTGATGGCTAACCTTTTGTTTAATCTCAGTGTGGTCTTGGTGATGCATTTCGCTGTGGTACATGCCCATACAGAGGTCTCGCTCCATTCAAACTTGGTGAAAAGGTGGACACCACAATTCTCTCTACTTGTTTCTTAATAATAAAATTTTCAACCACACTGGAACATGCATGCTTATTGTTGTTTACCTTTTTTTCCAGGTATCTATATCAGCAAACTTCCTTGCTGCGGATATTTGAGTGGTGAGAAGCTAGGTGTAATTGTCATAATTTCTAAGGAGTGCATGAAAAATCCCATCAAACTTAACTCCTTCGTCTTCTGCCTTGTGAAATCATTCCTTTAAATATTCTCGGCTACTTGTAGACTGGATTGTCTTTTCCAGATCATCAAATAGAACACTTTTTCTTGTGTTTTGCTATGTGCTTTGATGGAGTGCATTTGCAGAGGTTTGCTTTATTTGTGATCAGCAGTTTTCTTGTTACTGATGAGTCTGAACTCTGAAGCAAATCAATTGGTGCATGTCATAAACAACATAAATTTGGTGTCTATTCTATGGAAATAGATGCTCTTCCCGTATAAAGTTTGGTGGGGAAGTTTCTATTTTAGAGCGAGTAAGAATGTCATGCTGCTTCAAAAGTGATTCGAGGACGAGCATTTTCTTCTATGGCTTAAACTGCTGCTCCCTGGTCGTTGCCGTGATGAAGTCGGAATTCTGTTATTTGGTCCGTTGCAGGTTAAAATGAGAATAACCATTATAAAATGAAGTTCTATTGGTTCTTCTGCCTTGTCAATACAAAAAATATCTGCTCTTTTGATCATTTCCTTTTGATGATACAAAATTTTTTGGTCTTTATTATCCAACTGGCAAGAATAATAAAAGAGGAATGGAAACTAATACAGGGAATTATGTGTGATAGCCTGATAGGTTATCACATCTAGTTTAGCCAATGACTCACTTTTTAGTAGTTTCAAGGATATCTTCTGGACCAACCAAGTTATATTGTTATAATCTGGGCACGACATATAGTTAGAAGAATCTAGCTGCACAAGTTTCTGACGTTGACATGGTTTTGACCACAAACTTACATGCAAAGGGATAAGGTCTGCCTCTGCCATGCCGTATAGCAAGCACATGCAGAAACCACAGTGTAGCGGACACCAAGCTCTGCAATGGCGAAGCCACACCCCACCTCCATCTCAAAGCTCCTTAATCCCATCCCCACTCAACTCCTTAACACCAGAAAAAGCCCCAGATTCACCGTACCCTCCCGATTCGAAAGAGGCGCTTCTTCCTCTTCGGCGACGCCGGCGGCTGCTTCACGTAGAAACAATGAAGCTCTGCAGGTGATCACTTGAGATATACTAGAGAGTTTCTGCTGTGATGATGCTCGAGCGGTGACTTAGTTGTCGATCATCGTCTTTGATTTCAGCCCTCGAAGAAGAAAGAAACGAAGATGTCTCGAGCGCCGCGGCGTTTGATCACCATTTCAACCGCTGGTGGGAGGTGGCAAGGACAATGGAGCTGCGAGTACATATTCACCCTCAGAGAGCTTCAGCTGGCAGACCTTGCAGAAGATGGGCAGAAGGATTCGGAGGTCTTCGTGAACCTCACCATTCAAAAGGTATAAGAAGTAGAGGATCATTTGATTTCAGCCCCCCATTCATTAGGTTCATCCGATCACCTCTGTGCCAACTGCCAAGATGAGACATAGCGATTCTAATTGGTTTATTGCAGAGTCATCACTAGCTAATTTGAATATTTTCCCTAGTCAATTCAGCTAATGTAGGCTTAGACACACCGATCGATAGTTCAGCTAATAGTTTTTTTTTGAAAAAGAGAAATCCTGCATTCAATTCAAGAGGGATGAACAGATTGCAGGAATAGAGAGAAGAGGAAGGGAATAGGATGGGACATGAATCCAAACGCCATCAAAACAAAAAAACCAAGTACAGAAAGTTTTGATTCTTAGGTCAAAATTAGGTCAAGATGTATCAATTTTGATTCTTAGCTAAGAAATAGTTTTATTATTGAGCACACCTCAGAGGAGATTTGATCTGATTCTAAGAAATATAACAATATCAAATCACTAAAGCAGGATATTTAAATTATCTTTCTCTTTTCAAGGCTCATGAACCGGCCGTCGCAAACTATTTGCGACGAGATCTTATGCGACAGACGTTTGCGACAGTTGTTTACCGTCTCTGAAGATCATTTTTCTGGTAGTGTACGCGTTTGGGCCTTCATGGAGATTTGTGGCCGCTTTGTGATGGTAGTATGAGAGAATTTCAAGTAAATATATTGGGGAGAGCACTTGTACTCTAGGGTTGAGAGATCATCCTGCTTGTGGACAACAATTGGTTAGTTGGATGTGAGCTTTTTATCTTTTTTTTTCATAGTAAAACTCTATCCTTCTCTTAACATGATATAGGCATTCACTGTTGAACCACATTAAATTTAAACCTTTTGGTTCTTTAAGGATTTTCTAGGATGTGATCCTACCGTGCTATGGGCTACACCAATCCTTAGATTTATTTGATCAGCTTTAGCTGATATTCGAATATATGTCGATCTCAGTATCCATGGTAGCTGCTAAGATTTGTCCATCATTCTCCAATATATACACTGTAACTCCTGAGTTTTTTTTTATTTCAGCATGCTAGCTTTGGCTTCTCCATTGTTGGTAGAATTCTCACATCCTTCAGTAGGAAATGCAGTTGCTGCTTCTCAACCTATTGTAGAGAGGTATCAACTAAATTTCTTTCAGATATGTCACCATTTCTTCCCTAAAAAATTACCACTTTTTCAATGCCAACAAATGTATAGTTTAATTTTGATGTTTTTATAATCTACTACTCATATGACACTTAAAACCTATTAGACATAATTTTTTTTGGATAAGGTGAAACATTAGTGATGTTATGTTTTTCTAAAGTTGGTTAGCTACATCAAATGCAAGTTATTGTATATTACTTTGGTCTTTAGATAATCTAAAATTCCATATAATTTTTTAAAAACTAATTTACAGATTGATACCACATTTGATGTTTGGGTGCTACCTTCAAGCAAGAACAGTGATTTTGAGCTCCCTGAACTTGGTGGAAGTGATCCTTCAGTATGCACCTCTGATCTCTCTCTTATAACATTTGTGTTTTTTTAGATAATGATGTATGCATGCTTTGAAGTCTCAATATGGATACCTTTGTATCCTAGACTGGACCGGTACGATTTGATGTACCGAGCAGCATAACAAGTTGTACTGCCCGCTAGAGGTGGGTACATATGAGACTTTAAATCATGATCCATATCTTACATGTTTCATGTTATGTAATCCCTTAACCAGGTCATATATGTCAAACCCGGGTCGGAGGCTGATCTTGATTCAATAATCCAAGATACCATACGTTTAACAACCTCAGCAAAGGTAACTTGCCCTCTACCCATAATTCTTATCTCCTTAGCTTGATGACATTAATAACAGAAGGATGATATCATGATGCAGGACACCTGCTCAGAATCATGCGAGAAGTCTACAATCATATGGCAATGTAAGCATAACCTTTGGTGAAAACATGAAGAATATCTTTCTTACACTAATGATCAATTCAATCATGCTGGCTTTGAATAGTTGGGCTTCAGGTTCTTTGACAAAAATCTGAAAACCCCTAGAACCAAACTGACTCAAAAGTTTAGGGTTCTTGTTTTGTGACCCAAACCCAGTCTTTGAAATACCAACATGTTTTACCTGATAATAGTTGGTATATTTCATTAAAAGATTGACCAAAACCTGATACGTCTATGTAAAATTCATTTGATCCAAGGCCTACTTGAGTGGCATCAGGTTTCTAATTCAGTCGGAAAAAATGACCTAAAATTTTTTAGTCAAGTAGGATTTCGGCCGAAAGATGATCTGACCTCACATGAGTGTACCCTTATATTAACTCCTTTCTTCTGAGTTCCTTTTGCAGCTACTGATGAGAAGAAGGAATATGACAGAAGGTGGTACAGGCTTCTTGAAATAAGGGATGCCATGTAGAGCATGGTCAAATTTGACAGTTTATTCTTGTAAAGTTTCTTCTTTATAAGAAGATGAGACAATTTACATCAATAGAATATGAAGATAAGGTGGATGGAGATTTAGAGCATTAGCAGGTTTAACCAGAAAACAGAGTTTAGAATAAGGTTTTGAGGTTCATATGAAAATGTTCTGCCCATCATCTTTTTACGGCAATGTATATATCAAGAAAAAACCACAATTAAGAACAAAGTACACGTGGGTGTCTTATTTATTAATCATATTTGAAGAATGCTTTGGCATAAAGATAATGCACAACTAGGAGGATTCGAACTCGGGACTCCTGCCTGCTCTAATACCATGTTAAATTTGATTGGATGACCAACTTTCTCAAAAGCATAAGCGGCTATGCATTTATATTTTTAACAGTTATAACTAATTGTGGTAATTAAAAACATTTTGACTTCCTCTTATTAATTATGTTAGTTATACTCTGAATATTATTAAACAAGTTTGTGGATATTGGTTAAAACACCAAGAAACATTTTGATGTTTTTGCTTTGTTTAGCTTCTTAATTGGATCTTGAAGTTGCAATTTGCAACTTAATAAAAGCTTATGTTGTTGTCAGTATTTGCAATTTGCAAGGTTTAAACAGGACACATAGTTGGACTTAGAGTAACTAAAACTCTGAGATGTTTAACTTTTGAAAATAATGTGTTTATCTGCCTGCATGCGAAGTATCAAGTTTGTAACTTTGATGTAAAATTAAATCATTATAAATTATAATAACTGCACACGGAAGGCTAAGTGAATGATACTGCATGATTGAATTTTTTTTCGAAGAAAAAAAACTTGCATTCATTTTAAGAGGATTAAATAGAATAAGTGTGAGGGGGAGAGTGTGGGGTGGGGGGTGGGGGGAGGGAGGGGGAGGAGAAAGGAAAAAAAAGGTAAAAATGAAACCCCTAAATACAGGAAGCTAGCCACCCAAATCAGGCTAGTTGGAAATGTTGCGGAAGCTGTCAGTAGAGCTGAGCAAAACCTGATTCGATCCAAAAAAATTGACCCGAAAATTCATTTCGGGTTGGGTTATTCGGGTATATCGGGTCGGGTTGGGTTACATTTTTAAAATTTTCATTTACTATTTCAGGTCGGGTCGGGTTTGGATGAAGATTTTGTTTAACCCGACCTGATCCGGTTTTAAGTTAAATACATATTTATGTTACATATATTGATAAAAGGTATTAGAAGGTTGAAGATAAAATTTTGGAGGTATTGAGTTCAAGTCCTACTAGAGTTATAATTTTAATACAATTGTTCATCTTTTTTATCACAATTTCCAAGATATTTTTTTTTCTAAATCAAATTCGGGTTAATCGGGTCGGGGTCCGATTTTTTCGGATTATTTGGGTCGGGCCCCGATTAAAAAATCGGGTCGAGTATAAATTTTTTGAAATTTTCGAGTTAATACCCGATCGGGTCGGGTATTGACCTGACCTGCCCGATGCTCAACCCTAGCTGGCGGCCTTTAGATCCAGAGTAATCTCCAAAGAAGCATTGCTTTGGAAGCAACGATTGTTCCTCTCAAACCAAATGAAATGGCACCAGATTAGGAGACAAAACTTATGCCTATATATTTTCTCCCAAAGAGTTTGTGCATTGATTAGTCGAGTACACGAGAGTCAACCTAATTTGATCAAGTTCTAAGTTTTCATTCCAAGTGAAGTTTGCATTAAAATGGCCATTGTGACAAATACCCAGAGCTATTTCACTTGGTGACCTATCCGGACTCCACCATTGCCCAAGCTAAGGAGAGAAATAATGAGGGTGTGGTCCAACGTTTTAAATATCGGTACCATTTTTGTACCGATAGGTATAAATTTGGTGCATCTGCACCATACTCACCACAGTGGTGCCATCTACATCCCATACCAGGCGGTACAGTATCGAGTATAGTACCGCTCAGTACCGGATGGAGTACCGCCTAGTATGTGCAATATTATAAAAATATCGAGCGATACGCTTGTTATTTATCGGTACACCCGGTACCAGATAGCAATTTTAAAAAAAATAGTAGATTTAATTATGTTTTTGATTTCTCAAAATATTTTTTTTTTGTTTGGTCCCTCTTTAGTCCATGTCAGCATTTCATGTTGGCACTTAACATCAAAAAGTTAACGAAAAATTAACGGATAAATCAAATAAAAATGAAAATAATTTTTGAGAAACTAAACGAAAACTTCAATATTAATTTCATGTATCATTTGCTGATCTACGGTGTCGTGAAGGACTTTGCTGCTTTTCACCTACGGAGGTCACCACAATTAGGAAAAATCTCTATCATTAATTGGATAACACTCAGGAAATGCCTCTTTACCAAAGACAGGCTCGTTGCGATGGGGATTCTTGCTAATGAGACCTGTTTGCTATGCAAGATGATATCGAGCATACTTTTGAGAACTACTTCATCAACAACGGATGAAACCTACTCTTGCAACTCTCGAAGACCCCATACTTCCCCTGAGCTATAAACCTTCAGTCGACTCTGCATCCATCATCCTTACGTCACTCGGTATCAAAGAATCATGACTTGGAAATGCAGTATTTGGAACGAGCAAACAGCAGATGTATGCCTTTTTTTCCAAAAAACAATAAACTCAAGCTCAGTCTTCTACTGTTCAAAGAAAGAACTTAATGGGATATTATTTTATGGTTGCTGATCGTGTATGAACCAGTACTTACCTCCAAAAGCTCCAAGTATGCTTTAAAAAAGGAAGACGAAGATGTATTAATCATTCTTCCACTATACATCAAAGTATCAAACACAAGTTGGCTCAAGGCATAATAACAGACAATATACTGGATAGATATGTCAGATAGAGCGCGCCATAGCTCCCTCTAAGGTATACTTTTTATTCCATATTTTCTTTATTCTCCATCTTCGGGGAATTATGATAATGTTGCAATAAAAGTATCTACCTTGTCATTCATCTTCCTTGACAGAAACTTCATGCAGATTGGTGGCTTCACTTGAGCCAAAGCTAGCACCGCTTGAGGCAGACTCCAGATTCCATCACCACATATCATACCAGATGCCACCGCAGGACCAAATGCATCTGCTTTAGCCTTGTTGATCCTTCGCCACACATACAGTATCACACTTCCAATGAACATGTCAATGGCAAAGGATGTTCCTATGTAGAAAGGGATAGCCATTGCCATTGGAATTGGCACAAATTTCCCCACCTTCTTGGGAGATAAATCTCTCACCAAGTTGATGACAATGCCAAGCGCAAAGAAGATGTAGCAGAGAGTGAGGCAGTGTTTTGGTAATGATGAGACGCCGTCAACTCCTAGGATCGCCATGTTCCGGTAAATGAGAGCATAAGGTGCTGGATACTGCGATCCAGGAACACCAATATCGTCAAAGGCCTTGTAGAAGAGCCAGAAAACACATGGAGCAATCACACAACCCATGGCTGTGCCAATGACTTGGCTAACAAACATTGATCTAGGAGAAGCTAGTGTCAGGTATCCAGTCTTGAAGTCTTGCATGAGATCTGAAGCAGTGGCCACAATGCTCAACATGACACCACAGGCCGCAAGGCCTGCAACCACACCACCATTGTGGGCACCTGCCCAAGCTCCAAAGATGAAAATTGCAAGCTTCCCATAGGTGGAAGCCATGTTCCAGTCCGTAAGGCCACAGCCGTAGGCATTGCAGAAAGCTAGTATTGGAGCAAAGAGATAGACAACCAAGACGTAGTACCACTTGAGTTGAGGAAAGATGTGAGGAATTGTGGTAATGGAGACTGCTGCAATGGCCACATAGCCAGCACATGCTACCCACTTTGGTATTTGGTCCTTGAGGAAGACCTCAGTTCTTCTCTCATCATCAAAAGAGATGGCGTGATCTTTTACAGTGCCGTCATCATCAGAGACGGGAAGAGTGCTCCTGGGGCCTTTTCGTGAAGCACGAATGAATGAGTGTGCCGTTCGATGTAGAACCTTGAGGAAGTTGTAGAGACCATCACCAAGAATCAAGGCAACGGCTGTGAAGACCTGCAGAACAGAGTAATGAAGGAATATGGGGGAAAGGGAGTGATGATATCTAATTGGTGCTAAAGCATTTATAGTTGCTGTATTGCTGAGTTCACAAAAGCTTAGGATCATTTTACCCTGTAACCTTGCAAGCTATGAAGACTGCTTGATGGAAGATTTGCTGAATACCAGCTGCCCTTTTGATTGTTAATAAGAGGCCACATGACTCCCCATGAAAGAATGGCACCCAGGAGAACTGATGAATTCACAATATATGGGCAAATCATTCCGACTCCAACATAAGTAGCAGAGAAGTCGAAGTTGAACCTGAAAAATTCGTCAAGACACAATAGTTTACACTAAAACTACTTCAAAAACGACAAACAAATTCAAGATGTCAATTACATGTTCTCATAAGCTTTAAGACCAAATGTAGGGAATGCTGAAAATCCGCAATCATCGCCGGATGTGTAAAACCATTGGAAGAATCCCCAAAAGAAGCTATAAACAAAGAATTTCCCGAGTGTCCGCACTTGTTTCCTGAAGAGTATCAAAGGTTCATGGACAAATCCTATTAGACACTTAATTCTTATCGACCAACGAAATACCTATGGTTTGATATATAATTAATTTTTCATAATGTTCTTGAGATCTTTACTTGGCAAGCTTTTCACCCTGAGGAGTGTGGAAGCCATTGATAAGGTATGCAGTTGCAGTACCACTGGGGTAGATCAGCTTGTAGTCAATGATCATTATCTGAAACAAGCTTCGAGTAAGTATTCCATATATTTGCAGAATGCTGTTAGTTTATTTTTAGTTTCCGGCTTACCTTTCTGAGTGGGACAAGAGAAAATAATCCGAGAAAACTAACAACAAACATAAATCCAATCATCCACTCTAATTTTGGGTCTTTTATATTCTTTGAATCATTTGCTTCTGTTGCTTGGCTTGCAATCTTTGAACTCATGCCAAATATGTAACTTCCGAAACCACCTGTTGACAAAAAGTTGTGTAGTACTACTCTCTAAGTCAAAGAAAGTAGAATCCAGTTTCAACTGTAAGTAAAAAAAAAGACGGCAGGTAAAAGCACTTTCAATTAACTTCAACTTCAAGCAAGATAAATCTTCTGCACTATGTCAGACTACCCCAAAATGTCAACAATACTACCAAAAACCATTAAGATACTTTTCACACCGGGTGAAGAAACTTGACGAGACCCATTCAGAAAAAAAACATGCCAAAATACGGACAATTAGATCTGACGTTTGTCACGTTTCCAACTTGTTATGGGCAGGCTGTCAACTTGGTCATCCAGCTTCTGCATTTATTGTAGGGAAATCAAGATGAAGTCTACGACTATTGTCCTATCTAAATGTCCACAAGGACAGCTGCAAATAAGAAAACTGAAGCCCACTAGCTACTCTTTGCTTTCTTTGGTGGATCAGAGTGGTCCACATCGTCCCTTCCAAATTTAAAAGTTGAAGCAACCATCAGCTAAAGACCAAAAATTCTACCCTAAGATTACGCTTGCAAGTTTGACTTCATAGATTCCATATTATGATATGGAATAAACTAATCTATGAAGAATGAAGTTAATCCAGTTTCTCCAAAGGTCTTCAACGTAAAACACAAAGCATCAAATTAACCTTCAACTTGCACAAGAGTTCTCACCAAACATGGTTAAAAGTTAGGAATCTTAGAGATCAGAGTAGTGAATAAACTTTGGAGGTATACAGTTGAACACAGTTATTTGCCTTCATAATTGAAGTTAGATGCTACATACTTATCAGTGGTCCACTTCATCTCATCATGTAAGACATCCATGGCTATATTGAAAATTTATGTACTATTAAAACTAGGGATTGTTCAACTAAATAAAAATACTAGAATCTGCTAAAAACCTTTATTAAAAAGTTCATGAATCTATGCCACTTCGGGTGATTTGTTACTCTTTCATCACTTTTCTCTTTTTTTCATGTAATATTTGCCCCTGTTTCCAGAGATAAAAACACAAAAGAGAAGGAAGAAATGCAAGCTCATCATGGTTTTTCTTGTAAAACACCAACTCTTCTTTCTTAATCATTGCAGATTCCATGAGATTCCAAGATAGCAAAGATAGCCCATATCTTTTCATGCACCTTTTCCGTCTCTCATCCAACTTTTCTTTTCCATCAAACCTTTTTCTACTCAATAATAATAATAATAATAATAATAAAATAATAATAATAATAATAAAATAATAATAATTAAAAACAGAATCTATGCTTGAAGACAACGATTTTAATTCATGCAAGCCAATCACCGGATACTTCCAAATGTCACTAGCCACCATAAGAAATTGCAATCTAATACTCAGCCCTAAGTATGAGGTTTTTCTCTAAAAGAGCAATCTTTAGCAATCTGTTCTTGCCCTAAAATAAAAGAATAGAAGTATGAGATTTTTCTCTAAAAGAGCAATCTTTAGCAATCTGTTCTTGCCCTAAAATGAAAGAACAGAAGTAAATAGAAGATAAAATATGAATGCAGCGAGCTGACCGCTGAAGGCGAGGCCGTAGGCAGCGACGACGCAGGTCTGGATGACGGTGTTCTCCTGGCGAGTGAAGGGGGTGCGGAGGAGGCCGGTGTGCTCCAAGCCCTTCGTCCAGAGCTTGATGAAGAAGAAGCCAAGGAGGCCGGCAGCGACGTTGAGGGAGGGAATAATGCCGGTGGTCAGGTTCAGCTTCATCACGATGACACTGAACATGACCGAGAGGGCGAAGCTCACCACCAGCGCCCGCACCGTCAGCTGCTGCCTCCACGGCGGCACCCGCTGCCCCTCGAACGCTCGCTCCACGGAAGCCGCCGCCAAAGCCTCTCCCTCTTCCTCTTTCCTCTCCTTCTCTTCCTTCCGCGGGCTCTCCATTCTCGACTCTGCTGCGTTCTCCTCGCTTACCTCAATCTCAAAGCGAGGAAGGGTGTCGTGTCATCAGCTATTAATAGAGAAACGGAGGAGGAGCACTTCAACAGTTCAACTGTCAACTGAACCAGATTCTGGCATTGGACCGGCCACTGAACCGAGTTAACTGCGGATTTCTGGTTCAGGATTTTGACCAATTCAACCGGTTCGGACCGGTAATAAAACAAAAAGAAAATTTTGAATCTTTAATCAATCAGTTCGATTTTGATATAATCAAAAAGAGGATTTACTTCTTTTTTCAATTTCAGGGGATATATGTATTATACGTATTTATACCTTTACATTAGTATCTAAATTTTATCATCATTTTTAAATTGGTACTTGAATAACTTTTTTAAAAAAACAATTAAGTATCAAATTCCTACTTCTATCCATTAGGCTAATAAAAGGAAGGGGAACCAAAAAAAAGCTAACCCAGCTTATCAAAACGGTTGGTATCCACGTGGCCAATTAATTAAAAATACTTTATTTGATATTAATAGTGAGGTTTAGCTTGAGTGAAATTAATTAATAGAAAACAGTATTTTCTTTATTTAAAGTGATTTATTTACTGTGTGAATTAAAATAACCAGGCATGTCAACTGTCATGACATTTGAGGCGGCACCGCATCAACTTTTTTTTATTGCCAATTGAGCAATTACCTTAGATCATAACATAGATTAAAAAAAAAATTCAGATTCAGACATTGTTTTTTTACATCCATAATTTTTTTCTCAAAGTATTCTCAAATTTAATTTGATATTCGATTCCACTCTATAAAAGTTTTGAACCTATTACATTTTCAAAAAATTATAGATGTTATTAATAATATACAAAATAAATTTATTAAAAATATTATATATATTATAATCATTATTATAGTTATTAAATAGATGATGAATTCGGTTTTATATATTTGAAAAAATTTAAAACCTATTATTTTATAAATTTTCATAAAAGTTTGAAATTGAATATCAAATTTAATTTGAGGGCATTTCAGATTTTGAGAAAAAAATTATGAATTCGAGAATTTTTAGATTCTTATTATGAATTTGATTTTTTTAAATCTATATTATAATAATTTTTAATATTATTTATGAAATAATAATAATAATATTTTGCTTCAGCGAAAAAGCCGGGATGCACAATGAAGCGAGCCGGGAAATCATTAGAGGATGCGACTTGTGATGTGACCTTTTTAGATGAGAAAAAATATTTCAATCAAGTTGGGATGAAAGGTTGGGTCGAGTCGATTCCGTAAGTCCAAACGAAACTTAATTCGGATGAGTATAGATCGAGTTATGCCCACTTAAATCAAAAGGGCAAAATCGTAAAATTGAATAAAAATATAAAATAAAAATATAACTCACCTGGGGCGTACCGCTCCTTCTAGGAGTTGAACACATCCCCAAGCGATGGCAAGAGGAGGCGTGCAAGATTTGGGGCAACGAGTCTTCTTCATCGTCGAAAGTCGATCGCCGCGAAGATCGGAGGGTTCTTTTTGCCTCGAAAGTCGTCGTCGAAAGTCGATCGCCGCGAAAGTCTTCCTCGTTTTCTCCTCGTTCTCTTTGCCGATGAGTAATTTTTTTTGCATGATTTAGGGCTATTTTTTTTCTCTTGGTTCTGCCCCCTCACCATGGGAGAAATTCAAATTTTTCTTGCAATATTTAGTGGTGAAAGCTTGGCATCGGATTTTTTTTTTTTTTTTTTTTTTGGGCGGCTGGCGCCTACTGTGGTGTAGGAAAGTGTGATGTTTCTCTACCGTATGGGATTTTATATTTGGTTGTACGATGAACACGCTTTGTAGGTAGGATTTAATGTTGGGTTAAATTGAAGGTGTGCTTGAACAGGGAATAGAAACTCTAAATTAATTCATGTGGCCGCATGCTTACTATTCTTTGTGGCTGAAGAACTGTGAAGGGATGTTGAATTGCATGCGCAGGCAACGAAATTTTATTGTTTGAGGATTATATATAAGAGTAGACATTGGGTCATGGTATTAGGGCTGGCAATTTTATTCGTATTCGTCAACTAAAAACCGCATCCGTACTATATCCGATCCGTATCCGCAAGTAAAAACAAATATGAATACAAATATGGATCTGAAAATTTCATATCCGCGCGGATACGGTGCAGATATGGATTTGTCTGTGTATCCGCACCGTATCCGCACCGCCTATCCGCCTCATTTTAATTACTATTTTACCTATATATATATAATACATATGTAAGGGGCCAAGGGCGACATTGTAATTTTCTATCTAATATATATATTATATCAAACATTTAGCTGTGACTCTGAGCTGTGAGTTAATTGCCAGCCCGCCATCTGCCCTTCGCCCCTTCTCTTCCACTTGCCCTAAATCCCTAATTCTTTCACCCGTGACCCGTCGCTTCATCCATTCGCTGATTCGTTACCGCTGGGCTCCCTTCGCTTCGTCTCCTCCTCGATTCGTCTCGCTCGCTTTTTAGGGTTCCGCAAAGAGGTTACTTAGAGGCGAAGCATCCCCCAGCATTGAAGCCCTAATCCTGCTTCGATTTCTTTTGTTGCGATTGACACCGTGGTGGGTCTTCCGTGTTCTTCGCTCTGGCGGGGATCAGGGGCGTCGCCCTCTTCCTTGTGTCCGCGCTTGCCCGCCTCGCCAATCTCTTCGATTTCAAGACCCGGAGACGCCGTCGCCGCAAGGGCTGGGCCCGGCGGGGAGGCGGAGCCATGCTCTGGGTCGTCCGCCTCTCCGGCCTGTGCTCCCTTGCCATGGTTATGATGGTGCTGGCCCCCTCCTTCCAATCTTTCCCTCCGGCCGAAGCCATCAGGTCGTCTCATTTCCTCCGTCTCCACAGCGCCGGCGACTACGATCGCCACTTCGCCGTTGCCTCCAGTGACTCTGCAGCCCTCGGGTTCCGGCGAGCACCTTTCTTCCACAAATGCCGCCGAGTGCGAGCCCCCTTCGTCCAATGGCACCTTTGTCTGCAACCCGTCGCTGGTGCACATTGCAATTACCCTTGATGAGGAATACCTGCGCGGCTCGATCGCGGTGGTTCATTCGGTTCTCACCCACGCCCGGTGCCCGGAGAGCATCTTCTTCCACTTTCTGGTTTCGGAGCCAGGTTTGGAGCCGGTAATGCGTTCCACCTTCCCGGGGCTCCGCTTCAAAACCTACTACTTTGACCCGGAGCACGTCAGGGGGCTAATCTCGACGTCGGTGCGGCAAGCTCTGGAGCAACCGCTAAACTACGCGCGGAACTATCTTGCGGAGATACTAGAGCGGTGCGTGAGCCGAGTAATCTACCTCGATTCCGACCTGGTGGTGGTCGACGACATCGCCAATATGTGCCCGGCAGCCGCAGCCCGCAGGTGAGTCCGGCAATCTCTTCACGTATTAAGTCACTTAATACGTGACTTATGGACTTATGGTTTGTTCAAATTATAAATTGATGGTGGTGTATGTTGTAGCTATTTAGAATTTTAGATGCTAGTAATTACTCATGTTATAATTTTTTTTAGCTAGTATCAGATTGCTATTTAGATGATTTATGTATCTTAATGTTGTTTGTTTCAATTTGATTTAATGTACATGGTTGATGGTGGTTAAATTATAAATTGTGGTTCAGTAGTTTAAAATATATTACATACTTATTTTGGATCAATAAACAGGGTATTTATTGATTTTTAAATTAAATATATTATTTTAATATATTTTTAAATACGGATGCGGATATGGATACGGTGCGGATATCCGTATTTGAAGCGGTGCGGATATGGATATTCATATTCATATCCGTGACGGATACGGTGCGGATACGAATACACGGATATGAGGTGCGGATGCGGATGCGGATAATGTACTATCCGCACCGTATCCGATCCGTTGCCATCCCTACATGGTATGGGTGAAAAGAAGAAGAAGTAATTATTTGAATATATTCTAAATTTTGAACTTTATCTCAAATATATCTCGAATTTTTATTTTATCAAATTATATTTTGAACTATTAAATTTATATTAATTATATTCCTCCGTTAAAAATTTGTCATCTACTTTGTTAACAGTGTAACGTGGCTTGCATACGTGGATTAAAATATATTTTTTATATATTAACACTTTTTTTGTTACCACATCGTCGGAGAAACTACCGAACCTTGCCGGAAAACCGTTGGACCTCGCCAAAAAAATTGTCAGACATCGATCGCCGGATAATATTTTTATGTATCCTTAAAGATTTATTGTAGAGTAGAATATTTTTCGAGTAAATACTTTGATTTCAAAATGAATAAATTTTCATGAAATTTGTAATTTGAATTAATCTTTTTTATATTTTTGTAAAATAATTATATGAAAATCGCATATAGATATTATACATTGAACTTTTGTCATTAAGAAAAATCACTAATAATTTAAATATAATTATTTATGTTTTAGCAATATGTTCATAGAAAGATCTTCCATGTTAGTGTTGCACATGTCAATTTAATATTGATTTTTTTTAAAACTAAGGTGTTACGATCTCTCACTTAAAATTTAAATTTTAAGGACTCAAAATCTAGCGCATAGCCAAAATTTTACACCGTAGTGTAAGATGTAAATCATGTAACCTACTGTGTGTAGGATTAAGTTGCTTTTGATAGTATATATGAATCAGTTGATATGATAAATGATTTGAATCATTATTTAGTCTAAATTAGAATGTTCAAACTAAAATTAATTTTCTCCACTAGTCTAAATTAGAATGTTCAAACTAAAATTAATTTTCTTCACTTAACTATTGATGTCATTGTCACTGCCCAAATCGACTCGGAACTTCATACCTTATTTGATGACATGTGAGTTCTAACTTAATAGCAAGTCGATTTTATTTTTGAGCAGTCATTTTTTAAATGAAAATATATCTTATGTTTGAATGTGTCATCGATTTTTTAAAATATGTCTTATGTTTGAAAAATTACATTCGTAAGATATTTAAATAAATATAATTAATTAGATAAAATTAATAAATAAATATAAAAATTTTGAATTAAGAAAAAAATAACATGCTTAATAAGTCAATATGAAAATATATAGTTCAAATAAGTTTTTTTTTGACAAAGATAAAAAATCACAATAAATAATCATACTATGATTTAAACCCTAGATCTTTAAATAATATATAATATGTTGTCATCAACTATGCTACGCACGGTTGACTTAGTTTAAATAAGTTTATTAGCATAATAAAGAGTGCAATTACACGGTGACAAAGAAAAAAATAATACTAGTCATATTATTGTGATGCACAAGTGATTGGGTGTGGAGAGATGAGTTCCCTATCTTTATTAATACAATATTTATACTCCAATCATCATCTAAATTGCAATGGGATGCCAACTGTAAATAGTATAATTGATGATAATATTTTATATGTTGTCTAAAATCTAGAATTCAAACTTTAATATAATAATCTATTATGATTTTTTATTTTTTATTAAATAATAATAATAATAATGATAATCAAATGCCACCAACAACTATTTTTATCAAAATTGTCTCACCTCACTTAATCCCATCATGGTGTGGACTCTTGACATCAAGCATGCATGCCACATTAATTGTCTTACCAGAGTGGAAGCAATTCTATAACTAGCAAGGAGGTGGATAATTGATTTCTAGTCAAATAATTAATTTTCATATCCTTCCAGATTGAATAGATTCTTTTGAAAAATAAGATGATTACATTAAATAGATCGAAAGGTACTTTGCACTTTTATTGAAAATTGTCTCAAATAATGACAAATAAAAGTCTTAATTATCATTAATGATTTCTTTTAATAAAAGAAGAGGTGAATCCACTTGTACTTAAGTGGTAGTAGCATTCGGGTATGTTGCCTAGGTCTTAGGTTTAATATCTAATTATAACATTTTGTGCGTATTTTTCACATATTTGTACGTCTTATAATATATTTTGTGCGTATATTATCGTGTTTACACTTTGTAATGATTGAATTATAAAATTATTTTTTTATATGATAGAAAAAAAAAATAGAAGTGGACAAAATCACAAGAAAGACTGATGAGAGTGATTGAGACTTTGGGAAAGTTGTGCATGATTGATTATTTCTTTTGGTTTAAGATTCATTTGGTCAATTTCACATCAACAGATTATATATATGCTCACTACCTATCCTAACAGGCATGCTTAATTGTTTTAGTGGCTTTCAATTTCATATCTCCAATGACTTGTTCTTCCATTGCATAGCATGCTTAAGATAATTTAGTTCAATTTTATGTTATTATTAAGATAACTTGATCTGGTCATATATATATATAGTTAGAAGGAATTCAATTCTAATATAATTTAGTTTGGTTTTCTCATTTGAGTCTTGACGTCTTCGTAGAGATCAAATTTAAATTATATGCATAGCTCGTATACATATACCTCGATCAACAAAATATGAGGCATAGGTTAGTAACGGTTTCATCACAACATTCTTCCTCACATGAGCTCCTCCATCGTGATTTACACATGACATGATAAATTAAAGCAAAATGTTTTGGAAAAAAATATGGGAAGATGTTTAAAAATCTTTAAAGAAAATGCATTGTAGAAATTTTTAGTTATTTTTTGAAATTGCAAGGAAAGAATGGTCAAAATATTGATGTTAATCAACTGTGTAATGCATTTTAATTATTTCAATAACAATAAATGTTATTATTAATTTAATGAAAAATTAATACGACAAAATACAATAAAATCAAAGGATGAAAGTGAAGAAGACAAATCATTTAATTACAGGGAAAAGTATTCTTGTTGACTGTTGACAAATTCTTTAAGACATGGACTTTTTGTTCAAGAACTATTAAAATTAATTAATATGATATCAAAATAATATTTTTTTAAAAAAAGATTAGAAAATATATAAAAATTAATAGAGAAGTTGATCCACTAGTAGCTTAGTAGTGAAACGTCCAAGTATGTTGCCAATGGATCATGAATTCGATCCCTAATTAATTGTAGCATTTTACGTGTTTATTTTTGTGTATATGTGTACCGTGTCTTAACGAGTATATTTTTACTTTTGTGTATATTTTATAATAATTATGTTATAAAATTATTTTTTTTAAAAATAATAATAGAGAAGGTTAAAAGTATAATTTTTTAATAATCAAAATTACTTTGAAATTTGAATAAAGCTGGTTTAATTCAATGTCCAAAATGGTATATGAAAACTATGAAATATCAGACATGATCTATCAACTTGAATATTAGATTCCAAATGAAATTTAATGCGGGTACACGTCTATCAAATTGTAGTGGGAGACAACTCATGCATGCCTTCACTTAATTTGCCGAAGAAACATGTACCAAAAATTCAAGGAAGACGTGGACAATTTATTGAGAAATAAAATGATTCAAATTGAGTTTTCGTGAGATTTGGAGCTAGGGTTGTCCACTATTTGGATCACATCGAATCGAATCAAAAAATCGAACTAAAATTTTTGGTTTGATTCAATTTCAATGATAGCATGTTCAATTCTTGACCCAAACCGAATCCAAATAGTGGGTTTCAGTTCAGAGTCGGTTCTCGAAATTCGTAGAAGTTTTCTTGATCCAAAACTGAATTGAAGTTTTCTTTTTCGTTCTTTCACGGTATGAAAATTTTGGTTTTTTCGGTTTGAAAACCGAACCGAATAATTTCGATTCGGGTTAAATCGGTTTAGGATCTATTCGGTTTGGGTTCGGATTAAATTTTCAGAAAGAAAAAAAAATCGATTTAGTTTAATTCGATTCAATTTGAATCGAATGGACAATCCTATTTGGAGCCGTCAATCTAAGCAATTTGTATCCCGTGTAATAAATGATTAAATTATTATTTTTATCCACGTTGATAACTTACGAGGATGTGACAACATTTATTATTAAAATACATAAATTATATTACCAACTAGGATTATTTTTTTTAGTAATGATGTAAATAATATTGGTAAGGATGTCCAGTATGTCAGTGATGATGTAAATGTTGTGGTTGATTCTAATAATAAAGATTTAGTGATCTGGTGACATATCTGTGTTTATTTTAGAGGCGAGGGTAGCACGGTCAATCACCCTATATTTTCTTCATCCTCTAATTTGAATAGTGGGTGATCTTTTACTTGGATTTTTTTTTAAAATAATATATTACCAATTAGGATTGAAGATTGCTAATTATGATTAAGAGATTGTATTACTATTCTATAACTAGTAAAAGGGGAGGAACAGATTATTTATTTATTAAAAAGGAACTAAATTTTAATCTGATTTTTATGAAGAAAAAAAATGAAAGGGGAATCAGTTCTTTATTATTCCCAAAATTCTACTTTTTTGTTATGTCCAGAACCTAGAATAATTATTTTGTTATTTTTTGATTTTTTTGATTTTTTTTAAAATTTATTTATGAAGGAAGAGAATTTAAAATAAAAGACGGAGTTTTTTATTTTGTTTTATTATGGGTTTATTATAATAAATTTTTTAGTTGAACCTAATATCAAAAATTTGGCGAAAGTATGCATTACTTCTAATAATTAACCGTTCATACAAATGTTTTTTCTATTGATGTGTGTACAAATAATTGGCTCGTGAGATCAAAAAAATTTATTACTTTTGTTAAATTAATAAGTTTATTTTAAAAAATAAATAAATAAATTATTCAACAAACACTATAAGATCCGTGAAGATTTGTATACAAAATGTGATCTAGCTCATGAGGGCGTATAGACGACCAAACATGATTCGTTTTATTCGACGAGCATACTTTACATCCCAATGGGCCGCTTAATTGCATTCTCTATGGTTAAAGTTGAAATTACAACGGTGAAGCATGATAACATGGATTGAATTTGTTGTATCATATGTTGAATTCGGAGAGTTTTCCTTCAACATTGCTATAAATCTGATTCTATTGTGATAGATTTCATTTGCTTTTAAATAGCATATTGTAGTCCTAAAAGTATTGCCTTGGTTTTCTACTTGCAAAGGAAAAGAGTTGTAAAAGCAGCGTGTTTCCGCATGTAAACAAACTCGATCATGCAGCAGTAGAATTATTGTTTTTGTAAGAACCGTCATAATTTATTTTGAAATAACTCGGTTCAGGGGAATCCACTTAACACAACTTAATTATTTGTTAATTGTTATGTCCTTCAAACACCCTAAGTTTAGAATACTCACACATGTGAGTCATAATCCAAGGCACGAGGTTAAATGGGGAAACCTCCTAACGAAGTATACCTATTTCACTACTAGAAAAATGGTCATAGCAACGGCCGCGCCGTTGCAATAGAGCCGTGACAGAAAGTCGCGTTGTTGATGACTTAGCAACGAATCAGCAACGACCACTCGGGCCGTCGCTAAAAATATTATCAGCAACGGTTTTGCCACAGACCCGGAGCCGTTGCTGATAACATTAATAGCAACGGCCGCTGAGTCCGTAGCAACGCCGTTAGTAAAACCCCGTCGCTAAGCCGTTGCTGTAGGTCATCAGCAACGGCTTTCGATACACTTTTAGCAACGGCTTTCCCACGGATGGCCGTGGGAAAGCCGTTGCTGATGACGTACACCTGGGAACAGAAAAATTGAAAATTTTAAATTTCCATTGATACATTATCTGATACATAACTCACACACCCATACCCTCATACACACATTCATTCACACATCACAAACACACCAAGATATACATCAAAACAATTATATTTATATTGATAATTATCC
Source organism: Canna indica (assembly GCA_034359265.1). Lineage (NCBI taxonomy): Eukaryota > Viridiplantae > Streptophyta > Magnoliopsida > Zingiberales > Cannaceae > Canna > Canna indica. Next base: position 17,381,775 of record CP136897.1, read on the forward strand.
ACGATAGTATAAAAACAATTCAAATGCAAAATTGAAGTATCAATATCCAAACAAAATAAGTTAAACAAGTTCAATACCTTAGTAACAAGTTCAATATCCAAACAAAAAATCTCACGATCACGATGGAGGATGGTCTGGATCATATGGCGGGCTCTGGAGTGCTTGAGTGTACACCGGCGTGGACTGACTCGAGGACGATGGATTAGATGATGCCGAAGAGATGCCTGCTTCAGGATGACCTGACATGTTGCGTAGCATAGCATGCATCTCCTCCATCATCTGAGTCTGACGCGCGACCGTCTCCTCTAGAGTCCTTATTCTGCTACTATGATCATAACTGGATCTAGAGGTGGACGGCCGCTCACCAGCGACCGAAGGGGTCGATGCCCCAAGTGGCCCTAGCACGGCTCGCGCATGACCACTATCTGCGAAGCCATATACGCGGCCATGGTCCCAGCCACCTGCGGCCTCGACCCACGATGCTGCGTCAAAGTCCTCGGGGGTACCCCCGCGCTGCACCACCGTTTGGCTGTACGTCTCCTACTCGAGTTTGATTTTTTGTTTAATATTTATCATAAAACTTAAATTATAAATATATAATGAATAATTTAAACAAATATATAATTACCACAATGTGTGCAGCGCGGTTGTCGATGTACTCCCCCGTCCCATGTGCTCGATGGTGAGTCCGCTCAAACACTGCCATCGGGGAGGGTCGCTGGACAGTCCCGTCATCCGACACCGTCGTCTATATTTACAAAACAAATACATTAATTAGTACACATAGTAACAAATAAAATATATAATTAAAAGATATACTTACCATACGGTTCACGTGCACTGCAAATGCAACAGAGCCGCCGGTGTGACGCGCTGCTCCCCCCGACATGCGATTTCTAGCCGCATTTCGAGAAACCTCCTGCCATCGATCCGTCGACCATATCCCCACGAGCTGGTCCCATATATCCGGAGTAATCCAATCGGGGTCGTATCCCCGAGTCTCCGCGATGTTAGTGGTCCCAGCTCGGGCCATCGCTTGGGACCGAGCCTGCCCCAGCTGCCCGTTGTACCTTGCCCGGGAAATAGCCTCCCAGGCAGCGTAAATGAAGGGCCTCTGGTCCTCGGCCCATGTATAGCGATCCTGCAAAATAATAATATCAGTACCAATATTAATATATCATCATGCATGTAAAAAAAAAATAATACGTGCCTCAAACTCGCGTCATAACATGTCGACGTGCTCGCTAGGCACGTGAGACCACGTAGGCCATGCCCCGTGCATGTATCGTCGAATAGTAGAAGAAATGCTCCTCGGCACTTCTTCTTGCTCGAACCTGCACAACAAAAATATTTTTTAATATTATATTTGTAATGATCGAACTTGCTCGAACCTGCGCCATAAAATATGATATAATGAATTTGTAATGATTCATAATTCATGATATATTACCGCTCCCCAATCACGCTAATCAATCTACGTGACTCTGTGGCTGGTGGAGGCTGCTACCTGTTCGGCCCGCGTGGCCGCCTGCGTCTGGATGTATTAGCTTCGGCAGTATCATCCTCATGAGGATCAACAACAGGAGGATCAGCAGCATGAGTAAGTGCTGGAGTCTCACCGATCGGAGACTCCGAAGCTCTCATGCGTCGATAACCACGACCAGACATATCTGTCGAACAGACATATAATCAGATTATTGTATAAATAGTAGAGATATATTTAATAAAATATATATACTTTATAATTATTCCTCATCATCTGAATAATAGTCTTCGAATTCTTCTTCTTCTTCCTCTTCTTCCTCTTCTTCATCTTCTTCATCTCCAGCTTCCTCAATTTCATGATCGTCATCATCAGCATATTCAACTTCTAATTGAATTGACGTTGTGTCTGCATCCTCGAGTATTGGAATAATACGATCCACAGCAGGAAGATCATCTTCTTGATAGAAACCAGGAGGATCATTTTCTCCTACTATCGGATCAATTTTTCCTCTACCTTTTGTCTTACAGACTACACGCCAATCTGCTCTATCTTTATTTCGAGCCGGATACTTCGCGTAATATACTTGTTCGGCTTGTGATGCCAATATAAAAGGCTCATTTGCTGCCAATTTCGATTTGTAATTAACCTCAATAAGTTTGTATTTTGGATGAACTTTCATGCCCCTTTCTGTTGTATCGAACCAATGACATCTAAATAGGATCACTGATTTCAAGCCGAAGTAGTGCAACTCTATCACTTCTTCCACCAGTCCATAAAAATCCATATCACATTCAACATAGGTTGTCCCTTTCACGCAGACCCCAGCATTCATCGTCTTCTTTGTAAATGAATATTCAACCGTCGCGCGTCCGAAGTGGACGATTCCGGCGTGCGTTCGAAGTGGATGATACTGGCGCGTGTCCGAAGTGGACGATTCCGGCGCGCGTCCGAAGTGGATGATTTCGGCGTGCGTCCGAAGTGGACGATTCCGGCGCGCGTCCGAAGTGGACGATTCCGGCGCGAGTCCGAATTGGACGATTCCGGCGCGCGTCCGAAGTGGATAATTCTGAAATTAATCTAAACCCTAAAAATTATTCTAACAAACTAAATAACTAATCTAAATAATTAATCTAAATAATTAATTAACAATTAATTAACAATTAATTAACAATTAAAAAACAATTAAAAAACAATAATAAAATATTATTAAACTACAAATTCCGGCGCCGGAGTCAGGTGGACTCCTGCGTCGGCGTACACTGGCCGGACACACTGTCCGGCCAATGTACAAGGTCCGGCGGCGGCCATCGGCCGACCGCCGCCGGCCGAAACCCTATTTTTAGGGTTTCGGTCGGATTTTCTACCGGCCGCAACGGGAAGAGACGGCAGCCGGAGGGCACATACCTGACAGTGTCGGCAGCAGCGGGAGGAGTCGTCGGCGTCGGCAGCAGCGGCAACGGCGGCGAGAGGCGAGGAGAGGAGCGGCGGCGGCAGCATCGGGAGGAAGAAGGGGGGCGGGCGCGATCTGCGACCTATATAAACTTATCAGCAACGGCTCACTCGCCCGTTAGAAAGCCGTTGCTGATAAGTTATCATCAACAACGGCTCACTTGTCCGTTAGCAAGCCGTTGCTAATAAGTTATCATCTGCAACGGCTCACTTGTCCGTTAGAAAGCCGTTGCTGATAATTAACATTATCAGCAACGGCTCGCATGTCCGTTAGAAAGCCGTTGCAGATACAACATATTTGCAACGGCTCGAACGGTCGTAAGAATGCCGTTGCAAATAGCAACGGCTTGAGCGGCCGTTGCTGATAGCCGTTGCTGAAGACCAAGTTTCTAGTAGTGTTTGTTCCTAGCGTGCCAAGTAAATCAAAAGGTGTATGCAATAATGCAACGTAAAGAGAAAAATTAAACCCGAATAAATGTCGGGCTTGAGTTGATTTTGTAGGCCCGATCGAACTTCTCAAAACATATGGACATTGAAGGAAAAGATGTGCTATGGTTCAGGAGTGGAGTTACATAAAGGACAATAATCATTAGTAAGGATACCAAATTGTTGAAGGTATATTTTTGTGGGTAGTTTATTGCGTAAAATTTTTCATCGTATCAATGGAATTTTTGTTTGAAAGTTTATTGTGTAAAAATTTTCATAGGGAGTTCCAAAATTTTGGCGCCTCAACGTCTAATGATTGATGACTTTTGAGGAATAAATAGACAAATCTTGTGGTGACCAACCCCGAATCCTCCACTTCCCAAACCTAGAAATCATCATTGAATATATTAGACAATTCGTGATGTGCAATAGATTCCCAAAGAACCGAATGAAAATATTGTAGACCTTTACTTTTATTCCAATTTTGATTCATTATTAAATGGTAAGTTGAGTGATTTTCAAGAGCTGGATAAGCAATAACAAAAGTAGGTTTGAGTTTGATATGTAGATCCAAAGTGCACAAACTGGGCATGTTTGGTTAGCGAAACCAAGTTTATTTGCATGGTTTCGATTTCACTGAAATCAAAACTGCTTACAAAAACGTATTTGGTTCAGCATTTTCATGAAACTGAATCGAAACCAGTTTTCTTAATAAAAATGAAAACACCATAATGTTATTTTCTGTGGTTTCAAGACTGTCGATTTCATTATCAAAATACAGTGACAACTTTATAATTATAAATATATTTTTATAAAATTAATTAATTTAAAAATAAATCAAATTATATCTAACTTTTAAAAATAAAAATATCATTTTCAACTCAAACTATTATCTTAAATTTATAAATTAATTAAATCAATTTATATCTAATTGACTCAAATCCAAATTTTAAATAACTCAATTTTTTTAAAGTTGATCTATTTATAATTTAATCAAAACTAATTTTAGACAATTGAACTTATTTTTTTAAAAAAAAATTAATAACTATTAATTAATTTTTATATCTAATTGAACAATTTTTTTAAAAATTATTAATAACTTAATTAATTAAATTATATAAATATTTTATAACTATATTATCAAATATTTAATTTTATAAACTAATTAAATATTTAATTACCACTAAAAATGTTCAAAAAAAAATTAATATTATTTTTTATAACTAAATAAATATTCACCTGTTTCAATTGACTAAAATCGATGTTATTTTTCTTAACCAAACGCGTTTTCAGAAAATTAAAAACTAAAAACCAAAATTAAGTTTTCAAAATTAAATTTTCAATTTCACTAAAATTAAATCAGAAAATAATTTTCGCTAACTAAATAACATCTTAATATTCATGTAAAATAGAGGTATTAGTGCATGAACCAATCACCTTAATAAATCCAAATTTAAGATTTTGAAAGGCATTTAAAAAGAGTTTTCATGACCGAGAAGAGTTTGAAGAGGCTGATTTGGTAAAAAAAAGTGGGTTGAACTAATTTCCCACCTATTGAATTGTCATTAGTTAAATATTATTGTATACACTTAGTCCAGAGGGCTTGAGATTTGAGAAAAATGTACTGAATGTTTAAATCCCTAAGATGTTTTATTTTTTTAACTAAAAATGTATTATTATATATGTAAAAAAGGGTCCGTGGAGTCTCTAATAATTATATAATTAATATATTTTTTCATATATACTAGATTATATATAATAATAAAATTTTATATATGAAAAATATATATTGATTTAATGTGTACTTTTGATCATTTATAAATATTAAGGATTAATTTTCCATCTCAACCATTTGAGACTATCACATTTTATGATATTTGAAGACTGAACTCAATTATTTTTGGTCTTTTTCAAGCCCATGTTCTATGATTCCGGTAATCCGGAAAGAACAACAAATTGTCGGTTGATTGAAGCTTGAAGCCTCAAAAGTCAAAATTGAAGCTTGAAGCCCATGATTTTATTTAAATGCCTTTCACTTTAAGAAATAAAATGGGGCTTCTTAATTGTTGATCAATTAAAATAATTTGCATGTTTAATTATCAGCAATTTTCCAAAAATAAATTTTTCCTCAAGGGAATAATTGTTAATTATTCAAGGGAATTTTATCAATTGTATGAAACTTTGACTTCTTGACCTCTTCAAGATCCCAAGTCCTCTTGGGCTTTGGTGGATATGATTGGGACAATGCAAGTTGAAGCTGAGTCTTGACTGTGTTTTGCAAAGGGGGGGGGAGGCGTGCATTTCTCGTGCTTTACACGAGTGATAGTGTCGGGATCGAATAAAAGATAATATTTAGGATTTCTTGCCTCATTTTTGCCTGTGCCGCATGCTGTGGTAGAGCTTTCTCGTCGCTGCTTTAGGGTTTCCCCTCTCGGCTTTGTTCCGAGATGGGAAGCCCTAAAGCGAAGATGAAAGGATGAAGACTAATTCTGATCTATTAGGTAAGGTGTTTGATATCCTTGTCGTTTGTTCTACTGATAACCCTTCTGGTATAATTTTTGGTACTCCAGGTGGTAGTTTCTTGATCGAGGAGACTAGGAAGAGCGACATGGCTAGTGATCTCAGTTTGGTTCCATCTTGTATGCTAGATCCTAATGCTCAAGGTAAGCGTTTAAGTTCTATTCGTGGAGAAGTTAATAACTCTGTTGATTATGATCTGGATTTGGGGGCTGCTCGGTCTGGTAACTTGAGCGATTGTGATACTTCCAATGTTCAGCATCAGAGTAAAACTTTGTTGCCTTCGGGTTCAAGTTATGCTTCAGAGCAAGGTAAAAATCCTTCTCTTACCTGTACTGATGCTAAAGATGCTATAAGAATTAACGTTCCGAGTTCAATCCCTAAAGTTTCGCCGACCAATGTTTCTTGGGCCAGTCTTTTTTAAGCTAGGGCTTCAGATTCTGGTTCTTTCTCGTCTTTTGAGTTGTTATCGTCGATTAAATCTTATGTCTCGAATTTTGTTGAATTTAGCAATTCGGAATTAAGTGATCTGCGAAAACCTTGGTTTGCTTCCTTTATCGGGCGTTTTATTCGTAGATCTCCTCTATATTTCCATGTTCGAGATTGGGCTTCAACAATTTGGTCTTCTTTTAATATTGTTAAGGGTAATTACCTGAATATATCATGAACTATGAACTTTGTCTCAAATCTATCATGAACTTTGACTTCTCCAAATTGCATCATCAACTATCACATTTGCATCAATTGTATCTCTCCGTTAAAATTCCGTCAGCTGCCCTGTTAATCTTGTGACGTGGCATGTATACGTGTATTAAAAAACTATTTTTTATTCAAAATTAATTAAAATTTTATTTTTTTTAAAAAATCTTTCTAATATCCACGTGTGCTGCATGCGTGGATTAAAAAAAATAAAAATAAATTTAAAAAAAAACTATTCTGACTTGTCCACGTGTGCTTCACACGTGGACAATAAATATAAAAAAAGTATGTAATTTTGAATGTTTATATTTATTTATTGTTTAAAAAAAGTTTATTATTTATTTTATTAGTTTGTGTTTATTTATGTAAAAAAATCTTCCTAGACAAGAAGACTTGTCCACGTGTGCTTCACACGTGGACAAGTCAGAATATTTTTTTTAAAAAAATAATTTTTATTTTATTTTTTTAAAAAAATATTTTTTTTAATTTTTTTTTAATTATTTTTTTTAAAAAAATAGTTTTTTTAATCCATGTATACAGCACACGTGGATATTAGAAATATTTTGAAAAAATAAATAAATTTTTAATTAATTTTGAATAAAAAAAAGTTTTTTAATACACGTGTACATGCCACGTCACAAGGTTAATCGAGCAGTTGACGGAATTTTAACGGAGGGATGCAATTGATACAAATGTGATAGGATTATGTAATTTGAAGAAGTCAAAGTTCATGATAGATTTGAGACAAAATCCATAGTTCAGGATATATTCAGGTAATTACCCAAGTCAATGTCATAAATCTTGAAAATGAATTTTTTTCTGTTTCATTTTGCATCGGAAGCAGACACTATTAGAGTCCTTACTGATGGTTTCTAGGCTTTTAGAGGGGATCTAATTAACCTCCATCCTTGGAAGCCAGATTTTAAGGCTCTAACAGAGACCATTTATTTTGTGCCCGTTTGGATTCAACTTTCGAATTTACCTCTTGAATACTGGCAGAATGCTAGCCTATTTAAAATTGCTTCAGCTATTGGTAGACCAATTAAAATTGATGAAAATTCTTTTAATTGGCTTCCTGGAAAATTTGTGCGAATTTGTATTGAAATGGACTTTAATAAACCTTTGAAACAAGGGGTTTGGATTGGCCGACCCAGTGCTGGTATTTTTCAGGCTATTAGGTATGAGCGCTTTCCTACTTTTTATTTTAAATGCGGCATTTGGGCATCTGGCCAATAAATGTTATGTTTCTATTTCTGCTACTACTTTTGATAGTATTGATACTGTGATGCATGATAATTCTACTGTTTTAATTAATGCTGATAAAAGTAGTACTATTTTTAAGAAAAATAGTAGTTATGAGAAAAAATTGAATCCTGTGTCCAAGTCAGTATACGAACATTGGATCTAAGTAGGTAGAAAAGAAAAACCTCAACTTAAGAGGAATCCTAGTAGTATAGGTCAAAGGGATAGAGCTCAGAATGATCTTGCTCAAGATATGATTAGCCATGTTAAGGTGCTTGATAATGCTAGGATGGATTTTACTTTTCAAGAAAACGAGCCCCCTCAATCTCCTGTTCAAGATGAGGGATTTTTGAATGATCCTCCCAGTACTCATCAGGGGAGTGAAATTTCTGGCTTGCAGAAAACTTAAGTCCATGTTTCTCCTCATAAGGACAATAGTGATCTTGTTACTATCCCTGTTAAAATGGTTGATAGTAAAGATATTTTTAGAAGCCCCTACGTTAAAGAGTCCAATTATACTATTCTAAAGGATAAGGGTACTACTATCCAAGGTACTACCACTAGGGCTTTGGATGGTTCATCCTTCTCCGGTTTAGTTAATCAAGTTACTGTTAGCTTAGGGGACTTAGGGGATAGAATTGTTGAGAACCCCACTGATCTTGTGGATGGGTCTAAGAAATACTACAACACAATCGACCTGTAGAGAGACATAATTAGAGATAAATTAGATTTTTATTTCTAAATCTTCAAATTTAGAGACTAATTGACACAAAATTTGTCCCTAATTAGCCTTTAAAAATAACTTTAGAGTCAAATCAATTAAGTGACTCTATTGTTGATGTTTCTATAGTTTAGGGTCAAATCAATTAACTGACTTTGTTATTATTATTTCTATAGATCTTTAGAGGCTAATTAGGAGCAAATTTTATATTTATTAGTATCTAAATGTGAAGATTTAGAAACAAAAATGTAATTTGTCTCTAATTTTGTGTCTCTATAGGTCAATTGTGTTATAGTGAAACTTAAAGTCTAATCCAGGAAAAGCAAATTTACTAAATTAAAGATTGCCAAGAACCTAACCAAATTGGACAATGTTATACAAACTAAAAAGAAGAAAAATGTTAAAAAAAGTTCACCCTCAGTTGAATCCTGAAATTGATAGTTGGCTCCTTAAGTCTATTCCCTTTAATTTCACTGAATCCTCTTCTCATAAATTGTCTGCTGGGCAATTTATTTCAGAAGCTGGATTTAGGAGCCCTTCTAGAAGTCATGAGGTTGTGACTGATGATGTGGTAAATAAATCTGTTAATTATGTCAATGAAAATTCTTAGTTGAAATTGTAGGGGTTTAAGAAGAGGGCCGGGTAAGGACTTTGTTAAGGCTCAAATTAGGAATAATTTTGTTTGTTTTATTTTTTTGCAAGAAACTCATGTGCAAGATAATATATCTTTAGATTTTATTTCTTCTCTTGGTAAGAATTGGTATGGTACTGTTGTTAGTTCTATTGGTGCATCTTAAAGCATGCATTATTTCCAAGTCTATACATCTTATTAATGTGGTTGTTCAACATCTTGATGGTAAGTCTTGGCTTTTTTCTGGGTTATATACCTCTACTAATTATATTACTAGAAATTCCTTATGGAATAAGCTTGGTAGCTTAGTGCTTGATGATGTTCCTTGGTTACTAATTGGTGACTTTAATTGCATTATTAATTCTTGTGATAAAATTGGTGGTTCGCCTCTTCATGAGAATAATAATGTTCTCACTTTGAGAAAATACATTAGTGATTGTAATTTTGCTGATTTGGGTTTCTCAGGTAGCAAGTTTACTTGGTGTAATTTTGCTGATTTGGGTTTCTCGGGTAGTAATTTTGCTGAGATTAGATAGGGCTTTTGCAAATCCTTCTTGGCTATCCTTATTCAGTAATTCTTATGTTATTCATATGAATAGATCCATTTCGGATCACTGTCCTATTTATTTAAATGTTGTTGATGCTGCATTTAAGGGTACTTATAAGTTCATATTTCAAAATTTCTGGACTCAATACCCTCAAGTGTTTGAAATTGTTGAGAATGACTAGAATATTTGTAATTCTGCTACCTCATGTCTATCTGCTATTCCTAAATCTCTTACTATGCTTAGAAGAAAAAATTCTTTTTGGAATAAATACTTCCTGGGTAACCTTGAAGCTAATATTAGTGTTGTTAATGCACATATTGATGAATTGGAGGCTAAGGATACAAATTATGCTCTGTCTGACTCTGATATTCACTACTAGAAAAATGGTCATCAGCAACGGCTGATGCCGTTGCTGAGCCGTTGCTGAAGGGAATCAGCAACGGCTGAGCCGTTGCAATAAAGCCGTGACAGAAAGTCGCGTTGCTGATGACTTAGCAACGGATCAGCAACGGCCGCTCGGGCCGTCGCTCTAAACATTATCAGCAATGGCCGCTGGGCCGTCGCTAAAAATATTTTCAGCAACGGTTTTACCACGGAACCGGAGCCGTTGCTGATAACATTAATAGCAACGGCCTCGAGTCCGTAGCAAAGCCGTTAGTAAAAACCCGTCGCTAAGCCGTTGCTGTAGGTCATCAGCAACGGTTGTCGATACACTTGTAGCAACGCCTTTCCCACGGACGGCCGTGGGAAAGCCGTTGCTGATGACCCATACCTGCAAACAGAAATATTTCAAATTTCTAATTTCCGTTGATACATTGATACATTTATCTGATACATAACTCACACACCCATACCCTCATACACACATCACAAACATCTCATACACATTCATTCACACATCACAAACACACCAAGATATACATCAAAACAATTATATTTATATTCATAATTATCCACGATAGTATAAACACAATTCAAATGTAAAATTGAAGTATCAACATCTGAGTAACATAGTCAATATAAATTAAACAAGTTCAATATCTGAGTAACAAAGTCAATATAAACAAAATCTCACGATGACGATGGAGGATGGCCTGGATCATATGGCGGGGTCTGGAGTGCTTGAGTGTACACCGGCGTGGACTGACTCGAGGACGACGGATTAGATGATGCCGAAGAGATGCCTGCTTCGGGATGACCTGACATGTTGCGTAGCATAGATTGTATATCTGTCATCATCTGACTCTGGCGCTCCATCATCTCAGTCTGACGCGCGACCGTCTCCTCTAGAGTCCTTATTCTGTTACTATGATCATAACTGGATCTAGAGGTGGACGGCCGCTCACCAGCGACCGGAGGGGTCGGTGCCCCAAGTGGCCCTAGTACGGCTCGCGCATGACCACTATCTGCGAAGCCATATACGCGGCCATGGTCCCAGCCACCTGCGGCCTCGACCCACGATGCTGCGTCAAAGTCCTCGGGGGTACCCCCGCGCTGCACCACCGTCTGGCTATAGGTCTCCTACTCGAGTTTGATTTTTTGTTTAATATTTATCATAAAACTTAAATTATAAATATATAATGAATAATTTAAACAAATATATAATTACCATAATGTATGCAGCGCGGTTGTGGATGTACTCCCCAGTCCCATGTGCTCGACGGTGAGTCCGCTCAAACACTGCCATCGGGGAGGGTCGCTGGACAGTCCCGTCATCCGACACCGTCGTCTACATTTACAAAACAAATACATTAATTAGTACACATAATAACAAATAAAATATATAATTAAAAGATATACTTACCATACGGTTTGCGTGCACTGCAAATGCAACAGAGCCGCCGGTGTGACGCGCTGCTCCTCCCGACATGCGATTTCTAGCCGCATTCCGAGAAACCTCCTGCCATCGATCCGTCGACCATATCCCCACGAGCTGGTCCCATATATCCGGAGTAATCCAACCGGGGCCGTATCCCCGAGTCTCCGCGATGTTAGTGGTCCCAGCTCGGGCCATCGCCTGGGACCGAGCTTGCCCCAGCTGCCCGTTGTACCTTGCCCGGGAAATAGCCTCCCAGGCAGCGTAAATGAAGGGCCTCTGGTCCTCGGCCCATGTATAGCGAGCCTGCAAAATAATAATATCAGTACCAATATTAATATATCATCATGCATGTAAAAAAAATAATAATACGTGCCTCAAACTCGCGCCATAACATGTCGACGTGCTCGCTAGGCACGTGAGACCACGTAGGCCATGCCCCGTGCATGTATCGTCGAATAGTAGAAGAAATGCTCATCGGCACTTCTTCTTGCTGGAACCTGCACAACAAAAATAAATTTTAATATTATATTATGATATAATGAATTTGTAATGATTCATAATTCATGATATATTACGTACCGCTCCCCAATCACGCTAATCAATCTACGTGACTCTGTGGCTGGTGGAGGCTGCCACCTGTTCGGCCCGCGTGGCCGCCTAAGTCTGAATGTACTAGCCTCGGCAGTATCATCGGAATGAGGATCAGCAACAGGAGGATCAGCAGCATGAGTAAGTGCTGAAGTCTCACCGATCGGAGACTCCGAAACTCTCCTGCGTCGATAACCACGACCAGACATATCTGTCGAACAGACATATAATCAGATTATTGTATAAATAGTAGAGATATATTTAATAAAATATATACTTTACAATTATTCTTCATCATCTGAATAATAGTCTTCGAATTCTTCTTCTTCTTCCTCTTCTTCCTCTTCTTCCTCTTCTTCATCTTCTTCATCTCCAGCTTCCTCAATTTCATGATCGTCATCATCAGCATATTCAACTTCTAATTGAATTGACGTTGTGTCTGCATCCTCGAGTATTGGAATAATACGATCCACAGCAGGAATATCATCTTCTTGATAGAAACCAGGAGGATCATTTTCTCCTACTATCGGATCAATTTTTCCTCTACCTTTTGTCTTACAGACTACACGCCAATCTGCTCTATCTTTATTTCGAGCCGGATACTTCGCGTAATATACTTGTTCGGCTTGTGATGCCAATATAAAAGGCTCATTTGCTGCCAATTTCGATTTGTAATTAACCTCAACAAGTTTGTATTTTGGATGAACTTTCATGCCCCTTTCTGTTGTATCGAACCAATGACATCTAAATAGGATCACTGATTTCAAGCCGAAGTAGTGCAACTCTATCACTTCTTCCATCAGTCCATAAAAATCCATATCACATTCAACATAGGTTGTCCCTTTCACGCAGACCCCAGCATTCATCGTCTTCTTTGCAAATGAATATTCAACCGTGTGAAATTTATACCCGTTAACAAAATATCCGCTATAGCACGACACAAGTCGCGACGGTCCACTAACAAACTCAAATATTTTTTCATCTATTTCAGCTCCGTGATCTTTGCTGTAAGTCTGAATCCAAGTAGGGAAATCACGATTCCGTAATCTCTCCAATTCTTGATCGTTGTGAATAGAGTATTTTTGCACCATCTCAATGTCAAATATTTCAATGAATTGTTCAATCTCTGGACAATTGAGTAATACATACAAGTGTGCCAAATGATACTCTTCATCGCTTAAGTGTCGAGATGGACGAGAACCAAAAGCACGACCAGAGTGACAAAATATATTTAAACGTCCATCTGAATGTCGAACACCCCCATCGTCGTTACGTGGAAGACGATCAAATCTTGTCTGTACTGTCGATTCAAAGTAAAATGAGCAGAATGTTGAAATTTCTTGGATGATATACGATTCAGATATTGATCCTTCAACAGCTGCGGTGTTCTTTACTTTTTTCTTCAGATGATTCATGTATCTTTCAAATAAGTACATCCAACGATATTGAACGGGGCCACCAACTCGTGCCTCGTATGCCAAGTGTATCGGTAGATGCTCCATCGAGTCAAAAAATGCAGGAGGGAAAAACTGCTCCAGCTTGTATATGATTTCAACAATATTATTTTCAAGTGTTGACATATCTTCGACTCGAAGGACATTTGCACAGATGCTTCTAAAAAACATACTTAATTCAGTCAACGGACCCCAAATATTATCAGGTAGAAGATCTCGAAATGCGATCGGAAGTAATCTCTGCATGAATACATGACAATCATGGCTCTTCATCCCTGATATTTTGCAATCATCGACGTTCACACATCGAGATAAGTTTGAAGCATATCCATCGGGTAATCTGAGTTCTTTTACCCATTGACAAACATCTTTGATCTGTTGTTTATTTAACACATATAGGGCCTTCGGTTTCAGATATCGTCCGTTGACCTCTTGTAACTCCAACTCTGGTCTTTTACAAAGTATTTTCAGATCATGTCGGGCTTTGACATTATCTTTAGTTTTTCCAGAAATATCCATCACAGTGTTGAAAATATTATCAAACACATTTTTTTCAATGTGCATGACATCTAAATTATGTCGAATCAATAATGAACTCCAATAGGGCAATTCCCAAAAGATACTTTTTTTCACCCAGTTGTGTGTTTGGCCAAAACCTGACACTCTTTCATTGCGACCAAATACTATATCTGGAAGTGCTGAAACACGTGCTAACATTTGTTCACCAGACAACATCGGTGGTGGCCCATCTCTTTCGACTCTGCCCTTAGTAAATTTATTACGATTCCTTCGATACTGGTGATGAACCGGTAGGAATCGACGATGACAATCAAAGAATGAGATTTTTCGTCCGTTCTGAAGACTGATTGATTTAGAGTGTTCCATACAATACGGGCAAGAGAGTCGGCCGTGAGTGCTCCAACCCGACAACATGCCGTACGCGGGGAAATCATTGATTGTCCACAAGACCGCGGCCTTTAAATTGAAGTTTTGCTTCCGATGACAATCATAACTGACAGCTCCCTCAGTCCACAATGTTTTCAATTCATCTATCAAGGGTCTGAGAAATATGTCAATTTCTTTTCGCGGACCCTTAGGACCCGGAATAATCATCGAAAGATAAATAAATTCATCTTTCATGCACATTGACGGTGGCAAATTATAAACTGTCTGCAGCACTGGCCAAACTGAATAAGGAGTTGCAGAATGTCCAAACGGATTAAAACCATCTGTGCATAATTCCAATCTGATATTTCTAGTATCCATAACAAATGAAGGATAACATGTATCCAAATGTTTCCATGCTTCACTGTCAGATGGATGAGTCATTACTGTATCATCACGACTTCTTGCATGCCAACTCATGTAGGGGGCTGTCTTTTCCGACATGAATAATCTTTGAAGCCTCGGTGTTAGTGGAAAATACCGAAGCACCTTAAACGAGATATTTTTCTGTCGGACCGATTTCTTCTCCTTGTAACGAGGGTGTTGACATACAGGGCATTTATCCAACTGCACATTTTCTTTATAATATAAAATGCAGTTATTTTGGCACGCGTGTATTTTTTCGTACCCAAGCCCCAATTTTCTCATTAGCTTTTTAGTCTTATAAAAAGTAGGCTCAAACTTGTTATCAGTAGGCAGCATTCCATTAATCAATCCAGCAATCCGATCATACGCAACTCCGCTGATATTACAATCGGCCTTGATGTTTAAGAGCTGTGTCATTGCTGAAAACCTAGTGTATTTAGGACAATTCTCATACAAAGGTTCATCGGCAGCTTTCAACATCTCGTAAAATTCTGCAGCTTCTTTATTCGGTAATTCAATCTCTACCGCAGCCCCTACTTCTGTGATATCAACCGCTGTAGTATCTGGTGGGACTGATGTATGAAGAACTGGCCGATCAACATTATCATTCAGGTGGAATTGACCCCCAAGACTATCAAGTATCATAGTTCTATAGGGATTACATTGACCGGATGAAGAAGCACCAGCAGAGGAAGATTCACCATATGTCTGAACGACAGGATTGCTCGACGTCCCGACTTCGCGTGACTCCCCGTGACAAGTCCATAGAAAATATCTTGGTGTAAATCCTTTGGTATATAGATGCAGAGTGACAGTCTCCCGATCCAAAAATCGGCCATTCGAACAAATGCGGCACGGACATCGGATTTGATCACCCATGCTAACGAAATTCTGATTCGAATAGGCAAAATTTAGGAAGTACGTTACGCCTAATCGAAACTCATTCGTTAAAGCTCCATGATCAAAACGTCGGTACATCCAACTTCGATCAGCCGACATGATTCTGTCAATCAATGACAATTTCTTTGGTTAATGTCTTTAGGTGAGATGGTCCTATTCCATTCGGGATTTATGTTATTCGTACTGCACTTACGTTTTTATTTTAACTATTAACTAATTATTCTAAATTTCGACAGCATCTCCCTACAGTTCTCCGAATACGCATATCATCTGGGCGCGTATCGGAGAACAAGAGAGATGTTGCCGAAATTTAGAATAATTAGTTAATAGTTAAAATAAAAACGTAAGTGCAGTACAAATAACTATATTTCCAAATTGTCCAATCAGGGACAATTCAAGAATTGTACGTCGTATAAAAGATCATCTACTTCTTTTACACGAACATACAATCCCCGAACGGATCTAAGGTTTTGCTAAATCATATCCGACTGATCGATGCGTACGTGAAACATATCAACTCGTCGGATGGATGATTATTTTCTAAATGTTTTGAGACAGTTCGAGTCCATATTGGACGATTTCGGCGCGCGTCCGAAGTGGACGATTCCGGCGCGAGTCCGAATTGGACGATTCCGGCGCGCGTCCGAAGTGGACGATTCCAGCGCGAGTCCGAATTGGACGATTCCGGCGCGAGTCCGAATTGGACGATTCCGGCGCGCGTCCGAAATTAATCTAAACCCTAATAATTAATCTAACAAATTAAACAATTAATCTAAACAATTAATTAACATTTATAAAATAATTAATTAACAATTTCAAAAACAATATATATATATATTCCGGCGCCGGAGTCCACCCTCCGGCGCCGGCGTACAGTGGCCGGACACACTGTCCGGCCACTGTAGAAGGTCCGGCGGCGGCCATAGGCCGACCGCCGCCGGCCGAAACCCTAGAAATAGGGTTTCGGTCGGATTTTAACATCTCCGGCCGAAACCGTATAGGCCGGCCGATCAACATACCGGCAGCAGCGGCAGCGGCGCGGCGGCGAGAGGCGTCGGCGAGAGGCGTCGGCGTCGGCAGCAACGGCAGCAGCGGCGAAGTTCTCGGCAGGAGGCGGCGGCGGCAGCAGCGGGAGGAAGAAGGGTCGGGCGCGAGAGCGTGCCCTATATAAACTTATCAGCAACGGCTCACTCGCCCGTTAGAAAGCCGTTGCTGATAAGTTATCATCAGCAACGGCTCACTTATCCGTTAGCAAGCCGTTGCTGAAAATTAAAAAATCAGCAACGGCTAGCCTTTCCGTCCGAAAGCCGTTGCTGATAATTAAAATAATCAGCAACGGCTCGGTTTTCCGTTAGAACGCCGTTGCAGATACAGATATCTGCAACGGCTCGGGCGGCCGTAAGAATGCCGTTGCAAATAGCAACGGCTTGAGCGGCCGTTGCTGATAGCCGTTGCTGAAGACCAAGTTTCTAGTAGTGATTGATTGTCTTATATGTCTTTATAATAAATCCAAAGCCTTGAGAAGACAAAAAAACTTAAAATGGTGGGTCATGTCTAAAGAAAAATAATTTCATGATGGTGATAGGAATACTAAGTTTTATCATATACTGTAATAAAAAATAAAGAAGAAACAATATTTCTGCCATTATTGTTGATAATATGTGTGTTACAATCACTGAAAGCATTTGTAATCACTTTGCTGATTATTATTCCTCGCTATGGTCTTATGATGATAGTATTTTTCCTGATTCTAGCAAGCTGCATGTTATCACTAGAATTTCTGATGATGCTCATGTCTCTTTAATTGAAGCTTTTACTCTTGATGAAATTGCTTTTGCTGTTAAGTCTTTAGGCCAGGGCAAAAGCTCTAGTCCTGATGGCTATATTGGTGAATTTTATAAAGCTTACTGGAACTGCTTATTTGATTCTTTCCTTAGGGTTTTTAATGAGTTTCATGATGTGCCCATGTTATCTATTGGCTGGAATGAAATTGAAATAATTTTTATTCCAAAAATTGAATCCCTATATGTTATTAAAGACTTTAGACCTATTTCTCTTTGTAATGTCAATTATAGAATCATGTCTAAAGTTTTGGCCAATAGAATTAAGTCTTACCTTGATAATATAATTTCTAGAAATCAATATGCCTTCATTAGTGGTAGGTCTATTCATGGCAACATTATTATTGCTCAAGAAGTCCTTCATTCCTTTAATCATTCTAAAGGGATGAATTCTTATATTGTTATCAAGATAGACTTAGAAAATGCCTATGAAAAAGTTTTATGAAATTCTGTTCTAGGTATGATGCACTTGATGAATTTTCTTGACAAATATGTTGATTGAATTAAATATTGTATGTCTACTGCTTCTTTTCAATGCTATATTAACAATTGTAATTCTAGAACCTTTAATGCTCAGTGTGGTATCAGGCAATGGGATTCAATTTTCCCTTATCTATACATTATAGTTAGTCATCTGTTGTCTGTTATGTTGAATGATGCTATGAATGAGAATAAAATCACTGTTGTTAAATTAGAAATGCTTTCAAGATTTATCATTTAATGTATGCTGATGATATTTTACTATTTTTTAGAGTAAATGAGAAATCTGTTAGAAATGTTAGGAATATCTTTCATACCTTTGGTAGAATTGCTAATCAGAAAATTAATCTTAGTAAGTCTGAAATCTTTTTTCCAAAACAAACTAACCACGCTGTTAAACATAGAATAGAGAGGGCTTTTGACATGAGGATTGAAAAGTTTCCTATAAAATATTTGGGAGTTAATATTTCTCCAGGGGCTAACAGAATTAGTGATTGTAATAATATTATAGATAAGGTTAGTTGTAGGTTAAACAATTGGAATAGAGGGAATCTTTCCCAAGCTGGTCATTTGATTATTATCAATTCTGTTTTAAATTCAATTCCTCTTTATACTCTTTGTGTTACTTGGTTGCCTGAAAAGATTTTGCAAAAAAATAATTGCTTTAATCAGAAATTTTCTTTGGTTTTCTAAAGATGATAATAAGGGCCTCCACTTGATTGCATGGAATGATGTTATTAAACCTAAGGATAATGAGGGTTTAGGTATTAAAGACTTGAGAATTATGAGCATTTCTTTAAACGCTAAAAGAACTGCTCAGCTTCTAAATGATTCTGATTCTCTTTTTGCTAAGATTATTCGTGCTAAATATGATTTCAGCTCCTTATGGAATTGTAAGTCTAATATTAAAGGAAGTAATTCTTGGAAAATGCTTTGCTCTGCTTTTGATTCTTAGATATGGATTTAAAAGAGTGATTGATAATGGTTGTCATACTTCTGTGCTTAAGGATTGTTGGGTGTTTGACATTCCTTTACAGTTAAAATCTTATTTTGTGAGTAATGCTCTATTTGAATTAAATGTCTCTGTTAATTTCTTTATTAGTGAGAATGTTTAGAACTTGGACTTGTTATCTGAATTTTTTGGTGATAATATTGTGGAGGTAATTTCCAACTTGCCCCTTTCTTCCTAGCCATGTGATGACACTTGGGTTTAGTGGCCAGCTAATAGGGGGATAATTAGTTTTAAATTTGCCTATACATTTATTTTCAATCGAATTCATTCCAACCTAATTTTAAATTTGCCTATACATTTATTTTCAATCGAATTCATTCCAACCTAATTAGCGTTCCTCAGTGGAAAAATATTTGGAAAGCTCTGGTTGCCCCTTGTGTTAAAATTTTTGCTTGGAAAGTTATACATAATAAACTTCCCACTGCGAAGAGGCTGTTTAGATTTGGAATGGTCAATACCCATTGTTGTGCCCTATGCGGCAGCCCTAAGGAAACCATGAATCACGTGTTTTTTCAGTGTGAGGTAGCTAGGGCCCTTTGGGAATTGATTGAGGGCCGATTTACGGGTATTAGAAGTGAGCTTAGTAGAGTTGGTTTGGATAGAGAGCCAAGCAATAGACAAATTAATTACTACTCTATTGCTTTGGCTCTTTGTTTGAATGCTCTTTATTCTCTCTGGTTGGCTCGGAATAAGATAGTATTTCAGAACTATCATCCCCCTGTTGAGATCTTACTTTCGAGCTCCCTGGCTCTAACTATTCACTATGTAGATACTTTCCTTTCTGAAAGCAATTAGGTAAACTCTATTAAGGAAGAAGAGGCATGAAAATTACCCCCACATACTTGGACTAAATATAATACTGATGGTGCTGTTGACTTAGAGTTAAATTTCGGAAGTTATGCTTTTATTGGCCAAGAATATGATGGTTCATATTTTGTGGCAGCTGATTTTTACCATAATAATTGTTCTGTTTTAGTGAATGGGGCTATGGCCATTAAAAGTGCTCTTCTGCGTGATATTCATTATAATCCTAAAAAAGTTATTATTGAGCGTGATTCCAGTATTCTTGTTGATACTTTTAATGGACGAACAGAATGTTTCTGGGAGATTAAGAATACTATGACTAACATTCGAAACCTTGCAGGTCAGATTGAGGAACTTAAAATTGTTTATATCAAAAGAGGATAAAATCGAGCTGTGGATTGGCTCGCAAGGAAAGCAAAGCTATTAAAGCAAAATTTTATTTGGAACAAGGAGTGACCTCCTAATCTTGTAGTTTTAATGTAACTTAGTTTGTAGTAGGTTGGACTTTTGTTTCTTTAGGAAAAAAAAATTCCCCAAGGGAAATTTTCGATTCCGGATAAAGGGGATGGAAATTCCTGAAACCGAAATCCACTTTTCTAAATCCCTTTTTACCTCTTTTAATCGATTACTCGGTCACCAACCACTGACTACCATTGTTCATACATATTTTTGTTTACACCCTTGTTCATGAAGTAGTTCACCATCAATCCATATAAGAAAGGAGATAATGGGTAAAACTCAAACATTTATCTCATAAACCATTGCAAATTACTTATGCCGGATTCAGAAGAGTGTTATGACGTTGTAAAAGGCTTGTGCAAGCTTACTAGAAGCATGATGCAACAATGGAAGTCAAAAAGTGATGTGTAAATAACAAGGTTAGTAAATGGTGACCGGAAGAGAAGATGAAAATATTAGAGGCAATTGGTGATCGGGTAATCAGGTAAAAGGGGGGTAAAAAGGGAATTTAGACAAGTTAATTCCGATTTCAAGAATTTTCACCCCTTTATTTGAAATCGAAAATTTCCTTGAGGAAAATCCGATTTCAGAAAATCGTTGTTTAATTATTCATAGACCAGACATCTGACATAGTTATACAATCAAACAAGAGCAATTTTTCTAAATCATAATATGAATCATAAAAATTCTCAGATCCATAATAAGGATTTAAAATTTTTTAAATCTATAACTTTTTTCTCAAAATCTCCAAAATATTCTCAAATTAAGTCTGATATTCGATTCAAGACTTTTATAAAAGTCTATAAAATAATAGATTCCAGACTTTCTCAAAATTGCGGAACTAAAATAAGTAACACTAATTCATTATTTTTTTAATAATTATAACGATAATTATGATATATGTTGTATTATTTATGAGTTTATTTTATATATTATTGATAACCTTAGAATTTTTTGAAAGTATAATAGGTTTAATTTTTTTAAAAATATGGGCATTTTGAAGATTTTGAGAAAAAAAAAAGAAGAAGAAGAAGAATTTAAGATTTTTTAAATTTTTATCATGGATCTGAAAATTCGGGAATTTCTGTGATCTATGTAATGGTTTAGGTAGTTTGACTTGGGTAAGTAAGAAACCGGAACTCGAAGTATAAGATTAAGCCTTCGGCACCAAAGCTGGGCCGAGTATATAGGTCTCACCAGTAGAACGGATCCACGTTGCTACTGTGCTATGTGGGACCCTGTAAACAGAAGCATCCTCCCTGGTGTATTCCTTTAAGCCGACGCCGCCTTCTTCCCCCCCTTCTCTTCGCCGTGTTTGATGATTTCAGGCCCCGAAATCGCGCCTCAGTCGTCGATATGAGGAGGCGCTTAAAATTTTGTCAAATCCAGTCACCGATGAGCAGATATGCTGATTTACGGATATTCTGATATACGGATTTACGGAAAATCTGGTTCCTCTTGCGAAGATCTAAAGGCCGGATCAGGGATTCGCCCTCATCGATCGAGAACGCGAGAGGCGTTAGGGTTTTGTCATGAGAAAAAGATCCCGTAGGCATTCGAAGCGTCTTCCCCGGTCTTTGTGCTCAGTACAAGGTTAATTGAAGTCTTGGGAGATGCAGGCAGAAAGAGCACAAAGGAGTTCCCAACTCTTCGCGGATGGTTCGCTAGACGGGACCGTATCACACTCGAGGGAGAGTGGCATTTCCATGACCCCCGCGTCCTCTTCCTCGTGTCCTCTTTCACCGTCGGATTCGACTTCAAGTGTTAACTATATCGAGCATCGCGTGTCGAAGATGGATACGCTTCCTGGTATTGCCATTAAGTATGGCGTTGAGGTACTCGGAATCCAAAATTTTGTTCCTATGGATCATTCCGTTCTTAGTCTTGTATTTTTATTACCTCCAATATTGAAGTGCTATCTGATTTTAGACCTGTTTGGAACAAATGCACACAACGATTATCTGAAATGGTCATACAGCAGAGATGCACTCGCTATTGATTTCGACATCAGATGCAATGGGTTCTATTGTTTGCCATTTCCTATGACTGAAAATGAATTAGAAGAACCTAAAACGTTAGTCAATGTCCAAAGAAGGATTGATCAATGAACCTACCATCTCATCTAATCATATAATGCAGCCTTGATAAAACTCAATAGAACTTGACAGTTAAGCAATTATTTCCTTCCAAACAAAAATGGCATGTTCACTATTAATTTTGTTATTAAATGATTGCACAGTTTGTAACTATGTATTAAACAAAACATACATTTCATTTTCCTTTTCTTTTTTCTATCCTAAATTGTAACTAATGTGCAGCAATATATGTTTATTATGACCTAGGTAGCAGACATCAAACGATTGAATGGATTAGTGACAGATATTGAGATGTTTGCTCATAAAATACTGCGCATTCCTCTACCAGGGAGGCATCCCCCATCACCCTGTCTTCCAAATGGTTCAGCTGCTAATGGGTAATTTCTCTTATATCCTTAGAAGTTGTACCTTTTTCATGTTTGTTTTAGTCCACATTCAGCAGTATAACTGCTCTTTGGCATCAGCTTTATCATGGCTGGCAGGTTTTTACAGATAAGGTACTTATTAATGCATTTTTCCTTTCTACTTAGCTAAGGAGTCAATTCTTGAGCCATAATAACAATTATGCAAATGTTCTAAAATGGGTCCCTAACTATGGCGGATTATTCACTTTGGTCCCACTACTTTTTTTCTGGTCAAATGGGTTCCTAACTTTGATCCCTACGTGTCTAACGTTCCTACGACGTGACATCAGGTTTAGTTGATTTTGCTTACGTGTATTTAAAAGTGCCTATGTGGCTTACTTTATCATTTATAAACTAAAATGGGTCCCATTTTTTCTCTCTTTTCCTCCCATCGTTGTCATCTTCTTCCATCCTCCTCCTCCACCTCCTCCTCCTCCCTGCCTCCGCCCCACCGTCGCCGCCTTCTCCTCCTCCCTGCCTCTGCCTCCGCCCTAGTTGTGCTCTGACCACGGAGGCGACCCCGTCGCCGCCGTCTCCTCCTCCCTTGCTCGATCGAGGAAGTGTGCCATGTAGAATCGCGCTCGGGTGGAGAAGGAGGTCGCTACGGCCGGCCCCCGCCCCTCCCTTGCGCTCACTGACCCCTTCAAGAAGGGCCCGGGGATTACCAACCTCTGAGCACCGGGGATGCCCCGCGCACCATCCTTCGGGAACGAAGCTGTCGTTTTCCTGTCGAGGAGCTCGGCGTCGATCATGTCCAGCACGGGATCGTTGCGCTTGAACTTGCAGGCAAAGAGGGCGTTGCTACTGACCATTCTGGGGAAGTCCTTGGCGCTCAGGGTGTGGGGATGCTGCCCCTTGGGCGACATGTCCCAGGAGATGAAGTGAAGGTCATGGTTGGCGACGGTGCCGGCAAACTCCAGCGTTATGCAGATCACCGTCTGGAAGTAGCCTTCCGAGAAGGAGACGAAGTTGGTGTAGTATATGAGCAGAATTCTGGGCAGGTTGTCCCATCCCCACACGCAGAATTCGACGAAATCTCGGATCAGCACAAGCCATGCCGATCCTGTTAACAGGAAGATTAACTCCATATTTTGAATTCTGTATCAAAAGAAATGAAATGCATATGTTTGAAATCCATCAGTCTACCTGTGAACAACTTGAATGCAGTTGGTAACTCTCTTTTTGGATTCTGTATCAAAAGAAATGAACTCCATATTTTGAATGCAGTTGGTAACTCTCTTTGACCTCTGTAAATTAGCACCGGATTAAAGGAGCCAATTAATTCCACTTGAAGAAGAAGAAGGTAATTAATGGTGATTGAATTAACACTTACTCTTTCCAGCCCAATTTGCTTGTGTGCTCGACAAAGTTTATGTTCCTCGGCACGGAGGAGAAGGTATGGAGAATATCTACATCGAGAATTCAAAAGGGAATCAAGAACAGATATTAAAAATGACGAGAAATGATCACAGGAGAACTGATAAAAGTGGATCACCATCTTGTGTGACAAGAGGGTAATCGGAGGCGCTGAGGTCGATGAACCAGTCCCACTCCTGTTCCTTCTTGAGGAGGATGGCGCAGGCATGGAGTCTGTTGGCGATCATCGTCGGCCCTCGGTAGGTGACCATGTTGGCCTTCTCGATCACATGCACGTTGTCGACGGTGGCGAAGACGGCGTCGCTGGCGACGCTGTCGGCCAGCCGGCGCCGCTCGCTCGCCGACGCCTCCAAGTCGAGGTGCACGACGTAGACGTTGCACGGGTTGTAGAGCACGCGCAGCGTTCGCCAGATACGGTTCAGGTCGCCCTTTGATCCGGAGACCAAGTAGGCCAGCCTGGGGAGCACTGGGGCCGTCACGGGGCGCGGCGCCAGCACGGGATGCGCGCAGGCGGTTTGGTCGGCCCGCGATGCGGCAGAGAAGAGGGCGAAGACGGTTTGGATGGAGGAGAGGACGCTCATGTTGGAGGTGACGGTGAGGAAGATGAGGAGGATGGAGCGAAGCCGCATCGACCACAACCATTTCTTCTCCATGGCGAGGGTGGCCTTCTACATGGCACACTTCCTCGATCGAGCAAGGGAGGAGGAGATGGCGGCGACGGGTCGCCTCCGTGGTTAGAGCATGACGGAGGAGGAGGCGGAGGTAGGGAGGAGGAGAAGGCAGCGACGGTGGGGGCGGAGGCAGGGAAGAGGAAGAGGAGGAGAAGGAGGATGGAAGAAGATGACAATGATGGGAGGAAAAGAGAGAAAAAATTGGATCCATTTTAATTTATAAATGATAAAGTAAGCCACATAGGCACCTTTAAATACACGTAAGCAAAGTCAACTAAACCCGATGCAACGTCGTGGGAATGTTAGCCACATAGGGTTTTTTTTAACGGCAGAGTCATGGCCAGGGACCAAAGTGAGAATTAAAAATCTTTAGGGACCCATTTGACCCGAAAAAAAGTTGTGGGACCAAAGTGAATATTCCGTCATAGTTGAGGGACTATTTTAGACGTTTCGAGATCAGAGAGCAATACTTCCAACATAGAGAAAATTACTGTATTTGGGATGATTAGAGGAAATCTGGTACTTAATAATTGTCTAGTATGTTGTTTAAAGCCTTGAATTTTGATTCTTGGATATTCATCATGACTTTGTTTAATGAGGCACATATATGCTGGAAAAAGTTTAAACTTGTTGTGATAGTTGATTAGCAAGTAGGTTCCTACTTGTATGATTTTGGCATATAGGGTGCTAAGAAGTTTATTTAAATGATTTTTATTTTTCTGATAATATACCAAAAAATGCATCCATGGACTGATAGACTCACTGATGCTGACCTTCTTACTGCCTTTTGATTGGTACTGGTATGTTCACTTTGTTGGAATTCATACAAAAATTAGTCATTTGCTTTTTCCAAAACATGATAAGAACTGCCTTAGTTTCACCTCTTTCCTCTTTTTTGAATTTCTTATCAACTTTGGTTTAAAATTAATACAATGGGCCAGTGGATACTTTCGGGACTAGGCCAGTACATAGTTCATATTGTTGAATAATAGGTCATGCCATCATTTATTATCTTTTCATTATATTTTTGCTGCTGTAGTCCTGATATTGTTTGTTGACATGATGAACTATTAGGAGCATATGTTTGTAGCTTTCTTTTATCAGCATATGCAATTAGCTTCTTTTTAAATACTCTTCTTGAGTAAGATATCAAATGAGCTTTTATCAAATGCAAAAAACAGCAAACTTATACACTTTAATTGGTGAATTTTTTATGTTAATTGTTATAATTTTCTTCTTATTATGCTAGAAATTGTTCCGAGGAACATACTCCTTCCCGGCTGAGTAAGGATTTGTTGGATTTATTCCACACTTTCAACCTTACAACTCCTCCAAGTAAGGTTTCCCCAGCAATGAGCAATTTGCAAGCATATTATGGCCTCGCACCACTTCCAAACAGTCCAGTTCTTGAAGGGACAGAAATGCCAGTTCATAGAAGCAATGGTCGCCGCTTGGATGATGAATTTTTACCAACAGAGCCACCAAATGGGTTTTCACAGAAAAATGGTGGCATCACCAAGGTAAAAGCTAATTTAGAAACTGCAGAGGGCAATGAGATTGAGAAATCCATCCGAAGGCGTCAAAAGAATGATGTAAACCTATCTTTTGGTACTCCAGAAATGTTACTGAAGGAGGATAATAGCAATGGTTTCTCAGGAAGCAAAGGAAAGAGTCTAGCAGTGAGACCAAAATCAGGAAGCCGAACAGATACAGATATGGTTTACCAAAATGCTATTTCTAATGGAGACTCTTCCTTGACAGATGGGTTTGTTTCAGTTAGGAAGTCATCTAGCACATCAAGCTTACAGGAATCTGAGAACAGCTCCTCCACATGGCTAACTAGCAAGTGGAGTTTGAAACCTGAAGTTCTTGCTAAGCCACTGTTTGATGGCTTGCCAAAGCCAATAACTGCATGGATGAATAAAGCTGCTCTTGATTAGGACTCCATTCTTTTAACTTTTTCATATTATTGGTACATCTATCCTCTTGCAGATTGTTGCTATTCACCAGGTCATGTTACCTGCAGTACATTATTTCAGCATGGCCGAGTGTATTTATACGCACAACAAAAATGACGTGGAAATGCGGTCCGTTAAGCAAATATTACACTTAATTTTGGTGTGGGAGTTCAAGAGTAGCTGCAACTATTTGTAGTAATTCATATAACCATTCATGTATTGTTTCTTAGAATATCTCCAGAACTATTCTTTTGTGCATATACCCATGTATTTAAAGATGGATCGGAATACCAAATGTTGTATGTTTCTCTTTTCTAACAATGAGCTGGAATGAATATTATGAACATGTTTTTCTCAATGTTACTATTGATTGTATGCTGCATGATGAAGTTTCATGAGTAATTGAGAACAGTCAACTTTTCTACCAGCTTACTTGATATACACATAATTTGATCTCTAGCCACGTCTTTGTATGTATCAACTTTTTTTCAATTTGAAATGCCTTTATATAAAGGTCGACATTGTTCTCTTGTATCAAAATGAAATGAGGTTTTCATCAATATGAGATTTATAAACTTCGATATTGATCCTGTTAGGATTACTGTAGTTAGTAGGGATGTCAACGGGGCGGGGCGGATACGAAGGGTGCCTATCCGCTATCCGCCCCACAAAATAAACGGGTACCCGCTACCCGTTTATTCCTCGCGGGTATAAAAAATGAGTACTCATTTAATTACCCGAGGGGGGACGGATACCCACAGGTATTGGCGGGTACTTATGACATTTTAAAAAAATATGAATTATAATATTTTAATAACACTTCAATTCTTCAAGTATTTTGATAACAACTTCAAGTATAACAACTTCATTTTGATAAACACATAACATTTTGATAACAACATCATCATAAGGTTTCAAAACATAAAGTATATGTGTATTGAATTAGGTTAGGATTTTTTTAGTATATGTACCGAGGGTAATATTGTAATTTACTAATTCTCACGGGTAACGGGCCGCCCCATATAATAAACATGTAAGAAAAATTACCCGCGAAATCTCCGCGGGTAGGAAACTACCCCCCATACCCGTCATAAACGGGTAAATATCCACGGGTACCCGCCTAAACGGGTAATATTGTCATCCCTAGCCCCACATTGTATAATAACTCATGTATATTCATTTTTTAAATATATAAAAAATATAGATTTATTAGCTGAAAATGGTCCAAATTTTAACGAAATTATCAATTGTCATCAATCTTTTGATTGGTCTCAATTCTATATATAAACTTTCAAATTGATTTCAATAATATCTCTTGAATGACATTGGGAAAGCAACATGGAAAGGCCAGGCGAAAAATTTTCCGATTGATTATTTGGGTTTACTCTTGAGGAACGGACGACTGGTTCGTGACGATTGGAGGAGGGTTATTGAGAGAACGGATAACAAGTTGGTATCATGGAAAGGCCGATTTCTGTCGAGGGGAGGACGCTTAACTCTAATTAATAGTGCACTCAATGGAATCAACAGCCATTTCATGGCTATGTTCAGGGCTCCAAAATGGGTAAGGGGATTTTTATGGAACGGGGGAAGGGAATAGGGCCCTTCTCCCCTAGTATGCTGGGATGATGTGATAAGCCCTAGGCACAATGGAGGGGTGGGAATCCTCGATCTGAATAATCACAACTTGGCCTACCTAGGGAGATGGTGGTGGGGTAATGCATCAGGAAAAGAGCTAATCTCGATTTTCATTGTGAAACAAAATTATTTTCGAAGAAAGGGATGGCAGGATGACCATTCTACGACCTCATGGTCAAGCGTGTGGAAAGGGATCTACGCGGCAAAACACTTTTTTTCTATTGGTATGGAATCGAGGCCGGGAAAAGGAGATGATATGTTGTTCTGGAAGGATAGATGGATCCTTAATTACAGATTGGCGGATTTGTTTCCACATCTCTTTGCTTTGAGCCGACAAAAAAATAGCAAAATAACGGATTTTTATCACGATGCCACCGGCACTTGGAGTTTTTCTTGGAGTGGTGTGGTGATTGTCCAAGACGAAAGTTCCTTGAGAACAACTATTGTTCATTGGGGCTCTGGGGATGAGGATAATATATCATTATGGCGGTGGGAATCAATGGGTATCTTCTCAACATCTTCGATGTATAAGAAATTGGTGGGTAGAGGCATTCATGACTTACGAGCGGCAAAAATTTGAAAATGCAAGTGTCCAACGAAGATGAAACCTATTTTGTGGCTAGGAATAAAACAAATGCTCCAAACGAAGGATAGACTAATCAAACATGGTAGTAACTCTTTAGACCCTCCATGTGTGTTTTGCAAAACTCATAATGAATATGTGAATTATCTCTTTGTGGATTGTGGAATCTTGAGAAGAGAATGGATTGACATATCTGAGAAGATAGGAATGGAATGGCTCAAGGTGATTCCTATTACTGATGTTGAGACCGATGAATAGAACTTGGACAGAGTTACACTCTCTGTGATTTGGTGTTGGAACGTATGGTATGTTAGGAACTCTTACATTTTCAACGAAACTCAACCAAAATGGACTGAAACTGTGTGAATGTGGATTAATTTTGGGGGACGAGTTAAGGGAAGGACACTTTTAGAAGTAGGAATATCGGCTATTGATCATACTTTATAGGTTTGGGTGTCGATTTTGTAAATATTTTCTTTTCTCTTTGGTTTTGCATTTTTTATTCAGCGCTTTTTGCGTTGTTTTGTACGTTTCAAATCTTATGAAATGAGATGTGTGACAATTGCCTCACCTTCTATTAAAAAAAATATATTGATTTCAATAATGGTCCCCCACGTGGGAACCGTGAAACTATTTTTTAACTTTAAAATGTGACCATGTGCCTACCCGCTCCTGCATGCAGAAAATAGTTTGTTAACTTTAACTTTTTTAAAAATTGATTTCAAAAATGGTGTTTTTTTTTTTTTTCTCGTCGAATGTATGTAGAAAATAGAAGCTAGATGAAGGCCATGATGGAGATGGAATGAACGACGCACCTGCATTGGCCATGGCGGACGTGGGGATCTCAATAGAGTATCATACTCTACAGTTGCAACAGAGTCCAGTCATATAATCCTCATGCCGACATTATATCAGGAGACGTTATAGGTGACCCATTGCTCGGCGATGCTGACGCTGCTCGCAAGCGGGGCAAGCATCTCGTTGGGGATGCCGACCATGACCTCGATGTCGGTGTCGCCGAGAGCGCGGAGGGCATCGGCCTCGACTTCAAAGAGCTTGACCTTGTTGAAGCCATTGTCCTTGAGGAGGCGGACGATGATGTCAATCGATAGGGGGTGGGAGGAGTGTGTGCCCTAGTGAAGTGGGTAGAGGAGGAGCCAGAAGAAGATAGCATGCTCAACCCAATTTTTTATGAGAAAACAAAAATATATTAGAGATCAGTTGACATTTTGTTAGAGGAAATATGCCATCTAAAGACATTGTCGTTTCATTTGTCATTTCTAATTACTAGTTAACCGATGTGATGTACGTACTTTTACTAACCAAATCTTTATGATGTTCAAGAATTGAGTGTATTTGTAATAAGCTCGGGCTTCATAATCGGAAATGTTAAGATAATTATAGTCAATTAGTCACACATTATATAATTACTCATGTACATTCATTTCTCAAATATATAAAAATACATTTCTCATTTCATGTTTCCTCTCAACAGTTCCCTTTCTTAGGTCAAAATGAAACAATCGTGCCAAGACTAATCACATGCACTCAAATCTCACAAGTCACACCGTGGCAACCGGCGGCCGTTCCTCTCCAGCAAACCTTCTAATACCACCCTCTTCTTGTACTCATTGGAGTCCATATCAACCTCTCTCGGTACTATTCTATCATCCGTTGCCGCCGCCGCTGCGGTGGTCGCCACTCTCATGAGTTGCGATACGTAGAAGCAACAGCACAAGCAAACGACCGCTGCAGCGCGATCGGAGAAAACCAAGATCGCCAGAAAAGCCATCATAATGCACAGTCCAGCACTTGGTCCAAGCCTGCTGGCTCGAGCCGAATCACGATAGGTTCGGGTCTTAGACCCGGTCCGGATCGAATCCGGTTCTCTATGTTTGGGTTCAATTCGTGCACGTTGTCGCTCCTCGCCACCGCGACTACTCTGCGAGGAAAAAGAAAAAGAAATCGATCATAATTATAGTGATAACGAATTTACTTATATTAGTATAAAACAAGAGCACGTCAAGATTCGCGCTTCTATCTCCCAACACGACCGGATGCACGTGCGGCGCAAGTGTCAACCGTGGCCATCAATTATTGGCTTTGGACCAAATCTAGCGGGGCCCAGAAGACACTACAGCTCGGACGTTGACCACGTATCCCTCCCGCCGCCGCCGCCGTTGAAAATATTGCCGACACCAATAAAAACTCAGAAGAAAGGAGAAATCTCTCTTACCGTGGAAGAAGACTTCTTGGCGCAGACGCTCCTCTCCTCCACCGCCGGAGTCGCTTTACTTAGCTTGGCGACTGCCTTGGCCGGAGCGTCGATGAGGAAGGTCTTCTTGGTCTTCTTCTTCTGGAGCCCGGAGTTCGTCGACAGCCACGACGGCAGCTTGCGCTTGGAGCCGGCGTTGGGCGGTGGCCGTTCCGGGTCCTCCGAGTCCGCCACCGGCGAGCCGAGGAAGCAGCAGGAAAAGCAGAAGGCATGGTTCCTTCTGCTATGAACTCGTGGTGAGCTCTGCTCCTGATCAAAGTACATAATTGGAGTTGGAGGAGGGCAAAAAAAGCTGGGGAAGAAGGAAGGATATGCGCCTCCAATTCTCTTTGGAGAATTCCCCAGCCTTGTTTTCATAGACAAGTTTGTACTTGGAAGCAATCAATTTATTAAAGTCTTAATACATTGTTGTCGCGATAATAAAAAGGTTAATTATACTAAATTTATCAATCTTCTGAAGATGCCAAATATATTCAAACTTTTTTTTATTACAAATTTGACACTTATATTTGTTCCTTTCGAAACACTATTCTAAACCATATTTGAAAGGTCTGAATTGGAATTTATTAGTTAAATCATATAAGATTAAATGGAAAGTCATGTGTGCATCAGTTAGGGTGTTCATGGGAACCGAATAGATTCAGAACCGATTGAAACTTATCCGATCAAATAGGTTTTGAGTAAACCCGAGTTTAATTCGGATATCAGTTCAGGATCCAACACATTGGGTACCCAAAATTGAAATCGAAACCGATATCTGAAACTTATACCCTAGAACATGTTCGTTTGCAGGTTCCAACAAGGTACTTGAAACTTGTACTACACCACAAGTTTCGAGTAGAATCTTCAGATCCCAACAAGCAGGTATGATCCGGATTCAAATTCAAAACTTAGGAGCTGATCCTATATAAGATAGGATTTAAATATCATTAAAAATATAGGATACCCGGAGACCAACTCACCCTAAGTATCATACATGATGTCTTATATGACATTTAATGGGTAAAAAAATAGCTGGAGAATTAACGATGGATATGAATGAAACTATAATTAAAAATATTTGGATATATTTGAAACTTTTCAAACATTTGGAAAATTTTGAGATAACGTAACAAGCTGGGATAAATTTAGTAAATAATCATAATAAAAAAGTATTATTATTTTTTAATTCAAAGTATAAATCTTTTGGATTCAATTTCATGTTTTCCTATAAGATGAAGTTGGATTTCTAATAACAATAAAATATTTAATTAAGTTGATCCAACTGTGCACAGATATTTGATTTGACTCTTTAGAGATCATGCAGACATTATTTGTACACGATCCAAAAAGATTTGCTAATAGCCTAATACAACTCAAGTTCATACCCTAATTTAATTTTAGATATACAAGATTTCTTTATTGTAAAAAAAATGAACATTTGTCAGAGCAAAAGAGCAATAAATAAAATAAAAGGGCAAGAAAAAGGGCATAAGACACTTTATGAAACAATTTTTTTTTAATTGTTTGAAAAGATATTAAAGTGGGTCACCAAACAAAAAGAATTAATTACATCTCCAATATTATGATCTTACCATATAGAAGAACACATCTTCTTTATGTAACAAAAAGGATTAGGATAAATCTAAAAGAAATAAATCAAATTTAATTAATCTTTTGACTTTTTAGATCTCCTTTGATTCGCGTTCCACTTTCCATGAAGTAGTACTTTATATAATTCATACTTAATTTATTAAAATTGGACAAACAATAATAGCTAAAATTAGATTTTTAA
The DNA here is from genome assembly GCA_034359265.1 of Canna indica. NCBI lineage: Eukaryota > Viridiplantae > Streptophyta > Magnoliopsida > Zingiberales > Cannaceae > Canna > Canna indica. The sequence goes on from CP136897.1 coordinate 17,414,938, forward strand.
AACAAAATTTATTTTGATGTAGTTAATTGATTACAAGTTAGTTTAATTTTGGTCCAATTAATATAATTTTATGAGATAAATTCATGCTATTTTCTTTTTTATATAGAATTGAATCAAATTCTTCTAAAGCGTAAAAAAAAAATTTGATGTAATTATGGTAAGTTAAGTGTAATTGTGTGTATGTGATGCAATTTATTTTATAGCTTAGTTGGGTGAATTTTGATCCAATTATCATTCAAAAATATATTAATGAATTAACTTAACATTTTCAAATATAAAGAATTGTAGAACATAATTATGAAAATATAGTTTTGTTTTTTTATCATCCATTATTTTATATTTGAAATACTAAATTTTTAATTTGCATTTAAATCTCGTTTGTAAGTATTTTTTTATATATTTTACTCACTTTTTATTATACGAATAGTAAATTTAGAGAGATTGCAATCCCTTACAATGGTGTCCTAGCTTTGCTGGAAAATAAGAAAATGCAACTTCTTAAGTAATTTTATTATTATTATCAAAAGATAGATAATTATATTGAAACTTCAAAAAGAATTAATACAAGATTCCCGAACCAGTAGCATAAAAGATAAGAATGAAATTTCCAAACAATTACATAGTGAACAGGAGTAATCTTAAAAGAGAGTACCGATGTTTGTTTGAAGACATCCAAATTCCTCTGCAAGAGAGTGAGCACTAATCCAAATGTCATGGTGACTAATGTACTTATCCTCAAAAAATTTAACATTTCGTGCTAACCAAATCCGTCATAGGATGAAGGCAATGAATGTCATATTTTCAGAACAAGTAGACTCCAAATTTAGCTATCTATACAACTTCAACCACCAATGTCAGATAGAGTCTAAAGGTAAATACCAACCCTGTCTACTGAAACCAAGCCGATGCCAAATCTAGGACATATGAGAGCAAAGCACAAAATAATGCAACACAGCCTCGATCCACTTCCTTATTACAATGAAGACATATATCAACAATTTGGAGGAATCTTTCTCGCAACTTTTAGTGCACAAGGAATCCCTCATGCATTAACTTTCACATGAAAACATTTATTTTTGGAGGTGGTTTAATGTCCTAAATAGATTTCCACAAGTCCTTAGTTAAAATGGTAGAAGCCTCAGTAACACGAGGATGATAAAATTGAAAAGCAACCTTGTAGTCTAATACTGCAGAATAAATATCATTCTTCTTCAAAGCCCAAATAAGTTTATCTTCTTGAGAAGTAACTTACTTGACCTTTCGTAGGTAAGTCATACTTTACTTTTATATTTATATATATATATATATGCATAATAAATTTATCTTCTTAAGAAAGTAACTTATTCATACTTTATATATATATGCATATTAAATTTATCTTCTCAAGGAAGTAACTTACTTGAGCCTTCCTAGGTAAGTCATACTTTACTATATATATATATATATGCATAATAAATTTATCTTTGAAGAAGTAACTTACTTGAGCCTTCCTAAGTAAGTCATACTTTACCTATATATATATATATATATATATTCTTATATTTGATTTTTGCGACTCCTCACTCGCCACCATCAACATCCCTCCTTCATCACACTTTTCTTCTGTATCCCTCACTCATTGTACTAGGGGTGAGCATCGACCAGTTAAATGATCCATTAATAATTTTCCAAACCAATCGATTTTTCAACATCATTAACCATAAATCAATCAATTAACTTCAGTTAACACTACTAGAAATTGAGTCTTCAGCAACGGCTATCAGCAACGGCCGCTCAAGCCGTTGCTATTTGCAACGGCATTCTTACGGCCGCTCAAGCCGTTGCAGATATATTGTATCTGCAACGGCTTTCTAACGGACACGCAAGCCGTTGCTGATGATTTTAATTATCAGCAACGGCTTTCTAACAGACAAGTGAGCCGTTGCTGATGATAACTTATTAGCAATGGCTTTCTAACAAGCGAGTGAGCCGTTGCTGATATATTTATATAGGTCGCAGATCGCGTCCGACCCTTCTTCCTCCCGCTGCTGTCGCCGCCGCCTCCTCCTCCCGCCTCTCACCGCCGTTGTCGATGCCGAGCTGCCGCTGCCGACGCTGCCGTCCGTCCTCGATCGTCGATTTCAGGTAATCATCGCCGTCTGGCCATCTCTCCCCGTTGCGGCCAGCGGGAAATCCGACCGAAACCCTATTTTTAGGGTTTCGGTCGATGGCCGCCGCCGGAGCTTTTACAGTGTCCGGACACTGTACTCCGGCGCCGAAAATTGCAGATTTATAGTTTTTTAATTTTTTTTATATATGTTAATTAATTATTTAGATTAATTGTTTAATTTGTTAGATTAATTATTTAATTTGTTAGATTAATTATTAGGGTTTAGATTAATTTTTAGGATTTAGATTAATTTCGGAATTGTCCACTTCGGACGCGTGCTAGAATCGTCCACTTCGGAATTATTTTGCAGGCTCGCTATACATGGGCCAAGGACCAAAGGCCCTTCATTTATGCTGCTTGGGAGGCTATTTCCCGGGCAAGGTACAACGGGCAGCTGGGGCAAGCTCGGTCCCAGGCGATGGCCCGAGCTGGGACCACTAACATCGCGGAGACTCGGGGATATGGCCCCGATTGGATTACTCCGGATATATGGGTCCAGCTCGTGGGAATATGGTCGACGGATCGATGGCAGGAGGTTTCTCGGAATGCGGCTAGAAATCGCATGTCGGGGGGAGCAGCGTGTCACACCGGCGGCTTTGTTGCATTTGCAGTCCACGCGAACCGTATGGTAAGTATATCTTTTAATTATATATTTTATTTGTCACTATGTGTACTAATTAATGTATTTGTTTTGTAAATGTAGACGACAGTGTCGGATGACGGGACTGTCCAGCGACCCTCCCCGATGGCGGTGTTTGAGCGGACTCACCGTCGAGCACATGGGACGGGGGAGTACATCGACAACTGCGCTGCATACATTATGGTAACTATATATTTGTTTAAATTATTCATTATATATTTATAATTTAAGTTTTATGATAAATATTAAACAAAAAATCAAACTCGAGTAGGAGACCTACAGCCAGACGGTGGTGCAGCGCGGGGGTACCCCCGAGGACTTTGACGCAGCAACGTGGGTCGAGGCCGCAGGTGGCTGGGACCATGGCCGCGTATATGGCTTCGCAGATAGTGGTCATGCGCGAGCCGTACTAGGGCCACTTGGGGCACCGACCCCTCCGGTCGCTGGTGAGCGGCCGTCCACCTCTAGATCCAGTTATGATCATAGTAGCAGAATAAGGACTCTAGAGGACACGGTCGTGCGTCAGACTGAGATAATGGAGCGCCAGAGTCAGATGATGGCGGATATACAAGCTATGCTATGCAACATGTCAGGTCATCCCGAAGCAGGCATCTCTTCCGCATCATCTAATCCATCGTCCTCGAGTCAGTCCACGCCAGTGTACACTCAAGCACTCCAGACCCCGCCATATGATCCAGACCATCCTCCATCGTCATCGTGAGATTTTTTTATATTGACTTTGTTACTGAGATATTGGACTTGTTTAATTTATTTTGTTTGGATATTGATACTTCAATTTTGCATTTGAATAGTTTTTATACTATTGTGGATAATTATCAATATAAATATAATTATTTTGATGTATATCTTGGTGTATTTGTGATGTGTGAATGAATGTGTGTATGAGTGTATGGGTGTGTGAGTTATGTATCAGATAATGTATCAATGTATCAATGGAAATTTTAAATTTAAATTTTTTCGTTGCCAGGTTCACATCATCAGCAACGGCTTTCCCACGGCCGTCCGTGGGAACGTCGTTGCTAAAAGTGTATTGAAAGCCGTTGCTGATGACCTACAGCAACGGCTTAGCGACGGGATTTTACTAACGGCGTTGCTACGGACTCAGCGGTCGTTTCTATTAATGTTATCCGCAACGGCTCCGGGTCCGTGGCAAAACCGTTGCAAATAATATTTTTAGCAACGGCCCGAGCGACCGTTGCTGATCCATTGCTAAGTTATCAGCAACGCGATTTTCTGCCACGGCTCCATTGCAATGGCTCGGCCGTTGCTGATGCTCTTCAGCAATGGCTCAGCAACGGCATCAGCCGTTGCCGATGCCCATTTTTCTAGTAGTGTAAGCGGTACTTCGATTTTGATTTTTGCAGTTTGATTAATCAATAAAAAAATTTAATATATAAAAATAATAAAATTATACATATTGTAATATTTATTTCAATTGTGACTTACAAAAAAAAACAAATCAAACATAATACACATAAACAAAAACTCAAAAGAACGATAACATTCTCAAAAACAATTGCAAAAATTGGATTTGGCGATTGCCATCTCTTCTGTCAAGTAGAGTACAACTACTATGGAGTCAAATTGAATGGAAATTATATGGAGCTCCGCATAATTATTTTTTCTAGTTTCGAGACTATCAGTTTTGTGATATTAAAATACATTGACAAACTTATAATTATAAATACCTTATTATAAAATAAATTAACTTACAAATAAATCAAACTATATATAGTTTGTAAAAATAAAAATAAAAATCATTATTTTCAACTCAAACTATTATCTTAAATTAACAAATTAATTAAATCGATTTGAGCCAAACCTAATTTTTAAAATGACTCAATTTTCTTAAATTTGATCTATTTATAATTTAATCAAAACTATCTTTATATCATCCAACTTATTTTTTTCAAAATTTTATAATATTTATTAATTGATTTTATATTTAATTGGAAAAATCTTAATTTATCAATAAATAAATTAAGTTTTACAAATATTTTACAATTATATTAGCAAATAATAATTTGTAAACTAACTACAAATACATAATTAATATTTTATAAATGCTCTCCTTTTCATCTTTATAATAGTTTAATTATAAAATAATATTGATAATTATGTTGAGAAACTAATAACATTGATCTAGAGTTACTCATTTTTTTTAATTGATTAAATTTTAACTTATTTTAAAACGAATATAAAAAATCATATTTTGAGTGTTGAATAATTATTCCTCTTACTTTTATCAATATGTGACTTTCTTCTACAATCATATTAAGTTTCATGAACTGTTTCATATGAATTAATTTGTTATTTAATCAAAATCATATTATTATTAAAACTATTTAATAAAAATTAATATTATTTTTTATAACCAAATAAGTATTCACTAATTTCAACCAACTAAAACTGCTTATTTTCATTAATCAACCGCATTGGAGATCGAAATCAAATTTTCGAAATCAAATCAAAAAATAATTTTCGCTAACCAAACATCAGGTTATAGTTTTGAAAATTAGAAAATATCGATTATGATTTTGAATAATAAAAAAAGGTTTTTATGATTTTGAAAAACAAAACTCATTTAATTATAGAGAAAATTGATGAATCTATCCTAAATCATGAGTCAATTAACAAATTTGTCATAACTTCTTATTTGCACTTAATCTATCCCAAACTTCAAATTCATATCAAACTTCAAATTCATATCAATTATATTTCACATATGCTTATTAATGTAACTATTATTTTTCACAAATGCTTATTAATGTAACTATTATTTGCTAACATATCAGTCTACTTAGCACAAAAAATAATATTTTTTATTAAAATTTATCATGTCAATAACTTCAAATTCATATCAATTATATTCCACATTGATATTCCACAAATGCTTATTAATGTAACTATTATTTGCTAACATATCAGTCTAGTTAACACAAAAAATAATATTTTTTATTAAAATTTATTATGTCACCAAACGTTAGTATATACTAATGAAAAAATTTAAAAAAAAAAAATTGTAATATATGGAAACGTAGTGTCAGGTAGAAGGGGAGAAGGGAAGCTTTAGGATTATTTTTTTATTATTTTCTTAATTAGTATATGCTAACATTTACTAATGTGATAAATCGTTACCAACTAGGCTATGGACATCTGACAAAATAATTGCTCGTATTCACACGCAAGTGTTGTGAGTTCTTCATTTGCAATTATAATGACATCACTTCGACTAAATAGCATCACTGTTTTCTTGCTTTATATGCATAAATACGTTTTTTATTTGTAATTATAATGGCATCAGTTAAGAGTAAAATAACATCACAATGCTGTTTTCTTGCACAACAGTCTTCTTCCAATAAATGTCAACTCAAAATGTTGTCCATCCTAACATTTCATATTACTTTTAACACAGCTAAGAAAAAAAAATACATGATACAGCAACAAATTGATGCATATCAGCAGAATAGAGAAATAAATCTCACTCAAAATTGTATCAAGAACCTTGATATATTTCCTTGTCATTTTCGAGAAAAGAGAGAATAAATAGAAGCACCAGCAGAAGCTGCTCGTTTCCTAACCTGTTAGAAGATACCATCAGGATTGTACGAGGCAAAGCAGATGAACAATAAGCAAGGTGACAGCTTTGCAGTACCACAAATATAATTAGAAGATACCATCAGGACTATATAAGGCAAAGCAGATGAACAATAAGCAAGGTGACAGAGCTTTGCAGTACCACAAATATAAGTAGAATTGTTGATACCTTGTTATTGTTAAATAGGTCCTCAGCTAGGGCTTCCATTTGCTTCCGCTTCTTCTCTTCTTTCATGTATTGTGATGTTTTGTCGCCTTCACAATCAGATTCTCTGAGAACAAACATTTTGTTGACTTAAACAACAAAAAAATTCATTGGAATGTCGAGAAAATAGGTTGTACGTACTTGTATGGATCTTTTGAAAATGGAAAAAGGTCTTTGAAACTGTTGCCCGATATGGTCTCTTTCTACAGTCATTTGATAAATGCATCATTAGCTAAAACTAAACTGTGTGCATGTCATATTGAGCAAAATCGAAAAGAAGCCTACCTTTCTAAAACATTTGAAGTTGACAACTTCTTTGGTACTGGATCTCAATGGTGATGCTGTCATGATATTTCGCACAATCAGACCTTGACTATATAAGATATCTGAATTTTCATGTCTGTCAACAATAGATTCCTCAATTTTCGCTGTTCTTTTTATAACTCCATCCTCATTCATGGAATCTAATGATTTTTGGTAGGTGGGAATAGTGGAGCAGCTATCATTGTTCTCTTTGCCATCACAGCTTACAGCAACCTTAACCTCAGATCTTTGTGAAAATAAACCCTCATATTTATTCATGGCAACTTGAGGTTGTGATGTGTCATTGGCATGATCTGAAGTTGCAGTGTCCATTTCAATGTCAGAAGCTGCTACTATAGTCTCATCAGTAGAATGAGAAGATGAAACAATGTCTGCGCGAAATGTTTCAACAACTTATTATCAACATACAAGAAAAATTCTAACACAAGTCAAAATTATGGTATTCAAGCATGTCAGAGAACTAAGTATTACTGAAGAAGGTCCAATGATGATTACAAGTAGAAATGCTCCTCATCTACTTTAGTTTGACATTTAAATGTTAGTCTCAACTGACTGACTTGGTTACTATAATACCTTATGATTGATCACCAGGTATAATGCTGTTTTTACACTATCATAGACCAAAAAAGAGACTGAAAATAAATTTGTGAAAGCTTTAGAATTATCACTGACTTCCACCTCATCTTTCCATAACCAATATGCTACAAAGAAAGACCAATAGAATCTCCTCGCGTTGACAACTGTTCAAAACTCGAGTAGTTCATAAGATCACCATGGTACAGCATGGCTGATGTGTTTAGACAAGCCTAGAGATGGACCAAAAAAGAAACAATACAATAGCAAAATACAAAAATTGAAGCCATAGTAAAAGAAATGTCATCTTTCAGACATTAGAGTATTAGGCATATGAAAAGAAGTGTCCAAAGGCTGATGAATATAAGGATCAGAAGAATGTTTTTCGTCAACAAGCAATCGGTATAACTCACACAGAGGGTAAAACATGGAAAAACCATGTAGGATGAGATTGGCATTTCAAAAGAGACTTAATAACCTCATGGGACAAACTGAATTAATTAGAATTACTTGCATGAGAGTCAAAAGGAATCCCAATATAGTCCTTTTTGCAGAAGTTCAACTTCAGAGTGAAATTTATTCCATGAATGGAGTGGCTGACAAGTTACAACTTACAAGCATTCAAATAATTGTTTCAAAGCACATTCTTTCTGACTATTAAATGCAGATAGACATGGGTACTTACAAGGAGGTTGCTCAAAGATGGAAGTATCCAAGTTCCCAGACAGAATGACAGCAACAAGTTTAACATCAAGAACCCTGGATAAAGAAGATAGCTCACGGGAATGACTTAATTCATCAGCAGTCCCAGCAGGGACAACTAGAATAAATTGGTAATTCTCCCCATCTGCAGAAGTCTAAGAATTCGCAATAAGTCAGATATTGAAGTTAAAAGAATGTAATTTAAGAAACCTCCTTCAAGGACATTAATATGTCCAAAATGAATTAGGAACCAGACGGAGACCGGGAAACAATCATCTACACTAATGATGATAAAAAAGAGTCCAGGGGAAAACAGTCCAACATAAATAAGCATATAAAAGTAGTAGGTCAAATAAAACTACATTGTATGCTCCTTGATGCTCAATAGTATGTTTTACCAATGTTTAAACTGCTTGAAGTGCAATAACAGAATAAATAAATAAATAATATTGAAATAACCTGTAAGCCATAATGAGCAAAGAATTTATTAAGGCAGGTTTGACAAAGAAATAAACAAGATAAAAATGAATCAAGTACTTGATTAATGAGCTTGAATAAGTACACAAACTAAACCTAGAAATACTTTTTTAAATTCAAAAAGAGAAATCAATAAACCATACTCTATATGAATTTTCCTATCTTACAAGGAGTACTCAAATTCTGTGTAATATTAGTTTGTATTAGGAAAACACAGTTTCTAAGAACGCAAAACACCAGGTCATCATTAGGAGAACCCTTTTTTTATTGAGGAGAAATGGGATCAGAATTCCCAATTTTTTCTTTTTAATCTATATGAAAAATTACTTAAAAACACTAGAAAATGTCAAAAAGTCAGAAAAGGAAAGAAGAGCTAACCAAACTGTTACAAACCAACTTCTAAATCCAAGAAGAGGGAGCACAGATCAACTGGTGGGATCACATGTTTATTTAAATATTAGATATGATATATGAAAAGAAAAAAAAATATTCTAGTATTGTATATTTTATCATTTAATCTATACTATTAAGTATTAACAACTATTTTTTTAATCTGCCAAAGACGAACACCAAGCAGGACAGTCCTGGAGAGAAGATACGGGTGTAGAAGAATAGATCTAGGGAAAGATGAAAGGAACCAAAAGAGGAGAAAGAAAAAGAAAGTTTGGCCCACATCTGTGTTTTTAAATCTGGCCTAGAATTCGATTCGGATTGGCCACTGGGTCAAGGTCAATCAGTCGGATGGTTAAAATCAAGGGTCAAGCCAATGATGTCATAAATATAATCTATTTTAAAAATATCATATAAATATTATATCTTATATGTATATTATGTTAGACATTATTAAATATTATATATTATATTCCAAAAATAATATAATATAATATCTTATATTTTATATTTTAAAACAAGTTATATAGGTTAGATATCTAAAATACATATATGCGAACAATAACAAAAGTGTAGAATTAAAGATTATTAAGCACCATCCTAAATTCCTAATAACATCTTATAATTGATTATTAAACATATATTAGTTATAAAATTTGAGTTATGAGTTTGTTTTATAAAATTAAGAATATATTCAAAAACATAAATACAAAGTTGTTCAAAGTAGCTTGGCGGTGGAAATACTATGTATTTGCTAGGTGCAGGGTTTAAGTCTCACTAAAATATGTTTATAAATAGAAAAAAAAATAACTGGGGCCACCAATTATAAACAGGCTGGGATTTAGTCCCAGGTTATGATTGGACCAAACCAACCAACCAGGTTGGCCCAGGTTAAAAAGCACTGACCCCATTGCTTATCCATTTATTATGTATTCTCTATGGGTTTTTTATTCTTATGTCAATAGTTCAACATTGTTTATTCCACAGATAAAATACCTTATGCTAGTTTCCTATATAAGCACTTTAAGTTTCCACTGCCTACTAATAAAAAAACCAGTTTTAAGAGTGTAAAGTTGAGCTAAACTCAAACTGGGCTTGGGCACAACTTGGTTTCAGCCTAAGCTGAGCCTAATTTAAGTTTAGTTAAGATTTAAATTAACTAAATGAGCAAAACTTGAACTAAACAAAACTTGGTCATCAAAACCCATTCTCACTAACCTGAAAAGTTCTTTTGGGTCATCATTCATCAAAAACCCAGCCAGTTTTTATTAATCCAGCCAATTCAATTACATTTCTTGTCTGGATAACAAAACATTATGGTCAAGGGTCCAGGTCCCATTTTTTCCCATCCAGTCGGCCAGGTCAGATCAGACAAGGTTTTTGTAACTATGATCATGACATCATATTAAAACAAGGAGGGGATAAACTTCATTTATAAGCTAACATAAAGTACCGTCTACAAGATATATTGAAGAAACATAAACATAGGGAAGACCTGGCTATTTGATGAGAATTCATCAGCACTGACACATTTTGCTCCAACTAGTTCTAGTAATGATTGGAACACTATGTCAAATTTGTACTGCAAGCAGAAAGGCAAGCATTAGCACCAGAATTTCTCAAGGAGAAGTTACACATGGAAAAAAGAACTGCACCATAAGAAGTGATCCCAGAACAAAAGTATAGCCTTCAAGAATCTTCTCCCGAAACTTAGGTTCCACAACCTTTACCAGTGTCCCATCCAGAGACAGATCTGGGACATACCTAGAAAACAAGAACAGTTAGATGCAAAGGTTAACTGATTCAGGATCGGGATGCATCATTTTCTATGCTCATTGAGTATTCCAAGCATAAAACTTTAAAAAGCATAAGCAATGAGCATGTATGAATCAGAAGTATGGGAACTCACGATGTACAGCTTGGAATTTCTGTGCAGATACCCGTATCAGCAAGCAACTGAAAATTCAGATACCAACATAATGGTAAAAGGTCATCATAATTAGAGGAAACTGATATTTTAAATACTGGTTCAATGCAGGTTTCAAGAAATATGGCTGCCCTGGCCAACTTGGGTGAAAGGATTCTTTACAGGGACCGTGTTTACCTTTCTATCATCTGCCCTATCAAGTTTTTTATCAGCCTTGGGATGATGAAGATGCATCTCTGATCTCTCTCAATTAAATTCAAAAAATGGTGACCTACCACTGTATGACAGTGGCTCTTTTTTTCTGACTCTGCTTATTATATTTGTATAACTTTAGTTTCTTCATTGGAAGTTGGATAGAGGTTTTTGGGGTTCTCAAAAAAAAAAAAACAACCAACCTGAAAACCGTCACAAACTAATTTGGATTAGGAAAAAAGGAAAATCAAATCCTGACCTGATCCAGGTCGGATGGGCTTTTAAGGTCAGGTTTGTATTTGGGGTTATTTTTAACAAAGAATCAATCAAGTCAAGCAACCACATTGTGGAGCACTTTCATTTCAACCTGCTCTAGCTTAAGGAAATTGACAGGTCCACAAACCAGGAAGCAAATGTCTAACAGTAATAGATGCAATACTACATCAAAAGTGTACCTATAACACCATATCCGCAGAAAGCAAGGTACCTTAAACCAATCACTGAGAACAATAGGCTTCCTTGCAAGGACTGCTTGGATAAGCTGGAGTGTCACTGGAGAAGATTTTTCAACAAGAACATGTGAACATTCTGAGCTCCAGCTACTGGTTGCATATGCACCTTTTTAAAGGAAGAATTGAACTATTATTAATAAATAGTTAATAATTTCAAGAACCTCATATAGAAAATACAAAGATAAACAATCTAGAGCAGTATGTCAAGGAAAACAGTCATACTAACATATAATTATCAATTCACAACAGTGGATATACAATTGTCAATTAAAATAATTTTCTCATGTAATGTTATCATTCCACTCCCTAGTAAAGGGAATACTTAACAACCGGCACGCTGTGGTCCAGGACATTTATTGACCAGAAAAAGCTAATCAAGTTTCTAACATACTCTTGATAGGCTTGGCATGGCATGAGCCCTCATGACCAGTAAACCTCAGTCAGACTCATTACAGGAATCTGTACAGCATAGTATAAAAACATAGTAACTAAACAAAGGTAATCACTTCTCCAAAAGTTTTGTATAGCTTCAAGTTGCCAACATAGCCCTGACAGGCTTGGCATGGCATGAGCCTCCATGAGCAGTAAACCTCAGTCTGAATCATTACAGGAGTCTCTACTCTCTACAACATAGTATAAAAACATAAAAACATAGTAACTAAAACAAATTAAATCACTTATCCAAAAATTTTGTATAACCCTTTATATCCAAATATCCTAATAGTCCAAATACATTTGCCACTCACTCATAATCTACATATAAGGATAAAGAAATATGCATCCCACAATATGCATGTGCATAATACCATATGTTTCAGAAGTTCAGTTATTATGAATCTATCCAAATTTAGGGATGGTAAGGAAAAGGGAATAACTTAACAGGACTTTTGTAATCAAGCAACTAACTAGACAAGTCAGAGAAAAATAGAAAATGCTTAAAGATGAAGCAAATGGAGATATTGAAAGGTAACAAATTATAGAATATGAAACGCATAACAAAGAAGACTGACATTGCTAAATACAAATTGTAGACAAGAAACATCTGATAGATGTTGCACATGATATATGCTAAATGGATTATAGTAATAATATTTAAAGACCCACATAACTGGCCACTCATGATAAACCATAGAGCTATAACTTCTTCAAAAACAAGTAATTACCAAAAGAAAAAAAATGTATAGGAAAAGTACATTCACTACCTTAGTTAAGTATATTTAAGAAATGCAAACAACCATAATGTGAATGAAGATCACTATGGAATAGAATTCATAAATTACTGATAATTTTAAACAATTTTTGCTTATTAAGTATCAAATAATGAAATAGTGACTCATGAGAATAAATGTCATTAAAAACAACAAATAACACTGCCATGACTTAATTATCAAATGCGTAAAGTATCTAACCAAAACTGGGTTAAAGATCAACTCTATAATAAAGAATCCACCATTTCAGTTAGTTGATTCTTCTACAGAAAGGAAAATGGAACATAAGAGTCCAAATGTACTTGGTCATTCAGGTGATCTATGTTATACAGTTGTACATGGTGCCTATTGGATAAGGTACAGTATAGTAATTCCAAGACTAAATATATTAAGGAAAGAAAAGAAAATTACAATGCACTGGTGCTGCCTATAAAGTCTGCGTAGGCCATTTTTTGGTTCAGCCAAACATGAAAACTCCAAGATAGGGTCTAGGAAGCTATCTGGGCCTAGATTTCCTGATCCTTATATTAAGTAACTGATTATAATAATATGATTCTTATTAAAGAGCAACATAATTTGAAGAAAAATAGAACATAAATATATTTAGTATTTTGATAAATACAACAAGAACAAGAAACTTTTTCTAACAAACTACAAGCAAAAAACAGTTTTCTTATTTGCTTATGCAACAAATTCAGAGATGTTGGCTATCTTATTCACTATGCTTTTTTCCAGCCACGGTACTTCCACTTGGAGATCAATTATTATGATGTGCTTCCTTAAATCTATCCTTCTGTCAATATTTAAGCAATATCTTCAGTTGAACAACCTCCAAAAAACTAAAGTAAAAAATTCAAATTCTTAGGAATATAACAATCAAAATAATCAAGATGAACAGTGGGTATAAAGAACTTGTATATTATTCAAAAGTTAATACGAGTAGACTACATAGAGTATGTTGTGAAATATTTGGTAAATATAAAATATTTTAGGTGAATTTTACCAACCAATAGCTGAAATTGTTGCCTGAAGCACTGGATTCAACGGGTTGGTATTCACAGAATGGAAAAAGATGTTGAAAGGAACGTAAGAGAACCTGCCAGCACACCATCCACATCAGAAATATGTTAGTAGGCGGCTTACATTAAGAAAGAAAAAAGCAGCATGGAAGATATTCTTGGTGGAGAAGACAAGACAACATCAACCATCTAAGTAATGAAGCTGTAAGGACAGGACTCAAAGTCAGATGTATTATTCACCTGAAGGTTGCATTGGCAGTACCGAAAGTAATATAGTCTCCATCCTTAAGCATTACCACTTGGTTTTTCTTCAACCGAGTTGCGTCAGTCCCCAGTTCTTTGTTGATAACTGTGCCAAATTTTGAGCGGTCTATTATATTCACACATGAGGGATCACCTGTGATCATGCTTCCGGAGAGATCTTGAGAAGTCATTTTATCAACAACAATCTCGGCATGTACTCGAGAAATTGATGTGTCCATTTGAACAACCACATCACAGTCTACAATAAGAATCACAACCATATGACAATGGAATGATGTACAGAAATTCGAAGTCAACCAATTGATTTAAATAAATACGGTGTTGCAAGAATGGCACCATAAAAAATTGCTTTTTTTAGAGAAATAAACATATTGTGAATGGGATAGCAATAAAATATATGTACTGCTGACAGCATCTAGGTCCATACAACAATGATGTTATGTTTATGAAGCAGGGATATCTAAAAAATTGGTTTGCTGTAAATCATTTTGAAAATATAAATTAACACTATGATGAAGGTTAATAGTTCAATACAGCCTACACTTGGGGGATTTTAACAGATATAGTCAAGTAATTGATTTTAAATTAATTTATATATGAACTTTTGTAACAATCATAGCTAACGATCAGTCTCTCATAAATTGGACCATTAGTTTGATAGTACGGCTCTATTTATGTGGATAACTTACACTAACATCATACCATGTATATAACCAATGCAACAAATTAATTAAAAATAAATAAATTCTTAAGTTTTTATGTCTACAAAGAAAAGTATGAAAATAGAATGTCTAGGTCTTGAGTAGAATATGTATTACAAGTAAAGAATCTCATGTGTTTTAATTGATTTGCGAAGTTGACAGTCCATATGGCATGCTGATTGTGTACATCATCAGCACAAACAAATCTATATTGGTAAAATAGAAGGGGGTGATTTCATAGAATGCATGATTTGGGGATGATCGATGTACACATCATTAACCTTGCACAACAAAGAGGCTATTTTTGACTTCTCGTGACTTGAATTTGGTTTCGTAGGACGTGATGGTTTACCATTGTACCAAGGCTCACAGTCCCTATGTTGGCAAACTACATGCCCAAAATATGAGGTCAAGGGCGCAAGAGTTGGTTCTAATTATAACAAGGTTAAAACTCTCCCCAATTATTAGATAATACAAAAATAAGATATTCACTTGCTCTTCCACCATTCTATCATTTTCTGAATATCAGTAAGCAATACGAAAACAGACATCCTCACACTGGCCTTAGAACCTAAACCCTAAATGCTCCTCATAGAGAAAAGCAAGAAAGAAATCATAAAGTTCTAACATTTTCAAGTATGCTCTACTTAAATTTTTAAATCCTAAACCCTCGAACATAAAAATGCTCGTCACAAAGAAAAAGGGGACGAAGAGTAGAAAAATCTGACCTTTCCGACCAACTTTGTATATCCCTTTGGAGAAGATGTAGTACTTCTGCGTACCTGCAAATGGAAGAAAAATAAAATCTAAATTGAACCTATAAATGCTCGATCGAGCAAAAAGAAACCGGAGAAAATTACCTCGAAGGGGATCAACAGGAAAGAGGCACCAAACCATCTTTCACGTGCTTATGGCACGATATTTCGAATCATTTGAAGGAAAAGGAGGGTGCAAGAAACCCTATGAGCCGATGTTTGCCCAATAGCTTATTTGGATTTGCTCTCTTCGTTCCCTCGTCTCTCCACTTCGGCGTCAGCCCAGAGTGGTGTAAGTTTCCGATTTCTTTTGTTTTTAGGCATATACAGTGAATTTTGGATACAACCCTGTTTAGAATAATAACGGAAAATGTCAGTTTAGTCCCTGATATACACGTTGTCTTATTTGGGCTCTCAATTTCTAAAACTCCGTTCGTTGAAACATATTTCATAAAAAAAATAAATTTCATAATAATTAAAGAGAAAATTATTTGAAATTGAATTTTTTTTTTTTTACTCTTATATTTTGTCATTAAGAATTAAAATAAGACCTGAAAAATTCTATTTCTCTTATTTGAAATAACAATAAAAATATAATTACTATATTATTTGATTGCTCTTACATATAAATAATTTTATAACACAAAAATAGATATACAAGACATAAATAAATGTTACAAATATAATAATTTTGACCGTAAATAAAATTTCTTTATTAATAACAGGTGTCAAAATAAAAGTTTAGTCAGTTTAATACGCTTTAACTAGTGGCGTAGCCAGAAAAATACCTAAAGGGTCCAATTTAGAAAAAAAGTAATAAAAATTATTAGAATACTTCGATGTGAAGTTTTTAATTAAAATTTCAATATATATATTATAAAATTTATTTTCTTTTTTTCATATTTAAGAAGTATTGCATAATAGATTCATTTTCAATATTACCAAATACTTATATTCCTTTTAATATAAGTTATCAAACAATCATTCAAAAGTTCATTTGTCATTCGATTACGTATATGACTCTTGATAGACTTCATTACTGAAAATGTTCTTTCCACACTTGCAGTAGCAATCGGCAAAAACTAATGCAACTTTATTAACAAATTAATTAAATTATAAAAGCAGTGTCAATTTTTCAACTCTCTTTCTAAACTCACGTGGCTCTTTGTGGAGTTTTTTGTGTTCCAATTCTACCCTTAATTTTTGTGTTAACAGATATTTTTCACAAAAAATTTGCCCTCAATTGTTTAACTCTCTTTCCACTTTCCCACTCAATTTTTTAACTCATTTTTTAAATGGGAAAAAGTACAAAAATATCTCAAACATTTTCTCACAAGTACTAAAATGCCCATAAAGTTTTTTTGAATAAAAAATATCTCTTATGTTATGAAATTGGATACAAAAATGACCCTATAAGTACATGACGTTAATGGATGGATAATAGAGTTGACATGGGCTGATGACTAAAACTGATGACGTGGACATGTGGCGTACAAGCAGACCAATACGTTTTCTCACGGGCACTAAAATGTCCCTAACATTTTTTCACGGGTACTAAAATGCCCATAACGTTTATTTTGGGGTTAAAATACCCCTGGGGTTATTGAAAATGGTACAAAATTGACACCCAAGCTAACTTCTATTTTGTGAGACTTAACAGAGTCGCATATGTTGACTTTACACGTAGCGCACATGCAGAGAGCAACTTGCCAAACAAGCGACACATAAGATGCAATGTAGGGGTGAGCAAAAAATCGAAAATTTGGTTAATCGAAAAATCAGTCCGACACTAATCTGTCGGTTTCAGTTTCGATTTTTAGTTTTCGACAGCTTGAGGTGGCACCAATATTAAATTAGCCTCAGCCTAGGTTCGGTCAATCGGTCGGTCGATCGAACAAGGCCAAAATCCGGCAGTGGCTAATTCAGTCGACCGATCGGTCGATCGGACAACAGAGGAATTAAATCTCGACCAAGTCGGTCGACCATCCGATCGACCGAACATAGTTGCAGAAGGGCAGAACGCCAGCGGTCGCTGGGCGGTCGATCGGTCAGTCGGCGTCCAATGGACGAAAAAAATGCCTATTGAAGAGCCGTTCCATGGGAAGGGTTATAAATACCCCTCACCAACCTTCATTAAACACTCTTAACCATTAAGATAAGCTTCCAAAGTGTGATTTGTGTCTTTTAAGCTTGATTTGCTCGTGTTTGCTTCTCCAATCGACGATTTCTCTCAAGTGCTCATCTTCCCTCGACTCCGGCTTCGATTCGACCTTAACATCTTGTGGAGTTGGAGACATTGAAGGCTTGGAAAAGAGCTCTTAGTTTTGGTTTACTCTTTAGCTCTTTTCCTTGTAATTTTACTTGTTACTTGAACTTATTTTTCATTGATTAGATTGCTAGGTGTGCTAATTGTGTTTTGTCTAGGTGAATAGTTTTGAGTAGTTCTCAAAGGGTTGAGAACTGAGTCCTCAGTTGTATTCAAAGGAAAACACAAGGTCTATAAAAGATTTGGTTAGAAATCCTTGGTATGGAGCCAAGGTGTGGAGTAGGCGGTTGGCCGAACCACTATAATCTATTGAGTTTGCATTATCTTGTGTGATTGCTTATAATTGTGTTTCATACTTGCTAACGAACATCATTTAGTTACACCTACTTTCGGTTGAAGTTGGAATTGAATTAAAAGAAATTGAAATAGGATTAAAAGTCACCCAACGCTATTCAACCCCCCTTCTAGCGTGGGTATTCACTCAACAGTACATATCCACTTGATGATTCAAAATTCATTGTAATTTCGATAGTGAATTTATATGTTAAATTTGAATCTTTTGATGAACCTTTTGATGAGTTGATTTTCGTTGTTTTAGAAGGTACTCTCTAGTCACTTATGATTTGTTCTTTCCTTTATTTTCCTGACACGCTATAGAATACAAATGTGAGTTTTATTTAGAAGAAATTATTTATCTAATCATAAGCTTTATTATGTCAGAATATATGGATATCGGTGATGCTGACTATATTTGTGAAAAATGTCATGCTATGCTAACAACATTTGTGAAGAATTTATTTATCTAATCATAAGCTTTATCAAACAAAGAATTTTATTTTTTGATTTTTGATTTGGTTCGGTTTCGAGTCTGGAAAGACTATTCTTATTCGGTTCCAGTTCAAAAATTGAACCTAACAGGGTCTAAACTGAACCGGACCAAAAATTTAAGTTTGGTTTTTCAATTCGATTCGGTGTGACCCAAACAGTGGACATCCCTAACACGAAGAATGATATAGTCTTACGAAAGTGGACAACTAACGATATTATTCTCTACAAATTCATTCAATAAGATACTAAATTTTAGAGGAATCAAAGACTTATCCGCAAGATATATTTAGCAACAAATTTGTCCAGAAGCAATCTTAATGATAAACTAGATACAGTGAAAGGTAGGCTCCTCATGGAAGATAGAGTGCATACATGAAACACTCGAGCGGATCGCATAATATTATAATATTCTAGAGACTTGTGTATCATAATATTTATTCATATTTAATATAGGAAAATTAGACTAAAAAATAACAAGGTTTACAAAAATTTTACGTTCTATCCAGGATTTCAAAATTCGCATGTAAATACACAACTTTTACATCCGTTTATGTCATCTACCAAATCATCAAGCGTCGTCTCAAGTTAGCTGACGTGGAGGTAAACAGCGCTTGTGTGGCTGACGACTTCATACGTGGCTGATGACCCCATATTTTTTCTCTCTCTCTTCTCTTCTTCTTTCCAAATGACCCCACTGTTGGCCTAAGGTTTTCTACATTGGTCTTAATCTCGATTTTGATGATAACAAACATGGAACTAATATTTCATTGAGAAATATTTTTAGGTTCCATATCGGTCAGTGTTCGATGTCCTCGATCGAAAATATCGGAGAAATTAAAAAATCAGAAGGACATTAATCGGCGCGTTCGGGTTCGTCGTGAAAACCTCTCGAAGTTCGACGTGTGCACCAAAGACATCTTGGACGAGTCTAAAGAACATATGGAAAGCTCTCCAAGTTGACGCACGTTGAAGGCCAGAACCCGAAAATGAAGCACGCAATAAGAAGGCTGAAAAAATCAAGTTCAACCTAGGTTCGATCAACCGGTCGGTCAAGCGGATGTAGAGAAAAATTTGCAGTAGCCAATTTGATCGATCGGACGAAGCCAAAAATTGGCAGTGGCTACTTCGGTCGACCGACCGATCGACCGATCGACCGAACGAGGCCAAAAATTGGCAGTGCCTACTTCGGTCGACCAATCGGTCGACCGGATAGCAGAGGAGCAGAATCGCGACTCAGTCGGTTGACCCTCTGGTCGACCGAACAGAGTGGCAGAAGCATGAATTACGAGCGGTCGTTGGGCAGTCGATCGGTTGGTCGACCGATGATCGACCAACAATCAATCGAAAGGCAGGAAATGGCTAGATTTCGTGCCGTTGAGCGCTGCTTCACCCGAGCTTTCTTCTTAGCTCTATAAATACCTAAGCCTAAGCCTTCCTTTGACACTTTTGATCACTCCTACACTTCATTGAGTCATCCTTGATCAATTCCAAGCTTTCATTGAGTTAATCTTGTGAACACCCTAGCTTGAACCTTTCATCTCCTTGATTAAGCCTTTATTTCATTGCTTCATTATCAAAGGCATCAAGAGGAAGCTAGGAATCTTGTTGTGGAGCTAAGTAATTTATTGTTTGATTTATTGCTCCATTTATTATTGTATTTTATTGTTTGTTTCTTTGTATTTGTGCTTGTAAGAAGACCTAGTGTTAGGTCTTGTGATTGAGTGGTATCCTTGGTGTAGAAGGTGTAAAGCCACTTGTGTAAACGTAGTTTGCTAGGATTAGTTGAGTTATCCTTAGGTTGAGGTGGGAGAGTGCTCTCGGTAGGAAGACGGGATACTTCTGGGTGTGGAAGTGTCTTTGGTTTGAGAACGAAGACTTTTCGGTGTAAAGTCCTCATTGTAAGAAAACTAATTAATCTAGTTAAACTAGTTTGGAAATCCTAAACGGGGTGCTTAGGTAGTGGAGTAGGCATTGGGGCCGAACCACTATAAATACTTGTCTTAGCATTGGTATTTTGTTTATCTTTATTGCTTCATATTTATTGCTTCCGTTTGCTATTAATATCGTGCTTAGCCTAACTAATCAATAAATGATTAAAACCGAAATTAGACAAAAAGATTAGTTAACATACTATTCACCCTCCCCCTTTAGTGTGGCCATTTCACCCAACAATTGGTATCAGAGCGGGTCGTAGATTGAGATTTCACCATCTCCTCTACATCGTCTCTCGATCTGAAAAATGACACTAGAGTTGGTAGCATCTATACCTCATAGGTTCGATGAATCAAACTTTGGTCTTTGAAAGTCTAGGATGTACACCTTCTTAAAGACTCAAGGTTTAGGTGTTTTTAACATGGTAAAATTTAAATATATTGAACCTAAGGAAGACATTAATGCATGGGACCCAAGAACAAATTGATATGTTTGAATTAAATGCTAAAGCTACAAATTGCATATTTTGTTCTTTGGAAAATAATGTCTTTGAAAAGATCATGCATTGTTCTTTCGCATTCGATATTTGGGTTACCTTAAACATGATTTATAATTATGCAAAAACCACTCAATACGTTTGATGAGGGGAGTGATGACAATTGTCATCCACCCAATACTAATATGGTTTTTGAAGCCCATAGTGCCTCTAGTCATAGGAGCACTAAAAATCGGAAAATGAAGGTGATTTGTCATGTGTGCAAAGAAAAAAGACATGTGAAGAAGAATTGCCCTACTATGAAGAACAAGACAAAGAAGAAGTCGAATGCTTCCACATCCTCATTTCACTCAAGTGAAGCATCCTCTTGTCATAACTATGAAGCCACTTCAAAAGTTTGTCTCATGGATGCTAATGATGAGGTACACTCTTCTCCTTCTAGTCATGCTAATGATTATAATAATGCTAGCTCTACTAATTCTCTTGACATATCATATAATGAGTTAGTAGATGAATACAAGTAAATGTATGTCTTGCTTGTTTAAAAGGATAATGAAAATAAAAGATTGAAGAAAAATAATATAAGACTTAACTCTCATGTGGATGAATTAAAACTAGAAAATGAGAGAATGAAATCTAGTTCTTTTGATTTTTCCCATGATAGATTGAAACCTGAGCTTAAGGACTTAAAGCTAGGGATGGCAATTCAAACCGGTTAACCGAACCGCAAAATTCGGTTTTGGATAGTGGATTTGCGGTTCGATTTCGGTTTCGGATAGTAAAAACCAAAAACCGTTTAAAATTGGTTTGGTTTCGGTTATCGGGTCGCAATTAACCGGTTATATATTCGGTTTCGATTACCAATTTTTTGCGGTTAACCGGTATTCGAAACTAATTTTGTTATTAATTTTTAAACCGATTATCCGTTTACTATCGGTTTTTTACGGTTAACCGGTATTCGAAATCGATTTTGTATTAATCTTTGAATCGATTATCCGTTTAAAACTGGTTAACCGATTAGTAAACGGATAACCGGTTCTATCCGAACCAAAAATTTTGGTTTCGATTATCCGTGGATAATTGAAACCGAGCCGGTTTCGATTTCGGATATAAGCTTTTGAAACCGACCGATTTCGATTTCGGTTTCGGTTAGCGGGTTTGAAAATCGATTTCGGTTTCGATTAACCCCCAAAAGTGTGGTTAACCGAACCGTTGCCATCCCTACTTAAAGCTTGAGAATGAAAATTTGAAACATGAGAATTCAATAATTATAAGTCAAAACAATAATTTAAAATCTCAATCTAAAGCTTTATATCAATCTCTTGATTCATTGAAAAATGAAGTTGTGTCCTTAAATAAGAAAGTAAACGAATTGAAAATTGTTTCATTTCATAAGAATACTAGAAATGCTTATGTAAAGAATACCCATATTCATCAACATTCTCATGTTATGCATTCTACCATTAGACCTCATGATCATAAGAAGAAGAATGATTTCTCTAAGAATGCTCATACTCATCATGTCAAGCATTCTAATGATAGATCTAATGTTCATAGAAAAAATGAAAAGAAATTCAACGGACATTATTTTTGTTGTGGTATTTTTGGTCATGCTATTTATGATTGTGCATTCAAGAAAAATTCAAGTGTAGCTAGGACACTTTGGATTCCTAGGACATCTAACCCCCAAGGACCCAAATCGATTTGGGTACCAAAGATCTCATGTTCTATTATAGGGGAAGTTACCACACAAGGGTAAGATGAAGTTGGTTGATTAAAGTTGCTTAGGGATTCAAAGATTGTACCATTTCAAAGTTGCAACTTCAAGTCATCATGATGCCTTGTAATAAAATTGTTGGCATCAAACATTTTGATATCATCTCCTATACCTTCTTGCTTAAATTATAATTGGAGTTTGATATATGCTTAATATTAATAGATTTTTCGCTCTTGATAAAGTTTTAAAAATATTTTTGATTTTTGATTTCTGGTCTCTTCGGAGACCTATGTGGCCTGTAATGGGCCTAAGCGACCTTGTGGTTCTAAATCGTAGGCTAATTGTGGTCTTTCGGTTTTCAACCAATAGGAAGGGTTGGAGATCATGTTTTCATATTTATTATTTTTGTGATCTTTTAAAATTCATTTTGGTATGACTTGATTTTATTTAAAACAGATTTCGAACTATTTAGCAAAGTTAGATTTTGAATAAAATCTTTGTTGCTTACTTTACTATCTAGAATGATTAACTTGCTTGAAATAATTATGTCATTATGTTAGCAATGATTTCCTCATGCAAGTTAAATCTAAGGTTAAATGGAAAGCTAACTAGAATGAAAAAGATTAGTTTGGCTAAATTTTCAAGTATAATGTATAACTTCGATAAAATTAAAATTTTAGTGTTATACCTCAATGTTTAAACTTAAACTATGTCTCTATACTCATTATTAATATTGCATGTTAAACCCTTGAATTTTCATGAGTACGTAGAATTTTAGCACTTAGGCAAATTTCATTAAATGAAACTTGGTCTAGGTTGATTTAGAGACCTTCTTTTAAGTCCAAACTAGTTAAACATGCTTAGAGATCTTATTCTTCAAATATTTCATATCTTAATATCTTTTTGATTCATTTTGATATCATGATAATTCCTTTAAAATAAATCTCTACTATCTAGCATAGGTTAAGACTCTTAATGAAACATTGCTTTGAACCTTTATTATTTAGTAAGTTAGCTTGCTAGTTGGTATATGATTTCATTATGATACTAATGAAGCCTACTTGCAAGTTGAGAAAGTGGTAAAATTTGGAAGGCTAAAGGAAAATGGAAAGAAAGTGAAAATTTTAGAATTTCTCAATAAATGGGGTATGAGTTTCATTTTGGCAAAATTTTTGCATAACACCTCTAGTTTCTTGGTAAAATAATTTCTCTATGCTCATGAATGATTTTGCATGATAATTGATTGAAATCTCATGAGTAGATAAAATTTAGCTACTTAGGCAATTTCATGTCATCTAGATTGAATGAAATGTGCTCTAGGTAGAAATTCATTTTAAGTTGAAACTTAATAAACATGTTTGAGCTTACTCATGATTTACATCCATGTGTTTAAAATCGGAAAATCGTATGTAAATGGATAAAATGACAACTAGATCATCTTAGAAGACTCAAAATTGAAAAAGTTTGACCTAAGTCAATAATTTGACTTAGAAATTTCTTTTTGAGCTCAAACTTCACAAACATGTTTAGATTTACTCATGTTAGGTGTCCAAGTGTTTAAATTTGAAAAACTATGAGTAAATGTTAAAAATTGATACTTAGCAATTTCATGATACAAAGTTTGTTGTTGAATGAAATCATGCTAAGGTAAAACTTTGACCAAATGACATCATTTTCATTTCAAACTTGATAAGCATGTTTTAAATAATTATATCTTGATATCTGAAAAGTTTGAATGAAAATTAAAAACTTTTGAAAAAACTCCAATTATTTACGAAAATGCCACTAAAGTATCCTCTTCTCAAGTTGCTCATTTTTCTGATACTTTAAATTTTCATTAGATTTTCAAATGAGACTTGAAGTATAATATTTTAAAATTCACTTATGGTATCGTGATACTCATTTGATGAGAAAAATTATTTCTAAAATGATTTTTGACTATTTGACCGATACTTAAAAATATCGATACTTAAGTTACTACATGATTCTTGGTTTTGGATTTCATTTATCACTTCATGATATCATGTATGACTTGATCTCTTATTCGATGTTTGGCTTTCATTCCTTGAGTTGAGACTTTCACAGTTTTGAAAAACAACCTTTAGAGTTTCAACTTTGAATTTTGATTGATTTTTCTTGTCATTTTTAAGTGATGTCAAAAGGGGAAAAAAATATAGGTAATGGGAAGAAAATATAGGAAAACTATGCTTATAGATAGGGGGAGTTCTATTACATAGACATGCATGTTGATAGGGAGAGAAATCCCATATTTGATATCCTCTATGCTTAATTGTAGATATTTTCTTAAGGATGTTTGTCGTCATCATCAAAAAAGGGGGAGATTGTTGGCCTAAGATTTTCTACCTTGGTCTTAATCTCGATTTTGATGATAACAAACATGGAACTAATGTTTCATTGAGAAATATTTTTAGGTTCCATATCGGTTAGTGTTCGATGTCCTCGATCGAAAATATCGAAGAAATTGGAAAATCAAAAGGACATTGTTCAGCGCGTTCGGGTTCGTCATGAAAATCTCTCGAAGTCGACGTGTGCACCAAAGACATCTTGGATGAGTCTAAAGAACACATGGAAAACTCTCCAAGTTGACGCACGTTGAAAGCCAGAACCCGAAAATAAAGCACGCAAGAAGATGGCTAAAAAAGTCAAGTTCAGCCGAGGCTCGATCGACCGAATATAGAGAAAAATTGGCAGTAGCCAATTCGATCGATCGAACGAAGCCAAAAATTAGCAGTGGCTACTTCGATCGACCGACCGATCGTTCGAACGAGGCCAAAAATTGGCAGTGCCTACTTCGATCAACCGTATAGCAGAGGAGCAGAATCGCGACTCAGTCGGTCAACCCTCCGGTCGATCGAACAGAGAGGCAGAAGCATGAATTGCCAGCAATCGCTGGGCGATTGATCGGTCGGTCGACCAACAATCGACTGAAAGGCGGAAAACTGCTAGATTTCGTGCCGTTGAGCGCTGCTTCACCCGAGCTTTCTTCTTAGCTCTATAAATACCAAAGCCTAAGTCTTCCTTTGACACTTTTGATCACTCCTACCCTTCATTGAGCCATCTTTGATCAATTCCAAGCTTTCATTGAGTTAATCTTGTGAAAACGCTAGCTTGAACCTTTTATCTCCTTGATTAAGCCTTTATTTCATTGCTTCATCATCAAAGGCATCAAGAGGAAGCTAGGAATCTTATTGTGGAGCTAAGTAATTTATTGTTTGATTTATTGCTCCATTTATTATTGTATTTTATTATTTGTTTCTTTGTATTTGAGATTGTAAGAAGACCTAGTGTTAGGTCTTGTGATTGAGTGGTATCCTTGGTGTAGAAGGTGTAAAGCCACTTGTGTAAACGTAGTTTGCTAGGATTAGTTGTATTGTCCTTAGGTTGAGGTGGGAGAGTGCTCTCGCTAGGAAGGTGGGATACTTCCGGGTGTGGAAGTGCCTTCGGTTTGAGAGCAGAGACTTTCTGGTGTAAAGTCCTCATTGTAAGAAAACTAATTAATCTAGTTAAACTAGTTTGAAAATCCTAAGCTGGGTGCTTAGGTAGTGGAGTAAATATTGGGGCCGAACCACTATAAATACTTGTGTTAGCATTGATATTATGTTTGTCTTTATTGCTTCATATTTATTGCTTCCGCTTGCTATTAATATCGTGCTTAGCCTAACTAATCAAGAAACAATTAAAATTAGAATTAGGCGAAAAAATTAGTTAACATACTATTCACCCTCTCCCCTCTAGTACGGTCATTTCACCCAACACCCACTTTTTTTTCTCTCTCTTCTTTTCTTTCTCCCTTTTCTCCTCTTCTTCTCCTACACCTCCATCTCCGACATCGCTGCCTCAACTCTGTCAACCCCAACAACGTCACTGCGTCTTACCTTCTCCTTCCCTCACCGTCGCTTGCCACCTTTGCCTCTCTGCGCACTGCACTGCAGCCCGTCACCTACCCTTATCTTCATTGGACTAGGTCTGAGGACATGAATCCGAGGCAGTGGTCTTGCCCCGTCATTTCCAGAAACACCTCCATCCGTCACCATTTTGGATGCAGTGCGCAGAGAGGCAAAGGTGGCAAGCGACGGTGAGGGAAGGAGAAGGGAAGATGCAGTGACGTTGTTGGGGATGGCAAAGTTGAGGCAGCGACGACGGAGATGGAGGTGTAGGAGAAAGAGAAGGGAAAATGGAGTAAGAAAAGAAGAGAGAGAAAAAAAAAGTGAGGTCATTTGGGAAGAAGAAGAAGAAGAAGAAGAAGAAGAGAGAGAGAGAGAGAGAGAGAGATGGGGTCATCATCCACGTATAAAGTCGTCAGCCACGCAAGTGTCGTTTACCTTTACGTCAGCTAAGTTGAGACGTCGCTTGACGATTTGGTAAATGACATAAACAGATGTAAATATTGTGCATTTACAGGCGGATTTTAAAATCCAAGGTAGAACGTAAAATTTCTGCAAACCTTATAATTTTTCAGTTTAATTTCCCTTTAATATATAAATATATAATTGGTCAAGTTTTGGTGAACAAAATGTAGACTGGACTAGTACTATTGTGCCTGATAGAATTAGACCCAACGACACCCTACAACCAAAATCGAGCCAAAACTAGATGGCTGTGCCCGGGGGCTCCACCCAGCCACACTCCTGAACCTGACTCGAGCCAGATCGAATGGCTCCGCCCGGGGGCTCCACCCGGCCATACAAAAATATTCACGCTCTTCCTTATCACGAGGGATACACTATTACATGCTCGCTAACTCCAGGATCAGCCTTGACTCATTTTGAGCAGTATCCTTGCGAGATTACCGAGCAGCGTTATCACCTCCACCTACAATAAATACAGGCATGTCATACCTCAGGTAACCTAAGTTTCATTTCCATTACTTTCATCTTGGATTCCTAACTTGAGCGTCGAAGTGTCTTTTGCAAGTCCCCTCACTATCGGAGTTGCACATGATCAGGAGAGAGACCGAGCCAGACCGGACTACTCTGTTCCTCAAGCAAGAATAAAATATAATTTAAATATACTTAAACGTGTATATATATATATATATATATACTTTAAATATACTTAAATGTATATAAACCGGTTAACCATGGACTAACGGTTAACTGATACTCAAAAACTGAAATCGAAACTAAAAATCAAAAGTTTAGAAAATAAAAACTGACATCGAAATCGTCAGATCGATTAACCAAAAAATTTAGTTCGATTTCGAATCCGATTGTTCAATTAACCAAATTTTCCATTTTTTCAAAGCCCTAATCTTCTCCCTTAATTAGTTTCTTGCCTTGGAACACAAATCTATAAGTCACAGGAAGAACAAATGTCGTTGTTACCTACTAATTAATCATGATCTAGAAGTTGAGAATATGGTAAGAGTGCAATAACAAATGCTTCGAAAGCCCAAGACGTTCAGAAGTTGAACTAGCTAGCCGTCGTAGGAGCCATGATTTTCAATACCTTACAAAAATAAATGTTGTAATAGACGTGTTAGTCTTTAACACGATGTTTAATGATTTATGTATTCTTCGTTGTGTTCTCCCTCTCTGAATCTTGTATTTCTCATTTCCTCTTTATGAATACAAGATTTTTTTTTTCAAAACAAAAAATCTTAATTATAAACTAAATAGAAGATAAATTTACGAGGATAATCCACTGTTAGAGATAAGAACACATAGTCATAAACAGCTCTTTAACAAGATTATGGTGATTACGTACGTACAATGACTATTTTTATAATTAATAGACATTGCAAATTTAATACTCTCAAGCATATTTACATGCATGTTCTTAAAACTTGTACAACCCACTGAATTCCATCTATTATAATACATGCGTGAATCTTATTGTGTCAAAACTCAAAAAATCCCCTTTGGAAATTAACGTGTGGTACCAATTTGGAATCAAGAAAAAAATAATACTGAAATCGCTTGACCATTCCGTTCTAATTAGTAGAGTAATTAATTGGTCATATTACTATATATAATTTCAAAATTATATTGTGCTAATTTTCCTAAAACTATGCTACCTTGGTCTAATTCCACGAACAGTGCCATGATTAGTGTATCGAGATTTCTCTGTTTCCTTGTATGAAGATTCTTAATTTGGAAGGAGCAGAATATATAAAAAATACATATAAATATTAAGCCACGCATTTAATATATACATATATAGGCAGAGACAAAAACTTCCACGTATGCCGTTGTATTTAATTAATCTCAGACTGTAATTTGTCTGCTAGTTTAAATTTAAAATATATTTATTTATATGCTTACACATATAAAATGTAATGATTAATTTATATGGCATATGTAGACTTATAAGTCAAGTCAAATAACCTAATTTTTCCCAATTAATGCTTTACATATTGAGGAAGAATCGAACAGCTTCAACTATAAACGAGACGAAGGCATTTCATCAAACACCAACGAATGGCTTTACCGGAGAGGAGGAATTTGTTAATGACGACGATGTATTGGATCGTCGTCCTTCTCGCCACTGCTTCAGCCGCGCACGTCGCCGATCTCTTGCTCCCGCACAGTCACATCTGCCTCTGGATCATCTCTCAGTCCATCATCTTCATCGCTTGGAAGCTCTCCAACACCGAGAACAGCGACCATGAGTTGTCATACCCAGTAAACAGTCTTCTTGAGACCTGGTATGACGACGCCGTCCCTTTCTTGCCCACCTCCACTTCTTGGAGCGGCCCGTTGGAGATTGAGCCCCTGCCGCCGGAGGTCACGAAGGAGGTGGTGGTGTCAGAGGAGCGCAGCAAGTCTGCGGCGAGGAGAAGGGCGATGAGGCGGCGGCATTGCCGTGTCGCCGCGCGAGCGGATGCGGTCGGAAGGGAGATTGTCCCGGTGGAGGCTGCGCCGCAGGTGTTCGACAGGGAGATTTTTCCTGTGGAGATCGAGGAGTGGAGGATGCAGGTGTTAGACGAGGAGATTGCGCCGCGAGTGCTCGACAAAATGATTGTCCCGGTGGCGATCAAGGAGGAGAGGAGGTCTCGGGTGTTCGACAAGGAGATCGTGCCAGTGGAGGTCAAGGAGGAGAGGAGGTCGCAGATGTTCGACAATTGCAAGGAGATGGTGCCAGTGATGATCAAGGAAGAGGCTACAGCGGCGGCGCGGTGGCAGAGGAAGGAAGTGGTGGTGGCGGACCAGGACGAGCTGTTCCTGCGAGCGGAGGTCTTCATCAAAAAGCACTACGACAGCTTGAGGCTTCAACGCCGGGAGGAATTTGAGAGCCTTCCTTGGCTCATCTCCTAGCTAGTAAAAGTGTCTTAATTCCCTTCCACAGTTTAAATTTCTTCGACAACTCACGAACAGTTAAAAATCTTCTTTTTTTATATATAATTGGGTGTATATAAAAGTGTCTTCTCTTCCATGTACAATTGGGTGTATACAAACGGGTAACGAGTAATTGTACAATTGGGAAAAAGAAAAAAAAAAGTAATTGTAAAAATGTAAATATTTGTTTAGCTATGCGTGGAATATGTCAGTGAATAAATTTGGCATTTCACGTTCGCCAATGGCTCGTGGCCTCTCTCTTTTTTTTTCACTTTATACTAGGTAGGTAGGTGCATAGGTACGGAAATAGACTTCAAATCAATTAAAATATATTCCGATAAATTTTAGATAAATTCGAATTAAATTCAAATAAAGTCTGAAACAAAAAATGAAAGAATCGATTAAATTCGAATATGATTTCGGGTCCAACATATATATCATGTACCTAGAATCAGAATCGGTAACCGAAACTTTTGTACCTTTGAACATGTAAATGAATAAGTTCCAATAGGGCACCCTGAACATGTATCTTAGAACCTATAAATGAACATGTTTAAACGGGGTACCCGGAACATATACTACACCACAAGTTTTAAGTAAGGTCTGATTCCAAGTCCCAACAGTGTAGAGTTCAGATCCAAAAATGAGGAATCAATCATATATAATATAGAGTTTGAGCATTATGAAAAATACATATTACTTGGACCCACTCACCCCTATATTATACAAACGAAAAAGAAAAAATTTCTCGCCTTCCTTTATATAGTCTCATCATTTTATTTATTTATTTTGTATTATTATTTTTATTTCTTAAAATACTACAAAAAGTATAAATAACTAAATTGACTAAATCCAATCTATAATTCTATCCTCATTTCTTATTCATTTTTCCCTATTCTGGGGCTAGTTGAGTTGTCTCATCCTCGCACTTACACTGTCACACGGTATTGCCATTGCACCTCGGCCCACCCACACGCAACTAGGTCGTACCCACACACGACCATAGCCTTGCACCTCGATCTCGCATGCAGCCATGTCGTGCAACATAGTCTGCTAATTCCCATTGCACGTTAGTTAAAAAAATATTTCTAATTGATTATTCATATTTGTGTCCAATTATCTTATTTATTTTAGTTTTATTATAGACTTCCGCATTCAATTATATACACTATTGTGCACTTCCCTCCACCCTCTCCTCGGATATCTCTACCAATTGCAGCCCTTGATCGAAGATCCCTTCGATGTCTCTCCCCCTCTTTCCTCATCAACCCGTCCACGTCTCCTCCCTTGCCTTTTTCTCCTAGTCCTTTCTTCTTCCCTACCCCCTCCACAAAATAATCTTGAAAAATAACTACGGCTTCCTGACTACAAGTTCCTCCTAAGGTTGTCATCAACTACGATTTTAGTGAGGAGACCTACAAGCCTGGACTGATACTCTAAGATTGAGAGGAATGCACCAATCTCACCAACTGATTTGAGGAATTCAATTAATACAATCTCAAGCTCATCCGCTCCCTCCCCACCACTCATTGCACATGCTCTCATAGATGTACAACTTGTCATGTGCCTTCGTTGCAAGTCTCTTTTCTATCACCATCAACCTATTCGCCAACATGGCCAAGTTCTTCCTCAATACCCACGACATGACCTTCACTTATCGCCCTAAGAACGTCGCTAGCGAGCGCACCACCTTCAATAACACCGACATCGCTTGGTTGCCCCCTCGTCCCTTACCAATACCATGCTCATAAAGATGTGCCTCATTGAGCTTTTTAGCACCAAGTGCTTCAACTCTAAGCATGACTGAACCTAAATTGAAGTTGACTTGATCAAGTTATGTTTGAACCAAAATTTCTAATTGAACGAAGTCTCTAAATCGGATCTGATTGAAACTAGCTACTAAGCCGGACCCACCAATATCCACTAATAAATCGGGCTAGAAAATTACCTAAATTAGTTTTCTCCTAGCAGATTTTCGCCACATTCCGAAGTTAGTGAGAAATCTAGTATCTTTTGGAGTTCCTGACATTAGAAACTACACGACGTCCTCTACAAAGTAGTCTTGGAGGTACACAATGGAACCTCAATTGTACTGAAGGCTCTTATGACATAGAATAATTTGTACAAGGTGGATCAATTCATCTTTCGTGAAGCGGTCCTGTCACGCCCCAAACTCAGGATCACGTGACCGACCAGGGTATACGTGTCTATACCCTGAAGCCTAATCCATGCACATGTCAACTCATAAAATAACGGAATAAACAACAACTTTTATTATCTAAAAAGAACCAAAATAGATTTTTATTTCAAAACATCAAAGTTTTTAATAAATAGCTCAAGTACGAAAATAAATAAATTGAAGAACAACAGTTCTTTTATCAAATAATAGTCTAAATAAAAACATGAATGTCCCCACGGGATTACAACTCCAATACCAAAACAAAAGTGCATGACAACCTACTACAGACTCGACTACGATCCATAACTAGGATTGCTATGAGAACATGTGGCTATTCTGTCCTCCAGTTGCACCAAGTGCTCCAGCCCACCTCACCGGTCAGACTCTACAAAACAAAATAATGACAACAAGTGAGTTCAAAGAACTTAGTGAGCGATTCTACCAACCCTCACAAAAATAAACATCACATATAATATGCACAAGGTAAAACTCCTAACTCAAGCAAGAAAATGTCACAAGGGAACGAGCTGCTAACAGGACATCTGGCCACCACCTGCCCGAAGGCAGCCAACACCCATATTGTGAAGAACAACAAGCTTAAGTCTACCATGCCCTAAGGCAACAACACATACTACTATACTAGGATAATCGGGAAGGTCATCTGAACTTATCCTAGTATCAAAAAAAACTCAGAAGCAATTGGGAAAGGCCCTCCAAAATTGCTCCATGAGACGCGTATGGACAATCGGGATTCGTCCATCTGAACTTACCCCTTTAAGATATCATAGGAGTAATTGGGTAGGCCCTCCAAGCTTACTCCTTAAG
The DNA here is from genome assembly GCA_034359265.1 of Canna indica. NCBI lineage: Eukaryota > Viridiplantae > Streptophyta > Magnoliopsida > Zingiberales > Cannaceae > Canna > Canna indica. The sequence continues at coordinate 17,448,135 of CP136897.1, forward strand.
GATATCACAGGAATAATCGAGAAAGGCCCTCCGAATTTATTCCATAAAACCACCTCGGGGATAATCAGGTAGGCCCTCCGAACTTATCCCAAGAGGCCAAACCAGAATAATTAGGAAAGGCCCTCCGAACTTGTTCCACAGGTTGAGAATTTATCATCCAACCTCCCGGGCCTAGCCCGCAATCTGGGTCCTCAACAAGCCTCTCCGTCATTCATAAAGATATGACGCACCATGACCTAAGTCAAATCTTTCATACAGTGTCTCATGGGTGTTCCTATTGGAAAGTGTCTCAACACTCCAATACCCGACCCCAACTCCTAGACCCGTAATGTCATAAACTCGTGTGATTTTATTTCATACATAAACTTCACATGTTGGTTCATAACAGATTATGCTGACCATTTTGCCCAATTGTAATTATATAATTAAAATTTAGTTCACCACAATTAGGATTTTATTTAAGGGTTTTGTTTTAGCTTACTGTTCTGCCCGAAACTAATGTATCTAATCCGAATTTGGTCTCCAGAGTATGTCCTATATATGTTTCCAAACTATATTTTTTGGTCGAAACGATAGGTTACACGACTATGTTCAGAGAATTACAAACACCACAGCAAGCATTACAAAAATAGCACAGATTCATCATCTCAGCATGAGATTCCAACAACATAGAATTTTCAGCATATCATGAAAATAAATTCGAAAATTTACAGAAATTAAATCCTTAATTCACCAACATATCAAAGTTATAACATTTAGATAATTCTCACAAAAACCATATTTTTAAACAAGATTATCAAGCACTACCATTATCTTTAATCAAGAACAATCTTTAAGATCAAGCATCTAAATCAAGAAATCATCTTGCAAAAACCTTCATGGCCTCAACATTAGGATCCTAACTTTCACAAAACATGATTTTCTCCAAAAATCAGAGATTAAATAATAAGCATGCTTGAACATATAAGAACTCATTTTAATCATCAATTTGAGACATAAACTACAAGATAATCAACAAACTCTCACTTGGACATTTCATCAAACACCTTGAGGGCACCCTTGCTCCACCCTTGGCCGAGCACCCCTAGGGTTACCCTAGGGTTGCCAAGCCCATAGGGGAGGGTTTAGGGCCTCCTCAAACACGACACACAAAAGAAAAATGGTGAGAATTCGAGAGATCACCGAAAACAAAATAGGAACATTAAGCCTCCAAGAATGGCTTCAAGAAACTCGAAGAAATCCCGAAAGAATGAGGGTAAAACCACTCACTTAATTTGGAAGGATGATTAGAAGAAATCCTAGACGATGACCCTCGAATCTGGCTTCAAAAGATGACGGCTCGACACAAGAAGGGGGAAGAGAGGGGCGGCGGCTCACTCCAAGCCGCCGGTTTGGAGGGAGGGAGAGAGGAAAAGAGAGGGGCTGGCTTGACTGGCTCCTCTCGGCTCAGCTCCAAAGGGGAGGAAGAATGAGAGGAAGGAGAAGGGGAAAGCCTCGAGCAGCTAGGCTCTTGATGGTGGCTGCTCCAAGGGGAGAGAAGAGAGGGGTGGCTAGCGGCTTGGCTGTCGGCTGGCTCCTCTTCTCAATAACTTGTGTGGCTCCAATAGGGAGCCACAAGCCAAGGAGAGGGGGTTTAGTACTCCCTCATCAACCCTAACCCCTCTAAATTCTTTATCCAACATGCATCCGCCTCAAGCCGAACCTGAACCCGCTAACTTAAATTAACTTAATTAATCATATTCTCCACATAGTCATCCAATACATATACACCCATCATGCATGCACAACATAAAATTTAAATGAATTAATCTATACAAGCAAAATCACATAACTCATATTCTTACTTACCCGAGTTCGTAAACTTGCACTGGACCATGAGTCGACTCGGCTCGACCTCAGACTAGTCTGCTAGGCTGGCAAACACAAACCATAAGAGGAAAAATAAAAATAAAATATCTAGGATATTATAGGTCCAGATTTCGAGGCAAAACACACTAGTTGAGTGTCCCTTAGGTATAATTTTTTCTTTCAAGATAAGCCCTTCTCAAAGATGCACAATGAATGAGGAGACTCCAAGTACTATATGAGTTCCTAATTAAGTCTAAGCAAGGATCGGACTTGGCCCACTTGAGCACTAGTTCAACGTATGCTCTGTGCGAGCCTTTTGGGAGAGGAGGACGACTTTGGAGGACTCCATCAGCCTCAATTTTTCATCAAAGAGGAGATTGTTGAGAGTTCACTCACATTGGATCTGAACCAAATCCAACGAGCTTAACTGGACCCAAATCAAAGTTGATTTGATCAAGTTATGATTGAACCATATTTTCTAATTATTGAACCAAGTCGCTGAATCGGATTTGATTAAAATCAGCTACTGAACCAAGCTAGGAAGTTACGATTCAATCAACATTTAAAAGAGAAGATATATGTAGAAATATCATGAAAACTTTTTTAAAAAATTATAATTATTACTAAAGTATCGACATGTTTTATTCTTCATGTAGAATAAATTTTTCACTGCAATTATGATCAAATTTTCAGCCATTAACAAGAAGACTTGACCCGAAATAGAAGTTTATAATATTGGCCAAATTGACTGTAAATTATTGGGAGGTTCAAATTTGGCCGAATAGTAACAAATTATTTCGCCTTTGATGGCCAAATTAGCTACAAGTTAAATATTATTGTCCATGATACATTTAATACAAATAAAAACACTTGAATACGTATGAAATAATTCTTTACTTCGATGGTGTATTAAGCAAATTAGTAACACTAAGTTTAATATGTCATGTTGATCAATAGGTGATATAGATAATTTTTTTAATTCATATTATAAAAATTGAAAAATGACCACATCAACTAGCTATGTTATCTATTGGGTTAAGGATGATTTTTACCCTCAAATTATTAAAAATATGATAAAAATATCTTTAAACTCTTCTTTAATTGATTTTTACCCTTAAACAAATGAAAACGATTAAAAAATACCTTTGAACTATTAGAAATGATTAAAAATACTCTTAAACTTTTATTTGATAGATTTTTTATCTTTAGATAAACGAAAATAATTTAAAAATATCAGTATTTTTACCTATGTCTAAAGGTAGAAAGGATTTTTTTCATTAGAAATAAGTAAAAACACTTATATTTTTTTAACTATTTTCGTTTGTCTAAGGGTAAAAAATTTATTAAAAAATAAGTATTGGAATATTTTTACTCATTTCTAATAGTTTGAGAGTATTTTTTAATTATTTTCGTTTGTTTAAAGGTAAAAATCAATCAAAAAAGAGTTTAGAAATAATTTTATCCTATTTTTAATAGTTCGAGGATAAAAATCACCCTTAATCCTTATCTATTTAACCGCGGTTGTTGATGGATGAGAGCATATAGTTGGCATAAATGTCATGCTCTAAACAATTAGCAAATTTAAAAATTATACAAAAATGAGAAAAACCTTTGAACTCAACATATATTAAGCTAATAATAATAAAAATAAATATCTTGTCATTTATTTTTATTTTTATTTTTATTTTTTGTCAAAACAAACGTATTTCACACAATGTGAAAAATTCATACAGGAGAGATTATTATTGGGATTTCGAAGAGAGATAATTTATAACTATCACCAACGGTCAACAAACATACGTACATCTTGTCATTGTTCCAAAGGGTTTGGAAAAAGTTAACCAGTGCATGTATTCATCGTATCATCATTCGCACCTTCCCATCTAAATAAAATAAGGGGGCAATTTTCTGACCTTGGTTAATTAACAGGAAGCTTGTCTTACTACAAGAAAAATGGGCATCAGCAATGGCTGATGCCGTTGCTGAGCCGTTGCTGAAGAGCATCAGCAACGGCCGAGCCGTTGCAATGGAGCTGTGGCAGAAAATCGCGTTGTTGATAACTTAGCAACGGATCCGCAACGGCCGCTCGGGCCATTGCTAAAAACATTATCAGCAACGGTTTTGCCACGGACCCGGAGTCGTTGCTGATAACATTAATAGCAACGGTCGCTGAGTCCGTAGCAACGCCGTTAGTAAAATCCCGTCGCTAAGCCGTTGTTGTAGGTCATCAGCAACGGCTTTCGATACACTTTTAGCAACGGCTTTCCCACGGACGGCCGTGGGAAAGCCGTTGCTGATGATGTGAACCTGGTAACGAAAAAATTTAAAATTCCAAATTTCCATTGATACATTTATTGATACATTATCTGATACATAACTCACACACCCATACACTCATACACACATTCATTCATATATCACAAACACACCAAGATATATATCAAAACAATTATATTTATATTGATAATTATCCACGATAGTATAAAAACAATTCAAATGCAAAATTGAAGTATCAATATCTCAGTAACAAAGTCAATATAAATTAAACAAGCTCAATATCTCAGTAACAAAGTCAATATAAAAAAAAATCTCACGATGACGATGGAGGATGGCTTGGATCATATGGCGGGGTTTGGAGTGCTTGAGTGCACACCGGCGTGGACTGACTCGAGGACGATGGATTAGATGATGCCGAAGAGATGCCTGCTTCGGGATGACCTAACATGTTGCGTAGCATAGCTTGTATATCCGCCATCATCTGACTCTGGCGCTCCATTATCTCAGTCTGACGCGCGCCCGTGTCCTCTAGAGTCCTTATTCTGCTACTATGATCATAACTGGATCTAGAGGTGGACGACCGCTCACCAGCGACCGGAGGGGTCAGTGCCCCCAAGTGGCCCTAGTACGGCTTGCGCATGACCATATACGCGGCCATGGTCCCAACCACCTGCGGCCTCGACCCACGTTGCTGCGTCAAAGTCCTCGGGGGTACCCCCGCGCTGCACCACCGTTTGGCTGTAGGTCTCCTACTCGAGTTTGATTTTTTATTTAATATTTATCATAAAACTTAAATTGTAAATATATAATGAATAATTTAAACAAATATATAGTTACCATAATGTATGCAGCGCGGTTGTCAATGTACTCCCCCGTCCCATGTGCTCGACGGTGAGTCCGCTCAAACACCGCCATCGGGGAGGGTCGCTGGACAGTCCCGTCATCCGACACCGTCGTCTACATTTACAAAACAAATACATTAATTAGTACACATAGTAACAAATAAAATATATAATTAAAAGATATACTTACCATACGGTTCGCGTGGACTGCAAATGCAACAGAGCCGCTGGTGTGACGCGCTGCTCCCCCTGACATGCGATTTCTAGCCGTATTCCGAGAAACCTCCTGCCATCGATCCGTCGACCATATTCCCACGAGCTGGTCCCATATATCCGGAGTAATCCAATCGGGGTTGTATCCCCGAGTCTCCGCGATGTTAGTGGTCTCAGCTCGGGACATCGCATGGGACCGAGCCTGCCCCAGCTGCCCATTGTACCTTGCCCGGGAAATAGCCTCCGAGGCAGCGTAAATGAAGGGCCTTTGGTCCTCAGCCCATGTATAGCGAGCCTGCAAAATAATAATATCAGTACCAATATTAATCATCATGCATGTAAAAATAATAATAATACGTGCCTCAAACTCGCGCCATAACATGTCGACATGCTCGCTAGGCACGTGAGACCACGTAGGCCATGCCCCGTGCATGTATCGTCGAATAGTAGAAGAAATGCTCCTCGGCACTTCTTCTTGCTCGAACCTGCACAACAAAAATAAATTTTAATATTATATTATGATATAATGAATTTGTAATAATTCATGATATATTACCGCTCCCCAATCACGCTAATCAATCTACGTGACTCTGTGGCTGGTGGAGGCTGCCACCTGTTCGGCCCGCGTGGCCGCCTGCGTCTGGATGTACTAGCCTCGGCAGTATCATCCTCATGAGGATCAGCAATAGGAGGATCAGCAGCATGAGTAAGTGCTGGAGTCTCACCGATCGGAGACTCCGAAGCTCTCCTGCGTCGATAACCACGACCAGACATATCTGTCGAACAGACATATAATCAGATTATTGTATAAATAGTAGAGATATATTTAATAAAATATATACTTTACCATTATTCCTCATCATCTTAATAATATTCTTCGAATTCTTCCTCTTCTTCATCTTCTTCATCTCCAGCTTCCTCAATTTCATGATCATCATCAGCAGCATATTCAACTTCAAATTGAATTGACGTTGTGTCTGCATCCTCGAGTATTGGAATAATACGATCTACAACAGGAGGATCATCTTCTTGATAGAAATCATGTGTCATATCAGGTATCAGCTAATTTTCTCCTACTATCGGATCAATTTTTCCTTTACCTTTTGTCTTACAGACTACACACCAATCTGCTATATCTTTATTTCGAACCGGATACTTCGCGTAATATACTTGTTCGGCTTGTGATGCCAATATAAAAGGCTCATTTGCTGCCAATTTCGATTTGTAATTAACCTCAATAAGTTTGTATTTTGGATGAACTTTAATGCCCCATTCTGTTGTATCGAACCAATGACATCTAAATAGGATCACTGATTTTAAGCCGAAGTAGTGCAACTCTATCACTTCTTCCACCAGTCCATAAAAATCCATATCACATTCAACATAGGTTGTCCCTTTCACGCAGACCCCAGCATTTATCGTCTTCTTTGTAAATGAATATTCAACCGTGTGAAATTTATACTCATTAACAAAATATCCGCTATAGCACGACACAAGTCGCGACGGTCCACTAACAAACTCAAATATTCTTTCATTTATTTCAGCTCTGTGATCTTTGCTGTAAGTCTGAATCCAAGTAGGGAAATCACGATTCCGTAATCTCTCCAATTCTTGATCGTTGTGAATAGAGTATTTTTGCACCATCTCAATGTCAAATATTTCAATGAATTGTTCAATCTCTGGACAATTGAGTAATACATACAAGTGTGCCAAATGATACTCTTCCTCGCTTAAGCTGTCGAGATGGACGAGAACCAAAAGCACGACCATAGTGACAAAATATATTTAAACGTCCATCTGAATGTCGAACACCCCCGTCGTCGTTACGTGGAAGACGATCAAATCTTGTCTGTACTGTCGATTCAAAGTAAAATGAGCAGAATGTTGAAATTTCTTGGATGATATACGATTCAGATATTGATCCTTCAACAGCTGCGGTGTTCTTTACTTTTTTCTTCAAACGATTCATGTATCTTTCAAATAAGTACATCCACCGATATTGAACGGGGCCACCAACTCGTGCCTCGTATGCCAAGTGTATCGGTAGATGCTCCATCGAGTCAAAAAATATAGGAGGAAAAAACTGCTCCAGCTTGCATATGATTTCAACAATATTATTTTCAAGTGTTGACATATCTTCGACTCGAAGGACATTTGCAAGATGTTTCTAAAAAACATACTTAATTCAGTCAACGGACCCCAAATATTATCAGGTAGAAGATCTCGAAATGCGATCGAAAGTAATCTCTGCATGAATACATGACAATCATGGCTCTTCATCCCTGATATTTTGCAATCATCGACGTTCACATATCGAGATAAGTTTGAAGCATATCCATCGGGTAATCTGAGTTCTTTTACCCATTGACAAACATCTTTGATCTGTTGTTTATTTAACACATATAGGGCCTTCGGTTTCAGATATCGTCCGTTGACCTCTTGTAACTCCAACTCTGGTCTTTTACAAAGTATTTTCATATCATGTCGGGCTTTGACATTATCTTTAGTTTTTCCGAAAATATCCATCAAAGTGTTGAAAATATTATCAAACATATTTTTTTCAATGTGCATGACATCTAAATTATGTCGAATCAATAATGAATTCCAATAGGGCAATTCTCAAAAGATACTTTTTTTCACCCAGTTATGTGTTTGGCCAAAACCTGACACTCTTTCATTGCGACCAAATACTATATCTGGAAGTGCTGAAACACGTGCTAACATTTGTTCACCAGACAACATCGGTGGTGGCCCATCTCTTTCGACTCTACCCTTAGTAAATTTATTACGATTCCTTCGATACTGATGATTAACCGGTAGGAATCGACGATGACATTCAAAGAATGAGATTTTTCGTCCGTTCTGAAGACTGATTGATTTAGAGTGTTCCATAGAATACGGACAAGAGAGTCGGTCGTGAGTGCTCCAACCCGACAACATGTCGTACGCCGGGAAATCATTGATTGTCCACAAGACCGCGGCCTTTAAATTGAAGTTTTGCTTCCGATGACAATCATAAGTGACAGCTCCCTCAGTCCACAATGTTTTCAATTCATCTATCAAGGGTCTGAGAAATATGTCAATTTCTTTTCACGGACCCTTAGGACCCGGAATAATCATCGAAAGATAAATAAATTCATCTTTCATGCACATTGACGGTGGCAAATTATAAACTGTCAGCAGCACTGGCCAAACTGAATAAGGAGTTGCAGAATGTCCAAACGGATTAAAACCATCTGTGCACAATCCCAATCTGATATTTCTAGTATCCCTAGCAAATGAAGGATAACATGTATCCAAATGTTTCCATGCTTCACTGTCAGATGGATGAGTCATTACTGTATCATCACAACTTCTTGCATGCCAACTCATGTAGGGGGCTATCTTTTCCGACATGAATAATCTTTGAAGTCTCGGTGTTAATAGAAAATACCGAAGCACCTTAAACGGGATATTTTTCTGTCGGACCGATTTCTTCTCCTTGTAACGAGGATGTTGACATATAGGACATTTATCCAACTGCACATTTTTTTTATAATATAAAATATAGTTATTTTGGCACGCGTGTATTTTTTCGTACCCAAGCCCCAATTTTCTCATTAGCTTTTTAGTCTTATAAAAAGTTGGCTCAAACTTGTTATCAGTAGGCAGCATTCCATTAATCAATCCAGCAATCCGATCATACGCAACTCCACTGATATTACAATCGGCATTGATGTTTAAGAGTTGTGTCATTGCTGAAAACCTAGTGTATTTAGGACAATTCTCATACAAAGGTTCATCGGCAGCTTTCAACATCTCGTAAAATTTTGCAGCTTTTTTATTCGGTAATTCAATCTCTATCGCAGTTTGTACTTCTGTGATATCAACCGCTGTAATATCTGGTGGGACTGATGTCTGATGAACTGGCCGATCAATATTATCATTCAGGTGGAATTGACCCCCAAGACTATCAAGTATCATAGTTCTATAGGGATTACATTGACTGGATGAAGAAGCACCAGCAGAGGAAGATTCACCATATGTCTGAACGACAGGATTGCTCGACGTCCCGACTTCGCGTGACTCCCCGTGACAAGTCCATAGAAAATATCTTGGTGCAAATCCTTTGGTATATAGATGCAGAGTGACAGTCTCCCGATCCAAAAATCATCCATTCGAACAAATGCGGCACGGACATCGGATTTGATCATCGATGCTAACGAAATTTCGATTCGAATAGGCGAAATTTAGGAAGTACGTTACGCTTAATCGAAACTCATTCGTTAAAGCTCCACGATGAAGACGTCGGTACATCCAACTTCGATCAGCCGACATGATTCTGTCAATCAATGACAATTTCTTTGGTTAATGTCTTTAGGTGAGATTGTCCTATTTCATTCGGGATTTATGTTATTTATATTGCACTAAGTACTTATTTCAACCGTTAACTTCATTCTAAATTTCGGCAGTATCTCCCTACAGTTCTCCGAATACGCATATCATCTGGGCGCGTATCGGAGAACAAGAGAGATGTTGCCGAAATTTAGAATAATTAGTTAACAGTTAAAATAAAAATGTAAGTGCAGTACAAATAACTATATTCCCAAATTGTCCAATCAGGGACAATTCAAGAATTGTACGTCGTATAAAAGATCATCTACTTCTTTTACACGAACATACAATCCCCGAATGGATCTAAGGTTTTGCTAAATCATATCCGACTCGACGATGCGTACGTGAAACATATGAACTCTTCGGATGCATGATTATTTTCTAAATATTTCGAGACAGTTCGAGTCCATATTGGACGATTCCGGCGCGCGTCCGAAGTGGACGATTCCGGCGCGCGTCCGAAGTGGACAATTCCGAAATTAATCTAAACCCTAATAATTAATCTAACAAATTAAACAATTAATCTAAATAATTAATTAACAATTAAAAAACAATAAAAAATTATATATTAATCTATAAATTCCAGCGCCGGAGTCAAGTGGACTCTGGCGCCGGCGTACAGTGGCCGGACACACTGTCCGGCCACTGTACAAGGTCCGGCGGCGGCCATCGGTCGACCGCCGCCGGCCGCAACGGGAATAGACGGCCGGCCGACGAGGTATACATGAAAATGTCGGCAGCGGCGGGAGGAGGAAGAGGCGTCGGCGACGTCGGCGACAAGCGGGAGCAGGAGGCGGCGGCGGCGGCAGCGGGAGGAAGAAGGGTCGGGCTCGACTGCGTGCCCTATATAAACTTATCAGCAACGGCTCACTCGCCCGTTAGAAAGTCGTTGCTAATAAGTTATCATCAGCAACGGCTCACTTATCCGTTAGAAAGCCGTTGCTGATAATTAACATCATCAGCACCGGCTCGCATGTCCGTTAGAAAGCCGTTGCAGATACAACATATCTGCAACGGCTCGAGTGGTCGTAAGAATGCCGTTGCAAATAGCAACGGCTTGAGCGGCCGTTGTTGATAACCGTTGTCGAAGACTCAATTTTTAGTAGTGTCTCCCATATGTCAATTGTCAATTAAATATTAGAGCGGGTTGGGTCAATTAGCTACTTTGTCAACTCTCACTTCCTCTCGATGCATGTCAATGTTATATTAATTAATTAATTAATTACTCAGTCCAGTACATCATTTGCTTGTTCTTCCAGTTTGCATTTGAGTAAAATATAGAAGTTACACGTCGGTTTTGATGAATAAGTTGCATGTTGAGTAAGGACTAAATTGAACTAAGTAAATTTAAAATTTAAAATATTAAATTAATATGATAACTAAAATAAAATTAATTAACCCATTAATATATATGATTTGTGCGTTTTTCATATGAATTCGACAATTAATAACAGCCGACAAAAGTTTAATCAATTAAGAAGCTAATTAAGTAGACTTTGGCGACGCGGTGCATATTGAAATATTTAATCCCCATGGAAATGGTTGGCTTGTCACAATTAACTAAAGGAGATGACGTGGCTGCCATCGTCATCCTAGAAGAACGTCATTTGCGCGGATGATGTATGTGAGGGAATGAAGATGACTGGATGAGTTACTTGGTTCAAGGCAAAATACATTTTACATAATATAGAGTGGTTTACAACATAACTCATGCTATATAAGTCAACTTATGACTAAGGAAAATAATTGCTATGGAGCCTGGATTTTCTCCTGATGACTCAGCAGAAATCGCAAAGCAACAAAAGTTGCTTTGCGATTCGTGCTGACTCATCGGAGCCCGGCTCCATAATTTTTTCTGCGTAGTTAATTAGGTACATCAATTAATATAATATATATAGTGGCTAATAAATAAATAAATCATGAGTCGGATACACATCGATGTCAGTCCTAATCCTGGTAGATTGACGGAATCACTAATACTATTTGGAATCTTTGACAAAGTCTACACCACAGTTGACTTGACTATATATATATATATGCAGTTTGGCATTTTTTTATGGCGGATATAGTTTTATTGCTACGACCTAACGACGACTTCCGCCTGACAAATCATCGATCGTTATGAAGACTAAAGAAAAAGCATCCAATCACTGGTATTCTTGATTATGTTTGACTGAAGAAAAAAGAAGCAAAGTGCACAATCTCGATCAAGCATATATGATCGATCTTATTTCGTTTTTAATAATAATAATGTTTTTGCGTCCAAGCACTCGGAGGTTCCGACCCACGCGAAATGGGAGCCCACGACTTTTCGACATTGGCCAAGTAGAATGTTTAAGGCTGATTTTTCGCACGGGAAACGAAGGAGCTGCATGCACGAACATTTTTCGTCCAAACAATTAATCCTGACATATACGACCCTTATTTGAAAAAAAGAGTATATTCTACTACAAATAGTTGAGTTTGACAATATTAAAGGAAAAAAGATCATCAGTCTCCTTTAGTTGGTTAAATTTAATAACTCACCATCTACAATTTAGAATAATAATCACACAAGTAGAAAAAATATGCTTGTATTCAAAGAACATACATCCCATTTACCTGCTTCTATATATATCAGCAAAGGTAACAGATACTGGAAAGAAAGAAAAAAAGAGAGCGAAGTGCTAATTGGTTGTGAATCATTAAGCTTATTGTCTTTACAGAATGCCAGCAAAAATTTATATGGCAATATATGGTATCATAGTCCTCGATCAATTGTGCAAAGATGCGGTTCATGAGCTTGATATTTCCATGGAGAAAACAGGATACAATTGAACAACTGTAATATATAGTTCTCACTTCTCAATGCTGATGGAGATGCAGAATAATGCTAATTAAGGTGTCAATCCATACATTGATTCAAGTCTCTCCTCAGCTAGGCATTCATTCAAACAGAAAAGGAGCGTTTGACAAACCAACAACATTGACAATTTTCTACTTAATTGGGTGCATGCACACTCTTGAAGATGACCGGGAATGGCTCATCGCGCAGCCCCAGCCACCTCCTCCCCCCCACAACGAACACACCCACATCCCCACACACCACCTTGCAAAACCTGCACACGCTCGGACAATGCACGAGCTTGTAGTCTCTCTCCCCGTACTTCTCGATCTTGAACCAGTTGCTCACCGTCGCCAGCCCCGGGTTCCCTTCGGCGCCGCCGCTGGTCACGTACCGCCGCCCGCTCGCCGTCTCGACGTCCCCGAGCCTCCACACCGTCGGTTGCACGCAGATGGTCGCCGCCGAGAACCGCACGTTGAAGTCGGTCGACAGCTTCACGAACTTGTCCTTTGGGTTGGCCGGCGAAAAGATCAGCGGGAGGCCGGGGCTCACCTCGGAAAGCTCCTGCGCCACGACGAGCGGGCATGTGCGGTCGCCGTTGGCGGCCAGCGAGAGCCCGCCGCCCCGGCCGCGGGTGACGGGGAGTATGTAGTATTCCTGACCCGGGCGGAGGCTCCGGCCGTCGGTGTCGCGGACGGAGGCAAAGATTGTTGCCTCTGCTGAGAGCGCGGAGAGCAGGATGGCGAAGAAGATCAGTAAGTTCATGGTTGACCAGGGCGTTGACTCGATATTTGCTATGAACAACAGCGATTACTTGAAGGGCAGAGTTACTGTTATGACTTGTGAACTACGCAGTCAACTTCGGGAAGTGGATAGATTGACAAAATTGAATCAGAGTCAGAGATCAACAAGTCAAAGTAAACTTGTTTGTTTGTTTGTCACTTGGGACGTGCACTTCCATTAATGCCATTGATTCGAGTTCTGGGAAAGTGGGAAGACCACGTTATTATGTCTTTTACCAGGATATGTTGTCGGGGTCGGAAAATATAGTGATCGATTTAAATATAGCCGACATATTTGATTTTTTTTTTCAGACATATATTTTTACATTTTTTTCATTGTTTGTATTATTGTTTTCATTCATTGCAGCTCCAGTATTACTTCGTTGTTCTTCCTCCAAAGAAGTATTACTTCGTTGTTTTCTTCTTTCTTAACTCCCTTCTCCTTCAGAACCACTTTCTTTTTTCTACTTTTACTTTTCACTTTTCCCTTGTTGCAGATCCAGTTAATGTTGTTGGAATATTGCTTCCCTATTATGTTATTGACTTGCTGTTTAACTTTGTCTTCCACTCTTCCTTGCATATCCAGTTTTGCTTGTGCAATCAACCTTTTATAGCAGAGTAATTTCTCGCTGTTCTCCTTTCTTGTTTTGAACGCTTAAGCTCACATTATCATACTAAATAATTAGGAATACTTTTTCTGCTTTTTTTTAATTATTGCATGCAAGGCCTTCTTCTTCCTTTTGTCTTTTGTTGTAGAGGTTCAAATTAAATTCATACTGCAAATCCTTACACGGGCAACAGAGAACAAAAATATTTCTTTAATTCCGTGTTGAATTCAGTCCTGCAAGCTCATCCTGATACAATCTCCAGCATTACATGTACACCAAACCAAGTCAAAACCTTGTACACCAGCGTTACATGTACAGACCACAACCAAGAAAGTATCTATCATATATACAAATTCTGAAATATACACGTGCATAATAAATTATAAAGAACATCATTCAAACTTGTTGTCAACGGATCAGAGTGGCGCAGCGGAAGCGTGGTGGGCCCATAACCCACAGGTCCCAGGATCGAAACCTGGCTCTGATAAAAAAAAAAAATATTGTTTTTCTTAATTTCCCTTGTTTTTGTTTCCAATAGTTGCAAATCCGATTTTACTTCCTTGCTTCCTATTTTGTTTTGATTGCGTTTAATCCCACCATACGGAGATCCAGTTTATGTGCTTCGACTCATGTTTTGCTGCAGACATTTTTATCATCTTGTTTCCAGTTTATCTCGTTTGATTTTTTTTCTTGGTTCTATTTTTGTTAATTGTTGCAGTCCCTCTGTTCTTTCATTTTCGTCGTAGAGCTTCGCAATCAATTTATTCTCAGGATCCTTAATTACACGATGGGGCTGAAAGGAATAATATTTAAAAATGCTTTTTTGTTTCAGTTTCAAACAGCATTGAGCAGCAAGAACAACACCCTCGTACTTCTTCTTCTTCTTCTTCTTCTTCTTCTTCTTCTTCTTCAAAGTAGTAGTTCAGAGAGAGAGAGAGAGAGAGAGAGAGAGAGAGAGAGAGAGAGATTCCTCAATTCTTTTGCAGAGGTAAAGGATCAAAGCCTTGATAATTACAACCACTGGATACTCTTGAACGCAAAAGTATACAATATTGCTTGCACACTAAACCAAACCCACAAAATTAAGCAAAGACAAGTAGACGTAGCAAGCTAGAGAGAGAGGAAGGCAGAGCAGCCGTCGTCGAAGTTGAGAGCGTAGCTGAAAGGGTCGTAATGGAAGCTGTAGCGCTGCTTCCGGTCCCTCCCTCTTCCGACCTGCCTCCTTATCTCCGCCTTCAGCCTCCAGTAGAAGCTTCGGAAGCCCCTCTTCCCTGCCTCCCCCAGCGCCGTCACCGCCGCCGCCACCGCCATGACAGAGGTCAATTCTCTATATATCGCGCTCTCTCATTCGGAGGAACAGAGCGGGCAATACATCGAACACCTTGTTGGGTAAAGTCTCCCTCTCTATAGAATGGAGAATAGAGAAGGCACTGCCGCAGTCCTCTGTTGCTGCTTCCTCCCTGCTTATATAACATTTACAGCATTTTTTGTCATTGAAATGATGGTCTAAATTAGGAAATGTAAATACGCGATTCGGCTTCCTTAAAATTACGTGGATTTAAAGTATTGTGAAGATGATATGATCGATAAAATTTATGTCAGAAACCTTGACCTGTTTAATTTACTCAAATTAAGTTAATTTTATTTTACTAGATTCCAATATACATACACTACATTATTATTATTATTATTATTATTATTATTATTATTATTATTATTATTATTATTGATGAAGTTGTCTGCTTGCTGCAGCGGCTATCCCAGCCATATGCAGGGGATGGTGGTGCAGAAATCTACATGAGACCAAGAAAACCTACAGCTTGGTGATTAGACACAGTTTTAATTTCCAGTGTACTTTAGAACAATTGGACCATTATTCTTTTAATATTCTACGTCATAAATGAATGTAAATAACAAATATTATTCATAGATTAGAGTGATAGATTCGAATAAATTGTTCTGGGATAAAAATTGAGTGAGCAAAAAAATAACCAGCTAATTAACCTCACACAATTCTAAAGTTCGAGTGTTTTGAGATATCAGGTCTACTAACATTTGAAGTAAATAATTAAAAGTTGGAGGCATGATTGCTTGTTGAGCACGAGAAGGGAGGGAGGGAAGGTGGAGTTATTGCTCTGCGATTCCTGCATCCGTGCCCAGCAATGCAAGCTTTTGTTAATGGCGAGGAGGAGGAGGAGGGGATCTGTCAGTGCGTTAATTTGGACCACCCGGAGATGTGCTGCAATCTCTCCTCGGTCTTCGAGCTAAGCAATCATCACTGATCGTGATTTCGTGTAGGCGAGTTAGAAAAAGGCGCTTTGATCAATTTGATGATGATGATGATGATGATGATGTGGTGTTGAAGATGAAGACGAATGATTGAGGGAAAGGTGAAGTATGGAAGGAGACAAGGATGGTGAGGAGGTCGCTGCTCGGCTGCCGGTACGCTCTGTGTGTCGGCATGTGGGAGGGCAGCGCGGCGTGGGTTGTCAGCGGAGAGAAGAGAAGGTGGGGGAGGAGCTTTTTATCTTCGCCCTCGCCGCTTATCCTTCAAATCTTCAATCGTATAAAGAAAGATGGGTTAAAGGAAATATGATAAAAATATTTTTAATTTTTTTAATTAATTTTTATTTTTAAATAAACGAAAATAATTAAAAAATATCTTTAAAATATTAAAAATGAATAAAAATAATTTTAAATATTTTTTAAATAAATTTTATACTATTAAACAAACAAAAAAAATGAACAATATCATTATTTTTATTCATGTTTAGAGGTAAAAAAAGTTTTTTTTCTTAAAAATGAATAAATTTTTAATATTTTTTAATTATTTTCGTTAATTTAAGAATAAAAATTTATTAAAAAATAAATTTAGATGTATTTTTATTCTTTTCTAATAGTTTGAATGTATTTTTTATTTATTTTTATTTATTTAAGAGTAAAAATTAATTTAAAAAAGAATTTTAAGATATTTTTATCTTATTTTTAATAATTTAAGAGTAAAAATCAGTCTTGACCCAAGAAAGATTATACGTACACACTTATTTCCTGTTTTTGAAAGAAGAAAAAGAAAGAGCAAATTTATTTATTTAAATACAATAAATAGAGATTTTCTTCGTTTACAAGCTTGTTTAAATTTAATATTAATTAATTTGGAAATCAAATTTCTGACAGCTTGAAGCAAGCACGAGCGCAAACATTAATGCACGTAGGTCGACATGTCCGCATAATCCTTATCTCCTTCGAGCAAGGGGAAGTGGCAACAAAGAACCGAGTCAGATATCATGAATGACCGGCAGAGTTAGGACATTTGACGAGACATTACTTCTCTCGAGTACCACGTGGTCCACGTGGCATGCAATTCCCCCCAGCTGAAGTCAAGGGCATGAAATGACTTCACTTGTCTCTCCAGGGGTTCCATGTAACTTTCATCTCTTTACAAAGATAAACTACATTCCTCTATTAATTTTGTTCTATGCATGTCTTCAAATCAAATTGGGGCTCCATAAGGTTGAGTTTGGGCCTTATGTGCACATAAAGAAATTATGACATCATCTTCTTAATTATTTGGATTTATTGATATTTGATGGAATATTTATTATACTTAATTTATGGGAATCAAATATATGTTACTTAGTTTGATGAAACAATACATATATGCCCGATGTTAAAGTAATTAAGTCACGTAGACTACCAACCAAATCGATCTAAATCTTAATGCATGGATACAACTTGCGGAGCCAGAACCAAGGCGCTTAATTTAAAATATAATAATATAATAATATTATTTTAGTCATTTAATTTCAATTTTTTATTAAAACAATAACTTATTACTAGCACGAATTTTTTAGTCCATTTTTATATTTTTCAATATATTATTAAAATCTTCAAAAAATAAATAAATAAAGTTTATGTCTTCTTAAAATAAAATTCTTTATCTCAATTGCTCAAAATATATTCTACCACAATACGGGCATAAAAATTAATGAAGAATGATTTGATACAATTAAAAATTAGTGAAGAAAGATTTAGACTTAGGTTGACGGATAATCGGCAATCGAAATCGATTATATATTTCAGTTTTGATTACCAAATATCTACGGATAATCGGTATCCAAAACCGCTACAATTAACTATTTTAATAATATTTGAATATTTCATAATTCAATTTTCTAACTGATTATTCGTTTACTAATCGATTAACCAATTAGTAAACGAATAATCAGTCTTATTTGAATCGAACTAGTTTCGATTCCAAATACTAATTTTTGAAACCAAACGATTTTGATTTCATTTTAGTTTTGGTTAGCGGGTTCTTAATTCGGTTTCGATTTCGATTAATCACAAAAAGTGTGATTAATCGAACCGTTGTCATCCCTAATTTTATAGATCCGTTCGGTTTAATTCTATTTAGTTTGGTTCAATTTAAATAGAATGAATAATTATAATTAAGACAACCTTGCTATTGGATAAAATTAATATTAGGCCTCCTAGAAATTTAAACATCACACAAATTTAAATGGAATATTCCATCGATATTTTCAATTAGAGTAAAAAATACTTTCCCCCTCACCTATGGGGCTAGGCAATATTTGCCCCCTCCCCCTTCTTCCCGCCTCTCTCTCAACCTTTTAAAAATTGTACTTAACAATCTCATCTCCTCAAAAATATGCAACTTGCATTATCCATAAATTCTTTCTAGTCAAAACGTGTCATATGTGTGACACATGAGTTTTTAAGGGTAATTTGGTCATTGTAATCAAAACTTGAAATAAAAATAAAAAAAATTAGAGAAAAAAGAAAATCAGAGTACGCCTGTGTGTGGATTTCACAATGGTGGGGTTGCTAATGGGGTAGTAGCACCACTCCAATTTTCTCTTTTTTTCTCAAGTTTTGATTACAATGACTAAATTATCTTTGGAAAATTCATGTGCAGCGCATATGATATGTTTTGGCCGAAAAAATTCGCGAGATGGTGTAAGATGCCTATTTTTCATAAGGTGAGGTGGTTAAGTACAATTTTTAAAAGATTGTGAGGCAAATATTGTCTACCCCTATGGGTGAATGGACAAACTATTTTTTACTGTTTCAATTACACAAAA
The DNA here is from genome assembly GCA_034359265.1 of Canna indica. NCBI lineage: Eukaryota > Viridiplantae > Streptophyta > Magnoliopsida > Zingiberales > Cannaceae > Canna > Canna indica. The sequence continues at coordinate 17,467,005 of CP136897.1, forward strand.
TAAGGAAGATAAAAATTACATAAATTTAATGATTTACCATACAACGAGCCACATGGAGGGAAGGGGGCAATTCCTCCCCCCTCTCAAATTTCAAATTGTTTCATTATATAAGAAAAAAATAATCAAATTTACCCCTCCTATATGATATTTGCCCACGTATATAATATTATTCTTCATTTCTCTTTAAAATAATTTTTTTAGCATTATTATTTTTTTCTTTTAAAATAATTTAAAAAATTAATAGGTAAAATTGCTAAGTCCAATTTATTTTTAATTTTATTTTTTATTCTTTTCATCTTTTTCGACATTGTCTGTGTTGTCTCATTCTTGTGCTCACACCGTGACACAACTACAATCCTCGACCACGCATGGTCACAGTCATGACCATTGGTTCGACACGTAGCCCATCGGCCCCAACATATATTTGTTAATATAAATATTTTTTTAATACAATTGACAATGAAATTATTATGTAATGTTATCAATACATAAAATTCATTGAAAATAACTATTTTTTTTAAAAAAATTAAGATATATTTTGTGCTTATAAATTATGCATGAATAATATTTATTCATGATATAATAAATTATTTTAAAAAAAATTATATTAATTATTTGATATTTTAAGTTTTCCTGTTTTTGATTCACGGCTGGGTCACCATTGCCATTAAACCTTGCACCTAGTACAGTTGCAAATTTAGTGGGTAAACAATCTTTTACACAATGCCATTAGTTTATTATTCATTTTACATGAACAATGAGGCTTCCTAATTTATTAAACTCAAATTAAATGACAATAATAATTATAATTGCTAAACTCATTTCCATAGTTGGTCATGCTAAAGCAATATCTCCACATTATCTTGAATCTTAATTTTGGATACTGATCTGCACTTGGTCTGTTTACATCATTCACAATTTCACATGTCATCCAAATGTGGCATTAAATATCCAACACAAATTCTTCTAAAAATTGTCATGGCCATTAGCCCATAACTGTGCCTCCCAGTGCATTGTACTGCAGTAGTAGTACTGCATCTTATGGAGCAGGCACATCATGCACATGTGGCCTAATCTTTTGCATCATCGTGGCATCAGAAGAGCCACAGAAAAAAAGAAGATATTTTATAAGAAAAATAAAATCCAGTTCATTTCAGAAAGCATATTTAATTTGCACACTATGATGCCATGTTTTGAGTGGCATGCATGACCTGGTCCTTGATGAATCAGAATGTGACAAGAAAACAAGCACAGTTGAAATGCTTCATTGAAGGATCTCAATGATCATCATCAACAGCAGCCACACACACCCTTCCAGGACAAAAAGTACCTTTTCATGGACAATTCTTGAACCTTTTCAAGTTTTACTCCCTCTCTTTCTCATCTGCTTACTGAATCTGTTGCAGCTCTTCTTCTCTTTACTTCAGGTAGCTGCTTTATCTGCTCGGCTGCTCCTTTACCTGGTTCGTAAATTGTAAAGATGAAATTTTGTTTATGTCAACATGCAATTGCTTCTCTAGTTTGACTTCTTTTCCTGGTTTTCTAATTCAAGTCGGTCACTCCAAGCCCTACAATCCAGATTGTACGAATGATTCTTGAGCTGCCTGCAGAATTTAAATATCATGAATAAAAGTTGCTTTTTTGGCCTCTCTTTTTTCTCAACTTGCTTTCATCTTCTACAGAATCATATGCCTTGGTCTTAGGGCAAGTTGCCAAGTCACTTACTCACTTATGTCACTGATTACCTTTCCCCTCTTTCCATCTTTATTAGACTTGTTCTGTGCTCTGACTTGAGAGGCATTTATGCAGTGTGCTCATCTTTTTGGGCAATTGGGTGGAAGGAGAAAAGTGCTCGTGAGCTCTGACCACTTTTGGGAAAAATTACATGTGAACAAGCCCCATGAATCACCTACTTGTTGGTTGTATTCAATTTGCCCAACCCTTTTTCATCGGCTGATAAGCGAAGGTGCGCCACCGATCTCTTCTTTGCTGAATTTCTGGGTTCTCTTTGGTTGTCAATGCGTATGCTTTCTGCAAGTCTGCAGCTTCCTTTGTGCTCTTATATTGGGTAAATGCGTCAATGATTGCAACATACATCCTCGACGTCTTCCATTTCTGTGTATCTCAATGTATTTCCACTATTAGTCTACCTTTTTCTTTTGCAGTTGTAGATTCTTGGAAATGGGTTGCGTGCTATCAGGCCCTAGAGATGCCAGTCCGTTGAGAAGGGCCGGAAGTATCGGAGAGGTGGCTGTTTTTGTGCCCGGATTCCGTATCCCAAAAGGTGTGGATTTAACGCAGCAGCTCGCCGACTGTTTGTCGAAAAGCCTCATTGATCGCCTCTCAGCACTAAGAACTAGGATCGTCGCCATGGCTGCTCAGGAGGCACGGCGATCGACGAAGCAGAGGCGCAGAACAACTACAAGACATGGTTTGAGCTCCAAAGACCTAGGTTATTTTGGTTTGGTTGATAAAGATGGTTCTACGACTATAATGTTTTTTCTCCTATTGTGATTTGTACGATAGGTTCTTGCTTGAGTGAACTTTTACATGCTCTTGAGGACTACTTGCCTGTTCTTCTAGGGCTGGTGAAGGATGGTAATCAGAAAAAAGTCCCCTTGGAAAGTTGTAATTATTTCTTGTTGCTTATGATCTTAACATATTTATATAATCATATAGTTTCTTATGTGGATAGGATGCCAGCTGACAGAAAAGGTACAGTTTATCTGGATTAACCAGGAGGATGATGCACAGGTTTGTCTCCGTATCTTTAGCTTGTTATATCTGTTGAAAGTCACGAGCCTTCCTTCTTGAGACTGATAGATTCTCTTAATTTGCTAAGAAGGAAACTGCCATAACAAATGCTTGGTATGAGGTGTTGTCTGTGCTACACTTGATGGCTATGCTTTCATTAATGCAAGCCAATTTGTTGCTTCTTCCTAAGATTTCAAATGAGGGTTATCAGCTCAAGATATCTGAAGGTGTGTATGTTGTGAAGACTCAGTTACCATCTTGCATCCCAAGTTAAAATTGAACATCAAGTGGATAATCTGTATTCCAAGATACAGTTTTCTTTTTAGTGAACATTATGGAGCATAAACATAATTTTATCTTCTTTTTTGGTATTGACTACAGAGAGAAGAAGAAACTCGATTGATATTTTGTTGAAAGCAGCAGGTTATTTGGATTGTGCTATTCGACATGTTCTTCCTAAAATGCCTCCACATACCAGGTTTATTTATCTTGAGGTTCTCATCACAACTTTATTGGCAATACTTGTCAGCATTCTGTTTGGAATATCCTAAAACTTCTACATAAAGTCCGTTGATTAGTTAATAATCTGACATTTTTCATTATCCTTTTAATATATTGCAGGAAGGAACTTCCATTGGACCTAGAAGAAGGGGTTCTTCGAGCTCTATGTTTAGAGGCCCTGGGTCAGGTAGTGATTTATTCACTGCTAAATTTTGTATAATTAACACAATTTTAGATCTGTAAATTGTACTATCCAGAGCTTCTTGGATATTCTCTTTGAATGTTGCATAAGTTATCTGTACTCAGATAGGAAGCAACTCACAACATATATATTCAGATAGGAAGCAACTTCCATTGGACCTAGAAGGAGTTCTTTAAGGTCTATTTCTCTCTATATAGTTTGAACACGATTTCATGCTTGCTGTTGCACTTGGCAAGGTTGGATTTCTAGCCAATAAGTTACGGGATACTTATGTAGTACAATTAGTGTTTACTGAGAGGTCCAATTTAGGATCTGTACTATTGCTTTTCCTATTTTTTTAGATACATTAAGCTACCAAAAGTAGTGACATTTATATTGTTAATTGACTATAGAAAACTTATTTGGAGCTCTCTAACTCATTTTTCCTTTTACATGGACTTCACAGTGTGTTGATATCCAGCTTGGAATGGCAATAGATAGTCCCAAGGCAACTCTTGCGGTGAAACGGCGATTAGCCTGCGAAATGGTTAACTATTGGCATCAGGTACCACCATGTCATTGGTTTTGTGTCTGACTTATATCCAGTATCCATACTTTGCCTCATTTTCTGTTTGATTTTTCTGATCTCTGATTTAAATTGACACTACTACACTGACATTTTAAAATCTGCTCAAGTTCTACTGTTTGCTATGTTAATAGACATGCATTTTTCCTATGCAATTTGTTCATTGCTGACATATATCTGAAACTTAAGTGCTGTTTTAAACTTATTCTAATCTTTACAGGCTCAGGAAAACATAGTAAAGCTTCCTTTTACTGATGGATGGGGCAAAAAGCACCAACTCTTTGTTAAGTGGAAATATGCTGAAGCAAAGGTTTGGCAATGACCACTTCGCCTTTTATCGCATTTACAAAAATCTTGAGTCATCAGATGTGGATAGTTAAAGAGTAATCGTACACACACATCTCTTCATTTATCCACATTTAGTTATAGTTTGCAACAACATTTTGAGTATATATTGAGCCTAGCCTTCTCCTAATGTCTTGTTATTGTTACTTCTCGGCTTCACTGCTCATGTGTGGGGGCTTATTTGTGCACAAGTCCATGAATCTTTGGCTCGCTTTCTCTTATGCTCCCCTGCAACTTGGTGACTGATTCCAAGCTTTATTTGGTTCGATCACTAGGGGGGGATGTCAGAATATGAGCATATATTGGGTTCTTTCCTAGACAACTAAGTTTTTTGGATTATCATAAGAAAAGAACATACCATAAAAAAAACTTGAGCTTTTTGAATAACAGGCACCCGGCAAAACCTCAAGTCTCCACCTTAAAAGAGGCCGTCTTAACCAAAGATAACCCTATTGCATAAAAGTCATAGAGACCTTTAGTTTGTTATTACACAGGATCTTCTGTTTTCTAACAGGCGGCTGCATACTACTACCATGGACTGATACTTGATGAAGGAAACACAGAGAAATCACATGGAATGACAATAGCTGCTTTGCAAGCAGCAGAAGAGTTTCTGAAAGAAAGCAAGAAGACCTGTGAAGACTTCCATCAAATGCCTCCCACATCAAGGTTCAGCTTCACACTCCCCTTTCTCTTGCAATCAATTGGTTAACCCACTCTTTTCCCTTAATTTAAATATCTCTTTCACCCAGTCTTGCATACCTCAATTATCTGTTAAGCGCAACATTAGTGTTGAATAATTACAGAAACTCAAAGTCTCGTTCCAATCTCTTCACAGGAGTACACCTCTTTGGGGCTCCATGAAGTATCTATCAGAGAAGATTCCTAAAGATGCATCAAGCAAGATACGGATTAATCGAGATCTTTATAGTGAAGACAGGTAAATGACTTGACTCCATAACTGATAACAATGCCAAGTAATTAACTTGCTGATTATGTTTCATATAGATTCTAGATTCTTATATCTGATACATTCTTGTTATTGCGATTCCGAGAGTTCATTGCTTGCAAATATAGTTCTACTTCCTTGACACTGAACTCTTATAGATGTTTCTAAATTCTAAGTATGTTTGGCAATTTTATCTGTATTCGCCTTACCAAAAGTCGCATCCGCATCGCGTCCTATCCATATCCGCACCATAAAAATAAATATGGACGCAGATATGGAATTGAAAGATTCATATCTACACGGATGCAAATGCGGAGGTCTATCCACACCACGTCTGATCCACATTCGCCCTGCATACATGTAATTACAATAATATCTAATAAGTTATAACATATATAATATATGGTAATATGGTATACATTTTGGTGAATTTTCAGTTTTTTATAGTGTTAAATGATTGATCCACATATTGTTTATTTAATAGTATTTTAATGATTTTTACTGATTTTTATATAGGTTTTTATATATTTTACTAAATTAGTTTATCTAAAATGATGTGCGGATGCGGATATAAATACACATATCCATATCCACTACAGATGCGGTGTAGATGTGGATATGCAAATGTGAAAATGTGAAATGCGGTGTGGATGCAAATGATATAGTATCCACATCACATTCGACCCGCTGTCGTCCCTATTTCTAAGACAAAATACTACTACCAATATTTTAAAACCCAGACGGGCTCTAGTCCAAAGGAACACTGATTGAACCGGTCAAAATTAACTGGTACTCTGACCGATGAAAACAACATAAAAAATTAATGATCTTTTAATGAAAGTGAACTGGTGAAATAGAACTTATATGGCAACTTAGCTGTCAATGAAGGAAAATATGCTGAAATGTGAATGTATTGGTGAATTTGCAGGATTCTTAAGACGGCGCCTAGTTTGCCAGAATTTGCTTTAGCACTTAAGCCTGATGATTACCAACTCCCTCCATTGGATCCCATGTGGAACAAGGAGGCTCGCCATCACTAAGAACTTGCAAAGGACAAATATTTGAGCTACAATTTGGATGATTTGCTCTCTAGAAAAAGAAGAAAGAAGAGAAAAAAGGAGACAGTAGTGATTGAGTCTTCAGCAAATTAATTAGATCATCTTGTTGTAGTAGAATACTGGATAGAAGAGGTTGCCTTGTGTATGTAAAATTTGTTGTATCATATTGTAAATTTGAAGGATATATCTACTATTTCTTTGTCAATGTGGAAATCAAGTATAATTAAGTTTGATCAACATCAACCTTGGATTTAATTAGATTCAATTTTAGAAATTGGATTAATAGAAAAATTAGTCAAATTTAATAAAACTGGTGATCTTCGATTATCAAATTTGATGAAATGCAATCCAGTTGACTTAATTTATTCAAATCATTCATGTCATTACACAATCAAAATAAGATAATACATAAATTTTAATTTATTATTTGTTTAGTATACGAATTAGAAGAAAATAAATTAAAAAAAACCCTTGAAATTTTGATTCAACTGCCTTTCATAGTGGAGCCATAGCCCATAGGAGTCACGTCGTGAGCTATTTCGTGACTTTGCATGCAATTGATCTCATTGGGCTTAAAATAGGTTTTGGGTTGGACTCGAGCTCGGTCATGAACCGGGTTCGAATTGCTAAACAGGAAGCCTCGCTCTCAAGTCTCAACCAAACCAAAACCCTCTCAACGAAAAAAGGGCTCTTTCTCCGCGATGCCAACGGAAGCTGAAGCCCACCGCCTCGCCGCCGGCGATTCCCAAATCCGCCAAGCGGAGTCCCGCTGCCTAACCCTCCGCCACCGCCTCCTCAATTCCCGTCTTCCCGCCTCCTCCTACCTTTCCTTACTTCGCCTCCTCGACGCTGAGCTCCGCTCTCTCTCCCGTCTATTTTCCTCCCCCCCCTCCTCCCTCCCCCTCAGCTCCAATGTCGGGTACCTCGAATCCATCGCTCGTCTCCTCCTACACCCCTCCATTCGCTGTGTTTCCCGCGTATCCAGGCCTGTACCCCCCGCCGCCGCCTCCGATTCCGACCACTCCATTCACGTCGACCTCGTCTGCACCTTCCACCGCCGACCCGCATGGTTCGTGGTCTCCGACCGCAACCCTGCCTACCTCTCCTGGCTGGGATCTAAGGGCCTCCGCGCTCGCGTCGATCGCGTCACTGCCGCTGCCCGCTCCGCTGGGGTCCTCAAGCCCGCCTCCGTTCTCTTCGTCTTCTCCCGCGGCGTCCGAGACTATGTTTCCACTAATCTGGTGGATGATTTCGGCGCTATTGAAATCGACTTGTTCAGGAATGAAGAAGACGACGTCTTTGAGGAATTGGAAGATGGGTGGATTGGTGTTAGATCGTCGGGTAATGTGAATTCCAGGGTTTTCGAGATAAAGATCGGCTGTGATATTGGTAAAGATGAAATGTGTAGTTTGCAAGTTGTAGATGATAGAGAGGAGGCGGGCGGTCTGGATGATAGGTTTGAATTTTTTATTTCGAAGATGAACGTCGATTCAGCGGATGCAGTGAACTTTGACACAACATCTTTGGTCGCGCTGCTGTCAGGAATTAGTAATGGTGGCTGCGAGCGGTTGATGAAGTCACCGGAGGTAGAGATGAGGGCAAGGTTTAAGGGGAACTATGAGTTCGTGATGGCGCAGGTGTGTATATATTTTGTGATTTATTTTGAAATTTGATCCCTTTTGTTGAATAAATACCTTTTAGATCATTTTAGAAGGAAAGTGATGTTTTGATTATAGTTCTTGATGATGCTCAGGTTTCCAAACACTTTTGCATGAATCTCTATTTTTTTTAAAATAAAGAAAACTTGTATTTATCAATTGCATGAATCTCTTGAGCTACAGAATGCAAATTTGCTATTTGTATAGTCGTAATTATTGACTGCTCAGTGTTTGTTTTAAAAAAAAAAGTACTAAAGGCAAGTTTTGAGATAAAAAGAATCTAATGTTTAAGTTTTTGATTTCGAAGATCCAATATAACCCTTATATATGGTCAGGTATCTGAAATTTTTACATCAAACAAAGTGTTAACATGCAGGTACAAGATAAGCTGACTGGAATATCGAGGCAACTTCTTCCTAATTTTCTATGGAACTGTAAAAAAATTACTGATAGGGATATGCACATACTTCTTTACTTTGATCAACAATATAGGTTCTAATTTGATGGACAAGCCATTTAAGAATACTTATATTTTGCTGGTGTTGTCTGCTATTTCAAGCCATGCTGATCAAGGATGAGGTTCTTTATGGCGATATAAAATCATGAGAGATACTGTTACATTTATGAATCTTATGATGACTAAAAAGTATTTGATGATTTGATCCAATTTAACTTGCCTAGAACTCATTCAGTTACTACCTTGAATTTGAAGGAAAAAAAACAAGATGATTCTGGTTGCTCTCGGAGTTTTTGTTATTTGTCACGATAAAATAATTTGTTGAATTTAAGAAAATCCATGATTTGTTTTTCTAAGATGCAAACAACTAGGACATCAACAAACTCATTGCCCTTATTCATTTATCATCATTTGTCATGATATACAAGAAAATCATATAACCAATTATTCCATGGATGTCTAATGTATTAAGTGTCTGAAACTCTTGGTTTATAACTGCCACACCCTAGGCCTGGTCCTTTCACCATATTAATGATGGTAAAACTGAATTCTTCTCTAGACAGCTGTTCACGGTTAAATCAGAAATAGCAATGGGGAATCCTATTAAGCTCACACAAGTCCTGCTTATTATCTGAGTTACTATAATATCAAAGAGAACATTCAGGTTGACTTCGATAGATCTGATCAGTTACTGAGGTTGAGGAACTAGAGTTATGTTGTATAGAGTAGAGGTTCCTAATCTTTTATTATGTAAGTTCAAACTCATTGTCTCTTCTGAGAAGATTTTCTAATAGTAGTTCTGAGTTGTGTTAGAATTGTCTTGCCAGAACATAAAGATGCAATAGTTTGAAATAGACTATTATTTGAGTTATTCTTGAAAGTAAAAGTTGAAACTTTGCCTCGAGCATTTTGTGCATCACAAAGTTCTTTCTTTAAAATTTCATTCAGTTTATCTGTTCACAAGTAATTATTTTTTCAGCATTCGCACAAACTTTTGGTAGTTTGTTCCCTTTACAAGGGGGAACTCTTTATTTGTATAGCTTTTCATGGCAAAATATCTGAGAGCGTGAACTTTAAAATGAGAGGTTTTTGTGGTAGGAATGTAGGATTACCACTTTCTTCTGTACCTACTGTGAAGTTTTAACTAACAATTTTACGATCATATTTAACTCTATAATGGTATCTCATATTCGAGACTTCATGGAAAGTTTTCTTTTTGATATTTTACTTTCCCTCCATGGGATCATCCATATTCCTGCATGTGAATGACAGGTGACATCTGAACTTCAGAATCCAATTCTAGCTGAACTTGGTGATATGATAGCCGGAAAGAAAGGCATAATATGTGCGAGCGTCCACTCTGAATTTCAGGAACTAGTTCGGATGTGTGGAGGACCCAATGAGAGGTTGCGTGCTCATCGACTAATAAAGCGACTTCAGTAAGTTCTATTAGTTACATTAGCGTACTCTTTTCCAATAACTAGTTAGCATGAATGTTATCACTGTAATTATTATTTCTGATTGGTTAAACTGTACGAGTTGATGATGAACCTTTTGAATTTTTTACATGCAAATGAGATATACTGCTTCATCAACTTAGCTTTTGCTTGCAGGGTTGTCCCAGATTCTCCTTCTGAACGAGTGATGAATCTTCCGACAACAAGAAAGATGGCATTGAAGAACAAGATTGTGTTTGGCACAGGAGATTATTGGCAAGCACCAACTCTTACTGCTAATACTGGCTTCATTCGAGCTGTTTCCCAAACTTCCATGTCTTTGTTGACTATTGAACACAGACCTCGAGCCCTAACCGGTGATTAGTCTTGTTCGATATTTCTTATATGTTGACTTTGACATGATTAGCGTTCCCTGTAGCTGTAGATGTTTGCGAATGTTCATGGTGTTATCTTTGTTGTATAATAAATTATGTTACGTACAATAAGTCAAAACGTTCCAACTACGTGCGATTGGGATTTGGCATAATTGTAATAAATTATGTTACATACAATATGTCAAAACGTTCCAACTACGTGGGACTGGGATTTGGCATAATTGTAAAATAAATTGCAAATAGATTCACCTTGGGCATTTTCTATATTTTTAATGTTTTTTTACCCGAATTGATCCAGACTTGCTAACATATATGATTTAATTGATTTTTCATATTTTTATCTAGTTGCTCATAAATGATTAGATAGGCAAATTTACTGATTTAACTATATCCTTGCATCTTTTTGAAAAATTAAATACGTATCCTTGCAAAATGCAAATCTTTGCATATATGTCTTATTGGAGTTAATTTCTACTAGTTGATTATTGGAATAGAAATATAGGTGGGTCCCATCGATATTGACGTATGTTTATTTTTAATTTTTATAAACATAAAATATTATGATTAACTTTTAGTTGTATCTATTAGAGAATAAATCGAAAACATGTAATAATCAATTTTCTCAGTAATTGATTAAGTGTTTTTTATTTAAGTTAATATAGTTAAACATAAAGGTGAAAGATAATTAAAAAAGTACAGTTCCCAACACAAGCTACAATAATTACAATGAATGAGGGATGAGAAATGTTAAATCCCACCACTTCATGATTATTAATGCAATTATAACTCATGCAATTATAAGTGATTAAAAAAAATATTAAATTAATTTTTATATCCTACGTGCAATTGTAAGTGATTAGAAAAATTATTAAATTAATTTTTGAAAAATTATTAAATTAATTTTTGAAAAATTATTAAATTAATTTTTGAAAAATTATTAAATTAATTTTTGAAAAATTATTAAATTAATTTTTAAGAGGATATAACATCACTCCGTGCTAGTTCAAGCGACTACACCATCAAATAGTGATGGCAGAGAAAACAAAGAGACAAGAGAACTTGTCAGCGTTGACGTGATTTAGGGTCGATTGGCGTGCCCGTACGAAACCATATTGGATGAAGCCTGTTTCAGTGGGATCCGAATTTGACGCATCGGTTTCAGATCGTCAAAAAGCGGATTTATGTCAAATCAAAACTATGCCCACTGAATTTAAGCATGCTTATGGAAAATTTTCAAATCCGGATTACGGTGGTAAATATTCTAAAAAATCAAATTTTTGTAATACCAATTTTACATCTAGCAAAAATATCTAATGCGATGTAAAAATTTAAAATGCACAAATATAGGTTATCATGACAACACTGTTGATAACAAGTTAGAACGGAGCTGCCGACCTTCGGGTTCCTTCAGGAACATTCTGTTTTCCAAATATAGCTCCAACTTTATGATGATTTCGTTCATCTCCTTGTCTTCTCTCTGCTTAAGTGCAGGCAAAAAGCTTCTAGAAATGGCATTAAGCATCTTCATGAACTGGGATTTGTATTTTCTGTGCAATGCAAAGCCTGCCATCTGACACCAGAAAGGAAGAGTTTACAAGCCATGGAATGTGCAAGGGCAACAAAGTAAATATAAAAAGTCGAATCCTGATAAACCTTCAAGAAGGCCTCCAAAGCATAAGCAGTAGGTCTGTTAGCAGGCAGGGTATTCAGAAACCTCGCAAGCCATGCCCATCCTTCTCCTAAGCCATGAGGATTTCTAACACCATCAGACTCCATCTGCCAAAAGTATAACACTCCATTCATTTAGGATATATATTATTGCTATGAAAATTGGCATAAATTACTTGCAGTTCTTTTGCTATAGTTGGCATATGCTTCATAGTGTATTTTTTAAATACAGAATAATGTCATCAATTACTTGTTGTAGATGTTTCTGCAGTAAGAATATGATATTTTTTACAAAATTGGGATATACTGAATATTGAAAACTAGATATTTAACAAATTTGTATTGATTCAACTTCTTGTACCTATTCACACTTTAAACATGTTCACTTAATATGAAAACTATATGGTCATCAATGATTATAAGATGGGAAAAAATTTCTGAAAGCAACCAAGGATTGAATACTGTTGAGAAGGGCCATGGAGAATCACAATTCTAGCAAATGTTAATTTTTCAAAAACATTTTTTATATAAATAAATCATATACAGTGAAAGAGCAATCAAATTAAAGCAATGAATATAAACCTGAACTATGACAGCATAAAGTTTCATGTAAGACTGGACCCGGTTCAGGTAACTCTCCGAGCTTTCAAATTTTCCATCTTCTTCATGGTAACCAACCATCTTCCAGTAATCCTTATTTTGCAATGCTTGCTGGAAAGAATAAGATGAAGTCATGAAAGTAAAACAATGCAAGGAGAAATTCTATTTTTCAAGTGAGACCAAAAACTGTAATTATCTGCACATGCTTCTGAATGCTCTTCATCCATGGCATTTCCATTAACCATACACATGAAGCAGCAAAAGATGCCCCAAGCTATTCATCATAATGCAAGGAGTAGCTATTTCCTCGTGAAAACATAGATCAAATTGTTTATATCTTAAGTGCAGGTGCTGCTAGTTGTCCTATCGTAATTCAAGTAGGATATTTCTATATTGTCCTATTATACTTTAAATAGCTACAATAAGCAAGGCTGTCATACTCACTTTTCTAAATCCAGGAGAGACAGAGGGTCCAGGACTTAAGTTACGAATTTAGGTAGAAAATACAGAAAAAATACCAAAACATAAAATACAAAAAGAGACATAAGTTTAATTATATTCATTGACATAGAAAATATGCTTAATTCAAATTATATTTATATAAAGAAAAAAAACAAGTATATATCATAATTACTAAGTTTCGAATTGTAGTCTTGGTAACATGTTGAATTTTTTTTTGCAAGATAATGTAGATATCATTCTATATTGTCCTCACTTGAGTACTTAATAGGGTGACCCAGATGAGACAATGGGGGCAGGATATGCAAACTGTGGTTTGTGTTAAATTTTGTCTAAAAATTCAAAAAGAAGTAAATGAAGTTGCATCAAATTAAGTGGGTTGGGATATAAAAGAAATAGACATCCACATCTGCGCCAAATTTTAATAAAAATTAACAAAATAATGCATTTAATAAAAAATAAATGGGGTAAAATGATAATATTATATAATTTATAATATAAAAGGATAATTACCTAAATATATCTTGAACTACGAACTTTGTCTCAGAAAAATAATATTTTTTATTTAAAAAATATTAAAAAATCATGTCAATTTATATTAAATAATATAAAAAAATATTTTATATTTTATATTAAAAAATCACATCATGTTCATCCCGATATGGCTCCGAGTGATTCTTTAATATAAAATAAAAATATATTATTTAATATAAATTAAAATGTTTTATTTTTTAAATAAAAAATATTATTTTAATCTACGTCAAAAAGTCACGTTATCGTCTTAATAGAGCTGCAGACGGAGAGTTAATGAGAGGATGTAACAGAGGTGGCAATGGGTCGTGCCTGGGTCGGCCCAAGCCCGGCCACCACTCGGGCCGTGCTAGGCACAGCCCAACACCTCAAAGGGGAGGCCTAGCCCGGGCCTGTGCCCGCCCCTTTGGGCTCCGGCCGACACAAAAATCAAAAATAGAAATTATAAAGGCCGGCGGTGAGACTCGAAACCGCCGACCTTTAGCTTCATTTGTGGTGAACTAACCACCACACCAAGGCATTTTATATGAATATATATAATATCACCGAGTAAAGTACCTATTGCTCATGCTCGACACAGAATACTAGGCTAAACCATGGTGCAGGGCAAGCCCGGCCCACGTGCCCAAGGGGTGAGCCCAGTCCGCCCCTTGGGCACATGCGGGCCGTGCTTGGCCCGCCACGCAGGCACGGCCCAGAGTCGGGTCGGGCCCCGTGCCGCCCACTGGCGGGCCCGACCCATTGCCACCTCTAGGATGTAATAGAGATAAATGTCAAAATTCGGAATATAATTTGGTAATATTTTGAAATTAGCCACAAATGAGAAAAAGTGCATAGTTCAATATATATTTAGATAATTACCTTATATAAAAAAATAATTTATATGTTATAATATATGAGGTAGAATGATAATTATATATATGCGGATAACAAGGTGTGGATAAGGATCGGATACAGTGCGGATCCACATCCATATCTTTTTTTTTTAAAATAATGGATGTAGGTACAAATTGTCATCCTATACTAAACCAAGTCTATTGATTAACTCGTTGACTCTAGCGATTCAGCTTAAAATTGCTCCAAACACATCGCTACTTGAGTAGTGATGTATAATTTAAAGAAATCATAACCAAAAGGTGAATAGAGTTTAGTTTGATTCAAACCCATAGCCTTGGTCATTGTCAAGAGGTACACTTAGATATCTCATTAGAAGTAAAGTAATTGTGATTGGACAACAAATTTATTATTAATAGGAACGCTTTTAGTAGTATGGCTGTGTCATGATATTGATTAGAAATACTAATATTCCATCAAAACTTTTCTCATGAATTAAATTACAAGTTCTAATTTGTAGTGTCAGGACAATCAATGTACCAACCATCTAAACCAGAAAAATAGTGGATAAGTCTCATATACAAGAAACTAAAAGAAAAATACAATAAACTTACATCTGAAGGTTGCAGATATTTTGGAACAGTATAGATGCAACATTTATGGAGCTCAGCAAGCACAAAATCAATCACAGGTGGAACCTGAGAAGCATTGCAAGATGAAAATGAACTTTAATACACTGCTAATATACATGAACAAAAGAAAGCATGAAAATGGCCCCTTCTATGATGCAAATATCACCAAATGTCTACTATAATAGCACATAGCCAGCATTTGAGATTATTGGACTAATCACTTGAAATGTGCAAATTTGAGTAGAAGACAGGAAATGCATGCATGGATGATTTTTAAATGCAACCATAGTAAAAAGTATCTATTTAGAAGTCAAGTAACCACCTGTGATGAAACTAGAAGAATGACATGGCCACAAGCAAAGATAGTACTGTTAAAAATTCCAATTGGGTCTTCGAACATCGAAACCACCTAAACATGAATATAGTTATATAGTTAACCATACAAATTTTCAAGACTAGTATATTTGAGGTAATAATACAAACATAAAAGATAAAAATATAATGATCATTTATTGCTTAAGTAAAATCTACATCCTTAATTAATAAATGGTAATGCTTAGGACTTGCTTAATGAGTTAATTTACAAGAAAAAAAATTAAAATTTCAACTACCAAGTCTTGAAATCCATATGATTTGACCGATGTGTATTATATCAACTAGAAAAAGAACTATTATACATTTTAGGAAAGATAGCGGCTTATGCCAAAACAACAACGATATGATGGGTTATCATAGTAGAAGGCAGTGCAATAATTGGGTTATGCAGAAGTAAAAGTGAGCATGGGATGGGTTTTCGGCAACAAGGATATATTTTGGAGCCTGCTTTAGGGGTTAATGAAGTCAAGGCTGCTGCAATGCAGTAGGGTTTTGGCTTTTTGCAGAAGGGGGTCTCTTAAGATGAGGATGCATAGTGGAACCTACTTAGGTTTCTATTAATGAAAGATATCGTGGGCTTCCCACTTGGATCCCCCTTCCTACTTTGCCTTCCATTTGCTCACTTACCTACTCCTTTACCCTCTACTATCATCCCAACTGTGTCTCCTCATCCTCTTTTCTTCTCTTTGTTTTTTCATTGATTCGTTGGCTCAACTAACAATTTTAGACATCATATGTTTGATCTACATTCTTAGCACTTTTCTCATGTGTGCAAGGTTGTCAAAGGCGCTAGGCGCACTCAAGGCACAAAGGTCTCATAATCGCCTGAGGTGAAAGGCGCAAAAAAAGTGCGCACCTGATCGAAGCAAGGCGTACATTTTTAAAAATATTATATTTTTAAAAATATTGCGATATGTCCACTTCCACTATCCATAATGCTGTCCACTAAATGCTAAATGAAGTTTATGTTGAATGAAGATGCTGGTAGTGGTAGCTAAAAGAAAAATAAATGATGAAAAACTCTAAAAATAAAAGAAAAACCGGCTGGAAAAAATGAAGAAATTTGAAGTAACAATCAGCTAGTTACTACATGATGATACAAGATAAATAATCCTTCATCGAAAAAAAAAATACAAGAAATTTGAAGTAACAATTAGGTATGTAATACATGGGCTTCACCTAGGCGCGCGCCTGGTGCGCCTAGGGCTTCAAAAAAAAGCGCAGAAGTGCAGCCAAGGCGCGCCCCTGGGTGAAGGCGTTGCACCTTGGCTATGCAAAGGCGCTAGGCCTGTTTCGCGCCTCGCCTGATGCACCTAGACACCTAGGCGCTCGCTTTTGACAACCCTGCATGTGTGAATGGCAGGATAGGCCCAAGCCAAAAACATAAACTTGAGTGTAAAGTCCCAGCTATTTGGGATTGGCTACACAGATCTTTACTTGTCTTCCTTTTTATTATTACAAGTTTTTTTAGTCTTCCTCAACCTCCACCATTGATCGTAATCAATTCAGTCCCTTCTAACTACGACAACTATAGATCTCCTTTGAATATGTTTATACCATCTCAATTTATTGTCTCTCATTTTGACCTCAAATGTGGCTAAATCTAGTAATTCTTAGAGACAAAAACTTGCATTCTATTTTCTTTATTAATTTCACTCATCCATCTCCATAATGACATTCTGATTTCAACTGCCCCAACCTTTTGTATATGTTGCTTGCAACATAGATAAATTACGGATAATATTTTTAATATGTGACCCAGAGTAAATTCAAAACTGGACCATTTATTTTGATACCATCTTCTATCCATGTTGTTCCATAAAAGCATAAGCCAACATAGAACTCTTCAATCCACTAGAAGAAGCAACACCAAGCTCCTCTACAGGAAACTTATTAGTCCTTTGTCCCTTCTTGCCTACTATAGCTAGCAGGACAGATACCATAATAGAGAACTCTCCAATCTAATCAAATAGATATTCAAAAAGAAAATTGAAGAGTTCATTCAATAGGATTCGTGATCTCAATGAGTAGATTTTGCAATTGGAATTTCGAAACAGGAATTGTTTGCATCATTTCATTCCAATCATTCTTTAAATACCAATTCATTTTAAGCAAGACTAATAATAATAATAAAATAGTTAGAACAAAAAGAGATTAATTTGGGTTCTTCTCTGGCTCACTCAACTAACTCAACCACTACCAATTCCCATCAAAATAGTGCCCAGAAAGGAAGCTATGTTTGCCTAAATATTGAAGTTGTTGTGATATATTATCCTGCCACTTGACTGCAAACACAACTGACCTGAAATAGGTCAGCTGAAATATATTACAACTCCCTGATTAGATTAATATATTTCATAACTTGCAAGCCTAGATCTAGTTTCATTCTTGGTTAACATGTATTCACACAAGTTCGGACAATCGTGTGACAAGAAGGCGGACAAGGTTTGGCGATTTCTCTAGCTAAACAATTGCATAGGTTTCTATGTGTAAGTGTGTAACTATTACCAATATTTTGTAGCAAAACTTAGCAACCAGAAAAAAGAGCAGATTGATAAACTTCACGCCCAAATATCAAAAACCTATTAGCAAGAATATTAAAATTTGAAGTCCTACCTTAAATAACTAAAAAGTAAAAACTGATGCAACCATTAAGAAATCTCAGTTGTTTAACTACCTTTTTTGCAAATAAAGTCATTGAGAGGGTGCTGGGGCAGGCAGGATTTTGCAGTATGTTAACAAGTGCATGTGCTTTTGCTCTGTAGACAATAAAGGAAACAAAAGCTGAAGAATCGTAAAAATATATCTTTTTTAGAAGGAAATGAAAGCAAAAACATCAATCCAGCAAAAAAGTTGATCTCCCAACTCATGGAAATATCTGCATTGAAATACAAATATTATATACGATGGAAAAAATGTGCATTGGATAGTACCACCAAAAAAAAGACAGAAGAGCAAAAAGTCTCCTGAATGAATGAAAACTAGATTAATTCATGTCATAAGATATAATTTAGTGCATCAGTACTGGCACAACAATTCAACAAAGTGAGACTATAAATTTATTTAGAGACTGATGATGATATACTCTATAACATGTGCTTTAATTTTTTATCCAACGAGAGTGTATACTTGAATGTTCCCCCATCAGCTTTTCTTTAAAAATCATAAGGATCCTAATCAATTCATGTCCCCTGAATGTAAGCTTTCTTATCTCTTTTTCCCTCTTTCTATAAGGTAGGTACTGATAGATTCATATATTGCTATGCATATATATATATGTGTGTGTGTGTGTGTGTGTGTGTGTGTGTGTGTGTATCTTAATTCCTGAACCCCCCAATTCCACCATCCATGTGTCCCAAGTTCAACAGTTCCCACAAATTCAGAGCAGTTTTACAAGACCAAGGATATTCAAGGTGCTTTCCCTCTTCCCAATTCCAATTCTCCAAAACCCAGTCAAGGCACCTAATGAAGGCAACACCAACACAGTGAAGCACAATGTACAAGAACAAGGAAGGCATAGGCCTTGTTCCCCTACTGAAACACATCCAAGTAGTCAAGCCAATTTAAGTTTGATTTCTCCTTTGACTTCAGCTTGAATTTTGTTCCATAGTACATATTAGTGAACCTCTCAATTTAGTTGCAAAGGATCCTATAAGAAAAATAAACTTAACTAATTATAAACTTAGCTGCAACACAGTAAACTTATCCTACTATATTTGAGATGGTAGAAGAATGATTAAATAACAAGGATTACTAAAGGGACTAAGAAAAGATAAACTTACCCAACTATATTTTACTTGTCTCTATCTGAGGATGGAGAATCTTGTCCATTAGGATAAAATATTTGAATGGCCTAACTTTTCTCATTAGTCAAAATCTAAAAGACAAGGAAACAAGATTTGATCGGCCACTTCTTTTCTTACATAAATTCAAGGAAAATTTCTTACATGGGCCTTTAGTGTGACCAATTCCATGAGCCCATGTGACAGATGAGGTAGAATTTTCCACTATGGAACAATATGGAGAACTGTTAGGTTAAGTTGGCCTTCCTACCTAACAGTGTTGTCAAATAGCGGCCATGGCGCCACCATGGCGTGGCGGATTTTGATAAATCCGCCACGCAGAAACCGCATTGTTGCGGTTTCTGCCAGGCGCTGTGTGGCGCCCGCCATCCGCCATGGCGCCACATCCTCTCTTTTTTTTTTAAACTAAGGGTGTTTTTGTAATTATCTAAGAATGGTTAAAATTAAAACCCTCGTGAAGCTGGCGGCTGCTCCCATTTGAAAAGTTCTCCACCAGCAGCTGCTCCACTTCGGCGACGAAATCCGGCGACTAGCTCCGGCACTCCGACGAGGAATTCCGGCGGAAAAAATAGCAGTTTTCATTGTTTTTTAAGGTATTTCTCTCCCATTCACTTCTCTTCTTCATATCATTATTTTTTTCTTGTTTTTAAAGGTTATTTCTTGTTTTTCCAGCGTCTTTCCATTTAATTTCTGTTTACTTTTCTTTTTTTCCTGTTTTTGTTTTCTTTTTTTTCTTATTTTCTTATTTTCCCCTTTTCTCTTCTGTTTTCTTGCTTTTCCTGTTTCTTTTCGATTTTTTCTTTACTTCTTTTTTTTTCTTGTTTTCTTTTTTTTTCTTTCTTTCTTATTTGCTGCTCCTTTTTTTACTTCTGTTCAGTTCTTTTTTTTTTCTTTCATACTTCTTTTTTTTAATGTCTCTGTTCTGTTTTTGTTTCTTTTTTTTCATTTTTTCACTTCTGTTTTTTTACTTCTATTAATCTGTTTTTTTCATTCTTTTTTTTACCTCAGAGGGTATATTTTTTCTCCCTTTTTTTTCTTTCATTTGATCACTTGATCATTTCAGTTTCAATTTTCTCTTTATGTTTTTTTTTTCCTGTTTCATTCATTTCAGTTTACATTTGATCATTTGAATGAGAAGTTCTCATTCAACTTTTTTTTAAATTTCTGAAAATGTTGATGTTTAAATTTGTAGGATTTACAAATCAAAACAATGGCAAGCCAAGGATCTTCACAAGGCTCAAGGGCTGCTTCGAGGACAGATTGTCACTCTTTAGATGAAAATGATACCAACACCATTGTTTGCACTTTGCAATTTTTGTGGGAAAATTACAAGGGTAGGGATCACAAGATGGGAAAGAAGGGAAATGTTTCTGCATGTACTAAATGTCCAAAGGAAGTAAGAGAAGAATTGTGGGATCTTCTAAGAGGGAAAAAGAAGCAAGAGAGTGCAGTAATTGCAAGTGCTAGAAACATCGATCTTGAAAATTTGGGCTATGGTGATAGTGAAAGTGAAGGAGAAATTAATGAGGGGTTTGGAGAAGTTGTTGATAAGGCTAGTGGGAGTAAGAAATTGAAACGCCAGATAGACTTGTTTTGTAGAAAACCTGAAACTGCCATTGAGAAGAGGAAAAAGGAGAGGTTAAGGCAAACAAGTATAAGAGAGACATGTGACAAAGAAGCAACAGCTAGGGTCCATCAATATATAGCTCGGTTTTGGTACCAAGGTGGATTGTCATTTAATTGCATCAAATTGAAGAGCTTTCATGATATGCTTGCAGGCATTTCAAGCTTTGGGCCAAATTTGCGAGCTCCAAGCTATCATGAGATACGAGTTCCACTTCTCAAGAAGGAGATGGAGTACACCCAAAGCTTGTTGAAGGGCCATAAGGAGCATTGGGACAAACATGGATGTTCACTTATGTCAGATGCATGGACTGATAGGAAGCAAAGATGCTTGATAAATTTTTTGGTGAACTCTCCCGCCGGACCAATGTTTGTTAGATCTATTGATGGATCTAAATTTGTGAAAACCGGTGAAAAATTGTTTGAGTTCCTTGATTCTCTTGTGGAGGAAATTGGAGAAGACAAAGTTGTTCAAGTAATAACAGATAGTGGAAGCAATTATGTCCTAGCAGGTAAGATGTTGGAAGGAAAAAGACCGCATCTTTATTGGACTCCTTGTGCAGCCCATTTCGTGGATTTAATATTTGAAGACATTGGAAAGATTCCTTCAATAAAGAAGACAATTCGAGGGGCAATATTTCTTGTTGGCTTCATCTACGGCCACTCAAGTACATTGAGTTTGTTGAGACACTTCACAAACAAGAGAGAATTGGTAAGACATGCAGTCACTCGATTTGCGACCTCTTTTTTATCATTGGAAAGACTTCATCGAGAGAAAACAAATATTAGAAAAATGTTTACTTCCGATGAGTGGACAAGAAACAAGTTGTCTAAGGAGGTTAAGGGGAAGCAAGCAACAAAAATTGTGCTTATGCCTTCTTTTTGGAATCATGTGGTGTATACACTAAAAGTTATGGCTCCTCTTGTTCGAGTGCTTCGACTTGCTGATGGTGAGAGAAAACCTGCTATGGGTTAAATTTATGAAGCAATGGACAAGGCAAAAAGAGCCATTATGAAGTCTTTCAACAACAATGAAAGCAAATACAAGGAGGTGTTTGAAATCATTGATAATAGGTGGAATTGCCAACTTCATCACCCTTTACATGCAACTGGTCATTTTTTGAACCTAGAATTCTATTATGCCAACCTTCACTTGGAGTTTGATTTGGAGGTTACAAATGGGTTGTATGAATGCATCAAGAGGTTGGTGCCAAGTCGGGAGGTGCAACAGAAGATACTAATTGAGCTGCCAATTTATAAGGCCGTTGGTGGTCTCTTTGGTACGGACTTTGCAATATCACAAAGGAATACCCTTGCACCCGGTGAGAAGAATACAAATTATAGTCTTCTAACTTTTAAATTTTAAGACATTTGCTTAATGCTCATAGAGTTATCTTTGGTTTTGTAGCTCAATGGTGGCGAATGTATGGACATTCAGCTCCAAATTTGCAGCAATTAGCTATCAAGATTTTGAGTTTGACGTGTAGTGCTTTTGGATGTGAACGTAATTGGAGTGTGTTTGAGCAAGTAATTATCATTTTTTTTCATTTGTTTTAGTCTAGTACTTTGTTATAGTAAGTTTTGTTAACTCTTTACTTGATGTTACATATCCATTCTAAGAAGAGAAATAGGCTTGAGCATAAACGATTGCATGACTTGGTTTTTGTGAAATATAACCAAGCACTCAAGCAAAGATATAATGTTAGGGATGAAATTGACTCTATCTCACTCAATGATATTGATGAGTGTAATGAGTGACTAGTTGGAGAGATGGAAGATGATAATACTGATGCTGGAAATGAGTTGGTTTTTGAAGATGATACTTTAAATTGGGAAATTGTTTATAGGGCATCCGGGGCTGGAGAGCTTAGAACGTATACTAAGCAACAAACAAGAAAAAGGAAGGAGCCTTCAAGTGGTGCAACAACTTCAAAAACTTCCAGGAAAGGAAAAGAGATAGTAGTCAACGAAGATGAATTGGAATTTGAAGACCTTGAGAAATCGGAGAAAGAAGAAGAAATTAATTTTGAGGAAACGGAAGGAGAGGAAGAAGAGGGATATGCCTCACTAGATGACAATGAGAATGGTGATTACATTGGGGAGGAGGATGACAACTAGTTGCATGTGGTTAATTTATTCTTGTGCTTTTGACTCTTGTCTAATTTGCAAAAACTTGTTATGGTTAATTTTCTAGTGATCATATGTATGTGTTAAAGTCCCACATTGCTTGAGGTTGTGGTCTAAATGGCCTTTAAATAGATTGGGCCATCCTCCCCCTTTGAGCTAGCTTTTGGGGTGGAGTTAGGTCCAAGTCTGATTTTCTAACATGGTATTAGAGCCAGACCTATTGTTGATTGTGGGCCACCTGCAGAATTTCACGCTCCAGATGTGGATTCTGGGCATGAGGGGGGTGTGTTAAAGTCCCACATTGCTTGAGGTTGTGGTCTAGATGGCCTTTAAATAGATTGGGCAATCCTCCCCCTTTGAGCTAGCTTTTGGGGTGGAGTTAGGTCCAAGTTTTCTAACAGTATGGACTATGGACTTGTGACTTGTGACTCTTATGATCTTGTCTAATTATGTATTTATGTTACATTTGATGAATTTTATTTCCTATCATATTTCAAATTTTATTGTTCTTGATATATGCTTCCTGCTTAGTTGTAGTTGTGTGTGTGTATATATACGGCTCCCATGCTTCCGCCATTGGCCGCAACACCATCCGCCATATCTGTATGGCGGATTTTTGGCTTTCCGCCATGAGCCGCCATCCGCCATTAATAACATTGCTACCTAATGGCTCCAGCCATCCATGATGTCGACTAACCTCAAATAACTTCTCAAAAAAAAAATTCCCAATCGTGAGCTCAGCTAGATCACACCTTACCGGTAAAGAAGACATCAAACCAACAGCAATTACTGAAATTTGGCATGCACGAATTAGTATTTAATTTAGCTCTATATTATTTTCTTCAATTTCTTTAATATTGGTCAATTTCTATGCATACCATCACTGTTTAACAATTGACTCAAGAGTACTTTTTCTAGACACTCCTACTTTTTATATCTTATATTGTATGTCGTTTCAGCTATTGCTTCTACATTTTTCAGTGCATAATCAGAGCATACAGTTCTGCAGTTTTCATACCTTCCATGGTCTGTGGTCATTTTTCACCAAATCCAGTTTCCAATCAAAACATTCAAAACAACATAACAAAAACTAAGAATTCAACTTAAACATTATGAATTACTCCTGAAACAGACATGAAAGTGCATCAGAAGCTGTAAGAAATTAAATGATTTATAAAATAGAAAAACAACCCATCGAATGAACTTAAAAATTAATAAGTTAATATACCATAGTTTGTTTAATTCACCTGACATTCTCTACAGTTCCAGTTATTTGCTTAAGGAATTTATAGATCTGTCTTCCATATCTGTCAAGCTCCTGACATAAGAGCAAGAATGGGCCATTAAATACATTTCCTACTAGATATTGCATGTCAATCTTGACTGTCAAATGGTTAATGAAACAGGTCACATAAGGTTGACACAGAATACCTTCTGAGAAATAACAGTGGATTTCTCAGCTACTTCATTGTATAATTTTTGTCTGTTAGCCTCTGCCCTCAATGCAGCCTCAGCAGCCAAAACTTTGATTCCTGTAATCATAATACATAGTTATAAAATTCATGAAAAATAGAAGAAGCTAACAAAATCTCCCGACATAAATCTAATGTAAAAGAGACCAAATTGCCATAGTAGATTTTAGAAATATAACTCTAAAATTGCAGCATTATCATCTTTGCAAGATCTATCACAATTTATAGCGGCAAAAATTTCAGTATCTTGTCTCCAAGTCAAGAAAGTTGTTACCTAAGTAAATGACTGTACAGGTACAGCACATTTCCAGTTACAATAAAAGATTATTTGGTTATTATACCACTACTAAAACAGGTAGACCGAAGCTTGGCTTACATGAACAAAGAAATCCATTACAAATAAGTTCTCATATACTTCACGAACACAAATATTGATAGAAAGATGCCTACTTTGACAGAACTCTCTATCAAAAAAAGAATCATCAACTCAAACATTAATAGAGAACTTCTGTTTTAGATATGTTTGCTTCATTGGATAGGATACAATTAGATTGGATATGAATTTTTAAAATTCAGTGTACATATGATATAATATTAATTTTATATTCTTCTACTCTCATTTTATTCTAATCCATGCACAAAACAAACAATGGATATTAATCCACCCCTTTCCTATCCTCCCTTATCCTACGAAGCAAACATGCCCCAACAAAACTAACCATGGTTTGCCATTTCACTCTTTGCTTTTGCACTATCCAAAAGTTGTATCCTGTAGCGGCTAAACCAAATATTCTCACTTGGTTAAAGAATTACCTTCATAGAATATTGCAAACCAATCTATTTATATCTTTAAAGTGATACCTCCTGATTAATTCTTCCTAGGATCAGTATCTCCATTCGGTGACAAGTAAAATAACAGTTCTGCTATCCTTGGCAATAAAGCAGAAAACAAAAATGAATTAACCCACAAAATCTAACGAACTTATCTTATTTAAGAAGTTTGCTAGAAGTATCAAGCCATAATATCGCACAACATACCTTAGAAGATTGCTCAAATGACATCACTTATGCCTAGTAACAAGTTATTTTTTCCTAGAGTTTTCAAAGGTGTATTTGATGTTAAATATGTTTTTGTCCATTAACCCACTTTCTCAGAACAGGTTGCCAACCAAAACCAAATTCTATTCCATTGTCAGTTTCATATTCATATTCAAAAAAAAAATGAGGATTTCTAATAATTAGCACATTGTTCCACATTCATTTCCATATATACAACTCATCTACATACAATTGGAAGAAAACAAACTACAACTTCTTAGAAGTGGCTAGGGGTGCAAGAAAGCCGAGCTGCTCACTAGCTACTCGAGATCGACTCGATGAAAACT
This sequence comes from Canna indica, assembly GCA_034359265.1. NCBI lineage: Eukaryota > Viridiplantae > Streptophyta > Magnoliopsida > Zingiberales > Cannaceae > Canna > Canna indica. The sequence goes on from CP136897.1 coordinate 17,492,834, forward strand.
CGACTCAATCTTGTCGAGCTCGAGCGGAGCTTGAGAGCCTAATCGAGCTTTACATGTGAGCTTAAGTTCAAGCTCATTCACAAGCAGAATAAAATTCGAGCCCATAGAGCTTGATGTCGAGCCGAGCTAAATCGAGCTCGTTCATGAGCCCACTCAAGCTTGAAAAAATAAACGAGCCGAGCTCGAGTTGCTCGAGTATAGCTCGAGCTCGAGTTTGAGCTCAGCATTTTTTAGACGAGCCGAGCCAGGCTTGCTTGTATTCGAATTCGACTCAGTTCGTTTACAGCCCTAGCAGTGGCACTGCTAGATTTTATTCTTCACTTATTTTGAGAGCTTCAGATATGTTTCCACAAGACTAATTGTGCTCCATCTAATCTCTTCCAACACCAAGTAAAAGTATAAGGAAATTTCTTAATGGAAAGTAATAGCAGTGGATCAATAGAGTTTTGGGTTGGACTATGGTCACAAACTACACTGGCCAATATATCTCCATTACCAAAAACTCTCTTATTTTGGTGCCTGAAGTCTTGTATTCTGCTGCCATAATATCTTGAAGTACTGAGTACTCACATATGTAGCCAATGTACACAAGTCAAAAATTGCATTATGTGCCAGTCACAAGAAAAGGCAATGAAGAGATACTATACGTCATTGGCTTACCATTTGAAGTCTGCACCTCTTCTGACATTTTTGAGACTGGGATTGTTTCCTTTGTTTCTTCATTATGGTTGACAGATTCCTTTTTTGCACCTTCAGAAGCAGCAGCTTCTTTAATCCTGGCAGCTTCTTTGGCTGCGTTTTGAGCAGCTTCCCGAACTGCCATTTCCACTTCTTCAGCCAACTTTGCAGCTCTGAGTTTGGCCTGTAAATGACAATTGAGAGAACTCATTCTATCAAAAAGAGGTGAGAATGCAAAAATGTCAACCAAGAAGATAATGTGAATGAAGAAAAAAATCAAAGCAGAGAAGATTAGCATATTTTTCATTGTTACACATGCAAAAGAGAGCATGTAAACAGTACAGCCAAATTAAAAACCCTGTGTTGATAAAATTTTTATAAAAAATATATCAAATATGTATGAGACCTTGCCAGAAATAGCACAAATCAAGACGTGGAAATGTAGTTTCTCAATTTCTATCACATGAGAAAACATGACAGCTAAGAGGCACATCATCTCCAAAATTCAGAAACATTTCAATCACATGTTACCAAACCCAAAAGAATGAAACCTTGTCACCAAACAAACAGGTACCCTTCGGTCCCTTCTTCTGAGGAATTGAAGCAAAGGTAAAGAAGCTTACATCTCAGTATCCAAATTAGAAGCCAATGCATACTCTCAGTGGCATAAAAACAACACATAATGTTCAATGACACACATAGAACTGACAACTAAGTCCTTCCACGTAGGTCAACTTTTCTGCCTCCTCTTCCATCATTCTCTTCATCTCTCACACCTCTCCTCTTCCATCCTCTCCTTTACATCACTACCTCCCCCTCCTCTCATGCAGTATCCTCCTTTTATACAAGTACTGTATGGATCCAATCATAAACCAATATCAGTTCTAAATTGTGATTGCTGCCCTTGCTTGGCATAATAGTATGGTTGCTCCTTTATGACCTTGGTAAATAGGATTTGATTAGTAGAAATAGCTGCTTTTCTCTGTGTACAATCTGATACCAGTATATACAAGTCTTGAAGACAATCAATAGTTGTGTCTTATTAAGATTCTAATCCTTGCTAACATGGTTTAATGTCATACACCATAATGTCCGGAAGGGCGATACCTACCATTTTTCTAACATGAAACTACCACCCGTACCAGAAATATCATACAATATAGTGTCTGTACCAAACAGAACTGGTAGAGTCTGGTACAAGTCCTATACTTGTGATAAACACACAATGACTATCTTTTCAGCAAATACCAGTGGCTATTTTAGTTTTCTGGGTTGGTTTTGGAAATATTATAATATTGTATAAAGTCTCAAACCCCTTATCATTCCATCTTCATCCTCATACTTCCCCAAAACTCTCAAAGTCTCTCTAAATCTCTCATTATCTTCCTAAAACTCTGTCAAAATGGCACCTAAATATTATGATGGACACCACCCTTCAACTTTTGGAGTATTGGAGTGTGAAATATTTTTTTAAAAATAAGAGGTTGGTACAATCCACATTGGACTCTACGATGTGTTAGTACAGTAAAATACCAACATATACTAATACCCATGGTTTAAAATCTCGGTACCGGTACCGATTTCGGTCGCCAGCCGGTACCAGTACTGTACCGTACCATACCGACACACGGTACGGGCCGGTACGAAAATTGCATACCGGCGTTTTTTTTAAAAAAAAGAAAAAGAAATAACTCCAAATCTCCAATAACCACATAATTAATGAAGAAATGCTTAAAATCAATATTCAAATGTCAAATACATGAATACAATATTTAAAATGCGAATGAATGACGTCCGTCGTATGGGTACATATCTTGGGCTTCGGGACATACACGACTAAGGTCAACACCATATGTCTCTAATGCCCATATTTGAAAATTTTCCCATGGCATAATGCCTCGGTATCCATTATACCACATTGACATTAGCGTTTCTTTGTTGGGATTCCAAGAACTAGACCATGTATCATCAGTTGAGTAGGTACTGGATCATGGTTTAAAATCTCGGTACCGGTTTCGGTCACCGGCCGGTACCGGTATATACCGGTACCGTACCGTACTGACACACGGTACGGACCGGTATGAAAATGCATACCAGCCGTTTTTTTTTTCGTGACATACCGCCCAGTATCGCCCATACCGGGCGGTATGAGTCATATACCGCCCGGTATACACAATATACCCGATTTTTTCAAATACCGGGTATATCGTATACCGGAAACCTAAAAAACCGATAAATACCGAATTTACCGTATCGTACCGACCGAGATTTTAAACCTTATACTGGATACAGAGTAGGTGGATTCAAAAACCTCTTGCAAACTACTCATCATATCGTGATGGTAATCTTGCAAAGCTGTCGGTCCACCTCCTCGACGTGGGCCTCTCTTCTTGTACACCTAAGTTGTTTGTCCGGTTCTAGCACCATGGTCATCATCTTGGGTGGTGTGATCGAAGTATTGCTCATTTGTTCATAGATCATCAAGTGGCAGTGTTGATGGCACGACGGTATCTTCTCCACCAGCTCCATCATCATCATCATCTCCTCCGTCTTTTGTGCCGCTACTGCTATGAACGGAGGGCTCGTCTTCATCTGCTTCTGCAATCGCATCCAAAGGATCAATTGGTCGTTTACCTTTGGCTTTGCCTTTTGCCTTTGAAGGTGTTGCCTTCTTTTTTCCCTTTGATTGGGAAGATGGAGAGTCTGATTCCGATCGGCGTCTTGCTTGCCGAATTGGTTGGAAGTCCAAGGGAGTAATGGTCATGTCTTCTGGTTGGCTCTCAGACTCAGTGCATCAGATATAATTGGTGAAGGTCAATCGCCTGGTTCATCAAGAAGAGGTTGGTCACTCTCCATTGCACTCCACCAATCAATTATCGGGTCCGCATCGTCTTGGACGAACTCGACATCGAAAGGATCTACATGTTGAATATCTTCGTTTTGTAATGTCCGCATTTGAAGCCGTATGTTGTAATGAACGTTTACTAGCTTCTCTAATCGGGCATATGAAAGCCGGTTACACGGCTTGGTATGAATCAAGGCGAAGGTCGACCAATTTCTCTCGCATCCACTTGATGATGTGGTTTGCGAGAGGATACGTGTTGCAATCTTCCGAAGAGTTGGAGCTTCGGTTCCAAATTGCAACCACCATTCAACTGCAATAGATTTAAAATTGATATTAGTAACGAGATTACCAATTTTATCATTAATAAATAAATTGAAAAAAAATTATATCTACCTGGATCCATAGAATCTCGGCACGATATTGCAAATGGATCTCCAAAATTGCCACTTGAATCTCGAAAAAATCTTGATTCATTTAGAGCTTGTGCTGCTTCTCTGGTTGATGCCGACATTCGTTGTATGACCTTGCGAAACGGATATAACAAACTATCCATCGTTCCAAGATCATATCGATACTGGTATGCGGGATTTAGATAATACGCTACAAAAAATTATAAATTTGATAAGTAATTTAGCATAATGAATTAAAATTAAATAAAAAATTACCCGCGATGTGTATGTCATGACCCATTTGATCCTCCCACCTCTGGGAGATAATGTCGATGAAGGGTTTATACTTGGTTGGAGAAATCATAACCCTCTTGATTTCTTCTTGTGCTTGGTGGATGTTGTGGTAGAGATGACCCATTTGAGGCGTCTTTTCCATATCCACCTGTCGTAGAACCTTGTACAATGGTTCTACGGCGACGACTATCTCCGCAACGCAATCCTAGAAGCGCGTGTTGAGAATGTACTTCTCGGTTTGCTTTCCATCAGTAGTTCCGACATATCTTGATGTAGACCATTCCTCACTTGTAAACATTGATCGAAGGCTCGCCTTACATTGTTGGAGCGACCTTAATGCGATGAAGTTGGTTGCAAAACGAGTCGCTCCCGGTCGAAGAATTTCACCTAAAATATGGAATTATTATTAGTAATTATCACCTAAACTAATTAATAAATAAATACTATAAATTATTTTAAAAAAATACCTTCTGTAAATCTTCTCATAAGGGCGTGTACCCATGTGTGGTTGTATATGAAGCGCGTAATTTGTTGCGCCTTCTTTACCGTCGTCTTCACCATCGGTATAGCACCGATATCTTTCATTATTAAGTCTACACAATGGGCTGCACATGGAGTCCAATATATGTGAGAATAATCAAGTTCAATTATCTCACCTGCCCTTTTGAAATTGACTCCGTTGTCGGTTATAATTTAAACAAAGTTCTGGGGTCCATTCTTCTCGATCACCTACTTCATCAGCTTCGAGATGTAGACAGCGCTATGGACTTCATCGGACGCGTTCACCGACTTATGATAGATAACCCTCCTGTTGCAATAGATGAGGAAGTTGATGATGCTCATTCGGGTTGGCCCGGTCCAACTATCGCACATCAAACTGCATACGCTTGATTCCGTCGATCCATTGATTTATTTCATTGACCTCTTCTTCAAGGAAAGGTCCTGAAATTTCATACGGAGTTGGAGGGGTAATACCTGGGCCTACCTTTTGGATGGTAGACACCATAGTTCGGTAGTATGGGTTGTTGGCTGCATTTGCGGGAATCCAGCTGAAATGGAACCATTTGGAGATGGCTTTCCCCAACTCCCACTTCATCGTCTTGCCCCAAGCATCGTCTATGCGCGGTTGCTTTGCTGATGAAGGAGAAAATGCCCTGGGATCAAGATAAGAAACATCAACATTAGTTTTCATACCACTTGCTCCAAGGTTTGTGAAGAATCCACGAAGGCCTCCTCTATTGCCTCCTCTGCTCTGAGTTTGAGGTGCTCTCATGCTAGAACTCCGACCAATATAAGAACCGGAGGGAATTGGACCGCTTCGGTCCATTGCTCCGGCAACCGAAGTTGAGCCGACGCTGCTTATGCCACCGCTGCCGCCGCCATATATGAATTGAGATCCGGGATAATACATCCGTTCTCGTTCGAATTCAGCATGCTCCAATGAAGCTCGGATGCCGGCTTGAAGTTTCGTCTCCTCGTCGTAATGGCCACCTCGAGCCTCATAATGGCCACCGCTGACATCTTGGGTAGCTCGTCGTTCGAACTCGGCTTGTTGAACTGCAGTCTTAAGACGTTGCTCCTTCTTGTTGTTGAGTTGCGCTTTGAACATCTTCCGAACTTCGGCCGGTACTTTGGCGCAATTGACGACGTCGGGATATCCTCCGGCCAAGTGTTGCTTCAATCGAGTGATGCCTCCACCACGTGAAATCATATCACAGTGGAGGCATTGCCAGTGATGAGCCTTCTCCAACCGACGACCGTGCTGACATGCAAGGTCGGCTTGAGATTTCGGCGCCATTTCGACAGAATTTCGACGTAGAACTTAATAAAAAAAGATGTGTGAGAGAGATTGAGAGAGATTGATGGATAGAGGGGTAAGTGATAGTGAAAGGAGTGTTTTGGGGGCTTTATATAGCCCCCAAAACACCCCAAACCCGGCCCCAAACGGCTAGAGAGCCGTTTGGGATCACTGTTTATCATACCGGGCGATATACCGCCCGGTATGATTAAATACCGCCCGATATCGGGCGGTACGAGCCGACAGCCCGACAGGGCTGTTGGCCACCCGTTGGCAACGCCAACGTTAACAAACCATCATACCTCCGGTATACCATATATACCCGGTATTTTCAAATATTGAGTATCGAATACCGCTAACCCAAAAAACGGGTAAATACCGGGCTTACCGTACCGTTTCGGCCGATTTTTTAAATCATGCTAATACCAAACAATCACAAAGATCGGTACTGGTCCGAGCTTTTACACCATGCTAGCTAGGCATCATTATAGATTCATCTATTGCAGCCTAACTGGTTAAGGTTCAACTCAAGGGCATGTCCTCTGCATGACAACTTGGTAAGGCTAAGGTTGTGCATAAGTCTGAAACCACATCTTGGTGGGAGCCTGCATCACCCTTCTTGAAGCACTAGTCTATAGTGTAGTCTTCTCCTCCCATCAGGTCTTCACTCTAAAGCTCAGTTGGTGAACTCAAAGGATAATATCAAAATTCTTATTTTGAATGAACACATTATGGGATCAAAAGGAATATTAGTTGGGATTAAGAATTGAAATCGTCCACTAAATGTGCAGCTTCCTAGTCATAAGTTCATTAATTGGCTTTATTCTATCATCGTACATAGTCATATGTCTTATAGATGAGCTCAAAAGTGGTAAGAGATTCTAGATTTGGATATACAAAAAAAATCAGACAAGAGTTTATTAAATAGTCCAGAATGCATTTTGTTAGTATCAACTAATTAGTACCATTTGGTTGTTAATCCATTAGATTAGATGAAAATTACCTAAACGACTACATCATTATTAAGCTTTATCGAAGCAAACATTCACCCATTATCCTAATTCACTTGGTAAACATTTGTTGTAACATACTCATTTGATACTTTGATAAAACAAAATGTTTGTTGTTTAAGATAATAGTCAGATTGAATTACGTATCAGTATGTAGTAGCTACTAGCCCAACCATGTTTCAATATCAGACATTTTGTAATGACACAGCTTGATATAATTTTTTTATTTTTCATTTGGCGTTTCAATCAATGGCAACCATTTTCTAAGCTCCCTTTGGCTCACACTGTGGTCGTCTGGTCTAAGAAAATTGTTACATGGTATTAATTATTAGACCTATACTATTCTTTGCATTCACTTTAGAATTGTTCTGGGACTACCATCATCTATGAGTACTTTAGATGTAGTCAAGAATTATAAAATAGGTAGGAGAACTTCAGGAGGACATGGAAAAATGTCCAAGAAAACTAGTATTTGCAAGAGAATTAAAAATGTCAAAAATGTAACATAGTCAATAGCATATAATCATGTGCATGGATCAAAATTTAAGAAGGGAATATAATACTAGATATTGCTATCTCAAAACCAAGTCATTCTGTATAGCACACACGACTACTTATATTTTATTTTGGAGTTCGTAACTTAGTATCATTTAGTAAATATATAAACAACATAACCCCATGCTCTTAAAACAAACTAACCTCTGCTTCGGCTTTAGCTTTTTCTTGGCGCAGCTTCTCCACAAGAAGAGCTTTCTTTTTTGCTTCTTCAAGAGCTGCATCATCTCTTATTCTCCGTTCTTCAATTTGGGATCTTTGTTCATGATCCCTTGCTACAGCTGACAAGTGGTTATCAAGCACTTCAGCACTGCAGTGAATTGAATTAACCAGATGAGGATATAAAGTTAGCAGAGCGCATAGTAGCTTAGTCCTCAAGCCCTCATAAATATCACCAAAAAGCAACATTCCAATTAAAACTTTTAACACTGTATATCTATATCTAGTCAATATGAGAGAGGCAGAACACAAAATATGGACAGAGATCATCTTGGGTTCTGTAGTCAAAATATGAATTAACTAAATAAGATTATTGCAACTGCATCAGATAGGAATGCCAATGTTGACCCAAACTCATCAAGACAATTATGGATCATGTAAAATGTCAAGGATTCTTGAATCTTGATTCATTGGCAAATCAGGCCAAGTCTGTGTTGTCTTTACATGACCCAACTTGGATTTTAATCTACAATCTAAAGGATATCCTAGTGCATCAATCTGATCCAACATAAACCCATAGCAACTCAACTAAACCCGCCTATCAGCTATATGAGTTGGTTCTAAGTATTATATATTGGCTAGTTGGGGGCGAGTACAGGCTAGCCCTATAGGACCTTATTACTCTACTAGCATCAACAAATGCAAGCATCATGATTCATACAACCATAATAGGACATAATAAGCATTCTTCAAGAAGCTGTACAGTTCCAACTATCCGGGCAATCTATTCTCTCAGTTGAATTTTGTGTAAGGCAAAAATGTCTTTCCAGGTAATTAGATTACCTATCCCTGCAATGGGAATGACTAGATCCATATTCATCAAAATACATATTTTTATGCTAGCCGGCCTTTGACAACCCTCTATATTTTTAACCCGGGCTTGGTGTTGATGGTATATAAGCAGCATTTAATGGTCATTAGAAAATTAACAGAATACGAGTCTTTAACACATTAGAAGTCATTTTTCAATTTTTTTTTTAATTTGAGATATTGTAATAATGACGGAGCATGAGATGACCTTTTTAATTTGAGATATTGTAATAATGACGGAGCATGAGATGACCTCTCAAATTGCTGTTTAGAACTATCAATGAGTTCCATGTTAAAATAAATAACAGATACTAGATTTATATTGTCAAAGAAACTAAATTTCATGTCATTAACTAAAAAATTGACAGTGTTGGAGCTAGTATTATTGTGAGCAGATAGCTGCCAACCAATTGAAAGGCTTAATAAATTGTTAAGTAAGATTCTGCCAGAATGCTCTCATGCCAACTGGAGTTCGGTCAATATAATCAGCCTGACAAGTATTTCTATAAAACTAAAAGAAAGTATAATGACATGTGATATCCTATTAAATATTGTAGATTATATGTAACAGGAAATTAAAATACATATATTTAAGTTCCCAGAATCTGTATGTTATTGACCTTCTATGTGACTTATTTAGAGAAATTGAGAACACATCTACGGAAGCACACAGTAAAAACAGCAAAAATATCTAAATAAAATATGGTGTAGGACATGTAAGGGTAACTGGCGTTTAACAGGCCACAGGGAGAATTGGAGAAACATGAGATAATTTCTATACCATCAAACTTTAGCAAGAAGATATTATTAGCATTAAGTTACAAATAGCAATGCGAAGGAGAGAAACCACATACATCTTTCGTCGATACTGCTTGTCGAGCTTTCTATCCAACTCCTGCCTTTCTTCTACATATTTAGCAAGCCAGGAATTGGAAGAAGCTGACCCGTTAATTTCATTTCTCTGAAGTGACTCCAATTCAGCCAACTTGCACCTGAGTTCCTCCTGTTAATTATCTTCATCAAATGGAACTTTTGGCAAGAGAAACATGAAGTATAACAATATTGTCAAGACATTAAGAAATGAATATTATTGTTTCATATGTTTCTACCCCCCACAAAATTGCATTTGATGTATTAGCAAGGAGAACACTTTGTTCCAGAAACAGAATGCCAAGTAGGATGTCACACAAACCGAAAGTGTCTTCTTAAGCAAACCAAATATCTGTTCTAACCTGGTTAAAATATATATATATATATATATATATATATATATATATCTGTTCTAACCTATCTAGTCAACATTCATGTCTTAGAAATTATCCTACTTACCATTAAATTTTTTGAATGAACATTAACAAATTATTTAACATTGTCACAAACTGTCATATTTCACCAAAACAAAAATATGTTTAATAAGGTAATTGTAAAGATGTAGAGACAGAGCAGTTATGGAACCATAAAGGATTAATATAGTAATAAGCATCCACAAAAAAGTTATTATACTTAATGATTTTTCACAAAGTAATACTAAGTTTGATTCAAAACTAAGAAATGACTCTGAACTGGAGAAGGACAAAAATATAACAATAAGGTTTGAAACTCCCATTATACTGCATATTATATTAACCATAACCTAGTTCCAGTTATTGACTAATATCTTTCAGTCAAAAAATAGCTACTACTACATGACATGGACTTGTTGGGGTTGTGAACTATCTTTGTTTATATTTGTCCTCAAAAGTATACAACTAAGAAAAGGTAGCAGTTATATATATAAATAATGTACTAGTTTCAATATCATTTCTGTGGAATTCAAAATAACTTCAGTTGCTTTTTTCCCTATACCAAATTTCTCACTAATTTATTCACTCTGTAATCTTCCTAGAGGCCTTGGGTGTTCTCAAAAAATAAGACTACAATATGTGGCTAATGGCTTAACGCTCATGACTTACCTTCTCGAGTCACAAAGTACCATGCACATTTAAGAAATTTACAAAATGGATTATGTAGTGCCCATACATTAAATGCATCAATGTATTCAGTCTTCATTGAGCTTTCTTGTTGGACCAAGGTTTCATTCTAGGCCATACACTTGATTCCCATGATAACAATCAAGATTCATATCTCAAATAAACTACAATAAAAGATTTTGTTAAAAAAAATATTCAGAGATTTGACAATAAGTTTGAAAAAGAGCTCGTTTTGAAGTAATTGAATATCAAGTTCAGGGATTTGGAAACTCTCAAACTTATTGTCAAAGCCAAGCCAGTCAATTACTATATAAAGTTCAGGAATAGCAAGAACATCCAAGTAAAAAAGCCAAGCCAAAACCAAAATTCCAAACGGCTAAAAATTGCATGAAACAACAAAAGAAACTCAGTCGATCGAGCATCCATCAACGATCAGCCAAACCTAGGCTGAAGGTTATTTAAGATATCATTATAACATTATTCAATCCTTATCCTAAACTTATTGTAAAAGTAGGACAATATATATTGTTCCTTTGTTACATCCTATCTAGTCTCCTCCGAGTCCACTCTCAATGTATGGGGAGGTCCTTACCAATAAGATAATTTTTGGGTTGTATCAGGACGTAGAGAAACCCTAGTCACCCCTGCTCCCCTCTCTCTCTCTACCAACCTAGTATTGTCATTGGGTGCTAGACGCCAAGGGTCGCTTGTTACCTGAGGCCCCAGGTGCTTGTACAAGCAACGCAACATGCTAGTATTTTAGAAAATTAAAAAATGTATTTAAATCTACCATAACATCAGTACATATTAACAAACAAATTACTTTATAAAATATACCTAGTTCTTCATACATCTACATCAAATTCCTTTAGTATATTTCTGTATCATGTTATCTTATTTGTAATTTAAGAGGAAATATTAGACAATTTTTAAATGAAAATAATGTCTCTTAGCCATACTACATAATTGTCCTCGCTTGGTTTGCCCTCCTCCTCCCTCCTTCACTTTCTCTTCCAGCGCCTTGTCACCACCCTCTCACTCCTCCCCGTATAGAGCTTAAGTAGAATGTTGAGGCTTGTGTTGATGCAAATTATGTTGGTCTTATTAGTGACAAGAGGTTCACATCCAGATTTTGTACCCTTGGTGGAAATCTCGTACCATGGAAGAGCAAAAAGCAAAGTGTGGTGGCCCAATCAAGTGAGCCATGACTCATTTTGCTTGTGAGATGATGTGGGTATAACTCTACTGGTAGAGTTGAATATTTCTTCCTCAAAACCTATGGTCATCAGATAATAAGGTTGCGATTTACATCTCAAACAATATAGTCTTCCACGAGTCTACCATGAGGTGGATTGTCACTATATTTGTAATGCATTGCTTTCCAAAAAGGTAGTGATACATCATGCTCACACTGCCATTGAGGACCAGCTTGAAGATATCTTCAACAAAGATTCGGACTCGTTTTTCAATGTTATGTAACAAGCTAGGCATAAATGCATAATTGATATACATACTCCAGCTTGAGAAGTATTCAAGTAGGACAATCTATATTGTTCCTTTGTTAAATTGTACCTACTCTCCTCTGGATATATAGGGAAGTCTCTTATGAATAAGATAACTTTGGGGTTTCTCTCGACTCTAGTAAATGCATGTTGGCTGACTCCCTAAACCATTCTATGATGCATATACTTTCTATTGACCTATCCTAAGGTAATGTTGGTTGGATGGAATGAAATCATAAACAATAAGAATAGACAAGGAATAAGAATAGATAAGGAATAGTATTGCCTTGTTTGGTTGACATTAACAATAGACAAGAAATTAAGAGGAAAATGACTAAAATACCCTTCCAAAAATATAATAAGTTGTATTATAATTATTCTAATTAATAACAACACAATAAAAATATGCACTAATGTAAAATAATTTATTAATTTAAAATAATAAAAATATTATTTATTTTATTTTCATAAAGAGTAATTGAATCTACATAAAATAATATTTAAAATAGTATTTTAAAATAAAATAATAATTATCTATTTAAGATATGCAATTATTAATATTAATTTAATAATTTAATATTTATATATTCTTATTTAACATTATAAATATTTAAGGACAATGTTGGAAAATGACATGGGGAATAGCATTCCTTGTGTTGATGTAAGGAATAGTATTCCCCATGCATGGGAATAGTATTCCTTATTTATTCCTTATGACTCACCTATTCCTTATCAACAAGTTGCAACCAAACAAAGGAATAAATGGGGCATAAGGAATAATATTTCATTCCCCATCTATTCCATCCAACCAAACGCTACCTAAGTGTTCTTTGAGTTTCATTGTGATCCTTCTTCATCCTTAATCTTACTTGAGCAATACTTGAAACTTTAAAAGCCTTAAAGCCTTGAAATCTTGCAAGCTACATCCTTAGAGGTTCAAAAGTGATCAAGGAGTCCAAAAGAAGAGAAAGAGCTTCAACGATTGAGCATTTCTTTCAACCTCTCTTGTTATTTGTGTTTTTAATTTATTGTTTTGGCCTGTAAACCTTGAGATCTCAGTGTTTGACATCTTGATTGTTGTGGTCTCCTTCTGTTGTAAGGCAAACACTGCGTTTGTGTGTAATTCACTTTGAATTAGTTCATTGTGTTTAAAATCCTATGTAAGAAAACCTACATAGTAGATGTAGAGTTGGTCAAGCCACTCTAAATTCTCGTGTTTGTATTGCTATTGTGTTTATTGTGCCTTGCATGCTTATTTTTCTATTAATTCCTTGCTACTTGTGATTTATACTAGTTAACCACCCTTGCTCTATTCTCACATTATTTGCCACTTTTTGAGAATTAAAATAGTTTGAATTTAGTTTGAAGTTATCAAATGCTTCAGCATATACAAATCACCCCTCCCCTCTTGATCATACCCATAGTGCTTTTCAAATAAGATCTTAAAACGAGATGCATACTTGAAAAATTAGATTAGTTAAACTAAATGCTTCTAGGTTTCTACTTTGCTCACTTAAGGAAGCTCAATGAGCAACCAATAGCACAGGAATTTGATGGTAGCTCCCCCCCCCCCCCCCCCCCTCTTCCTAATTTTGATTCCTAGCTCCAACACTAACTGCCGTAAAATTTAAGTCGGAATGAAAAAACAAATACATGTGTGTTTTCAAGTGCATGTTCTGGGGCAGAAAAATGACTAAATAATGTACACTATTAAAGAGCACCCTCCTTGATATTAACTTTTGAAATGAAGGAAAAATGACATACGAATACGGTAAGCTTATCATTCACTATATCATTTCACTCATTCAATTTAAGACTCATTAGGACAAGAATCGTACCTTAACTCTCATCTGGTTCTCCAATTCAAGTTCAAAAATGATACTATTTTCAAGGCTTTGTTTGTCCATGAGGTAAGAAGTTGTTTCAATAGGAAAATCGTCAGAAGACTCTTCAGAATCACTAGGAAATAAAAACAAAATTATAAAAGGTAAGTGAATGTTTCTATAACAGCTTGGTTATATATAACTACGATTATACAATAGAAAGATTGTTCCGGAGCATACCCATCATATAATCTTTATAAATAATTCAAATGAAACATAGATAACTAACCAGTAAAACATCACAAAGATAACAACTTTGAACAAAAAAAGTATATTGTGCCAAAATTTACATGAGGTGACCAAAACAAGGTTGCTGTAACTTTACATGCATTGACTATTAAGTGTAAAAGCCAGCTAGAAAGAATAACCTTTCCTCATTCCAATCTCCTTCGCTCCTCCAAACCTTTGTGACTATTTCCATTCGTCATTCTCTTACTAGAATAGAGATGTCTTGGATTTACCCAACTCCAGTCAAGGAAATGTTAAATCAAGAAGAATGAGACACAAACCTAGGGTAACTGCATACTAATTGAAAGCACAAGATGAAAAAAATATCAAAAAATCAAAAAACAAAAGGCTAGTGACTAAACTATGGCACCTCTTGTTATATAACAGTAATTCTTAACATGAGTGTATCTTGAATTTCAAATTTTGCTGTGAAATAAGAATATAACAGTATAAAGTCTATAGCCAAGAAAATGTATGATTTGAAACCCTTGGTTTATTCTATGTCAACGCAAGAAGTTAAATAATCCAAAAATATAAGACAATGACACAAGAAACACATATGCCGTGAGCACAGCAACATTTTACATTTCAAGCCAGTTTCATGCGCAACTATACCTAGTTCACTAGGCAAAGCAAAATGGAAAATTGTAGTTTAGTGAATTGAATTTATTCAAACTCCATATGAATGCAACTGATTTTGTATTTACAGTCAATGACTCAATGCTTATGCAGAAACGACCACCAAGAAAACTAGTCTTAATGTATTAAACCAACCAAAAAAAACAACAAAGGATAAAGAACATGCCTGGAATCAAAATGAGGGGCGGACATCCTCCACCCAACCGCCAAGCTCCTTCTAGAGCTCGTTTTATCCGTTGTGGCAATTATCTTTTCTTCCGGGGAAACTCTATAGCAAAAGAAGAAGATAGAAGAAAGATGAAACGTGTCAGATCATAATAAACTTTTCAATTGCGTCAAATGGGGCACTGCTTCGAGAATAAGAACCTTTCGAGTTTCTTGAGGGGCGCCAATGAGGGAGCAGCAGGAGACCCAAGCTTCAACTCCAATGCTTTGAGCTTGGCCATGAGATCGTCCACGGTCCATAGCGGCTCGGGATCAACCGATGGCACCACAAATGAGCTCTTGCAGCACGGAGGCTCGAGTTGAACAAAATGACTGTAAGGAAAGAAGACAAAAAATAAGTCTGACAAACGAAGGGATGATAGGAGAGGCATAAAGGGTGAAGGAGCAACTTACGAGCGAGCGGGAGAGACGGCAAAACCCTTGGAACGATCCCAGTTCAAATTTGAGCCAATAGTCGATTGAGTTTCTGCCATCGATAGGGTTTTCTGCCGTAAATCCCCTAGTGTAGATTGCTTGGCCTGAGGACTGCAGCGCATCGACGGGGTTGTGGTGTTGTGCTTGGCTCTACAGGTGGCCTCTGCAAGCAACGGCTGCTGCTGCTGCTGCAACCAATTGAAGGTTGGTTGAGAGAGACAGATATAAATACTCATACCACATCTCTAATTACTTTAAAATATATATTCCACTCCTCATGATTTAAAAAATCCACTACAAGTGCAGGAGCATGAGATCATGATGTATAGAGTATACGTAAGGTCCATCAGACCATCTTGAAAAGCTATCAGGCCATGGGTGATGTGCAAATTCATAGGACACAAGCACCATAATTATCAAATGGATGAAGGGATGCAACTCAGAAATTCAGCAAATCTAAGTTTACAAATAGAAATCTAACAAATGTAAGGGCCATTACTATAGAACAAATACCCTTATATGACTATGCAAGTAAATCTGAGAACAAACTTAGAACTGAACTTAACAGCTAATTCTAAGAAACTCCAAATTTAACCACATCGACAATTCTTTAAAGACATTCATCAATAACAACAAGTTCACCTTAGCTACTAGACTAAACAATAACAATTATTTACTTGACTGCAACAAAATCATCTTTGGAAACATGACATAGGAAAACTTGAAGCATCAAAAGATAATAATTAAGAAGCATATTGTTAACTAGAGAGGTACATGATCTTTAAACCACAGCACCGTGCGAATTTTGGATTGCTGTGATTTTGTATTCTTCTTCCCAGATAGGTTTGAAGTTGACATTAGACAGAAAAATCAAAGAAAAAGAGAAGAAAATGTCAGACAAATGAGAAGTGGAGACGACGTTGAGGGCGACGGTGCTGAGAAAAGCTTAAAAAGCCTATTAAAAAGCTTTAAAAACTTGATTCCTTTCTCAATCTCTAACGAAATCGATTAAAAATCGCCGCAGCATCACAATCACAGAGTCGAAGGAAGAAGGCTTACCAGATCGCCAAAGGAGAAGTGGAGACGGCGTTGAGGGCGACGGGGTCCGGGGGAAGGGAACGGCGATGGAGACTGGGGGGAGGGGACCGCCGCCGCAGGAAATCGACTACAGGGAACGGTGGCGGCGGAGTGTAGTTGTGACCGAGTCGAGCAAGCGAAAAAAAAGGATATGAGCGAGGTTGAGAGAGGAAACGGAAGGCGGAGAGGAGACGCGGCGAGTGGAGACGAAGCCGGCAGCCTTCACCCTATTTTTCCGTAGCAGAGCAGATCGCGGGACCCTGGGATTATGTTTTTTCGGGGGTAACCGAGTCTTTTCCCAACCGTGACCTCCGCCTCAATTCCGCAATTCGAACACCAAAATCGCCTGATGTCCTGTCCGAACTTGATCGATGAGACCGATTTTGCAAATCAAACAAGGGACCGATGTCCTATTCATACCTTCGTGCAAATATTATATTATCGGCATCACAATATATATTTTAATTAAAAAATTTAATAAAATTTATGTAATTAATAAACAATCAATAAATTACATTATAAAAGTCATAAAAATTATAACAATACCAACTGCAATTATAATAATTAGAAAACACGTAATTGTTTTTGGAAGTTATAAGGCAATAGTCGCAAAATCCATTTCTCTAAAGATCGCAATAGAGAAATCACCGTTTTGTGCAAAATACATTAAATAATCAATTTACTCATAATGACAAGGATATTTTAATGATTTTCGTGAATCAATTTAAAATAATAAAATTAAATTAATATATCACTCTTAAATACTTATTTTGATAATCCAAGAGATGAACATTTCATTATACATAATATAATTTATGTGAATTTATGATGATTTAAAATATTTTTCCTGAATAAGATTAAAATGACCTCAAGTAATTTAAAATGGTAAAAAGTATTGATATGTCATTCTTAAATACTTATTTTGATGATCCAAATTATGGATCATATTTTATTATGTATAATATAATTTCTCTGAATTTATGATGATTTTAGATTATTTTTCCTAAACCAGTTTAAAATATGGGTGATCATGGACCGACTAATCGGTCCATTAACTTTGGTTTTTTAAAATCATTAATCGTAAATTGATTCATTAACTTTGGTTAATCGTCATTTCGGTTTCGATTTTTTCGATTCGATTAACCAATAAATATCGATTAACCAATAAAAAATTTTAATCTACCAAATTCTAAGTTCTCTACTTCTATTAATAAAAGGGTAAATACCCAAAAAAATACGAATTTTAGACATTTTTTCATTTTTAGCATAAACTTTTTTTGTTAGCAAGAAAATACACCAACTTTCATTCCGTTACTTCGTTTAGAACGCACCGTTATTTTTGACAATTTTTGTTGATGTGTCACTTAACAGTGATAACGTGGTAAATTTTATCATTGACTAAAGTCATATAAAATAAATAATGTCATATAAATTATATTATTGACTAAAATATTGACACATTTTTAAATTATCTTCTCCACCGCACCTTCCTCCTCACCTCCTTTCTCTCTCCGGTGGCGACTGCACCATTTCAAGCCTTGGAACTTCGCTTGGCCGGAGAGGACACCTGCCGACCTCCCAGTCGCCTCTCTGGCGGAGAGGACGCGCATCCTCTCTGCCAAATAGGTCGGCGACAAGCAGAGGGAGATCGCGCGAGAGGTCGGCGACCTATCTGGCAAAGAGGACACGCGTCCTCTCCGCTATAAAGGTTGGCGACCTCTCTGCCGACTTCCAGAGAGGTCGCTGATCCTCCAAAGAGGTCGCGCGAGAGGTCGGCGACCTCTCTACCGACCTCCAAAGAGGTCGCACGAGAGGTCAGCGGCCTCTCTAGCGGAGAGGACGTGGCGTCCTCTCCGCTACAGAGGTTGGCAACCTCTCTATCGCCTCTCTGGCGTCTCTTAAAGGTCGACCTCCTGATGACGAGCTTCTACATGTGCGACGACAACAAGCTCTTCCCAACAACGACCCGTGTAGTGCAATTAGCGTGAAGAAGGATCACGTCATTATTAATAATTTTAATAAAATTAATTAAAATAATAAAATAATAATCCACGTACGATAAAATTTACCAGGTCATCACTGTTAAGTGACACATCAGCAAAAATCGTCAAAAATAACGGTGCGTGCTAAATGGAGTAACGGAATGAAAGTTTGTGTATTTTTTTGCTAACGAAAAAAGTTTATGCTAAAAATGAGAAAATGTCTAAAGTGTGGGCGAAATGGCCTACACTAGAGGGGGTGAATAGTGTGTTTACTAATTCGATTAGCCTAAATCCACTTTTGATCGATTTTTAGATTAGTTTAGGCAATTTGCAATTCAATTACTAAATGCGGAAGCAATAAGAAGATAAAGCAATAAAAATAATCAAGCAATGCAAACACGATATTTATAGTGGTTCGGCCCCAATGCCTACTCTACTACCTAAGCACCCCGCTTAGGATTTCCAAACTAATTTTACTAGATTAATTTGAGTTTCCCTTATACACGAGGACTTTTCACCGGAAAGTCTCACTCTCGACCTAAGGTACTTCCACTCCCGGAAGTCTCCGTCTTCTTGTCGAGAGCATTTATCCCACCTCAATCCTAAGGGACAACTAAACTAATCCTAG
Source organism: Canna indica (assembly GCA_034359265.1). Classification (NCBI taxonomy): domain Eukaryota; kingdom Viridiplantae; phylum Streptophyta; class Magnoliopsida; order Zingiberales; family Cannaceae; genus Canna; species Canna indica. Next base: position 17,511,980 of record CP136897.1, read on the forward strand.
TAACAACTACGTTTAATTACACAAGTGGCTTTACTCCTTCTATACTAATGATACCACTTCACACACAAGACCAACCACTTGGTATTCACACACACAGATAAAATAGTTTAAATAACAGAAAAGATTTACAATCAAAATAGCTTAAGGATAAACCAATAATAAAAGCTTCTTTGCAAGCCTTTGGCTCCTTCAACTCGTCAAGGATGAGCTTGATCAGAACTCGAGTTGAGCCCGCAGTTGGCGCTTGAAGAATGAACTCGACAGAGGAATAGACGCGCTTCAATCAATCACTTGAAAGGCTCGAATCTTCCTTTTAGATGCTCAATAATCACTGTGGGAACCAAGGAAGAAGCTTTAAAACAATCATATGAGGTTATATTTATACCTCGTGAAGCAACGACTGTTCAACGGATAAAAATCTATCTGTTATAGCCGCCGATCGAAGCGTCGGTCGAAGCATCGGTCGACCGGTCCTTCGACCGCTCATTTTTTCCATGAGGTCGGTCGACCCGTCAGTCGACCGACGCGATCCGCGTCTACGCCTTCAGCAGGTCGGTCAACCGATTGGTCAACCACTGCTCTCTGCCTATTTTTGCCACCATTCGGTCGACCAATCGGTCGACCAAAATTGGTCTGGACTGGGCAGATTGGGTCTTTGCTTGGGTTTTCTACTTCCATCTTCGAGTTAAATAACTTGATAACATGATAACTTTAAAACATAAATATTATATAAGGATTATACCCCATTTGAGTTCAATAAAAATATCTAAAAAAATCAAAATCCCTAAGGATCAAAATCTAGTTCTTAGGATCTAGTATAAAATAAATTTTTTTTTAATTTTTCGGGTCAAGTATGGGTATGCTAGAGGCATCCAAAAATTCTTAAAAAATGCATCGTTATCTAGTTTTGACCCAAGGAACAATTACCGCCATTTTTTATCTCAAGAAACTATCTAAGTCATATAGCTCTCTAATGAGCTCTCTAGACTTAGTGAATTTCAGGGCGGTCCCGGAATTTTATGATTTGGAGTTCGGGATAGGTTTTTGGGTTCTTATGCATTATGATGAGGAATTTTAACATATCGAGACACCCTATACCTAAACTCTAACCTCCCGAAGAATCCGAGCGCGTCGACCAACGCCATTCCGATTTTTTGATTTCTTCGATTTTTCCAATCACGGACGTCGCGCTCTAACCGATATGGAACCTGAAAGATATTCTCAATGAAACCATTAGTTCCATGTTTGTTATTATCAAAACCATCAAGATCGAGATTAAAGCTAAGGTTGAAAATCTAAAGCCAACAATCTCCCCCTTTTTGATGATGACAAACATCCATAAGAAAATATATCATTAAAGCATATAGGATATCAACTAAGGGATTTCTCCCCCTATCAATATGCATGAATTTCCTATATTTTTCCCCTCATTTTTCTTATACACTTATCCCTCTTTTGACCTATACATTTCTCCCATTTTATCCATACTCATCTCCCTCTTTTGACATCAATCAAAAAGGGCAAGAGAGGCTATCTACTTAAAGGGATGAAACATAATTAATACATGAGGCTGAGACTCTAAGGATTATTTTCATGAAACATGGGTATCTCAACCAAAGGGATGGAAAAATAAGTATTTAATAGAAAACTTTAAATCATACATGATATGAAGAAAGTGATAGATACCATTCAAAATTAAATCGTGTATGCTCTCAAGAGTTTATAAACTTAACATGATTCCATTCAAAGTATGCTTGAAATCATGAAGATGCTAAGTATCAAATTTGGCTATCTACTCATGTTTTCTTTATCTTAGGCATCTAGACATCAAACATGAGGGAATGTAAGACAATGAATTAAGTTTGGGCTTAAAATGAAATTTTTAACTTACTTTGTTGACTTAAGTCAACCTATACTTCTAGTTTTCAAAAATTACCCTATTAAGTTTATTCAAAATCATATTTTTGATAAATATTTTTGAAACCAATTTTGGATGAAAATTTTGATACCAATTATTGAATAGTCATTTGAAATGCATGTATCAAAGTTTGATCTCAAAATGAATTTAAAAGTCAAAGTCCATTTTTCATCATATATTATTTTCAAATAAACAAATGGATCCTAGCTATCACCCAAAATATCAAAATCATTCGTAGAAATGATTTTACTCATGAAAATGTGTGAATGAAATTAGAATTAGAATCCAAGTGGTGTACATGAGTTTTTATTGAAGTTTTTGAAGAAAAATCAAAGTATAAAAAGATTGATGTTTCAATTTAGGATGATACTTTGAGTTTTGAAATCCAACTTCAAACATTCATTATAAATTAGATTCTTGATGAAATATTTTGAAATTTTTACTTAAGAAACTGGATTTTTCAATGAAGGCGTAGTTTCAAGAATCATTTCAAAATCAATTTTTTATATTTTTTTAGAAATAACTAAAATTTGATACCAAATGTAGATTGAAGTGGTATTTTTGTAAATTTCAGCTTTTCCTAAAACTTCTTCAATTTTCATTCAAACTTTCATGACATCACATGATGGTCATGTAAAAGGTATATGTCAAGTTTGAAATGAAAATTAAGTTCTTAAGTCAAGATATCATCCTAGCATGGTTTCATTCAAAATTAAATTAATATTTATGAAATTTGCTAAGTTTCAATCTTAACATTTACTCATGATTTTTCAAGATTAAACCTATGAATACCTAACATGAGTAAATCTAAACATGTTCCACAAGCATGGATTGAAAATGAGACCTATAGGTCAACTTGTTGACTTGAGTCAACAAGGTTCAAAAGAGATTTGCATGAATTAACCTCAATTGTCAATTTATCCATATCCACATTAATTTGTCATTCTAAGAGCATGGAAATATGTCATACATATTTCTAAACATGTTTACGATGATTTGGACTTAAAATGAAATATCCAAGTCAATTGATACCAATTGTGGTTTGTTGACTTGGATCAAGCTTTTCAAGCTTAAGTCCCCTAAAGTGATATAAATATCACATTGTTCATCTAGACATGAATTTTTAATTTTAATTTTCTAGACTTATGTGATATGTGTATCTAAACATGTTCATCAAATTTTAACTTAACATGAAGTATCTAAATAATAATTTTAACCTAGTTCAATTTCATAAATATCAAGATCTCACGAAATGAGCTAAGTTATCAAGATTTTTCCTACTCATGAAAATTCAAACATATATCATGCAACATCAATCATGAGCATAGAGACATCATTAAACATGAAAATTTAATTTATTTTTCAAAAATTTTGAAAAATAAAATTCATACATTTTTCTAGAAAATTTGCCCAACTTTTTTATTTTCTTATTCATTTACTTCTAGATAGCATAGCTTTTCAATTTTTAACTTGCAAGTAGACTTCATTAATATCATAATGAAATAATAAGACTACTAGCAAGCTAATTTACTAAATAACATAAGTTTTAAATGCAAAGATTCATTTAAAACATCAACTTATGCTAGATAGTAAAAGATTCATTTTAAATTAGTTTTCATGATATCTAAATAAATCTAAGAGATCTTAAGATATGAACTACTTAAAGAATAAGATATTTACCTATGTTAAACTAGTTTGGACTTAAAAGAAATGTCTCTAATGACAAGTTCTAACTTAGGGTAAGCTTCATTTGATGAAATTTGCCTAAGTACTAATATTCTACCTACTCATGAAAATTCAAAGGGTTTAACATGCAACTCTAATAATGAGTATAGAGATATAATTTAACCATAAAAATTGAGGTATTAGACCAGTAATATGCAATAACAAAAAACATACATCATCCATGAATTTAGCCAAACTAATCTATTCTATTTAGTTATTAGCCTTCCTAAAAATATATAACTTGCAAGTAAGCTACACTAATATTTTTAGAGAAAATATAGCTACTTAGCAAGCTAACTCAACCAAAAAGCAAAGATAGGCATCAAGTTTCATTATCAAAGGTTACTTTGTTAAATGATTTCAAATTCGTTTCAAATAAAATCAAGTGATACCAAAACGAATTTAAGAGATCACAAAGATAATATATGAAAAATATGATCTCCAACCCTTCCTATTGGTTGAAAACCGAAAGCCACAATTAGCTTACGATTTAGAACCGCAAGGTCGCTTAGGCCCATTGTCTCCGAAGAGCGAGACCGAAAAATTAAAAAATCAAAAATATTTTTGAAAGATGTTAAGAGCGGGGAAATCAACTAATATTAGGTACATATCAAACTCTAACTATAATTTAAGCAATGGGATATATGAGATGATACCAATGTGTTTGATGCCAATTTTACCATAGACATCTAGATGACTTGAAGTTACAACTTTGAAATAGTTCAATCTTTGAATCCTCAAACAACTTCAATCAACCACATTCATCTCACCCTTGTGTGGTAACCCCCCTACAAAAGAGCATGAAATTTTTGGTACTCAAATGACTTTGGATCCTTGGGGGTTAGTGGGCTTAGGTACCCAAAGTGTCTTAACAACACTATGGTTCATTTTAAAAGCACAATCAAATATAGCATGCTCATATATACCACAACAAAAGCAATGTCCATGAAACTTTTTCTTTTCATTTTTAGCATGGACATGAATTTTAATTTTAGAATGCTTATCATGTGAAACATGATGAGTATGAGCATTCTTAGAGATATCATTCCTATTTTTATGATCATGAGGTTTAGGAGTGGAATGCATGGTATGAGAGGCATGATGAGCATGGACATTCTTAGATAAAATATTTTTCTTTTGAGTGTGAGGTTTAATGGTAGAATGTTTAGCATATGATTTAACATTAGCATGAGCATTCTTTTTACTAGAATTCTTAAATGAAAAATTACTAGATACATTACTAACCTTCTTGTTTAGAAAAATAACCTCATTTTTTAAATCATTCATTGATTTATTTAATGCATATAATTGAGATTTTAACATGCAATTCTCTTTTTCTAAATTGCGATTCTTGAGCTTCAAGTCCTTAAGCTCAAGTTCTACATTTTCATGGCATGAATCAAATGACCTAGATTTTAATTTTTCATTTTCTAGTTTGGATTCATGCAAATGAGAATTAAGCATTTCATTTTCTTTTTTCAACTTTTTATTTTCTTTATCTTTTCTAACAAGCAAGGCATGCATTTTTTGACATTCCTCAACTAGTTCTTCATATGACATATTGAATGAACTAGATGAGCTAGTACTAACATTATTATTATTATGACTAGAAGGAGAAGAGTGTACCTCATCTTTGGTACTTATGAGGCAAACTTCTGAAGTAGCTTCATAGTCATTGCTAGATGGTGCTTCAAATGTGTGAGAGATGGAGGTGGAAGCACTTGACCTCTTCCTTGCTTTGATCTTCATGTTTGGACAATTTTTCTTCACATGCCCCTTTTCTTTGCAAGCATGATAGATTACTTTTCTCTTTCGGCTCTTTGTGTTACTTATTTGACTAGAAGAGCTCTGGGCATCAAAACCAAGATTAGTAGTATGTGTGTGACCATTGTCATCACCACCTTCATCAAAAGTGTCAATTTCTTCGGTTTTGACATAATCATATAAAACATTTAACGATGCACATAAATCAAAAGCCGAACACTACTAGAAAAATGGTCATCAGCAACGGCTGATGCCGTTGCTGAGCCATTGCTGAAGAGCATCAGCAACGGCTGAGCCGTTGCAATAGCGCCGTGACAGAAAGTCGCGTTGCTGATGACTTCGCAACGGATCAGCAACGGCCGCTCGGGCCGTCGCTCAAAACATTATCAGCAACGGCCGCTCGGGCCGTCGCTAAAACTATTATCAGCAACGGGTTTGCAACAGACCCGGAGCCGTTGCTGATAACATTAATAGCAACGGCCTCGAGTCCGTAGCAAAGCCGTTAGTAAAAACCCGTCGCTAAGCCGTTGCTGTAGGTCATCAGCAACGGTTGTCGATACACTTTTAGCAACGGCTTTCCCACGGACGGCCGTGGGAAAGCCGTTGCTGATGACCCATACCTGCAAACAGAAATATTTCAAATTTCTAATTTCCGTTGATACATTGATATATTTATCTGATACATAACTCACACACCCATACCCTCATACACACATCACAAACATCTCATACACATTCATTCACACATCACAAACACACCAAGATATACATCAAAACAATTATATTTATATTCATAATTATCCACGATAGTATAAACACAATTCAAATGTAAAATTGAAGTATCAACATCTGAGTAACATAGTCAATATAAATTAAACAAGTTCAATATCTGAGTAACAAAGTCAATATAAACAAAATCTCACGATGACGATGGAGGATGGCCTGGATCATATGGCGGGGTCTGGAGTGCTTGAGTGTACACCGGCGTGGACTGACTCGAGGACGACGGATTAGATGATGCCGAAGAGATGCCTGCTTCGGGATGACCTGACATGTTGCGTAGCATAGATTGTATATCTGTCATCATCTGACTCTGGCGCTCCATCATCTCAGTCTGACGCGCGACCGTCTCCTCTAGAGTCCTTATTCTGTTACTATGATCATAACTGGATCTAGAGGTGGACGGCCGCTCACCAGCGACCGGAGGGGTCGGTGCCCCAAGTGGCCCTAGTACGGCTCGCGCATGACCACTATCTGCGAAGCCATATACGCGGCCATGGTCCCAGCCACCTGCGGCCTCGACCCACGATGCTGCGTCAAAGTCCTCGGGGGTACCCCCGCGCTGCACCACCGTCTGGCTGTAGGTCTCCTACTCGAGTTTGATTTTTTGTTTAATATTTATCATAAAACTTAAATTATAAATATATAATGAATAATTTAAACAAATATATAATTACCATAATGTATGCAGCGCGGTTGTGGATGTACTCCCCAGTCCCATGTGCTCGACGGTGAGTCCGCTCAAACACTGCCATCGGGGAGGGTCGCTGGACAGTCCCGTCATCCGACACCGTCGTCTACATTTACAAAACAAATACATTAATTAGTACACATAATAACAAATAAAATATATAATTAAAAGATATACTTACCATACGGTTTGCGTGCACTGCAAATGCAACAGAGCCGCCGGTGTGACGCGCTGCTCCTCCCGACATGCGATTTCTAGCCGCATTCCGAGAAACCTCCTGCCATCGATCCGTCGACCATATCCCCACGAGCTGGTCCCATATATCCGGAGTAATCCAACCGGGGCCGTATCCCCGAGTCTCCGCGATGTTAGTGGTCCCAGCTCGGGCCATCGCCTGGGACCGAGCTTGCCCCAGCTGCCCGTTGTACCTTGCCCGAGAAATAGCCTCCCAGGCAGCGTAAATGAAGGGCCTCTGGTCCTCGGCCCATGTATAGCGAGCCTGCAAAATAATAATATCAGTACCAATATTAATATATCATCATGCATGTAAAAAAAATAATAATACGTGCCTCAAACTCGCGCCATAACATGTCGACGTGCTCGCTAGGCACGTGAGACCACGTAGGCCATGCCCCGTGCATGTATCGTCGAATAGTAGAAGAAATGCTCCTCGGCACTTCTTCTTGCTGGAACCTGCACAACAAAAATAAATTTTAATATTATATTATGATATAATGAATTTGTAATGATTCATAATTCATGATATATTACGTACCGCTCCCCAATCACGCTAATCAATCTACGTGACTCTGTGGCTGGTGGAGGCTGCCACCTGTTCGGCCCGCGTGGCCGCCTACGTCTGGATGTACTAGCCTCGGCAGTATCATCGGAATGAGGATCAGCAACAGGAGGATCAGCAGCATGAGTAAGTGCTGGAGTCTCACCGATCGGAGACTCCGAAACTCTCCTGCGTCGATAACCACGACCAGACATATCTGTCGAACAGACATATAATCAGATTATTGTATAAATAGTAGAGATATATTTAATAAAATATATACTTTACAATTATTCTTCATCATCTGAATAATAGTCTTCGAATTCTTCTTCTTCTTCCTCTTCTTCCTCTTCTTCCTCTTCTTCATCTTCTTCATCTTCAGCTTCCTCAATTTCATGATCGTCATCATCAGCATATTCAACTTCTAATTGAATTGACGTTGTGTCTGCATCCTCGAGTATTGGAATAATACGATCCACAGCAGGAATATCTTCTTCTTGATAGAAACCAGGAGGATCATTTTCTCCTACTATCGGATCAATTTTTCCTCTACCTTTTGTCTTACAGACTACACGCCAATCTGCTCTATCTTTATTTCGAGCCGGATACTTCGCGTAATATACTTGTTCGGCTTGTGATGCCAATATAAAAGGCTCATTTGCTGCCAATTTCGATTTATAATTAACCTCAACAAGTTTGTATTTTGGATGAACTTTCATGCCCCTTTCTGTTGTATCGAACCAATGACATCTAAATAGGATCACTGATTTCAAGCCGAAGTAGTGCAACTCTATCACTTCTTCAATCAGTCCATAAAAATCCATATCACATTCAACATAGGTTGTCCCTTTCACGCAGACCCCAGCATTCATCGTCTTCTTTGCAAATGAATATTCAACCGTGTGAAATTTATACCCGTTAACAAAATATCCGCTATAGCACGACACAAGTCGCGACGGTCCACTAACAAACTCAAATATTTTTTCATCTATTTCAGCTCTGTGATCTTTGCTGTAAGTCTGAATCCAAGTAGGGAAATCACGATTCCGTAATCTCTCCAATTCTTGATCGTTGTGAATAGAGTATTTTTGCACCATCTCAATGTCAAATATTTCAATGAATTGTTCAATCTCTGGACAATTGAGTAATACATACAAGTGTGCCAAATGATACTCTTCATCGCTTAAGTGTCGAGATGGACGAGAACCAAAAGCACGACCAGAGTGACAAAATATATTTAAACGTCCATCTGAATGTCGAACACCCCCATCGTCGTTACGTGGAAGACGATCAAATCTTGTCTGTACTGTCGATTCAAAGTAAAATGAGCAGAATGTTGAAATTTCTTGGATGATATACGATTCAGATATTGATCCTTCAACAGCTGCGGTGTTCTTTACTTTTTTCTTCAGACGATTCATGTATCTTTCAAATAAGTACATCCAACGATATTGAACGGGGCCACCAACTCGTGCCTCGTATGCCAAGTGTATCGGTAGATGCTCCATCGAGTCAAAAAATGCAGGAGGGAAAAACTGCTCCAGCTTGCATATGATTTCAACAATATTATTTTCAAGTGTTGACATATCTTCGACTCGAAGGACATTTGCACAGATGCTTCTAAAAAACATACTTAATTCAGTCAACGGACCCCAAATATTATCAGGTAGAAGATCTCGAAATGCGATCGGAAGTAATCTCTGCATGAATACATGACAATCATGGCTCTTCATCCCTGATATTTTGCAATCATCGACGTTCACACATCGAGATAAGTTTGAAGCATATCCATCGGGTAATCTGAGTTCTTTTACCCATTGACAAACATCTTTGATCTGTTGTTTATTTAACACATATAGGGCCTTCGGTTTCAGATATCGTCCGTTGACCTCTTGTAACTCCAACTCTGGTCTTTTACAAAGTATTTTCAGATCATGTCGGGCTTTGACATTATCTTTAGTTTTTCCAGAAATATCCATCACAGTGTTGAAAATATTATCAAACACATTTTTTTCAATGTGCATGACATCTAAATTATGTCGAATCAATAATGAACTCCAATAGGGCAATTCCCAAAAGATACTTTTTTTCACCCAGTTGTGTGTTTGGCCAAAACCTGACACTCTTTCATTGCGACCGAATACTATATCTGGAAGTGCTGAAACACGTGCTAACATTTGTTCACCAGACAACATCGGTGGTGGCCCATCTCTTTCGACTCTGCCCTTAGTAAATTTATTACGATTCCTTCGATACTGGTGATGAACCGGTAGGAATCGACGATGACAATCAAAGAATGAGATTTTTCGTCCGTTCTGAAGACTGATTGATTTAGAGTGTTCCATACAATACGGGCAAGAGAGTCGGCCGTGAGTGCTCCAACCCGACAACATGCCGTACGCGGGGAAATCATTGATTGTCCACAAGACCGCGGCCTTTAAATTGAAGTTTTGCTTCCGATGACAATCATAAGTGACAGCTCCCTCAGTCCACAATGTTTTCAATTCATCTATCAAGGGTCTGAGAAATATGTCAATTTCTTTTCGCGGGCCCTTAGGACCCGGAATAATCATCGAAAGATAAATAAATTCATCTTTCATGCACATTGACGGTGGCAAATTATAAACTGTCAACAGCACTGGCCAAACTGAATAAGGAGTTGCAGAATGCCCAAACGGATTAAAACCATCTGTGCACAATCCCAATCTGATATTTCTAGTATCCATAGCAAATGAAGGATAACATGTATCCAAATGTTTCCATGCTTCACTGTCAGATGGATGAGTCATTACTGTATCATCACGACTTCTTGCATGCCAACTCATGTAGGGGGCTGTCTTTTCCGACATGAATAATCTTTGAAGCCTCGGTGTTAGTGGAAAATACCGAAGCACCTTAAACGAGATATTTTTCTGTCGGACCGATTTCTTCTCCTTGTAACGAGGGTGTTGACATACAGGGCATTTATCCAACTGCACATTTTCTTTATAATATAAAATGCAGTTATTTTGGCACGCGTGTATTTTTTCGTACCCAAGCCCCAATTTTCTCATTAGCTTTTTAGTCTTATAAAAAGTAGGCTCAAACTTGTTATCAGTAGGCAGCATTCCATTAATCAATCCAGCAATCCGATCATACGCAACTCCGCTGATATTACAATCGGCCTTGATGTTTAAGAGCTGTGTCATTGCTGAAAACCTAGTGTATTTAGGACAATTCTCATACAAAGGTTCATCGGCAGCTTTCAACATCTCGTAAAATTCTGCAGCTTCTTTATTCGGTAATTCAATCTCTACCGCAGCCCCTACTTCTGTGATATCAACCGCTGTAGTATCTGGTGGGACTGATGTCTGAAGAACTGGCCGATCAACATTATCATTCAGGTGGAATTGACCCCCAAGACTATCAAGTATCATAGTTCTATAAGGATTACATTGACCGGATGAAGAAGCACCAGCAGAGGAAGATTCACCATATGTCTGAACGACAGGATTGCTCGACGTCCCGACTTCGCGTGACTCCCCGTGACAAGTCCATAGAAAATATCTTGGTGTAAATCCTTTGGTATATAGATGCAGAGTGACAGTCTCCCGATCCAAAAATCGGCCATTCGAACAAATGCGGCACGGACATCGGATTTGATCACCCATGCTAACGAAATTCCGATTCGAATAGGCGAAATTTAGGAAGTACGTTACGCCTAATCGAAACTCATTCGTTAAAGCTCCATGATCAAAACGTCGGTACATCCAACTTCGATCAGCCGACATGATTCTGTCAATCAATGACAATTTCTTTGGTTAATGTCTTTAGGTGAGATGGTCCTATTCCATTCGGGATTTATGTTATTCGTACTGCACTTACGTTTTTATTTTAACTGTTAACTAATTATTCTAAATTTCGACAGCATCTCCCTACAGTTCTCCGAATACGCATATCATCTGGGCGCGTATCGGAGAACAAGAGAGATGTTGCCGAAATTTAGAATAATTAGTTAACAGTTAAAATAAAAACGTAAGTGCAGTACAAATAACTATATTCCCAAATTATCCAATCAGGGACAATTCAAGAATTGTACGTCGTATAAAAGATCATCTACTTCTTTTACACGAACATACAATCCCCGAACGGATCTAAGGTTTTGCTAAATCATATCCGACTGATCGATGCGTACGTGAAACATATCAACTCGTCGGATGGATGATTATTTTCTAAATGTTTTGAGACAGTTCGAGTCCATATTGGACGATTTCGGCGCGCGTCCGAAGTGGACGATTCCGGCGCGAGTCCGAATTGGACGATTCCGGCGCGCGTCCGAAGTGGACGATTCCGGCGCGCGTCCGAATTGGACGATTCCGGCGCGCGTCCGAAGTGGACGATTCCGGCGCGAGTCCGAATTGGACGATTCTGGCGCGAGTCCGAATTGGACGATTCCGGCGCGAGTCTGAATTGGACGATTCCGGCGCGTGTCCGAAATTAATCTAAACCCTAATAATTAATCTAACAAATTAAACAATTAATCTAAACAATTAATTAACATTTATAAAATAATTAATTAACAATTTCAAAAACAATATATATATATATATATATATATATATTCCGGCGCCGGAGTCCACCCTCCGGCGCCGGCGTACAGTGGCCGGACACACTGTCCGGCCACTGTAGAAGGTCCGGCGGCGGCCATAGGCCGACCGCCGCCGGCCGAAACCCTAGAAATAGGGTTTCGGTCGGATTTTAACATCTCCGGCCGAAACCGTATAGGCCGGCCGATCAACATACCGGCAGCAGCGGCAGCGGCGCGGCGGCGAGAGGCGTCGGCGAGAGGCGTCGGCGTCGGCAGCAACGGCAGCAGCGGTGAAGTTATCGGCAGGAGGCGGCGGCGGCAGCAGCGGGAGGAAGAAGGGTCGGGCGCGAGAGCGTGCCCTATATAAACTTATCAGCAACGGCTCACTCTCCCGTTAGAAAGCCGTTGCTGATAAGTTATCATCAGCAACGGCTCACTTATCCGTTAGAAAGCCGTTGCTGAAAATTAAAAAATCAGCAACGGCTAGCCTTTCCGTCCGAAAGCCGTTGCTGATAATTAAAATAATCAGCAACGGCTCGGTTTTTCGTTAGAACGCCGTTGCAGATACAGATATCTGCAACGGCTCGGGCGGCCGTAAGAATGCCGTTGCAAATAGCAACGGCTTGAGCGGCCGTTGCTGATAGCCGTTGCTGAAGTCCAAGTTTCTAGTAGTGGAAGAACAATGCATGACTTTTTCTAAGATGCCTTTTGGTAATGTGCAAAGAATACAATTCATGACATCTCCATTATACTTAAACATTTTCTTATCCATTTTACTCCAAGCATGCATATCATCCTTAGGTTCAATGAATTCCCAATGTAACATGTTAAGGACTCCAAACCCTTTAGTCTTTAAATAGGTGTACATTCTATATTTCAAAAGACCAAAGTTTGAGTCATCAAACCTAGGGGGTGAAGACACTACCGACTCTAGAGTCATTTCAAGATCGAGATGAATTGTAGATGGGATGGAGAAATCACAATCTACGAACCCGCTCTGATACCAATTGTGGGCGAAATGGCCTACACTAGATGGGGGGTGAATAGTGTGTATACTAATTCGATTAGCCTAAATCCACTTTTGATCGATTTTTAGATTAATTTAGGTAATTTGCGATTCAATTTCTAAATGCGGAAGCGATAAGAAGATAAAGCAATAAAAACAATCAAGCAATGCAAACACGATATTTATAGTGATTCGGCCCCAATGCATACTCCACTACTTAAGCATCCCGCTTAGGATTTTCAAACTAGTTTTACTAGATTAATTTGAGTTTCCCTTATATACGAGGACTTTTAACCAGAAAGTCTCACTCTCAATCTAAGGTACTTTCACACTTGAAAGTCTCTGCTTTCTTGTCGAGAGCACTTATCCCACCTCAACCCTAAGGGACAACTAAACTAATTGTAGTAACAACTACGTTTAATTACACAAGTGGCTTTACTCCTTCGATACCAAGGATACCACTTCACACACAAGACCAACCACTTGGTCTTCACACGCACAGATAAAATAGTTTAAATAACAGAAAAGATTTACAATCAAAAGAGCTTAAGGATAAACCAATAATAAAAGCTTCTTTGCAAGCCTTTGGCTCCTTCAACTCGTCAAGGGTGAGCTTGATCAGAACTCGAGTTGAGCCCGCAGTTGGCGCTTGAAGAATGAACTCGACAGAAGAATAGGCGTGCTTCAATCAATCACTTGGAAGGCTCGAATCTTCCTTTTAGATGCTCAATAATCACGTTGAGAATTTGAGATTATAGAATTGAGAATCCAGCCTAAATGCAATAATTGGTAATATCCAGAAATCAGAAGGGGTTGGTAATTCTAGTTCAGAACTAAGCCTAAACAAGAAGACAGTGTCATGGACCAAGTTGGAGGAGACTTCACCGCCGGTGCCTGAGTGTGAAATCTTAGCAAGGCCAAAGTCGAATCCAGGGCTTCAAGCACTCGTGGAGGAGTATGTTGCTGGTCTTGACATCTCGGTGTGGCGATGGTAAAGGAGAGGAGGATGCCAGATGGGGAGAGGCGGAGAGCAGGGGAGAGGTGCAGAAGGATGCGAAGACTCGCCTGAATCAATTAAAATGACTTCAAGTAGTTTAAAATAGTAAAATTTAGGGGTGAGCATCCGGGGCTCGACCCAAATAATCCGAATAAAATCGGCCCCTGACTCGAATAACCCGAATAATCCGAAAAAAAAGAGTAAAAAAATAGTATTAAAAATATAATTCTACTAGGAATTGAACTCAAGACCACTTGAATTTTATTTTTAACCCTTTTAACAATCAAGCCAACATCAATTTTTATTAAAAAAAATTAATGAAAATGCCATGAACTATTACACTATGTTTGAATAACTTTGAGTAAAGGGTTTGGAGGGGGAGGGGTTTGAAGGAGTTTGAAGAATTTTGGAGGGGGAGGGGTTTGGAGGTTTTTGAAAGAGTTTTAAAAACCTTGTTTGGTTAAACTTCATAAAGAGTTTGGAGGGATTTGATAGACCACTATGCTCTCGTTTATAATAATATATATTTTTGTTCTAAGGATACTTTTGTAATTTAACTATTTTTAATTCATTAACTCTTCAAACTCCTTCAAAACTTCTCATTTTGGAATGTTTTGAAAATGGGTTCTAGGAGGGGTTTGGAGGAGTTTGAAACCCCTCCAAACCCCTTAAAAAAGTTATCCAAATAGGATATTTTAAACCCCTTCAAAATCCTCCCCCTCCAAACCTCTCCGAAACCTTCCGAAACCCTCAATCCAAACATAGTGTTAAGGTTTTAACAAATCTGACTCATACTTTTATTTATAACTAATTTATACTCAAACTTTCATTTTGGTATCAATTGTATATTCCCGTCAGCTGGGTGTTAAAGTGGTTGTTATATGCTTACGTGAACTGCACAGTCAGCATAAATAAATTATTTTTTTATTCAAATTTGGCTCGTCATCAAATAATCCACGACAGCAAGATCAATTTTTTTAAAAAAATTATTAAAAATATCTTCAGTTATTTTTTTTTCTTTTTTTTAAGGTATAACTGACGTGACATTGAAGAGTTTTTAAATAATTTTTTTTAACTGGTCTTGCTGATGTGGATCATTTGATGATGATGCAATTTTGAATAAAAAATTAATTTATTTATGCTGACTGTGTAGTTCACGTCAGCATATAACAGCTACTTTAACACCCATCTGACGGGAGTATACAATTGATACAAAAATAAAAGTTCGAATATAAAATAGTTACAAATAAAAGTATGGTTAATTACAAAATATATCTTAACTTTTGACGTGTTTCTCAAATCTATCCCCACTTTCCAATTTTTCCAATTTAATACACCACTTTTTGATTTGTTACAAATCTATCCCATCGTCTACCCAGCGTTAATTTTGCCGTATGAATGCTGACGTGGCTAATAATCCTAGTCAGCATTCAGACATGATTTTTTAAACTTTTTTTTTGGGCCCACCAAACCTAGTCAGCAACATGTTAATTACAAAATATATCACAACTTTTAACGTGTTCCCTAATATATCATCACTTTCTAATTTTTTCAATTCAGTACACTACTTTTTGATTTGTAAGAAATTTATCCCACCGTCTACCCAGCGTTAACTTCGCGCGTCTGAATGCTAACGTGGCTAATAATCTCAATCAGCATTTAGACGTGAACTTTAACTCTCTCTTTTGCCCCACCAAACCCAGTCAGCAGATCATGACAAGTTAAGGGAAATTAGACAAAAAAAATCACAATGTTTGCAAAAATTTTATGTTCTACCCGTGTTTTAAAAATTCGCCTATATATGCACAACTTTTACATTCGTTTATGCCATCTACCAAATCGTCCATCGCCGTCTCAACTTAGCTGACGTGGAGGAAAGCAGTGGTCGCGTGGCTAACGACTTCGTAAATGGACACCTACCCTACTTTTTTTTCTCTCACTCCTCTTTTTTCTCCCACCGGACCCCACTGGGACCCATCTTCCTTCCGTTCACCTTGCGGCGACATCGCCACCATGGACGGAGACACCATGATCACCAGAGTAATTGGAGAAGTGTTCATCGGCCTTCGACAACATGTACGTCGCCTCCACCGTACTCGGCCGCTTCGATGGGTCCCTCTTGAGGCACGCCATGGCGACGTTCATCAAGCTCACCACGCTCTCCACCGGGCACGACTGCTCCACCAACGCAGCGTCCATCCACTGCAGTAGCCCGTTTTCCTCCACCCTGATCTCCCCCTTGTCGCTCCCGAACACCCTCTCCGCCTCCGACCACAGCGACTCCCCGTCCTCGTTGACGGCCTCCCTCCCCGTCACGAGCTCGAGGAGGATGACGCCGAAGGCGAAGACGTCCATCTTGGTGGTGACGAGCCCGTGGTAAAGCCAGGTGTCGAGGAGCCGTTCACCACGTACTACAACAAATCATCTATGTTTTGACGTCAAAATAAACTAATATTTCGACGTCAACAAGCGTCAAAACAACATATTGACGCTCGTAAAAGCGTCAAAAATGAGTGAAAGAATACCAGAGTAATAATGGACATTTCGACGTCCAAGAATGCGTCAAAATGTCAAAAATTTCGATGCCAACTTATAGACGTCAGCAGGCGTCGATATGAACATTTCGACGCTTACTTATAAATGTAGGCAGGCGTCAATATGTTCATATCGACGTCTGTCAACAGACGTCAAAATATTTATTAAAGATATTAAAATATTAATATCAGCGCCTGTCAGAGGTGCCAATATAAAAAAAAAATTTAAAAAAAAGCAGGCTTACGCGCCTACACAGTATTGGTGAATACCACGTGCGACTGTACGTGCGGAAATCGAGCGAGCGCGGCGCAGCTCCGCTCAATTTTCGCCACGCGGAGGAAATCGGACGGGCGCGGTGCTGACCCGTTTGATTTCCGCCACGCGGCGGAAATCGAACCGTCGAAATTTTTTAATTAAAAAAAATATTTCGAAAAAAAATAGAAAATAATTAAATAAATACCCGTTAGAAAAATTGTACTAACCTTTATATAAATTTCAGAATCCAAAAATTTACATAACCTGCAAAAAGAAGAAGAAAAATTAGATCAAAGAAAAAAATATATGAGAAAGAAGAAATAATAGGGAAAGAAGATAAAAATGATAAGAAGGAGAAGAGAAAGGAATGTGGTAAAAACGAAGTATTTAAAGAAAATAAGAGCAGAAAAAAAATAGAGGCATGAGAATTCCCGCCTCGATTTCACTCGGCAAAAGTGCAAAACCCTCGGCGCGCTCGCCGAGGGACGCGGGCACGAGCTCGCGCGCCCGTGAGTTCGTGCAGCAGCGCGGGCGGACGCTGGCGCGGGCTCGCACGCCCGCGCCAGACCCGTTTCGGTGCCTGTAGCAGGCGCCGAAATGTTTCGACGCCTGCTGCTGGCGTCAAAAGTTTTTGTTTTATTTTTTTTTAAAAAAAATATTTCGACGTCTTTTTGAAGACGTCGAAATGTTTTCGATAAAACTAGGCAGCAGGCGTCAATAAAATTTTCGACGTCTGCTGCTTGCGTCGAAATTTTTAATTTTTAATTTTTTTTTAAAAAAAAATCGACGTCTTTTTAGAGACGCCGAAATATTTCCGACAAAACCAGGCAGCAAGCGTCACAAAAAATTTCGACGTCTGCTGCTTGCGTCGAAATTTTTAATTTTAATTTTTAAAAAATATATATTTCGACGTCGTTTAAAGATGTCGAAATATTTCCAACAAAACTATACAGCATGCGTAAAAAAAAAATTTGACGCTTGCTGCTGGCGTCGAAATTTTTAATTTTTTTTTTTAAAAAAAATTCGACGTCTGTTCGAAATTTTTTCGATAAAATTTAAGAGTTTTGTTGCAGTTACGTACTCCTAAACGAGGTAGGTGGTGCCTTCCTTGGCATCGATGCAGAAGCCTTCTAGCTTCATGAAGTTGGTGTGGTTCACCTGGACATACCACGTCAGCTTGAAGTCAAAATAGCCAAAGGTAAACCACATCAACTACTCTGATGGATGTTCCAAATCATTTCATCATGGCTGCGGCACAGACAAAGAAAGCTAAACTTGGAAAATGGACCGCACTAATATTAAAGAAAAGAAATGGTCACGGGAAGATGAGGACAATGAAAAAGACAAGAACAAGAGATAATTTAGTGAGACTTGTCTGACCTTCTGCAGAATCTTTAGCTCGTCGTAGGCGTTCCACTGCATCTTCTTCACCGCGAGCACCTCCTCGTCCTCCATCGTCCCCTTGTACACCGACCCCTGTATCAGGTGGCTCTTCGCGAAGCCTGCCGTAGCTCCTCCACTGTGAACACCTTGTACTTGTCAAGCCACTCCGAACTGCGACCCCCCTCCTCCCTTGCTGCTCCTCGCCGAGCTGCCGAACTTTCCTACCTCCTCCCCCTTTCTGCTCGATCTCCTCGTGCACCAAGCGAGCAGCAGAAATTGCAGCACGCAGAGAACTCCTACTATCGCTAAGTCGGCTGCAAGTCCGGCGATGACTCCCTTGTTCTCGTTCGTCTCGATCACTGGTGCGAAATCTATCGGTGGCGAAGCGGGAGCTTCGGATGGCACTGTTGTTCGCAGCAGGGGGAGGGGGGATTTGGAATAGAGGGACGAAGATGATAGAGAACGTGACGTTTCCGGGGCCGTTTATGGCGGTCAGGGTGGCGACGTCCTTGCCGAAGCTGGCGGCCACCGAGGCGTAGGTATTGGTCGGTTGAAGCACGTAAGTGACGAGGCCGAGGATGCTCTTGCCGCCAACGGCCGGGTACGCGGTGAGGTTGCCATAGGTGACGATGGAGACGAGGTAGAAGGTGTCGTCGGCAACGATCTGGTAAGCGGCGGGGGCGTAGGAGCGGTTGCGGTTGTAGCCGCAGGTGATGAGGGCGAGGAGGAGGAGCCCGCGTGGAGGGGGCGGGAGGATTTGGCGACGGTGAGATTGCTGGACCGGGCGATCATGGCGCGGCTGACGCCGAAGAGGTCGCCGACGGAGGCGAGGTCCTTGGAGAGGGGGAAGCGGGCGGGGTTGGCGCATAGGCCTGGCATCTCAAGCGGCTAAACAAGCCCGCGTGCCAAGACGTGGTCGGAGTCGGAGGAGGAGGCGGCGGCGGCCACGTATGAAGTGGGGCCCAGTGGGAGAAAAAAAATGTGGGTCCGATGGCCACGTACGAAGTCCTAAGCCATGCGAGCATCGTTTTTCTCTACGGTCAAGTAAGTTGAGACGGCATTTGACGATTTGGTAGATGACATAAACGGATGTAAATGTTGTGCATTTATAGACAAATTTTTAAAACACGGGTAAAACATAAAATTTTTGCAAACCTTGTAATTTTTTAATCTAATTTCCCACAAGTTAATTTAAAAAATTCACCTTTAAAATCGCATGTTCGCCTCTTCCCCGACTTTGTCGCCTGCTCGCCACCCGTCTTTCTCTCAATCCTCGACGTCGTCTGCATCTCTTCGTGCTCCATATCTTCATCCCCGTCGACACTAGTATCTCTCCATTAATTTTCACCTGCTCGCTCACTTTCCCCCCTTTCGTCTAGTATGGTTAGTATAAGCCCTAAAAAATTTCCATCGGTGATGATACTATTAAATGTAGAATTTCATATGATACTGTAAAATTTTCCAACAGTGATGATACCGTTAAATATGATTTGATGTTGTAGGTTTTGTTTTGACAAGAAAATTTTCAACATAAGAGAGGATTTTCTTCTCTCCGTTGAAAATTGCGAAGTTGACGCTGGGTAGACAATGGGATAGATTTGTAACAAATCAAAAAATGGTGTATTAAAATTGAGAAAATTGGAAAGTGTGATAGATGAGGGAAACACGTCAAAAGTCGGGATATATTTTGTAATTAACCCTTAAATGGTTACTGACTAGGTTTGGTGGGGTCGGAAAAAAAATAAGTTTAAAAAATCATATTTGAACGCTGACTGTGATTATTAGCCATGTTAGTAGCATCACGTTAGCATTCAGACGCAAAGTTAACGCTGGGTAGATAGTGGGATAGATTTGTAACAAATCGAAAAGTGATGCACTGAATTGAGAAAATTAGAAAGTGATGATAGATTAAGGAAACACGTCAAAAGTTGAGATATATTTTATAATTCACCCATAAAAGTATAGGTCAGATTGGTTAAAAATACAATAGTTCGGGATATTTTCATTAATTTTCCCTATAATTTATGTGAATTTATGGTGATTTTAGAATGTTTTGCTGAAAAAATTTAAAATGACCCCAAGTAGTTTAAAATGATAAAAAAAACTAATGTCACTCTTAAACACTTATTTTGATTATCCAAATTATGGATCACATTTTATTATGCATAATATAATTTCTGTAAATTTATAGTGATTTTAAAATATTTTTTCTGAACCAGTTTAAAATAGCCTTAAGTAGTTTAAAATAGTAAAAATTAGGGATGAGCATCGGTCGTGTCGGGTCAAAACCCGACCCAACCCGAATAACACAAACCTGAATAAGGTCCTCTTACACCACCGGACCCTACCCGATTAAGAATTCGGGGCCAACCCAAATAACTCGAATAAAATTGGGCCCCAACCCGAATAACCCAAAAAAATATTAAAAAGTGGTATTAAAAATAAAATTCTACTATGAAGTGAACTCAAAACCACTTGAATTTCATTTCTAACTCTCTAATAACCAAGCCAACATCAACTTTTATAACTATAACATACATAAATATATAATAAACTAATATTTCGGGTCGGGTCGGGTATATCAAGGTTTTCACCAGACCCGACCCGACCACAATAAGGGGTTAAAATTTTTAAATTTCCAACCCGAATTGAATTTTCAGGTAAGTTTTTTCGATTATTCGAGTCGATTTAGGTTTTGCTCACCCCTAGTAAAAATAAATTGATATGTCACTCTAAATCTTATTATAATGATCCAAATTGTGAATCACATTTTATTTTGCATAATATAATTTCTATAAATTTATGATGATTTTAGAAAGTATTTTATTGCATATATGACCAAATAAGTGGATTAGTTTAAAATGACTTGAACCAGTTTAAAGTGGTCCGAAGTAGTTTAAAATGGTAAAAATAAATTGATATGCCACTCCTAAACATTTGTTTGATGATTCAAGTTGCGGATCACATTTCATTATGCATAATATAATTTATGTGAATTTATGGTGAATTTATATTATTTTTTCTGAACAAATTTAAAATGATCACAAGTAGTTTAAAATGGTAAAAAAAATTGATATGTCACTCTTAAACACTTATTTGATGATCCAAGTTGTTGACCACATTTTATTATGCATAATATAATTTTTATGAATTTATGTTGATTTTAGAATATTTTTTCCGAACTAGTTTAAAATGGCATCAAGTAGTGTAAAATAGTAAAAAATAGGGTGAGCATCAGTCGGGTCGGGTCAAAACCCGACCTGACCCGAATAACCCGAATCCGAATAAGGTGCCTCCTACACCACCCGACCCTACCCGATTAAGAATTCGGGGCCAGACCCAAATAACTCGAATAAAATCGGGCCCCGACCTGAATAACTTGAAAAAAAAATAAAAAGTGGTATTAAAAATATAACTCTACTAGGAATTGAGCTCAACACCACTTGAATTTCATTTTTAACCCTTTAACAACCAAGCCAACATCAACTTTTATAACTATAACATACATAAATATATATTCAACTAGCATTCGGGTCGGGTATATCAAGGTTTTCACCCGACCCGAATAAGGGGTTAAATTTTTTTAAAATTCCAACCCGACCCGAGTTTCTCGAATTAATAACCCAACCTGAATTAAATTTTTGGATTATTCTAGTCGGTTCGGGTTTTGCTCACCCATAGTAAAAAAAGATATGTTACTCTAAAACACTTATTTTGATGATCCAAGTTGTTGATCACATTTCATTGTGCATAATATAATTTTTGTGAATTTATGATGATTTTAGAATGCATTTTATTGCATATATGACCTAATAAGTGAACTAATTTAAAATGACTCGAAGCAGTTTAAAATTGTCTGAAGCAGTTTAAAGTGGCTTGAATCAATTTAAAATGGTAAAAATAAATTAATATGTCACTCGATCTTAAAACACTTATTTTGATGATCTGAGTTGTGGATCACATTTCATTATGCATAATATAATTTATGTGAATTTATGGTGATTTTAGAATATTTTTCCTAAGCAAGTTTAAAATGATAAAAAATAATTGATATGTCATTCTTAAATACTTATTTTGATGATCCAAATTGTGGATCATAATTTATTATGCATAATATAATTTTTGGGAAATTAGGCTGATTTTAGAATATTTTTCCTGAACCAGTTTAAAATGGCCTCAAGTAGTTTAAAATAGTAAAAATTAGGGGTGAGCATCGATCGAGTCGGGTTGACCATGTTGGCCTAAAATTTTCAATCTTGGTCTTAACCTCGATTTTGATGATAACAAACATGAAACTAATGTTTGAGCAAGAAATATTTTTAAGTTCCATATCGATTTGCATGCGATGTTCCCGATCGAAAAAATCACAAAAAAATTAAGAATCGGAGGCTTTGGAGTCGAGCATGTCAAAATTAGTTTAGGTCTTAATTTCTTTTATTGTAAATATTCATAAGTCTTAGTTTGATGTCCTCATTGAGTTCACAATTAAAAAAAATGAAACTCGAACCTCGAAAACTTGAAAATTAGAAAAATAAGAAAACATCACTAAAAATTTCTAAGTATAGGAGGCTCCTTGGAGGGCTACATAATTTAGATTTTTCTTGCCATCAAAAGTCCTAATAATCGTTCCTTATGTAAAAATAAATTAAAGACATATTTTTTAAAAAAAATTAGAAATCGTTAACAAAAAAAATAAAGCTTGAAATGCTAGAAACCTCTAAACTACCGAGAATTCCTAGAATAACCCCAACTAGTTTTAAAAAATTGCCCAGAATTCTCAGAATGCCCCAAATAGCTCTTTTTCAAATTTGATAAGGTTTGAACATCTCTTTGCTTCCATACCCCAATACATACTCTATAAATACACCAAAAATTCTCTTCCTAAGGCTCCCAACTATTTAATTGAACAACCAAACATTCTCTTGAGCCTTAAAGAGTGATTCTAAATTGCAAATCTTTTTCATCTCTCATTGTCTTTCTTCACTTTCAAGCCCTCAAATTTGGTGTGGACATCATCCTAAGTCTTGGAGTTATAGGAGACATCAAGGAGAAGATTCAACTAGTGTTTGTGATTAATTAAGTTTTTCTCCTTGCATTTTTTACTTGTTGTTTTCATTTCAACTCAAAATCAGTTTGTAACAAGGTGTGGGTGACACACCTTGAGTTTGACTTGTGTGTAACTTTTAGAATTCCTTAGGTTTGAGATAGATGCACTCTCATTGTGGAGAGATAACCTTTGGTTAACCCTCATTTGTAGGGAAAAAAAAGTTAATACAATTAGTTGTGAAATCCTTGGTGGTGAACCAAGGTAGTGGAGTAGGGAAGGTTCCTGAACCACTCTAAATATCTTGTTAGCTTTACATCATTGATATTTTGAATTACTTAGTTCATCACTTATTCTCATTCCCATTATCAAACATAATCATATCAAATATTTATCATAACTTAGAAATGAGTGGAATTTGAATTAGTTGTGATCAAACTAGAATTGAAATCAATCACCTTAGACTTATACTATTCACCCCCTCTTTAGTGTGCTTTAACACCTTTCAGACCCGACCCGAATAACCCAAACTTGAATAAGGTGCCTCCTACAACACCCGACCCTACCCGAATAACCCGATTAAGAATTTGAGGCCCAACCCGAATAACCTGAATAAAATCGGGCCTCGACCCAAATAACCTGAAAAAAAGTAAAAGGTGGTACTAAAAATGTAACTCTACTAGGAATTGAACTTAATACCTCTTGAATTTCATTTTTAACCCTCTAACAACCAAGCCAACATAAATTTTATAACTGTAACATACATAAATATATATTTAACTTACATTTCGGGTCGGATCGGGTATATCAAGGTTTTCACCCGACCCGACCCGAGCTGACCCGAATAAGGAGTTGAAAAATTTAAAATTCCAACCCGACCCGAGTTACCCCAATAACCCAACCCGAATTGAACTTTCGGGTCAATTTTTTTGGGTTATTTGGGTCGATTCGGGTTTTGCTCACCCCTAGTAAAAATAAATTGATATGTCACTCTAAAGCACTTATTTTGATCATCCAAGTTGTGGATCATATTTCATTATGCATAATATAATTTCTGTGAATTTATGATGATTTTAGAATGCATTTTATTGCATATATGATCTGATAAGTGAACTAATTTAAAATGACCTAAAATAGTTTAAAATGTCCCGAAGTAGTTTAAAATGATCAAAAGTTAACTTTGTTAACCGTTGTGAGGGCATTAGTGGTATTTTGAAAAATTGATTCGGAGTTTGGGAAAAAGCCAATAGTCTTTCTTGTTTTGAGAATAAAAGGGTTTCCTATTCAATTTTAGGAAAATCGTTGAAAATATTTTTCGAATAAATAAAAGCTAAAGAGAAAAGAATTACCTTGTTTCCCCTTTTTTTTCAAGTTAGCTTTGATTATTGTTGATGGAAAACTAGCAGCGAGGGTACGACCCTCTGAGCCAGCGACGACAAGGTGCAAGGGCGAGGGTGGTCTGGGGATACGACGGCGTCTGAGGACGTGAGGTGGTCTGGGGAAACGATGGAGATGGGGGAGAATGTGAGGTGATCTGAGGAGACGACAGCGTCGGAGAAGATGGTGGCGCCTACTTGCTTTGTGAGGCGGAGAGCCAAGGTGGTTGGGGTGGGGCGATGACTATTTAGCACCGACAGTGTCCACAGGGAGAGACGAGAGATTCGGTATTCGGGTCAGACGGGAGTGATGTAAGGGGGAGGGGGAGTAGGAATTTAAAATGGAGGTTTGCATAATAAAAAAATGTAATTAGATATATGCGACGCATATACATATCTAATTTGGTGCGATATATATTTGAATTCACATCCTTATGGATAAAGGTTTTTTACATTCGTATTTACTTTTCAAAAAAAATCTAGCCCTCGTATCAAATAAAAAAGCACTATTTTTTTTTAATTTAGTACACATCAATGCCAACTTATATATATATTTTAAAAAAACTTGTATAACTTGTTATACTTAAATCACAAATACTTGTTAAGCACCTTCAACAATATACTACCTTATTGCTAAAAAAAGTAATATACTACCTTCATATTTTGAAAGATTTACCATGTCAGTATTGAATCTATAAACAACAGGTTCAAGATCAAATTGATGTAATGTGTACCAAGTTACACAAATCATCAGATTCACAGAAGTTTAAGATGAAGAATAAGAATAATGTATATAGACGCACAATTCCAATTCCATATCTAGTTTTTAGAGTACTCTTTACAGCCATTGAAGCAGCTACAAGAAATATATACAATCTTTCCTATGACGGATGACTGATTTGTAAGAAAAAAAAATTAATGTCATGTATTACGTGAATTTAAGAATATCAATAAAAAAATAAAAAAATAAAAAAATAAGACTTATAATTATAAAAAATTATATATTATGTGATTGTCAAAAAAAAATTGATTCCAAATATTTGAAATCTCGTAATGAGCCCTATAATATAAAGTCATCTAATAAGATTTTTTTGTCAAATAGCTTAATATTATGCTAACTGCAAATAATAGAAAAAAAATTATTTTCTCCCACCGGTCTTGACATATATATATACAAATCAACATTATTTTTTCTTCACATCTTATGAGATCACTATCTTATCAATAAGTGATTTAGCAATCAGTTAATTTACGAGAATGCATTTGGTTTTCGAGAATCTATCCCCTTTGGATAGATAAATTTTCTAGACCAACGCACACTCTAATAACTTCATTACAATATAATTAGAATGTATTATATTAAATTGCATGACATATATTAACATTGAGGATAACAAAATATTACACATTCCTCTTTGGGCAGAACACGCAATCACAAAATAAAGCTTCGATGAGTTAAATAATGAGAATAAATCGATTTTTGAAAATTTATCCCATTTGGGCAGACAGATTTCTAAATCAATGCACATCCTTTTAACTCCATTACAAAACTTCTAATTAAAATATTCAATAATCATCATTTAGAACAAACTACTGAATGAATTAATCTGAAACATTCCTCGTATGATAAGAAAAAATCATTGATCAGTACAAGTAATACCACTTTGGTAGTAATTACAAGCAATAATTAGTGAAAAACCTTATACAAAAATCAATTGCCCAAATGTCAAATATTTGAATTCATAATATAGTACAAAATTGGTATAAAATATACTGCAACTATTATGAATCTAAATCAATAAGCATTTCAAAATTATATTTATGTGATTGTAAATTATGCCAATATCTACACTTAATTGTAGCTATATTAGGTTTAATATAAAATGACAACATAATTTACAATAATAAATAATTAACATTTCAAGTAATCCACATAACATAAGATGAACAACAATGCTATCATGTAAATAATAAATTAATCATATGAATTTTACATCAAGCCAAATATAACATAATTTGAAACATGATAATAAAATTTACAGTAATGAATCATGAAAAGAATCATGCTGGCAAAGTAAGGATAAATAAATCATATTGTGTCAATTTTATAGTATTAATATAATATCATGATGACATTGCCGCATTAGGCCTAAATTAAGCAGAAAAATAAGCCTATTTAGAGTGCGCATAACTTTTATAATTAACCAGCAGGTTGAAAAATTAGAAAAGAGTCATTAATAGTATCAGACCCATGTATAAAGTCCAACAACCTAGTTCGATTCCAACACAAAATAGAAAGAACTATGCAGCAATATTAAAATTTAAAATACTGCAATATAATAAAATTGATGACAATAAATCATGTGATAAATTATGAAATGATATTTAATATGATAAATCACAAGGTTCATATCGCAATCAAAATCCTGACCCATAAATACACAAGATCTTGAAAAATTAAATACAATGAGAAAAGCTTCAATTAAATTTAGATTTTAAAACAATTATTGATGCTGCAAAAAATACTTTCATCAATAATGTACTAAGTTGGTAGAAACGGTCCACAAGCATTATTAGGCCTAAATACATCCACATGTATTAAAACGAGCAATAATTTTATCATATAGCAACATTATATCAGCTATGCATCAAGCAAAATATAACATAACATGAAATACAATGATAAAATAATTAATCAACAATAGATTCCACATGAGTAATATGTCATGAAGTACAATAACAAATTGACATTCATAAAATTTGCATTAAAAAAAACAAATAATCATGTTAACACGAAGAAAAATAGCATAAATTAAGTAGCCACACTTTTACATACAACATATGTACCATGACAATGACAACAAAATTGACAGTAATGAAACATTAATGTCAATTATAACATACGAGCAAAATTAGTATGATAAACTAATCTATGCTATGTCCATATAGGCTCATTGAGTGTGTTGGGTAGACAATAATATTATATTAAAAATTAGGTTATTAGACGAAAATGGCCTAAACTTTTACGAAATTTTTAATTTTGCCCAATTCTTTGATTGGTCTCAATTGTATATAAGAACTTTAACATTGGTTCCAATAATAGCCCGTCGTCTGCAAGCCATGATGTCGTCTGTTAACTTACTAAAGTGGCGAGCCGAAAATAATTTAAAAAACCTCACTCGCGTCATGTCAGCTCATACACTTACCTTTTTGATATCTAGCGGGTCCCACCTCTCTCTCTTCTCTCTGTCTCACTTCGATTGTCGACTTCAAGCATGGAGGAAGAGCCTCATCAATTCCAACCCTATCAGAAGACGATCACAACAACACCATTAACTCTCAAGCAACTACTTCGTCGATGTTCTTGTTTCCAAATCAAGCCACCATGACTACTTCTTCGGCTGCTTCAGCTTCCGCTTCCACCGTTCTTCCATGGTCGCTCCCCTTCATGAACAATTTGAACCCGAGCCAGTTCTTTGGCCCCGTTCTCCTTCGCGAACGAGAACGCTTTTTCCCATCTCTTCCACCGCTCCCATCGCCTCCGTTGTCATCGCCGCCACTATCGTCCGAAACTTTCTACCACGACCTGTATGCTCGTCAAGCTTCTGCGGCCTACGATGGCGGCGACCTCAGTTCCTCCTCATCGGAACCTTTGGGAATGGTGGGGCTTTACATGGGATCACCAGATCATGCATTAATTCGCGGTCGAGGGATGCTTTGAGTTGCTTCCCCCTTCGATGCTCTTTGTTAATTATCACAGCAGAGGTATAATAGAACTCACAAGGATCTATGGAAGAGAAACACCAAATGTATTCGAATGATATCAAGTGTCTATTACAAGCTACAAAGAACTTTATTTATAGAGTTGAAAAAGACAAAGAGCTAATGCACTTAAATGAGAGCTACTGCACCTAAATGATAGCTAATGTACTTAAATGACACCTAATGCGATGCAATTAAACATAGAGGAGCGGTTACATGAAAAAAATAAAAGCCATTTGCTTGTAATTAGTGGCATATGAATTCAATTTTATTTTATCACTCCCCCTGAATTCATATGATCTGAACTCCTAGTTCACCTCGAAAATAGATGAACTTGTCAACATACAATGCTTTGGTTAGAATATCAGCTACCTGGTCTTTAGTGCTGCAGTAACTTAATTTAATAATACCCGCTGTAACCAATTCACGGATGTAATGAAACTTGGTTTCTATGTGTCTTGTTCTGGAATGCTGAACTGGATTTCTTGTCATGGCTATGGCTAGTTGATTGTCACACCGAATATGTGTAGCTGAACTACATTTGATTCCTAGTTCTTCAAGTATTCTTCTTAACCAAGTTGCATGACTCGTTGCAGTCGACACAGATACATATTCTGCCTCCGCTATTGATAAGGCAGTGATTGATTGTTTCTTTGAGCTCCAACATATAGCAAATGAGCCACGCCTAAAGAGGTACCCAGATGTACTTCTTCGATCTTCAAGTGATCCAGCCCAGTCTGAATTAGTAAATCCCGCTACTAAAAATTGGGTCTTCAGCAACGGCTATTCAAGCTGTTGCTATTTGCAACGGCATTCTTTCGGTCACTCACGTCGTTGCAGATATGTTATATCTGCAACGGCTTTCTAACGGACATGCGAGCCATTACTGATGATGTTAATTATCGGCAATGATTTTCTAACAGACAAGTGAGCCGTTGTTGATGATAACTTATCAACAACGACTTTCTAACGGGCGAGTGAGCCGTTGCTGATAAGTTTATATAGGTCGCAGATCACGCTCGCCCCCCTTCTTCCTCCCGCTGCTGTCGCTGCCGACGCCGTCAAGCTGTCATTGCCATCCGTCCTCGACCATCGATTTCAGGTATTCCTCGCCGCCCGGCCATCTCTTGCCGTTGATCCCTAATGAAATCCGACCGAAGCCCTATTTATAGGGTTTCGGCCAGCGGCGGGCGGCAGACGATCGATGGTCGCCGCCGGAGCTTGTCCAGTATCCGGACACTGTGCCCGGATACTGGACGCCGGCGCCGAAGTTCGGCGGACTCCGGCACCGAAAATATTAGTTTTAGATTTTTTAATTATTATTTATTTATTTAATTAATTGTTTAGATTAATTGTTTAATTTGTTAGATTAATTTTTAGGTTTAGATTAATTTTTAGTTTAATTTAGTTAGATTAATATTTAATAATGGTAGGTTAATTATTTAAATTAATGAAAATGGTGTAGATTAATATTAATTAATTAGTTAAAATATTATTAATTAGTCCGGAGTTGTCCTCAGTGGACTCGCGTCAGAATTGTCCACTTCGGCCATGCGCCGGAATCGTCCACTTCGGACGCGCACCAGAATAGTTTATTTCGGACTCCCACTGGAGTTGTCCAATATGGACTCGAACTGACTAGAAATATTTAGAAAATAATCATCCATCCGACTAGTTGATATGTTTCACGTACGCATCGACGAGTCGGATATGATTTAGCAAAACCTTAGATCCGTTCGGGGGTTGTATGTTCGTGTAAAAGAAGTAGATAATCTTTTATACGACGTACAATTCTTGAATTATCCCATATTAGATAATTTGGGAATATAGTTGTTTGTACCGCACTTACGGTTTTCTTTTAACCGTTAACTTATTCTAAATTTTGGCAGCATCTCTCTTGTTCTCCAATACGCGCCCAGATGATATGCGTATTCGGAGAACTGTAGGGAGATGCTACCCAAATTTAGAATGAAGTTAGAGGTCAAAAGAAATACTTAGTGCAATATGAATAACATAAATCCCGAATGGAATATGAAAATCTCACCTAAGGGCATTAACCAAAGAAATTATCATTGATTGACATAATCATATCGGCTTATTGAAGTTGGATGTACCGACATCTTGATCATGGAGCTTTAACAAATGAGTTTCGATTAGGCATAACGTACTTTCTAAATTTCGCCTATTTGAATCAAAAATTTATTAGCGTCGATGATAAAATCCGATGTACGTGCCGCATTTGTATGAATGGACGATATTTGGATCGGGAGACTGTCACTTTACATCTATATAGCAAAGGATTTGCACCAAGATATTTTCTATGGACTTGTCACGGGGAGTCACATGAAGTCGGGACGTCGAGCAATCCTGTCATTCAGACATATGGGGAATCTTCCTCTGCTGGTGCTTCTTCATCCAGTCAATCTAATCCCTATAGAACTATGATACTTGATAGTCTTGGGGGTCAATTCCACTTGAATGATAATGATGATCGGAAAGTTACTCAGACATCAGTCCCACCAGATACTACAGTGGTTGATATCACAGAAGTACAAACTGCGGTAGATATTGAATTGCCGAATAAAGAAGCTGCAGAATTTTACGAGATGTTGAAAACTGTCGATGAACCTTTGTATGAGAATTGTTCTAAATACACTAGGTTTTCAGCAATGACACAGCTCCTAAACATCAAGGCCGATTGTAATATCAGCGGGGTTGCGTATGATCGGATTGTAGGATTGATTAATGGAATGTGGCATACTGATAACAAGTTTGAGCCAACTTTTTATAAAACTAAAAAGTTGATGAGAAAATTAGGGCTTGGGTACGAAAAAATACACGCATGCCAAAATAATTACATTTTATATTATAAAGAAAATATGCAGTTGGTTAAATACCCTGTATGTCAATATCCTCGTTACAAGGCGAAGAAATCGATCCGACAGAAAAATATCCCGTTTAAGGTGCTTTGGTATTTTTCACTAACACCGAGGCTTCAAAAATTATTCATGTCGGAAAAGACGACCCCTTACATGAGTTGGCATGCAAGAAGTCGTGATGATACAGTAATGACTCATCCATCCGACAATGAAGCATGAAAACATTTGGATACATGTTATCCTTTAACAGCAGTTTTTCCCTCCTGCATTTTTTGATTCGATGGAGCATCTACCGATACACTTGGCATACTAGGCACGAGTTGGTGGCCCCGTTCAATATCGGTGGATGTACTTATTTGAAAGATACATGAATCGTCTGAAGAAAAAAGTAAAGAACACCGCAGTTGTTGAAGGATCAATATCTGAATCGTATATCATCCAAGAAATTTCAACATTCTGCTCATTTTACTTTGAATCGACAGTACAGACAAGATTTGATCGTCTTCCACGTAACGACGACGGGGGTGTTCGACATTCAGATGAACGTTTAAATATATTTTGTCACTCTGGTCGTGCTTTTGGTTCTCGTCCATCTCGATACTTAAGCGATGAAGAGTTATATTTGGCACACTTGTATGTATTACTCAATTATCCAGAGATTGAATAATTCATTGAAATATTTGACATTGAGATGGTGCAAAAATACTCTATTCACAACGATCAAGAATTGGAGAGATTACGGAATCGTGATTTCCCTACTTGGATTCAGACTTACAGCAAAGATCACAAAGCTGAAATAGATGAAAGAATATTTGAGCTTGTTAGTGGACCGTCGCGATTAGTGTCATGCTATAACATATATTTTAATAGGTACAAATTTCACACGGTGGAATATTCCTTTACAAAGAAGACGATGAATGTCGGGGTCTGCGTGAAAGGGACAATCTATGTTAAATGTGATATGAATTTTTATGGACCGGTGAAAAAAGTGATAGAGTTGCACTATTTTGACTTGAAATCAGTGATCCTATTTAGATGTCATTGGTTCGATACAACAGAACCGGGCATGAAAGTTCATCCAAAATACAAACTTGTTGAGGTTAATTACAAATCTAAATTGACAGCAAATGAGCCTTTTATATTGGCATCACAAGCCGAACAAGTATATTACTCGAAGTATCCGGCTCGAAATAAAGATAGAGCAGATTGGCGTGTAGTCTGTAAGACTAAAGATAGAGGAAAAATTGATCCGATAGCAAGAGAAAATGAGCTGATACCTGATATGACAGATGGTTTCTATCAAGAAGATGATTCTCCTGTTGTAGATCGTATTATTCCAATACTCGAGGATGCAGACACAACGTCAATTCAATTAGAAGTTGAATATGCTGATGATGACGATCATGAAATTGATGAAGCTGGAGATGAAGAAGATGAAGAAGAGGAAGAAGAGAAAGAAGAGGAAGAAGAGGAAGTATTCGAAGACTATTACCCAGATGATGAGGAATAATTGTAATATATATATTTTATTAAATATATCTCTACTATTTATACAATAATCTGATTATATGTCTATTCGACTGCAGATATGTCTGGTTGTGGTTATCGTCGCAGGAGAGCTTCGGAGTCTCTGATCGGTGAGACTGCAGCACTTACTCGTGCTGTTGATCCTCCTACCGATGATAGTGCTGAGGCTAGTACATCCAGACGCGGGCGGCCACGCGGGCCGAACAGGTGGCAGCCTCCACCAACCATAGAGTCACGTAGATTTATTAGCGTGATTGGGGAGCGGTAATATATCATGAATTACGACAATTATACAAATTCATTATATCATAATATAATATTAAATTTTATTTTTGTTGTGCAGCTTCGAGCAAGAAGAAGTGCTGAGGAGCATATCTTCTACCATTCGACAATACATGCACGAGACATGGCCTATGTGGTCTCACGTGTCTAGTGAGCACGTCGACATGTTATGGCGCGAGTTTGAGGCACGCATTATTATTTTTAATACATGCATGATGATTAATATTAGTACTGGTATTATTATTCTACAGGCTCTCTATACATGGGCTGAGTACCAGAGGTCCTTCATTTACGCTGCCTGGGAGGCTATTTCTCGGGCGAGGTACAACGACCAGCTGGGGCAGGCTCGGTCCCAGGCGATAGCACGAGTTGGGACTACTAACATCGCGAAGACTCGGGGATATGGCCCCGATTGGATCACTCCGGATATATGGGACCAGCTCATGGGAATATGGTCGACGGATCGATGGCAGGAGGTTTCTAGGAATGCGGCTAGAAATCGCACGGCGGGGGGAGCAGCACGTCACACCGGCGGATCTATTTCATTTGCAGTGCACGCGAACTGTATGGTAAGTATACATTTTAATTATATATATTATTTGTTACTATGTGTACTAATTAATGTATTTATTTTGTAAATGTAGACGACGGTGTCGGATGACGGGACTGTCCAGCGACCCTCCCCGATGGCGGTGTTTGAGTGGACTCACCGTCGAGTACATGGGACGGGGGAGTACATCGACAACCGCGCTGCATACGTTATGGTAACTATATTTGTTTAAATTATTCATTATATATTTATAATTTAAGTTTTATGACAAATATTAAATAAAAAACCAAACTCGAGTAGGAGACCTACAGCCAGACGGTGGTGCAGCGCGGGAGCACCCCCGAGGACTTTGACGCAGCAACGTGGGTCGAGGCCGCATGTGGCTGGGAGCATGGCCGCATATATGGCTTTGCAGATAGTGGTCATGCGCGAGCCGTGTTAGGGCCACTTGGGGCACCGACCCCTCCGGTCGCTGGTGAGCGGCCGTCCACCTCCAGATCCAGTTATGATCATAGTACCAGGATAAGGACACTAGAGGAGACGGTCGTGTGTCAGACTAAGATGATGGAGCGCCAGAGTCAGATGATGGCGGATATACAAGCTATGCCACGCAACATGTCAGGTCATCCCGAAGCAGGCATCTCTTCGGCATCATCTCATCCATCATCCTCGAGTCAGTCCACCACCGGTGTACACTCAAGCACTCCAGACTCCACCATATGATCCTGACCATCCTTCATCGTGATCGTGAGATTTTTTTTATATTGACTTTGTTACTGAGATATTATACTTGTTTAATTTATTTTGTTTGGATATTGATATTTCAATTTTGCATTTGAATAGTTTTTATACTATTGTGGATAATTATAAATATAAGTATAATTGTTTTGATGTATATCTTGGTGTATTTGTGATGTGTGAATGAATGTGTGTATGAGTGTATGGGTGTGTGAGTTATGTATCAGATAATGTATCAATGTATCAATGGAAATTTAGAATTTTTTTTTTCGTTTGCAAGTTCACATCATCAGCAACGGCTTTCTCACAATCGTTCGTGGAAAAGCCGTTGCTAAAAGTGTATTGAAAGTCGTTGCTGAAGACCTACAGCAACGGCTTAACAACGATCTTTTACTAACGGCGTTGCTACAAGCTCACTAGCCGTTGCTAATAAAGTTATCAGCAATGGCTCCGTGTCCGTGGTAAAACCGTTGCTGATAATATTTTTAGCAACGGCTCGAGCGGCTATTGCGGAGCCGTTGCTAAGTTATCAGCAATGCGCTTTTCTGCCACGGCTCCGTTGCAACGGGTGGGGCCGTTGCAAGCCATTGCTGATGGTTTTCAGCAACGGCGCAGCAATGGCTTCAGCCGTTACTGATGCCCATGTTTTCAGTAGTTTCCGTTGAGCTTGAATTCACACTCCTTTTCGTACAGAAGTCCATAATTGTAAGTACCTTTGATGTATCGAAGAATCCTCTTAGCAGCTGACATATGACTTGAGCTTGGGTGCTGCATGTATTTAGACAACAAACTTACAGAATATGTTAAATTAGGTAAGATTGAAGAAGTAGCTCGTCAGCTATTAATTCCAACCATTTTTTATAATTTTAAATTATTCGTATAAGTCATATAATATTAGGCGTTATAATAAGTATGTAGATTGAAGATCAATTTTTATATATATAAAATTTGTTAACGGGCAAAAAGTGGGTACCCAGTGGGTACCCATTAAATTAATGGGATGGGTTTGGGAATTATCCTTCAAAATACTAACGGGTTTGGGACGGGTTTAGGATTGAGTTTTTTTAATGGATTTGGGATATGATTGACTTTGCCGTCCCAAACCCTCCCTAGCTAGTGCCATCCCTATTTCAATGGTTTGAATTGCTTCTTTCATAGCTTTGATCCATTCTAAGTGTCCTACAGCTTCATGAAAAATTAATGGTTCTTTAATTTGTGTTGAATTGCATACATGAGTTCTCTGGTAAATTTCTCTCAGACTTCCAACCCTTCTAGGTGGTGTTCCATCATCACTAGATATATCATCAACAACCGACTCCTGTTGTTGATTTGCTTCAGCATTAATATCATCTTATTGCTCCTCATCATGATTGATTCATGCTATGAATCTATCTTGTGCTGATGTTTCTTCACTGTTGTTCCAGTTCCAAGACTGATGCTCATCTATTATCACTCATAAGGTTATAGTCCAGTTCTGGCACATATAATACATTCTTGATCAACGTATCACTGTTGTTAATACAAATGTGTCCCTTACCTTTTGCCTTCCGTATTGATCCATCTTCAAACCTTACATTCGTTGAGTGTGTTCTATCCAGTCCTGCAAATAGATCAAGTTCAGCTGACATGTGGTTGCTACAACCACTGTCAATATACCATGCATTTTTCTTTGTCCCAATACTAGCCATTAGCAATACTTCATCCTCTTATATTTCTTCTTTTTCTTCTGCCAAACGTGCATGTTTAATGTTTTTAGCTTTCAATCGACAGTTTCTTGCAATGTGTCCAAACTTCTTACAATAGAAACATTGAAATATATTGTAATTTTTAAACTGAGAAGACTCAGTTACCTGATTGGGTTCATCCTCCTCATCCTCTGTTGATGAAGAGCTCGAATCTGCCACTATCTTCCCTTTGTTCTTAGTCATGATCTTCTATGTCAAGCTATTTTCCTTCCCACAATATTTCAGCTGTGACCGTAATGCACGTTCCTCATTTCTTTCTTTGTGCCTCTTTAATCGATCTTCATGTGATAACAAAGATCCTAAGAGTTCATCAGTTGTCATTAACTCAAGAACATTACCTTCCTCAATTGCAGTTACGATGTGGTCATATTCTTCAGAGAGGCTCCGGAGAACTATCTCCACGATCCTTTGTTCTGAGATCTCCTCTCCATATCTTCTGATTTCATTAACAAGTTCAAGCACATCAGTAAAGTATGTGCTTAGATTTTCATCATCCTTCATAAAGGATCATTCGAATCTTCTTCTTAGGGTCAGAAGTTTGACCTTCCGAACCTTATTTGTCCCTTGATATGCATTTTCAGGAATCTGCCAAGCAGATTGAGCAGTTTTAGCAGAGGAGATACGTTTAAACACCTTACCATCTAGAGCTTGTTGGATGAAACTCAGTGCTCGAGCATCCTTCTTCCTAGTATCCCTCAACGCGCCTACTGCCATTCCCTCCTCGTTGTATCTAGTGTTCACGAGATCCCACAGATCTTGCGAGATGAAGAAGGTCCGCATCATTGTTGCCCAATCTTCATACTCCACCCCATCAAAACGAGGTATGGTGGGATTAATTTGGTTCGCTACTGCTGCCATACTTAATCACCCAAGCTTTAATACCAATGTTGATCCATGGAAGAGAAATACCAAATGTGTTCGAATGATATAAGTGCCTATTACAAGCTACAAGGAACTCTATTTATAAAGTTGAAAAAGACAAAGAGCTAATGCACTTAAACGAGAGCCAATACCCTTAAATAACCCCTAATGCAATGTAATTAAATATAGAGGACGGTTACCTGAAAAAAATAAAAATCATTTTTACGCATTCAATTTTATTTTATCGCTCTCCTGGCTGAGCTTAGAAAAATGACGCTGCAGGAAATTATGGACGCGAAGGCACTCACCGCATCAAAAAACCACAGCGAGCTTGAACGGCGCTGTCGCTGCTGCAAGCACATCCACGCCCACCTCGTCAGGTTGCGCAACTTGCTTTCAAGCACCACCAAATCTGAGAAAGACAAACACACGCACTCTTGTCAAATCATGGAGGACATATATACACAACAAGGACACATATATAGATCATGGAGGAAAGAGAGGGAGGTGAGGCGAGACAAAGTTTGTGGAAGAGCCGCCTCGTTGACATGATAAAGAAGAACCAGGCTTACAAAAAGCTTCCATAGATATTGTCAATGCCGGAGTAGAATGAATTAATATGAGAAAGAAAAACACGCGCACTCATGTCAGATAAAAGGAATTAATGTAGCTTCTCCTCCTCTCCATCATTCCTGCATCCTCACATTCCCATCTCATGTGGAAGCGTGCATGCAAGCATCTCCTCCTCACTCCTCACTTTCTTAATTTATATAAAAAATAGACCAGCAAACCAAATAGTATATACCTATATATCTTAATAATTAGGTATATATGTGTGAATCCCAGGCCATCTTTAATCTCTTCTCTTGAATATTAATCTTCTTATCTTAATTTATTGTTTGAAGACGGACAAGACTTCCTTGCTCGCCGAGGTGATCCAACATGTTAAAGAATTAAAGCGACAAACGTAGGAGGTCGCTGAAGAGAGCCCGCTTCCAATGGAGGCCGATGAGCTCACCGTGGACGCCGCCAACGACGAGGAGGGCAGGTTCTTGGTGCGGGCATCCTTGTGCTGCATGCAACGACCGGTCGGACCTCCTACCGGACCTCATGGCGCCGAGCAGCAGCTGCATGAGCAGTCCATCACGTCGATCCAAGACGCGCTCAAAGCTGTCATGGAGTGGACGCCGTCGTCGGCGGACAAATCATCTGCGGCGGTCGGCGGGGGGATTAAGCGGCAGCGCACGACGGACTTGTCGAGCATACTGGAACACAGGTCCATTTGAAATTTTATATTTTTCTCAACTCTTGCTTTAGATCTTAATTTTTTTATTTTAAAAAATTCTGTGAGGTATTTTTAAAAAAAGATTAAGTAGTTTAACCCCTTCTCTACTTGTTGGCACGCAGGTTCCTTAAGAAATTAATCATGCATCATTAAGAATCGCGATGAGGAACTGAACATTTATGGAGTTGCTTCCAAATCCATGGAGTCTTTGCACCGTGGAGCAAGTGGAGGATCTTAAGTCTGTGATCGGGCTGATACCGCTATGGTCGACCGGAATCATTATCAGCTTGGCGATGAACATTAGCTTCCCGGTGCTGCAGGCGGAAATCATGGACCGTCACATTGGTTATGTGGGGTTGGTGTTGAGCATGTCAGTGATGTGGTTGGTGTTACGGAGCGTTATTGTGGGGTTGGCGCAGGCCTTCAATGTGAACGCGGCGACGGTGGAATTCTTCTACAATGAGCTGCCGAAGAGCATGAATAGTTTCGTAATGGCACTGTGGTCGCTGGGTCTCTTGGAGAGAGAGACAGAGGGTGGCAGCCGTGAAAAGAAGAAGAAGAGAGAGAGAGAGAGAGGACCTGGTTAATGATGTAAGTGGAATGAAGAAGATGAGAGAAACGGTTAAGGAAGCGAATGATTTTATTCACGGATGCAGAGTGAATGATTAACAACAGAAAGAGAACATGTGGCTAAATCATAACAAAGACGAAAACAAACTTAGGTAAATATATTAAATCAAGAATCAAGCTTTTAATCCTTTATATGCCCCTCAAGATAGGTAGTGATATCTTCGATACCTATCTTGGATCTGTGCTCAAAAAATTTCTTTGGTTAACATAGCCTTTGTGAGAGAATCTGCGAGCTATTGTTCAGACGGAACATGCATAAGTAACTTGTAAGACTTTATCCCAGACTTACTTTCTTACGAAATGGTAGTCAATATGCAAATGCTTGATTCGGTTGTTGAATGCAAGATTATTCAAGAGAAATGTTGCTCCTTGATTGTCGCACAGAACTTTAGGAGTGGAAGGCATTGAGATTGAGATTTCTGTCAGCAAATTCTTTACCCAATTTATTTCTACTGCTGCGTTTGATAAAGCTCGGTACTCTGCCTCTGTTGATGATCTTGCAACAGTACGTTGCTTCTTTGAAGACCACCTGATAGGAGTCCCACCAAGAAACGTGATGTAGGCTCCTGTAGAACATCGATCATCCACCTTGCCTCCCCAATTTGAATCAGAGAAGATTTGCAATGAAAGTGGAAGAGTGGGAGCAATGCACAGTCTTATATTTTGAGTTGCTTTCAGTGAGAGGCTCTCAGACAATGCATGAACTGAGAAAGGTGGTTAACGACATAGCAAATGTCTGGTCTGGTGAAGCTTAAATATTGCAAAGCTCCAACAGCACTTTTGTATTGTAATGAGTCGGTAGGTTTGGTATCATCATGTAATTGAAGTGTAC
This sequence comes from Canna indica, assembly GCA_034359265.1. NCBI lineage: Eukaryota > Viridiplantae > Streptophyta > Magnoliopsida > Zingiberales > Cannaceae > Canna > Canna indica. The sequence goes on from CP136897.1 coordinate 17,551,890, forward strand.
CTTTGAATGCTAACGGAGTTTTGACTCCCTTTGCATCAGTCATGTTGAACTTGTGCAGAACATATGAGATGTACTTCTTTTGTGAGAGAAACAAACCATCAGGAGTTTGAAGAACTTCAACTCCTAAGAAATATGACAAAGATTGTAAATCTTTGAGTGAGAATCTTTCTGACAAAGCTTGATACACTTCTTTAATTTTTGCCGTAGAACTGCCTGTTAAGATTATATCATCAACATATATGAGTAATTAAATTTTTTTTGAAAGTTGCAGTAATCAGCATAAACAAGGAGCTGTCAGCTTTTGACTCTTTGAACCCAATAGAGCAAATGAACCTCTTGAACTCATTAAACCAAGCCCGGGGGCTTGTTTCAAGCCATAGATGGCTTTCTGCAATTTGCAAACATAATTTGGATATTGCTTACTGATGAACGCAGGTGGTTGAGACATGTAAATGTCATCTTCCAAGGTGCCATGTAGAAACACATTGTTAACATCAATTTGAAACAGTGATCACTTGTTTGTTGTTGCAATAGTAAGTAGAAACCTCATGGTTGTAGGTTTAACCACAGGACTGAAGGTGAGACCAAAGTCAATACCAGCTGGTCGCTGATTAAACCCTTTGGCAACTAACCGACCCTTATACCTTTCAACTTCACCATTTGGTTGTTGTTTAACTTTGAAAATCCATTTACACCCAATTATATTCTAAGAAGGGTGTGGAGGAACTAATGTCCACATATTGACCATCTTGTCTGATCCAGTGTCGACGATCTGGACTTTCTATCGGAGAACAACAAGAAGAACCATCTATATAAGAGGTTAGATCGTACCCAAGGAGCAAAAGCTCATGTTGTGTCTTCTGGTTCAAATAATTACTGGCGCCGACGAGCTTGATCGGCAACTGCGCAGCAGGGTTGATTGAGATGATCTGATTTTGATTCATCAGATTGATTACTCCTTGACCTCCGGCTGCCTCCATGTCGACGATGATTCAGGATCGAGAAAAAAAAAGGCTCGGTGGAGCGGCTACAGCTCTGATACCATAATGATGTAAGTGGAATGAAGAAGATGAGAGAAATGACGAAAGAAGCGAATGATTTTATTCACGGATGCAGAGTGAATTTATACAGGTAAGTCTACGATTACAACCGTAGATTAACAACAGAAAGGGAACACATGGCTAAATCATAACAAAGACAAAAACAAACTTAGGTAAATATATTAAACCAGGAATCATGCTTTTAATATATCCTTTATACAGGTGAACATTAAAAGGCAATCCCATGTGTATTTGCTGATATAGCGATTGAGATTTTTTAAATCATTTTTAGATCGTCACGTCACTAAGTTAACGATCGACATCATGACCTGTAGACGTCGGGCCATTATTGAAACTACTGTTAAAGTTCTTATATACAATTAAGACCGATCAAAGGATTGGCCAAAATTGAGAAATTCGTAAAAGTTGGGGCTAATTTCGTCTAATAACCCTTGAAAATTTCATGTCATGATCTAATTTTAAAGTGAATTGGTCAAAAACATAGTGAACCAATGAAAATTTCACTGAACCAAAGTTGAACCAATCATAAAAGGATCAATTAAGTATGAATCAAATGAAATAAAGCTGAGCCAATCATAATTTAGATTGAACCGATTAAAAATAAACTGAACCAGCCAAGAAATCTAGTGAATTGGTGAAAAATAAGTTGAATCGGACCGAATTGGGATGAACCAGATTAATTCCAACAATGAACCGATTGTGATGTAAAAATAAACCACTGGAATCCAAGAAATTGAATCAAACCAAATCAGTGAACCAGTTTAAAACAAGAAATAAATCGGATTGAACCGAAATTGAAATAAATCGGAAATAAAATTGAATTGGACTGACACAATAGAGTTGAACCAACTAAATTAAATATGTTGAACCAGTCCGAAGCAGCAAAAAGAAACTAGATCGGGTATGTGTTGGCTTTAGGTTTTCAACCTTAGCCTTAATATCAGTTTTAATGGTTATAATGATAACAAACATGCATGGAACTAATAATTTCTTTGAGAATATCTTTCAGGTTCCATATTGACTAGCGTTCGATGTCCTCGATCAGATAAATCGAAGAAATCACGAAATCGGAAGGACATTTATCGTCGCACTCGGGTTTGTCACGGAAATTTCTCGAAAATCGACGAGTGCACCAACGTCGCTTGGATGAGTCCAAAGATCAAGTCAAAAGTCTCCAAGATGATACTTGTTGAAAACCAGAACCCGGAAATGAAGCGCAGAAGAAAATTGACTGAGAAAACAAACTCAGCCTATGCCGCGACGCTGGCTACTTCGGTCGACCGCTGGCTACTTCGATCGACCGACAAAGGCCTGAAATAGGCAGAGAGCAGCGGTCGACCGACCTCCTGAATGCCGCGATGCGAGATCGCATCGGTCGATCGACCACAGGGAGAAATGGAGCGGTCGAATGACCGGTCAACTGATGCTTCGACCGGCGACATATAACGGATAGATTTTTGTCCGCTGAGCTACCGTTGCTTCACCAGGGTATAAATACACCCTGATATAAATCTTTTAACACTCTTCCTTAATTTTTCAGAGATTATTGAGCAAATCAAGAGGAAGACTTAAGCCTTCCAAAAGAGGAATTGCTTGCGCCCTGTTCTTTCCGCGACATATTCTTCAAGCGCGCAGTTGGACTCAACCCAGGTGTTGATTCAAATTTAATTATCTCTTGGCGAGTTGAAGGTTCCAAGGCTTGAAAAAGTGCTTGTAATATTGGTTTACATTCCTAGCTCTTTTGATCGTGTTTTTTATCTATTATTTAAATTGTGTTTTTCATTTGTGCGTGTGAAGACCAGGTGTTTGGTCTTGTGTGTGGAAAGTGGTATCCTTGGTGTAGAAGGAGTAAAATCACTTGTGTAATTAAACATAGTTGTTACTATGATTAGTTTAGTTGTCCCTTAGGGTTGAGGTGGAAAAGGACTCTCGATAAGAAGTCGGAGACTTTCGGTTGTGAAAGTGACTTAGGTCGAGAGTGCGTCTCTTCGGTGAAAAGTCCTCGTGTGTAAGGGAAACATAAATTAATCTAGTAAAACTAGTTTGGAAATCCTAAGCGGGGTGCTTAGGTAGTGGAGTAGACATTGGGGTCGAACCACTATAAATACCTGTGTTTGTATTGCTTTTAATTGTGTGTTTTATCTACTTGATTATTTATCGCTTCCACATCCAATCGTAAAATCGTAAATTGCCTAAACCATCTTAAGAAACGATTAAAAGTAAAATTAGGCTAATCGAATTAGTAAACATATTATTCACCCCCCTATAGTGTTGCCATTTCGTCTTCAATATGTCCTTAAAACATATGGATCCACTAAAAATAAAATAAGATCCGGATCTGGGTCCCAAAAATTAGCCTGAAATGAAGGCCCAAGGAGAAGGGCCCGATCAGAAGGGCCCGCTAGGGCACAGCCCACGCAGAGCAGGGCTTTGTGCCCGTTAGGGCACGGCCTAGTGCGTGGGACGCGCCCGCTTGTCGCACGCGGAGCGACAACTCCTGTTCACGCAGCGAGCAATGTTGCACGTGCAGCGAGGCAAGATGCTGGTGCTTGCATGCCTCGCGACCCATTGTGCCACGCGGGTCCCGAGGCACATGCGACGAGCAACTGTGCCACTGATTTCGATGACATAAATCGATGTATATTGATAAAAGAGCAATTTCCCAGATTCGAATTTTGGGAATGAGAAATTCCCAAAATTGGATCTGAAGATGGATAATTCTCAAAATCAGAATTGAGTGGATCGAATACCTATTTTACCCCTGGCCAAAGTATCTAACCAGACTTTGGTCAAAAATTAAAAAAAATATATAAAAAGATATTAAAAATAATTTAAATTTATAAAATATTTTTATGATAAAAATAAGATATTAGAGAATAAAAAATATATTTTTTAAACTCTCTAATGTATTAAAGACTTTTGTACAAAGTCTATAAATTTAAATTTAAATTAAAAATTATGAAATATTTTGATGTAAAATATTTTTCTAGATCATAATACCTCTTTTGTATCATTAAAAAATTATTTTATGAATTCAAATATTTTTTTTAAAAAATTATGTAGCTATTATAGGCTTTGTACAAAAGTCTCTAATAAGTTAGAGACTTTTGTTTATAGTAATTTTATAATTATAAAAAATAAAATTTAATTCACAAAGAAAATATATGTGATATAAAAAATGTGCTAGAGTCTATCAAAATATTTTGGACAAAAAATATTTTACGATTTTTAATTAAAAATTAGTTTTATAGACTTTGGACAAAAATCTCTAATACATTAGAGACTTTTGCCCAGAGTCTATAATAATTTTATAATTAATAAAAAATATTTTTTAAAATATAAAAGATGTGTCGTGATTTAAAAAAATATTTTTTAATTTTTAATTTAAATTTAAATTTATAGACTTTATGTAAAACTCTCTAATAATTTATGGAGTTTGAAAATATATTTTTTAGACTCTAACACCATATTTCTATATCATTAGATAATTTGAAAAAATATTTTTTAGACTCTAACACTTCATTTCTATTATAAATATTTTTTTATAAATTAAAATTATTTATATATATATAACCAAAGATTAGAGATTTTGGCTTAGGAATAAAATGAGTATTCGATCTATTCAATTCTAATTTTAAGAATTATTTCTCTTTAGATCCGATTTTGAAAATTTCTCATTCTCAAAATTAGAATTTGAGAAATTACTCTTGATAAAATTTGAAAAACAGTAGGGGAAAAAACAATGTGAATATTTGCTTTTCATGATCGAAGAATCACACATATTGGGTGCATGCAGATCGAGGCGCTCAAAAAATATTCGACGCCTCCGGCGCGAACGCGCAGGCTGCTAGTTCTTGAGAACACACCGCGCATATCCAAGTCGAGGAAAGCTTTTTCATGTTCAGCAAACATGAGCAATCCATGAGAAAATAAATAGGTGCAGCATGTATACCACAGAAATAAACATAATGTCTGGCCAAATACCGTGACAAAAGAAATAAATCTCGGAAAAATAACATATGATTTTGCACAATCAAAGATCATGAAAAGACAATCTATTATATAGGATAATATATTATGAATTCTTAATTCCCGTAGAAATAAGGTTCGGATACCAATTATATATATAAAAAATTAATGTCATATATTATATAAATTTAAGAATACCAAGAAATATAATTACAATAAAAATAATTTTTTAAATCTTCAGGAATAATTAGATTTTTCTCTATATCACTTTCTCAAAAAACTTTATTTTAATGAGAAAAACAACTATGAGTTAAAATTTTTAATCCCTCATTCTGTCATGTGTGTAGAGGGGACCTGACCTTTATTTATAATTGATCAAATGAGTTTGTTCATCACAAGATTCATTAATCGAGCCTACACTTGACTAATCAAATTAATCAAGATTAAGTATTTCGAGCTCAAGCCACGTACATGAATCAAATTAAATGAGCTTATATACATTTTAAATAGAATCATAAGATTAATTCGTATAAATCAAAAATCAAAATGGATCGCAGCTCAAAAAAATAAAAAAAAATATTTTAATAAAAAATATTCTAACATAATTGACCAAATATATTAGTTACGGGATGAGAAACCCACCGAATGCTAAATTGATCACATAGCACATGTCAGCCATAAAACCATCCAAGATTTTAGGCTTTTAAATTTTGATCAACTAGCTATCATTTGCTAACATCTTCCTAGAAGAAAAGCTAAGATGGACACTCTATATTATCAAAATATTTATTCAAAAATATCTCTCGAAAGCTGCATCATAATAATTGCAGTTTAAATTAGGGACATCAAATCAAATTGGAATTGCAACGATTATGCAAAATGGTACGTACATACACTACTAGAAACTTGGTCTTCAGCAACGGCCGCTCGAGCCGTTGCTATTTGCAACGGCATTCTTATGGTCGCTCGAGCCGTTGCAGATATGTTATATCTGCAACGGCTTTCTAACGGACATGCGAGCCATTGTTGATGATGTTAATTATCAGCAACGGTTTTCTAACGGACAAGTGAGCCGTTGCGGATGATAACTTATTAGCAACGGCTTGCTAACGGACAAGTGAGCCATTGCTGATGATAACTTATCAGCAACGACTTTCTAACGGACGAGTGAGCCGTTGCTGATAAGTTTATATAGGTCGCAGATCGCGCCCCCCCCCCTTCTTCCTCCCGCTGCTGCTGCCGCCGCCGCCTCCTCTCCTTCCTCTCGCCGCCACTGCCGACGCCGACGACGCCTTCCGCTGCTGCCGACACTGTCAGGTATGTGCTCTCCAACTGCCATCTCTTCCTGTTGCCCTCCGACATATGCCGGTAGAAAATCCGACCGAAACCCTAAAAATAGGGTTTCGGTCGGCGGCGGTCGGCCGATGGCCGCCGCCGGACCTTGTACATTGGCCGGACAGTGTGTCCGGCCAGTGTACGTCGGCGCCAGAATTTGTAGTTTAATATTATTTTATTATTATTTTTAATAGTTTTTAATTGTTAATTAATTATTTAGATTAATTATTTAATTTGTTAGAATAATTTTTAGGGTTTAGATTAATTTTGAAATTATCCACTTCGGACGCGCGTCGAAATCGTCCAATTCGGACTCGCGCCGGAATCGTCCACTTCGGACGCGCGTCGGAATCATCCAATTCGGACTCGCGCCGGAATCGTCCACTTCGGACGCGCGTCGGAATCATCCAATTCGGACTCGCGCCGGAATCGTCCACTATGGACTCGAATTGTCTCGAAACATTTAGAAAATAATCATCCATCCGACGAGTTGATATGTTTCACGTACGCATCGACGAGTCGGATATGATTTAGCAAAACCTTAGATCCGTTCGGGGATTGTATGTTCGTGTAAAAGAAGTAGATGATCTTTTATACGACGTACAATTCTTGAATTGTCCCTGATTGGACAATTTGGGAATATAGTTATTTGTATTGCACTAACACCGAGGCTTCAAAGATTATTCATGTCGGAAAAGACAGTCCCCTACATGAGTTGGCATGCAAGAAGTCGTGATGATACAGTAATGACTCATCCATCTGACAGTGAAGCATGGAAATATTTGGATACATGTTATCCTTCATTTGCTAGGGATACTAGAAATATCAGATTGGAATTGTGCACAGATGGTTTTAATCCGTTTGGACATTCTGCAACTCCTTATTCAGTTTGGTCAGTGCTGCTGACAGTTTATAATTTGCCACCGTCAATGTGCATGAAAGATGAATTTATTTATCTTTCGATGATTATTCCGGGTCCTAAGGGTCCGCGAAAAGAAATTGACATATTCCTCAGACCCTTGATAGATGAATTGAAAACATTGTGGACTGAGGGAGCTGTCACTTATGATTGTCATCGGAAGCAAAACTTCAATTTAAAGGCCGCGGTCTTGTGGACAATCAATGATTTCCCGGCGTACGACATGTTGTCGGGTTGGAGCACTCACGGCCGACTCTCTTGTGCGTATTGTATGGAACACTCTAAATCAATCAGTCTTCAGAACGGATGAAAAATCTCATTCTTTGATTGTCATCGTCGATTCCTACCGGTTAATCACCAGTATCGAAGGAATCGTAATAAATTTACTAAGGGCAGAGTCGAAAGAGATGGGCCACCACCGATGTTGTCTGGTGAACAAATGTTAGCACGTGTTTCAGCACTTCCAGATATAGTATTTGGTCGCAATGGAAGAGTGTCAGGTTTTGGCCAAACACACAACTGGGTGAAAAAAAGTATCTTTTAGGAATTGCCCTATTGGAGTTCATTATTGATTCGATATAATTTAGATGTCATGCACATTGAAAAAAATGTGTTTGATAATATTTTCAACACTTTGATGGATATTTCTGGAAAAACTAAAGATAATGTCAAAGCCCGACATGATCTGAAAATACTTTGTAAAAGACCAGAGTTGGAGTTACAAGAGGTCAACGGACGATATCTGAAACCGAAGGCCCTATATGTGTTAAATAAACAACAGATCAAAGATGTTTGTCAATGGGTAAAAGAACTCAGATTACCCGATGGATATGCTTCAAACTTATCTCGATGTGTGAACGTCGATGATTGCAAAATATCAGGGATGAAGAGCCATGATTGTCATGTATTCATGCAAAGATTACTTCCGATCGCATTTCGAGATCTTCTACCTGATAATATTTGGGGTCCGTTGACTGAATTAAGTATGTTTTTTAGAAACATCTGTGCAAATGTCCTTCGAGTCGAAGATATGTCAACACTTGAAAATAATATTGTTGAAATCATATGCAAGCTGGAGCAGTTTTTCCCTCCTGCATTTTTTGACTCGATGGAGCATCTACCGATACACTTGGCATACGAGGCACGAGTTGGTGGCCCCGTTCAATATCGGTGGATGTACTTATTTGAAAGATACATGAATCGTCTGAAGAAAAAAGTAAAGAACACCGCAGCTGTTGAAGGATCAATATCTGAATCGTATATCATCCAAGAAATTTCAACATTCTGCTCATTTTACTTTGAATCGACAGTACAGACAAGATTTGATCGTCTTCCACGTAACGACGATGGGGGTGTTCGACATTCAGATGGACGTTTAAATATATTTTGTCACTCTGGTCGTGCTTTTGGTTCTCGTCCATCTCGACACTTAAGCGATGAAGAGTATCATTTGGCACACTTGTATGTATTACTCAATTGTCCAGAGATTGAACAATTCATTGAAATATTTGACATTGAGATGATGCAAAAATACTCTATTCACAATGATCAAGAATTGGAGAGATTACGAAATCGTGATTTCCCTACTTGGATTCAGACTTACAGCAAAGATCACAAAGCTGAAATAGATGAAAGAATCTTTGAGTTTGTTAGTGGACCATCGCGACTTGTGTCGTGCTATAGCGGATATTTTGTTAACGGGTATAAATTTCACACGGTTGAATATTCATTTATAAAGAAGACGATGAATGCTGGGGTCTGCGTAAAAGGGACAACCTATGTTGAATGTGATATGGATTTTTATGGACTGGTGGAAGAAGTGATAGAGTTGCACTACTTCGGCTTAAAATCAGTGATCCTATTTAGATGTCATTGGTTCGATACAACAGAAAGGGGCATGAAAGTTCATCCAAAATACAAACTTGTTCAGGTTAATTACAAATCGAAATTGGCAGCAAATGAGCCTTTTATATTGGAATCACAAGCCGAACAAGTATATTACGCGAAGTATCCGGCTCGAAATAAAGATAGAGCAGATTGGCGTGTAGTCTGTAAGACAAAAGGTAGAGGAAAAATTGATCCGATAGTAGGAGAAAATGAGCTGATACCTGATATGACACATGGTTTCTATCAAGAAGATGATCCTTCTGCTGTAGATCGTATTATTCCAATACTCGAGGATGCAGACACAACGTCAATTCAATTAGAAGTTGAATATGCTGATGATGATGATCATGAAATTGAGGAAGCTGGAGATGAAGAAGAGGAAGAAGAGGAAGAATTCGAAGACTATTATTCAGATGACGAGGAATAATTGTAAAGTATATATTTTATTAAATACATCTCTACTATTTATACAATAATCTGATTATATGTCTGTTCGACAGATATGTCTGGTCGTGGTTATCGACGCAAGAGAGCTTCGGAGTCTCCGATCGGTGAGACTCCAGTACTTACTCATGCTGTTGATCCTCCTGTTGCTGATCCTCATGCCGATGATACTGCCGAGGCTAGTACATCCAGACGCAGGCGGCCACGCGGGCCGAACAGGTGGCAGCCTCCACCAGCCACAGAGTCACGTCGATTGATTAGCGTGATTGGGGAGTGGTAATATATCATGAATTATGAATCATTACAAATTCATTATATCATAATATAATATTAAAATTTATTTTTGTTGTGCAGGTTCGAGCAAGAAGAAGTGTCGAGGAGCATTTCTTCTACTATTCGACGATACATGCACGGGGCATGGCCTACGTGGTCTCACGTGCCTAGCGAGCACGTCGACATGTTATGGCGCGAGTTTGAGGCATGTATTATTATTATTTTACATGCATGATGATATATTAATATTGGTACTGATATTATTATTTTGCAGGCTCGCTATACATGGGCCGAGGACCAGAGGCCCTTCATTTATGCTGCCTGAGAGGCTATTTCCCGGGCAAGGTACAATGGGCAGCTGGGGCAGGCTCGGTCCCAAGCGATGGCCCGAGCTGGGGCCACTAACATCGCGGAGACTCGGGGATACGGCCCCGGTTGGATTGCTCCGGATATATGGGACCAGCTCGTGGGAATATGGTCGATGAATCGATGACAGGAGGTTTCTCGGAATGCGGCTAGAAATCGCATGTCGGGGGGAGCAGCGCGTCACACAGGCGGCTCTGTTGCATTTGCAGTGCACGCGAACCGTATGGTAAGTATATCTTTTAATTATATATTTTATTTGTTACTATGTGTACTAATTAATGTATTTGTTTTGTAAATGTAGACGACGGTGTCGGATGATGGGACTGTCCAGCGACCCTCCCCGATGGCGGTGTTTGAGCGGACTCACTGTCGAGCACATGGGACGGGGGAGTACATCGACAACTGCGCTGCATACATTGTGGTAATTATATATTTGTTTAAATTATTCATTATATATTTATAATTTAAGTTTTATGATAAATATTAAACAAAAAATCAAACTCGAGTAGGAGACCTATAGCCAGATGGTGGTGCAGCGCGGGGGTACCCCCGAGGACTTTGACGCAGCATCGTGGGTCGAGGCCGCAGGTGGCTGGGACCATGGCCGCGTATATGGCTTCGCAGATAGTGGTCATGCGCGAGCCGTGCTAGGGCCACTTGGGGCACCGACCCCTCCGGTCGCTAGTGAGCGGCCGTCCATCTCTAGATCCAGTTATGATCATAGTAGCAGAATAAGGACTCTAGAGGAGACGTTCGCGCGTCAGAGTCGGATGATGGACGAGATGCATGCTATGCTACGCAACATGTCAGGTCATCCCGAAGCAGGCATCTCTTCGGCATCATCTAATCCATCGTCCTCGAGTCAGTCCACGCCGGTGTACACTCAAGCACTCCAGACCCCGCCATATGATCCAGACCATCCTCCATCGTGATCGTGAGATTTTGTTTATATTGACTTTGTTACTGAGATATTGAACTTGTTTAATTTATATTGACTTTGTTACTGAGATATTGATACTTCAATTTTGCATTTGAATTGTTTTTATATTATCGTGGATAATTATCAATATAAACATAATTGTTTTGATGTATATCTTGGTGTGTTTGTGATGTGTGAATGAATGTATGTATGAGTGTATGGGTGTGTGAGTTATGTATCAGATAATGTATCAATGTATCAATGAAAATTTTAAATTTTAAATTTTTTCGTTACCTGCAGGTTCACATCATCAGCAACGGCTTTCCCACGGCTGTCCGTGGGAAAGCCGTTGCTAAAAGTTTATCGAAAGCCGTTGCTGATGACCTACAGCAACGGCTTAGCGACGGGATTTTACTAACGGCGTTGCTACGGACTCAGCGGCCGTTGCTATTAGTGTTATCAGCAACAGCTCCGTGTCCGTTGCTGATAATGTTTTTAGCGACGGCCCGAGCGGCTGTTGCTGATATGTCGCAAAGTTATCGGCAACGCGAATTTCTGTCACGGCTCTATTGCAACGGCTCGGCCGTTGCTGATGCTCTTCAGCAACGGCTCAGCCAGCATCAGCAATGGCTCAGCAACGGCTGATGCCGTTGCTGATAACCATTTTTTTAGTAGTGATACCAGAGAAAATTGTCCTACATTGAATTAATATTATAAGTAAAAAAGACCTATATTGGCAAGTCAGAGCTCAAGATAATTTATTAAGCTACTTTGCCGGCATTGATGAAGATAATCTGTATCCAATTCTCCACCCACTGTTGTTTTTAGACAATGTACTTGTTGGGAATTCCCACATGGTTTCTTCCACTTTAGACTTGCCATTTGAGCGACCAAATTGTTCGGCATTCTTACTCAACAAAAGCTTCAACCCAGCTTTTAGTGGGATTTTTTAGGGTCTACATTCTGCAATAATTAAAAAATATTATCAACTTTTAAATCAATAACCTGTTAAACTGCAGTTCGTGCAGGCAATACCACAATCCTTGTCTATAGTGCAACTTTCCTCGTGCCAGTTAACTACAAAGGAGTACGCTTATCCTCCATCTAAATTCTTTATTAAACTAGTATATGACTTAATTATGAAGCTGGGTAGAAAATTGTTAATTCTACTATATGTTACAACATCCATTTGGACATACCTTCGGCACAGGAGCAACAGTTCGACGATATTTAATTGAAAATCCAAACTTCGAATGGGTCAAAAGAACAAGATATTCATCTTCTGGATGGTTGTCCTACTTTCAAAAAAACTATTTTTTTAAACCAAATGCTTGACATTCAAAAAAGAAATATAAAGAGTAAGAAAATTGAAACAAAAGTTTACCAATGTCTTAGGGTACTGGAGAAGCTCCATAGCATCCTCTAATGTAACAGCCTGGACGTCTTTGACCTAATAGACATACTTCATCAAGATCTCAATTCAAATATGTTTATTCATACTTCATCAGATGTAAGAATGGAATTAATGGAACATTTACTTCCAGTGAAAAGTGACACCACTATTCAATCAATAAAAGAAAGCCAATGCTAAATTTATTGAAATGAAGCAGATGTAGAAATCAGATGGAATAGTATAATTGTAATTAATCAGCAGCATCTATAAATTAAAGGATTAACTAGCTAGAGAAGAGATATTTTAGAAAAGCTATCAGTGGGTAAGCTATCCCTTACAGGGTGCTTAAGATGAACCTTTGAAAGAGGGATCCTAATTTATTATAACTTGGTAATTAAGTAACGTACGTGAGACTAAACTTTTCCTCGTCTCTTAATTCTTTCCATTAGTAAGCATACGACACTTTCAACCCAAATCAATTCATATCTCAAATTTTCGTGTACAGTCGTCTTCTTTATTTTCTCATGATATAAGAAATGTTTTATTTTATATGTAATTAAGAAGTGGTCATCGAAGATTTTTCCAAGAAGCAATTAATTCTGTACTACGTGTACATCAAGGGTCAACTTCCATAATATGAACAGGTTGAATGAGTCAAACCTTGAACCGGTGGCTAAACCTTGTCAATTTAATCTCTATATATATCCTCTCGGTAGGCTTGTAATGGAATCATAGAAGACAAGAGTGCAGGAAAATGGAAGCACTTGCTTTAATCATACTCGTCGCTTCTTCTTCCCTCTTCTCGGCCACCAATGCCGTCGAATACGTGGCCACCAACAACGCCGTCGGTACCCCCGGCGGCGACCGGTTCGACTCCGAGATCGGCCTCGACTACAGCAAGCAGGTCCTCGCCGCCGCCTCCTCCTTCATCTGGACCACCTTCCAGCAGCCGTCGGAGGCCGACCGCAAGCCCGTGCAGCTCATCACCCTCATCGTCGAGTCCATGGACGGCGTCGCCTATACAAATAGCAACCACGAAATCCACGTCAGCGCCAACTACATCGCCGGCTACAACGGCGACGTGCGGACGGAGATCGTCGGCGTGCTGTACCACGAGGCCACGCACGTCTGGCAGTGGAACGGCGCCGGCGCGGCCAACCCCGGCCTCATTGAGGGGATCGCCGACTTCGTGAGGCTGAAGGCCGGGTACGCACCCGGCCACTGGGTGGGGCCCGGCGGCGGCGACCGGTGGGATCAGGGCTACGATGTGACAGCGAGGTTCCTCGACTACTGCAATGACCTAATGAGCGGGTTCGTGGCGCAGCTCAATGCCAAGATGAAGACTGGTTACAGCGACGATTTCTTCCTCCAGCTTCTGGGGAAGACAGTGGATCAGCTGTGGGCTGATTACAAGGCCAAATACGGCGGTTAATTTCCAAATTAATATGCTGTAAATTAAGCAGAAACATATGGCTATATATATATTAAAATAAACCTTCTGCGTGTAATCTGAAATTATCATAAGATCAAGTCTTTCTAGGATTAATTTCACTATGATTATTCTCTAACTTTAGGAAATGAGCACAAGGTAAAACTTTAAATAGTCTAACACTCTTTTAATTTAGCAATTCTCGACCACAATTTTGCGACCATAAATTAGTGTCGCAAATAGGGGTGTAAACGAGCCAAGCCGCTCGCGAGCTACTCGAGATCGATTCGGTAAAAACTCGAACTCGACTCGAACTTATCGAGCTCGAGCCGAGCCGAGCCGAGCCAGACATTCGAGCGAGCCGAGTTCGAGCTAACCTATACTCGGCTCGAGCGGCTCGCGAGCCTAATCGAGCCTAATCGAGCCTTCTATATATATTATATACCGGGTTTGATTTTTAAATTTTATGAACCCGTTACCCTCTAAAATGAACCCGAGCTTAGTCGAGCTCGAGCTCGATCGAGCTCGCGAACGAGCTCGGCTCGTGCGGCTCGACTCATGAGCCTTGATTTTTTTCCCGAGCCGAGCCGAGTCGAGCTCGAGTTGCTTGAATGTAACTTGAGCCGAGCTTGAGCCGATAGACTAAAGCTCGAGCTCGTTATTTTCCAAACGAGCCGAGCTCGAGCCGAGCCAAGCTCGGCTCGGCTCGATATATTACACCCCTAGTCGCAAATGTGACGATATAAAATTACCGTTGCAAATAAGTGAGGACATTACGACGACTCATTTTGTTGTCGTAAAATATATATTGATTTTGCTACGGCATGGCGATGGACTTGCGACGGTTTTCTACCACCGCAAGTGGCCGTCATAGTGTTGTCAAAGAAATACTATTTTATTCACGCTCCTAACCATTTCTTCTCGCGCTCACGCTATTATGTTAATTCTACCATTACTAGCATATATAATTAAACAACCAATCAAATTAAATTAATTTTGTAATTTGGTATTTAATTATTTGTCACAATATTATTCATCAAAATGTTTGACAAGTGGTTGATGGTTGAGCATTCAACATCAGATAATATCAAAAGTTTGGTATAGTGATAAAGAAAAAAATTGTGGTCTTCTCCAGGGATAATGAAAGAGTCAAGCTTTTGTTTCTAAGTGTGGAAAGACAAATGGCCGGCTTTGTCATAATTTGACTACTAACTTGTTCTCATTACAATTTGAATTTTGGGACCATATAATAGACTGCTCATGGTTGCTTTTCCATGAATAATATATATATATATATATATATATATATATATAAAACGGTTTACTAAACTCTCCCACTACCTCAAATATTTACTTTTATTTTTACTTCACTTTTATTTTTATTTTTATTTCTTTCCTCAAATTTTTTTCACTTTCCCCACCTAAATTTTTTCCTCCAAAGTTTTTATCTCACTTATTTTCTCTATATTCACCTATTTTGATATTTTTAATTTTGTATTTATTATTTTTTGAATAATAATTGTAAATATTTTTTATTTATTGAAGTTTTTATATTAGTTTTTGAATTTTGAAATATTATTTTTTAATTTGTTATTGAAAAATAGTATTTTAAAATCAAAAGAATTTATGCGGTTAGAATAATTTAATTATCTTATTTTCTATTTTTTTTCAACTTATTATCTTATATTTATATTATATTTGATTACTATCCATAAAAATCTTATTTTTTTGTATTATTAAATTTTTTGATATTAAAATGTATATAAATTAATTTTTTAATGTATATAATTATTTTTTATGTTATAAAATATGAAAGATATCAAAAGAAATTGATGCACTATTTTATTGTATATAAACATATATTAAAATATAACATTCAATTTTAATTTTTCGCGAGTATTACAGCTAGTGTCATTAAAAGTGTGGTAGACTTATAGTCAACGTAGAATTGTCTTACGTAGTTTCTTTATCACAGGTAGATATTATAAATTTCATATTGATTCTAATTTTCCATATATGTTTTTCATTCATTGAGCTAACATGTTAATTGTCTAGCATGAATGCCTTGTCATTTTCTCTATTCATGTGATCGATCCTTCTAAAAATTTTATTTTTATTTTTTAAGAAGGATAAGTTGTTGCTCTTGCATCGAATTCTTCTTTGCTTGAATCTTCTACATCGTACAGTATTTTTAATTTATTCATTATATTTCTATATATGGTAAGCTTGATATTTTTGATTCATTCATTATTAGTTAGTTATGAATTAGTTAGTTAAGCATTATTCATTATTTTAGTTTAGTTTTTAGTATTATTAATTTACTTAATATTAAGGTTTTACTTTTTTGCTCCTTAAATTGATTGAAAAATACGTCAATTATGAGTAACATAATTGGTAGCAGCATCTTGTATATTGCCTATAGATTTAGGATTCAAACCCTAGTATAATCATTTATTGTGATTTTTTATTTTTGTTAAAAAAAAGTTGATTGAAAAATACATATTTATTATTTATTTTAATTATTATCATTAAGTTTTAGGATATATTATGTAGTTTGTGTGCTAATTTATCATATTATTTTTATTTTAAAAAATAAAAAATAATTATGATAAGATTCTTCAAAATAAAGTCACTAAAGATGAATTTAGTTTCAAAAATAGAAGACAATAACAGTATAAAAAAAAACATACTTGAAAGTTGACTTAAAAAATCAAGCTAAATGAAAGAAAATATGAGTATCATCCTAATCAAATGGATGGATTTGGAAAGAGCTTATCTTTAAAAGAATATGTGTCAACCAAGAGAGCATGGCTTGATCCAACAAAATTTGGAAATTTATTTAGGCGCTTAATTCTAAATGGTTTAAAGAGTTGGATAATTTGTTAGATAATAGTATTTTGAAGGATGCAATCTTATGAGATTGAAGTTGGAGAGCATGATGTATTTACTGCAGGAGATTTTACGAATATAAAAAGAAAAAGAAATTAGCCGTTCAGGTTGGAGTTGATCCTAATTGTACACATTGCATTATATTTTAGTAGGGTCAATGGGTGCTAATGCGCCTGCTGCCCAACCATAAATCGGTAGGTTATTGATTGCATCTTTACCCTCAAATGTTAATATGCTTTTATATGACATTCTTTTCTTAATTATTAAAATAATATTTACCAAAATTAAAATATATCAAATTAGATTCATCAAATTTAATAACAGTTTAAATATGAACTTAATATCAATTAAATACAATCTTTTATGGATTTAAGACAAAATTAAGGAGGTGGTTGTGTAATCAATCAACATTTAGGATTATTGGATTACTGGGCTACTGGCGAGTAAAATGGGCCATCTTAAAGCCCAATTTTAGAAATAATACAACCTTCCACCAAACCCAACTTGGACGTCATTCGCCGAAGGTTTTCTTCTACCATTTGCCCTTTGCGCACGCCACCGTCAAATCCCCGTTTGTAGTCAAATTGTTCGACTCTTTGCCTGTGAGAGGGTGCAAGCGGAACCTCCTCCGTTGAACCAGAAAGACCTTGACGAGAAGTTTCCAGTTACCTTATTTGGCGTCTTCCTTCGAATTATCCTCTTCATGGGCCAAACACAGAGCGATCCCGCCGCCGCTGTGGCCGATGCGAGTGACACGGCGCAACCGGCACCGTCGAACGGACCTTCTCCGTCTCGGGCGAGTGCTTCGATGGAAGATTTGATCGCAGGTCCTCTCACTTGATGCTAATTTCGAGTATTTTTTACATTTCGTGCAAAGTCCATCTCTTTGAGCTTTTTGATTATGAGAAGTTGCACGACCTGACCTTGAAGGCTCATAAGGGTTTCTCCCAACTTATGAATGACGAAAAATGCTGGCGATAGGATAAATTAATCTAAATTTTGGTGCACCATTGCAGTTTAGGTGATGTTAATAGCATGTGTTAAATAGATGAAATCGGTGCAAAATTATTTAATAATATATGTCCTTGTTGGGTGCATTAGATTCAACTGAATGTTGCTGGAACCGGCAAATTATTAATATTTTGATAGAAAGCAATCTTGTGAATCATTCAAGAGAAGTGAATGGAGAAACAAGATGGGGGAGGAGGGGGGAAGCAATTCATATACAAAGTACAAACATAAAACTGAGAAGAATAACAAACAACAGTTGAGATCGCTACTTAAACGACTGTTAACCAAAAACGTTCAAATTATTGATTGCATTTTGTGCTTCTTGCTCAAAGAAACTTGGGTCCCCAGATAATTGGTTATACTAGTTTAGCCACGCTTATATTCTTTTGTTTTGTTTTATTTTGTTTGTTTTTTGTCGAGGAAATTCGTCATGTTTATCTTGATTCCTTCTTTTGTATAACAAATATGATAAGAAGTATCATGTTAGTTGAACAGTGAAGAAGAATCCAAATTAAACCCTCTTTTCTATAGTCATTTATTTCTAGAAGAAAGAGAGAGCTATGTGATTATGGTATATATTATTTATATTGATAGATACTTCATAATAATAAATGAAGAATGATCAAATGCTGGATATGAGATGATATAGGCATAAATAAACAAATGGAGATCAAATTTGATTAGTAGAATCGATCTCTAAGCAGAAAGGTGAATTGATTGATTATATTGTTTTAATGATAATTGTTTTCAGGAATAAATAGCCACTGAAAGAGTGGTTCAAAACAGAGTACAAAGTTATGTGGAAATGATCAACTATTGGATATGAGGCTAGCATAAATTTTCAAATAAAAATCAAATTGGAATAGTAGATGGAGCCTTAAACAGAAAGATGAACCAATTGATTATATCGTTTTGATGATAACTATTTGCAGGAAATAAAGAGTGGTTGCAAGTTGAAGCAATGTATCAAAAGTATTGTGGTGTCTTGTTACAGGATAGTTATTTTAAGAGCCAACATGAATATATTAAACTTTTACTTAGGTTCCAAATAATGACCAAAATGATTTCTAATAGCAAAAAGGATATCAGGTTAATTTCACTTTAGTCCCTAAAATTTCGTTCCAGTTTCATTTTAGTCCTCAACTAAAAAAGATTTCAAGATCGTCCCTATAATTATAATCTAAATTCACTTTATCCTTTCATTTATTGTTATTAGTTTACATAGATAGAAAGGCGCGTTTAGGTGTAGCCCATGTTTCTTCCAATATGCAGCAAAATAAGAGGTAAAAGTATCAATTTCATAATCAATACGGAAAAAATTTCATTTACCAATTGAATCAACCCATGTCATGAAGATGTAATACCCCGGTTTAGTCCCACATCGGGAGTATGTTGGATGTGGTGTTGGTTTATAAGGCTTGATGGTTGTGCTACCATCAACTTCAGCTTAAGCATTTTAATTAGACCAATAGGTTGGCCTATGAAGTTGATGAATCAGTTATCCCATCTAACGAGTCACAACAAATGCTATCAGAGCAAGACCTCGTCCTAGGCATGATGAGGGAGCCTATGTGAGAAAGGGCTGCTCGGGTGATGGGGTGGAGCCGCTACTAGGTTAGGCCTCACATGCCGCCGACTTGGGAATGATTCTGGGCTATGCGTTAACTCGAGTTGGGTCTTGACGAGGACGTCAAAACATAAATGGGGGGATTGCAATATCCTAATTTAGTCCCACATAGGGAGAATATTGGATGTGGTGTTGGCTTACATGGCTTGATGGGTGTGCTATCATCAACTTTAGCTTAAGCATTTTAATGAGGCCAATTGGTTGGCCTATGAAGTTGGTGGGTCAGTTATCCCATCAAACGAGTTGTAATAAATATGGTATCAGAGCAGGACCTAGTCCTAGGCATGGTGAGGGAGCCTATGTGAGAAAGGGCTGGTTGGGTGATGGGTGGAGCCGCTACTAGGCTAGACCTTACATGCCGCCGACTTGGGTGTGATTCTGGGCTATGTGTTAGACTCGAGTTGGGTCTTGACGAGGACGTCAAGACATAAGTGAGGGAGATTGTAATACCCTGGCTTAGTCCCACATCGGGAGTATGTTGGATGTGGTGTTGGTTTGGGATGGCAATTCAAACTGGTTAACCGGTTAACCGAACCGCAAAATCCGGTTTCGGATAATGGATTTGCGGTTCGGTTTCGGTTTCAGATAGTGAAAACCAAAAAACATATAAAACCGGTTCGATTTCGGTTTTGAGGCCGCGGTTAACCGGTAACCGAAACCGGTTGTATATTTTGGTTTTGGTTACCGGTTTTTTGCGGTTAACCGGTAACCGAAACCGGTAGTATATATATATATATATATATATATATATATCAAATATAAATATAAACCGGTAACCCGAAACCCATTTACCCGTTTACCCACATGTATATAAACCTAAAATCTAACCCTAATTTCCCATCACTCCCTCATTCAGCTGACTCCCAAATCCCAATCTCCCATCACTCGACTCACACCCCGTCTCTCCCCCCTTGGCGTCGGCAGCTGCGCAGACTTGGCGACAACGGCGAGTGTGAGTGGCGACTTGCGACATCGCACGCGCGGCTCCACCCTCGGTATTGGCGGTGTGGTTTGGGGTACGACTTTCTTGTCGTGATTTCTTGTCGTTCTTTTAATTTTGCGTTGGCTTCTTGCGTTCTTTTATTTGCAGATTGTCCTCCTCTTAGGAAGACATCTCAGTGTGTGTCTTTTTAATTTTCTTTTGGAGGCTCTGCTTGTATTCAGTTTGTGTCATGGCTGGACTTGTTGTGGCCTCCAAAGACAGTTTAATTTTTGTGATTTCATAACAGATCTGTGATTTCCACACTGCCCCACCCTGCGCTGTTTCCGATTTCACACTTTCTACAAAACAAACAAGGCTCGGTGCATTGATCTGCTCTATGGTGCTGCTGAATCATTTTGGTCGGCTCTATGCTCTCGGATACAATAGTCCCGTTGTTTTATTGCTTTTTTGGTTTATGGCTTGTAGTTTTGTGTTATTTGTTATTCTGTCTGCTTTCATAGTTGTTATGTTTCTACTTGAAACATACATAACTTACTGCTGTACCTCTGTCATTTCTTTTCTAATGAAATGATTTCGTGTGGTTGGTTTCCAGCCTCACTTTTACCTCAAAAAAAGATATGTGATTTCCCGACCTCTGAGAGAATCTTTGAGAGGATGCTGAGATGAGATATAGTTTCGTGGAATGCCATGATGGCTGGATATGCACAATTTTATTTTGGTTGGGGAGCTTTGGAATTGTTTAATTTTGTTCACCAGATGTATGAGTATATTTTAAAATTCCCAAGTATAAACAATATAAATCGAATGCTAAGCTATATTTGACATTTTGACTTGAGCTTGGTCATGGTGGGATATAAATCAGTTACTTGGTCATGTGTGATATATCCGTTATTAGCATTAAGATGTTCAAAAGTTGAATTTGATTTGAGCTTTGCAATATAAACCGAACAGTGTATTTTTGTCAATATTGGTGATCTGCTGTTTAATGCCTTTTAATTATTATTTGGTTATTAAATTTTTGAACCGATTATCCGTTTACTAACCGGTTAACCGGTTAGTAAACGGATAACCGGTTCTATTCGAACCGAATTAATCGATTTCGGTTATTCGCGGATAACCGAAACCGAGCCGGTTTTGGTTTCAGATTTAAGTTTTTGAAACCGACCGGTTTCGGTTTCGGTTTCGGTTTCGGTTAGCGGGTGCTTAGTTCGGTTTCGGTTAATCCCCAAAAATACGGTCAACCGAACCGTTGCCATCCCTAGTGTTGGTTTATAAGGCTTGATGGGTGTGCTATCATCAATTTCAGCTTAAGTATTTTAATGAGACCAATTGGTTGGCCTATGAAGTTGGTGGGTTAGTTATCTCATCAAGCGGGTTGTAACAGAAGAACATAATTCCATGGCCATCGAACTCTAAAGATAAAGGGAACAGAGGAAATAATTTAGGAGAGTTTGTAAATTGAGTTTTATTTGATAATGGTTATGAAGCTAATACTTCTATCATTTTAGTTTCTACCTATTTGAGAAAACATGAGCTATGGAAGGACCAAAGTGAAACTAGGTGATAAACTACATGGACTATATTTGAATTTGTTTAAAACTTGGGAACTACATCGAAAATAGAAATAACTACAAGGACTAAAGTGAAATTAACCCTAGGATATATATATATATATATATATATATAGCCATGAGTTGTGACTACAAGCTTAAAGTTTCTTTGAGCTATAATATGACTATATAGAATTGGACAACAACAACTAAGCCTTAATCTCATATTAGATGAGGTCAACTATATGGATTCTCTGTCTCCAAATCCCTCTGTCCAAGACTAGCTTTGCATGAATATCTAGTAAATGTAGATCCCTAGGGTCTTAGATACTATTTCTCTCTATATGATTTTAGGCCTACATCTACTCTTCTTCCTACCTTCTACTACTAAACCATCACATTTTTTGACCGGGGCATCTAGGGGTCTCCATAGCACATGTCCAAACTATCTTATACGATATTCTCTTAATTTGTCTCCAATATGTGCTGCATGCACCTATTGGATGAAAAAGACTGCTTATGTTTTCAATTAAAAATGTTGAGGACAGATCACATGGCGATGGTGTAGGAACAGAATCAAAATATCTTTTTGACTCGGACATGATCCATATAGCTCTGGATTTTATTGGATTGCGTTGAGACAAGTCAAATTAGTTTGGATTGTTGCTAATCGATTATGATTTAACTAACCTTGATGGTTTGACCTGACCCAGGGTAGGAACACAAAAGATCATCAAAAAGGAGTTAGATCTGGTTGACTCAACGAATTTATTTCCAAGATGGTTAATACTTGGCATTGCTTAACTCTATTGTCAACATTTAGCATTGATTAACTCTGACACTCCCTAATTTTATCAATGTAGTCACCCATACATAATTCTTTGTTCATTCTCTTAGTTCTTGATTGTTGATAAGTTAATATTTAATTCCATACTCTGTAATAACTATTGCAAACATCTAAAATTAAGTTAGGTAGCATTTGGTTTGTGGGATTTGAACACTAGAATTGGAATTGAGTTCCTAACATTATAATGAAATTTAATTTTAAAATCAAAACATGGGAGAAGAATGAGATCCAATCTCACATCAGGTATGTATTATGATTTGTGATTTTATTAGATCTCTATCCATCTTCAAGGAGCAGTTTTTTAAGGGTTTCCAATCTTACATGGTATTAGAGCAAGAAAATCTCATAGCAGCGGGTAAGCCACATTTGGATCACTATATGTGTTATGGTTTGTCATGTTATACGAGTCACTATATGGATCATTACCCATCTCTAAAAAGTACCTTCTAGAGGGATTTTTGTTGTGCCAAAATATATCATCACAAGTTCACAACTGTTTATGCCAGTGGGTGAGCCTGGACATTGCGGTGATTACTCCTATGGTTTCTACTGTTATATAAGTTGTTATTCATCCATACCCGAGAACACTTTCTAAATACACCTTTTCGGCGGTTTTGGCATATGTGGTTTAGCTTACAAAATGGAAAAAAAAAAGTTCAATATATTTTATAATTTAGGATATATTGTGATTAATAATACATACATTACAGATAAACAAGTACGGTTTTGCTTTGATTCAGATTTTGGAGTTGAACCAGCATATGAAGAGAATTGACCATTCCACTTCCTATTTTAGTTTATTTAAATCTTGTTCCTATTCCAATTCTAAAGACATCATCCTAGGTCTGATATCAAGGAGATAGATCTGTAAAGTGAAAAATTCCAACCTTTCATTTAGTGAAAATACATTGTAACTATAGAATGGAGTTTTAAGGATTTGTAATGAAAGGAATTACTATGTGATTTTTTTTTTGTGTGTGTTTGTGTCTGATGATTTCAAGAACTTCAGAATAATAAGGGCATTCTTTTATAATATTACCATATGCAGAAGCAATGGCATCAACGGAAAATGACAGTGAAGAGGTACATGATTTTCTTTTTATTTCCAATATCTTGACGTTGTATTTGGAAGCTGTATTGCCTATATTTTTCTGCCTGGCCTATATGTCAAATACTATTTCTTTGCTCTCATAGTCACTAGAAGCAAAGGCGCAGAGAGCATTGGAATGTCCATGTGTTGCTGGCTTGAGAAAGGGTCCATGTGGGGCTCAGTTTTCAGAGGCATTTGTCTGTTTCATCAAGAGCACTGCAGAAGAGAAGGTGATCTTTTTAAACTAAGTACTCTGATTTCTTTTAGGTGCTTGCTAGCTTCTGTCTTTGTTTCTACTGCTTTTTGGTCATTTTAGCAGTCAACAGTTGCAGCTTCTCATCTTGAAGTAAGCACATGTTATATAATAAAAACTGGATCCTTTTTTATACAACTGTTTAATGGACTTGATTTGGTTTCACAGGGATCAGACTGTGTGAATCCCTTTGTTGCCTTGCAGAATTGCATCAAGGCATATCCTGATGCATTTTCCAAGGATATCTTGGATGCTGAAGAGGAAACTGAAGAGGAGGAAGTTCAAGAATACAAGATTAGACCTCCATCATGGTCCAGAGAATCCAGGTCAAAGATCTGAGATTATAAATTTCAGCCTAATGAATGGATGCATCATTCAAAGTTTTGATAGTGCTTGCAGGTGCTGATCACTTCATTTTTAATACTTTCTGCACATTGAATTATACTGTCTTTATTGTATCCTTAAAGTAGATATTCCAAGATTAAGATGCTTCTATATCTTGGACTAACTCCTAATTCAGATTATATTTCGTAAATGATTGGAAGCTCTTGGCTTTGAATATGACTTTGCTGAAGATGGTCACTTTATCCATATTTTTTCTCAGTTTAAAGTATGCTGGCTCTGCTATTCCAGAAATCTGTCAACCAGCATCAAGCTTATTACATAGTTGACTGTTTCATACTTTCTACTAGGAAAAAGACCTTATACCAAGCATTTCATTCTCAGCATCTTTTCTAATTAAAGGCTCAGCAATTAGGCATAAAGAAAGGTTGCTAGTATAATTGTGCCTTGCATTATAAGGAACAGTCGTGTTATGTTTTCAGAATATCCTGTTGTTGGAATTCAGCTGTGAATGTGTCAATAATGCCTTAAATCTGAGGAAGATGGAAGCAGTCCTGCAATTTTTATTTTTTATTTTCTAAATTTAGGAAGTTAGAACAAGGGATCACATGTTTTGTTAGATCAAGTGGTCTTGTTGTCCTTCAAATAGTGGTAAATGCATGTCCATCTTTGACTGTACTCTCATCGAAGAGGTGATTCCTGTGGACGAGGCACTCATCAATGTAATATCTGGATAATAATCCATTTATGCAGCCTTATTCTTGGACAACAGAAGAATCATTCACAACTCAAACTCGATTAAGTAGCAAAAGTTGAGTGCTTAGTGTCATCCAGTATCAATCAAATTCAGCAGTTGACAGAACCATGCAAGTAGGGCAGGAGAAAACATCGTTTAACATTAAAGAGAAAAAATATATGTGCTTTATTTACTCTATAATTTCTCCTTTGCTCTTAACTTCCATTAACTTCTCCAACTTCCATTAACTTCTCATTTTATATACTTTCTCATTCTATACACTATGTAACTTCTATACTTTGAGGTGCTAATAAAGATTGCTCTTTTAATCTTCATTTTATTTGGAACACATTTACTTGCTATTGTTCAAACATCCAGTCTTCTAGATCCAAAAGATTTTTATATTCTGCCCCATTGTTTTAATTGCAATGTGTAAAGTCCAAATATGCCTTTATCATATAATTTCCATAAAAGCAAATCATTAAGCATTGTCATTTCCTACCTGTTCATAGTGTTCCTTAAAGCCAAAGTCTACAAAAGAATACACAGTGCTTCTCCACTGCTTATGCAAATAAAACAAGAGTGTGACCTGAGTTTGGCTTGGAGGAACATGATTCGGAAGATTCCATCTTTTGATAATATATATATATATATATATATATAATTGCATTGAGAGCACTTGTGTGGTGGTTGATGCAAGCCAACTTTTATCAAACACCAGTTTTATTCATTTTTGGACTCACTTTTTCTAGCAAGAAAATAAGTCCCGCCGAGGTGAGACATTAAATATGAAACATTTTCTGAACTCACGTTAAATGTTTTTGATGTTTTTGATGATATAAAAGGAGGTGTTAGGATCTAAATAAATATTTTGAATTAAAGATTTTTGTTCAAAGTTTATAATAATTTCGTAAATTTTAAAAAATAATTTTAATTCATAAAGTATATATTTTTTATGATATAAAGCATAGGCTAGTGTCTAAAAATATTTTTAGATAAAATATTTTACTATTATTAATATAAATTTAGTTTTATATGTTTTATTCAAAAGTTTATGACATGGTCTAGAATAGTTTCAAAAAAATTAAAAAAATTAATTTTAATTTATGAAATTTTTTTGTGATATAAAATGGGTGTTAGGATCTTAAAAAATATTTTATTATTTTATTATTTGAGATTTTTCGGTTAGAAATATTTTTAGACTACTAAAATTTATTTTTATTATAAAATATATATTTCATATTTTTCAGTGATTTTTTTAATTTTTGGCAAAAGTTTTTAATGTTTTTTAAAGATTTATAAATGGGGTAGAATGAGTATTATCAAAATTTGATTCTAGATTTAATAGTTTTAGCATTCATACTCTGATTTGAGAAAATTTCTATAAAATTGTTTCAGTTTGAAAAATTACAAAAAGAAAATTTGGTAAAGTGTTAAAAGTAAGATTGTGATTTTTCCAAAGTTATTTTTTTTTCAAAACTATTTGTAAAAGGTAGCATAAGACCTCAGTATCTTTCATGGAAAAAAAAAACATAAATTTCATGCACAATGTTAATTTTTTATTTTTCTTTGATCTTGCATTTTGCTTTCCTACGGAGTCCGTTAGGGCCTGTTTGGTTAGCGAAATCAAGTCTGTTTTCATGATTTCAATTTTACTGAAATCAAAACTGCTTACGAAAACGTGTTTGGTTTAGTGTTTTCGTGAAACTGAATCGAAACCAGAATGAAAACGAAATCAGTTTTCTTAATAAAAATGAAAATAATAGAATGTTGTTTTCTGTGGTTTCGAGACTGTCGATTTCGTTATCAAAATGCTGTGACAACTTTGTAATTATAAATATTTTTTTATAAAATTAATTAATTTAAAAATAAATCAAACTATATCGAATTTTTAAAAATAAAAATAAAAATAATCATTTTTAACTCAAACTTATATCTTAAATTTATAAAATAATTAAACCAATTTATATGTAATTGACTCAAACCCAAATTTTAAATAACTCAATTTTCTTAAAGTTGGTCTATTTATAATTTAATCAAACCTAATTTTAGATCATTGGACTTATTTTTTTTTTGAAATTTTATAATAACTATTAATTAATTTTTATATCTAATTGAACAAAAAAATCTTAAATTACCAATAACTTAATTAATTAAATTATTTAAATATTTTGTAACCATATTAATAAATATTTAATTTTGTAAACTAACTAAACATTTAATTACTACTAAAAATGTTCAAGAAAAATTAATATTATTTTTTATAATCAAATAAATATTTACTGATTTCAACTAACTAAAATTGATGTTGTTTTTATTAACCAAACGCGTTTTCAGAAAACTAAAAATTAGAAACCAAAATCAAGTTTTCGAAATCAAGTTTTTAATTTCACTGAAATCAAATCAGAAAATAATTTTTGCTAACCAAACAGCATCTTATGTTCCTAACACAACTAAAAACCAAACTTATTTAGAACCAAAAAACCAAATAGATGAAAATCGGCGGCGAAATTGATTCCCGCAAATATCGCCGGCAACTTCGATAATTAAAACATTTCATTCTCAACTACTCACATTGATTCTTGTGTCAGATGAACCCACCATAGAATTTAGTTTGTTCCATTCCTTATCCAAAATGATCTGTTGCCATTGGAGCAAAAGGTCCACAAGATCTAATAGTACACTGCAAGCAGAAAGTGCCAGCTAACTCTTCACCTTCTTCCAACCTAGAGCACACTATAACACGGAATGGCTTATAAGGTTGGTGCAACCATTCCCTCCGCCCCAAGAAAGCCTCACTCAAGTATCTAGCCTCACTTTCAATCATTCGTTGGCCAACCCAAGAAAACAAGTAAAAACACTGTTGGTAAAAACCACAACGTTTCATTTGATTTCATCATTACTAATTTATTTATTTGTTTTTTACCCAAAACATAACAAATACTAACTGGTTTTGACCTATCCAGACTGAAATTTGAACCAGAATATTGGACACATTGATTTTTAAAAAAATTGAATTGTCAAAAGGCAGTCAAATTTCATGTAATTTTAGCTAGGGGTGTGCATGAGTACCGGGTAGACCCGTAACCGGTTGGAACCTACACGATCCTTCTGGGTAGATCCGAATTAAATTAGGATATGATTCAGAACAAAAATTAAAGAACCGGTACTCGGGACATGTACCCTAGAATGTCTGTTCATTTACATGTTCCAACAAGATTCCATGTTGGAATCTGTTTCAGAACCTATTATGGAACCTGTTGAATCCTATTGGAATCTGTACTGAAATCTATTTTGGAATTTTTTTCGGAACCTACTAGTGAACATGTTTCTATAGAGTACACGGAATCGAAACCGAAACTTGTGATTTCGAGTAGGGTCCGATTCTAGATTCCATCAGAGTAGGGTTCATTCCAAATCCTAAGAACCAATTCTATACGTGATAGAATTCAAGTATCATGAAAAACTCAGGATATCCGAATCCTCTCACCTCTTATTTTAACTACTCAAAAAATATATTGTAAGGTGGCCTCTATATATATATATATATATATATATATATATATATATATATATATATATATATATATATAGTTTTCCCCCTTGATCAGTTGCACTTATTTTTGCTTGATTCCTCCGCATCCATCAGTATCCAATCTCACCTATTGCATTTATTATTCAATCTCCCTATCTTGCCTTGCACATCTCGGAAAGGCATTTCATAAAAGCATCCCAAGCTCACCTTGCTCCAAAGTTGCCTACAAAGCACCCATTAATTGAATCAAGGTCTCCTGCACGCACATTTTCATCTATGCCATGCTCTTCTCTCACGAATCCACAATCACCTGCCGCTGAATATTTATTCTTGTCGAAGAAATTTAATCGGTATGAGTTCGAGAAGCAGCTGCGCATCTATCTTCCTCATTGCAGAATTAGTACTGCTGCTCAAAATGCTCGCAATGGCATCCAGCTTGACGTTGGACGAGGAAGCACAGCTCTTCCGCAACGAACGCAATGATCTGATTCAGCTTCGCGACTCGCTGAGCTCGACGATGAGCCTCCACTCGAACTGGACCGGCCCGCCCTGCTACAATGACCGGACCCGGTGGTTCGGCATCACCTGCTTCAAGTCGAAGGTGACCGGCGTCTCGCTTGCCGGAATTCAGCTCACCGGCTCCCTCCCTCTCGCGGCTCTGCAAAACGTGCTCCATCTCACCCGGCTCAATCTCAGCGACAACGCTCTCCACGGCGCCCTTCCGAGCCTCCAAGGCCTCCGCCATCTCCAAGCCGTCTCCTTCGCGAAGAATCGGTTCTCGGGGCCGATACCGGCCGAATTTTTAGCACTGCCCAACTTGTCTCAGCTGGAGTTCCAAGACAATGTCCTCAGTGGAACAGTTCCTGCATTTGAGCAGCAGAGGCTGGCAGTCTTCAATGTGTCCTACAACTTCCTCGAGGGGCGAATTCCGAACAATTCAGTGTTGCAGGGATTTCCCAGCAGCTCTTTTGATCATAACCTGGGGTTGTGTGGGAGACCTTTGAAGAAACCCTGCTTCGTTGCTGCTCCTCCGCTGTCACCACCAGTTTCCCCCGTCGGAAATAATGCCAGCGGCGGACCTTCTTTCGCTGCTACTTCGTCCAATAACAAGAGCTTGACGCATTGGATGGTTGCTTTGGCTACAATCTGCTTTATCGGTCTCGCATTCATGGTTACAGTTTGCTTCGTATACTACTTGAAGAGGTATACTAAGAAGGCCAAACAAAAGGAAGACGGCGATTTAGGTATTGGTGCTTCAACTGTCGCATCTAAACTTATTGTATCCACATTTTGTTTTGAAAGAGTGCAATTTTTATGGGCAGACGGTTCATAGAAAACATATGAACGAGTGGATATGAATAGAAAAGGAATGAATACGAGTAGAATGAAAATTGATATGAATTTAATTCATTCAATCAAATCCCGTATCTAGTCGTTTAGAGATTTTTATTAATGGGCAAGCTGCCCATATCAGTTCTTTTTCATTTTGACGGCACTCTAAGTTTTTGATTAGTATCATTTCATATAAAAGCTTAACACATGATCTATTAATTGATATTCTTATGATGTAAACGACAGAAATAGAAGTGAAAAGTTCACAGAGCATGCCGGGACAAGAGAAGAAGGCCCTAGACTTGATGTTCGTCGACCAGGAGAGAGCAATTTTCGATCTCGACGATCTGTTGAGGTCTTCTGCAGAGGTGATTGGAAAAGGAAATCTAGGCAACACCTACAAAGCAACACTTGAGTCATGTCAAGTTTATGCAGTAAAGAGGCTGAACACCATGAATGGAATGAGCAAGAAGGGGTTTCTTCAACAGATGCAGTTTCTTGGGAGGATAAAGCATGATAACCTTGTGGAGATCATTTCCTTCCACTACTCCAAGGAGGAGAAGCTGGTGATTTATGAGTATATCTCTGGTGGAAGCTTATTTCAGCTTCTACATGGTAAATACTTCTATCTATTACCCTCTTTCTACAACAGCATAAGCGAATTTTCAAGTTTTTTTATTTTTTTTATTTTTTTATTATACTTTTTGAAAATAAAATTAAATCTTCGTATTACCCTCTTTCTACATGGTGAAAATGTTGAGGATGTTGAGATGGATATATGTGGTGATGCAAGGAACAATTTATATACAAAAAGTCACTGTAGCGGATATGAGAATACTTGAGAATGTTTGAGATGGGCGTGTGAGATTGCTAGATAGGATAATAGATGTTATATATCATTCGTGAACAACTAAGTTTAGTTCCCAGAGGATAAAGCTAGTTAAAGTAGGTTAAGAGGGTGAAAACATCACTACAATATAACCGGCTTATAGCGACACAAAATTAGAGATAAATTAGATTTTTATTTTTTAATTTTCACATTTTGAAGCTAATAGATACAAAATTTATTCTAAATTAATCTCTAAAGATCTATAAAAATAGCAGCAATAGTCACTTAATTGATTTGATTCTAAGGCTTTAGAAACAACAAGAATGGAGTCACTTAATTGATCTATTTCTATAGATCTTTAGAGGTAATTCGGAATAAATTTTGTGTCTAATAATTTTTAAATATGAATATTTAGAAATAAAAATTTAATTTGTCTTTAAATTTGTGTCTCTATAGGCCGATTGTGTTGTAGTGCATGTTCACAGGAAACAAATGACCGTAGTTTTTCTTCTAGTTGAGAGGAACCAATGGATGTGTAGTTATAAAGGGTGAATTGATAGAATAGTTGTAAATGCCTAAAGGAAGACCTAAAGAAAGATGTATAGGAAAAGATCAACCCCGAAGTTTGGACCGGACGGATTGCTGTTGTTTTCGAAGATACTGATATGCTTTGTTTCTTCGGTGCTAGATAACAGAGGTGAAGCAAGAATGCCCTTGAAATGGTCGGCGCGCCTAAGTATAGTGGAGGGAATAGCAAGAGGCTTAGCCTATCTCCACCAATGCATGCCCTCTCACAAAGTTCCTCATGCTAACTTGAAATCCTCCAATGTTCTCATTGCTCGATGGAGCCATTACACGAATTTCCAACCGAAATTCACAGATTATGGCTTTTATCCAATCCTGCCTTCAACTCACACTCACAGGTTGGCCATAGGAAAAGTGCCGGAGTTTTCCCAGGGGAAGAAACTTACACACAAGGCTGATGTATACTGCTTCGGTTTGATTCTCCTTGAGGTCATCACTGGCCAAGCTCCAAGTGATGGGGAGGAAAATCTACCAGGTTGGGTTAAGCTAGTCATCAACAACGACTGGTCGACCGACATCTTGGACTTGGAGATTGTGTCTGAGAAAGAGAGCCATGCAGATATGCTGAATCTGACTCAAATTGCCCTGAGTTGTACAGATTTAGACCCAGAGAAGCGGCCGGCAATGAGCCAAGTGGTGAGCAGAATTGAAGAGATCAGAGCAGCAAACATTGAGATAAGATGATGACAATCCATTGAGCTGAAAACCTACTGTTGAAGTCTTTTCACTGAACTGGGTGGTTGTGAATCAGAATTCGGAAATTGTAATCTGAATTCTAGTTTGTAAGGTAAAGTTTCTTCTCTGTAGATTCCATAGTGAATTTGTTCCCAGAGAAAATTATTTCAGGGAATAAGAAATTGAAATTTGTGTATGAAATTAGCCCTTTTTTCCATTAATTATGTTGTACATTTTAAAACTCTTTTGCTTCCTAATTTACCAAATGAAAGATATAAAGAAATTTGCTTCTTGTATCTGGACGGCAATTTCAGCTCCAAATTATTTGGAATTGGTTCTTATCGTTCGAATCGTAACAGACGACCTCCTTTGAAGGCATTACGATGGGATTTTTCCCCCTTTCAATCAATGCTGTCAATAAAGAAAATTATATATATTCCATTCATTTCTTTTTGAATTGAATGTAAGATGTTTTTTTAATTAATTATATATATATAAAGAAATATTCTGAAAAACTATTAATTACCGAAGAAAGAAGAAACAACGGATGTCGGGTAAAATTTTAAGCATGTTGATTTTTTTTAAAAAGGAAAACACCTATCGAATTGAATAAGGAGTATGAAATCTCTAAAATTCAAACCCGACCCGACTTGACTTACCCTACCCGATCCGACCCGACTTACCCGAATAACCCGATCAAATTGAATTTTTGGGTCATTTTTTTTCGGGTTATATATTCAGATCGATTCGAGTTTTGCTCACCCCTAATATCTACAACTCAATATGGCGATCGACAACTTACCCCTGCGAGTCTGAAGCAAAAACATCAATAGATGATGAGTAAGATAATTACTATATAATCATCATGATATATGAAGTGTCATCTTAGCAATGAATAGTAATATGGCCTAAGATGCAACCAAAGACGATAAATACGAGTATTTCTCACCTACTCCTAAACAATGTCAACCAAATCAACGAGCATATGAATCATTGGATAAAAACCCTGCACTCTACCACCTGTAGAGCGGCATCAATCGTCCACTCCAACGGTGATACAACTACCACATCTAGCAGGTAGGCGCCCGTCAGATATCACGTCCAGCACCACCACACCCGAAGGTGCCCAAAGTTGACTAGTCAATATCCATACCCTAACCCATGTCTGGAGGGTACTGCCTATTGTATGGTCCAAGACTGAATTCCTCTCTAAGGCCATAGCCTCTGGGTCGACAATAACCATGCAAAACTCAACTCCAAGACTAGAACAACATGGTATCACCATGATCAACGAAAATAACATCACCATCGTAGGAATAGGATAAGGACATGGTCAACATGATAGCAACAAGACATTATGCATAAAATAATTAATTTAATGGACCATATAACTAACATGACACAACATGATAAAAAATTAACATAAGTAAGTGTCAATAAAATTTAGCGCATGCAATAATTTATATGACATGCCCAATAATAATACACAACAAAGAGTTCAATTTTAAGAAGCAAAACAAACAATGGAATCTAGTAAATAAGCTTGAACAAATTTATGTATTAGCTTGCCCCAATAGCAAAATTTTCTGGATCCATGGAGGGAGCTTTTACCAGCATGCTTGAGAAGAATCATAGGTGATTCATGGCTAATCTATTGAATGAATGCTTTGATAATTGGAATCCAGTAATCATTATCATCTATGCAAATGCATCCACAATTGGAGAAGTCTAAACTTTTGTTAATTGCTTTCTGCAGAAAACAAGTCATTAGTAAAAACGAAATTGAAAAAGCTTAATATATTAGAATATATAGTTGCCATGAAAAAAATGATCCAAGTATACCTCAGAAAGTTCCTTGAACAGTGAAGTAACAGCCTCAATTTTGATCTCATGCTCTCCAACTGTAGATTCAACATTCCAGTCTATTTTGGGCATGGATGTAAATCCAAACCGGAGCTGATTATTGGGATGGGGTGTTATGCGTAAGCATATCGTCCCCCGAAATGATGAAACTCTGACTCTAAGCGATAGGGGAACCTTCACTACAAGAAAATTTTAATATATCGACGTATAAATTTCGACGTCGGCTAACGACGTCGAAATAATTTTTATCAAAAAAATTATAATATTAAAATTTTTGACGTCTGTTGTAGGCGTCGAAATTTTTTTTGACGGCTGACAGCAGACGTCGAAATGTTTCGACGCCAAACCGTCCGGCGTCGAAATATTTCGACGCCATATTTTCGACGTCGACGGTCCGACGTCGAAATATTTCTACGTTTCGATGCTAGGCAGTCCGACTTCGAAATATTTCGTATTTCGACGCCGGACTGCTCGGCGTCAAAACATAGTATTTCGACGCCCGACTGCCCGGCGTCGAAATATTTCGACGCCCAACATGGCGTCGAAATATGACGCGAGCTCGTGGGTGTGCGAGCCCGCGTCAATTTCCACCCGCGCGGGGCTTTGCCGAGCGGGAAATCGAGGCGGGATTTTTCCCGCCTCCGATTTCTTTTTGACGACGATCCCCCTCCCTGTAGTTCTCTCTTCGAAGCTCGACAGCCACTACGTGATGTTTGATCATGCGCGCGATTCCAAAGACGGGAGGGCGGCGACGAAAAAGCTTTATCTGCGACGGGAGGGCGGCGATGGGAGGGCGCGCGATTCCGTTACCTCAAGTTCTTTATCTGCGACGAAAAAGCTTCCTCCCCCTTGGCGTAGGCCGCGTACTCCAGGAACGTGATGGAGGTGCCTGATTACATCTGCAAGATGAGTTCGAGTTCGGATGTGATCTTGATTCATTTGCAATATATCCTACCTGAGTCGATGATCATTCCCCCGCTGCCGTCGTTTCTGATGGCAAAGGCTGAGCTTGGGATATCCAAACGGGTTGTTCCGATTGTGATTCCCTTGAGACTGATGTAGTAGAAGCTGGGTCGGAAGCTGTTGAGGAGTATCGGGGTGGACACTGTTGATGGAGGCGACGAAGAATTAGGGTTTGCGGAAGGGGGCAAAGAGCCGAGCAAAAGAGAGCCTTTTTTGGGTGAGCCGAAGGAAGTGAAACAGAAGGAGAATGTGAGAATCCCAAGCTGTGAAATGAGGGAGAGTTTTCCGCGTCCAAGGCCGACGAAGCCGGCCGCCTCGGAGAAGCCGACGCCGTTGTTCGAGCTGCCGCAGCCGAAGGCGATGCTGGCCACAGTACTACAATAAAACCAATTAATTAATTATAGTGTCAATTACTAAATTTAACTATTAATTTTATTTTAAAAATAAATAAATGACATATTGACGCCTGAGGAGGCGTCAATATGCTTAGCATATTGACGTCAAAGGTGTCAATACGTTGCGTCGAAATTTTGAATATTGACGTCTCGTTTCGACCGTACGCGGCGTCGAAATTTAAATATTGACGCCTCTTTTTTGACGGTAATAGACGTCGAATTTTAAATATTGACGCCTGCATAGACGTCAATATTTAAAATTAAGCGGAGGTTATTCGACACTCGTTTTCGACGAATTTACTGCCGTCAGTATTCAAATATTTACTTCTTTCGACGTCAGAATTTCTTTATAATTTGCCGTCAAAATTCCAACGATGTGTTGTAGTGCTTTAAATGGAAAAACCCACCTTTCAATATCATGATCACTACTTAAAGTTCCGAACGGAAAATTTTTGTTCAAGAACAAGAATGAATCAGGCAGCTACACACTTATTTTTCCATAGCAAAACAGATTACACCGGCCTTTCATGAACTCACTTTTAATCAACAGACCGCTAAATTTTCAGCAACCAAATTAAAATATACCATTTCTTTGCGTAACTTGAAGAGTAAACTCTTCAAAAGTTTTTGTTTTAATGAAAGGATAAAGCAGTAATACTCAATTGCTAAACTGTTTCTGCCTATTTAGTTCTTTTTGAAGAAAGGAAACTTATATATGTTAAGAGAGTTTAGAAATACAAGAAGATCGAAAGCATAAGTTCTCATTCCATCAAAAAGAAAAAAATGTAAAACTTGAGGGTTGAAAATTATGAGGTTGAGAGCACGCCGATGGAAAAAAAAAAAAAAAAATGTTAGGAAATTTAAGGTAATTTCTTGCAGGATCTACAAAACTCGAACCCGACGAGAAAAGCAGAAAACCAAATCTGATAATAATAATGCAAGAAAAAATAAAAGGCACAAGAGGATTAACGTGGTTCGGACTCGGCGGGGTGCCGATCCTACGTCCACAGGGAGAAGAGGAGACTACTTTATTAAATCCAGAAATGAACTTTTTACAATAAGAGTGCAATAATCTAAATCCCCTTCAGAATACAACAAACTATCTTAAATTAATTGAACTTGAAACTGGTACGGAGTAGAGGCACTGTCTCTGCAAGATCTGCCTTGAAACTGAACTCCTGCTGCTGTATGTCAGAAACTGAGAAGGGGCACTCCTTAGGAAAAGGGTCGTAGCGGCACTCTTAATTTTTTGGATCTTTGAAACTCTCATATGAGTGATTTTCTCTTGGTGTGGGATTAATTTGAACTGCATATTAGGCCCCTATTTATAATAGAGGGGGAGAGCCGATTCATGCCTACTTTAGTGGAGAAAAAATCTCCAAGGAATTTGCTGCTCCGTCTGATTTAATCGGATGACTGAAATGCTTCTTTTGACCAAAGAAACTTTCAAAATGCTTGGTGGCTTCACGTGATGCCTCCACCTTTTTCTCCCTTAGACTAGTCAAAAGCAATATTTGATTTTCACATCATCAATTTGAAAACTTCTGAAGTTATCATCAATTTGAAAACTTTTACGTGTGCCGCTGCAACATTGACATGAGTATCTTGAGAAGATGGTGGGCTGGGCTCCCAGGCCCATGATTATAAAATCATAGTTTATTTTGATCGAGTCCGATTCAACATGGTTCAATCAAATTGGCAAATTGGTTCAAGCATATCTTGATCAAATCAACTCCGATTTGGATTTGGTCGAACTCGTTGGATTCGGTTCGGACCCAATTTGAGTCAATCTCTAACAATTCCCCCTTTGATGAAAATTGGGGCCGATGCAATCCTAAAAAAAAATTGTTCTCCTCTCCCACAAGGCCCGTACAAGGCCTACGTCGAATAAGTGTTGAAGTGGACCGAGTCAGCTTCCTGCTTGACCTTAGGAACCCACATAGTCCTCCGAGTCTCCTCCTTCATTGTGTATCTCTGAGAAGGGATTTTCCTGAAAGCAAAATTTATACCTGACCTGGTGTCTGATTTTGCAGTGTTCACTACTAGAAATTAGGTCTTCAGCAACGGTCGCTCGAGCCGTTGCTATTTGCAACGGCATTCTTACGGCCGCCCAAGCCGTTGCAGATATTTGTATCTGCAACGGCGTTCTAACGGAAAATCGAGCCGTTGCGGATTATTTTAATTATCAGCAACGGCTTTCTGACGGAAAGGCGAGCCGTTGATGATATTTTAATTATCAGCAACGGCTTGCTAACGGACAAGTGAGCCGTTGCTGATGATAACTTATTAGCAACGACTTTCTAACGGGCGAGTGAGCCGTTGCTGATAAGTTTATATAGGGCACACTCTCGCGCCCGACCCTTCTTCCTCCCGCTACTGCCGCCGCCGCTCCTGCCGACGCCTCTCGCCGCCGCTGCCGCTGCTGCCGACGCCGACGACGCCGACGACGCCTCTTCCTCCTCCCACTGCTGCCGACGCCGACGACGCCTCTTCCACCTCCCGCTGCTGCCGACTTGTTCAGGTATGTTGATCGGCCGGCCGTCTCTTCCCTGCGGCTGGCGGGAATCAATCCGACCGAAACCCTATTTCTAGGGTTTTGGCCGACGGCCGGCGGCCGATGGCCGCCGTCGGACCTTCTACAGTGGCCGGATAGTGTGTCCGACCACTGTACGCCGGCGCCGGAGGGTGGACTCCGGCGCCGGAATTTATAATTATATATATTTTTTATTTTGTTTGATAATTGTTAATTAATTGTTTTATAATTGTTAATTAATTGTTTTATAATTGTTAATTAATTGTTTAGATTAATTATTTAATTTGTTAGATTAATTATTAGGGTTTAGATTAATTTCGGACGCACGCCGGAATCGTCCACTTCGGACGCGCGCCGGAATCGTCCAATTCGGACTCGCGCCGGAATCGTCCACTTTGGACGCGCGCCAGAATCGTCCAATTCGGACTCGTGCCGGAATCGTCCACTTCGGACGCACGCCGGAATCGTCCAATTCGGACTCACGCCGGAATCGTCCAATTCGGACTCGCGCCGGAATCATCCACTTCAGACACGCGCCGAAATCGTCCAATATGGACTCGAACTATCTCGAAACATTTAGAAAATAATCATCCATCCGACGAGTTGATATGTTTCACGTACGCATCGACGAATCAGATATGATTTAGCAAAACCTTAGATCCATTCGGGAATTGTATGTTCGTGTAAAAGAAGTATATGATCTTTTATACGACGTACAATTCTTGAATTGTCCCTGATTGGACAATTTGGGAATATAGTTATTTGTACTGCACTTACGTTTTTATTTTAATTGTTAACTAATTATTCTAAAATTTGGCAACATCTCTCTTGTTCTCCGATACGCGCCCAGATGATATGC
The DNA here is from genome assembly GCA_034359265.1 of Canna indica. Taxonomy (NCBI): domain Eukaryota; kingdom Viridiplantae; phylum Streptophyta; class Magnoliopsida; order Zingiberales; family Cannaceae; genus Canna; species Canna indica. The sequence continues at coordinate 17,590,742 of CP136897.1, forward strand.
GTATTTGGAGAACTGTAGGGAGATGCTGTCGAAATTTAGAATAATTAGTTAACAGTTAAAATAAAAACGTAAGTGCAGTACGAATAACATAAATCCCGAATGGAATAGGACAATCTCACCTAAAGACATTAACCAAAGAAATTGTCATTGATTGACAGAATCATGTCGGCTGATCGAAGTTGGATGTACCGACGTCTTGATCGTGGAGCTTTAACGAATGAGTTTTGATTAGGCGTAACGTACTTCCTAAATTTTGCCTATTCGAATCGGAATTTCATTAGCATGGGTGATCAAATCCGATGTCCGTGCCGCATTTGTTCAAATGGACGATATTTGGATCGGGAGACTGTCACTCTGCATCTATATACCAAAGGATTTGCACCAAGATATTTTCTATGGACTTGTCACGGGGAGTCACGCGAAGTCGGGACGTCGAGCAATCCTGTCATTCAGACATATGGTGAATCTTCCTCTGCTGGTGCTTCTTCATCCAGTCAATGTAATCCCTATAGAACTATGATACTTGATAGTCTTGGGGGTCAATTCCACCTGAATGATAATGTTGATCGGCCAGATCTTCAGACATCAGTCCCACCAGATACTACAGCGGTTGATATCACAGAAGTAGGGACTGCGGTAGAGATTGAATTACCGAATAAAGAAGCTGCAGAATTTTACGAGATGTTGAAAGCTGCCGATGAACCTTTGTATGAGAATTGTCCTAAATACACTAGGTTTTCAGCAATGACACAGCTCTTAAACATCAAGGCCGATTGTAATATCAGCGGAGTTGCGTATGATCGGATTGCTGGATTGATTAATGGAATGCTGCCTACTGATAACAAGTTTGAGCCTACTTTTTATAAGACTAAAAAACTAATGAGAAAATTGGGGCTTAGGTACGAAAAAATACACGCGTGCCAAAATAACTGTATTTTATATTATAAAGAAAATGTGCAGTTGGATAAATGCCCTGTATGTCAACACCCTCGTTACAAGGAGAAGAAATCGGTCCGACAGAAAAATATCCCGTTTAAGGTGCTTCGGTATTTTCCACTAACACCGAGGCTTCAAAGATTATTCATGTCGGAAAAGACAGCCCCCTACATGAGTTGGCATGCAAGAAGTCGTGATGATACAGTAATGACTCATCCATCTGACAGTGAAGCATGGAAACATTTGGATACATGTTATCCTTCATTTGCTATGGATACTAGAAATATCAGATTGGGATTGTGCACAGATGGTTTTAATCCGTTTGGACATTCTGCAACTCCTTATTCAGTTTGGCCAGTGCTGCTGACAGTTTATAATTTGCCACCGTCAATGTGCATGAAAGATGAATTTATTTATCTTTCGATGATTATTCCGGGTCCTAAGGGTCCGCGAAAAGAAATTGACATATTTCTCAGACCCTTGATAGATGAATTGAAAACATTGTGGACTGAGGGAGCTGTCACTTATGATTATCATCGGAAGCAAAACTTCAATTTAAAGGCCGCGGTCTTGTGGACAATCAATGATTTCCCGGCGTACGGCATGTTGTCGGGTTGGAGCACTCACGGCCGACTCTCTTGACCGTATTGTATGGAACACTCTAAATCAATCAGTCTTCAGAACGGACGAAAAATCTCATTCTTTGATTGTCATCGTCGATTCCTACCGGTTAATCACCAGTATCGAAGGAATCGTAATAAATTTACTAAGGGCAGAGTCGAAAGAGATGGACCACCACCGTTGTTGTCTGGTGAACAAATGTTAGCACGTGTTTCAGCACTTCCAGATATAGTATTTGGTCGCAATGAAAGAGTGTTAGGTTTTGGCCAAACACACAACTGGGTGAAAAAAAGTATCTTTTGGGAATTGCCCTATTGGAGTTCATTATTGATTCGACATAATTTAGATGTCATGCACATTGAAAAAAATGTGTTTGATAATATTTTCAACACTGTGATGGATATTTCTGGAAAAACTAAAGATAATGTCAAAGCCCGACATGATCTGAAAATACTTTGTAAAAGACCAGAGTTGGAGTTACAAGAGGTCAACGGACGATATCTGAAATCGAAGGCCCTATATGTGTTAAATAAACAACAGATCAAAGATGTTTGTCAATGGGTAAAAGAACTCAGATTACCTAATGGATATGCTTCAAACTTATCTCGATGTGTGAACGTCGATGATTGCAAAATATCAGGGATGAAGAGCCATGATTGTCATGTATTCATGCAGAGATTACTTCCGATCGCATTTCGAGATCTTCTACCTGATAATATTTGGGGTTCGTTGACTGAATTAAGTATGTTTTGTAGAAGCATCTGTGCAAATGTCCTTCGAGTCGAAGATATGTCTACACTTGAAAATAATATTGTTGAAATCATATGCAAGCTGGAGCAGTTTTTCCCTCCTGCATTTTTTGACTCGATGGAGCATCTACCGATACATTTGGCATACGAGGCACGAGTTGGTGGCCTCGTCCAATATCGTTGGATGTACTTATTTGAAAGATACATGAATCGTCTGAAGAAAAAAGTAAAGAACACCGCAGCTGTTGAAGGATCAATATCTGAATCGTATATCATTCAAGAAATTTCAACATTCTGCTCATTTTACTTTGAATCGACAGTACAGACAAGATTTGATCGTCTTCCACGTAACGACGACGGGGGTGTTCGACATTCAGATGGACGTTTAAATATATTTTGTCACTCTGGTCGTGCTTTTGGTTCTCGTCCATCTCGACACTTAAGCGATGAAGAGTATCATTTGGCACACTTGTATGTATTACTCAATTGTCCAGAGATTGAACAATTCATTGAAATATTTGACATTGAGATGGTGCAAAAATACTCTATTCACAACGATCAAGAATTGGAGAGATTACGGAATCGTGATTTCCCTACTTGGATTCAGACTTACAGCAAAGATCACAGAGCTGAAATAGATGAAAGAATATTTGAGTTTGTTAGTGGACCGTCGCGACTTGTGTCGTGCTATAACGGATATTTTGTTAACGGGTATAAATTTCACACGGTTGAATATTCATTTACAAAGAAGACGATGAATGCTGGGGTCTGCGTGAAAGGGACAACCTATGTTGAATGTGATATGGATTTTTATGGACTGGTGGAAGAAGTGATAGAGTTACACTACTTCGGCTTGAAATCAGTGATCCTATTTAGATGTCATTGGTTTGATACAACAGAAAGGGGCATGAAAGTTCATCCAAAATACAAACTTGTTGAGGTTAATTACAAATCGAAATTGGCAGCAAATGAGCCTTTTATATTGGCATCACAAGCCGAACAAGTATATTACGCGAAGTATCCGGCTCGAAATAAAGATAGAGCAGATTGGCGTGTAGTCTGTAAGACAAAAGGTAGAGGAAAAATTGATCCGATAGTAGGAGAAAATGATCCTCCTGGTTTCTATCAAGAAGATGATCTTCCTGCTGTGGATCGTATTATTCCAATACTCGAGGATGCAGACACAACGTCAATTCAATTAGAAGTTGAATATGCTGATGATGACGATCATGAAATTGAGGAAGCTGGAGATGAAGAAGATGAAGAAGAGGAAGAAGAAGAAGAAGAAGAAGAAGAAGAATTCGAAGACTATTATTCAGATGATGAGGAATAATTGTAAAGTATATATTTTATTAAATATATCTCTACTATTTATACAATAATCTGATTATATGTCTGTTCGACAGATATGTCTGGTCGTGGTTATCGACGCAGGAGAGCTTCGGAGTCTCCGATCGGTGAGACTCCAGTACTTACTCATGCTGCTGATCCTCCTATTGCTGATCCTCATGAGGATGATAGTGCCGAGGCTAGTACATCCAGACGCAGGCGGCCACGCGGGCCGAACAGGTGGCAGCCTCCACCAGCCACAGAGTCACGTAGATTGATTAGCGTGATTGAGGAGCGGTAATATATCATGAATTATGAATCATTACAAATTCATTATATCATAATATAATTTTAAAATTTATTTTTGTTGTGCAGGTTCGAGCAAGAAGAAGTGCCGAGGAGCATTTCTTCTACTATTCGACGATACATGCACGGGGCATGACCTACGTGGTCTCACGTGCCTAGCGAGCACGTCGACATGTTATGGCGCGAGTTTGAGGCACGTATTTTTTTTTTTTACATGCATGATGATATATTAATATTGGTACTGATATTATTATTTTGCAGGCTCGCTATACATGGGCCGAGGACCAGAGGCCCTTCATTTACGCTGCCTGGGAGGCTATTTCCCGGGCAAGGTACAACGGGCAGCTGGGGCAGGCTCGACCCCAAGCGATGGCCCGAGCTGGGACCACTAACATCGCGGAGAGTCAGGGATACGACCCCGGTTTGATTACTCTGGATATATGGGACCAGCTCGTGGGGATATGGTCGACGGATCGATGGCAGGAGGTTTCTCGAAATACGGCTAGAAATCGCATGTCGGGGGGAGCAGCGCGTCACACCGGCGGCTTTGTTGCATTTGCAGTGCACGCGAACCGTATGGTAAGTATATCTTTTAATTATATATTTTATTTGTTACTATGTGTACTAATTAATGTATTTATTTTGTAAATGTAGACGACGGTGTCGGATGACGGGAGTGTTCAGCGACCCTCCCCGATGGCGGTGTTTGAGCGGACTCACCGTCGAGCACATGGGACGGGGGAGTACATCGACAACCGCGCTGCACACATTATGGTAATTATATATTTATTTAAATTATTCATTATATATTTATAATTTAAGTTTTATGATAAATATTAAACAAAAAATCAAACTCGAGTAGGAGACGTACAGCCAGAGGGTGGTGCAGCGCGGGGGTACCCCCGAGGACTTTGACGCAGCATCGTGGGTCGAGGCCGCAGGTGGCTGGGACCATGGCCGCGTATATGGCTTCGCAGATAGTGGTCATGCGCGAGCCGTGCTAGGGCCACTTGGGGCACCGACCCCTCCGGTCGCTGGTGAGCGGCCGTCCACCTCTAGATCCAGTTATGATCATAGTAGCAGAATAAGGACTCTAGAGGACACAGTCGCGCGTCAGACTGAGATAATGGAGCGCCAGAGTCAGATGATGGCGGATATACAAGCTATGATACACAACATGTCAGGTCATCCTGAAGCAGGCATCTCTTCGGCATCATCTAATCCATCGTCCTCGAGTCAGTCCACGCCGGTGTACACTCAAGCACTCCAGACCCCGCCATATGATCCAGACCATCCTCCATCGTGATCGTGAGATTTTTTGTTTGGATATTGAACTTGTTACTGAGATATTGAACTTGTTTAACTTATTTTGTTTGGATATTGATACTTCAATTTTGCATTTGAATTGTTTTTATACTATCGTGGATAATTATCAATATAAATATAATTGTTTTGATGTATATCTTGGTGTGTTTGTGATGTGTGAATGAATGTGTGTATGAGGGTATGAGTGTGTGAGTTATGTATCAGATAATGTATCAATGGAAATTTGAAATTTGAAATTTTTCTGTTCCCAGGTATGCGTCATCAGCAACGGCTTTCTCACGGCCGTCCGTGGGAAAGCCGTTGCTAAAAGTGTATCGAAAGCCGTTGCTGATGACCTACAGCAACGGCTTAGCGACGGGGTTTTACTAACGGCGTTGCTACGGACTCAGCGGCCGTTGCTATTAATGTTATCAGCAACGGCTCCGGGTCTGTGGCAAAACCGTTGCTGATAATGTTTTTAGCGACGGCCCGAGCGGCCGTTGCTGATAATGTTTTGAGCGACGGCCCGAGCGGCCGTTGCTGATCCGTTGCTAAGTCATCAGCAACGCGACTTTCTGTCACGGCTCTATTGCAACGGCGCGGCCGTTGCTGATGACCATTTTTCTAGTAGTGGTTTTGCCTCGGAATCTGAACTATTTCACGAAAGATGGATTCGTCCACCTTGTACAAATTATTCGACGTCCTTAGAGCCTTCAGTACTATCGTGGCTCCATCCTGTACCTCCAAGACTCCTCCTGCAGAGGATGTCGTATAGCCCCTAGTGTTAAGAACTCTAAGAGACACTAGATTCCTTCCTAGCTTCGGGATATGACGAACATTTGCTAGGATCTTTGTCGAACCATCATGCAATTTTAATTTCACTATTCCGAATCCGATAACTTTGCAAGGAATGTTGTTGCCGACACGAACTACTCCACCATTGGTGCGCCGATAATCCACAAAGGCCGTCCGGTGTGGAGTCATGTGATAGGAACACCTAGAATCCAGGAACCACTCATTAATGCTACTGGTGGTTGATCTGTTCGCCTGCTGACTTGGATTGCATGTTGCATGATCAGACATATCAGAAGAAGATGAAGAGGAATTTTGACTTGAGGTGTGTTGTCGCCGACGAGGCTATCGTTGCCCACGGCGTGTCTTAGCAGTACGTGTGCCATCTGTCACGACTAGTACCTCAACTTTCTCAAAATCTGCATAAGAGGCCTCCACATGTGCGTCTTGACCCTTATTTTGCTGCTGTAACTTTTTCTTAAGATTGCGACATTCTGACTTGATGTGACCTCGTTTCTTGCAGTAATAACAAGTGACATTTGATTTGTTACCTCCTCTTGCTTCATTAGAGTAGAGAGCTTCTCCTTTCCCTCCACCAGATGAATTTGCTGTAAGATGTGTGTCCATGAGCTCCTTAGACACAAGAGCAGTGATTACCTGTTCTGGAGTAATAGTAGTCTTTCCAAAAAGCATTATTTCACGAAAATTTTTAAAAGAAGTAGGAAGTGAATATAAAAGGAATAAAGCCTTATCTTCCTCTTCAATTTTGACATCCATATTCTCCAGGTCCATGATGATTATCTGAAAAGTATTGATATGCTCTTTGACTGATGTGCCTTCTGCAATACGTAGGAAATGGAGCTTCTGCTTCAAAGTCATTTTACCGGTGAGAGTTTTGTCCTGATAGAAGGATGCGAGCTTGTCCCAAATACCTTTAACTGTCTTTTGGGATGCAATTTCTCGAAGTGCTTCATTTGACAAGCTTAGGTACAAAACTGCAATTGTCTTTTGCTCCTTATATTCTTTCTCCTCCTCGGTCCCCTACATCTTATCCTTACCAAGAATAGCATCATGTATTTTCTCCATAGTTAAGATCGCTTTCATCTTCATTGACCAAAGTGCATAGTTGATATTGCGATCTAACTTCTCAATATCAAATTTGGTGCTCGCCATGGTTGGGGAAGTAGGCTCTGATACTAATTGTTAGGAAATTTAAGGTAATTTCCTGCAGGATCTACAAAATTCGAACCCGGCGAGAAAAGCGGAAAATCAAATCTGATAATAATAATGCAAGAAAAAATAAAAGACACAAGAGGATTAACGTGGTTCGGACTCGGCGGGGTGCCGATCCTACATCCACAGGGAGAAGAAGAGACTGCTTTATTAAATCCAGAAATGAACTTTTTACAATAAGAGTGCAATAATTTAAATCCCCTTCAAAATACAGCAAACTATCTTAAATTAATTGAACCTGAAACTGGTATGGAGTAGAGACACTGTCTCTGCAAGATCTGCCTTGAAACTGAACTCCTGCTACTGTATGTCAGAAACTGAGAAGGGGCACTCCTTAGGAAAATGATCGTAGCGGCACTCTTAATTTTTTGAATCTTTGAAACTCTCATATGAGGGATTTTCTCTTGGTGTGGGATTAATTTGAACTACATATTAGGCTCCTATTTATAATAGAGGGGGAGAGCCAATTCATGCCTATTTTAGTGGAGAAAAAATCTCCAAGGAATTTGCTGCTCCGTCTGATTTAATCGGATGTCTGAAATGCTTCTTTTGACCAAAGAAACTTTCAAAATGCTTGGTGGCTTCACGTGATGCCTCCATCTTTTTCTCCATTTGACTAGTCAAAAACAATATTTGATTTTCACATCATCGATTTGAAAACTTCTGAAGTTATCATCAATTTGAAAACTTTTACGTGTGCCGCTACAACATTGACATGGGTATCTTGAGAAGATGGTAGGCTGGGCTCCCAGGTCCATGATTATAAAATTATAGTTTATTTTGATCGAGTCCGGTTCAACATGATTCAATCAAATTGATAAATTGGTTCAAATATATTTTGATCAAATCAACTCCGATTTGAATTTGATCGAACTTGTTGGATTCGATTCGGATCCAATTTAAGTCAATCTCTAGCAAAAAAGATAAGCAAAAAGAAAAATGTAAATTCACCTGCACAACTTGATCAGCAACAAAGGTTGTGATGGCTTTCCACGTAGACAACCCAAAGTTTTTCCCAGTAGTTAGCTTACATTCATCTGTAAAGTGACAAAATTTATGTTAATAGGCAACTAAACATGCATGGAAAAGATACTAAATTAAAAAAAAATCTATTATTTCCGCATAATTATTATGTATTTTAATTTTCTTTCTACTTTCTAATACAACAAATGCATTTACTCGCAAGATCGATCTAAAATTTGCGAGTAATCTTCAAAAGTTATCAAAATTAAGATAAAATATTTAGGGTACGGTTCTACTCAAAGATGAATAATTTAGGCTAAAACATATCTAACTAATCCGGGAGAATTAATAATAAGTGAATGCCTAAAAAAGCATATTGTCTAAAACTGATTTCATTAAAGTAAGGGAAGAATAATCCAACGGTTTTAGTTTCAAATTTTATTTTCTAAATCTTCGGTTTTTGGTTTCGATTTTGATTTTGATTTTGATTTCGGTCAGCTTCGTTATCCCTCCATTAACGTCGTTATCCATCCACTTACAAAAACCGAAATCGAAAATCAAAAAATTAGAAAATAAAAACTGAAACCAAAATTGACGGATTGGTTAATCAAAAAATTCGGTTCGGTTTCGAATTGATTTTTCGATTAACTGAATTTTTGATTATTTTGCTTACCCCTACGTTGCATCTTATGTGTCGCTTGCGTGACAGGTTGCTCTCTGCATGTGTGCCACGTGTAAAGTCAATATTTCAGTAAGCATTCATGACATCTTCGTTAAGTTTCACCTAACAGAAGTTAGTTTGTGTGTCATTTTTGTAGCATTTTCAATAACCTCGGGGGTATTTTAGCTCCAAAACAAATGTTAGAAATATTTTAGTACTCGTGAAAAAAACATTAGGGGCATTTTAGTATCCGTAAAAAAATATCTTGGTCTGCATGCGCGCCATGTGTCTACGTCATCAGTCCCAGTCATCAGTCATGTCAGCTCCGTTATCCCTCCATTAACGTTGTTTACCTATAGGATTATTTTTGTACCCAATTTTATAATATAGGGGTATTTTTATTCAAAAAAATTTTAGGAGTATTTTAGTATCCGTGAGAAAATATTAAGAGTATTTTTATATTTTTTTCCAAGATAAAAAAACCGTCTTTTTTGGCACTACTGCGAAGAAGCCGACGAATCCACGGCATGCAGTCCACACTAGTTGCATCAAGAAGCCAATAAATCCCCAGCATGCAGTCCCACACTAGTTGCATCGAGAAGGCCACATAAAGGAAGGACTGAGACAACAGATAGACTTGAGGCCATGAACATCGTGTTAGCATGCACACCAGTTCTCTCCATACAACACTCCGCAGGCATGTCACTGCGGCTGGAGCAGAGCAAATTGAGGTGTCATTGCTCCCTTCACACAAGGAGACCGCAGCAATCGTGGCAACTTAAGGGACTGCCACTGCAATGCGTGATTTTTTGAAGTATTTTTCATCTCATGTGTTACTATAAAAATAAATTAGAATTTTGACATCATTTTAAAAAAACTATTGGTCCGACTGCTCTAAATGGGTCTAAATCACAGTTAAAAATGGAGAGAACACATGATAAGTGTCATAGGTGTTGGAATTATAATTCTAGCTCTTTTAAATATTATAATATTATTATAAACCGAAATTACATGGATTGATCCTTTTGGGATAAGTAATTCAACTGACGGAAATAAAATCGATCACTATTTAGACTATTTAGTCAACGATGCTATTTATTAAAAATTCTAGGTCAAATTGGTCACAAATTTTGTGATGGAACCATCTTGTGTCGAATTTTCCATCACAAGTCTGTCACTGTTTTGGAAAGAAGAAAGTTCATTTTCGACCGTCATAAATCCGACACAAAATTTCCGTCACTAATGCTTGCTTTTCTTGTAGTGTTCATTCGTTGATATATTTTTTATAAAGGAGCTATCTACCATTAATTAGGTTTTAGTAGTAAATATTTATATAGTAAATTAATCTAAATAAAACCAAAGAATAGAAGTAATATTTCTTTTAGTAAATATCTATGTAAGTAAATTTTATATGAATTTAATCTATATAATTCTGAAACTCTTAATAAAAAGATCTGACACTGTTTCATATGCCTTCTAATCTGAATGGGATAAAGTCAATTGGTTTTCCTATGTATCTTATTTTTCCCTTCTATACCCAACTTGTATTTCTCAAATCTCCTAATAAATAATTTTTTTTCTCTTTTCAAAAAAAAAATCTGAATGGGATAAAAAAATAAGAATGAATCAGATTGGGTACCTAATTAGGTACTAGTTCAGGAAATATGTAAATAAATATTTTGTTCTAGGCATAACTTTTAGGACATTTTAATTGAATGCTAAAGTGCTCTACCAACAAAGTCCAAGTACCAATTATCATATATAAATCAGGATGAAGCATGACTAGATATAGTGAAAGTTCAAACCTATTACTGCCAGCATGGACCAGAATTTGGTGTTTATAACCAAATTCCAGAATAAAATTTTAGGTTTGACAATCTGAACCATTCATTTGAAGACCAATTTTCTTACTGTGGGATTTCAGTCAATTTCTTATGGTAGTTTTTTTTTTCTCCATTAAATCAACTTTCGTCATTCTTATACATCTATTTACTTCTGCTGCAGAAAACTCATTGCAGCATGAACTAATCCAATGAAAAGCTAATTAATCACCCCCCCCCCTCCCTTAATGAAAACAAATGACCGAACATTTTGGTCAAATTAAATGTCAAGTCTCACCAATGTTCAAAATTTTCAACAAAAAGTTCATTTTTGTGAGCTACTACTAGTTGTTGTTTGGCAACCAAAAATGTTGTTCATCTTCACTTTCTCACACTTCTTCAAAGATGCACCCATCATCTTCTTCAGAACTTTGAAGCTCTTCTTCTTTTCTGTAATCCTGTCCTCTTCAGTTTGGGTCACTGCTGCCTTCTTCCTCGCCACCGTTTCAACTGGAGTGCATGGTCCTTCAGATATTTGCACCTCTGAATCCTCAGTCATATTTGTTTCATCAAAAAAAATGTTTGGAGTGCTCGAAGTTTGAATTGATGAAATGGAACTTGGAGTGTTTGCGCTTGATGCATTATGCTCCGAAACTCTATGCTCTAACTCCTCCAGTAGCACATCCATGGATAATTCTTGGCCCAGTTCAGGTGTGTTCTTGCGGACCTCTGTGACATCCACAAATGCTTCTTGGCTGATCCATTGAAATGGTGCTTTGGCCACTGGAATCCAGTCATCCTTGTCATCCAACATCCATGGTGTGCAAATGTATTCACAGTTGGGAAATACTAAACTTTTGCGAATCGCATTCTACAAAATGGATTAAGAAATTACAATTAAAGAAGAAGTTTTTTCAAGAATAAAATGATGCTAATGTACCTCAAAAAGTTTCTTGAACAGCAAAGTAATAGCCCCATTGCTGATTCTCTGGTTTCCAATTGTGGGTACAAACTTCCAGTCTATTTCAGGCATGGAATTGAATCCAAACCACAGCTGATCAGAAGGTGGGGGCTTCATGTGTAAGCTCAATGTCGCACGAAGAGATGAAACCCTAACTCTAAGTGACAGGGGAACCTTCAAATAAAAAAAGACAACAATTTTATATTACAATTTCCATTTAAAGTTCAGAAATAGTAGTTTATATCACAAGACTAATTAAATTGTAAATGCACCTGCAAGACGTGGTCAGAAACAGTAGTTTTGATGGTCTTCCATGTTGACAACCAAACATTTCTCCAAGTAGCGCTCTCCAAGTGCTGAAGTTCATCTGAATAGTAGCCATCTAAACCAAGTGTTAAAATTATATTGAATTAGTAAAAGGTGCTAATTCGGTATAATAATGGTATAGTTTCTTCTCTATCTGCTGGGTAATTTAAGTAGTAAATTTTAAACTCAGCCAAAAAAATAAATGTTCAGGTACAAGTTCTTTTAAGTAAAGCAACACTTAATACTGTGAAATATTCATAGTGATATAATCTTATGGCCTAGAAAAAATTAAATCTGGTTGCAACATTTTATCAGATAATGAAGCACATTACATTAATACTGTAGAGCAACACTTATGCTTATTTTTTGTAAAATTTAGGTGACATTTACACAGAATTCAACCCTTGGGAACATATAAGAATTGAAGTTTCAAAGAAAGTCATAATAGATTAAGTGAAATCATACAACTGCTAAGGTTTCAAGTTGTGGATTTTGAAGAAATGAGAGAAAGCAGTTGAAGAGACAGAGAAGGAAACCATACAATATGCATGTCTTGTTTCCATTCTCACCTGAATCATCTAAGGTTGTCATTTGTTCTATGCCAGAGTTCATGTCTGAATTTCTATCATTATTGTTTTCTTTGCATCCTAATGGGCAAACTTCGAACGCAAATGATAACCCGCCAGAGTATTCAACATCAATCTCAGCTGTCAGTACTTCAGTCATGTCCTTGTTTACAACCTTTAATCTGCGAACAAAAGGTGGAATATCTCCAACATCCAGACAAGCACATTCCACTCTACCAAAAAAGCTAGGGAATCTCACATTTGATAAGGTCCTCTATTCAAACCATAAAAACATGATAAGTTCAGACATGATTGAAAGAATGAAAAATAAACAAATTAAAGATCACATCATTATACCTCAATTTGTGCCTTCAAATAATTGCTAACCTCTGTACTTCTTCTGACATCAAAAAACAATCTTGAAATGATCAAATTTAGAAAGAAGGCACTTTCATCATGGACTTGATCATCACCGTAAGCTAAATTAGGATGGACAAGATGCTGAACTTTGCTAGTAGAAGGGGGCACTGGATCAGATCGAACAATGTCTTGCGGGGAACCACACAAAGACTTCTCAATATATGAAGCATAGGGGGACTCATTCATCAGCATTACACCAGTAGGCCTCTCATCTGATTTTTTCCTTCCATGAGATGGTGCCTTCCCACTCTTAGGCACCCCTTTAGCAAATGTGTTTAACAAATTGCGCATTAGTGCAGGTTTGTGATACTTCGTTGCTTGGTCCGAAACAAAGGAATTTATTTCCAGTGGCTTCTGAAGTGAAAAATGATCCAGCAAAGATGCTGTGTATCTCTGGAAATCTTTGTGTAAGTCTGCATAATTCTTTATTTTCTGCTTCTCAGGGCAAGAGGCTAATTGAAGTGCCTTACACCATGATTCTTTCTCCCAAGATGTATCGAGATAGATGTAACATATCTTGCTTCCCTCCAAAATGGCTTCTCTCTTGCTCTCCAATTTGATTGGAAACCTATTAGCCCTGAAGAAGTGAAGAAAATTAATCTACTTTCTTCAAAAATGTGGGATTCAATTCAGAAAGCAATGACTCAGGTGCAAAGTTTACTGAATCATGTTACGTTTTATTCTCAGGAAAATAATCATAAAAAATTAGAAGAAACGCATGTCAAAGTATAAGTTCCAAAGTTTTATCGATGTGTTAAATAGGTCATATTTCAACATAGATGTCAAAATTTGCAGAAAAAACAAATTGATGAAATCACTAAAAAGTGAAAACTAGGATGTAACTCACCACTTCCCTGCAGCTAAATCTGAAGAAGAGACAGCCAGTACAACACAATCCAAAAGCTTGATCATCGTCTTGGAAGAATCATGATCAGGATCAGTCAATATCAACTTGTGATTCCTAACTTTTGCATGCTTCAAAACTGGACAAACCTCCACAATTTTTATCTCAGTACCATCTCTCTTATCCTCCTCGACCTCACTTGCTTGCGTTTCACTAGCATCAAGTCCTGGAACTTTTGCTGATTCTAACACCCAAATTATTCCCTGGTTTCCACAGACAATAAATCAAATTCATTCATCACCAAAGGGGAACCCAGGATTTTCAAGATTTAATTGAATGAGATGGTTCAACAACCAATGACCAAGAATCAATCTTGAATTCAGATCTAGGTCTAACTGAACTCTAAGGATCAAATTGATTATACTGATGGAATCCAATCACAAATAATTAAATTAATGAAAATTAATAAAATCTGGATCAATCACGACTAATTAACTAAAAATATTGACTAGATCAATTGAAAATAAAGTTAGTGATATACACCACTGACATGCATATATTTCCATTGCTGACAGATAAGCAAGATCGAAAGAGAGGAATAAAGTATTCAATTGATTGAATCCAAATCTAATGAAAGAAATTCATTTATTTTTGAGTTTTTGTAAATAAAATCAAAGTAATTAAAGATTGCTATCAATCAATCAAAGTAATTTCGATTCCCCTTGAGTGCATTAAAGAAAGAACCGAAATATACTAATCGGAATCTGGCTATCAATCAAGAAGCAGAAACTTTGAAGCAAATGTGCGAAGAAGAAATGCACCTGCTTGTTGCATTCAAGGATAGGCGAGCGGTCATCGTCGTCGGAATCAAGGCAAAAGCTGAAGGGCTTTGGAGGAAGCGGCGGCGGCGGCGGCGCTTGAGCTCGTCCATGGCGGCGGCCGGAGAACCAGAAGTAGAAGAAGGCAGAAAAGAGAAGCTCGACAGCAAGGAGAACAATGGCGCCTACGAAGACTCCAAGAATGAGCGTGTTGCTCATTGCGAAACAAAGTATAGAAGAAAAGAAGATGATGATGATGACAGCGAAGACGAAGACTGAAGAAGAAGAAGCAGAATGAGTACGTTTTTTCCGTTCGATTTTCGCGACGGCATTGGAGTAAAGTGAAAAAATATAAGAAGCAAAAAAGAATTTTGAAGAAAGGTGAATCTGGGCCGCCCACGTTAGTGCGCCTTTAAATCTAAGCCATTCACCTCATAGAATAAAAAATGTTATTTAAAAGTAAGTGGATGGCCTAGATTTACATGTGGATAAAACGTAGGGCCAAGATGCACCCTCCATGACCACTACGAAGATTTTTTTTTCTTTTATAAATCCACGACAAGGCAAAAAATAAGACTAGAAGCGTAAATCAACCAATAATTTTCGTTTATTTATTAAATAAATATGGATGAACAAAAAAAATGTAGGTTCATTTTTTAAGCGAGTCGAGCTTGAATATATGTGAGCTCTCATTTTGTATTCACGAATAGACTAGGCTTAATGTTCATAAACAAAATCATTTTAAGTATTCATTCATAGCTCGTTCCTTATATATTTATACTTTCAATTAACCAACTTTAATTCTTTCTCATCAACTTGATGAATGCACATCTAAAAGCTAGTTTAAAAAATTGTCAGTAACCCGTTTAAGAGCTTGATTAAATTTATTGAGATTGAACAACCTAAAACTTAAAACTCAAATGTGTGGCCTAATTAGGATGCATATTAGAAAAATATTTGTATTTATTTGATAAAGGGATATTAAAATTATGTTTAATTTAAATTTAGATAGTTTCTAAATTACATTCAAGCTAATAGAGAACTAAATATTTGCCCATGTTATAATCATGCTATCTTCTCCATGTTACGTATTAATTTATTAGCGAAAGAACAACTAAGTCTTAATCTCATACATATTGATTTACTAGTATACAATTTAATTTCTTAAGAGAAGGGTGCGAGAAAGAAGACATAAAGATTAGTTCTATTGCAAATAAACAATGAAGGTAAGCCTTTTCCAAGATTAGAGAAGGAGTTTGCATGGGTACCGAGTAAGTCTTTTCCAAAATTAGAGAAGGGGTGTAAATAAATGAATTGACTCTCCTAATCATAATTGCATGATCACTTGCACATGTCTATTCCTCGACTTGTAAATGAATGATAATTTTTTTTAGAAAAGAAACTTGTATTCATCAGTAGTTGTGAGAAATACAAGTATAGGAAGCAAGAGAGAGGAAGGCCCTAATTAACTAAAGAATTTACACTAGCAAATTGGAATCATTTTTTCCCTCAACATATTGGGTAGTATTGCTCCTTCAATAGCTAGTTCGGTGTAAGTGCGGTTTTGATCTTCAAAACATGTGTTGTTTTGCTAATGCGAAATTTCTCATTCTAGATCATGATGAGTATGAATAGTCAAGTGTTCCAATATATCAGGGTATATACCTTAGGCGAAATGACCGGAGGTTTACAAATATTAAGCATCATCATGTTCCATCCAAGATTTGTGTAATTATTGCATCTTTGGAATAGGTGAGGTGATGGTGTGTTTCATTGTCTCTTTTTTGAGAGCGAGCAAGCCGGGTCAATTTACACGGTTCCTATAATGAGTCTATCTTTTGTCAATGACATTTGACGTAAGGCTATCCAATTTATTACTAATATAGCTTCGGGGCAAGAACTATTCCACACACATGGTGCTAGCTGTAGGATCTTCGACTCCTCGGAAATTAAGCAGCTTATAGAACGAAATGGTGGAGAATTTACCATTTGGAGTCCATTTCCATGTGAAGGAATCTTCTCTTGCCCGGAGTAGGTACTATGTGAAAGGAATAATGCCCTTGATAAGATAATCTTTTCATCATATGTTGCATCTTTATTCATAAAGATTGTGATGAACCCCATGAATCCGAGCAAATGACACTACTAGAAAAATGGGCATCAGCAACGGCCGAGCCGTTGTAATGGAGCCGTGGCAGAAAATCGCGTTGCTGATAACTTAGCAACGGATCCGCAACGGCCGCTCGGGCCGTTGCTAACAATATTATCAGCAACGGTTTTGCCACGGACCCGGAGCCGTTGCTGATAATATTAATAGCAACGGTCGCTGAGTCCGTAGCAACGCCGTTAGTAAAATCCCGTCGCTAAGTCGTTGCTGTAGGTCATCAGCAACGGCTTTCGATACACTTTTAGCAACGGCTTTCCCACGGACGACCGTGGGAAAGCCGTTGCTGATGATGTGAACCTGGTAACGAAAAAATTTCAAAATTTAAATTTCCATTGATACATTATCTGATACATAACTCACACATCCATACACTCATACACATATTCATTCACACATCACAAATACACCAAGATATACATCAAAATAATTATATTTATATTGATAATTATCCACGATAGTATAAAAACTATTCAAATGCAAAATTGAAGTATCAATATTCAAACAAAATAAATTAAACAAGTCCAATATCTCAGTAACAAAGTCAATATAAAAAAAATCTCACGATGACGATGGAGGATGATCTGCATCATATGGCGGGGTCTGGAGTGCTTGAGTGTACACCGGCGTGGACTTACTCGAGGACGATGGATTAGATGATGCCGAAGAGATGCCTGCTTCGGGATGACTTGACATATTGTGTAGCATAGCTTGTATATCCGCCATCATCTGACTCTGGCGCTCCATTATCTCAGTCTGACGCGCGACCGTGTCTTCTAGAGTCCTTATTCTGCTACTATGATCATAACTTGATCTAGAGGTGGACGGCCGCTCACCAGCGACCGGAGGGGTCGGTGCCCCAAGTGGCCCTAGTACGGCTCGCGCATGACCACTATCTGCGAATCCATATACGCGGCCATGGTCCCAGCCACCTGCGGCCTCGACCCACGTTGCTGCGTTAAAGTCCTCGGGGGTACCCCCGCGCTGCACCACCGTCTGGCTGTAGGTCTCCTACTCGAGTTTGATTTTTTGTTTAATATTTATCATAAAACTTAAATTATAAATATATAATGAATAATTTAAACAAATATATAGTTACCATAATGTATGCAACGCGGTTGTCGATGTACTCCCCCGTCCCATGTGCTCGACGGTGAGTCCGCTCAAACACCGCCATCGGGGAGGGTCGTTGGACAATCCCGTCATCCGACACCGTCGTCTACATTTACAAAACAAATACATTAATTAGTACACATAGTAACAAATAATATATATAATTAAAAGATATACTTACAATACGGTTCGCGTGCACTACAAATGCAACAGAGCCACTGGTGTGACGCGCTGCTCCCCCCGACATGCGATTTCTAGCCGCATTCCGAGAAACCTCCTGCCATCGATCCGTCGACCATATTCCCATGAGCTGGTCCCATATATCCGGAGTAATCCAATCGGGGCCGTATCCCCGAGTCTCCGCGATGTTAGTGGTCCCAGCTCGGGCCATCGCCTGGGACCGAGCCTGCCCCAGCTGCCTGTTGTACCTTGCCCGAAAAATAGCCTCACAGGCAGCGTAAATGAAGGGCCTTTGGTCCTCGGCCCATGTATAGCGAGCCTGTAAAATAATAATATCAGTAGCAATATTAATCATCATGCATGTAAAAAAAAAATAATACGTGCCTCAAACTCGCGCCATAACATGTCGACGTGCTCGCTAGGCACGTGAGACCACGTAGGCCATGCCCCGTGCATGTATCGTCGAATAGTAGAAGAAATGCTCCTCGACACTTCTTCTTGCTCGAACCTGCACAACAAAAATAAATTTTAATATTATATTATGATATAATGAATTTGTAATGATTCATAATTCATGATATATTACCGCTCCCCAATCACACTAATCAATCTACGTGACTTTGTGGCTGGTGGAGGCTGTCACTTGTTCGACCCGCGTGGTCGCCTGCGTCTGGATGTACTAGGCTCGGCAGTATCATCGGCATGAGGATCAGTAACAGGAGGATCAGCAGCATGAGTAAGTGTTGGAGTCTCACCGATCGGAGACTCCGAAGCTCTCCTGCGTCGATAACCACGACCAGACATATCTGTCGAACAGACATATAATCAGATTATATATTGTATAAATAGTAGAGATATATTTAATAAAATATATATTTTACAATTATTCCTCATCATCTGAATAATAGTCTTCGAATTCTTCCTCTTCTTCCTCTTCTTCATCTTCTTCATCTTCTTCATCTCCAGCTTCCTCAATTTCATGATCGTCATCATCAGCATATTCAACTTCTAATTGAATTGACGTTGTGTCTGCATCCTCGAGTATTGGAATAATACGATCTACAGCAGGAGGATCATCTTCTTGATAGAAACCATGTGTCATATCAGGTATCAGCTCATTTCCTCCTACTATCGGATTAATTTTTCTCTACCTTTTGTCTTACAGACTACACGCCAATCTGCTCTATCTTTATTTCGAGCCGGATACTTCGCGTAATATACTTGTTCGGCTTGTGATGCCAATATAAAAGGCTCATTTGCTGCCAATTTCGATTTGTAATTAACCTCAACAAGTTTGTATTTTGGATGAACTTTCATGCCCCTTTCTGTTGTATCGAACCAATGACATCTAAATAGGATCACTGATTTTAAGCCGAAGTAGTGCAACTCTATCACTTCTTCCACCAGTCCATAAAAATCCATATCACATTCAACATAGGTTGTCCCTTTCACGCAGACCCCAGCATTCATCGTCTTCTTTGTAAATGAATATTCAACCGTGTGAAATTTATACCCATTAACAAAATATCCGCTATAGCACGACACAAGTCGCGACGGTCCACTAACAAACTCAAATATTCTTTCATCTATTTCAGCTCTGTGATCTTTGCTGTAAGTCTGAATCCAAGTAGGGAAATCACGATTCCGTAATCTCTCCAATTCTTCATCGTTGTGAATAGAATATTTTTGCACCATCTCAATGTCAAATATTTCAATGAATTGTTCAATCTCTGGACAATTGAGTAATACATACAAGTGTGCCAAATGATACTCTTCGTCGCTCAAGTGTCGAGATGGACGAGAACCAAAAGCACGACCAGAGTGAAAAAATATATTTAAACGTCCATCTGAATGTCGAACTCCCCCATCGTCGTTACGTGGAAGACGATCAAATCTTATCTGTATTGTCGATTCAAAGTAAAATGAGCATAGTGTTAAAATTTCTTGGATGATATACGATTCAGATATTGATCCTTCAACAGCTGCGGTGTTCTTTACTTTTTTCTTAAGACGATTCATGTATCTTTCAAATAAGTACATCCATCGGTATTGAACGAGGCCACCAACTCGTGCCTCGTATGCCAAGTGTATTAGTAGATGCTCCATCGAGTCAAAGAAGGCAGGAGGGAAAAATTGCTCCAGCTTATATATAATTTCAATAATATTACTTTCAAGTGCTGACATGTCTTCAACTCGAAGAACATTTGCACAAATATTTCTAAAAAACACACTTAATTCAGTCAACGGACCCCAAATATTATCAGGTAGAAGATCTCGAAATGCGATTGAAAGCAATCTCTGCATGAATACATGGCAATCGTGGCTCTTCATCCCTGATATTTTGCAATCATCGACGTTCATACATCGAGATAAGTTTGAGGTATATCCATCGGGTAATTTGAGTTATTTTATCCATTGACAAACATCTTTGATCTGTTATTTATTTAATACATACGAGGCATTCGGCTTCAGATATCGTCCGTTGACCTCTTGTAACTCCAACTCTGGTCTTTTACAAAGTATTTTCATATCATGTCGGGCTTTGACATTATCTTTGTTTTTTCGGAAATATCCATCAAAGTGTTGAAAATATTATCAAACACATTTTTTTCAATGTACATGACATCTAAATTATGTCGAATCAATAATGAACTCCAATAGGGCAATTCCTAAAAGATACTTTTTTTCACCCAGTTATGTGTTTGGCCAAAACCTGACACTCTTTCATTGCGACCAAATTCTATATCTAGAAGTGCTGAAACACGTGCTAACATTTGTTCACCAGACAACATCGGTGGTGGCCCATCTCTTTCGACTCTGCCCTTAGTAAATTTATTACGATTCCTTCGATACTGATGATTAACCGGTAGGAATCGACGATGACAATCAAAGAATGAGATTTTTCGTCCGTTCTGAAGACTGATTGATTTAGAGTGTTCCATACAATACGGACAAGAGAGTCGGCCGTGAGTGCTCCAACCCGACAACATGCCGTACGCCGAGAAATCATTGATTGTCCACAAGACCGCGGCCTTTAAATTGAAGTTTTGCTTCCGATGACAATCATAAGTGACAGCTCCCTCAGTCCACAATGTTTTCAATTCATCTATCAAGGGTTTGAGAAATATGTCAATTTCTTTTCGTGGACCCTTAGGACCCGGAATAATCATCGAAAGATAAATAAATTCATCTTTCATGCACATTGACGGTGGCAAATTATAAACTGTCAGCAGCACTGGCCAAACTGAATAAGAAGTTGCAGAATGTCCAAACGGATTAAAACCATCTGTGCACAATCCCAATCTGATATTTCTAGTATCCCTAGCAAATGAAGGATAACATGTATCCAAATGTTTCCATGCTTCACTGTCAGATGGATGAGTCATTACTGTATCATCACGACTTCTTGCATGCCAACTCATGTAGGGGGCTGTCTTTTCCGACATGAATAATCTTTGAAGTCTCGGTGTTAGTGGAAAATACCGAAGCACCTTAAACGGGATATTTTTCTGTCGGACCGATTTCTTCTCCTTGTAACGAGGATGTTGACATATAGGGCATTTATCCAACTGCACATTTTCTTTGTAATATAAAATGCAGTTATTTTGGCATGCGTGAATTTTTTCGTACCCAAGCCCCAATTTTCTCATTAGCTTTTTAGTCTTATAAAAAGTTGGCTCAAACTTGTTATCAGTAGGCAGCATTCCATTAATCAATCCAGCAATCCGATCATACGCAACTCCGCTGATATTACAATCGGCCTTGATGTTTAAGAGCTGTGTCATTGCTGAAAACCTAGTGTATTTAGGACAATTCTCATACAAAGGTTCATCGGCAGCTTTCAACATCTCGTAAAATTCTGCAGCTTCTTTATTCGGTAATTCAATCTCTACCGCACTTTGTACTTCTGTGATATCAACTGCTGTAGTATCTGGTGGGACTAATGTCTGAAGAACTGGCCGATCAACATTATCATTCAGGTGGAATTGACCCACAAGACTATCAAGTATCATAGTTCTATAGGGATTACATTGACTGGATGAAGAAGCACCAACAGAGGAAGATTCACCATATGTCTGAATGACAGGATTGCTCGACGTCCCGACTTCGCGTGACTTCCCATGACAAGTCCATAGAAAATATCTTGGTGCAAATCCTTTGCTATATAGATGCAGAGTGACAGTCTCCCGATCCAAAAATCGTCCATTCGAACAAATGCGGTACGAACATCGGATTTGATCACCGATGCTAACGAAATTCCAATTCGAATAGGCGAAATTTAGGAAGTACGTTATGCCTAATCGAAACTCATTCGTTAAAGCTCCACGATCAAGACGTCGGTACATCCAACTTCGATCAGCCGACATGATTCTGTCAATCAATGACAATTTCTTTTGTTAATGTCTTTAGGTGAGATTGTCCTATTCCATACGAGATTTATGTTATTTATATTGCACTAAGTACTTATTTTAACCGTTAACTTCATTCTAAATTTCAGCAGCATCTCCCTACAGTTCTCCGAATACACATATCATCTGGGCGCGTATCGGAGAACAAGAGAGATGTTGCCGAAATTTCGAATAATTAGTTAACAGTTAAAATAAAAACGTAAGTGCAGTACAAATAACTATATTCATAAATTGTCCAATCAGGGACAATTCAAGAATTGTACGTCGTATAAAAGATCATCTACTTCTTTTACACGAACATACAATCCCCGAACGAATCTAAGATTTTGCTAAATTATATCCGACTCGTCGATGCGTACATGAAACATATCAACTCGTCGGATGGATAATTATTTTCTAAATGTTTCAAGACAGTTCGAGTCCATATTGAACGATTTCGGCGTGCGTCCGAAGTGGACAATTCCGAAATTAATCTATACCCTAATAATTAATCTAACAAATTAAACAATTAATCTAAATAGTTAATTAAATAACTAATTAACAATTAATTAATAATTAAAAACAATTTAAAAATATATATTAATATACAAATTCCGGCGCTGGCGTACAGTGGTCGGACACACTGTCCGGCCACTGTACAAGGTCCGACGGTGGCCATCGGCCGACCGCCGCCGATCGAAACCCTAATTTTAGGGTTTCGGTCGGATTTCCCGCCGACCGCAACGGGAAGAGACGGCCGGCCGGCGATGTATACCTGCCAATGTCGGCAGCAGCGAGAGGAGGAAGAGGCGTCGTCGGCGTCGGCAGCGGCGGCGAGAGGCGGGAGCAGGAGGCGGCGGCGGCAGCAGCGGGAGGAAGAAGGGTTGGGCGCGACCGCGTGCCCTATATAAACTTATCAGCAACGGCTCACTCGCCCGTTAGAAAGCCGTTGCTAATAAGTTATCATCAGCAACGGCTCACTTGTCCGTTAGAAAGCCGTTGCTAATAAGTTATCATCAACAACGGCTCACTTGTCCGTTAGAAAGCCGTTGCGGATAATTAAAATAATCCACAACGACTCGCGTGTCTGTTAGAACGCCGTTGCAGATACAACATATCTGCAACGGCTCGGGCGATCGTAAGAATGCCGTTGCAAATAGCAACGGCTTGAGCAGCCGTTGCTGATAGCCGTTGCTGAAGACTCAATTTCTAGTAGTGTGATTCTGAGGCCATGATGAGATCATGCTAGTGAGACTTGGATTCAGATGCCCCATGTTCTAAATGTTCCTAGTCGTAGGATCACCAATTAGGGGATTGATGATTCCAGATAGACTAGTGCACTTGGTACATACCCTTTACAATAAAGGTAGCTGATCTCACAGTTACCTATGAGACATCATTAATGTACACGTGCATATGCTCATTAGGGAATGAGTTCACTGAACGGACCTGCACGAGGAACACAAAATGGAATCCTTACATGAGTGTCAATAGGATGTTCCTCGGGTGATAGTAGGTGCAAGCAGTCATTAGACCTGAGGTTGTCATGGTTACCTTGTGAGTGACAACCCATTGCTTTGGTTCTATCCCTGCGTGGCCCTCAGCATCATGTGCCGGGTATTACTGGGTATGGGGAACCATTCATGGAGGTAAGTGAGCAATTAACCGACATTGAATCGATTACTCATAGTGAGAGGAGATAATGTCCTATGTGTCCCTGCAAGTGTCGACTCAGAAATCTCTGGTCAGAGTAGATATGAAAGTTAGGAAGATGTTTCTGACATTTCATTATTGAGACGATATATTGGCGGGTGAAATACATATGAATCGGTAGTAGGGTTTGACACTTCTTTCGTACCCTAGCCGAATGTAATCGAGGGACTTAGTTGCACGGTAACTAATCACTGAATGACATTCGATACCTGTAGATTGAACCTCACACTATCCGGGTAGTCATGACATGTTGCTAGACGTCAATCTTGACTTGTGAGTGGAGTCTCTCACGATCACACTGAAGGAGTTTAGTAGTGACTCGTAAGATTTGAATAGAAGTCGTTCTATCAGATCTGACTCATCGTTATGCACAATTCGCTATTCGCTTAGTGTGGGGCCCAATGGGTCACACACAACAGGCTAACCCCGTAACGGACCTTACGAGATAAAGTTCGAATGCGGCACTATATGTCTACTAGCATGGACATGCTGCAACACGATCATGAATCTCGTTTACGGACATGATAGGAAAGATGTTTCTTATAGGAGCGAATACGTGAGGAAGGAGTTCCTCGGTAGCCCTAATTTGTAGGGCATCCCTAAATTATAGGGATTGACACGTGATAAATTCTAATCAATAAGAATTTAATTTATGGAGATAAATTAAAGTTTATATTTAGTTGGATTTAATTAATTTCAAATTAATTATAAATCCATTAAATATAAATTATTATTTTGGAGGCAAACATCAGAATTTTAAATTCCGGAGAGAGGATTTAAAAGGGGGGGCGGGTCTACCTAGGTGGCAACCTATGCCCCTTATAAATAGATGGTCTAACATCCTTCAAAGGGGTTAAGCAAATTGGTTGGAGATCTTGGAGAGGAGCAAGGGCTTGAATTCTTGAGAAGCTTCTTGAAGAGAAAGACTCCAAAGAGCTCCTCTTGATTTCCCTGGGTGGTCGGCCATCTTGTTCTTCCTTCCCGGGTTTGTGAAGCTGAATTGAAAGTCTCTTCCTCTTAGGTGTGTCACCTCCTTCATCTTTTTGGAGGAGTCCATGAAGGACAACAAGGTATTCTTTCATCTTCCTTTTTGTTCCGCGGTTTTCTCATCCCCTCTTCCTTCATTTTGGTGTTCAGTTCTTGGTGGAAGGGCCGACTTCACCTTGGTGCGTTTCGGGATTGAGATTGTCTCTCTATTGAGCCACAACGAGTCTCCGGGTTCACCGCCCCTTGTTGCAAGGCGCTTATTGTGGATTTTTTTTGGAGGACGTGTTTGTGTGCATCTTGAAACGAGGATAGGAGTAGCCATACCACCTGTAGTATAAGGTAAATCTTCTCATTCTACTCGTTGATCGAATTCCTTAAAGATTGCTAAAATTGATCACTGGTTTAGAGATGTTTAAAATTTTAAATCATTTTTTTCATTGTGCTTCTTCTTCCCATCCCAACACTATGAGACGTCGCTAATCAGCCAGGTAATATATATTTTTTGTTTGCGCATAATTTCCTCATGAAATGAAATTTTTGGAAAATGCATGAAGTAGCTTACCTAAGGAACTCAGGTAAATTGCACTATCTATATTGTATTTAAATAAAAAGAGAATTTCATCATTATATTTGCACTTAATGTTGAATTTATATTTTATATTGTAAATATTACGAGATTAAATAATTCATGAGTTTTTAATTATTTTATTTTATTTTAATATTTTTTTGGGAAAATATGTATTTTTTATATTAATTATAAAATATTAATTTTTCATATATACTAAACCATATATATTAATTATATATGAAAAATTATATTATATTTTTACATACATATATTAAAACATTAATATGCAAATAAAACTAATTAATTTTTTCATATAAGCTGATATATCAATATATATATATGAAAAAAATATCAATTTACAAATAATGACATATTAGTCATTTAATATGTATTTGTTAGAAAATATTCATGTCAACCAACCATGTTATAGGAACTTACTATGAGTTAATTTTTTATCAATCAAATATTTTATTGATACTTCCTAAGAAATGCATGTCAAAATAATTCATGAGAAGTATAACTTCATGTAAGAAGTTATTTCTCATATGGTTGAGACTTTACTTAAGATTTATTGTCAATCCATTATTCAATTTCCATACTTACAGTTCACTTTTTTGCTTATCCCTTTTATTACAAATACATAAATGATACTACAGTAAAATGCTCTTTTATAAACAGGTAGTTCAAAAATCAACGATATTGTTGGTGTCGGGAATAATTAATTAATGACGATGATTTCTATATTGAATTGGTGTCTGGATGCGCCGACTATTTACACTCATTCATCGATTTTTGAAAAAAAAAATAATCCCACGTTGAAACTAATTTTTTACTTTTAGTAATATATATTTGTTGAAACTTTAGCTCTATTAGAATAATGATTACAAAGAGAAAGAGAAATTTAACCGCTTTGTATAATGATTATAAAGAGATAGAGAAACTTAATTAACAACTTTGAATAGTGATTATCCCAAGAGCATACGAGGCATTAACTATATATGCCACATTAAATATATCACTTATTCATTCTTTAATTGTTATCCCAATTCTCGTATTAAAAATTACCTAATTTATGATTTAGATATCAAGTAGGCATTGATTTTAACTAAATATAACACCAATTTTATCTAAACTTTTTGCAATAATGTGAGATAAGAGAAAAGGAAAACAAATTCATTAATTTATATTTGAAACTAATTAAATTGAACAGAAAAAAGAGTTTTTGTATGTTTAAGAAAATCATACATCTAGACCCAATAATTCGTGTCGATCCGAAGATATCGAGCCGGCCCAGCCCAATTTGGCCTGATAAAAGTTTGGGCTTGAGACCTCGGGTCCCGCACGACACGAACGGTAAACGGACCGACACGACCTATTAGCACGATGACGAAAATTTAGAATCGTGCTATCAGGCCCAAATCGAGCTTTTGGAACCAGGCTATGATGCCGAATCAAGCTCGATATTCCATAACGAATAAAAATCTTATCGGGCTATCGGATCGGGCCTACACCACTTGGCCCCGCTCGGCCTAATATTGTCCAGGCCTTATCAGGTCGGCTCGATAACGGCTCGAGCCCGATTTTATCATGCCGAGCTGGGTCGGGCCGAAAATTGCTAGATCTACATACATCCCTATTTGTATTAGGTTTTGTTAAAAATTATTAACTGAATTGATTAATCATAATAAATATAGAATTGTAGTGGCAATTAATTAATCTTTAGATATATATTGAATTTTACCTAGATATAACTAATCTAAATAGAATTAAACTAACAATATATAGTAAGAAAATTATATTTTATAATCTTGGGCAAATATTTTGGGAACGAGACTCATGGAAACTTGGCAATCTCATTTATTTGATGAAAAGGAAAGGAATCTCTTCATTCTGTACATTAGGAATGCATTTCAATCGTGTTCCTCAACTGATTTTAGTCCTACCAATATTGTGATTAACTAATAACTTAATTGGCACAAATTTATCTTTGTTGAATAAATTTATTTCAATGATTGATTTTGTTAGAAAATTTATGGTAATTTTTTGCAAGATCTACAAAACCCGAACCCAACGATAACAGAAAACTAAATCCAATAATAATAATGCGAAAAAATAAGACACAAGAGGATTAACGTGGTTCAAACTCGGTGGGATACCGATCCTACTCCACGGGGAGAAGATGACACTATTATTTTATTAAAGAGATGAGGAAACAATCATTTGCTAATACAAACCAATAATAATTAACCGTGAAGCAAAATAAAATACTATTCGATAATTTTTTGTATCCTGAAATCTGCCATGTGAAAGATTGCTCTGTTGCTTTGATGGAAGAGAAGAAACTGCCTTTAATATGCCGCCGTGGTAGAAAGGGAAGATGACGATCGATTACTCTCCAAAACAATAATGCACTACTGGAATAACAAGCATCAACAACGGCATCATCGAGTATTGGCATAATAAGGTCTACTGCGGGAGGATCCCCTTCTTGATAGAAATCATCTATCACATCAGGTATCGACTCATTTTCTCCCGCTATCGGATAAATTCTTCCTTTAGCTTTAGTCTTACAAACAACACGCCAATTTGCTTTATCTTTATTTCTACCCGGATACTTCGCGTAACATACTTGTCCGGCTTGTGATGCCAATATAAAAGACTCATTTGCTACCAATTTCGATTTGTAATTAACCTCAACAAGTTTGTATTTTGGATGAACTTTCATGCCCCTTTCTGTTGTATCGAACCAATGACATCTAAATAGGATAACTGATTTTAAGCCGAAGTAGTGCAATTCTATCACTTCTTCCACCAGTCCATAAAAATACATATCACATTCAACATACGTTGTCCCTTTCACGCAGACCCCGACATTCATCGTCTTCTTTGTAAATGCATATTCAACCGTGTGAAATTTATACTCATTAACAAAATATCCGCTATAACACGACACTAGTCGCGACGATCCACTAACAAACTCAAATATTCTTTCATCTATTTCAGGTGTGTGATATTTGCTGTAAGCCCTAATCCAAGTGGGCAAATCACGATTCCGTAATCTCTCCAATTCTTCATCGTTGTGAATAGAATATTTTTGCACCATCTCAATGTCAAGTATTTCAATGAATTATTCAATCTCTAGACAATTGAGTAATACGTACAATTGTGCCAAATGATATTCTTCGTCGCTTAAGTGTCGAGATGGACGAGAACCAAAAGCACGACCAGAGTGACAAAATATATTTCAACGTCCATTTGAATGTCGAACTCCCCCATCGTCGTTACGTGGAAGACGATCAAATCTTGTATGTATTGTCGATTCAAAGTAAAATGAGCATAATGTTAAAATTTCTTGGATGATATACGATTCAGATATTGATCCTTCAACAGCTGCGGTGTTCTTTACTTTTTTCTTAAGATGATTCATGTATCTTTCAAATAAGTACATCCATCGGTATTGAACGGGGCCACCAACTCGTGCCTCGTATGCCAAGTGTATTAGTAGATGCTCCATCGAGTCAAAGGAGGCAGGAGGGAAAAACTGCTCCAACTTGTATATAATTTTAACAATATTACTTTCAAGTGCTGACATGTCTTCAACTCGAAGAACATTTGCACAAATATTTCTAAAAAACACACTTAATTCAGTCAATGGACCCCAAATATTATCAGGTAGAAGATCTCGAAATGCGATTGAAAGCAATCTCTGCATGAATACATGACAATTGTGGCTCTTCATCCCTGATATTTTGCAATCATCGACGTTCATACATCGAGATAAGTTTGAGGTATATCCATCGGGTAATCTGAGTTATTTTATCCATTGACAAACATCTTTGATCTGTTGTTTATGTAACACATACGGGGCATTCGGCTTCAAATATTGTCCGTTAACATCCTATAACTCCAACTCCAGCCTCTTACAAAGTATTTTTATATCATGTCGGGCCTTGACATTATCTTTAGTTTTTCCAGAAACATCCATCTAAGTGTTGAAAATATTATCAAACACATTTTTTTCAATGTGCATGACATCCAAATTATGTCGAATCAGTAATGAACTCTAATACGATAATTTCCAAAAGATACTTTTTTTCACCCAGTTATGTGTTTGACCAAAGCTCGACACTCTTTCATTCCGACCAAACACTATCTATGAAAGTGCTGAAACATGTGCTAACATTTGTTCACTAGACAACATCGGTGGTGGCTCATCTATTTCGACTTCGCCCTTAGTAAATTTATTACGATTCCTTCGATACTGGTGGTTAGCCGTTAGGAATCGACAATGACAAGTAAAGAATGAGATTTTTCATCCATTCTGAAGACTGAATGATTTAGAGTGTTCCATACAATACGAACAAGAGAGTCGACCATGAATGCTTGAACCAGACAACATGTCGTAGGCCGAAAAATCATTGATTGTCCACAAGACCGCAACCTTTAAATTGAAATTTTGCTTCTGGCGATAATTATAAGTCACTACTAGAAACATGATCTTCAACAACGGCTATCAGCAACGGCCGCTCAAGCCGTTGCTATTTGCAACGGCGTTCTTACGGCCGCCCGAGCCGTTGCAGATATATGTATCTGCAACGGTGTTCTAACGGAAAACCGAGCCGTTGCGGATTATTTTAATTATCAGCAACGGCTTTCTGACGAAAAGGTGAGCCGTTGCTGATTTTTTAATCTTCAGCAATGGCTTGCTAACGGATAAGTGAGCCGTTGCTGATGATAACTTATCAGCAACGGCTTTCTAACGGGCGAGTGAGCCGTTGCTGATAAGTTTATATAGGGCACCAGTCGCGCCCGACCCTTCTTCCTCCCGCTGCTGCCGCCGCCGCTCCTGCCGACGCTTCTCGCCGCTGCTGACGCCGACGCCTCTCGCCGCCGCTGCCGCTGCTGCCGGTATGTTGATCGGCCGGAGTATTGGTTAAAATCTGGCCAAAACCCTATTTCTAGGGTTTCGGCCGGCGGCGATCGGCCTATGGCCGCCGCCGGACCTTCTACAGTGGCCGGACAGTGTGTCCGGCCACTGTACGCCGGCGCCGGAGGGTGGACTTCGGCGCCGGAATTTTTTTTTGTTAATTATTGTTTATTGTTTTTATTGTTTTGAAATTATTAATTAATTATTTTATAATTATTAATTAATTTTTTAATTTGTTAGATTAATTATTAGTGTTTAGATTAATTTCGGACGCGCGCCGGAATCGTCCACTTCGGACTCGCGACGGAATCGTCCACTTCGGACGCGCGCCGAAATCGTCCAATATGGACTCGAACTATCTCGAAACATTTAGAAAATAATCATCCATCCGACGAGTTGATATGTTTCACGTACGCATCGACGAATCGGATATGATTTAGCAAAACCTTAGATCCGTTCGGGAATTGTATGTTCGTGTAAAAGAAGTAGATGATCTTTTATACGACGTACAATTCTTGAATTGTCCCTGATTGGACAATTTGGGAATATAGTTATTTGTACTGCACTTACGTTTTTATTTTAACTGTTAACTAATTATTCTAAAATTCGGCAACATCTCTCTTGTTCTCCGATACGCGCCCAGATGATATGCGTATTCGGAGAACTGTAGGGAGATGCTGTCGAAATTTAGAATAATTAGTTAACAGTTAAAATAAAAACGTAAGTGCAGTACAAATAACATAAATCCCGAATAGAATTGGACAATCTCACCTAAAGACATTAACCAAAGAAATTGTCATTGATTGACAGAATCATGTCGGCTGATCGAAGTTGGATGTATCGACGTCTTGATCGTGGAGCTTTAACGAATGAGTTTCGATTAGGCGTAACGTACTTCCTAAATTTCGCCTATTCGAATCGGAATTTCGTTAGCATGGGTGATCAAATCCGATGTCCGTGCCGCATTTGTTCAAATGGACGATTTTTGGATCGGGAGATTGTCACTCTGCATCTATATAGCAAAGGATTTGCACCAAGATATTTTCTATGGACTTGTCACGGGGAGTCACGCGAAGTCGGGACGTCGAGCAATCCTGTCGTTCAGACATATGGTGAATCTTCCTCTGCTGGTGCTTCTTCATCCGGTCAATGTAATCCCTATAGAACTATGATACTTGATAGTCTTGGGGGTCAATTCCGCCTGAATGATAATGTTGATCGGCCAGATCTTCAGACATCAGTCCCACCAGATACTACAGCGGTTGATATCACAGAAGTAGGGGCTGCGGTAGAGATTGAATTACCGAATAAAGAAGCTGCAGAATTTTACGAGATGTTGAAAGCTGCCGATGAACCTTTGTATGAGAATTGTCCTAAATACACTAGGTTTTCAGCAATGACACAGCTCTTAAACATCAAGGCCGATTGTAATATCAGCGGAGTTGCGTATGATCAGATTGCTGGATTGATTAATGGAATGCTGCCTACTGATAACAAGTTTGAGCCTACTTTTTATAAAACTAAAAAACTGATGAGAAAATTGGGGCTTGGGTACGAAAAAATACACGCGTGCCAAAATAACTGCATTTTATATTATAAAGAAAATGTGCAGTTGGATAAATGCCCTGTATGTCAACACCCTCGTTACAAGGAGAAGAAATCGGTCCGACAGAAAAATATCTCGTTTAAGGTGCTTCGGTATTTTCCACTAACACCGAGGCTTCAAAGATTATTCATGTCGGAAAAGACAGCCCCCTACATGAGTTGGCATGCAAGAAGTCGTGATGATACAGTAATGACTCATCCATCTGACAGTGAAGCATGGAAACATTTGGATACATGTTATCCTTCATTTGTTATGGATACTAGAAATATCAGATTGGAATTATGCACAGATGGTTTTAATCCGTTTGGACATTCTGCAACTCCTTATTCAGTTTGGCCAGTGCTGCAGACAGTTTATAATTTGCCACCGTCAATGTGCATGAAAGATGAATTTATTTATCTTTCGATGATTATTCCGGGTCCTAAGGGTCCGCGAAAAGAAATTGACATATTTCTCAGACCCTTGATAGATGAATTGAAAACATTATGGACTGAGGGAGCTGTCACTTATGATTGTCATCGGAAGCAAAACTTCAATTTAAAGGCCGCGGTCTTGTGGACAATCAATGATTTCCCCGCGTACGGCATGTTGTCGGGTTGGAGCACTCACGGCCGACTCTCTTGCCCGTATTGTATGGAACACTCTAAATCAATCAGTCTTCAGAACAGACGAAAAATCTCATTCTTTGATTGTCATCGTCGATTCCTACCGGTTAATCACCAGTATCGAAGGAATCGTAATAAATTTACTAAGGGCAGAGTCGAAAGAGTTGGGCCACCACCGATGTTGTCTGGTGAACAAATGTTAGCACGTGTTTCAGCACTTCCAGATATAGTATTTGGTCGCAATGAAAGAGTGTCAGGTTTTGGCCAAACACACAACTGGGTGAAAAAAAGTATCTTTTGGGAATTGCCCTATTGGAGTTCATTATTGATTCGACATAATTTAGATGTCATGCACATTGAAAAAAATGTGTTTGATAATATTTTCAACACTGTGATGGATATTTCTGGAAAAACTAAAGATAATGTCAAAGCCCGACATGATCTGAAAATACTTTGTAAAAGACCAGAGTTGGAGTTACAAGAGGTCAACGGACGATATCTGAAACCGAAGGCCCTATATGTGTTAAATAAACAACAGATCAAAGATGTTTGTCAATGGGTAAAAGAACTCAGATTACCCGATGGATATGCTTCAAACTTATCTCGATGTGTGAACGTCGATGATTGCAAAATATCAGGGATGAAGAGCCATGATTGTCATGTATTCATGCAGAGATTACTTTCGATCGCATTTCGAGATCTTCTACCTGATAATATTTGGGGTCCGTTGACTGAATTAAGTATGCTTTTTAGAAGCATCTGTGCAAATGTCCTTCGAGTCGAAGATATGTCAACACTTGAAAATAATATTGTTGAAATCATATGCAAGCTGGAGCAGTTTTTCCCTCCTGCATTTTTTGACTCGATGGAGCATCTACCGATACACTTGGCATACGAGGCACGAGTTGGTGGCCCCGTTCAATATCGTTGGATGTACTTATTTGAAAGATACATGAATCGTCTGAAGAAAAAAGTAAAGAACACTGCAGCTGTTGAATGATCAATATCTGAATCGTATATCATTCAAATTTTCTGGTTGCAGGTATTCGTCATCAGCAACGGCTTTCCCGCGGGCGTCCGTGGGAAAGCCGTTGCTAAAAGTGTATCCAAAGCCGTTGCTGATGACCTACAGCAACGGCTTAGCGACGACGTTTTACTAACGGCGTTGCTACAGACTCAGCGGCCATTGCTATTAATGTTATCAGCAACGGCTCCGGGTTTGTGGCAAAACCGTTGCTGATAATAGTTTTAGCGACGGCCCGAGCGGCCGTTGCTGATAATGTTTTGAGCGACAGCCCGAGCAGCCGTTGCTGATCCGTTGCTAAGTCATCAGCAACGCGACTTTCTGTCACGGCTCTATTGCAACGGCTTAGCCGTTGCTGATGCTCTTCAGCAACGGCTCAGGAACGACATCAGCCGTTGTTGATGACCATTTTTCTAGTAGTGAGTGATAGCTCCCTCAGTCCACAATGTTTTCAATTCATCTATCAAGGGTCTGAGAAACACGTCAATTTCTTTTCACAGACCCTTAGGACCCGGAATAATCATCGAATGGTATATAAATTCATCTTTCATACACATTGATGGTGGCAAATTATAAACTGTTAGCAACACTGGCCAAACTGAATAAGGAGTTGCAGAATGACCAAACAGATTAAAACCATCAGTGCATAATCTCAATATGATATTTCTAGTATCTCTAGCAAATGAAAGATAACATCTATCCAAATGTTTTCATGCTTCACTGTCGGATGGATGAGTCATTACTGTATCGTCACGACATCTTGCATTCCAACTCATGTAGGGGGACATCTTTTCCGACATGAATAATCTTTGAAACCTCAGTGTTAGTGGAAAATACTGAAGCACCTTAAACAGATCATCTACTTCTTTTACACGAACATACAACCCCCGAACGGATCTAAGGTTTTGCTAAATCATATCCGACTCGTCGATGCGTACGTGAAACATATCAACTCGTCGGATGAATGATTATTTTCTAATTTTTTCGATGCCGGTTCGAGTCCACGGTGGACGATTCCGACACGAGTCCAAAGTGGACGATTTGAGTGTGAGTCCAAAGTGGACGATTCTAATTAATCTAAATCTAAATATTAATATTAAAATTAATTAACAAATATAATCTAAAACTAAATCTAAATCTAGTTAACATTAAAATACATTAATCTAAATATGAAAATAAATCTAAACATTAAACATTAAACATTTAACCTAAATTAATCTAAACATGAAAAATTAACCTAAAACATGAAAAATTAATCTAAAATATGATAAATTTATCTAAACAGTAAATAATTAACATAGATTATTAAACCCTAATCAAATTTTATTAGGGTTTAATTAAACCCTAACAAACTTTTGATTATGGTTTAATAAAACTCTAACCAATTGTGTTCCGGCGCCGTTGTCTGGTGTTCGACATTGGACACTGGATATTGGTTCGGCATCCGACGGTCGACCCTAGTAAAGGAGAAGAGAAGAGGGGAGCTAATACTTGGAAATGGTTCAACGTCGAAGGGCGCGGCGTTGGTAGGCGGCGTCGGCGGCAAGCGTCGGCGTCGACGACAGAGAAGGAAGAAGAAGCAGGGAAGAAAGGGGTCGGGCGCGATCGCGAGTTAAATAAACTCATCAACAACGGCTCACTCAGCCGTTGCTAATAAATACAACACATCACCAACGGCTCACTAATCCGTTGCAAAGCCGTTGCTGATAAGCATTTCATTTTTGCGCCGTGAGCGCCCCATCGACTAAAAATCAACGGATATAAAAACCGTAAGTAAGCCATTGCTAATGATATTATTGCTAATGTGATAATATCATTAGCAATGGCCGACACGATCGTATGTAAGTCGTTGCTGATGAATTATTTCATTTGCGTACCACGTTCGTGCCATCTACTTGTTGGCAACGGCCCAAGCGGTCGTATGTACGTAGGTTGTTGCAGATGTGATGTATCTGCAACGATCGTAGCGGTCGTTGTAAAGCCGTTAGTGATTGCAATGACTTGGTCGGCCGTTGCTGAAAACTATTATTCTAGTAGTGATGGCTACTCTCCAAAACTTTTTGTGCCTCGGTATGGGATGTTTTGTCTTAAGGAAACTGCATATATTTGTACTAAGGGCGTGAGTATGTTCGAAAAGAAAAATTAGGATAACTAAAAAATATGGGCCATAAAATTTCTTGATAAAAAATGAAACAAGCATATGCCGTTAATCCTCAATTTTAATCAATCAACGAACGAGATTGATCACTACAAGCTCTCGAATTACGTGCTCAACATCCTTCCACATTTGACTGCATGTGTATTGATCACTTCTCTTTTTTATAGGTCAACACATGAATGCTTCAAATTTAAACTTGGAATTGCATGCACTTTTTTCCATTGGCTGCAACGTTGGCATGCTCCATGTGCATTTGGAGACATCTTTGAGAAGGTGCGTGGGCTCGGCCCACTTAGCCCGCATGGGCTGGATCGAGCCCAGTGAAGAGAGATATATTTTTGAATTCAATATTAATTTTTTCAAAGAATTCCGATTTGAGTTCCGTCATTTGCTGGATTCGATTCTGACCCAATTTGATTCAATCTCAAACGATTCATTTTTTTATTTTTTTTCTTCATATTTTGGACATGACCTAAATGATTCCATACTACTGCTCATTGTTTTTGAAAAAAGAAATAATATTGATGAATGCAACCTTTTGCATGAATGGAATTGAAAGCACCGTGACCAATACATGAACCTAATTAACAACCAACCACTTGTTGGGCTTAAATCTTAATCACATTTATATTTTTGGCTTTTTTTCAGGTCAATTAGTTAATTAGATTATGAAAGGCATTAACTCTTCTTCCTCTTCTCCCTTCTAATTTGTATTTGTCAACTCTTCCAATAAATACTAAGTTTTCTTTCTTGAAAGAAAAAATGTTATATCCAATAAATACATATCCAAAAGTTTGGAAAAGCTAACCAAATCATTAATAATTATAACCAATTGGATACTTTTATGAATTGAATATCTCCACCACAACTATTTAGGTTTTCAAAAATTTCTCTAGAAAAGGCACTGATCTAGAAATTATTTTATTTTTATCATGATATATATCGGTAATAATTGTTCCTCACTAAATGCTAAAATATTAAATACAAATGTCACAACAGATTGGTCAAGGATTTTATTTATATATCCACATTAGTTGAGAATTCTCCAAAAAAAAACAGCTTAATAATTGAGCCAATGAATTAGAGCAACCAAATTAGGCTTATGTGGGTGAATAATTATCATATCGAATTATATAAATCAACGCAATTGATGAAAATACATCAATGATTGTTTGTCATATAAGCTTCGAGATAAAGTCGACCTTGATTATCGTGCTTAGATGGAGTTTCGAATCGTGACTTCTTGGTAGAAAAAGAAGGCTCCACGTTGGTGTTTAGAGATTTTCCCTTCGATTTTTAAGTTAGGACGGAAGAAGTGCACATGCAATGAAAATGATGAAAAAGAAGGATATAGAATAAGTTGTGTATCTGGATGCCCCTTATTTATAATAGATTGGTTGTATGGTGGGGCATGTGCCCGATGGAGTGGTTTCGTTTGTGTGAATTATTGATGATCTTGACCAACCACTTGGTGATCTAGTCCAACTATAGGGTGGCAAACTATTGGCCGAAAGAAGAGTAATAGACGATCAATAATAATATTTGTCTCACTAGTTAGACCCTAAGAGCTAGTTGCTCAAATCGCATGTCAAATGAGGACTAGTGAATGTGCCCTCAATTAACAATTTCTCACAAACTCTCCTTACGTGAGCAATTAGTTATTACAATCTCCCTTACTTAAGACTTGATGTTCTCGTCAATGTCCAAGTCAAGTCTCATCTATAACCCAAAGTCATGATCCAACTAACTACTTGTTAGATATATTGCAATAGCGGCTTTATTCTATTTGCGAGCAACCATTTCTTACCTAAGCTTTTAGGATTAAATTTACTTTGATACTAATTGTATGATCTTTCACTTGGCTCATCAATTTCAACTAGGTGTATGAATTTAATGGATCAATTATTTTATTAGATGGGCCGTGATAATTTTATAAATAATGTATTTTTCTTTGATCCACCAAATTGTTATTTTTTTATTCTAACATCTTGATAATATATTTTTATTTGTTTTGCTTAATAAAAATATGTTACTTAGTATTCAACTTCAAACATAAAATATCTCAATAATCTGTCCATATAATAGTTGATTTTTCTTTTCTTTTTTTCTTTTTTTTTCAACAATTTAATTAATTGAATGTCTTATGTGAAAATAGGTGATTAATTTAATCAGTTTAAATTTCATCTCAAAATTAATAAAACTTTAAAAATCTTATATATGCCGATATCTATTTAAATATATAGGCTTATCTAACTCGATTTTCAATAAACAAATAATTAATTTTTACATATTTATTTGGTATGCTATGATTCCTAAAACACAATATAGTAGACACAGATATATACGATAGTGAGAAGTGACGATTACTGGAAAATACTAATTAATAATTATATATTATATATTTAATTATGTAAAGTATATTTCATGAACATAAGTATATATTTTTGTTTAAATAATATGAAAATAATTTTTTTTATCAATTTTAGGTTGAACAACTACATGGTTAATGACAACGTAATTTATAAGATCACATCAATATTGTTGCACAACCTCTTTTGTTACGCGACCTCTTAGGCTTCGAGTCTCATTATTTTAATATTTATAAATTATTTTTTTAATAAAAAGCACTATATTTGAAATATAATAATTTATAATAAAATATTTTTAACATGTATTTATCAATTTTCATTTTTTTTTCAAAATGCTTTTGACTTTGAAAGCACTTTGAAAATGTTGTTTAGATATTGATGAATGATTTATAAGTAGGACTTAATTAAAATTAGGATTTCCAACTTTGAGAATAAAAGTTTGTAAAAAAAAAAAATCCAGGATACAAGACTATTTGAGTTCATTTTGAATGGATTGAACATCCTTCTTATTTGAATCAATTAGAGTTGGATATTGGTATCCATACCTGATGATGTCCATTTCCACAGTAGTGGACTAGGCTATCATGGTTGTTGGTCAAAATAAGTTGAGTTGGCGTAGAGCCCAATCAATACTACAAAAGTGACTCCTTGGAGTTGAGCCCTCCGGAGCACCCTCCAGCGATCAAGTCTGTACAAATGAAGAGGAGAGCTAGTCCTCCACCACTAGGGTGAGGGTCTACCTTTTATAGTGATACGAATGGACATTGTGGTAATTTTATCTAAGGCTATTTCTATCTTTTTGGAGGGATGTTGCACATGCGCAAGACTACGTAGTCAAAGTTCGATTCAAGCCTAGTTTGGACTCGAGGCGCTAGGCCTTTCGGGCTTGTCCGGACCACGTGTGGCTTGGCGCCCTTTGACTACTTGTGCTTATGCTCTGGGCTTAGTCAGGTGAGAGTAGGAGGCCCCATGTAGAGGATTGGCTCGATCATATAGGGTGGCCTGGTTGACGAGCTTTGTAAGTTTCTTTCAAATGTTGAGGGCCCAAGTGACGACCTAATCTTCCTCCATAAATAGTCATTTGAGTGTTGATGCAATCGTAGAACAGATCGACAACCAGATGGTATTGCCCCTACCTTATCGAGTCGGCTCAACAACTTTCCCCATTTGATGTGTAGTTCCCTGATGGGTGGTTGCTGGGAGGTGTGTTCTCCTAAGAGCAAGATTGTCCTCTCTTGTTGGCTTGCCCCAACGGCTCCTATGGAGCGAAGCCTCGTCATGTACGGAAAGCTTGAGTTGTGGCATTCTCCCGACCTTGAGTTACATTTATTTTGGAGAAAAAGTTGTTTTGGATCCTGTGATCATGGCGTATGCTAGTTCTCTGGGCAAGGCGTTAGAGTCAGCTAGAAGGTTCAAAGTTGAAGTCTAAGGTCTCCCTTAGCTAGTTGGTCGCTGCAAGTCCCCCATGCAATATTGTAGGGGTCTTTTTTCTGTGGTGGCTTGCTTGGTGTCACACTCTAACTCAGGATCACGTGACCGGTCAAGAATACCGCATGCACCCTGAAGCCTAGCAACAATACCATAATATGATAGTGCAAATGAGATGCATAAATAAAGATAAATACTCATCATCTAGGTTCCACACACTGATATAAAAATGCCAATACTCTAACAGACAAATGTGAATGTCCCGTAGGAGACTTTAGGATGCAATAATAGTACTCAATATGTTTAATGCATGACTATAAGACTTTCTAGCTGTGACCGGAGGAAATCTCCTCGTAGAGCTTGCGTCGCCAACCACAACAAGCACCACAGACCTCACATGAACCAGCACGCATACGGAGGAGGGCGTGAGTTTACAACTCAGTGAGTGACTAACACCAGCCCTCTCAATCATAATTAGTATGTGTAATAAGCAGTAACATGGTAAACAAGCCAAACTCATTATATGATAATCTCAAAATAACTCATCACGTCATGACATCACATAGTAATCACGCTATCACATAATAATCAGGCTATTATATAATAATCATGCTATTGCATCATCATCTCACATGACATGTGCACTAGCCGCTATAAGCCCCCTAGTCGTTGTTCGATATGGTTGGGAATGTACATTAAGGTATATCGTCAGTGTGGCCTTCGGACGCGCTACCCGGCCAGTGTCGTCAATCTCTTCGAGGCATTCCCCGTCACCGAATGGGCTTCCGGAGCCGTCTCTTCGGGGCACTCCCCATCATCGGTTGAAATCAATACCCAGCATCGTCTCTTTAGGGCATCCCCCATCATCGGATGAGTTTTCAGAGTCGTCTCTTAGGGGCACTCCCCGTCACCAGCGGAATCAATTATACTTAGCACCGTCTCTTCGAAGCATCCCCCGTCATCGATCGAAATCACATAACATCATTCATATAAGCATGATGCCAACACAACATAAAGCTAAATACTCATCTCAACACGGAAATATAAGCTCAACTGCCATGGTATAGTGCACACAAATATTGTATGAAGACAACCCTTAAATAGGGGATAAAATAGAATTCTCCATTATTTAGTCAAAATTTTACGATTTAAAAATAGATTTAGATAGTCTTTTGTCACGCATGCAAATCATTTAATTCTCAATTTATTTCCTACAAAAATTATATATCTAGCATGTCCACAAATCATATTAACCACCCCTTAAGTTTCACGCTATTCTGATGACCATTCGACCACGAAACCACGTGATGAACATGTCTACTTAGATTTCTGCAGTCACAAGCAGTTTTGCACAATTTCACTTAGCCATCATGCTAAGCCCTCAAACCCTTCAATACTTAGTCCATTTGCCTCACAAATAATTCCTAAGCTTGTCTATATATCCCACAAGATTTTCCCAAAGTTTCACTTCCGTCCGATGACGTCTCACCCTCCATACGGCGCATCAAACCCACCTACTCAGATTTGGACTGCCATGCATAGAAATGAGCATAATCACTTAACCCTCTTGATAAGTATATAAACCCTTTAAATCTCAGCTTGTAATCAACTAAAATTAGATATCAGGGTTGTACATATACCCTACAAACTAATCCTGATATTTTACTTTAGTAGGAAGACATCTCGGCCCCCGAAATACGTGCCAGACATGACTATTTGAATTTTTGGGCAAATTTGGATGCCCTTAGGCCATCTACTCAGTAACCTCTTAAACATGAGATTCCGTCCCTTAAAGTCAGCCAATTCAACTACTCTTGGCTGCTACACACATACTCCATACCGACTAGGAATGTCAACGGAGCGGGGCGAGGGGGGGTGCCTACCCGCTACCCGCCCCACGAAATAAACGGGTACCCGCTACCCGTGGTACCCGCTACCTGTGGTACCCGCTACCCGTTTATTCCCCCGGGTATCAAAAATGGGTATCCATTTAAATACCCGCGGGGGACGGATATCCACGGGTATTGACGGGTACCCATGAAAATTTATAAAAAATGTAATTTAATTAAAGAGATCAATCTGATTCAATGCACCATAACAAATCTACAATGAAGGGATCAATTCACAAAGAAATCAGACAAAGAAACTAGATATTCTTCAATGCACCCTAACCAAGTCCAGATCAGACACAAAGAAACAAAATCCTTTCAATCAAATGCATTCATTACCTGTGAGGCTGTGAAGATCAGGCGAATCACACTGCTCGCGGTGGAGGAGATTGCTCGGTTGCTTGGGGAAGACGACACTGTGAATCTTGGGCGAAGCCGATGGCGTGAAGCACGGGCGAAGTGGGCGAAACTTGGGCAAAGCCGACGGCTAAAGCACGAGTCGACGAGGAAGAACCAGAGAAGGAGTGAAGGAGGCGTGCGGCGAAGTTTGGGAGCGTGTAGTAGTGGGGGTTGGGGAATTGATTTAGGTTAGAGACTTAGGTTTTTTTAGTATATGTACATGGGTAATTATGTAATTTAATAGTTCTCACGGATAACGGGTAATGGGTACCCGTAGGTACGGGTACTATAATACCCGTACTCGCTTCATTTAATAAACGAGTAATAAAAAGTACCCATGAAATACCCCCGGGTAGTACCCCCCATACCTGTCATAAACGGGTAAATACCCGTGGGTACCCACGGGTACCCGCCTAAATGGGTTTTTTTGACATTCCTAATACCAACATGAAGTTTTTACTAAAGAGAAATTAGGATTTAAGCATAATCATGTGGGTGTGGCATTTCACCAAATACTTCGTGGGCATGCTTAAGCCGCACCCTGATTTACCCCATGCGACCATCTACAAGGGGGAATTCGGCCATCAAATGCAAGCTCCAGCCATCCCCGACTACTACCCTTATTCTCCACTCTTAAGGACCAAACAAAAGACGGTTTACCCTCCAAGTTTAGGGAAGCCTACATCAAGGGAAACAAGGGGATTTCTCTCCCAATTCTCAATCAAAATCCATGTATACAAGCATCATCTCAAAGAGAAAAATTATAATTTCGAGTACGAGGAAACAAACACCACCAAAACAATCTCAAAATCTCACAAGTAGAGCTCTATATTCGGCCCTAGCCTCTCCAGGGCTACCCTACACCATACGCACATCAAAACTCAAATCAACGCAAGAGAAAGACCACCAATCATCCATATGTAATACCTAGGCTAATTTTATTTAATTTTGGTTTCGGCGAAAAAGTCGGGATGCACGTCGAAACGAGCCGAGTAAATTGCGGAGGGCGTGATAGGAGGTATGGTCGTTATGTGCACATAGTTCATTTTAATTTAGGATATTTTTGGATGTTGGGCTCAAGTCGGGTTCAGAACCGACTAGTAAGTGGTTTAGCTTGAGTATATTGAATGGGTTGGCTTGAGGTGAGGTTAGCTTGGGGTTGTCAAGATGACCTTAGGTGAAAGTGAAAGTGTCAACCCGCCAAGTGTTTGAAGAAACACCTCAAGGGAATAACATATATGCTGAAATCTTGTTTTAGTTGCTGAAATTGGTGTCCCCAATTGTAGGGGTTTAGTGGGCTGTTTTGGCGGAGGTCTGTCATCCGAAAATATATTGATATAAAACTCTTTTCTTTCATGCTTAATTGTGTTCAATTAAGATTTTGAGAATTGGAAAATTCCTCTGTTTCACTTTCGGGTATTTGGCCCCAGTTTGGTAGGGACGGCCTCACCCTCTAGATCCTTAAGATTAAGGAATATTGTTATCAGTTGGGGGGGGGGGGGGGGGGGGGGGGTATTCGATGGTCAAAACCCCCCTTGTAGGTAGTTGCATGAAGTAGAGTGTGGTGTGGCATGAGCATACCCACCAAGTGTTTGGTGAAATGCCACACCCATATAATTATGTTTAAAACCCAATATTTCTTTAGTATGACATCATGTCGGTATGAGATATGTGTGTAGTAACAAAGGGTTGTTGTAGTGGCCGATCTTGAGGGCCGGAATCCCGTAATTTAGAAGTGTTTGAGTGGAGGGTCTAAGAGCATTCAAATCTACCCAAAAATTTAAGTAGCTATGTTTGGCATGCATTTCGAAGGCCGAGATGCCATCTGAATCAAGCGAAATGTTTGGATTAGTTTATAGTACATGCACAACTTCGATACCAAATTTCAGCGTATTCTGAGCTGGGGTTGAAGGGTTTAGAAAGTTTCCAAAAGGGCATGACGAATCTATCATTTCC
The DNA here is from genome assembly GCA_034359265.1 of Canna indica. Lineage (NCBI taxonomy): Eukaryota > Viridiplantae > Streptophyta > Magnoliopsida > Zingiberales > Cannaceae > Canna > Canna indica. The sequence goes on from CP136897.1 coordinate 17,634,846, forward strand.
GTACTTAGCAGTTTTTATATTAAGATGGTGAGTTTGACGCATTATACGGGGAACGAGTCGTCGTCCTACGCGGAAAAGCTTGTAGGACATATCGACACACTTACGAATCAAATCTGAGGTAATTGGGCTAAGAATTTACATGTTTATGAATTTAGAAGATGACTAGTTGAAACTGTGAAAATCTTCTTGTGATTGCACAAATCTGGATTGACATGTTCGTCACGTTATTTTGTGGTTGATTCGTCATTTAGATGGCTTGAAACTTAAGGGGTGGTTAATATGTTATGTGGACACACTAAATGTGTAACTTATGTAGCTAATGTACCAAGAATTGAGGGTTTGACCGTAGTGCCAAAAGTGCATTTGAAATTATTTGAGAAACTTAAAATTTTTGACTAAGTGGTGTGAAAACCTATTTTGCCCCTATCAAGGCCTATTTTTGAGACTATTATGCACATTCTTTTACTATTATCGAACTATGGAAATGTATGATTTGATTATTATGTGCATGAAATGTTAGTGGTTGGTATGGCCGGTGACATGCTGGGGTATTGCTAACAACCTGGCTATTTTGCTCGAGTCAGGGACTATTTTATCGAGTCATGTTTTAGAGGGACCACTATGAAAACTCAGCTATATTTGAGGGATCAAATTATTCGAATTTAGCATGAAAATAAGCATCAAAAGATGGAAAATAAACATGTCATCAAATCTCTCCACACTTAAACCATGCTTGTCCTCAAGCATAACTCAAATCGAACAATCATTTTCTTTAAAATTCATCGCATCCTATCACAGCCCGTATCATAAAGGTTTAGCGACTCAAACAAAAAGACAATAGCTAGCAACCTTTCATAATGAAATCTCATCCATCCACACAGATTTATGATTACTTAGATGCAAATTCAGAGTACAAGATGCAAAGTATAAAGAGTTTTTTAGCACACATGCAAGCTTCAAAATAATCATCGCATAGAGGAACATCTACCAAGCAATGCCACAAGTTGAAATAACTAAAAGACTTAACTTATTGACTGAGCACCTTTTATTTTCCTACATCGTTGCTCAACCTTTTGACGCGAGGACATACATTGGTGATGCATGCACCCGGTTACTCGGTTGACCCCGAATCTAAGTTCCTTGCCTAGAATGTCATGCAACCTTTTTACGCGAGGACACACATTGGTGATGCATGCACGGGGTTACTCGGTTGATCACAATTCTAGGTGGCTACTAGCTCTACTCATGATCTTTGGTGATCAGTGGAGTAGTGATGCTCTTTCTTCTTCTTCTTCTTCTTTTTTTCTTTTTCTCCTCTTTTTTTTTTTCCTTCAGACTTGAGGTATAGCAAGGTATAGTTCCTACCGTGCAAGAAAGAAAGAAAAAACTAAGTAGGCATGATTGTTTTAAAATTTATTACATCTTGAAATTCTGAAAGTTCATCAAGAGATGATCATATATCGTGTGGGGGGATGAGAAATGCATTATTCATATTGGCTCTCTATTGTAATTCAGTTCAAGGCATTTAACACAATGATTTGGGATGTTCAAGGATGTAAATAAATTCTTCAAGATAATAATTGACATGTATGAGTTAAAAGAAATATTGAGTTTCAAGACAAGATTCAAAAATTTATCAATAGTGTGCAAAACAGTGACCTTCTAATCAAAATAAGTTCATGTGCAGAAAAATTTTAGCTATCTACAAAAGGTCATGATTCTTGCAAAATAAAGATGTCATGCAAAATAAACCTCTCCCTACACTTAAAATCCACATTGTCCCCAATGTGGTTCAAAATAATTTCAAAACAAAATAATAGCAAATTGGGAAAACGAGAACTTCCCTGAACATTAGAGGAAGGTATCGACTGCTTGCTACTGTCTTGGGTTTTAGGCGTGGTCATGCCTAAAATTTCAAGTCTGCATTTTAAATTTTGTCTCATTTTTCTTTTAGAATTTCCAAAGCTCTACCATTGATATCGAATTCACCCTTTGCCAAAAGATATTTGGAAGAAATTAAAACCAAAAGTAAAATAAAAATAAAAACAGATCTAAAGAAAATTATGCAAAAGTAAAGACTAATAAATAAGGCGTGGGCACGCCTAGAACTTGGGTTGCCTCCCAGAATCGCCTTGTTTTTTTGTCTTGGGCCAGACTCTGCTGCAGTTTTTATGAGTTTAAGGCGTGGGCACGCCTAATTCCTGAGTTGCCTTCCAAAAGCGCTATGTTTTCTGTCCTGGGCCAGACTCTACTATCATGTTTCACATAACTCTAGTTGCATATTTTAGATGCCTAGGTAGCGGCCTCAATTCCAATTGCGGTATCTGCACAATAGAATGTAGAAGCTTAGTGCGAGAAGTAAATGGTTCTAGGCATAAAGCATTAGTTTTTGTGATTTTGAGCGCATTTATTTCAACCTGCAAATTATTTTCATAATCAATTTCAATACTATCCAGATTGATATTCATGTTCATAACACTCAAATTAAATATTTCGTGAGCTGAAATGCTAATAAAATCAATACGGTTAACACAAAGTTTTTGGCTAGAAAATTTCATGGTATCATAAATATTGAATTTGATGACTTCCCCATCAAATTCCATAGTGAGTGTGTCATCGTACACATCTATTTTTGTCATAGTTGTGCTAAGAAAGGGTCTCCCAAGTAGAATTGTAGACGAGTTGGAAGAATTATCTTCCTCCATGTTAAGCACAATGAAATCTGCAGGAAAAATTAGATTATTTACTTGAACTAGGACATCTTCCAACACTCCTTCGGGGTAAACGACCAATCGATCAGCCAATTGAATTACCACACCTATCTTTTTCAATGAACCAATATTTAAAGATGAATAAATAAACAATGACATGACATTTATAAATACTCCTAAATCACACATAGCTTTTTTTATACCAACATTGCCTATCTTACAAGAAATAGCAAACATACCTTAATCTTTGCATTTGGGAGGAAATTTTCTTTGAAGTACAATGGAAATATTTTCTCCCACACTTATCTTTTCATTACCGATCAGCTTTTTCTTGTTGGTGCATAGTTCCCTGAGAAATTTAGCATATCGAGGTATTTGCTTAATGGCGTCGATCAAGTAAGAGAATATTTATTTTAATCTTGCGAAAAGTTTCAAAAATATATTTTTCTTCATTTTTCTTCTTCATTTTTCTTCTTAGTCTTGGCCAATCTTTCTGGAAAGGGAGGCTTGATCATCAATGTTCTTGACTGTTCTGGTTTTTTTTGTTTCTAGTTAATAGTAACTTCAGTTTCAGTTTCTGCCTCTAAGGCGTGCCCACGTCTTGGCAAACTAGGTTCTGCTAACTCCTTTCCATTTCTCAGAGTCATTACACTAGCATTCTATTTTGGGTTGACGACAGTTTGTGAGGGCAGCTTGCCTTGTGATTCCAACTTGCTTAAGGATGACGCCAATTAGCCCATTTGATTCTCCAAAACTTGAATGCTTGCTTTTATTTCATGTTGAAATTGTTGTGTACTAATTGCAAGCGATTTAACAATGTCTTCAAGAGATGTACCTGAGCTTGAGGGGAATTGCTGTGGCGGAGCAGGTGGTTTGTACTAAAATTGCTGAAAGTTTTGTTGCTGAAAATTTGGTTGCCTTGTCCCATAACTCAAGTTTGGATGATTCCTCCAACCTGGGTTGTAGGAGCTTGAATAGGGATTAGGTTTCCTTTGCAGAGGACCTGGGAATTCTCCAACGGCGTTAGCTTGTTCTTGTGTGCCCTCTTGAAGGGTAGGACACATGTCGGTGAGATGACCCACGACGGCACAAATCTCACACACTTTGACCTGTGAGGTGTTTCCTACAACCAAATTCTGAACCATAGTAGTTAGATGAGTAATTTTTGATTCAAGAGAAGACACATTTACCTCATTTACTCCTCTTGAAGGTTCCTGTCGCAGCCCGAATTATTGTGAATTGGCTGCCATAATGGAGATTAATTTCCTGGCGACTTGAGGAGTTTTGTTCACTATAGCACCACCATTTGTTGCTTCCATCATCCTTCTTTCCATGGACATCAAACCTTCATAAAAATATTAGATTAGCAATTGTTTAGAAATACCATGTTGAGGACAACTTGCACATAACCGTTTGAATCTTTTCCAATATTCATGTAGAGTCTCTGTGTCTTTTTGTTTAACTCCGCAAATTTCTCTTCTAATTCTAGCGGCTCGTGAAGCTGGAAAGAACTTGTCCAAGAACAGTCTCAGCAAATCTGTCCATGTATTGACTGATCCAGGAGGAAGATAGAACAACCATTCCTTGGCTGCATCGGCTAAGGAAAAGGGAAAGGCTCGCAACTTGATTTTCTCTGGTTTGTCAAAGATATGCTCTATGGTTTCATTGTTGAGCATACAACGTAGAATTCCTTCAAGTGTTTGTGAGGGTACGTCTTCATTTTCACGTCTTCTGAAAATAGGCAAGAGATGTATTAATCCAAATTTTAATTCAAAGTTTACCTCTAGTTCTGGGTAAGTGATGCATAATGATGGTTGGTTGAAATGTGCAGCAGCCAGTTCGCGCAAAGTCAGGTTGTTTTCAGCCATTTTTGTTTCTGGTTATGCTTCTGGTTCTGCTTCAGGTTCTGCTTTTGTCTCAGTGTTAAGGCGTGCCCACGTCTCATCTACTGTTGAAGATGAGGGTGCCGAAACGTGTTTACCTCGCTGTTGGGTCACCTTTCTAAGACTTCTAGCAGTCTTCTCAATCTCAGGATCGAATACGTGTTCTCTTGTGTGATCAGATCTGACCATCAACGTTAAGACGCGCCCACGTCTAACTTGTCTGGAATTTTCTTCCTGCACAGTCAAAACTAGTTAACAAAAGAATTAAAACTGATTAATACCAATCCCCAGCAACGGCGCCAAAATTTAATGAGTGTCGAATCTACCAAAAATAAATACCTACTTCTTGAGATTTTGTAGTCGTGACAAGTAGGGTCGAATCCACAGAGACTGGTTAGTTTCAAATTCTTTCAAAACCAAAAATTAAAAAGAGGGTTTTTTTTTATTAGATGTAAACTGAAATAAAAATAGTAATTAAAAATAGCGATTAAAATTAAGGAGAAATCAATGAGAGAACAGTCTAGCTAAAAGTACATTCTCGATTTTGGATCGTAGGATTGATCATAGACGATAAGTATGAGTTTTTTATTTCTAGCAATTTAATAGACTTTTGTGAATTGAACAGCAATCTCACAAGTCATATTAATTCAAATATTCCATTAGTTCGGATTGAACAGCAACCTCGACTAATTTGTCTCTAAATCAGGCAAGGAACAGCCAGTACCGGTAGACTAGCTATTGTTCTATTAATCTGGTAATAGACCGATAATTAAAAAGAAACAATAGAATAAATTCCGCAGAAAATAAATGAAATACTAGAGAACAAAGACTTTAAGCACAGAAGAATCTCACAATCTGTAGAACCGAAACGTCGAATCTCCCTTTAGCTAGAAAGAAGTGGATCGGCCACACATTTTAAACTCACACAATTTCATTCTAAAAAATAAACTACTGCTGAAAACTTAAAGAGCAAAACAAAAGAGAAGACTAAAGCTAAGAATTGTCAGCCCTTGTTCAATTCAATTATTCTCCTCTTATAGGAGAATTCCAAACCTAACTAGAATAGTAAATAAAAATCAAATCAACCTTACATGACATTAAACTAACAATCAAATATCCTGGTTTAATGTTTTTGACACAAATGGATTGTTAAAATTCGGCTGGAAACATAGAGCCAAGATTTCAGCATCAAACATGACAAATTCTAATTCTGTCACATGTATTCTCGCTAAGGCGTGGGCACGTCCAAGGCAGTGCGACCAGATCCAGCTTGCATTCCAATTTTCAACTTCCAAAAACGTGTAGGGAGGCTTCTTTTCAAATTCTTTCCATCATTTTTTGTCTAAAAGTTAAACAAAATAATAAACACAATTTAGGAAGCATTTAATTCGAATTTAGCATGAAAATAAGCATCAAAAGATGGAAAATAAACATGTCATCAATGCCCCTGACTTAAGCGACCCAAGTGCGGCCCCTAAATGAGTCTGAAACTCGCTCAAACCGCACCAAACAACTCCAGAAACTCAACTCATTTAACCAAACTTAAAATTAACTTGATAACTTAATTTAGTATGCGCGCATATCGTACCTCAGATCGCGATCTCCAGTGATCTCTCTGACTTGCTCTGACGTGAAACCTAAGTCTCCGCCTGAATATCAAAAATATGAACATAGGTATTCAACTTGGGGAATCGGCCCTTGACAGTTTGCTATATCCCAATTTTTTGGGTTTGTGGATTTGTAACTCTTCAATTTAGTAATTTAACTTTAACCATGGTTCACTGCACCTCGGTCTCTATCCATGTTGAGATTGGCACGTTGGTGGACTCCTTGTCGAGGTTTATGGCATCTAGTCTCGAATACATGGAAGCCAATGTCATAAGCATGAGGCTCACTATTAGAGTGGGCGGGTAATTGTCGGTTGGGGATAATCAAGAGCGGGAGATCACCCTTTTGGGTGCTTCTAGTATGATTGGGTGAAAGTCAATCATTCCCCTTCTCTTTGCTAGTAGCTCCTTGAACGATTTGCGATGGTGTAGTACTCAGGTGATCACCTGACCTCGGCTTGCCTCAGGGCAAAGGGAGCCCTTTGTATTTGGCAAGGGTTGCTTGCCTTTGGCTAGCACGCAAGGAGTCGTGTTGCAACTTTCCCCTATGAGAAGGTGGCTCGCTTTTTTTCGCGATTCTCAACTGGATCAAAAGAAGCTAGCATGTGTATCTTGGGGTAGCTAGCCTCATTCTACTCTGCATTTAGCTGCACCGCACCCCTTGACACAAGCTAAGTCACATTAGAAAGTCGAATGTGTAGTGTAAGGCAACAATCCTCGTATGAAGCGACATTACTTTGCCCATTGTTGTATAAGTCAATTGCGATCCAATTTTTCTTCGGGGTCAAGTCCCCCAATTGGCATGTCGGTCAAGCTGCGGGTCTGGCTTTTGGGTCGATTAGCATCCTTGTTTGGATTGTACTATTATGGGTTGAGGTGTCGTGCCTTTGGTGGCTTTCGCTCAAATAGGTGCTCCGCGGTGTACATGACTTGGCGGTCATGGCTTATTGATGCATCTAGCCGACTTCAGACACCCAATGACTCCAGTGGGGTCCAAATCCTTGGCCCGGAGGAACATACGTGTTGTTGTCATCTAGATGTGTCTAGGTTAACTAGTGTTCTCAAAGGGGCCTTGTTACCCGATCCATGTTTGTCTAGGATGACCGTCTCTCGACGTGGTGTGGGGTTTCCTTGCTCATAGGGTTGTTTTGATGAATCAGTGAGCCGATTTTAGATCGAGCATTATTCTTTTTGGCAGAACACCCTTTAATTTCACAATTTGCTTCATCAACTTGATCTTCTTAGCGTATAGGTCAACTAGTATTTTGACAGAGATTCTTCCTCAATTTGTGCCAATTAATTAGCTTAGGCCCGACCAAGATTGTGTTTCCCGATTTGTAAAAATGAGTTATCGTATCAGTCAGTCGGTTTGAGGATGACCAGTATTTGTTAACGAGGTTGTGTTCCTCGATTTTTAGAAATATTGTCGATTGCTAGTTGGGATTAGACCGACTGGTATTTTTTAACAGGGTTGTGTTCTTCAGTTTGTAGATTTCGCGTCATCGAATTGACTGGTTGATATTTTTTAATGAGGTTTTGTTCCTCGATTTGTAGAAACATTATCTATTGCTAATAAGGTTTAGGTCAACTAGTATTTTTTAATGAGGACATGTTCCTCGGTTTGTAGATTTCACGTTATTGAATTGGCTAGTCAATTTTGGGCCAATCTGTATTTTTAACGAGGTTGTGTTCCTCGATTTTTAGAAAATATTGTAGTTTGACAGTCAGGTTTGGACTAATTGACCAGTAATTTTTAACAAGGATGTGTTCCTCAATTTATAGATTTCACATTGTCGAATTAGTTGGTCAATTTTCTATTCTTTGGTATTTTTTTAACGATGTCGCGTTTCTCGATTTGTTGAAATATTGTCGATTGCTAGTCAGTTTTGGGTTGACTGGTATTTTTTTTAAACAAGATTGTGTTTTTCAGTTTGTAAAGTTCGTGTCATCAAATTTGCCGGTCAATTTTGGGCAGATTGGTATTTTTGAATGAGCTTGTGTTCTTTGATTTGTAGAAATGTTTTGATTGCAATCAGGGTCTAATGATATTTTTTTGATGAGATTTTGTTCCTCCATATGTGCTTTGGCGAAGTAGGCTATGCATGTATATATATTTAAAAAAAGGGTACATATATAGAGTTACATTGATCAACTGCTAAAGTCCTCGGATGGTGGAATCCTTTGCTTGGGTGTGATTGACCATCATCTTGGAGTTGTCTCGGTCCATATAAATCTCTGTGAACAGGATGATGAGATCACGACACGTTATCCCATCCGAATCTCATGGCACATCAACACGCAACGCTGCCGAGAGAATGTTGAGAGCTCTACGCACACTCCACTCAGTAGGGCTAGACCGAATGTTGGCGCTTGTCCCTATTAACGTGCGTCGTCCATGGTTAACCAGACTCGGATTTCCACTGTGTGATAGAGAAGATGAGTCGGCTTGCGAGTCAACTAGGTGAGCGAGCGAGTTACAACATGTGGAATCGTGACGCTTGGTTTCTCTAGCATATATGAATGCGAGCTGGGCTCCTCGGCTCTTATGAGAGTAGGCAAGTATGGCGAAGGGCGTGCATGGAGCGCCTCATTTCCATGATCAATTGGTTATGGGTTGGCTGACTGAGCTCTCTATCGGCTTGGCAACGGGTAGAGAACCAAGAAGGTCGAAGACATTTGCGTGGCTTGAGTGCTGAAGTGATTTGACGTGTTATCTCTTTCCAACTACTAAAGCGATGATTGTTATCCATCATGGCAGAAATTGTAGAGTTGGCTGGGGATTAATTCAATTGTATTTACTCCACCACCAGTACCCAACAACTCACATTTATTGAATGAATCTAAACATCCAGCAAACTCTAAAAAAAACTGCAAACATCCAGCAAACTCACATTATTTATATGCATCAGTACGTATCTATTAGAACTGGAAAAATTGACACTACACATAAGATAGGAAATTAATTGTGTTTGTATGTGATTCTGTGTCTAGTTAATCTGCTTAGGTGAATTAATAACACGAGTAGTCTACTTATGGTGTTATTTTACACGAGCTGTTAAATTGATCAAATTGATCAAATCGATGATGAATCAAGCAGTGCAATATATGCTCGTTTTAGCCCGAAATCAACCTATAGATGTAACCAAAGATTAAGATGATTTCTTCTCTCTTTTTTTCCCTGACCCCAGATTAATCATATATGTTATCAATAAGAACAGAAATGTATGTCCAACAACCCTACATGCATATTTCATGCAAAGGTCGCATCAAAAGCATTTTTTTTCGCTTTCTTGCATTCCAAAATTTAATTTAGAGAATGGCCTGCATTAAAAGACCACTAAGCATCTACGAATCATTTTTTTTCGCTTCCTATCTCCCAACTACTAATCATTTTAATTTCTCCTCTCTTCTTCGCTATAAGCATCTCCCTACTCCGCCACTCCTGAAGCACAAGTACACGGCCTTCTCACCTAGCTGGGATTCCGCCATGAGAGGAGGGGCGGAGGAGATGAGGAGCTCAGTCATGGCGGACATCGAAGCCAGCAGGCCACCGGGGAACGGAATGGTGGTGGGCGGGCTGAGTCCGCTTAGCGAGACGCTGTGGAGGAACAAGGCCGACGCTGAGCTCGTCGGCGACGTGTCGGCGTGGCTCACCTGGAAGGACTTGACGGTGACGATGACGCTGCCCAAGGGGGAGACGCACCGGGTGTTAATGGAGAGCTTGACAGGGTTCGCCGAGTCTGGCACGCTGACGGCGCTCATGGGGCCCTCCGGCTCCGGGAAGTCGAAGCTGCTCGACGCCATCGCCGGCCACCTCGCTGCCAACGCCTTCCTCTCCGGCGTCATTCTTCTGAATGGCCGGAAGGGCAAGCTCTCCTTTAGAACTGCGGTGGGCCTCTTTTTATTTGATATAATATTATCTCTTTTCCCTTCAATTTCAATACATATATAGTAAAAAATTAACCATGTTTGTTTTTTATAGTTTCGTTTTGCATTTTGCATTACTATTCGTAATAAAAGGCAGAATTCAATCTTGAGACCTACTTCCGTCTCTTTCTCATTAAAAAAATATTAGGCATAAATTCTGGATATTGAATTAGTTTTTTTGGCAGAAATTTGGATACCGAATTAGTATTCAAATACCTATCGATGGTGATATTATTGAAATTATTGTAATTGATGTTCCAATATTTAGCAAATGTAATTCGGCTCAATTTATATACTTTTGTTCCAATTTTGAGATTGAGAGGACAACTATATATATACTATTGCAAGATCGAGAAGTCTCTATGATTGCTTAAAATTGATGTGTGGTCTTTAACATATTAGGCATATTTGACACAAGATGATACTTTGATTGAAATTTTGACCGTGAGGGAGACGATATGGTACTCTGCTCGCCTAAGGCTGTCGAACAAGATGCCGCAGGAAGAGTGCTTGTAGGTGTCGACCTTGGGTGGCACGCAGTTACTGCTTCTCAGCATTAGCAGAGTGCTTGAACGATGTGTACTTATCGCACAGACAGATGGTTTTAGGTAGGGGTGACTAATGAGTCTGTTTAAACGTGTCGTGTCTAAACGTATCTCGTGTTTGGCTAAATCCGAATCCGATCCGTTTATTAAACGTGTCTGAATATGTAAATCTGGTTGAACGAAGTATCAAGGTTTCAAATCATGTTTTACAGAAAAGAGCTCAACATAGGGTCGAGTTTGGGATATCCGCAGTCGTAGCTTGGAATCTTCATATATAGTTGGTCCCGTAGAGGTTCATATTGCCCTTGCTTGATGTACGTAGTAGAGGGTGTCCTCGATTTTGGAGTAGATCTAGGATGAGAAAAATCGACTAGTGAAAGTGCAGGAGAGTTCTGCGAAGGAATGTATGGACCCCGTCGGAATATAAGGGCCTGTTTGGTTTCGAAAACTTGATTTTGATTTCTAGTTTTTTGAAAACACGTTTGGTTAATGAAAACAACATCATTTTTAGTTAGTTGAAATCAGTGAATATTTATTTGGTCATAAAAAATAATATTAATTTTTCTTGAACATTTTTAATAGTAATTAAATATTTAGTTAGTTTACAAAATTCAATATTTGCTAATATTGCTATAAAATATTTATATGATTTAATTAATTAAGTTATTGATAATTTAATATATTTTTTTCAATTAGATATAAAAGTTAATTAATAGTTATTATAAAATTTCAAACAAAATAAGTCCAATGGTCTAAAATTAGTTTTGATTAAATTATAAATAGATCAACTTTAAGAAAATTGAGTTATTTAAAATTTAAATTTGAGTCAATTAGATATAAATTGGTTTAATTAATTTATAAATTTAAGATAATACTTTGAGTTGAAAATGATAAATTTTTTTTTAAAAAATAGAAATAGTTTGATTTATTTTTAAATTCATTAATTTTATAAAAATATTTATAATTACAAAGTTGCCACTGCGTTTTGATAACGAAACCGACAGTCTCAAAATCACAGAAAATAACATTCTGGTGTTTTCATTTTTATTAAGAAAACTGATTTCGTTTTCATTCTGGTTTCGATTCAATTTTATGAAAACGCTGAACCAAACATGTTTTCGTAAGTAATTTTGGTTTCGATGAAATCGAAATCATGAAAACAGACTTGATTTCGCTAACCAAACAGACTCTAAGAGAACCATAATAATGTGGCTTTTTCTAGAAAGGCCGAGAAGGCCCTGTAGAGGATGAGGTCGATCGCCCCGTTAAGGAACATCATGGACCTGAACATCATCAGGTGTATAGTAAGGTCACCCATTCCATCGTAGGGCTTCAGCATGGTCGGTAGTTTGAATCTAGGTGGGAGGCAGGCTGCCATGATGTGCTCGGCGAAGGACCCCAAATCGATGGAAAGAGGGTTAGGCACCTCTGTGACCTTGGAGGTCTTTCTCCGCCTCAAGGACGTTTATTCAACGCTGTGGAGGATTGGTTAATTAGTGCCGGAGCGTTGTTCCTCGCCGTTCCAGCGTCACTACTGGAATAATAGGCATCAGCAACGATTGAAGTCGTTGCTGAGCCATTGCTGAAAACCATCAGCAACGACTTGCCACGGCCAAGACCATTGCAACAGAGCCGTGGCAGAAACATGCATTGCTGATAACTTAGCAACGGATCAACAACGGTCGCTCGGGCCGTTGCTAATAATATTATCAGCAACGGTTCTACCACGGATGCGGGGCCGTTATAGATATGAACATCAGCAACGGCCCTGCGGCCGTGGCAAGGCCGTTAGGGAAAGCCCATTGCTAAGTCGTTGCTGTAGGTCATCAGCAACGGCTTACGATACACTTTCAGTAATGGTTTTCCCACGGACGGCCGTGGAAAAACCGTTGCTGATGATGTAAACCTGCAACTGAAAATTTTTAAATTTTCAAATTTCCATTAATACATTGATACATTATCTTATACATAACTCACACGTACACCCATACACACATCCATTTACATACACATCACAGATACACCCAGATATACATCAAAATAATTATACTTATATTTATAATTATCCACAATCATATAAACACTATTCAAATTCAAAACTAGAGTATCAATATCCAAACAAAATAAGTTAATCAAGTATATATAGTATCCAAGTAACAAAGTCAATATATAAAAATAATAATAAATCTCACGACGGTGGAGGATGGTCTGGATCATAATATAACGGGATTTAGAGTGCTTGGGTGTACATCGGCGTGGACTGACTCGAGGATGATGGATCTGATGATGTTGAAGGGATGCCTACTCCGGTATGAGCTGAGATATTGCGTAGCATAGCATGCATCTCCGCCATCATTTGACTCTGACGTTCTATCATCTCACTCTGACGTTCTAATACACAGAGTAACAAATAAAATATATAATTAAAAGTAAGGTATAATACTTACCATAAGACTCGCGTGCACTACAAATAAAATAGAGCCACTAGTGTGACGCGCTCCTCCCCCCGACATGCGGTTTCTAGCCGCAGTCCTAGAAACCTTCTGCCATCGATCCGTCGACCATGATTCCACGAGCTGGTCCCATATATCCGGAGTAATCCAATCGGGGTTGTATCCCCGAGTCTCCGCGATGTTTGTGGTCCCAGCTCAGGCCATCGCTTGGGACCGGGCCTGCCCCAGCTGACCGTTGTACCTCTGCCGGGAAATAGCCTCCCAGGCAGCGTAAGTGAAGGACCCTTGGTCCTCAGCCCATGTATAGTGAGCTTGCAAAATAATAATATCAGTACCAATATTAATCATCATGTATAAAAAATATTAATACGTGCCTCAAACTCGCGCCATAACATGTCGACGTGCTCACTGGGCACGTGAGACCACGTGGGCCATGCCCCATGCATGTATCATCGAATTGTAGAAGATATCGTCCTGGGCACTTCTTCTTACTCGAACCTGCACAACAAAAATAAAGTTCAATATTATATTATGATATAATGAATTTGTAATAATTCATAATATATTATCGCTCCCTAATCACACTAATGAATATGCGTGACTCTGTGGCTGGTGGAGGCTGCCACCTGTTCGGCCCGCGTGGCCACCTGCGTCTGGATGAACTAGCCTCAGCAGTATCATCGGCAGGATGATCAGCAGCAGGAGTAAGTGCTGGAGTCTGACCAATCGGAGACTCCGAAGCTCTCGTGCGACGATAACCACGACCAGACATATCTGTCGAATAAGCATATAATTAGATTATATATATAATAGAGATATATTTAATATAAGATATACTTTACAATTATTCCTCATCATCTGAGTAATAGTCTTCGAATTCTTCATCTTCTTCCTCTTCTTCATCTTTATAATATAAAATGCAGTTATTTTGGCACACGTGTATTTTTTCATACCCAAGTCCTAATTTTCTCATCAACTTTTTAGTCTTATAAAATATTGGCTCAAACTAATTATCAGTAGGCAGGATTCCATTAATCAATCCTATAATCCGATCAAACGCAACCTCACTGATATTACAATCGGCCTTCATGTTTAGGAGATGTGTCATTGTCGAAAACCTAGTGTATTTAGGACAATTCTCATACAAAGGTTCATCGGCAGCTTTCAACATCTCGTAAAATTCTGCAATTTCTTTATTCGGCAATTTAATCTCTACCGCAGTTTGTACTTTTGTGATATCAACACCTGAAGTATATGGTGGCACTGACGTCTCAGTAACTGGCCGATCGACATTATCATTCAGGTGGAATTGACCCACAAGACTATCAAGTATCATAGTTCTATAGATGAAGAAACACCAGTAGATGAAGATTCACCATGTGTCTGAACGACAGGATTACTCGACGTCCCGACTTTACGTGACTCCCTGTGATAAGTCCATAGAAAATATCTTGGTGTAAATCCTTTGCTATATAGATACAGAGTGACAGTTTTCCGATCCAAAAATCGTCCATTCAAGCAAATATGGCACAGGCATCGGATTTTATCACCGACGCTAACAAATTTCTGATTCGAATAGGCAAAATTTAGGAAATAAGTTACGCCTAATCGAAACTCATTCGTTAAAACTCCACGATCAAGACGTCGGTACTATTGGCTTTAGGTTTTCAACCTTAGTCTTAATCTCGATTTAATTTGATGATAACAAACATGGGACTAATATTTTCATTGAGAATATCCTTAGGTTCTATATCAGTAGCGTTCGATGTCCTCGATCGAAAAAATTAGAGAAATCGAAAAATTGAAAGGACATTGATCGTCGCGCTCGGGTTCGTCCACTACTAGAAAAATGGGCATCAGCAACGGCTGATGCCATTGCTGAAGCGAATCAGCAACGGCCGAGCCATTGAAATAGAGCCGTGACAAAAACTCGCATTGCTGATAACTTAGCGACGTATCAGCAACGGCCGCTCGGGCCGTTGCTAAAAATATTATCAGCAACGGCTCTGACGTATCAGCAAAGGCCGCTCGAGCCGTCGCTAAAAATATTATCAGCAACGGACACGGAGCCGTTGCTGATAACATTAATAACAACAGCCGCTGAGTCCGTAGCAATGCCGTTAGTAAAAGACCGTCGCTAAGCCGTTGCTGTAGGTCATCAGCAACGGCTTTCGATAAACTTTTAGCAACGGCTTTCCCACGGACGGCCGTGGGAAAGCCGTTGCTGATGATGTGAACCTGGTAACGAAAAAATTTAAATTTTAAAATTTCCATTGATACATTGATACATTATCAGATACATAACTCACACACCCATACATTCATTCACACATTCATTTACACATCACAAACACGATATACATCAAAACAATTATATTTATATTGATAATTATCCACGATAGTATAAAAACAATTCAAATGCAAAATTGAAGTATCAATATCTCAGTAACAAAGTCAATATAAATTAAAAAAGTTCAATATCTCAGTAACAAAGTCAATATAAACAAAATCTCACGATCACGATGGAGGATGGCCTGGATCATATGGCGGGGTCTGGAGTGCTTGAGTGTACACCGGCGTGGACTGACTCGAGGACGATGGATTAGATGATGCCGAAGAGATGCCTGCTTCGGGATGACCTGACATGTTGCGTAGCATAGCATGCATCTCTGCCATCATCTGACTCTGACGTGCGACCGTCTCCTCTAGAGTCATTATTCTGCTACTATGATCATAACTGGATCTAGAGGTGGACGGCCGCTCACCAACGACCGGAGGGGTCGGTGCCCCAAGTGGCCCTAGCACGGCTCGCGCATGACCACTATCTGCGAAGCCATATACGCGGCCATGGTCCCAGCCACCTGCGGCCTCGACCCACGATGCTGCGTCAAAGTCCTCGGGGGTACCCCCGCACTGCACCACCATCTGGCTGTACGTCTCCTACTCGAGTTTGATTTTTTGTTTAATATTTATCATAAAACTTAAATTATAAATATATAATGAATAATTTAAACAAATATATAATTACCACAATGTATGCAGCGCGGTTGTCGATGTACTCCCCCGTCCCATGTGCTCGACGGTGAGTCCGCTCAAACACCGCCATCGGGGAGGGTCGCTGGACAGTCCCGTCATCCGACACCGTCATCTACATTTACAAAACAAATACATTAATTAGTACACATAGTAACAAATAAAATATATAATTAAAAGATATACTTACCATACGGTTTGCGTGCACTGCAAATGCAACAGAGCCGCCGATGTGACGCGCTGCTCCCCCTGACATGCGATTTCTAGCCGCATTCCGAGAAACCTCCTGCCATCGATCCGTCGACCATATTCCCACGAGCTGGTCCCATATATCCGGAGTAATCCAACCGGGGCCGTATCCCCGAGTCTCCGCGATGTTAGTGGTCCCAGCTCGGGCCATCGTCTGGGACCGAGCCTGCCCCAGCTTCCCGTTGTACCTTGCCCGGGAAATAGCCTCCCAGGCAGCGTAAATGAAGGGCCTCTGGTCCTCGACCCATGTATAGCGAGCCTGCAAAATAATAATATCAGTACCAATATTAATATATCATCATGCATGTAAAAAAAATAATAATATGTGCCTCAAACTCGCGCCATAACATGTCGACGTGCTCGCTAGGCACGTGAGACCACGTAGGCCATGCCCCGTGCATGTATCGTCGAATAGTAGAAGAAATGCTCATCGGCACTTCTTCTTGCTCGAACCTGCACAACAAAAATAAATTTTAATATTATATTATGATATAATGAATTTGTAATGATTCATCATTCATGATATATTACCGCTCCCCAATCATGCTAATCAAACTACGTGACTCTGTGGCTGTTGGAGGCTACCACCTGTTCGGCCCGCGTGGCCGCCTGCGTCTGGATGTACTAGCATCGGCAGTATCATTCGCATGAGGATCAGCAACAGGAGGATCAACAGCATGAGTAAGTGCTGGAGTCTCACCGATC
Organism: Canna indica; assembly: GCA_034359265.1. Taxonomy (NCBI): domain Eukaryota; kingdom Viridiplantae; phylum Streptophyta; class Magnoliopsida; order Zingiberales; family Cannaceae; genus Canna; species Canna indica. The sequence continues at coordinate 17,651,959 of CP136897.1, forward strand.
GAAGAATCCGAAGCTCTCCTGCGTCGATAACCACGACCAGACATATTTGTCGAACAGACATATAATCATATTATTGTATAAATAGTAGAGATATATTTAATAAAATATATACTTTACAATTATTCCTCATCATCTGAATAATAGTCTTCGAATTCTTCCTCTTCTTCATCTTCTTCATCTCCAGCTTCCTCAATTTCATGATCGTCATCATCAGCATATTCAACTTCTAATTGAATTGACGTTGTGTCTGCTTCCTCGAGTATTGGAATAATACGATCTACAGCAGGAGGATCATCTTCTTGATAGAAACCATGTGTCATATCAGGTATTAGCTCATTTTCTCCTACTATCGGATTAATTTTTCCTCTACCTTTTGTCTTACAGACTACACGCCAATCTGCTCTATCTTTATTTCGAGCCGGATACTTCGCGTAATATACTTGTTCGGCTTGTGATGCCAATATAAAAGGCTCATTTGCTGTCAATTTCGATTTGTAATTAACCTCAACAAGTTTGTATTTTGGATGAACTTTCATGCCCCTTTCTGTTGTATCGAACCAATGACATCTAAATAGGATCACTGATTTCAAGCCGAAGTAGTGCAACTCTATCACTTCTTCCACCAGTCCATAAAAATCCATATCACATTCAACATAGGTTGTCCCTTTCACGCAGACCCAGCATTTTGGATGAACTTTCATGCTCGCATGTCCGTTAGAAAGCCGTTGCAGATACAACATATCTGCAACGGCTCGAGCGGCCGTAAGAATGTCGTTGCAAATAGCAATGGCTTGAGAGGCCGTTGCTGATAGCCGTTGCTGAAGACCAAGTTTCTAGTAGTGGTCGTGAAACTTCTCGAAGATCGACGTGTGCACCAAAGTCGCATTGGACGGGCTCCAAGATCACATGAAAGCTCTCCATGTTGATGCTCGTTGATAGCCGGAACTCGGAAACAAAGCGCAGAAGAAAAAAGGGTTGAAAATTCAATTCAGCCTAAATTCGGTCCATCGAGCGGTCGACCGAATAGGGTAAGGTATCAAGCAGTAGCCTTGTCGGTCGACCAATCGGTCGACCAATCGGTCGACCGAACACTGCCTAAAACAGGCAGTGGCTACTTCGGTCGACCGATAGAGACCTAAAAAGGGCAGTAGCTCTATCGGTCGACCGAGCTGCATTTGCTGAAGATGCGAGATCGCGTCAGTCGACCGATGGGTCGACCGAAGGTAGGATCGAGAGTTTTGCATCTAGGCGGTCGACCCGTCGGTCGACCGACCACAGAGAGATGGGCAGCGGTCGAATGCCCGGTCGATCGATCGGTCGACCGACCAATCGACTAGCGGCCTGCAACGGATAGAAAACTATCCGTTGAGCTATCGTTTCTTCAGCAGGGTATAAATACACCCTCAAATACTTCTTTTAGTCTTCTTCCTTAACTTCTACAAATTTAATTGAGCAATTAAGAGGGAGATTTAAGCCTTCTAAAAGAGGAACTGCTTGCGCTCTGTTGTTTCTGCGAACATCTTCTTCAAGCGCACAAGCTGGGCTCAACTCGGGTTTTGGTCAAGCTCTACCTCTTGACGAGTTGAAGGCGACAAGGGCTTGCAAAAGAGCATTAATCTTTGGTTTAATCTCTTAGCTCTTTTGATTGTATTTTTATTTGTTATTTGAATGGTTGTTTCTTTAATTTGGGTTTGTATGAAGATCGGGTGTTAGGTCTTCTTATGTGGAAGTGGTTACCCGGTAATTAGGTGTAAAGCCACTTGTGTAAACTTAGTGTTTACTAGGATTAGTTTAGTTGTCCCTTAGGGTTGAGGTGGAAGAGTGCTCTCGATAAGAAGACAGAGACTTCCGGGTGTGAAAGTACCTTAGGTCGAGAGTGAGACTCTTCAAGTCAAAGTCCTCTGTGTAAGGGAAACGAAAATTAATCTAGTAAAACTAGTTTGGAAATCCTAAGCGGGGTGCTTAGGTAGTTGAGTAGGCATTGGGCCGAACCACTATAAATCTTGTGTTTGCATTGTTATTTATTATTGTTTGTGCTTAATTATTTATATCGCTTCCGTATCAAATTGTAAGATTGCAAATTACCTAAACGATTTAAGAAAACGATTAAAATTGGAATTAAGGCTAATCAATTTAGTAAGCACACTATTCACCCTCCCTCTAGTGTCGCCATTTCGTTTATAGGTACATCCAACTTCGATCGGACGACATGATTCTGTCAATCAATGATAATTTCTTCAATTAATGCATTTAAGTGAGATGATCCTAATCCATTCGGGATTCATGTTATTCATATTACACTAAGTATTTCTTTTAACTGCTAACTTCATTCTAAATTTCGACAGCATCTCCATACAGTTCTCCGAATACGCATATCATCTGGGCTCGTATCGGAGAACAAGAGAGATGATGCCGAAATTTAGAATGAGTTAACAGTTAAAATAAAAAACTAAGTGCAGTACAAATAACTATATTCCCAAATTGTCCAATCAGGGACAATTCAAGGGTTGTACGTCGTATAAAAGATCATCTACTTTTTTTACACGAACATACAACCCCCGAACGGATCTAAGGTTTTGCTAAATCATATCCGACTCATCGATGCATACGTGAAACGTATTAACTCGTTGGAGGGATTATTATTTTCTAAATATTTCGAGTCAGTTCGAGTCCATAGTGGACAATTCCGACGTGAGTCCAAAGTGGACGATTCCGGCGTGAGTCCGAAGTGGACGATTCCGACGTGAGTCCACTGAGGACGACTCCGGACTAATTAACATTTTAACTAATTAATATTAATCTAAAACATAGCATTTATTTTAACTAATTAACATAACATTAATCTATACATTAATCTAAAACATCAAATTAATCTAAACCCTAATAATTAATATAAAAATTAATCTAAACCCTATAAATTAAACAATTAATCTAAAACATAAATAATTAATCAATTTTCGGTGTCGGAGTCTAGTGTCCGGACACTGGACAATGATCCGACCGCCGACCACCAGCCGTCGGCCGGATCTACAGCGAATGGAGAGAAAGAAGGCGGCGAGAAATACTTGGATCAAGCGACGACGATGGATGGATTTGGCGATCGAGGACGGGGCGGCAGCGTCGGCGTCGGCAGCAGAGGAAGAAGGAGGAGGAGGAGGAAGGGGCGGGCGCGATCGCTCGACCTATATAAACTTATCAGCAACGGCTCACTCGTCCATTAGAAAGTCGTTGCTGATAAGTAACATCATCAGCAACGAGATCACTTATCCGTTAGAACGCCGTTGCTAATAAGTATTTTATTTTCGCGCCGCGAGCGCGCGATCGGCTCAAGAGTGACGGATGTCGTAGCTGTAACTAAGCCGTTGCTAATGTGATTATATATCTGCAACGGCTCGAGCGGCCGTAACAAAGCCGTTGCAGATACATCACATCGGCAACGGCTTGAGCGGCCGTTGCTGAAGAACATATTTCTAGTAGTGCATCTCCAAATAGCGAGTGTGTGTCACCGCTAGGTTGTTGCCTGTGCGACGTAGTTCGTCTGGCTCCAGGTTCCAACCATGTTGGGGCATGCAAGACTTACTCGGTCCCATGATGGGCGCCAAATGTTCTTGCTTGAAGGTCAAACTATCCAATAAAGGACAATTCAAGGATTGTAGATCGTGTAAAAGATCATTAACTTCGTTTACACAAACACACAACCACCGAATGGATCTAATGGTACTTTGCAAATTTATGTCTGACTCATCAATATGTACGTGACATGTATCAACTCGATCTAAGATTAAATCTAAAAAGTTTCTAATTAATCTAATTAAAACCTAATTATTAAACCTAATGAGATTATTAAAAAACTAACTCTATTGTTTGATTGGGGCCGAAACCTAGGGTTTCGATCCCAACTCCGGTGCCAGCGCCCACTGCGTCGAGTCCAGTGGACACTGGCGCCGAAGTCCAGTGGACGCCAGCGCCGGAGTTGGGGCCGAAACCTAGGGTTTCGACCCCTAAATCAAACGGTGGAGAAGGGGAGAAGTGGCAGAGTTGTTACCTGGAGGTGGAGAATTGGCGGAGAAGCGACAGATGGAGAAGAAGCGGCACAACAGGGAGGAAGAAGAAGGAAGAAAGAAGGGGCGTGGGCACGAACACAAATAAATCACTATTGAGTTATTAAATCACCGACGGTCGATGAGACCTCCCTATGCCGTCGATGATTATTTTTTACATTTATGTGTCGTGTGTGTGTGCCATCGACTCTTAAACGATGGGACTAGCGGCTGTAAGAGAGCCACCACTTCTGCGTTAATAAATCAGTGACGGTCCACGAGGCTCTCTCTATACCGTCGTTGATTAGTGTTTCATTTTCACGTCGTGTGTGCGCCATCGACTCATAAGCGATGGGCTCTAGAGGCCGTAAGCGAGTCGTTGCAGATGTTGTTATATTTTCTACTTTGTCGACCGTCGGTGAAAGTCACAATTCTAGTAGTGATAGATTTCGCATCGTTGAATTGGTTGGTCAGTTTTGGATTAGTCAATTTTTTTAACGAGGTTGTGTTTCTCAATTTGTTGAAATATTATTGATTGCCAGTCGGTTTGGTATTTTTTTAACAAGGTTGTGTTTTTCAGTTTGTAAAGTTCGTGTCACCAAATTAGCCGGTCAATTTTGGACATATTGATATTCTTTAATGAGGTACGTTGTGTTCTTTGATTTGTAGAAACGCTATTGGTTGCTAATCATGTTTGGTCTAAATGATATTTTTTTAGTGAGGTTTTGTTACCTGATTTGCTTTGGCGAAGTAGGTTATGTATGTATATATTTAATAAAACAACAAGGGCACATAGAGTTACATTGACCAGCTGCTAAAGTCTTCGAACGTTGGGATAGACCATCATCTAGGAGTTGGTCGTTAGGATCTTCCTTGTGTTGGTGTTGGTCATTATCGCCTCTTTATCGAGTTGTCATGGGTATTGGTCGTTTCGGGGGAAATAACTTCTATGGAGCCCGGCTCCATACAAGTTGTGTTCGTTTCAAGCATCTTGGTCATCTTGGAGTTGGTTGTTGGGATCTTGCATGTGTTGGTGTTGGTCATTATCACCTCTTTGTCGAGTTGTCATGGGTGTCGATCATTTCCAGGCGTGTTGGTAACTAGTGTGTGGTTCGACTGATTCATAGTGGAGCTTTGGAGGTTGGTGTCAAAGTGCAAGACCATCTGATCGAGCAAGGTGGCCTAGTGTGGAGAGAAGAGGTAGGGTCCTAGATGTTTTCGTTGTCGATGGGGTCGTTCTTCGCGCCATAATCTCTCGGCTCACCTGAGACCGGAGGGCTTTTTGTGTATGACCTTGAGGTGTCCAAGCCATCTCGTCCTGGGCCTTTTGGCTTCGGGTGACAAAGGTTTTCTTTCAACCGGTGATCGATCTACCTCTTTTCACGCATCAAAGCACTTTAGATCCTTATGTGGCTCAGTTGTGTGGGGTCAAAGCGGAGTTACTGTTTGGTTCATCTTGCAAGTTGCAAGAGTGTGGTGCTAGTAGGTGTTGTCGGCCTTTCGTCAATGAGTCGGTCACTACTTGGATATCGATAGACTGGTGTGAGTTATCTATGCAGGAGGCGTCATTGGGCGATCAGGGTGAGCAAGTTGGCTCATGGCGCCGATGAGATTGAGCATTGTGATCATTTTATAATGCTCTAAAGATGTATTGTGAACATTTTCTCGAGGAGTATTTCTATCTTTTTGGAGCGGTGTCGTGACTGCGCTCGACTAAGTTGTCGGAGATCGATTTGGGTTTAATCCGAGCTCGAGGTGCTATGCATTTCAAGATTGTTGGGGCCACTTATGACCCGACACTCTTGCTTGCACTCGAGCTCTCGACGTGGTCGAGTGAGAGCACCAGGCTCCATTCGGCGTATTGACCCAATTTGAAGGGTTGGTCCGGGTTGAGGGCTCGAGCGATTCAATCTTTCCCCATCGGTACCAATACTAAATTTTGTAATAGCTAAATATTTTAATTTACATAATTATAATTTTTATATTATTTTATATCATGGAAAAAATAGAAAGCATGAGCAATAAGTGCTAGACAGTGTTTGGCTAAATTATAGTTCAAAAATTAAAGTGATTTGACATGCTACTCTTTCCAACTACTAAAGGACACAACTTCTATGGAGCCCGGCTCCATAAAAAAAGTTATGGAGCCGCTCCGATGACTCAGCACGAATTGCAAAGCAATTTTTGTTGCTTTGCGATTTATTCTGAGTCGTCGGAGCCCGGCTCCATAGGATTTTCTATGGAGTCGGGCACCATAATAATTATTTCCCTACTAAAAAGGTGACTGTTATCCAAATATCCATCATGTCAGAAATTGTAGAGTTGGGGATTAATTCAATTGCATTTACGCCACCAGCAGCAGTGCCCAACAACTCACATTTATTGAATGAATCTAAACATCCAGCAAACTCAGATTATTTATATGCATCAGTATCTATTAGAACAAGAAAAAATTGACACTACACATAAGATCGGAAATTAATTGTGTTTGTATGTAATTATGTGTCTAGTTAATCTGGTTAGGTGAATTAATCACACGAGTTATTGCTGTCCACTTATGGTGTTATTTTACACGAGTTAAATTGATCAAATTGATGAACCGATGATGAATCAAACAGTGCAATGCTCGTTTTAGCCCGAAAGCAACCAATAGATGTAACCAAAGATTAATTTCTTCTCTATATTAATCATATATGTTATCAATAAGAATAGAAATGTCCAACAACCCTACATGCATGTTGCATGCAAAGGTCACATCAAAAGCAATTCCTTTCGCTTTCTTGCATTCCAAATTAAATTTAGAGAATGGCATGCATTAAAAGATCACATTTATTAGTATTAGGTACTCACGAGAGCCTCTTAATTACAACTCAGTCAAGCGGCACTCCTTCCTCCCAACTAATCATTTTAATTCCTCCTCTCTTCTTCGCTATAAGCATCTCCCTACTCCGCCACTCCTGAAGCACAAGTACACGGCTTCTCACTTAGCTGGGATTCTGCCATGAGAGGAGGGGCGGAGGAGATGAGGAGCTCAATCATGGCGGACATCGAGGCCAACAGGCCGCCGGGGAACGGGATGGTGGTGGGCGGGCTGAGTCCGCTTAGCGAGACGCTGTGGAGGGACAAGGCCAATGCTGAGCTCGTCGGCGACGTGTCGGCGCGGCTCACCTGGAAGGACTTGACGGTGACGGTCACGCTGCCCAAGGGGGAGATGCACCGGGTGTTGGAGGGCTTGACGGGGTTCGCCGAGCCTGGCACGCTGACGGCGCTCATGGGGCCTTCCGGCTCCGGGAAGTCGACGCTGCTCGACGCCCTCGCTGGCCGCCTCGCTGCCAACGCCTTCCTCTCCGGCGTCATTCTCCTGAATGGCCGGAAGGCCAAGCTCTCCTTTGGAACTGCGGTGGGCCTCTTTTTATTTTATTTGATATAATAATCTCGCTCTTCTCCTTCAATTTCAATACATATCATAGTAAAAAAATTAACCATGTTTGTTTTATTTTACTTTTTTTTTTTTGCATTACTAATTTACTATTCGTGATAAAAGGCAGAAATCAATCTTATAGACCTACTTCTCAGTCTCTTTCTCATATTAATTAAAAAAATAGTTTTTGGATATTGAATTAGTTATTATTGTATTGATGTTCCATTTATCAAATGCAATTCGGCTCAATTTATATACTTTTGTTCCAATTTCGAGATTGAGAGGACAACTATATATATACTATTGCAAGATCGAGAAGTCTCTATGATTGCTTGAAATTGATGTATGGTGTTTAACATATTAGGCATATTTGACACAAGATGATACTTTGATTGGAACTTTGACCGTGAGGGAGACGATATGGTACTCTGCTCGCCTAAGGTTGCCGAACAAGATGCCGCAGGAAGAGAAGCGAGCGCTGGTGGAGAGCACAATCATGGAGATGGGCCTCCAAGATTGCGCAGACACCGTCATCGGAAATTGGCATCTCCGGGGAATCAGCGGCGGCGAGAAGAGGAGAGTTAGCATTGCTCTTGAGATCCTCATGCGACCAAGACTTCTCTTCCTCGACGAACCGACAAGCGGCCTCGATAGGTAAACCTAAAGTTTTTGGATAGGCTTTAGTCCTCAAAAAAAATCGCGGCACAACTTCTGCTCTGCTAGTTACACAAATTGATTGAGAAAGTTAAGTTTTAGTCCCAGAGTTTAAATCATTTTAGAGTAATAATCTGATGAGCTCAGAATTCGAAGACAGATTATATTTGGAGCACCTCTTTGAATACAGAGACACTGAAGAACTCATGTGGAATCATATTTATGCAGCGCTTCGGCCTTCTTTGTGACGCAAACACTGCGAGGTCTGTCGAGGGATGGCCGGACGGTTATCGCTTCGATTCATCAGCCAAGCAGCGAGGTCTTTGAGCTTTTTGACTCTCTGTATCTGCTCTCAGGCGGCAAAACTGTTTACTTTGGCAAATCTTCTGATGCACATGAGGTGAGCTATATATCACACTTGTTTTCTTTTTGAAGAAAAAAAAAAATATATGCAATTCTCTTGTTTCATCATGAGATATCTGATCTCCTCGAATTCTCGTAGTTCTTTGCACAAGCTGGTTTCCCTTGTCCATCTCTTCGAAACCCATCGGATCACTTCCTGAGGTGCATTAACTCGGATTTTGACAAGGTGAAAGCTACTCTGAAAGGATCAATGAAACTACGGGTACGTTAAAGAGATTTTGCTATTTGCTTCTTTTACATGCAGTAAATTTGATGTTCGCGATGCAATAGAATTAATAAGCAGACTTTTCTTGTCATCCTCAGTTTGAGCGGACTGGTGATCCACTGGAGAAAACTACTACTGCTGAAGCAATGAGAAGGTTGAATGAGTTCTACAGTCATTCTCAATTCTTTTATGCAGCCAGGCAGAAAGTGGATGAGATCTCTCGCATTGTATGTCTCCGGCCTGCTGAAGAGATTTTTCTAACTTGTCAATATTTTTTATGCAAGTTAATTATTACCTTAAGTGAGGGATCTAACAAAGAGTAAAACCTTGCAGAAAGGCACAATCTTGGATTCAGGAGGTAGCCAGGCTACTTTCTTGATGCAGGCCATGATTTTGACAAAGCGCTCGTTTGTCAACATGACCAGGGATTTTGGTTACTACTGGCTGAGGCTCCTGATTTATATTTTAGTCACCATGTGCATTGGAACTATATACTACAACGTTGGAACTGGATATAGCGCAATTCTGGTATTATTTCTACCTCTTAATTTGCTCATGGAAGATAAAACTTCCATCTCATTGGCTATTTCTCTGCTATTCTGTGACAATAGCTTCTTATTGATTTTGATGTCATATATAGAGAGATCATCAATAACTGCCCAAGTTAATATCATTTCTGTGGAACAGGCCAGGGGTGCATGTGCCTCTTTTGTATTTGGCTTTGTGACATTCATGTCCATTGGAGGATTCCCATCATTTGTGGAAGATATGAAGGTTTGTTTGAGACGTCTCCATTTTTGCTGATAACAAAAAATCAAAAGACATGTACGTACTTTAGCAGCTAGTTGTCTAATGTCATGCAGGTGTTCCAAAGGGAGCGGCTTAATGGACATTACGGTGTTTTGGCATTTGTCATCGGCAATACACTGTCTGCAACACCATTTCTCATCATGATATCTGTCGCCTCTGCAACCATATGCTACTTCATGGTGCGGCTTCATCCAGGCTTCATGCATTACCTCTTCTTTGTCTTGTGTCTCTACGGCAGTGTGGCTGTGGTTGAAAGCTTGATGATGGCCATAGCCAGTGTCGTCCCCAATTTCCTCATGGGAATCATCATAGGAGCCGGGATTCAGGTAAACCATTACTGACTATTTTTTTCCTTGATGGTGATTCTAATCAACACAATTCAATCAAATGAAGTTGAGCTCACACTTACATTATGGAAATAGGGAATCTTTATGCTTGTGTCCGGCTACTTCAGACTCCCTAATGACATCCCCAAACCCTTTTGGCGCTACCCCATGTCATACATCAGCTTTGATTTCTGGTCATTGCAGGTAATGACAAGGAGAATCCACGATTGATTAAATTATCCTACGTGAAGTGAAAAACCAGTCTGATTATGTTTGTCTAACAGGGTCAGTATCAGAATGACTTGGAAGGCCTGGTGTTCGAGAACCAGACACCAGATCTACCAAAGATTCCAGGAGAATATGTACTGGAGAACGTCTTCCAGATTGACGTTCATCGCTCAAAATGGTGGGACTTGTCGGTCATTTTCAGCATGATCATCATCTACCGGATCATCTTCTTCGTCATGATCAAAGTCAACGAGGATGTGACGCCATGGGTTCGAGGATTCATTGCTAGGAGAAGACTGCAGCAGAAGGCAACTTTGGAGCGGCGGCATTCTTCTGCAGATCTCGGAACCAGGACACCTTCACTCAGGGGTTACGTGGTTGAAGCAGGAACTGGCTCTACCGATAACTAGGGGCCCTAGGGTAATGCATAAAGCAAAAAAATGACTTCATAACATGAGCATAACATGTTATAAAGCAAGCTCCGATGCAGAGTATATAGAAGACTTACAATGACTACATAACATGAGCATGCATGCTCATGGGTAATGCATGAAGTTAATATTTTTTATCAACTATATGTAAACAAAAAAATGCTTACAATTATTTATTACTTTGATATATATTGCACAAGTTGGAAATTTATGACAGGAAATTTTAGTAGCTCTTGAACAGAGATGATCATATTATACCTAATATAAAAGGTAGGATCTAATAGCTCTTGAAAATTGGGTAGCTGATCCTAGGATACTGGTTAAGACATTGAAGGGGCTATAGTTGTTTATTAGCAGATAGAGAAGGTTTTCAGTATTATATCTGCACTCAATACTTAGAATAATGCATTTACCAACATATTAGTTAATATATATATATATATATGCTACTGGTACTACTACATAATCCAAATCTGAGATAAAATAATAGAAAAAACAGAGAATGAGAAGAAAAAATATAATTCATGAGCAAAAATAAAAAATCCACTATATACTGAAGATTATAAGATAATATAGAATATTCTCACAAATATTTGCACCACCGAACTCCCTCGAGTAATTTTGTATTTCAACTCTCCAACCCTAACTGCAATCCCAAATATATATATATATGCATCATACTGGATCGAAGCTCCAAATTAATATCGGATCAGGTCTATACCTATCGGCCTGACCCTCCGCTTCACAAACTAAAGCTCATTTTTCCTTCTAATTTAAACCGTGCGAAATATTCAACGGGGCATATTTTAATTTGAATCCGTAATACAATACATTTCAACAATTAGAATACCGATCTTTGGTCATCTCTATCGATAAGAATTTGCTGAGGCAAATGCTTGGAACATTTTGTATTCGAGTAAAACTAATATTTTAGTTATTTTTATGAAATTGAGATGGATTCCTACAAAATGGCATGAATTATCGTGCCCAAGGATTTTTACCATTTTCATAAATTTCTAAAGTTTTGATGCTATTTGAATCTATTTATAATATTTAGGACTTAGGTGGGCCTTTTTGCAAAATTGTTATGAGGGTTTGAATTGAGTTCGCATCGACGCTGGTGTTGGGAAGGCGGTAGCGACGACGCGTTCAGAGCCGGAGTTCTTTAGAGGTAGGATTCTTCTACTTCTACCTCCTTCTTTGATTTCTGTCGTTCTCCGATCGATTTTTGTTGGCTTGATTGGAATTGGTGGTGACTGAGTGCGTCGAAGCCGGAGTTCTCTCGAGAAGGGTGGCCCGAGAGGGAGGGATCGGCCGTGGCTCCTGGTTGCGCGGGTCGCCACACAGGCTGTCGCGCGTGCAGCGACATTGCCCGCCGCATGTACTGCGACGTTGGCAGAGTCTGATTATGGGTCTCCCGGCCTCCGGGCGGCCGACGGTGGGCCAAGCCGGGGCCGGAGACGATAGGAGAGGGCGAAAGGGAAGTCGAGGTGGCAATCGGTGGCCGGAGGGCCAGCCGCTGCCGGTAGAGGAGGTTCAGCGGACAGATGGAGAAGAAGAGGGGAGAAGGAGATCAGGGTTTTAATGTGTTTTTGTAGCATTATTTTCTATTTTGATAATTAGGTATGCGGAGTCGGTATTTTAAGTTTTGCAGTACCCTTTTTTTATCTGCATATACTGATTATTGACATTAAAATTATGAAATCAAACCTTAGGCTTTTGTTGGTTAGTAAATTTAAGGTTTATTTATCTGATTAATAGGGTTACTATGCCCTGGTATGTTCTAGAGTAATTATATTGGTAATAAATATTAATAGAAAATTTATTAGAGTTAAGAACGAGTTGTTTTGGGTTGCATTACAGATGGATTCCACTCTAGCCGATGAGTTATCATTGGGTGAAATGACAAATTTAGTCTTCTAAACATAGAACTCTTATTGCTTATTATTATTGGATATGTGATATAATTCAATGATCAATTCAGCATAGTGAACATAATTTCTATTAGTAAGGTTTTGTTGGATCTTGGATGTAACCTTTGATATGTAAAATTGTAAACACATATGTCATGTTATGGGTTTCAAATAAAAAAATATTCCATAGAGAAAAAAAATGATATTTTATGTTTTCTAAAAGAGAATTATAATTCAATGTTCAAGAAAAAGGAAGACTTGTAGAAGATTCTGAAAATCAGATAATGGAGTAAATACCAAATTTGTTGCCCTCAACCATAGTAAATTTGATTTGTAATGCCTTATCTCGGTTTCCATGCCTACCCAATAAATTTCTTGGAATAACAGCTACCATTAGAGGAAAGTGTCAAAGATCTTCATGTAACTGGGATTGGGATTCACATGATATGCTATAAGCTACTGAGTATTGTATGTGGTGTTGGCTTATAAGGCTTAATGAGTGTGCTACTATCAACTTCAGCTTGAGCATTTTAATTAGGTCAATAGGTTGACTTATGAAGTTGAGTCAATTATCCCATCAAAATGTTTTGATTATAACAAAGGTGGTGTGTGGTATGCAGGACAGCAGGACAAAAGGTTGGCCTGAATAAAGGAAATGTAGCTCAAGATAGTTTTTGGCAGATACTAAACTCATATCTTTAATTACACTCCCAAGCTAGTATGCATCTTGGAACATAACATGCATTTCTCACTTTCTACATGCTTACCTTTTTACTTTGTCTCTGCCCAATAGGAGGTACATTCTATTTTGTATCTTGGAAGTCATTTTTCCAACATTTTTTACTTTGTACTTACTGTTAGAATTAAAGGAATCCTTCCACACTGTATATCTACCAGCTCTAAATTTGATGGATGTGAAACAATGCTTGATAATGTGAAGTCTGCCAATCAACAATAAGTCAAAAAGATATCATTTTGAAATCTTTTAGGTCAGTTAACACTTAACAATTACTAGTCAGGCTGTACTCCAATATATGCTATCAATGATGCAAATGTTTCTAGTGTGGTTCAAAGTCAGTCTAAGATTGTTTAGTCAGCAATAGCATTTACTATTGGCAAAGGAGCATTATAAGCTTGGAATCTGCCATCTATCAAGTCTCCTGCTACATTACAAATTATATCCTCAATAAGAGATTAATGACAAACTAATTGAATCATAACATGAAGTTTGAGAATTGAAGAATCCATGTCATTTCATATCACATTGCACTACTAAATCCTTCTCTTTACAATGGGACTGAACAAACAAAATGGAATATTCCTGGTTAATTTGAGAGCACAAACAGTCATTTGATTGTTGGATTGCTAAAAACAGGTAACAAGGTTATACTCTGTAATTTGTATTTCTGTAAAGCACTTTAATATACAACACTAATATTGGAGTTGAAGCTTGAAAATATGTGAAGATGCCATTTACAGAAGGAAATCCTTGTATTATAAGGTGCAAAATACTAGAGAGAACATTACCTTCAGAGCTCACTCAAAATGCCGTCTGCTTCGAGATTTTGCAGCCAGATGAGGCCTCAGCTGTATGGGATTTGACAAAATATGAGACATAAAAATTGTAAATTTACTGCAAATAAATTATAATTTTATGGTTCAATGCCAATGAAATAAAATCTAGCACATCTTCATCTCATCCAACACAGTGATAGTTCCAGGTGTGTACTAAGGTGAATGGAAACCAAATTCCCTTGTATTTCTTCATTACAATAATATGTCATCTTGTCTAGTGCTGTTTGTATGATGAAATCATGAAATGAACAAGAAATAGGACAAAATTTATTTCTGTCAACTCGTCTTGTGATGTGTTATGATAATGCGAAATAAACGCTATACAACACTAAATTTGTTCAAGAGTAGCACCAAATGAACAGGGACAAGTCCTTGTTGTGTCCTGGTCAGCCTTGTTCTGTCCTAGATAGTTTGTGAAACAAACAGACCTTGGGTTCTTTTTTATATTCTTACATTAATTATTGAGGGTGAAAGTAAACCTCAAACTTATTAACCTTTTCTTCATCACAGACCGTTCAGGAAACTCTCTAGATTTTAGGAAGACATGGAGACATTGGTAAGGAAACTTCAGCAGAAGTACAGAAAGGTGAGGGAGGATATGGGGAGGTGGGATGAGCTGCAATCTCGATTGCTTTCCCTCGTCCGGAGTGCCTCATCCGTCATTGACCGCATGCAGGTGAATTATTTATTTGATCTCATTGCTGTCTTACCTTAATTTTCTTCTTTACTCCTTCATTTACTTATTTTGATGTCACTCCACTTGTTTCTTTCGAATCTTCAATTCACTTTGTTGACGCACCAGGAATTGAACTTCAGTTTCAAACTAGGGTCTTGGTTCCGTTCAAACCAGCTAGTCTTCCCTTGTCCTTGCCTCAGGCTCTCTTTTATTTAACGACACTTGAATGAGTCAAGGTCTGTGCTTTACGTGTTTACCGCCCTACACAATAACAACCAACAGTGTGTCTGGACTAAGCTGGGGCTCAGTCTCTTAGGTCAATGGTTTCAGGACTAAGTATTGAGCTGATAAGAGTCAGATGCAAATGAAGTGGGAAGGACTGTTTATAGACAAAGGTTGAGGAGAGATAAAATATATATTTCCACAGTTGAAGCTCTCCTGAAACTCTCAGATTGTTGAGAATTTCAGCATTCTCAGCATGCTATGCTGTCGGCATGCTGAAAAATTTCACCTGAATAGGAGTATGTAGTATAGGAGGGACTGAGGAAAGACTCAAAATTTCAGAAAAAAAAAAAACCGAAATCTACTAAAAGGAGAAAGGAGAGAAAGAAAACATATATACCTGAAATCTAGTAGAGAGGCTCGCGGGAATCTGATGGAGAGGCGCCGGAATCCGGTGGAGAGGCTCGTCGAGAATGATGCTCGCCGGAAAGAAGAAGAGAAGAAAGGAGAAGAGAGGCTCGGGCGGCGGTTGGAAAAAAAGATATGTTTTAAAAATTTCGAGTGCCCTAAGTTAACTTAGGGGTGCATATGGCGCGCGCCTCGCGCCTGGGTTGAGGCGCACGCCAAGGCCCTCAAGGCGCTAGGTTAGCGCCTCGGGGGAAAAATGGCGCGGGGGCCTGCACCTGTGTGCGCCCCGCACCATGGCGCGCTATTTCAAACTATGTTGGGGACAAATGTCGAGCAACCCCTCGGTTGGTACTGAATCAACCAAATGGAGGGGTACCTTTTTTCCTTCCCAATCCAATCTTCATTACTTGTAAATCTCGTATGCCAACCAATCACTGATCGCAACGTCAGCACACCTGTGTTGTTGTCATGTAACAAATTGTCAATCCCGCCACCATGACACATAATAGCAATGTTATATGAGCAGCTGTGACATGACATACAGCACCATGCAAATAACTACGATGTCACACACGGTACCATGCAAAAATTGTTGCTTGACATATTTCCACAAAGGTTGTTTCTCTCACCTTAAATCTAGGCCAAGTGTCCCTCCCCACTTCCTTTCCAAGAATGACTTTTTTGTCTCTCTATTTACCCATGAAACTATTCACTTAACTCTCTACATGACTTGATTATTGGAGTGAGCTTCTTACCTGCTAAATTCTTAGCATCCTTTGTTGGTTGTGATCATGCTAGGCGGTGGGATGTGAGCTTTTACTCATGAAGCGATTATGAAGGAGTAAGCTAGGAGGGAGATTTAGAAAAGATACTCATGCGTTGACTCATTCAAGGGTGGTCAAACAAAGGAGTGTTGAGGCTAGTTCAGTAGCTAACCAAGCTCCCTAATTCAGCATAAAACCAAGTTTGGTTCATTTGAGCCACATTTACTTTCTGGTTCCCCAGGATACTTTTACTTAATTGCTTCTTACATTTTCCATAAAATAGTAAACCCTGAATATAAGATTGATGGTATGTATAGAGAATCCTGAACACTTTAGTTTTCACATTTGTTTCCCCTTGTGACAGCACAGAATTTATCATATTTATTCATAACTAGCTAACCTCATGAATATGAAAAAAAAAGAATTAAGTTTTCCCCCTATAAATATATTATAATTCCTAAAAAAATCTCATTGTTATCTGGTGTAACCAATCTTTACTTGATATAGATATCTCTTTTCCTTTAACTAGGTGCTTGCAGAGACCAAAAACTATGGTGCCTTGAGGAGCATTCCAGGCATTAGAGAAGCACTATTGTGGAAGCAAATGGAAACCCTGGAAATTATCTTCTGTTCCATGAGAGATACAATGTAAGCTGATTCTGTTCCATGAATGCTACAGGTTTATCTCATTTTGAAGTATTGTTGTCATGGTTGCAGTTGCTTGTCTAAAAATTACAATAAGAGAAATTTTCTACTTATTTTCAAAATATTTGATGAAAATTTGGTAGCCAGCATTGCATAAAACTTTCATCTTTTACAACTTCCTTTGAGATGAAAAAAATAAAGAAAGTAAACAAAAAACTTTGTCCAAGTTACCTGTTTCAGCAATTGAGTCTAGATAATAGTAATTTTCTTATTATCCTACAGATCAAAGAGTGCCTGCAATACCTCGATTTAGTCCCACACCCCGGTTTAGTCCCACGTCAGGAGTATGTTGGATGTGGTGTTGGCTTATAAGGCTTGATGGGTGTGCTACCATCAACTTCAGCTTAAGCATTTTAATTAGGCCAATGGGTGTTGGTCTATGAAGTTGATGGGTTAGCTATCCCATCAAGCGGGTCGTAATAAATGGTATCAGAGCAAGACCTAGTCCTAAGTATGGTGAGGGAGCCTATGTGAGAAAGGGCTGCCCAGGTGATGGGGTGGAGCCGCTACTAGGCTAGGCCTCACATGTCGCCGACTTGGGTGTGATTCTGGGCTATGTGTTTGACTCGAGTTGAGTCTTGACGAGGACGTCAAGACATAAGTGGGGGAGATTGTAATACCTCTATTTAGTCCCACACCCCGGTTTAGTCCCATGTCGGGAGTATGTTGGATGTAGTGTTGGCTTATAAGGCTTGATGGGTGTGCTACCATCAACTTCAGCTTAAGCATTTTAATTAGGCCAATGGGTTAGTCTATGAAGTTGATGGGTTAGCTATCCCATCAAGCGGGTCATAATAGTGCCTAATCACCTAATTTAATTTAGCTAAGTGCAAAATGTTCCTCTTCTGTGCCTGCCTCTGGATTGACAACCATAGACTTATTTAATGAAGTTCTGACAAATATGCATAGCTACTCCAATGAAGTAGCTTAGTGAACTGAGGAAATGGTTGGCTCTTGTATAATAAATGAATATAAAATAAAAAAATTATGCACTCTTCAGAATTTGCTCATCAAATTCACACCTTCCAGTTTGAAACCTTTGGGACAATGCTCTAACTTCTAACTGTGGAGTAACTGATATAGTTTATATCCTTTATAAATCTACAACTAGATACCCTTTCTCTGTGGAGATCCAATTAGTCTAAGGATGTTTCAGACTAAAGAATTTTGTTTTGTTTGTGTTAAATTGGCAAACAGTATGTTTGAAAAATGAGAGAAGGTACATAAAATAGCAACATAAGGTAGGTATATTGCTGAATGACTGAAATTGTTGTTGCATAAGAACCAATACAGCCAAAGAGAATCTATTCTTAGAAGAGACGGTAAGAAATTTAACAACTAACCAGGCAATTCTACCACATGGTTCCATATTCATGAGCAATTATAAGAAACTCCAGTAGACATGTCACAACTGAAAAAAGGAACTTGGATAAAATTATTTTGTTGCTACTGTTGTTGTTAATACCATTAAGGGCCATTTGGTTGTTGGGAATGAAGTTAGAAGGAATGAAACAAAGAGGAGCATCTGGTTATTTGGTTGGGAGCAATAGCATCTCTAATACCTCTGCTTAGTCTCATATTGTGTTGGTTTATAAGGCTTGATGGGTGTGCTACCCAATTCTCACTTAAGTATTTTGATTAGGCCAATGGTTTGGGCCTATGAAGTTGATGGACAAGTTTTCCCATTAAGCGGGATGAAACAAATGGTATTAGAGCATGACCTAGTCCTAGACATGGCGAGGAAGCCTACGTGAGCAAGGACTGCCCAGGAAATGGGTGGAGCTACTACTAGGCTAGACCTCACATTCCTCCGACTTGGGTGTGATTCTGTGAGGACTATGTGTTAGACTTGAGTTGGGTATCGACGAGGACATCAATACATAAGTGAGAGAGATTATAATACTCCGGTTTAGTCCCACATCGGAAGTATATTAGATGTTGTGCTGGTTTATAAGACTTGATGGGTCTATCAACTTTCGCTTAAGCATTTTGATTAGGCCAATGGTTGGCCTATGAAGCTGAAGAACCAATTACCCATTAAGCGGATTGTAAAATAATGAATAACAAGAAAATGAGCAAAGTACCATTGCCAACAATATTAAAATATTTATATACAAAATATATTATATAATTAATATAATATAATGGTTAGTTATAAATTAATATACAAAAATATAATACATAACATTGACACTAATATTGGCATATGAATTAAATAACATTGGTTTTTTATTTTTAAAGTAATAAAAATAATTAAAATAATAATTTGTGACATAGTTGTTATCAAATCATCTTAAGGAATAAGGAAGAGAGAATACGTTATGTTTAAATAGAATTTAATATAGATATTAATATATATTATTTGAGTGATGTTGTTACGCCCCGCCTAAGTTTATCCGTAAAACATGGACCTCACCTAGGAAGAGCGCAACCTACAACTAAACCACAAAAATACACTAGAATATCTCCACAGGAACAACTGAAATCATCATTTCAACTTAAGAGTTCTCTACATAATGTTCAACATTAATCTAAAAACACTAAGAAAATATCTAAGCAGCGGATGATGCCTCCTCCTCCAGGACTCTAGCTACCCAACTTCGACTACCGACATACCTGCAAATCTGAGGCAATAACAAACAACATCAGCGGAAAGCTGAGTAGAATCAATATGCCAACAATAAATGACTCTGCAATAAAATGCAACATGTCACAACAAGAAGACACCTGTTCACCTATTAACTATTGCAACTCATACCAATCAAGAGCGTAGTGGACAATTGGGTTTCCCCCGCACTCTCGCACCTCGAGAGTGGCACCTCAAGCCCGCTCCAGCTAGAGATGGGACTATCTAAAAGATAGCCCGCCGACGTCTAACACCTCGACGTCGCACACGAGCCCGCCAACGTCTAACAGCGCCACGCCGCACCTCATGTGAAAATTTCGTGATCACCGGTGTCACCGGCCCATACACCTCGGGCAATAAATCAACTGTGTCCAGGCTTGCGCCCACAACGGTTATAATGCATTATGTCATCAACAACGGACCTACGATACTAACAACAATAACTGATACAACAATAAACAACATGATAGCTAGACCTCACCACATGACACACCACAACTGATATACAATGCTAACAACAATAAATGCCACAACAACTATCAACTGAAGATGCAACCAGAGTAATTCATATTAGCAAGTACAACTTATGACAACACTAACAGTGTGCACAATGCCTAGCATAATATCATGCTCAATAATCATTAATGAATAATAGCTAATCATACTCATGCAATTATCAACATGGCATGTTCAACAACATAATGCAACAGGAGATCAACGGATTTCAGAAGCAAATCAATCAAATAGAAGCAAGGGGTAAAATCGTCAATTTACCAATTCAACATTTATCAGCTACAACAAGAGTCAACTCGCACCCACCACAACTATCTATACTCTAAATCACCACCTAACATAGAATACCACTATCCTACATTATTTAATTATTTATCAACCGAATTAATAAGTCTCATCTACCAAATAACACCGAAACATAGGAAAGACCTACCAGACGACCTCTGATCAGAAATCCGACACCACCATCGCGTTCAGAACGCAAAAACCTACAACTTTGATATTCACCTCGACTCGATCCGACGATCCTACGAACAAATCTAAAAATATCCTAATATTCTACAAATTAACCTCATTTCATGCAATACAGCTCTCTTCTTTAAACACTTGTTTATTAAATAAAATAAAACTCTCCCACCCTCACTCGTCTCCTACCCGAGCGCCGCTCTCCTCGGCTTCGCTCGGACCCACACCGGCCGCCCCCTCCGCTGACGGCAACCACCCCCCGCCGGCCTCGTTGGCCTCTTCCCCGACGCCGGCGGGTACCAGCTCACGAGTGGGAGGCCATGGCGGCCTCCCCTCCCCGACACCGCCTCCACTCCACTTGGGTCTACGCCGGGCGGACCTCCCGGCCTCCGGCGACCACCCGTCGGCTCCTATCAGCCCCCATCATGGCCCCCGGCACCGGCAGGTCACCGATTCGAGTCTTGGAGGCCGCGATGGCCTCTCACAGCCCCCATCATGGACCGCCCGCGGCTACCGCCGCCCCTCCCTCCATCCGGCAAAGCCGGATCTTCCTCAACTTGTCGCCATTGCCGCCGATGAACAAGAAATAGTAACGACAGAAAACAAGAGACGAAAGAGAAGATTAGACTCCCACCTCAAAACTCCTCCAAACTCCGGTCTTCACCGGAGTCTTCTCATTGCCGATGCCTCACTACTGCCGCTGCAATTTCCGATCCGCCGCCGCCGCTACAGTAATCGAGAGAGAGGAGAGATGGATTAAAGAGAGATTAGGGCTAAATATAAGATTAGGCTCTTTTGCAAAAAGGCCCACCTCCAAAAAGATATTTACAAAAATATCCTCAATTTTCTAGGTCATAACAGATGTGGAAATTGTAATTATTGAAAGGTGATATTGGAACACTAAAATTGAGGCCATTTAGCTTAGAAACTGTTCTTGGTGCTGGGGTCGGGAATAGTATCCATTTTTCTTTACAAATAGTTTTTCTAGTTTGCTATCAATGAGGACTTCCCTAACAGTTCAGCTAGACAAGGAGATACTAATCTATTTCACAAGGAATAGACCGAGAAATAAACAAGAGAGTAGGATAACTATTCTCCTCAACCAAACACTTCTTTAGGATGAACAGTTTAGAGTCACTTTATGTAACAGTCATCTGGTAGAAAACAATAAATTTATATTTTTCTTATGTTTCTAAATTTTGTTGTGAAAATTCAGGAAGGAGTTTTATGGTATTGTTTTGTCCTTGGAGAAAATTGCACGGGATGCAAGCCAATTGGTGAAAGGAGGATCAGCACAAACTTCTAAGCAGATGAAACTGCAAATTGGACTGTGGCCAAATCTTGCTTATTTCTTGGATGGGCTTATGTCAATTTATGAGATGCATCAATCTGAGTAAGAGCTTCCTTTCCTAGACTACTATGTTTTCTTGGTTATCGAGTTGGTTCTGACATAATTCTGATATGTCAATTTCAATTTCATCCGTTGTCTTTCTATTTCATTTTTTCTTGGTAGTCTTTATCTAATGAGGCTACCATGTATTTTCATTTCTCAGCTATGTGCTTAAAGTATCATTGGTATCCTCATTGACATGGAATAGCAGGTAAGTTGAATAGCCCCTTCTCTATCTATTTTGATTTATATTCCGATGCAAATAATACCTAGCCTGACTTCTAAAGAAGTTGAAGATGCTTTGACTATATATATATAATTACCATTCCTAGAACAAGTGATTTAACTGTGTCCATTACAGAGCTAAAGTTGTTGAAATATATATCTTGCAAGATAATGATGGTTAATGTTAGTAAATATCTTTATCTTTTGTGAACTTTCTACAAGGGTATTAAGCAGTAGTATCTCCTAAGTCCAAAACAATCACCAATTTCTAGGGTTCTCAAACTTTCTTGCTTTTATGCAGTCCTAGTGATATTGCAGCAATTATTCAGCTTTTGATAGATCAGCCTAACATCCCTAAAGACGAAGGTACGAGGCAATTTACCCTGTCTCAAAATGCACTCTAAAACTTTTGAGTTGATAACATGATTTTAGTTCTCATGGCTCTGTCTGTATGCAGCACAAGCTATATTCGACATAATATTTGCTGAGGAGATCTGCTGATTCTTGTTAGTTACGCCAACTACATTCCTGCTCTTGCAAGCTATGGAATTCAGTATACAGAGAGACGAGCAAATGCTTCACTCCCCTGGATTTTCATCAAAAGTAAGAAGCAGATTTTGCCAACTATACAGCATTCATCTCCGGAAGATGACTCAGGAGGCGACATAGTCAATCTCAGCTCTTGGTGCAAAGCCAAATTGCTGGAGACAATGGCGATGTAAGGTGGGCCCTGAACATCAATCAGCTCATTATGGGCAAGAGAATAGCTCGAGGTTCCTAGTGTCTTATGATTTTTGAGTTTGGTACTTCTTCACCTGAGTTGTGTTTTCGGGGGGAGATATTGAATCTATTTACACTGTTAAGAATCTTTGGCTCATTTGAGACAAATTATTTCATGTTGCTCTAATGCTCTTTTGGCAATAAATTTATTGGGCACGGTAACTTATTTCTCTATTCATGCAATGACGCCTTAGTAATTTCCTTGTTTCTTCAGTGCCTTATGCTATCAAAAATTTGATGCATTGATAACTAAGATTATGCAATCTAGATTACCAACTTTTAAATTATTAATAATATTACATAGCAGAATTTGGTAGGTACATATGATCTAACTGGTAATCCACGATACATTATTCGGTATAATAACAGCATTACTGGGTAATATGTGCTCCAAATGAGTTTAATAAAACAGTAATCGTGAACAAAGGAAAAGAATAAAGTAGGACTACTCTTCTGGTTAGAGAAAAAAAAGATGGAAAATGAAAATTTTATCGGGGTCGATGGAGGCATTGATGGAGACCGTGGAGTCAACGAGGGTGTCACCGTACTGGAGTAAATGGCATGCAAGGAGGGAGAGATTGTAAAGTTAGCGGAAAGACTAGATTTGATGAAAATATAATTTGTTAGGAAAGAAAATTAAGCATAGGTGATTTCTCAAATTCGAATTTTAGAAAGAATTTTTTTAAAAAAATCGGATTTAAAGATTCAAAATTCTCAAAATCAAAATTAAATAGACCGAATACTCGTTTCATCCTTGGGCCAAAGTCTCTAATCAATTAGAGACTTTGGTTAAAAAATAATTTAAAATAAAAATATAAAAATATAAAAAATTAATTTATAAAAAATTATAATAAAAATGAGATGTTAGAGTCTAAAAAATATATTTTCAGAACTCTCAAATTCAATAGAGTGTTTTGCACAAAGTCTATAAATCTAAGTTTAAATTAAAAATTGTGAAATATTTTGATGAAAAATATTTTTTTGAACCACAAGACATCTTTTATATTTAAAAAATATATTTAATTTATTAAAAAAAATTGAATTATAAAATTATTATAGACTTTGGGCAAAAATCTGCCTTAGAGACTTTTGCCCAAAGTCTATTAAATTAATTTTTAATTAAAAATAGTGAAATATTTTTTGTCCAAAATATTTTGATAGACTTAGCATATCTTTTATATCACATATATTTTTTTGTGAAATTAAATTTTATTTTTTATAATTACAAAATTATTATAAACAAAAGTCTTTAATTCATTAGAGATTTTTTTTGCAAAGTATACAATAGCTTCATAATTTTTTTAAAAAAATATTTGAATTCATGAAATAATTTTTTAATAATACAAAAGATGTACTATGATCCAAAAATAATATTTTACATCAAAATATTTCACAATTTTTAATTTAAATTTAAATTTATAGACTTTGTGCAAAAAATCTTTAATACATTAGAGAGTTTGAAAAGTATATTTTTTATTCTCTAATAATTTATTTTTATTATAAAAAATATTTTATAAATTTAAATTATATATATATATATTAATTTTTTATCAAAGTCTCTAACTGATTAGAAATTTTGGCCAGAGGTAAAATGAATATTCGATCCATTCAATTTTGATTTGAAGAATTTTGAATCTTCAAATTCGATTTTGAAAATTTTTTCCTCCGAAAATTCGGATCCAGGAAATTGACAAATTGTTGATTAAGACTTATCACCTACACGTCTCTTGTCAATGCTGTTAATGTCGGTTATCATGACAATTTAGATCGATAGTAATATGATCCAATTAAACATGAGTATCCTATGGCTCAAGTAATTTAAAATAATATTACCGGTAACCAAGTAGCTAACCATCTTCTCAGCAGTACCACAACTAGAAAAACGAGTTAACGAATTGTCAAGATCATTAGGCCATAGGAAACTTCTATAACTGGCTTATTTGAAGTTGAGTAAATCAACATTTGATTGTACAATTTCTATAAATCCAACATTGGATAAAAGCATGTGAAACAGACCCCATTACCTCGGCAACTCGTAGGTTTACTATGGCTTTTAACATATCCACTTGACATGTAATCAATTTAGGTATTGTTCACTTTGAACGGAACAAACACAATTTTGCTCTTAAAATAAGTACCTTAAATAGATGAAAATGTTGTCTTCTAAGTGTGGGGTTCTTATTTGTAATCCCACGGGGGTCTTGCACTAAGACCAGTCATCAAGACAATATGCAAAAGTGGAGAAAACGTAGATTTATAACTATATTCAGTGTAAATGTAGGAGGAAATATTAATTTAAAAGATGAGTCAAGTTTTTAAATTTTTCTCCATCCCTAATGTAAAAGGACAGAGACAGACCAACATCCACAAGCATTCAATTGTAATTTTTCTGATTATGAATGCATATTCACAATCAATTCCACTGTCTATTTTAGTTGCGCAAAATTCACACAGTGAAAAATCTCACCTTATTTTGAGGTTTGTAACATAAAGATAGCAATGGGTCGTGACCAGGCTAGCCTGGGCCCAATCATGCCCACATCTTGTCGGGTCGTGCTAGGTACGATCCAAGTAAAATTAGGGGTTGTACCAGGCATGACACAAATCTCCAAAGGAGCGGCCCAGCTTGGCACGCGGTCGGCCCCTCCGAGCTTGAGCTAGGCTCAAGCCAACCTAGCGCCAAGGCTAGACATGCGCTAGTGTTGGCCTCTCGGCTATGCTGAGCTCGACACTCGTGTCGTGCTTAGCACAGCCTACGTGGCCAAGGGAGGAGCCCAGCCTGTCCCTTGGGCACTAGCACGTCGAGCCTAGCTCGACACAAATTTTTTTGAGTTGGGACAAGCACAGCCCATTTCGGGCCGAGTCCGTGCAGCCCATGGGCAGACCTAGCCCATTGACACCTCTATTGTAATGGACAAGGATGACAAGAATTATAGAGGTAGAGGTCCATATTGCGTAAGCTTTAATTTGATGTGATTTTTCTCATTTATTTAACCCCACAACCAGTGGTCACGCTCAATAAATTTGTCGATTCAAATAGGGTGTACGTGTATGGGTACCGGGTAGACCCGAAATAGATTTCAGGTAGACCCAAATTAAATTCGGATGGGTCCAAATAAGAAATTAAGAAACCGATTTTGTATTCGGAACCGAGTTGTTACATACAATACATATATACTTATATAGTTTAAAACATATCCAATTATTCACTACTCAAAATCTATTAACCTGATATACAAACCTATTATCCCAATCCAATATCCACTAACCCTAGTCGTGTTATGTATTTGCCAACTTTAATTTAACATTTTTAGCCTTCTTTATTTATTAAATTGTGATATATAAAAAGAGAAAAAAAATGAACAAGTTCCAACAATATTAGGAACTTGCAGTATACCACAGGTTTCAATAGGATACATGGAACCTGTGATGTACTGCAAATTCCAACATTATACCCGGAATCTTTAGTGTACTACAAGTTCCGGATAGGATCCAATTTCTTCTAATTCTAGATTCCAATAGAATGAGTCTGAATTCAAAACCTAAGAACTCGTTCTAAACAGAGTAAGGTCTGGTTACCATGAAAAATATATGGTACCGAACCCATTTACCCCTAGATTCAAAACCTGTGTGTGAGGAAGTCTGGGAACACAGGCAAATTTTTCAGAATATATCAATGGATCGAGTAACCAATAACCATGAACAAGCGTTTAAATTCATAATTGCAACTAAATAGACATAATAGCCAAACTTATGTCCATGGTTCTACGACTGCTGATAAGGGGCCTGCTGAGGTGTTCAATAAGAGGGGTAGGGATGAGAAAGTCCAGGTCTGAGGCTGCTCACTGGGTGGGCGAGGGTATGCTGGTTGCAGATGTGTTGGAGCACTTTGTGGATTGTATTGTTGGGAAGCATTCCCCTGCGGATTGGACTGCCCAGCAAAGTTGGGACCAGCTATCTACCTCTTGACACTGAATATTTCGAGTCATTATAAAGTCGCTGCATTCCTGCTTCGCTTTCGTTATTGCATCCTGTCAAAAGAACAAATGGAAGATCAATTCTATTGGTGAAAGATACAAAACGCAGAAAGACGCATTATGCAAATAACCAATAGCAGCACCTCCACATAATATCACTGTTACCTACCTATTAAAATGAGAGTACTATTTTGGAAAAGCACTGGAACATAAGCAAGAATAATATAACAAATTTATTAGAATTATTCCAGTTCTTGTATACCTGAAGAGTTACATAAAATTTCAAACCCTTATTGATGTTATCCTTGATTTCTCGATATTTTGCTATTGCAAAAGATATCTGTTTGTAACTCTAGCTTCTCCCGAGCAACTGTGAATAAAATTTTAATCCAATGTAAGAATGGTAGCATGGAAAAGCTTGTCTTCAAGATTCTGAAAGAAGTAAACAACCAACACTAACCAAAAAGGACTGAACAAGAATTTGACTAAAACCACCAAGACATGACAAAATATCCATACTACAAAGATCAATCAAGGTTATATAAGAATGTGATGTGACAACTGAAGCTTACGATAAACTGACATTTAAAAGCAGACATATCTTTCTATTATTGGAGGAAGAAATAGCTTCGACACCCGCTCTGCTTAAACTTCTATATCCGCTTCGCTTAAGCTCTCGTAGTCACATCAGCCGAAGGATACCAGTGCTTGCAATCGGCCACTACTATTCTGTTTTCCCATTTCATTTCTGTTACTACGTCTTTTATTCTCCATCTCGTTCTTATGTTGAACGTCTATATAAAGATGTAAACTTCGGCTTAATGAATCAACTCTTCTGGTTACTCTTCCGTTCGTCTCTATCTTTGTTTCCAATATGGTATCAGAGCCTGTTTCTCTAATGAGAAGGCTCCTCGTTTGATCTTTTTTCTTTTTCATCTTTCATCTCAACCTACGATTTTTTTTTCATGGCTTCCAATGAATCTCAACCTGCCGAAGTAGTGAACCCCTTCACCAATGGAAGCTCAGTTGTTACCATCAATCCCGCTGCCCAGATGCCTATCAAGTTAACTGGCAGCAGCAACTACAGGATGTGGCGACAACAACTTGATCTTCTCCTAATCGGGTATGACCTTACTGCATTTGTTGATGGCAGTCTTCCTAGTCCATCTCCTTCAGATCCAAGTTTCAAATCCTGGTATCGGCAAGATGGATTGATCCGACATGCCATGATGGCATCTGTTGATCAATCTATTGCTTCAATAGTTGGAGATGCTTCCACTGCTCAAGAGGCCTGGCTGCGATTATCTAATCAGTTTGCGAACAAATAGCAGTCACAAATATACAATCTCTAGGATAGACTCCCCTGTTTCGCTGGAGGAACTTTATGATAAGCTAATAGGACATGAAAACTTTCTTAAACTATGCATTGAGCAACCTGCCATTACTGTTCATTACTCCACAATATAAACAGGCCATCTTGGCAGTACAAGAAAGATCAAAGTAAACCCAGCTCATTTAAGCCACCGAATAATTTCAACAATAGACCTTCGAGGCCGTTCAACAATCGTTCTCGTCTACAGTGTCAAATCTGTGACAAATTCGGGCATTCTGCAAAAGTATGCAGAAATAGATTTGCTAATGAGAATCAGACACCCCAGATGAATTTCTGTGAACAAAGCAACAAGTCAAATACTAGTTGGGTGATGGATTCTGGTGCGACACATCATTTAACATCCGAAATAGATTCTCTTCCGTATGCATCAGCTGTTGGCAGTGACCTAAGTGTGAATCTGGGAGATGGCAACTCTATACCTGTTTCCCATTATGGTATGACAACTCTTTCTCCATCCTTCAAGCTACATGACGTTTTATATGCTCCGCAAATTAGAAAAAATCTTATCTCAGTTGCAAAATTGTGTTCAAAACAATGTATCTATGGAATTCTTTCCTAACTGTTTTGAGGTGAAGGATTTGAATGCAGGTGCTCTTCTAGCTCGCGACCAGAATAGTAACTCGATACCTTCAACTCGTAACTCAATACCTTCAGCTCTTGTTTTCATTTCTTCAACTCGGCCTACAATCACCACTTGGGCACCGGCGCCTTGGACACTCGCATCTTAAAGTCTTGAACTCCACCTTAAATAAATTTAAGCTTCCTTTTCTTCCTGCAGATCTTGAACACTTTAATGCATGTTCATGTAATAAAAGTCATACAACACCTTTTTTTACTTCAACTATCAAAAGCAGTAGACCTCTAGAATTACTCTATTCCGATGTATGGGGTCCTGCTCCAATTGTTTCTTGTGAAGGCCATAAATACTATGTGATCTTTGTAGATCACTTCTCAAAATACACTTAGCTTTTTCCCTTGAAAAACAAATCTGATGTTCTCTCTATTTTTCCAAACTTCAAATCTCTTGATGAGAACTACTTCGGTTTCTCTATTAAAAGTCTTTATACCGATGGGGGTGGTGAATATACTGCCCTTACCCCTTTTTTAAGTGCTAATGGCATCCAACACTTGTGCAATCCACTTTACACTCCTCAACGCGTAAGTCTGGCCGAAAGGAAGCATCGGCATATAATGGAGACAACATTAACCTTGTTGTCTCAAGCATCTGTTCCTTTACACTTGGCACTTTGCTTGCTCAACAGCCGTGTATCTAATAAATCGAATGATAACATCCACTCTGAAAAACAAAAGTCCATTCCAGTGTTTGTTCGGTGAAGCTCCAAATTACTCAAACTTAAAGATTTTCGGATGCCTTTGCTTTCCTTGGCTAAAGCCTTATGCTCTGAATAAGCTCGGTTCCAAATCTAAACCGTGCAACTTTCTTGGTTACTCCACAAAGCACTATTGCTACATCTGTTTTGAACCCACCACTAAACAAAAGTATCTCTCTCGTCATGTTGAGTTTGTAGAAACTATCTTTCCTTTTTCATCTTTGTCATCCATTTCCCCTCGGGTTTCACATACAAACTCAAATAACTGGATAGATGTTATTTCTGAGAACAATGCACCCATGCCAGCTGTCCCAGACTCGTCTGATTGCTTCATCAGATATATATACTCCACCTTCCGTTCCTTCAAATCGTTCCAATACTTCTATTACTCCTTCATCTCAGGATTCCGCACCTATGGCAGCAGCATAAGACACTGTGACAGCTCCTATCCCACAGTCCAGTATTGCTCTACCCATTTCACGACGAGTTCACACCAAGTCGCATTCTAATATTTTCAAACCGAGAGTACCAACTGATTACTCAGCACTCCTGATCTCAGCTCATTTTGATCCCGTTCCCAACACTTATAAACAAGCTGCAAAGTATCCGGAATGGAGACTAATGCAGCAGGAATTTAATGCGTTAGTTCAGCAACACACCTGGTCATTAGTTCCTGCAAATAAAGCTCAAAATGTCAAAAGTAGGGTTGTGGCCAAAAGCTTCCATCAGCGGCCTGGGATCGACTTCAAAACCACCTTCAGCCCAGTAGTTAAACAAGTCACTGTACATTTGATCTTGAGCTTGGCTTCAAAATTAAAATGGGATATGTTCCGGTTGGATGTCAACAACGCGTTCTTACATGGAACTTTGAGTGAAGAAGTGTTCATGCAGCAGCCACCCGATTTTATCGGCACTGAACATCCAACTCATGTGCGCAAATTGCATAAAGCCATTTATGGCTTAAGATAAGCACCTCAGGCGTGGTTCAATGAACTGAAATCTTATCTGATTTCTATTGGGTTTGATAACTCTGTGTCTGACACCTCTTTATTCATATTGAAGGATCAACAAGATATTACACTTTTGCTGCTATACGTAGACGATATAATTCTAACAGGTTCCTCCAAAGACAAGATCTATGATGTTTACTCAAAGCTGTCAACCCAGTTTTCTCTCAAGGAGATTCAACCTCTGACCTTTTTTCTGGGAATAGAAGTGAGCAAAACAAGTTCAGGTATTGTTTTGTCTCAGCAAAAGTATATAATTGATGTTCTGCAAAAAATTGAAATGCATGAATCAAATTGTGTAAAGACACCTCTATCTGCTTCTGTAAGATTGACTGTGCATGATGGATCAATGCCTGCCGATTCCACCTTGTTCCGTCAGGTAATCGGAGCCTTACAATATTTAACATTTACCCGGCCTGACATCAGTTATGTTGTAAACAAGTTATCTCAGTATATGCACCAACCAACAACCATTCAATGGCAATGCTGCAAGCGTGTTCTAAGATATCTGAGAGGAACATCTGGTTTAGGCATCCTACTGAATTCCAATACAAACTTCAACATTGTTTCTTACTCAGATTCAGATTGGGGAGGTGATCTTGATGATCGCAAGTCAACTGGCGCCTACATCGTGTTTCTCAGAATCTCTTCCATCAGTTGGAGCTCCAAGAAACAACGAAGTATCTCACGATCATCAACTGAGGCAAAGTATAAGGCTCTCGCCAATGCCACAGCTGAGGTACAGTGGATAACTCATCTTCTTCAGGAACTAAATTTTCTTCACATTCCAACTCCCAAAATATTTTGTGACAATCTTGGTGCTACCATACTAACGACGCAACCGAGCAATCATACCAGAATGAAACATGTCAAGTTGGATTATCATTTCGTTCGAAATCAAGTTGCGGCCAAACTTATCTCAGTTCAACATATACCTGCAGCGCTGCAGTTGGCAGATACCTTAACAAAGGCCATGACCATAGCTATGTACTTAGACCATCGGATCAAGATGGGCGTTGTCGAACGGCCCATCTTGCGGGGGGATATTGGAGGAAGAAATAGCTTCGACACCCGCTCCACTTAAACTTCTACATCCGCTTCGCTTAAGCTCTCGTAGTCACATCAGCCGAAGGATACCAGTGCTTGCACCATGGCTCGACACGTCAGTGGATCGGCCACTACTATTCTGCTTTCCCATTTCATTTCTGTTACGTCTTTTATTCTTCATTTTGTTCTTATGTTGAACGTCTATATAAAGATGTAAACTTCGGCTTAATGAATCAACCCTTCTAGTTACGCTTCTGTTCGTCTCTATCTCTGTTTCCAATATCTATAACCAACTTTTCTCAGGTCTCCTTGTAAATGTTTAATTTTGACTAGAATCTTTCTTTCTTTGTCCTAGTTGCTTCCAGTTTTCTTCTACATGATAGTAGCATTAATGATAATTTCCTTGAGCATATATGATTTTGAAGTAAATAATTTTTTATTAAAAGTAATCCTTGAGCATATATGGTATAACCCAAATGGCATGACCAGCCATTCGTATAATCCTCCGAGGACTATGAACGCAGTCCACGGAATAGATTCAGTGTCCATGGCCACCTGATGAAAACCACTCTTTAAGTCGAACTTGGAGAAGATTCGACTATTTCCTATTCTCTTAAGGATTGTATTTATGCCGGGTAGGTAAATTCAGGAGCAATTCTAGTGCTCCCCGAGAATGTTGGCCAGTATGCTGATGTGATATCCAGATGGGAATCCATCACCCTTAACCTCCTGAACGAGAGAAATTGGCCAGACAATAAATCAAAAATGTGTTATGTGGAGAACCTACTTGGAGAGATTGAGAAAAAGGCCTGGATACAATGGCGAATGGCCTATCCCGCAGAATATGATGAAATCACAGGTATCGCAGAAGATCCGCAAAACATA
Organism: Canna indica; assembly: GCA_034359265.1. NCBI lineage: Eukaryota > Viridiplantae > Streptophyta > Magnoliopsida > Zingiberales > Cannaceae > Canna > Canna indica. Next base: position 17,684,399 of record CP136897.1, read on the forward strand.
CTGTCACAAGTGAGAAGAATGTTTTTGATGGAAGACCCCACCACTGGGTCGACAGAAGAGCAAACCCGTGCTTACGAAGATCTAGAGAGACTCTCTTGTCACAATGTTAAAGATCTCCTAAGCTACATCAATGATTTCAAAATATTAGCAGCCAAGTCAGGAAGACTATTTGTCTCTACAGAAATTTCTGATAAATTCTTCAAGAAGATGCCACCTCTCTTAGGAAGAGAATTAGAAACAGCATTCTTTGCTAAGTATCCTGGATGCCAAGTTGGGCTATTTCCCAGAATACATTTCACTTACAACTATATCGAAGATCAATGCAAAAGAGCCGCTCTAGCCAGAAGTCTAAAGGACCTCTCCATTTGCGCCCAAATACCTATCCCTGGGTACTATCAGAAGGAGAAGAAATACGGCTTGAGGAAATCAACATCTTACAAAGGCAAGCCTCATAATACACATGTGCGAATCTTTAAACGCAAGTATGCAGATAAGGTTCGTAAGTGCAAATGTTTCATTTGCGGGGAGGAGGGACACTTCGCCCGCGATTGCAAAGGTAAAAATGGAAACATTGCACGAGCTGCCGTCATGGAAAACCTGGACCTAGCCAACGACTGGGATGTTGTCTCAGTCGATCTGGATGAGCAAGATAGTGAAGGAATCTGCTCCTTCTCTGAAGGAGAATCTGGACATGCAACAAAACTTGCCATTGATAACAAATCTGCCTCTACAAAACCATCCAGAGTCCGATGGCTAAACTTTCTGGATTACATCACAGGTACGGGAGTTCAAATAAATTTTGAACATATTGACGGAAAACTCAATTCATTGGCTGACGCACTCTCAAGACTCACAGTCCATCTGATCCAAATTCAAGAGCCAGCAGATTCAGTCAGGAAAGGAGAAGTCTCTCGAAGAGGCTCAATAAGTGAGTGCGGGTGTTCATTGGACCCCATCGTCCACTCACATCATCTGAAAGAAGCTAAAGCTAAAAGCTTAGCTAACCCTGACGATCTTGCGAGCTCTATAGACTCGCTTACAAAAGATCTGCAGAAGCTGCAACTAGGTGAACAAACCAAAACCACAATTCCAAAACTTAAGGGAAAACTTTACGTATTTAAAGACCCTAAAGTCATTTTGGAAGAAGAAAAAGCCAAACTAAGAAAATGAGCACCACAAACTCTACAAGAACTGAAGTGGCTCCCCCAAGGGCTTCCATCTTGTCTATTATAGTCCACTCAGGCACAACTATAGACCCAACCACCGGAAAAGAAGTGAAGGGTAAGGAACGTATGGTCTTTAACTATCGTACGCTGAACGACAACACCCATAAAGATCAATACAGCCTACCCGGCATAAATACAATCCTTAAGAGAATAGGAAATAGTCGAATCTTCTCCAAGTTCGACTTAAAGAGTGGTTTTCATCAGGTGGCCATGGACACTGAATCTATTCCGTGGACTGCGTTCATAGTCCCCGGAGGATTATACCATACGTTCCTTACCCTTCACTTCTTTTCCGGTGGTTGGGTCTATAGTTGTGCCTGAGTGGACTATAATAGACATAGTTCTGTGGCGGCTTGTGCTTGGTCTGATGGCTCCTATTTTCAAGAGTGCTTTCACGTGTCTGTCATACTGTTCTCTCATTAATGGGGTGATATGCTTGAGAGGTTTATCTTGTATAGTAAGGTCCGGGTTGATGATGTCTAACTTGCACGTGATTTGGTTTTTGGCCCAATGTTGGGCCGAGTTTTCACCAATGAAACCCTGTTCCTTCAGTCTGTTTAGGAGCGGGCTGAATTTCTGTTTGAAGCTCATTGATTCTTTTCTTCTACTCTTTGTTCTATTGCCGTTTTAGCTGCTGGGGCTTCCTCAACTCGAGGTGCTTCTTCATTCATCATTCTTCTGAATTCAGTCATGTAATTTTCGTAGTAAGGAACGTCATCTCTGTGAACTGGTGAACCATAATAGAAACTGTTTTCTGGGTAATAATTATGGTAGTCATATTCGTCATAGTCATCGTGGTCTGCAAATTCTTCAAGCAAAATACTGATGGCTTCAGCGTTGTCTTCTATGTCGTCCGCTGTTTCATTTGTCCAGTCGGTCACTGCCATTTTTGCTGTTTGTGTTGATAGAGATCGTTCTATCTGAATTACTGCCTTACTGAGCTGTTGTATGATCCTTTGAGGAGCTCTAGTTCTCGGCATCTTCTAGCTCGCAAGTTTGTTCACTACTTGGCTCCAACACCTTCACATGGGTATGATAATGATCAGGTTACAAACTCTCCACCGCAGAAATGCGGGAGTTAATGCACTAGTTCTCCTCAGAGACACTAGTTCCATCAAGGTACACATCTTGCATAAATTTAAAGTTTTATATACACTTAAATTGTTGGACGCGTATATTGTTTTCTGTAAACCAACCTTAAGATAGGCGATAACGAGGGTGGCAGTACTCACACATAGAGGAAGAATCCCGCTACGTTCGTAATCTTAAGACCAACTTAGAGAAAACAATCAATCGTCCTTTAATTTAGTTTATATAAAGCTTCAAATTTTCCATTACATGAGTGATTGGAAATTAACTGCTGCTAGCACATCGTACACACAAGCTTTGCAAGCTACAGAAAATCTTGGCAGTCCAGCAATTGGATTTGTCTCACTAAACACTACAAACCTTCAGAAACCATCTGAAGTTATTGTTAAACAGCTGAACGTCCTTATTCAGCTCACAGTTAAAATCAAAGAAGAACTTGACGCTCTCAAGCTTGAAGTCAAGCATCTGAAAGAAGCTAAAGCTAAAAGCTTAGCTAACCCCGACGATCTTGCGAGCTCTATAGACTCGCTTACAAAAGATCTGCAGAAGCTGCAACTAGGTGAACAAACCAAAACCACAATTCCAAAACTTAAGGGAAAACTTTACGTATTTAAAGACCCTAAAGTCATTTTGGAAGAAGAAAAAGCCAAACTAAGAAAATGAGCACCACAAACTCTACAAGAACTGAAGTGGCTCCCCCAAGGGCTTCCATCTCCAACCAAGGAAACCTTCAACCGACTATTGATGACCAGATCCGTGGTTATCGATTAACAAGCAGACTGCGCCATTCGGCACAGCGAAGCCTTTCCTCCAGATCTGCTAGAAGAACCTTCAACAGAAGCCTAGAATCCCAGCTTAACCCAGAAGCAGAGTTGTCAATCTCTCAATATCAGAGAGCTCAACAAGTACCAGCCGAGACTCTGTATCAAGCAGGTTGGGCAGAACGTCAGCACAGAGTATATCAACATTACTCTGATGAAAGGATCCTAGTCACCGAAGGTGCTCAAGTAGAGCTCCCCTTCATAACCGATCAAAGCTACAACCTGCTAGTTCAAGCAGGGCTCCAACACCTTCACATGGGTATGATAATGATCAGGTTACAAACTCTCCACCGCAGAAATGCGGGAGTTAATGCACTAGTTCTCCTCAGAGACACTAGATGGGCTGATGACCGAGCAGTCATTAGCTCCATGGAAATAGACCTTTCCACTGGAATTCAACTAGCATATGCGGCCCCAGATATGACCCTAAGCATCCATGATTTTAGGGAACATATTCAACTGGTAGTACAAACACACGGCTATGATGGATGGCAAGGAGGTGAGAGTAACCTCCTATTGTCCAGATCATTAATTGGACGCCTATCAAATAACAGCCACACAAACTTCCGCTATAATGTGCAACATGTAGCGGATCATCTAGCAAGCAGAGGAATTAGGGCAATTCCAGGCCAACCTCGAACAACAGCAAATCTCCAAGGGAGACAGTGGGTAATCAGACCCGCAATACTACCAAACCCCCAGAACCCGCAGACAGCAAATATTCAGACTAGATCAGATGGAGCTTTAATGCTCAACTTCACGAACTATACAACAGCCCCTGACACGGCGATGAGATTAACTGAAGAAGAAGATGATCTAGCACAGGAATCTATTAACGTCTTAACATGTGATGATGATTACTGGTTCGAAGAAGAAAGAGATTGGGATGAAGAATACCACTTTGAAGCAGAAGACGAAAAGGCTTTCCAGAACCTTTGGTCATTACAAATTGATGACGAAGAAGCCGTTGAGAACAGTAATACCGAAATTCCCCCTAAATGGGATACGTCGGAAGAAGACGAAGAAGACGAAGATTCCTCAGATTTCTACAACTACTACGCAGAAAAATACAACACAGGTAAACAAGAGGAAGAAATTGAGCAAACAGCGTACACGGCGGAACTTGACTACCCAATGATCAAGGAGTTAATACAGAAGGCAGAAACCGCCTTCTCTACAGCTGAATCTAGTACAACAAGAGTCCCAAGAAAACCCATTATGGGACCTGCTCAATACCCACCTGGACGAGTAACACCACAGTCACCTCAGAATATACCAACAATAACCTCAAGGGTTGGTAAATTAAAGGGAGGATACTCTAAACATCATTCTGAAGCATACAATCTCCCTACAGCTCAAGCAAATGCAGGAGCAATTCTAGTGCTCCCTGAGAATGTCGGCCAATATGCTGATGTAATCTCCAGATGGGAATCCATCACCTTAAACCTTCTGAACGAAAGGAATTGGCCAGATAACAAATCAAAAATGTGCTATGTGGAGAACCTACTCGGAGAAATTGAGAAAAAAGCCTGGATACAATGGAGAATGGCCTACCCTGCCGAATATGACGAAATCACAGGAATTGCTGAAGATCCTCAGAACATATTGTCACAGGTTAGATGAATGTTTCTGATGGAAGATCCCACTACTGGATCTACAGAAGAACAGACCAGAGCTTACGAAGATCTTGAGAGACTCTCCTGTCACAATGTTAAGGATCTTCTAAGTTACATTAATGATTTCAAGATATTGGCAGCCAAATCAGGAAGATTATTCGTTTCTACTGAAATTTCTGATAAGTTTTTCAAGAAGATGCCGCCCATTTTGGGCCGAGAACTAGAAGCAGCGTTCTTTGCTAAGTATCCTGGATGCCAAGTTGGGCTATTCCCCAGAATGCATTTCACATACAACTACATAGAAGATCAATGTAAGAAAGCTGCTTTAGCCAGAAGCCCAAAGGACTTGTCTATTTGTGCTCAGATACCCATTCCCGGGTATTATCAAAAGGAGAAGAAGTATGGCTTGCGGAAATCTACATCCTACAAGGGCAAGCCTCATAACACGCATGTGCGAATCTTTAAACGTAAGTATGCAGATAAGGTTCGCAAGTGCAAATGTTTCATTTGCGGGGAGGAAGGACACTTCGCCCGCGACTGCAAGGGTAAACATGGAAACATTGCACGAGCTGCGGTTATGGAAAACCTGGACCTCACTAATGACTGGGACGTTGTCTCAGTCGATCTCGATGAACCTGACAGTGAAGGAATCTGCTCTTTCTCTGAAGGAGAATCGGGACACGCAACAAAACTTGCCATAGATTACAATGACTACCCCTTTGAGACAGCATTCGTAGTCAGCACCACCACTGAACCAGAGTACTCATGGCGAGTAAAGATAACACTTCCGACTGAAATGAGAGAGTGTATCCATACATGGGAGGACAATACAGACGTCACAAAAGGATGTGACAGATGTACCATGTGTAAAGAGCCTACAAACCCAAACATGCGCTCTCACTGCAGAAAATGCCTATTAACAGTTTGTCCCATGTGTTCGAGATTTTGCCTCGGACGGAAAATCATCATCAAACGAGCACCTCTAAGACCATATGATGAAAAGGATACCCTGATCAAGGAACTCCTGGAATATGTGACATTCCTGTTGACAGAGAATGAAAGGGTCAAGCAAGAACTTAATGAAGTTCAGCTATCAAAAGATCTGAAAACCCTGGAAGAAGAATTCGAAGGTCTGAATATCAATAAAGATAGAGAAAAAGAAAAAGAAAAGTCAGCTTGGATTAATGAGGACGAAGGAGAAATCACCTTAAAAACACCTGGGATAATCTTCAGAGAAGCAGCATCAAAGGCTGCGTTAGAAGCAGTAAAAGAAGATGACATTACATCCATATACCAAGGAATTCATAAAGGAAGGAGAGTTCTAAACCGACTCTATAATATGGAGATTATAATGGAAATTCCCAACGTTAAGCCCTTCAAAGTTCAAGCTATACTGGACACTGGAGCCACGGTCTGCTGTATAGACCAAGATTCTATACCATCAGAATCATTAGAGCCAAGTGCATTCCCAATTCAAATTAATGGGGTTAACTCTCAGCAAGTGGCCAAGATGAGACTAAGAGGAGGACTCATGAGTATTGAGGATAACAAGTTCAAAATACCGTTTACATATGCCTTTCCAATGGGAAAAAGGGACGGTATACAGATGCTTATAGGGTGTAACTTCATTCGGGCTATGCAAGGAGGAGTCCGGATTGAGGAACAAACAGTTACATTCTACAAGAAAGTGACTACTATCAACACAAGACTAGACACAGAAATCATGAATTCTGCGTCCATAGAAGAGCTCAACCTATCAGAAGAAGAATACTTGGAAGTTCAAAATGCAGTCGCCTACGACAAATTCCAAGAATCAATGAGCTTCAAACAGAAATTCAGCCCGCTCCTAAACAGACTGAAGGAACAGGGTTTCATTGGTGAAAACCCGGCCCAACATTGGGCCAAAAACCAAATCACGTGCAAGTTAGACATCATCAACCCGGACCTTACTATACAAGATAAACCTCTCAAGCATATCACCCCATTAATGAGAGAACAGTATGACAGACACGTGAAAGCACTCTTGAAAATAGGAGCCATCAGACCAAGCACAAGCCGCCACAGAACTATGTCTATTATAGTCCACTCAGGCACAACTATAGACCCAACCACCGGAAAAGAAGTGAAGGGTAAGGAACGTATGGTCTTTAACTATCGTACGCTGAACGACAACACCCATAAAGATCAATACAGCCTACCCGGCATAAATACAATCCTTAAGAGAATAGGAAATAGTCGAATCTTCTCCAAGTTCGACTTAAAGAGTGGTTTTCATCAGGTGGCCATGGACACTGAATCTATTCCGTGGACTGCGTTCATAGTCCCCGGAGGATTATACGAATGGCTGGTCATGCCATTTGGGTTGAAAAATGCGCCAGCGATATTTCAAAGAAAAATGGACCAGTGCTTTGCAGGCACGGAAGAGTTCATAGCAGTGTACATTGACGACATCTTAGTCTTCTCTGAAAATGAGAAGGAGCATGCGAAACACCTGGAAGCCATGCTCAAAATATGTGAAAGATGGGGATTAGTGCTATCCCTAACAAAAATGAAACTAGCAACTCAAGAAATTGAGTTTCTCGGGGCCATAATCGGTAACAGCAAGATCAAGCTACAGCCCCATATTATCAAGAAGATAGTCAGCTTCGATACTGAACAACTCAAAAGCAAAACAGGCCTCCGTTCATGGTTAGGCCTGCTAAACTATGCAAGGTCATATATCCCCAACCTAGGTACACTTCTTGGTCCTTTATATTCCAAAACAGGACCTCAAGGGGATAAACGTCTGAAACCATCAGATCTCCAGCTCGTAGCAAAGATAAAAACGGTAGTTCAAGCACTACCGGACCTAGAACTACCAGCCCCAGGAGCCCATATCATCCTCGAAACCGACGGATGTATGGAAGGATGGGGGGGGGGTTTGTAAATGGAAGCCAATGAAAAATGACCCCCGAAGTATGGAGCGAGTATGCGCTTATGCGAGTGGGAAATTCCCAGTTACAAAATCAGCAATTGACGCGGAGATATTCGCTTGCATGGAGACCCTTAGAGCTCTCAAGATTCACTATTTAGATCAGAAAGAAATCACCCTCAGGACAGATTGTCAAGCGATAATTGGTTTCTATAACAAATCTGCCTCTACAAAACCATCCAGAGTCCGATGGCTAAACTTTCTGGATTACATCACAGGTACGGGAGTTCAAATAAATTTTGAACATATTGACGGAAAACTCAATTCATTGGCTGACGCACTCTCAAGACTCACAGTCCATCTGATCCAAATTCAAGAGCCAGCAGATTCAGTCAACCAGTACCTGACACAACTAGAAGAAGCCCTCAAGGAAGCCAAGAATAATCCGCCTCCTCAAAGGATCATACAACAGCTCAGTAAGGCAGTAATTCAGATAGAACGATCTCTATCAACACAAACAGCAAAAATGGCAGTGACCGACTGGACAAATGAAACAGCGGACGACATAGAAGACAACGCTGAAGCCATCAGTATTTTGCTTGAAGAATTTGCAGACCACGATGACTATGACGAATATGACTACCATAATTATTACCCAGAAAACAGTTTCTATTATGGTTCACCAGTTCACAGAGATGACGTTCCTTATTACGAAAATTACATGACTGAATTCAGAAGAATGATGAATGAAGAAGCACCTCGAGTTGAGGAAGCCCCAGCAGCTAAAACGGCAATAGAACAAAGAGTAGAAGAAAATGCAGATAATTGGCCTAGATGGGCCAATATCCCGTATTGGCGAGAATTAGAAGAAGAAGAAGGTGTCATAATCCGATACGCAAACTATGATCAACCACCTTCAGAAGAATTCGAGACTATAAGAGACCGGGAATTTGACGCAATGATGAGTAAACTCAGGCTTGAGCAACCAGAAAGCTCAAATCAAGAAGAAAAAGAAATAACACTTGAAGATAGGCAATCCGATTTCAAGCTATGGAAGGAAGAGGAAAAGATTCTTGAAAGAGCTATGAAAAGGCTTGTTAAAAGATTCCGCACAGCAGAAGAAGAGATTGAAGAAATGAAGGAGAGGTACAGGAAGGAGCATCATCCTTCCAAGGACAATAACTGAAGACACTGTACCAGATAGGGGGAAACAAGAACCCCCTTAACAAATGCTTGTCGGGAAAGTAAAAATCCCGTTAACAAATATTTACCAGGGAGGCAATAACCCTGTTAACAAATATTTGCAGGGGAAGGAAAACCCCTTCATAAAATTCCAAGTTATCTATATTAGATCTAATTTGTTTCTTTATGCAGATGATTATAGACCAGCTGAAGCAACTTGCAGATGCTTGCAGGAAGACATACGCCACAACTAAAAGAGCGATCATGGCCTCCCAGCACTGGGCCGTTCTGAGCGGTTCACAAAAATTAGAAGAGGTCGAAAGATTGCCCTGTAACCTGATGTATGGAGAAATCTACTCCTTAGAAGAAGTAGATGAATGGACCAACAAGCTAGTTCAGATCCATCAAGAACAAACAAGAATAGTCCTTACAGAACTCCAAGGACTACTAGCAATGGCCTACTTACAAAAAGCCAGATTAGAACAGTCTGCCGATAAACATGCTGAAGATGATATCAAACTGACTCATCACATCAAAAATCTGGAGTCATGCCACAAAATGATCACCAGCAGCAGCACTAGCAACCACTATTCCAGCACCAGATACGATCTAATCTGATAAAGAGATAAGGCCGACAAGACGAATAACCAAGGACAATAATTGCAAAAGCTAATGGCGATGTTTTTACTTTTGCAATGGCCAGCACTACTTATGCTGGCATACAGCTGTATAAACAGTAATACTAGAGTCATAATGGAGATTCTCGTCCTGTAAAGGCTAATCATGTGAGTGGACGATGGGGTCCAATGTACACCCGCACTCACTTATTGAGCCTCTTCGAGAGACTTCTCCTTTCCTTATAAATAGGTGTGACTATGGAATTGCAGAACATACTCCGGAACCACCGAAGAGTTCTACTTTTCCCTCTGTAATCTTGTTTCTTAATCAAGTTCTTGAAGCTTTCAAGCTATTCCCCTTTCCTCAAGTTGTTCCTGTATTTTCAATAATCTGTGACCAATTTGAGAAGCACGCATCCGTTTTATCCTGGTATCAGAGCTATTTTCCATCAAGGTACACATCTTGCATAAATTTAAAGTTTTATATACACTTAAATTGTTGGACGCGTATATTGTTTTCTGTAAACCAACCTTAAGATAGGCGATAACGAGGGTGGCAGTACTCACACATAGAGGAAGAATCCCGCTACGTTCGTAATCTTAAGACCAACTTAGAGAAAACAATCAATCGTCCTTTAATTTAGTTTATATAAAGCTTCAAATTTTCCATTACATGAGTGATTGGAAATTAACTGCTGCTAGCACATCGTACACACAAGCTTTGCAAGCTACAGAAAATCTTGGCAGTCCAGCAATTGGATTTGTCTCACTAAACACTACAAACCTTCAGAAACCATCTGAAGTTATTGTCAAACAGCTGAACGTCCTTATTCAGCTCACAGTTAAAATCAAAGAAGAACTTGACGCTCTCAAGCTTGAAGTCAAGCATCTGAAAGAAGCTAAAGCTAAAAGCTTAGCTAACCCTGACGATCTTGCGAGCTCTATAGACTCGCTTACAAAAGATCTGCAGAAGCTGCAACTAGGTGAACAAACCAAAACCACAATTCCAAAACTTAAGGGAAAACTTTACGTATTTAAAGACCCTAAAGTCATTTTGGAAGAAGAAAAAGCCAAACTAAGAAAATGAGCACCACAAACTCTACAAGAACTGAAGTGGCTCCCCCAAGGGCTTCCATCTCCAACCAAGGAAACCTTCAACCGACTATTGATGACCAGATCCGTGGTTATCGATTAACAAGCAGACTGCGCCATTCGGCACAGCGAAGCCTTTCCTCCAGATCTGCTAGAAGAACCTTCAACAGAAGCCTAGAATCCCAGCTTAACCCAAAAGCAGAGTTGTCAATCTCTCAATATCAGAGAGCTCAACAAGTACCAGCCGAGACTCTGTATCAAGCAGGTTGGGCAGAACGTCAGCACAGAGTATATCAACATTACTCTGATGAAAGGATCCTAGTCACCGAAGGTGCTCAAGTAGAGCTCCCCTTCATAACCGATCAAAGCTACAACCTGCTAGTTCAAGCAGGGCTCCAACACCTTCACATGGGTATGATAATGATCAGGTTACAAACTCTCCACCGCAGAAATGCGGGAGTTAATGCACTAGTTCTCCTCAGAGACACTAGATGGGCTGATGACCGAGCAGTCATTAGCTCCATGGAAATAGACCTTTCCACTGGAATTCAACTAGCATATGCGGCCCCAGATATGACCCTAAGCATCCATGATTTTAGGGAACATATTCAACTGGTAGTACAAACACACGGCTATGATGGATGGCAAGGAGGTGAGAGTAACCTCCTATTGTCCAGATCATTAATTGGACGCCTATCAAATAACAGCCACACAAACTTCCGCTATAATGTGCAACATGTAGCGGATCATCTAGCAAGCAGAGGAATTAGGGCAATTCCAGGCCAACCTCGAACAACAGCAAATCTCCAAGGGAGACAGTGGGTAATCAAACCCGCAATACCACCAAACCCCCAGAACCCGCAGACAGCAAATATTCAGACTAGATCAGATGGAGCTTTAATGCTCAACTTCACGAACTATACAACAGCCCCTGACACGGCGATGAGATTAACTGAAGAAGAAGATGATCTAGCACAGGAATCTATTAACGTCTTAACATGTGATGATGATTACTGGTTCGAAGAAGAAAGAGATTGGGATGAAGAATACCACTTTGAAGCAGAAGACGAAAAGGCTTTCCAGAACCTTTGGTCATTACAAATTGATGACGAAGAAGCCGTTGAGAACAGTAATACCGAAATTCCCCCTAAATGGGATACGTCGGAAGAAGACGAAGAAGACGAAGATTCCTCAGATTTCTACAACTACTACGCAGAAAAATACAACACAGGTAAACAAGAGGAAGAAATTGAGCAAACAGCGCAGTGGTTTAATATCATCTTCAGCATACTTATCAGCGGACTGTTCTAATCTGGCTTTCTGTAAGTAGGCCATGGCCAGTAGTCCTTGGAGTTCTGTAAGGACTATTCTTGTTTGTTCTTGATGGATCTGGATTAGCTTGCTGGTCCATTCATCTGCTTCTTCCAGGGAGTAGATTTCTCCGAACATTAAGTTGCAGGACAATCTTTCGACTTCCTCTAGCTTCTGTGAACCGCTAAGAACGGCCCAGTGCTGGGAGGCCATAATTGCTCTTTTGGTCGTGGCATATGTCTTCCTACAGGCGTCTGCAAGTCGCTTCAGCTGGTCTATAATCATCTGCATAAAGAAACAAATTAGATATAGATAACTTGAAATTTTTAGAGGGGTTTTCTTTCCCTGCACCAGATATATGACCTTGCATAGTTTAGCAGGCCTAACCATGAACGGAGGCCTGTTTTGCTTTTGAGTTGTTCAGTATCGAAGCTGACTATCTTCTTGATAATATGGGGCTGTAGCTTGATCTTGCTGTTACCGATTATGGCCCCGAGAAACTCAATTTCTTGAGTTGCTAGTTTCATTTTTGTTGGGGATAGCACTAATCCCCATCTTTCACATATTTTGAGCATGGCTTCCAGGTGTTTCGCATGCTCCTTCTCATTTTCAGAGAAGACTAAGATGTCGTCAATGTACACTGCTATGAACTCTTCCGTGCCTGCAAAGCACTGGTCCATTTTTCTTTGAAATATCGCTGGCGCATTTTTCAACCCAAATGGCATGACCAGCCATTCGTATAATCCTCCGGGGACTATGAACGCAGTCCACGGAATAGATTCAGTGTCCATGGCCACCTGATGAAAACCACTCTTTAAGTCGAACTTGGAGAAGATTCGACTATTTCCTATTCTCTTAAGGATTGTATTTATGCCGGGTAGGCTGTATTGATCTTTATGGGTGTTGTCGTTCAGCGTACGATAGTTAAAGACCATACGTTCCTTACCCTTCACTTCTTTTCCGGTGGTTGGGTCTATAGTTGTGCCTGAGTGGACTATAATAGACATAGTTCTGTGGCGGCTTGTGCTTGGTCTGATGGCTCCTATTTTCAAGAGTGCTTTCACGTGTCTGTCATACTGTTCTCTCATTAATGGGGTGATATGCTTGAGAGGTTTATCTTGTATAGTAAGGTCCGGGTTGATGATGTCTAACTTGCACGTGATTTGGTTTTTGGCCCAATGTTGGGCCGGGTTTTCACCAATGAAACCCTGTTCCTTCAGTCTGTTTAGGAGCGGGCTGAATTTCTGTTTGAAGCTCATTGATTCTTGGAATTTGTCGTAGGCGACTGCATTTTGAACTTCCAAGTATTCTTCTTCTGATAGGTTGAGCTCTTCTATGGACGCAGAATTCATGATTTCTGTGTCTAGTCTTGTGTTGATAGTAGTCACTTTCTTGTAGAATGTAACTGTTTGTTCCTCAATCCGGACTCCTCTTATCTTTACTCGCCATGAGTACTCTGGTTCAGTGGTGGTGCTGACTACGAATGCTGTCTCAAAGGGGTAGTCATTGTAATCTATGCCAAGTTTTGTTGCGTGTCTACATCTGTCACATCCTTTTGTGACGTCTGTATTGTCCTCCCATGTATGGATACACTCTCTCATTTCAGTCGGAAGTGTTATCTTTACTCGCCATGAGTACTCTGGTTCAGTGGTGGTGCTGACTACGAATGCTGTCTCAAAGGGGTAGTCATTGTAATCTATGGCAAGTTTTGTTGCGTGTCCCGATTCTCCTTCAGAGAAAGAGCAGATTCCTTCACTGTCAGGTTCATCGAGATCGACTGAGACAACGTCCCAGTCATTAGTGAGGTCCAGGTTTTCCATAACCGCAGCTCGTGCAATGTTTCCATGTTTACCCTTGCAGTCGCGGGCGAAGTGTCCTTCCTCCCCGCAAAAGAAACATTTGCACTTGCGAACCTTATCTGCATACTTACGTTTAAGCCAGCGCAAAAGTAAAAACATCGCCATTAGCTTTTGCAATTATTGTCCTTGGTTTTGTAACTGGGAATTTCCCACTCGCATAAGCGCATACTCGCTCCATACTTCGGGGGTCATTTTTCATTGGCTTCCATTTACAAACCCCCCCCCATCCTTCCATACATCCGTCGGTTTCGAGGATGATATGGGCTCCTGGGGCTGGTAGTTCTAGGTCCGGTAGTGCTTGAACTACCGTTTTTATCTTTGCTACGAGCTGGAGATCTGATGGTTTCAGACGTTTATCCCCTTGAGGTCCTGTTTTGGAATATAAAGGACCAAGAAGTGTACCTAGGTTGGGGATATATGACCTTGCATAGTTTAGCAGGCCTAACCATGAACGGAGGCCTGTTTTGCTTTTGAGTGCTAGATTCAGCTGTTGAGAAAGCGGTCTCCGTCTTTTGAATCAACTCTTTGATTCTACAACAAGAGTCCCAAGAGAACCCATTATGGGACCTGCTCAATACCCACCTGGACGAGTAAGTGGTATGACGAATATGACTACCATAATTATTACCCAGAAAACAGTTTCTATTATGGTTCACCAGTTCACAGAGATGACGTTCCTTATTACGAAAATTACATGACTGAATTCAGAAGAATGATGAATGAAGAAGCACCTCGAGTTGAGGAAGCCCCAGCAGCTAAAACGGCAATAGAACAAAGAGTAGAAGAAAATGCAGATAATTGGCCTAGATGGGCCAATATCCCGTATTGGCGAGAATTAGAAGAAGAAGAAGGTGTCATAATCCGATACGCAAACTATGATCAACCACCTTCAGAAGAATTCGAGACTATAAGAGACCGGGAATTTGACGCAATGATGAGTAAACTCAGGCTTGAGCAACCAGAAAGCTCAAATCAAGAAGAAAAAGAAATAACACTTGAAGATAGGCAATCCGATTTCAAGCTATGGAAGGAAGAGGAAAAGATTCTTGAAAGAGCTATGAAAAGGCTTGTTAAAAGATTCCGCACAGCAGAAGAAGAGATTGAAGAAATGAAGGAGAGGTACAGGAAGGAGCATCATCCTTCCAAGGACAATAACTGAAGACACTGTACCAGATAGGGGGAAACAAGAACCCCCTTAACAAATGCTTGTCGGGAAAGTAAAAATCCCGTTAACAAATATTTACCAGGGAGGCAATAACCCTGTTAACAAATATTTGCAGGGGAAGGAAAACCCCTTCATAAAATTCCAAGTTATCTATATTAGATCTAATTTGTTTCTTTATGCAGATGATTATAGACCAGCTGAAGCAACTTGCAGATGCTTCCAGGAAGACATACGCCACAACTAAAAGAGCGATCATGGCCTCCCAGCACTGGGCCGTTCTGAGCTAGTCGAATGTTTCTGATGGAAGATCCCACTACGGGATCTACAGAAGAACAGACCAGAGCTTACGAAGATCTTGAGAGACTCTCCTGTCACAATGTTAAGGATCTTCTAAGTTACATTAATGATTTCAAGATATTGGCAGCCAAATCAGGAAGATTATTCGTTTCTACTGAAATTTCTGATAAGTTTTTCAAGAAGATGCCGCCCATTTTGGGCCGAGAACTAGAAGCAGCGTTCCAAAATCAGCAATTGACGCTGAGATATTCGCTTGCATGGAGACCCTTAGAGCTCTCAAGATTCACTATTTAGATCAGAAAGAAATCACCCTCAGGACAGATTGTCAAGCGATAATTAGTTTCTATAACAAATCTGCCTCTACAAAACCATACTATCAGAAGGAGAAGAAATACGGCTTGAGGAAATCAACATCTTACAAAGGCAAGCCTCATAATACACATGTGCGAATCTTTAAACGCAAGTATGCAGATAAGGTTCGTAAGTGCAAATGTTTCATTTGCGGGGAGGAGGGGACCTTACTATACAAGATAAACCTCTCAAGCATATCACCCCATTAATGAGAGAACAGTATGACAGACACGTGAAAGCACTCTTGAAAATAGGAGCCATCAGACCAAGCACAAGCCGCCACAGAACTATGTCTATTATAGTCCACTCAGGCACAACTATAGACCCAACCACCGGAAAAGAAGTGAAGGGTAAGGAACTCTTCGGTGGTTCCGGAGTATGTTCTGCAATTCCATAGTCACACCTATTTATAAGGAAAGGAGAAGTCTCTCGAAGAGGCTCAATAAGTGAGTGCGGGTGTTCAATGGACCCCATCGTCCACTCACATGATTAGCCTTTACAGGACGAGAATCTCCATTATGACTCTAGTATTACTGTTTATACAGCTGTATGCCAGCATAAGTAGTGCTGGCCAGCGCAAAAGTAAAAACATCGCCATTAGCTTTTGCAATTATTGTCCTTGGTTATTCGTCTTGTCGGCCTTATCTCTTTATCAGATTAGATCGTATCTGGTGCTGGAATAGTGGTTGCTAGTGCTGCTGCTGGTGATCATTTTGTGGCATGACTCCAGATTTTTGATGTGATGAGTCAGTGGTTTGATATCATCTTCAGCATGTTTATCGGCAGACTGTTCTAATCTGGCTTTTTGTAAGTAGGCCATTGCTAGTTTCCTTCACTGTCAGGTTCATCGAGATCGACTGAGACAACGTCCCAGTCATTAGTGAGGTCCAGGTTTTCCATAACCGCAGCTCGTGCAATGTTTCCATGTTTACCCTTGCAGTCGCGGGCGAAGTGTCCTTCCTCCCCGCAAACGAAACATTTGCACTTGCGAACTTTATCTGCATACTTACGTTTAAAGATTCGCACATGCGTGTTATGAGGCTTGCCCTTGTAGGATGTAGATTTCCGCAAGCCATACTTCTTCTCCTTTTGATAATACCCGGGAATGGGTATCTGAGCACAAATAGACAAGTCCTTTAGGCTTCTGGCTAAAGCAGCTTTCTTACATTGATCTTCTATGTAGTTGTATGTGAAATGCATTCTGGGGAATAGCCCAACTTGGCATCCAGGATACTTAGCAAAGAACGCTGCTTCTAGTTCTCGGCCCAAAATGGGCGGCATCTTCTTGAAAAACTTATCAGAAATTTCAGTAGAAACGAATAATCTTCCTGATTTGGCTGCCAATATCTTGAAATCATTAATGTAACTTAGAAGATCCTTAACATTGTGACAGGAGAGTCTCTCAAGATCTTCGTAAGCTCTGGTCTGTTCTTCTGTAGATCCCGTAGTGGGATCTTCCATCAGAAACATTCGTCTAACCTGTGACAATATGTTCTGAGGATCTTC
The DNA here is from genome assembly GCA_034359265.1 of Canna indica. Classification (NCBI taxonomy): domain Eukaryota; kingdom Viridiplantae; phylum Streptophyta; class Magnoliopsida; order Zingiberales; family Cannaceae; genus Canna; species Canna indica. The sequence continues at coordinate 17,701,442 of CP136897.1, forward strand.
AGCAATTCCTGTGATTTCGTCATATTCGGCAGGGTAGGCCATTCTCCATTGTATCCAGGCCTTTTTCTCAATTTCTCCGAGTAGGTTCTCCACATAGCACATTTTTGATTTGTTATCTGGCCAATTCCTTTCGTTCAGAAGGTTTAAGGTGATGGATTCCCATCTGGAGATTACATCAGCATATTGGCCGACATTCTCAGGGAGCACTAGAATTGCTCCTGCATTTGCTTGAGCTGTAGGGAGATTGTATGCTTCAGAATGATGTTTAGAGTATCCTCCCTTTAATTTACCAACCCTTGAGGTTATTGTTGGTATATTCTGAGGTGACTGTGGTGTTACTCGTCCAGGTGGGTATTGAGCAGGTCCCATAATGGGTTCTCTTGGGACTCTTGTTGTACTAGATTCAGCTGTAGAGAAGGCGGTTTCTGCCTTCTGTATTAACACAGCAGAAGAAGAGATTGAAGAAATGAAGGAGAGGTACAGGAAGGAGCATCATCCTTCCAAGGACAATAACTGAAGACACTGTACCAGATAGGGGGAAACAAGAACCCCCTTAACAAATGCTTGTCGGGAAAGTAAAAATCCCGTTAACAAATATTTACCAGGGAGGCAATAACCCTGTTAACAAATATTTGCAGGGGAAGGAAAACCCCTTCATAAAATTCCAAGTTATCTATATTAGATCTAATTTGTTTCTTTATGCAGATGATTATAGACCAGCTGAAGCAACTTGCAGATGCTTGCAGGAAGACATACGCCACAACTAAAAGAGCGATCATGGCCTGTCCATGGAACAGATTCCATATCCATGGCCACCTGATGGAAACCACTCTTCAAGTCGAATTTCGAGAAAATTCGACTATTTCCTATTCTCTTTAGAATCGTGTTTATGCCGGGTAGGCTGTATTGGTCTTTATGGGTGTTGTCGTTGAGGGTTCGATAGTTAAAGACCATATGAAGGGGAGCTCTACTTGGGCTCCTTCTGTGACTAGAATTCTTTCATCAGAGTAGTGTTGATATACTCTGTGTTGACGTTCTGCCCAACCTGCTTGGTACAGAGTTTCGGCTGGTACCTGCTGAGCTCTCTGATATTGAGAGATAGATAACTCTGCTTCAGGATTAAGTTGGGATTCTAGACTTCGGTTGAAAGTTCGTCCAGTAGATCTGGAGGAGAGGCGCCTTTGTGCTGATTGGCGCAATCTGCTTGCTAATCGGTATCAGCTTCGATACTGAACAACTCAAAAGCAAAACAGGCCTCCGTTCATGGTTAGGCCTGCTAAACTATGCAAGGTCATATATCCCCAACCTAGGTACACTTCTTGGTCCTTTATATTCCAAAACAGGACCTCAAGGGGATAAACGTCTGAAACCATCAGATCTCCAGCTCGTAGCAAAGATAAAAACGGTAGTTCAAGCTATTGCGGGTCTGATTACCCACTGTCTCCCTTGGAGATTTGCTGTTGTTCGAGGTTGGCCTGGAATTGCCCTAATTCCTCTGCTTGCTAGATGATCCGCTACATGTTGCACATTATAGCGGAAGTTTGTGTGGCTGTTATTTGATAGGCGTCCAATTAATGATCTGGACAATAGGAGGTTACTCTCACCTCCTTGCCATCCATCATAGCCGTGTGTTTGTACTACCAGTTGAATATGTTCCCTAAAATCATGGATGCTTAGGGTCATATCTGGGGCCGCATATGCTAGTTGAATTCCAGTGGAAAGGTCTATTTCCATGGAGCTAATGACTGCTCGGTCATCAGCCCATCTAGTGTCTTTGAGGAGAACTAGTGCATTAACTCCCGCATTTCTGCGGTGGAGAGTTTGTAACCTGATCATTATCATACCCATGTGAAGGTGTTGGAGCCACACTGGGCCGTTCTGAGCGGTTCACAAAAATTAGAAGAGGTCGAAAGATTGTCCTGTAACCTGATGTATGGAGAAATCTACTCCTTAGAAGAAGTAGATGAATGGACCAACAAGCTAGTTCAGATCCATCAAGAACAAACAAGAATAGTCCTTACAGAACTCCAAGGACTACTAGCAATGGCCTACTTACAAAAAGCCAGATTAGAACAGTCTGCCGATAAACATGCTGAAGATGATATCAAACCACTGACTCATCACATCAAAAATCTGGAGTCATGCCACAAAATGATCACCAGCAGCAGCACTAGCAACCACTATTCCAGCACCAGATACGATCTAATCTGATAAAGAGATAAGGCCGACAAGACGAATAACCAAGGACAATAATTGCAAAAGCTAATGGCGATGTTTTTACTTTTGCGCTGGCCAGCACTACTTATGCTGGCATACAGCTGTATAAACAGTAATACTAGAGTCATAATGGAGATTCTCGTCTGTAAAGGCTAATCATGTGAGTGGACGATGGGGTCCAATGAACACCCGCACTCACTTATTGAGCCTCTTCGAGAGACTTCTCCTTTCCTTATAAATAGGTGTGACTATGGAATTGCAGAACACACTCCGGAACCACCGAAGAGTTCTACTTTTCCCTCTGTAATCTTGTTTCTTAATCAAGTTCTTGAAGCTTTCAAGCTATTCCCCTTTCCTCAAGTTGTTCCTGTATTTTCAATAATCCGTGACCAATTTGAGAAGCACGCATCCGTTTTATCCTGGTATCAGAGCTATTTTCCATCAAGGTACACATCTTGCATAAATTTAAAGTTTTATATACACTTAAATTGTTGGACGCATATATTGTTTTCTGTAAACCAACCTTAAGATAGGCGATAACGAGGGTGGCAGTACTCACACATAGAGGAAGAATCCCGCTACGTTCGTAATCTTAAGACCAACTTAGAGAAAACAATCAATCGTCCTTTAATTTAGTTTATATAAAGCTTCAAATTTTCCATTACATGAGTGATTGGAAATTAACTGCTGCTAGCACATCGTACACACAAGCTTTGCAAGCTACAGAAAATCTTGGCAGTCCAGCAATTGGATTTGTCTCACTAAACACTACAAACCTTTAGAAACCATCTGAAGTTATTGTCAAACAGCTGAACGTCCTTATTCAGCTCACAGTTAAAATCAAAGAAGAACTTGACGCTCTCAAGCTTGAAGTCAAGCATCTGAAAGAAGCTAAAGCTAAAAGCTTAGCTAACCCTGACGATCTTGCGAGCTCTATAGACTCGCTTACAAAAGATCTGCAGAAGCTGCAACTAGGTGAACAAACCAAAACCACAATTCCAAAACTTAAGGGAAAACTTTACGTATTTAAAGACCCTAAAGTCATTTTGGAAGAAGAAAAAGCCAAACTAAGAAAATGAGCACCACAAACTCTACAAGAACTGAAGTGGCTCCCCCAAGGGCTTCCATCTCCAACCAAGGAAACCTTCAACCGACTATTGATGACCAGATCCGTGGTTATCGATTAACAAGCAGACGGCGCCATTCGGCACAGCGAAGCCTTTCCTCCAGATCTGCTAGAAGAACCTTCAACAGAAGCCTAGAATCCCAGCTTAACCCAGAAGCAGAGTTGTCAATCTCTCAATATCAGAGAGCTCAACAAGTACCAGCCGAGACTCTGTATCAAGCAGGTTGGGCAGAACGTCAGCACAGAGTATATCAACATTACTCTGATGAAAGGATCCTAGTCACCGAAGGTGCTCAAGTAGAGCTCCCCTTCATAACCGATCAAAGCTACAACCTGCTAGTTCAAGCAGGGCTCCAACACCTTCACATGGGTATGATAATGATCAGGTTATGAGTGGTTTTCATCAGATGGCCATGGACACTGAATCTATTCCGTGGACTGCGTTCATAGTCCCCGGAGGATTATACGAATGGCTGGTCATGCCATTTGGGTTGAAAAATGCGCCAGCGATATTTCAAAGAAAAATGGACCAGTGCTTTGCAGGCACGGAAGAGTTCATAGCAGTGTACATTGACGACATCTTAGTCTTCTCTGAAAATGAGAAGGAGCATGCGAAACACCTGGAAGCCATGCTCAAAATATGTGAAAGATGGGGATTAGTGCTATCCCCAACAAAAATGAAACTAGCAACTCAAGAAATTGAGTTTCTCGGGGCCATAATCGGTAACAGCAAGATCAAGCTACAGCCCCATATTATCAAGAAGATAGTCAGCTTCGATACTGAACAACTCAAAAGCAAAACAGGCCTCCGTTCATGGTTAGGCCTGCTAAACTATGCAAGGTCATATATCCCCAACCTAGGTACACTTCTTGGTCCTTTATATTCCAAAACAGGACCTCAAGGGGATAAACGTCCGAAACCATCAGATCTCCAGCTCGTAGCAAAGATAAAAACGGTAGTTCAAGCACTACCGGACCTAGAACTACCAGCCCCAGGAGCCCATATCATCCTCGAAACCGACGGATGTATGGAAGGATGGGGGGTTTTGTAAATGGAAGCCAATGAAAAATGACCCCCGAAGTATGGAGCGAGTATGCGCTTATGCGAGTGGGAAATTCCCAGTTACAAAATCAGCAATTGACGCTGAGATATTCGCTTGCATGGAGACCCTTAGAGCTCTCAAGATTCACTATTTAGATCAGAAAGAAATCACCCTCAGGACAGATTGTCAAGCGATAATTAGTTTCTATAACAAATCTGCCTCTACAAAACCATCCAGAGCTATTTCCAAACCCTGGAAGAAGAATTCTTCTCTCATTAATGGGGTGATATGCTTGAGAGGTGGTTGCTAGTGCTGCTGCTGGTGATCATTTTGTGGCATGACTCCAGATTTTTGATGTGATGAGTCAGTGGTTTGATATCATCTTCTTGAAGCTTTCAAGCTATTCCCCTTTCCTCAAGTTGTTCCTGTATTTTCAATAATCCGTGACCAATTTGAGAAGCACGCATCCGTTTTATCCTGGTACTTATTGTCCTTGGAAGGATGATGCTCCTTCCTGTACCTCTCCTTCATTTCTTCAATCTCTTCTTCTGCTGTGCGGAATCTTTTAACAAGCCTTTTCATAGCTCTTTCAAGAATCTTTTCCTCTTCCTTCCATAGCTTGAAATCGGATTGCCTATCTTCAAGTGTTATTTCTTTTTCTTCTTGATTTGAGCTTTCTGGTTGCTCAAGCCTGAGTTTACTCATCATTGCGTCAAATTCCCGGTCTCTTATAGTCTCGAATTCTTCTGAAGGTGGTTGATCATAGTTTGCGTATCGGATTATGACACCTTCTTCTTCTTCTAATTCTCGCCAATACGGGATATTGGCCCATCTAGGCCAATTATCTGCATTTTCTTCTACTCTTTGTTCTATTGCCGTTTTAGCTGCCGGGGCTTCCTCAACTCGAGGTGCTTCTTCATTCATCATTCTTCTGAATTCAGTCATGTAATTTTCGTAATAAGGAACGTCATCTCTGTGAACTGGTGAACCATAATAGAAACTATTTTCTGGGTAATAATTATGGTAGTCATATTCGTCATAGTCATCGTGGTCTGCAAATTCTTCAAGCAAAATACTGATGGCTTCAGCGTTGTCTTCTATGTCGTCCGCTGTTTCATTTGTCCAGTCGGTCACTGCCATTTTTGCTGTTTGTGTTGATAGAGATCGTTCTATCTGAATTACTGCCTTACTGAGCTGTTGTATGATCCTTTGAGGAGGCGGATTATTCTTGGCTTCCTTGAGGGCTTCTTCTAGTTGTGTCAGGTACTGGTTGACTGAATCTGCTGGCTCTTGAATTTGGATCAGATGGACTGTGAGTCTTGAGAGTGCGTCAGCCAATGAATTGAGTTTTCCGTCAATATGTTCAAAATTTATTTGAACTCCCGTACCTGTGATGTAATCCAGAAAGTTTAGCCATCGGACTCTGGATGGTTTTGTAGAGGCAGATTTGTTATAGAAACTAATTATCGCTTGACAATCTGTCCTGAGGGTGATTTCTTTCTGATCTAAATAGTGAATCTTGAGAGCTCTAAGGGTCTCCATGCAAGCGAATATCTCCGCGTCAATTGCTGATTTTGTAACTGGGAATTTCCCACTCGCATAAGCGCATACTCGCTCCATACTTCGGGGGTCATTTTTCATTGGCTTCCATTTACAAACCCCCCCCATCCTTCCATACATCCGTCGGTTTCGAGGATGATATGGGCTCCTGGGGCTGGTAGTTCTAGGTCCGGTAGTGCTTGAACTACCGTTTTTATCTTTGCTACGAGCTGGAGATCTGATGGTTTCAGACGTTTATCCCCTTGAGGTCCTGTTTTGGAATATAAAGGACCAAGAAGTGTACCTAGGTTGGGGATATATGACCTTGCATAGTTTAGCAGGCCTAACCATGAACGGAGGCCTATTTTGCTTTTGAGTTGTTCAGTATCGAAGCTGACTATCTTCTTGATAATATGGGGCTGTAGCTTGATCTTGCTGTTACCGATTATGGCCCCGAGAAACTCAATTTCTTGAGTTGCTAGTTTCATTTTTGTTGGGGATAGCACTAATCCCCATCTTTCACATATTTTGAGCATGGCTTCCAGGTGTTTCGCATGCTCCTTCTCATTTTCAGAGAAGACTAAGATGTCGTCAATGGGAAAAAGGGACGGTATACAGATGCTTATAGGGTGTAACTTCATTCGGGCTATGCAAGGAGGAGTCCGGATTGAGGATGGCGATGTTTTTACTTTTGCGCTGGCCAGCACTACTTATGCTGGCATACAGCTGTATAAACAGTAATACTAGAGTCATAATGGAGATTCTCGTCCTGTAAAGGCTAATCATGTGAGTGGACGATGGGGTCCAATGAACACCCGCACTCACTTATTGAGCCTCTTCGAGAGACTTCTCCTTTCCTTATAAATAGGTATGACTATGGAATTGCAGAACATACTCCGGAACCACCGAAGAGTTCTACTTTTCCCTCTGTAATCTTGTTTCTTAATCAAGTTCTTGAAGCTTTCAAGCTATTCCCCTTTCCTCAAGTTTCTATAACAAATCTGTCTCTACAAAACCATCCAGAGTCCGATGGCTAAACTTTCTGGATTACATCACAGGTACGGGAGTTCAAATAAATTTTGAACATATTGACGGAAAACTCAATTCATTGGCTGACGCACTCTCAAGACTCACAGTCCATCTGATCCAAATTCAAGAGCGAGCAGATTCAGTCAACCAGTACCTGACACAACTAGAAGAAGCCCTCAAGGAACTTGATTAAGAAACAAGATTACAGAGGGAAAAGTAGAACTCTTCGGTGGTTCCGGAGTATGTTCTGCAATTCCATAGTCACACCTATTTATAAGGAAAGGAGAAGTCTCTCGAAGAGGCTCTGCATCCAACGGTAAAATATAATAATCTTCCATAAAAGAAGTTTTACAAATTAAACAAACCGCATAGATTGATATAATGGTTACAATTTTATGCATGATACAAATACAATAGTGCTTTTCAAACATTTTGATCGCATTACTCATGTTTAAAGGACAAAAATAAGAAATTGGTTAACAAGGCTCTTCTAAATATCGCTTTTAATTAGGGATGTTCAACCTAAACTCTTTTGCCCCGTGCTGAGAGGCTATTTCCAATTGAAAGAACTAGAATCATGAATTCCATCAGGCAATAACAAGTCACATGCATATACATATTGACAGGAAAATGTTTAAAGTGTAACATGATGAAATAATAAGATTGACGAAAGTTTAGCCAAGAAGAAAGGAACGATAAGCAAAAAAAGTTGAGAAATTGAAGCAATCATAATCAAAGACTCAAACTGAACCAAAAGAAAAAGACAAAATACCTTGGTAGTTGTCCAGGTTAAACAGAGAAGAAAACTTGTCATTTTGGGCCTGTAGAAAGAAGAGAAAGTAAACAGCCAATTTTCTATGTGATTTGCAGATAAATTAAAAATCAATATATTAATATATAGAACTCTTGAGAAGGATAGTATGTTGCATTCCTACTGAGACTATGAAATCAAGTTATGTTGTAACAGCATTTTTCTGAACAATTGACAGCCTGATTTGACAACAGTTACCTGAATTTGAAGCAGCAATTCCTCTTGTGCCTCAATGTTTTGGGCAATTTCTTGACAGATCTGATCATACTTAGATATATCCTTCTTAAAAAGATCTTCTTGTGATATAGTGCTTGCCATTAACTTTGGTAGTATATCATCCTGCAGCAGAAGATAGATAATATTAGAATGGAAATGCTCAAACGCCTACTTAATGGGACAATGTATGTAGACCCAATATGACTGAAGGAGCCATCACTCATGTACACTAAACAATAAGAAACAGTAACAATATGGTTAAATAAATACACTGGAAGTAAGTTTTAATTAAGGCAATATTTTTACTTGTTGTGCTCCCATGTCCTCGAAGCCACACAGCCATGCCATCTATTTATAATTGTCCAAAACCAGGATCATTTCAAAAGGGGAGTCCTAGAGGAAGCAGTCACACGAATAATAACACTACTTAACAAGTAGATAGTGTGCACCCTTGAATAAGGTCTAAAAACAACTTGATGTTATCTAATACTTAGGAGTAGATCTTACTAGAACTATCACAATTCACCTGATGTGGTGCCCATTAACTTGATATGCTTGAACCATTACCCCAAAATGCATAAGCTCAATTTTGATGGTGATAGACCCATCAAACCCATTATACTAACACAACGGGAGAAGTGCAAATTTGGTCCTATAAGTTTTCAATTTTTTGGACTTTAGTCCTATAAAATTCATTTAGGTATTTTCAGTCCTATATAAGTTTGCTCCGTAATACAGATTTGGTCCTATCCGTGATGGTCTGTTAACTCTATCCCCTAAGACAACCAACTATCTTCCCACAAGTCTGATGTCCTCGTTAAAGCCCAAGTTCAACCGATAACCTGGAACCAAACAACCTATGTCATTGATATGTGAGACACATACCAGTGGTAACTACTTCACCTGTCCATCCACAATTAGCCCATTCCTACATGGACCCTCTCGCCAAGCCTAGAGTCACTCTAATACCAATTTCATGAACCCATTTAATAGGAAAATTGAACCACAAACTTGATAGGCTTGAATGAGTAGCTAAAAATGCTTAACCCAAGTTAGTAATAATAGACGTATCAAAGCCTTCACACCAAGACATCTTCTGTTACGTCCCGCCTAGGTTTATCCCTATATAAGGGACCTCACCTAGGAGAAGCGCAACTAGCAACAGAACAACCAATAATTTATGGACTGAATTTAAATTTACAACCAGATTCAAATCGAATATCCAACGAAACAATAATAGAAGTCCAACAGTCCATGAGAGAACAATAAGTTCCAGAGTCTAGCTGAAAATACAAAGTTCAACTAATAAACTAGGAAACTAAGGCTGTGCGGAAGACGTCTCCTCCTCCTCCAAAACTCTAGCTACCCCAGGAGATAAAGCCGTCATACCTGAGGATCTGAGGCAAAAACAACAAACATCAGCAGAAGGCTGAGTAGGATTTCAACAAGATGCTATGATGTCATGTGTACAACGGAAGATATGAATCAACCATCTACCCGATGCACCTAAACCAATCGACTATGTCAACTATGTCAACTATCAACTATATGAGTATACGTCATAAACCCAATCAAGAGCGAAGTGGACATTGGGTTTCCCCCGCACTCTCGCACCTCGAGAGTGGCACCTCAAGCCCGCTCCAGCTAGAGATGCGACTATCCAACCTGATAGTCCGCCGACGTCTAACACCTCGACGCCGATCACACAACCCGTGTGATAAATAGGTGATCACCGGTGTCACTTGCCCTACAACCCGGGCAATATATCAACGTGTCCAGGGCTATCGCCCAATAGTAGGTCAACCATGCATCATGTCAATAATTACACTACTACTACTACAACTCAACCAATATAATGCTAGTAGTCATGTCATCATGTATGCATTAAGTAAATAAACAACAGCATAAGACATGCAACGTCTAACTAGCATCCTCAAATAATATGCATATAACAACATCATGCTGGCAACATGTATCAACAAAATATGCATAAAGAGTTTCAACAACAGTAGATATCAAACTTCAACGGAATAGAACACCAAGATATATTTCGACATAGGGTAACAACCGATCTAGGATGAGATTCACCTTGACAATAATTACAACAACAGAACAACTCGGGTAGGAACCGGGAAAACCGATAAAATAATATTATCCGACCCGACCCGCAAAACGAGGCAACAAAAGCATACTGTTTTCAATATCCGAAAGCCAAACGATAAAACAGACCCCACCAACGAATTCGGGTCGCCGAGTAGGTCCAAATTCATATATGATATGATTATTTTGACCCACTATAAAGCCTCAATTTAATTATTTAAGAATAAAGAAATATCTTAAATGACTACTCAATATATCACTGTTACAGACTTTTGTAACAGTGCTATAACTCCTCAATGCTGCTACAACACTACATGTCAACTTATAACAGTGTTATACACTTATAATAAAAACCCCATTGATATATAATATATCACACTGCTATCTGAATATAACACCCGATATATTTAAAAGTACACTGCTACAAACCTAATGAATAAAACAACGATACCACCGATGTAACTCTGCTATAGACACCCATTCACCTCCTTCGCCCGACTGCCTTCCTTCACCCGCTGCCACCACCGCCGACTTGATCCGATCGGCCGCCAAGATGGGGACGTCCTCGCCGCCGATCGCTCGCCACCGATCGGCGGTGGTGATCCGACGACCGGTCGCCTCGCCGCCCCTACAACCAGAGGCGACAAGAGCAGGGGAGTGGCGGTCCCGGATCTGGGCGATCGCGCCCCCCATTCACTACCCTGCTGCCGACGCGACCTGCTGGAGACGACGCCGACGCCATCGCTGGCCGGCGGTGGTGATCCTCCGACCAGCCGTCTTCATCCGCCATCTCCCACCAACGACGAGAAGACTGCGCCATCGCCACCCGCTGACAGGAACCTCGCCGATCGACACCACCCGGTCGCCGCCACCTCCATTTCAATTAAGTGACGACGTCGGGGATTAGGGGCGGCGAATCTCGAATGCGGGCGATTTCGCCCTTCGCGCTACCACCAGGCAACACCACGCCCGGCAGTGGCGTCTCTCCAGGCGGCGGCATCGCTCGACGACGATGCCCCATTTGGTGGTGTCAATGCGCGTGGCTACGGCAGCGCCACCGACGCCGTGCGGCCAAACCCACACTCAAACAATACCGCCGACGGGGTCTCGATTCCGCACTGTCCCGATTGGCAGCGCGGATCCGATCCACCACTCGACGGGGACGGCGACGAAAAGATCCGATCCAAGAATCAAATTGAACGACGACGAAAACCCCAATGTTTGGCGACAGCATTTCAAATTCAGAAATCACAATCGGAAGAAGACATCGAAGAACCGAACAACAAAAGACTTCGGATCAAAGAATCGACAGTCTATCTACCAATCTCATCCAAAGATAACTGTTACCCTACACGAAAAGACAAGGGAGAAAGGTTAGAATCCTACCGGAATCTCCTCCGAACTCCGGCCGATTCACCGGAGATCTTCTCGCCGTCGACGCCTCAGAATCCTCCGCCGATCGCTGCTGCTGCTACAGGAACCGAGAGAAAAGAGATTAGAGAGGGTTTAGGACTCATTTATATAGGATTTGCATTTTGCAAATAACCCTCTCTAAGAATTATATTCACATCTAGGTCCAAAAGTTTCAGGGTATAACATCTTCCCACACCCAATGTCAGCTAATTGGGGTGTTACCGGTACCTTTATTTATAGAATTATAGTTACAAAAAAAAGTAAGAGAAACTGCAACTTCTAGACACCTAAAGTAATAAAAAATTGTTGCCAGAAGAATATTTCTAAGCTAATTAATCGCTGCACAACCCCCGTGGGTGGTCATGCAGGCCTCACGAATGACCGTGAAGGTCATGCGACCGTGCAAGTCACACAAATGGTCGTGTAGGTCAAGCGGGTAGCCACATAGTTATCAATAGCGCGTAGCGCAACAACCCGCACCCTGTGTACTTCGCTGCGCTACGCGCAGGACACTTCAGCGTAGAGCGCTACGCAACGCTATTTGCATCACCGCACAGTAGCGCAACGCAGCAAGAAGTGTGCTACGCCAAAGGTGTTGTCTCCTCAGCTTCAGCATTTTTTTGGAAGGTGTAGGCGTTTCAGAAGTCAAACTACATGTAAACATCCTTTCCTCTTCCTCCTACACGTTTGTGCTCTTCTTTTTAACATTTGGTCTTCATCATTCTTGAATATTTAGTTGTTATTCTTTATGATAGTTGAAATCTATTGGTATTTTGGTGTATACATAAAATAAAGCGCGTGCTTCGCGCTGCGCTATGCGCCATAGCTCTAGGGTACCTTTGCGCATCGTTGGGCTTTTCTCTCTTGACAACTATGGGTAGTTGCACAAACCACGCTGACAACCACACAACATATGATATGTGTGTTGTTGATGGTTCTCCCGCCCTCAAACAACTGTTCCTCAAACATAAATTTTGTTATGATGAGACTTGAAATAGTCTCCCTTAACCCTTCACATTGATGCGTTGAATATTCACTTGATTTTTCGTAATATGTTAACAAAGTCTGTCATTCGATTATCTAGTTTCCGTTGGTTGCTCAACTGTGATATTCTGATAAGTAGTCTTTGCTAGTTGTGTTTACCTTGTTATATAGTCTCCTAAGTGATGATATTCACCATAGGAATTCATCCTAGGAGGGAGGGGTATAACAAATAGCCTGTTTGGAGTGGAGAGAATGAAGAGAAGGGAAGAGAAGAAAAGGACATTGCCCCTTGTTTGGATAGGAGTTGAAGAAAAGTTAATTAAGCTTTCCCTTGTTTTGGATAGAAAAATAAGGAATAACTGGAAGATAAGGTAATTCCATCCACATCAGCAAAATATTTCCTCTCATAGAGAAGTGAAACTTCCTTTCCCTTCATTTATGCTCTCATGTAGCAAACAAGGAAAGAAACCTCTTATTCTATTCTCTCCTTCCCTTTGCTCTGCTTTTCTCTTCCTTTCTCTTACCATTCACATTTTCATCAAAACAAGGCCTAAATTCAGCCTTATGCCCATAGAACAAATATGTTGCAGTGATATCAGATTTAAGATAAACTAGAAAAATTCTCACACTTGGAGATGGGATCAAAACATTTTTATAAAATATTTTTTAATTGTTAATAATAATAAATTCATTCTATATTAATATATATAACCAATAAAAAATAATTACAGATTAAGATATGAAAATAAGGTCACTTATTAATAGAGCTAAACATAAAGATCAATCTTACAATAATGGACTTAAATTCAATGGTAATAGTATATTTTTAATATTCTAACTAGAAAAATTAATGAAAATATAAAAAGGTTGATACAGTTTTGAAAAACAGAAAACAACAGAATAAAAAATCAAAAGAAAAAAATAAAACTAAGTGAAAATAACTTGCTTGCTAATTAAAAATAATCAGAGCTTACAAAAGTACAATTTCAGAAAAAGAAAAATTACTGCACTTCTCGACACAATAAAAAATTGTTTTAAATATCTTCGTCAAAAAATTATGAAATTCATTATATATTAAAAGATATAATGAATAAAATATAATTAAATATTATAATATGAATATAAGGTCGTGCATTAATAAATCTAAAAATAAAGATCAATCTTAATGGTCACATTTAAATTCAATAATAATAGTAAACTTTAGTATACACAATAAAAAAATTAATGAATATTTAATAAAGGTGAATACATTATTTTTCCAAAAAAAACAATAAACACAAATTAATAAAAGAAATAACATCAAACATAAACACTTCAAATAACAAACTTGATAAATTAAAAAGAATCATAGTTTAAGAAAATTATAATTTTGATAAAGGCAAAAAAATAAAAGTAAAAAAAACTAAAAGAGAAAACTAAAAAAAATGAGTAAGAGGTCTGACCTATTACGTATTACTTTATTATATTATTAATCTCACTATAATATCTAAAATGGAAGTAAAACGTAAAGGCTCGAACTAAATAACTTAATAAAAAACTTATAAATCAAATTAATGAAAAAATAATATTTTCTTCGTATGTAGTAAATAATAGAGAAATAATTAAAATTAAATTTAAAATAGTAATAATAAAGTATAAATATATATATATAAAGAAACTAAAATATTAAAATACTTAATTTTACATATTTAATTTCTTTTAGAGTTTTGAAATAATTTTGTTGCAATCTCAGCCTTACATCTAACCAGATGCAATCACAGCCCTCCATCTAACCAGATGCAATCACAACTCTTCATCTACATGATGTAATCACAAGCTTACATCTAAGCAGATGCAATCACAGCCCTCCATCTAACCAGATGCAATCACAGCTCTCCATCTACATGATGTAATCACAAGTTTACATCTAAGCAGATGCAATCACAACCCTCCATCTAATCAGGTGCAATCACAGTCTTCCATCTAACATGATACAATCACAGTCTTACATCTAACATGATACAATCACAGCCTTACATCTAACATGATGCATCCACAGCCTTACATCTATCCTGATGCAATCCCAATCTTCCATCTACAAGATACAATCTCAACCTTTCATCCAACATGATGCAATCACAGCCTTACATCTAACATGATGAAATCTCATCTCTCCATCTACATGATGCAATCTAAGCCTTACATCTACACAAATAGAGGGCTGTGATTGCATCTGGTTAGATGTAAGGCTGTGATTGCATCATATAGATGGAGGGTTGTGATTGCATCTGGTTAGATGTAAGGCTGAGATTGCAGCATGTTAAGTAGAGGACTGTGATTGCATCATATTAGATGGAAAACTGTGATTTGATCCTATTTAAATGAAGGGCTGAGATTTCATTACTGAGTTATTGATTGTAACATCGTTATATTTATTCATATCAGTGATTTATTAAATAAAGGAAAAATGTCTAAAATGATCCCTAAACTATTTCAGAATATTCACACCCGAGTAAGCAATTACACCCGAGTATGATGGCACGGATTGGCGGAAAACTTCGGGATTAGACCTGGGTAAGCAATTAATATAGAAAAATTAAGATAAATTTTATTTGTCTTATCTCTGTGATTTAGCATGCTAGGGTGATAGAGGGTCTCGAGGCGAATTTAGCGGTGCAATCAGATCTCGAATCGGAGTTAGATCGGGTGAGTTATTAGATGTTTAAGTCGGATAGCTTCGGTAGGGATATTTTGATCATTTGGACCCAACTGATGTCTATAAATTAGACACTGGAGTGTGCAGCCAGGGGTTTTTAGCCACACGCCACCCGAGGCAAAGGAGAGAGGAGAGAGAGGGCGTCGTCGAGGAGAAGGAGCCGTCGGAGCCGGAGTTTCGCGAATTCGTCGGTGTCGATCGGGGGAAGATCCTACGCGTCTTTTTCTGCCGTTTTCTCTCCTTCCGATGTGTGCATTTAGACATTCTTTTCTCCAATTCTTGATTCATGTCGTTGTTCTCATGTCTTGAGGTTTTTGTTGATTTTTAACGCATTTTCTCGTATCAGATCGGAAGTCGGATCGATCATTTCTTAATTGAATCATGTTGTTTACCCCCTTTTGGAAATAAAATATCTTCTTCTTTTTTCTCATTTCCTTTTGCAGTCGGTCGGCTGCGCCCGGCGAGGCGCCGCGGCGGCAGCTGCACCGGCAAGGCGCTGCTGGGGAGACGGCGCCCGACAAGTAGCGGCGCTGCCACTGCCGCATGGTGGCGGCGGTGCGTCGGCGCCAGCGTCGCTGGCGGCCCGGCGGTGCGTCGGCGCCAGCGTCGCTGGCGGCCCGGCGGTGCGTCGGCGCCAGCGTCGCTGGCGGCCCGGCGGCGGTTAGAGTAGGGAGGTGGCAAGGATCCCTGGATTTTAGATGAGGGCGATGAGATGAAATGGAGGGCTCAAATTCATTGGGTGAGATGAAGGGCTAGATTGAATTGGTTGAGATGAAGAACAGGGATTTGATCTTGTGTAGATGTAAGGCTTAGATTGCATCATGTAGATGGAGGGATGAGATTTCATCATGTTAGATGTAAGGCTATGATTGCATCATGTTGGATGAAAGGTTGAGATTGTATCATGTAGATGGAAGACTGGCATCAGGATAGATGTAAGGCTGTAGATGCATCATGTTAGATGTAAGATTGTAATTGCATCATGTTAGATGAAAGGCTGTGATTGCACCTGGTTAGATGGAGGACTGTGATTGCATCTTGTTAGATGTAAGCTTGTGATTACATCATGTAGATGGAGAGTTGTGATTGCATCTGGTTAGATGGAGGGTTGTGATTGCATCTGGTTAAATGTAAGGTTGTGATTGCATCATGTAGATGGAGGGTTGTGATTACATCTGGTTAGATGTAAGGCTGAGATTGCAACATGTTAAGTAGAGGACTGTGATTGCATCATATTAGATGGAAGACTGTGATTTGATCCTGTTTAAATGAAGGGCTGAGATTTCATTATTGAGTTATTGATTGTAACATCGTTATATTTATTCGTATCAGTAATAAAGGGAAAAGGTCTAAAATGATCCCTAAACTATTTCAGAATTTATCACATACCGCCCGATATGGGCGGTATGATGGCATATAGTGGTTGGTTGGGGCCCAACGGTACATGGGCCCCTTGGCAACAGTGGCCGACAGCCCGACAGGGCTGTCGACCACCTGCATGGTTTAATACCGCCTAAATCGGGCGGTATTGTGTATCATAGCGGGTGGGTTTGGCTTGTTTTGGTCCCCAAAAGGCAAAGTCAAAAGTAAACGACCAATTGATCATTTGGATGTGATTGCAGAAGCAGAAGAGGACGAAGAAGACGAGCCCTCCATTCATAGCAGTAGCAACACACAAGACGGATGAGATGATGATGGAGCTGGTGGAGAAGACACCGTCGTGCCATCAACACTGGCACCTATTGATCTGTGGACAAATGAGCAATACTTCGATCACACCACCCAAGATGAGGACCATGGTGCTAGAACCGGAGGATCAACTAGGATCATGGTGTACGAGAAGAGAGGCCGGCGTCGAGGTGGACCGACAACTTTGCAAGATTACCATCACGATATGATGAGTAGTTTGCAAGAGGTTTCTGAATCAACCTACTCTGTATCCAGTACATACTCAACTAAAGATACAGGGTCTAGTTCTTGGAATTCCAACAAAAAAACGCTAATATCAATATGGTATAATGGATACCAAGGCATTATGCCATGAGAAAATTTTCAAATATGGGCATTAGAGACCTACGGTGTTGACCTCAGTCGTGTATGTCCCCAAGCCCAAGATATGTATGGGTACGACGGACGTCATTCGTCCACATTTTAAACATTGTATTCATGTATTTGACATTTGAATATTGATTTTAGGCATTTCTTCATCAATTATGTGTTATTGGAGACTTGGAGTTATTTAAAAAAAATTAAAAAAAAATTAAAAAAAAATAAAAAACCGGCCGGTATGCATTTTCATACTGGACCGTACCGTGTGTCGGTACAATACGGTACCGGTCATCGACCAAAATCGATACCGGTACTGGTATTTTAAACCATGATCTAGCTAACAACCCTCTCTTTGAAACTTGCATTTCTTGGTAATATATATTCTATAAACTAAAAGCACCATAACTTGATCATGAACAATTTATTGGTTTGAAGCTTGAAGTGCTTGTTCATTGTAATTAAAGTTTTTTTAATCCCTAATTCTTCCTGTAGCAACTAAAAGGTACCAACACTTGTATGGTTTCATTAGGTTTTACGAGTAACATATTAACATCACTAAGAAAATTTAACTAATGATAATTTCCTACCTAAATTCTTGTGTCTTGGAGACTCACGCATCAACCTTCTGCAGAATTTTTCCCCATCATTCAAAGAGTTGTGATTGATGAACTCCATCAACTCCTTATATGCCTCAGGATTATAGCTCTATTCAAAATTGAAAAGATAGAATAAGAAAATACATCTAATTTTATTGAGTTGAGATAGAATTGAGCCATGTTTTATGCAAATGAAAAGAACATAGAAAAATCTGAGAAAAGAAATTAGAATCATGCATCTCATTGTGTTGTATGTCGATTTTTTCACAATCTCCATGTAAAAGATAGTTTATATATCAAAACTTTCCATCAATTCTAAACAAAAAGCCGATTCTTAAATGCCAAGGAAAATTCATTGTCGTTGCTATAATAAAATTTATATCATAGATGACAAGTTAAGAATGATTAATTTGTTCTCATACACAGCCTAATCTAAGTTTATGTTGTCTAATTCTGGTCTGGCCAAGTTGTTGTGTAGTTGGTAACTAGTAGAAATCAGCTAACCAAAGCAGCTACTGATTTTCTTAATTTTTGGGCCAATGTTTGGGTTCTCAACAAATATCACGTGGTTCACCAAACACCTTTAGGAGCCATTAGGGGCGCCAACAGCTCAACCAAACACCCTCTGAATTAAGTTACAAAATTCCTAATTTTGCACCATTAATCTCTATGATATCGAAGTATTTAGTTCAAATTCTTCAAGTCCTACATAAGAGGTTCAAATTTTTCTTTTCTTTAAGTTCTACTAAGATGCACAAACATCAACATTTCTTAAGGATCAATGGATCCATTTCATCTATTTAGATGGGAGCCCTCAATCTTTAAAAAAATTAATCAGTAGAAAAAGACTAGTAACCTCTATTACATACCTTTTCAGGATCTAACCTGATGATAACCCTGTTTTGTTTCCTAAGTTTAGACTAGTGGATTAGTTTTGTTTAACATCCATATGACTGTCATGGGGAACATTCTAGTAAAAAACGTGCTGTAAGTGTAGTCCACTAAGCTTTTTATGTGCACATTTAGATGACTTGCTAATAACTAGGAGACAACCTTTATGATGCTACTTATTTCCTATATCTGATTTCCCCCTTTAGGAAGCAAGAGATATACACCAAACTGGCAAACGTGTTGTGACAAAAAAATGCAAACGATATTGGTCTCATCTATGGTATACCAAATAATAAATGGAAATTAGATTAAAAAACGTATCACTAACCTCCGGGACCATGACAAAAGCAGACTTGTGGCTGATGTGGATAAGTTTGTGATAAAATACCTTGGTGTGCTATTATATGATGGAAAACATCAAAAAGATGGGTGGATGCACTTCATGATCCATGCAAACAAAAAATTAGGTTCATAGAAAGCCAAGTTTTTATAAGAGAAGGGTGGTACTAGCTAATAATGTTTGTTATGACCCGCTTGATGGGCTAACTGGCCCACCAACTTCATAGACTCCAACTATGGGCCTAATTAAAATGTCTTGATGCCACTATCAAGACTCAAGTCCAATCAACGCATAACACATATCCATCTTAGTCAGTTACATGTGAGGCTTAGCCTAATTGCAGCTACACCCCAACTCGAGTAGCCCTTTCTCATATAGGCTCCTTCACCAAGTTGAGGACTAGATCCTACTCTTGATACCAAGAATTACCTATAAACTTAATAGACCTTAATCATTGGTCTAATACTTAAACTGGAGTTTATTGTCCTCACTTGAGTCTTATTATTGTCATGATCCAAGTTGAATGAACACATAGCACAAAACCACACACACCTTAGTCAAGGACATGTGAGACCTAGCCTAGTAGCGGCTCCACCCCAACCTGGGCAGCCCTTTCTCACATAAGCTTCCTCACCAAGCCGATGACTAGTTCTTGCTATGATACCAATTATCACCTATCAACTTCATAGGCCTTTATCACTTGCCTAAAGCTTAATGCTTAAGCTGAAGTTGATAATAGTACTAAGGTTTAAAATCTCGACCGAAACGGTATATACCGGCCGGTATATACCGGTTTTTGAGTTTCCCGGTATTCGATATACCCGGTTTTGAAAAAAACCGGGTATACTGTGTATACCGGGCGGTATATAGCGGTATGATGCGATATACCGCCCGGTATGAGCGGTATATGCTCATACCGCCCGGTATGGGCGATACCGGGCGGTATGTCACCGCAAAGCCGTTGGCGTTGCCAACGGCTCTGTGGCCGACAGCCCGACAGGGCTGTCGGCCACATGGGGAATCATACCGCCCGGTTTGGGCGGTATATATCAAATACCGCCCGATATCGGGCGGTATTTGATATATACCGCCCAAACCGGGCGGTATTACATACATACCGGGCGGTATACCGCCCGGTATGATCAATAGTGATCCCAAACGGCTATAGAGCCGTTTGGGATACATTTGGGTTGTTTTGGGGCTATATAAAGCCCCCAAAACACCCTTCTTTCATCCTCACTCACCCCTCTAAACTCTCAATCTCTCAATCTCTCTCAATCTCTCTCTTTATTAATTTCTACGTCGAAATTCTATCGAAATGGCGCCGAAATCTCAACCCGACCCCGCATGGCAACACGGTACTCGGTTGGAGAAGGCTCATCACTGGCAATGCCACCACTGTAATATGATTTCACGTGGTGGAGGCATCACTCGATTGAAGCAACACTTGGCCGGAGGATATCCCGACGTCGTCAATTGCGCCAAAGTACCGCCCGAAGTCCGGAAGATGTTCAAAGCGCAACTCAACAACAAGAAGGAGGAACGTCTTAAGACTGCAGCTCAACAAGCCGAGTTCGACCGACGAGCTACCCAAGATGTCAGCGGTGGCCATTATGAGGCTCGAGGTGGCGATAACGACGAGGATCCGGAACTTGAAGCCGGCATCCGAGCTTCATTGGAGCATGCAGAATTCGAACGAGAACGGATGTATTATCCCGGATCTCAATTCGAATATGGCGGCGGCAGTGGCAGCGGTGGGATAAGTAGCGTCGGCTCAACTTCGGCTGCCGGAGCAATGGACCGAAGCGGTCCAATTCCCTCCGGTCCTTATATTGGTCGGAGTTCTAGCATGAGAGCACCTCAAACTCAGAGCAGAGGAAGCAGCAGAGGAGGCCTTCGTGGATTCTTCACAAACCTCGGAGCAAGTGGTAGGAGAACTAATGTTGATATTTCTGATCTTGATCCCAGGGCATTTCCTCCTTCATCGGCAAAGCAACAACGCATAGACGATATGTACAGCAAGTCGAAGAAGTGGGAGTTGGGAAAAGCCATCTCCAAATGGTTCCACTTCAGCCGGATTCCCGCAAATGCAGCCAACAACCCGTACTACCGAACTATGGTGTCTACCATCCAAAAGGTAGGCCCAGGTATTACCCCTCCAACTCCGTATGAAATTTCAGGACCTTTCCTTGAAGAAGAGGTCAAGGAAATAAATCAATGGATCGACAGAATCAAGCGGCAATGGGGGGATTACGGATGCACTTTGATGTGCGATAGTTGGACCGGTCCAACCCGAATGAGCATCATCAACTTCCTCATCTATTGCAACAAAAGGGTTATCTATCACAAGTCGGTGAACGCATCCGATGAAGTCCATAGTTCTCTCTACATCTCGAAGCTGATGAAGGAGGTGATCGAGGAGAATGGACCCGAGAACTTTGTTCAAATTATAACCGACAACGGAGCTAATTTCAAAAGGGCTGGTGAGATAATTGAACTGGATTATTCTCACATATATTGGACTCCATGTGCAGCGCATTGTCTAGACCTAATGATGAAAGATATCGGTGATATATCGATGGTCAATAAGACGGTAAAAATGGGGCAACAAATTACGCGCTTCATATACAACCACACATGGGTACACGCCCTTATGAGAAAATTTACAGAAGGTATTTTTTTTAAAATAATTTATAGTATTTATTTATTAATTAGTTTAGGTGATAATTACTAATAATAATTTCATATTTTAGGTGAAATTCTTCGACCGGGAGCGACTCGTTTTGCAACCAATTTCATCGCATTAAGGTCGCTCCAACAACGTAAGGTGGGCCTTCGATCAATGTTTACAAGTGATGAATGGTCTACATCAAGATATATCGGAACTAATGATGGAAAGCAAACCGAGAAGAACGTCCTCAACACGCGGTTCTGGGATCGCATTGCGGAGATAGTCGTCGCCGTAGAACCATTGTACAAGGTTCTACAACAGGTGGAGATGGAAAAGACACCTCAAATGGGTCATCTCTACTACTACATCCATCAAGCACAAGAAGAAATCAAGAGGGTGTTGATTTCGGAGACCAAGTATAAACCCTTCATCGACATTATCTCCCAGAGGTGGGAGGATCAAATGGGTCGTGACATACACATCGCGGGTAATTTTTTATTTAATTTTCTAAAATTTATTTAATTTTAATTCATTATGCTAAATTACTTATTAAATTGATAATTTTTTGTAGCGTATTATTTAAATCCTGCATACCAGTATCGATATGATCTTGGAACGACGGATAGTTTGTTATATCCGCTTCGCAAGGTCATACAACGAATGTCGGCAACAACCAGAGAAGCGGCGCAAGCTCTAAATGAATCAAAATATTTTCGAGATTCAAGTGGCAATTTCGGAGATCCATTTGCAATATCGTGCCGAGATTCTATGGATCCAGGTAGATATAATTTTTTTCAATTTATTTATTAATTATAAAATTGGTAATCTCGTTACTAAAATCAATTTTAAATCTATTGCAGTTGAATGGTGGTTGCAATTTGGAATCGAAGCTCCAACTCTTCGGAAGATTGCAACACGTATCCTCTCGCAAACCACATCAGCAAGTGGATGCGAGAGAAATTGGTCGACCTTCTCCTTAATTCATACCAAGCCGCGCAATCGGCTTTCATATGCCCGATTAGAGAAGCTAGTATATGTTCATTACAACATGCGGCTTCGAATGCGGACATTACAAAACGAAGATATTCGACATGTAGATCCGTTCGATGTTGAGTTCATCCAAGACGATACGGACCCGATAATTGATTGGTGGAGTGCAATGGAGAGCGACCAGCCTCTTTTTGATGAACCAGGCGAACCACCTCAGCCTTCACCAATTATATCTGATGCACTTGAGTCTGAGAGCCAACCAGAAGACATAGGCATTACTCCCTTGGACTCTCAACGAATTCGGCAAGCAAGACGCCGATCCAAATCAGATTCTCCATCTTCTCGATCAAAGGGAAAAAAGAAGGCAACACCTTCAACGGCAAAAGGCAAAGCCAAAGGTAAACGACCAATTGATCCTTTGGAAGCGATTGCAGAAGCAGAAGAGGACGAAGAAGACGAACCCTCCATTCATAGCAGTAGCAGCACAAAAGACGGAGGAGATGATGATGATGATGATGGAGCTGGTGGAGAAGACACCGTCGTGCCATCAACATTGCCATATGATGATCCATGGACAAATGAGCAATACTTCGATCACGCCAGCCAATATGATGACCGTGGTGCTAGTACCGGATAAACAACTCAGGTGTACAAGAAGAGAGGCTCACGTCGAAGAGGTGGACCGACAGCTTTGCAAGATTACCATCACGATATGATGAGTAGTTTGCAAGAGGTTTCTGAATCCACCTACTCTGTATCCAGTACCTACTCAACTGATGATACAGGGTCTAGTTCTTGGAAACCCAACAAAGAAACGCTAATGTCAATGTGGTATAATGGATACCAAGGCATTATGCCGTGGGAAAATTTCCAAATATGGGCATTAGAGAACTATAGTGTTGACCTTAGCCGTGTATGTCCCGAAGCCGAAGATATGTATGGGTACGACGGACGTCATTCGTCCGCATTTTAAAAATTGTATTCTTGTATTTGACATTTGAATATTAATTTTAAGCATTTCTTCATCAGTTATGTGTTATTGGAGTTAGTTCTTAAAAAAAAAAAAAAAAAAAAAAAAAAAAAAAAAAACCAACCGGCCGGTATGCATTATCCATACCGGACCGTACCGTGTGTCGGTACGGTACGGTACCGGTATGTACCGGTACCGGCCGGTGACCGAAACCGGTACCGGTACCGAGATTTTAAACCTTGAATAGTACACCCATCAAGCTTTATTAACCAATACAACATCCAATATACTCCAGATGTGAGACTAAACAAGAACATTACAATCTCCCTCGCTTATGTCTTTATGTCCTTGTCAAGATTCAACTCAAGTCTAACGCATAGCCTAAAATTACACCCAAATTGGCGACATGTGAGGCCATGCCTAGTAGAGGCCCCACCCATCTCCGGGCAGTCATTTCTAGGCACCTTCACCATACCTAGGCGGGTTATAACATTGTTCTGTATATTTTATGTCAATGTTCAAGCTACCTCATTTGTAGTATGCACTTTCATTTGATTGGTAAATTGGATTTCATCATTGATTTTAACTAATTGGCTAGTTTAATAGCTTAGTATGCAGTGGCGAAACTAGGAATCAAAATCAAGAGGGGCAAACTTGAAGCAACAAACAATCAATATAATTTTCAAAAGATAATTCATTATAATAAGTATAAAATCAATAAATATCATTCATGCATAATTTATAAGCACAAAATATATCTTATTTTTTAAAAAAAAGTAAATAATTATTCTCGATGAGTTTTATACATTGATAACATTGCATAATAATCTCATTGTCAATTGTATTGAAAAATATTTCTCTTAACAAATGTGCGTTGGGGGCCGACGGACTACGCGTTGGGAGCCGACGGGCTACACGTTAGGGGCCGATGGGCTACACGTCGGACCGGTGCGCATGACTCTGACCATGCGTGGGTGAAAATTCTAGTTGCTTGTTAATGGAGCCTATGTGTGAGAATAAAAATGCATCACACTATGAGCACAAGGATGAGACAACGCAAACAACATCAAAAAAAAGGAAAAGAAAAAGAAATGAAGATAAAATTAGATTGGACTTAGCAATTTTACTTATTAATTTAAAAATACAAAAATAATAATGCAAAAAAATTATTTTAAAAAGAAAAGAAGAAAAGTATTATATATATATGGGGGGGGGGGGGCAAATTCAACTTTTCCCCTATATAATAAAATAATTTGAAATTTGAGGGTGGGGGCAATTGCCCCCCATCCCCTTCATGTAGTTCCGCCGGTGTTAGTATGGAGAACTTAGGGTAATTCGAGCAAAAAGAATGAGGTGTTGTTTGGTTTTCAAAAATTATTTTTTGATTTGGTTTTAGTGAAAATGAAAATTTGGTTTCGAAAACCTGGTTTCATTCTCTAGTTTTAGTTTTCTGAAAACATATTTGGTTAATGAAAACATCGATTTTTAGTTAGTTGAAACCAGTGAATACTTATTTGGTTATAGAAAATTATATTAATTTTCATTGAACAATTTTAGTAGTAATCAATTAATATAGAATTAAATATAAAATCAATTAAAAAATATTATAAAATTTCAAAAAATTAGTTTCAATGGTCTAAAATTAGTTTTAATTAAATTACAAATAGTTCGACTTTAAGAAAATTGAGTTATTTTAAAAAATAAATTTGGCACAAATAGTTATAAATTGGTTTAATTAATTTATCAATTTAAGATAATAGTTTGAGTTTAAAAATAATGATTTTATTTTTATTTTTATAAATTAGATATAGTTTGATTTATTTATTTTATAAAAAAGTGTTTGTAATTACAAGTCTGCCACTGTGTATTTTGATATCAAAACGGACAGTCTTGAAACCACATAAAACAACCTTAGGGTGTTTTCATTTTTATTAAGAAAACATGATTTTATTTTTATTTTTATTTTCATTCTGGTTTCGATCTAATTTCATGAAAACGCCGAACCAAACATGTTTTGGTAAACAATTTTGGTTTTAGTAAAACTGAAACCATGAAAACAAACTTGGTTTCGCTAACCAAAGGTACTTAGGGTACTTTGATTTGGAAATATACATCAAAGCTTGTTTGGGAAGGTGCATGGTGGTGGCAACTCGTTACTAAGAGACACCTTTTATGAGTTAAGATCTTAAGTGTAAACTAGTTTAGTAGGAAGAAATGGAACGATAAGCACAAAACCATCTCATGGTCTACTTGGATCTTCTAAGAGTTGCTAGGCACCTATTTCCAACTATATTCAAAGGTGGTAGTGGCAATTCATTACTAAGCAATAGCTTTTAGGAAGAAATGGTACAATGAAGACAATACCATCTGATGGTCTACTTTTGATCTTCTCAGTGTTGCTAGGAACCCAATTGCCACAATATTTGATGTCTATGACTCCAATAGCAAATGGTGTGTTATTTGTTTCAATTATATAATTGGGCTTGTTTCCTTTTAAAACAATTATCTAGTCGGCTTTGAACAACATAAACCACAAATTATGATTATAAGACAGCCACAACCTCGAAGGGATGGACTTACTTGGTCATGGGCCACATCAAACTAACTCTTTTTGGTTCATGTATGTTGTGTATTCAACGATGATGGACAACAAAGTGCAAGCTTTCAATCAACATCAAAAATTTACCCCTGGCTTATATTAAATTTTGATTGGGTCTACTTTCTTGAAAAGATTAAGTTGTTAGGAACTAAGGGCATATCTATTTTAGTTACTAACTTAGCAAGTTTCCAATACATATATCTTCGTTTGAAACCATATTAAATTTGATTAAGTGCCCAAAACTTAAGTTGTTAGACCTAGTCAATACATCCATATTATTAACATAAGCAAAAACGACTTTCAAAATGCCTTTTCCGCTACCATAATGAGGAAAAATCAAGCACCTTTTCTGTGAGAAGCACAGTAAAGGATGGATGGAGAAATTTGTTGCAACTTCTGGGCCAGATTACTTCCCTGCGTTTCCAACTTCAGGACTCCACCAAATTTTATCCTCTAGGACAGTGGTCAAGAAGACAACACGATCTTTAAAAATGTACCCAATGGTATGTCATGCTCCGGAAATTGTAAATCTTTGCATTTGTAAATATTTCATATGCTCCGGAAATTGTAAGTCACAACAGTATGATTTTGAGGATGGAGAGGAACTAATCTCCTTTTTCCTCTGCAGAAGAAAAAAAATAAAAAATAGGTTGATCTCACTCTCCCCCCTTCCTTTTTCTCCAAATCCTTCATCAATTGGTTTGATCTTTTCAGCAACTACATTAAATTAATTTTGTGCAAGGATCTTCTATCTAGTATTGTTAATTAAAGAGCAAGGGGCGAGTTAAAAACCTCGAGTTGAGCCAAAACAATCCTAACAGCGACAAAAGTGAATAAATCCTAGAGATTTCTTGCAGCCTTCGCTTCCGGTGAAGCCTCCCCAAATCCTACAATCAATAGCCAAACTAAGCATTTCAACATTTTCTCCCCCAAAATAGTAAATAATAATAATAATAAAAGAAATACCAGGAACGAACATCTTCTGGCAGCGGACGGCATGGAAGCGAAGTCTCTTCTTCTGCGAAGACAAGTGATGGAAGCGGATGCCTATGTTGGCGGCCAAAATCGAATTAGAGAATGATAGTGTGAGGTTGTAGCTGCCCAAATAGCAGGACTTCATCTTCATCCAAGAAACTTGATTGCTTCGGCTTGAAAGCAGCAGATATTTTCTTGTTAGAGGATATGTCGCTTTTATTCTCGCTGAGCTCCAAGCAGAGACAAAAATATCTTTCTTTGGATGCAAGTGAGCCATTTATTTAGCAAGCTGAGAATATCTGTGAATAAGTCGAACAAACCCTAGACAAATTCTTGGATTCATTCTGTAGATGATGCGCCTGGTTCTTTTTCAGTTCAAGATGTTGATCGATTTACGAAGATATTTTGTTTGATGTTATGATTTATGCAGCCGATATTGCCTATGAATAATGAATTTCAAATACGTTCTTTGAGATTTTGTTATGATTGTCAATTCAGTTGAGCTCGGGCTCAGGCCCGATTAAGGTCGATGTAGCACACCTGGAATACAACAAATTGGGGAAGGTTGGTGACGAAGTGGTATCGGCGTAGTTGAAATGAGTTATATCATATCAAGTGAGAACTCACTTCATTTATTTATTTTTTTGCGAGAACTTAAATAATTATATTATTAGCCCATTAAGGCTCGAGTTCAAAGAGTCAACGAATAGAATATCATCGAGCTCCGAGGGACGAACAAAAATTCAAATTGCAAACTCCTTTCAAGATCGAGCGCTATTTGGAGCAGCTTAATTTGCAATTCTAAGAATAAAATGTAGGGATACAAGGCTAATCTTCAAGGTCAACCCAAGGGTAAAGGAGCCCAAGTAAGGCCCGTTAAACTTAAAAAAAACTCAAGCACTAATTTTTCCTATTTAATTACTATTAATTTTGTCAATTGCTATCCTTTTCGACAAAAAATAATGCACCCTATTTATTCTCGTTTGTTATATTAATTACCTAACTTTTCTTTTGCTTTCTATTATATTAATTATTGATCTTTAATCTCCGATTGATTCTCATTTTCTCGTAAATTTTGCTCCCTATTAATTCTCATCTACTCAGAGGAGTAGGATCAAAGGTGATTGCTTTGAACACAAGGGAGAGTTCTTCCGCAAACTTATTGAGGGATTTCGAGGTTGATAGTATATATGAAGGATAGGTTAACCGCATGCATAGGATGTGGTTGGGAGTTTAAAGGGAGAGATCGATTTAAGGTGAGGTTTGGATGAGAGGAATGAGGCTTATTGTAAGGTTCGGGTTTTAGGTTGATTAGGGCAAAACGAGTCTGGATTAATGTTTAGGCTAGTCCGAGGTGTGGGAGAAGTGGTTTGGTTTTAAGTGAGATATGATTCGAGTTTGGATTCAAGTGTGCTTTGGATTGGACGTGTGGCCTTGGGGAAAGGGTGGTTCATGAGTGAAAATCATGGTAGAATTATTTGGTTTGGATGAGTTAGCCAATTGTGGGTGGCAAGTGAGGTGGTTGTGGTAATTATATCGTCGATATTTATTTAGATTAGAATCTCTTGAAGAGTGGGCACGAAGATATGGGGCAGGTTTTGAGGAGGGGGATCGACGCATGAGAAGAGGCGTCTCCTAATGCAACTCACAGAGGCAGAGGCAGGACACACACTACGAGGGAGTCGTCCACGAGCCTGTCAGCATTGCACTTGGATCCAAGGACCACAAATGGGTTTAAGCGAAGGCTTCAGGAGGGGGGGGAGCTGGGATGGGGGGTGGTTTGCAAGATCAAATTGGGGTACCGAGGCTTTAGCCATTGGAATATTAGAGTGTAATTTTGAAACATTACTAGTGATTTTGAAAACGAATCAAATGTAGAAACATTTTTTCGACTTAATAAAATGGGACAGGAATCCTCGTGATGGCCAATGGTGCCACATCGGAAGCAAATAACAAGTAAATTTTCGCAAACAATAGGTTGAAATATCTCATTTTCTGGCCTCTACAATCTAGATACATTGTCGGAGAGGAATGGCTAAATTCAATTAATTACAAACATGCACATATTTGCCTCTTTCAAATGAAAACGATTCATCATCAATTCGGAGAACAGATCTGATACATTGAGTGATAAGGGAAATGAATCCTCATTCCAAAACTCAAGAGGGAGCATTGGAGATCATGGTTATCAAAATCGCGAGTTAACTCGTAAACTCAAATGATTTTACGATCCCGAGTATCAAAATCGAGCTGACTCGCACGCAAACTCATATATGGGTAAACTCATATAAACTTGGTCAAACTCACGAGTAAACTCGGTCAAACTCGCGAATAAACTCGGGTGAACTCGATTTGATAATAATTATTATGGATTGAACTTGTATTTTTATATTTTATCTTTGAGTTATTATATGTGCTTTATTATGGACTTAGAATGCTTCATTATGTGTGGATTAGACTTGTACTATTATATTTTATATTTATATGTGTTTTTATTATGGAGTTGAACTGTTTAATTATGAATTTTAGGTTCTATTAGATTATATTTTTGTAGCATAATATTTTTTTTAATATTTTTTAAATATCAGGTAAACTCTTATGAGTTTATGAGTCGAGTTTACGGAGGCTCCACGAGTTTAACAACCTTGTTAGAGATGAATCTAAATCGGAGCAGTAGTAAATAATTCATCTCAAGGATGAAACATTGATTCCAAGTGATGAGACGGAGAACATCCTCTCGGAAAGACCAAGGGCTGCCGTTAAGAACCACATTAGTAAATTATAAAGAGTTAAAACAGAAGAAAAAAATGTCAACTAAATCCATCACCGACTAAAAACCAGACGCGAACCGAAGTCTCAAAACCCAACGTCAAAGAAGTTCAAGAGACTAGGGTTTACCTAGGATTTTGTCGATGAGACTCATCTCACAGGGCTATCCCCAGTTTTGTAGTTGCTCCCCAATATAGTGAACACGATCAACAGTGGAGGACTGAACCCGATTGAGGGTAGATTGGGAGACAGGATTGATTTGCGAGAACTGGAGCTCTTAATTAGTTGTGCCCAAGAAGGGTGTCGCAGAGGAGCGGTTGTCTTGGAAGAAGAGGGGTCTTTCATGACCGAAGTGGATCTTGGTGGGAGCGAGGGATCATTCCGTGGTGGTGGAGAGTGGGGGAATGAAGGAGGATTGACGTCGAGAGGGTCAAAGGAATCCAAGTGAGTAATATATGGAAGATATATGACCAAATTAGCAATTTGATGAGAGTTGTATCACAAGATGATAGGCAAGATACACGGCATGTATTTAGTGATTCATGGTGTACTTTTTCATTATGTCAAATCATAGAGGATAATGATGATTTAAGCATTAATTATGCAACCTTATGTGGTGACTATGCTGGATTATCAATCAGTCTTGGACTAAGATGGAACCGTAATGTTGAAGCAGTGCTGATGTATCGCATTCTTTAACTAAATATCGAACTTGGAATCAAACTTATGAGGGTCATCATTTCGACTCCAATATGTAGCTAGTTTTGAAAGATACAAGCTTCGTGCACTACACTACTAGAAACTTCGTCTTCAGCAACGGCTATCAGCGACGGCCGCTCAAGCCGTTGCTATTTGCAACGGCATTCTTACGGCCGCTCGAGCCGTTGCAGATATCTGTATCTGCAACGGCGTTCTAACGAAAAACCGAGCCGTTGCTGATTATTTTAATTATCAGCAACGGCTTTCGGACGGAAAGGCGAGCCGTTGCTGATATTTTAATTTTCAGCAACGGCTTTCTAACGGATAAGTGAGTCGTTGCTGATGATAACTTATCAGCAACGGCGTTCTAACGGGCGAGTGAGCCGTTGCTGATAAGTTTATATAGGGCACGCTCTCGCACCCGACCCTTCTTCCTCCCGCTGCTGCCGCCGCTCCTGCCGACGCCACTCGCCGCCGCTGCCGCTGCTGCCGACGCCGACCGCTGCTTCCGACTTGTTCAGGTATGTCTCCTCCCTGCGGCCGTCTCTTCCCTGCGGCCGGCGGGAATCACCCGACCAAAACCCTATTTCTAGGGTTTCGGCCGGCGGCGGTCGGCCGATGGCCGCCGCCGGACCTTCTGCAGTGGCCGGACAGTGTGTCCAGCCACTGTACGCCGGCGCCGGAGGGTGGACTCCGGCGCCGAAATTTATAATTTATATATATAATTTATATTATGTTATAATTGTTAATTAATTGTTTAGATTAATTATTTAATTTGTTAGATTAATTATTACGATTTAGATTAATTTCGGACGCGCGCCGGAATCGTCCACTTTGGACGCGCGCCGGAATCGTCCACTTCGGACGCGCGCCGGAATCGTCCACTTCGGACGCGCGCCGGTATCATCCAATTCAGACTCGCGCCGGAATTGTCCACTTCGGACGCGCGCCGAAAATGTGCAATTCGGACTCGCGCCGGAATCATCTACTTCGGACTCGCGCCGGAATCGTCCACTTCGGACGCGCCCCGAAATCGTCCAATATGGACTCGAACTGTCTCGAAACATTTAGAAAATAATCATCCTCCGACGAGTTGATATGTTTCACGTACGCATCGACGATCGGATATGATTTAGCAAAACCTTAGATCCGTTCGGGAATTGTATGTTCGTGTAAAAGAAGTAGATGATCTTTTATACGACGTACAATTCTTGAATTGTCCCTGATTGGACAATTTGGGAATATAGTTATTTGTACTGCACTTACATTTTTATTTTAACTGTTAACTAATTATTCTAAATTTCGGCAACATCTCTCTTGTTCTCCGATACGCGCCCAGATGATATGCGTATTCGGAGAACTGTAGGGAGATGCTGTCGAAATTTAGAATAATTAGTTAACAGTTAAAATAAAAATGTAAGTGCAGTACGAATAACATAAATCCCGAATGGAATAGGACAATCTCACCTAAAGACATTAACCAAAGAAATTGTCATTGATTGATAGAATCATGTCGGCTGATCGAAGTTGGATGTACCGACGTCTTGATCGTGGAGCTTTAACGAATGAGTTTCGATTAGGCGTAACGTACTTCCTCAATTTCGCCTATTCGAATCGAAATTTCGTTAGCATGGGTGATCAAATCCGATGTCTGTGCCGCATTTGTTCAAATGGACGATTTTTCGATCGGGAGACTGTCACTCTGCATCTATATACCAAAGGATTTGCACCAAGATATTTTCTATGGACTTGTCACGGGGAGTCACGCGAAGTCGGGACGTCGAGCAATCCTGTCGTTCAGACATATGGTGAATCTTCCTCTGCTGGTGCTTCTTCATCCAGTCAATGTAGGGGGTCAAATCCCTATAGAACTATGATACTTGATAGTCTTGGGGGTCAATTCCACCTGAATGATAATGTTGATCGGCCAGATCTTCAGACATCAGTCCCACCAGATACTACAACGGTTGATATCACAGAAGTAGGGGCTGCGGTAGAGATTGAATTACCGAATAAAGAAGCTGCAGAATTTTACGAGATGTTGAAAGCTGCCGATGAACCTTTGTATGAGAATTGTTCTAAATACACTAGGTTTTCAGCAATGACACAGCTCTTAAGCATCAAGGCCGATTGTAATATCAGCGGAGTTGCGTATGATCGGATTGCTGGATTGATTAATGGAATGCTGCCTACTGATAACAAGTTTGAGCCTACTTTTTATAAGACTAAAAAGCTAATGAGAAAATTGGGGCTTGGGTACGAAAAAATACACGCGTGCCAAAATAACTGTATTTTATATTATAAAGAAAATGTGCAGTTGGATAAATGCCCTGTATGTCAACACCCTCGTTACAAGGAGAAGAAATCGGTCCGACAGAAAAATATCCCGTTTAAGGTGCTTCGGTATTTTCCACTAACACCGAGGCTTCAAAGGTTATTCATGTCGGAAAAGACAACCCCCTACATGAGTTGGCATGCAAGAAGTCGTGATGATACAGTAATGACTCATCCATATGACAGTGAAGCATGGAAACATTTGGATACATGTTATCCTTCATTTGCTAGGGATACTAGAAATATCAGATTGGGATTGTGCACAGATGATTTTAATCCGTTTGGACATTCTGCAACTCCTTATTCAGTTTGGCCAGTGCTGCTGACAGTTTATAATTTGCCACCGTCAATGTGCATGAAAGATGAATTTATTTATCTTTCGATGATTATTCCGGGTCCTAAGGGTCCACGAAAAGAAATTGACATATTTCTCAGACCCTTGATAGATGAATTGAAAACATTGTGGACTGAGGGAGCTGTCACTTATGATTGTCATCGGAAGCAAAACTTCAATTTAAAGGCCGCGGTCTTGTGGACAATCAATGATTTCCCGACGTACGGCATGTTGTCGGGTTGGAGCACTCACGGCCGACTCTCTTGTCCGTATTGTATGGAACACTCTAAATCAATCAGTCTTCAGAACGGACGAAAAATCTCATTCTTTGATTGTCATCGTCGATTCCTACCGGTTAATCACCAGTATCGAAGGAATCGTAATAAATTTACTAAGGGCAGAGTCGAAAGAGATGGGCCACCACCGATGTTGTCTGGTGAACAAATGTTAGCACGTGTTTCAGCACTTCCAGATATAGTATTTGGTCGCAATGAAAGAGTGTCAGGTTTTGGCCAAACACACAACTGGGTGAAAAAAAGTATCTTTTGGGAATTGCCCTATTGGAGTTCATTATTGATTCGACATAATTTAGATGTCATGCACATTGAAAAAAATGTGTTTGATAATATTTTCAACACTGTGATGGATATTTCTGGAAAAACTAAAGATAATGTCAAAGCCCGACATGATCTGAAAATCCTTTGTAAAAGACCAGAGTTGGAGTTACAAGAGGTCAACAGACGATATCTGAAACCGAAGGCCCTATATGTGTTAAATAAACAACAGATCAAAGATGTTTGTCAATGGGTAAAAGAACTCAGATTACCCGATGGATATGCTTCAAACTTATCTCGATGTGTGAACGTCGATGATTGCAAAATATCAGGGATGAAGAGCCATGATTGTCATGTATTCATGCAGAGATTACTTCCGACGCATTTCGAGATCTTCTACCTGATAATATTTGGGGTCCGTTGACTGAATTAAGTATGTTTTTTAGAAGCATCTGTGCAAATGTCCTTCGAGTCGAA
Source organism: Canna indica (assembly GCA_034359265.1). Lineage (NCBI taxonomy): Eukaryota > Viridiplantae > Streptophyta > Magnoliopsida > Zingiberales > Cannaceae > Canna > Canna indica. The sequence continues at coordinate 17,735,863 of CP136897.1, forward strand.
GATATGTCAACACTTGAAAATAATATTGTTGAAATCATATGCAAGCTGGAGCAGTTTTTCCCTCCTGCATTTTTTGACTCGATGGAGCATCTACCAATACACTTGGCATACGAGGCACGAGTTGGTGGCCCCGTTCAATATCGTTGGATGTACTTATTTGAAAGATACATGAATCGTCTGAAGAAAAAAGTAAAGAACACCGCAGCTGTTGAAGGATCAATATCTGAATCGTATATATATCATCCAAGAAATTTCAACATTCTGCTCATTTTACTTTGAATCGACAGTACATACAAGATTTGATCGTCTTCCACGTAACGACGACGGGGGTGTTCGACATTCAGATGGACGTTTAAATATATTTTATCACTCTGGTCGTGCTTTTGGTTCTCGTCCATCTCGACACTTAAGCGATAAAGAGTATCATTTGGCACACTTGTATGTATTACTCAATTGTCCAGAGATTGAACAATTCATTGAAATATTTGACATTGAGATGGTGCAAAAATACTCTATTCACAACGATCAAGAATTGGAGAGATTACGGAATCGTGATTTCCCTACTTGGATTCAGACTTACAGCAAAGATCACAGAGCTGAAATAGATGAAAGAATATTTGAGTTTGTTAGTGGACCGTCGCGACTTGTGTTGTGCTATAGCGGATATTTTGTTAACGGGTATAAATTTCACACACTTGAATATTCATCTACAAAAAAGACGATGAATGCTGGGGTCTGCGTGAAAGGGACAACCTATGTTGAATGTGATATGGATTTTTATGGACTGGTGGAAGAAGTGATAGAGTTGCACTACTTCGGCTTGAAATCAGTGATCCTATTTAGATGTCATTGGTTCGATACAACAGAAAGGGGCATGAAAGTTCATCCAAAATACAAACTTGTTGAGGTCAATTACAAATCGAAATTGGCAGCAAATGAGCCTTTTATATTGGCATCACAAGCCGAACAAGTATATTACGCGAAGTATCCGGCTCGAAATAAAGATAGAGCGGATTGGCGTGTAGTCTGTAAGACAAAAGGTAGAGGAAAAATTGATCCGATAGTAGGAGAAAATGATCCTCCTGGTTTCTATCAAGAAGATGATCTTCCTGTTGTGGATCGTATTATTCCAATACTCGAGGATGCAGACACAACATCAATTCAATTAGAAGTTGAATATGCTGATAATGACGATCATGAAATTGAGGAAGCTGGAGATGAAGAAGATGAAGAAGAGGAAGAAGAGGAAGAATTCGAAGACTATTATTCAGATGATGAAGAATAATTGTAAAGTATATATTTTATTAAATATATCTCTACTATTTATACAATAATCTGATTATATGTCTGTTCGACAGATATGTCTGGTCGTGGTTATCGACGCAGGAGAGTTTCGGAGTCTCCGATCGGTGAGACTCCAGCACTTACTCATGCTGCTGATCCACCTGTTGCTGATCCTCATTCCGATGATACTGCCGAGGCTAGTACATCCAGACGTAGGCGGCCACGCGGGCCGAACAGGTGGCAGCCTCCACCAGCCACAGAGTCACGTAGATTGATTAGCGTGATTGGGGAGCGGTAATATATCATGAATTATGAATCATTACAAATTCATTATATCATAATATAATATTAAAATTTATTTTTGTTGTGCAGGTTCGAGCAAGAAGAAGTGCCGAGGAGCATTTCTTCTACTATTCGATGATACATGCACGGGGCATGGCCTACGTGGTCTCACGTGCCTAGCGAGCACGTCGACATGTTATGGCGCGAGTTTGAGGCACGTATTATTATTATTTTTTACATGCATGATGATATATTAATATTGGTACTGATATTATTATTTTGCAGGCTCGCTATACATGGGCCGAGGACCAGAGGCCCTTCATTTACGCTGCCTGGGAGGCTATTTTCCGGGCAAGGTACAACGGGCAGCTGGGGCAGGCTCAGTCCCAAGCGATGGCCCGAGTTGGGACCACTAACATCGCGGAGACTCGGGGATACGGCCCCAGTTGGATTACTCCGGATATATGGGACCAGCTCGTGGGGATATGGTCGATGGATCGATGGCAGGAGGTTTCTCGGAATGCGGCTAGAAATCGCATGTCGGGAGGAGCAGCGCGTCACACCGGCGGCTCTGTTGCATTTGTAGTGCACGCAAACCGTATGGTAAGTATATCGTTTAATTATATATTTTATTTGTTATTATGTGTACTAATTAATGTATTTGTTTTGTAAATGTAGACGACGGTGTCGGATGACGGGAGTGTCCAGCGACCCTCCCCGATGGCGGTGTTTGAGCGGACTCACCGTCGAGCACATGGGACGGGGGAGTACATCCACAACCGCGCTGCATACATTATGGTAATTATATATTTGTTTAAATTATTCATTATATATTTATAATTTAAGTTTTATGATAAATATTAAACAAAAAATCAAACTCGAGTAGGAGACCTACAGCCAGACGGTGGTGCAGCGCGGGGGTACCCCCGAGGACTTTGACGCAGCATCGTGGGTCGAGGCCGCAGGTGGCTGGGACCATGGCCGCGTATATGGCTTCGCAGATAGTGGTCATGCGCGAGCCGTACTAGGACCACTTGGGGCACCGACCCCTCCGGTCGCTGGTGAGCGGCCGTCCACCTCTAGATCCAGTTATGATCATAGTAACAGAATAAGGACTCTAGAGGAGACGGTCGTGCGTCAGACTGAGATGATGGAGCGCCAGAGTCAGATGATAGCAGATATACAATCTATGCTACGCAACATGTCAGGTCATCCCGAAGCAGGCATCTCTTCGGCATCATCTAATCCGTCGTCCTCGAGTCAGTCTACGCCGGTGTACACTCAAGCGCTCCAGACCCCGTCATATAATCCAGACCATCCTCCATCTTGATCGTGAGATTTTTTGTTTGGATATTGATACTTCAATTTTGCTTTTGAATTGTTTTTATACTATCGTGGATAATTATCAATATAAGTATAATTGTTTTGATGTATATATGTTGGTGTGTTTGTGATGTGTGAATGAATGTGTACGAGGTGTTTGTGATGTGTGAATGAATGTGTGTATGAGGGTATGGGTGTGTGAGTTATGTATCAGATAAATGTATCAATGTATCAATGGAAATTTGAAATTTTCAAATTTTCTGGTTGCAGGTAGTGGTCATCAGCAACGGCTTTCCCACGGGTATCCGTGGGAAAGCCGTTTCTAAAAGTGTATCGAAAGCCGTTGCTGATGACCTACAGCAACGGCTTAGCGACGACGTTTTACTAACGGCGTTGCTACGGACTCAGCGGCCGTTGCTATTAATGTTATCAGCAACGGCTCCGGGTCTGTGGCAAACCCGTTGCTGATAATAGTTTTAGCGACGACCCGAGCGGCCGTTGCTGATAATGTTTTGAGCGACGGCCCGAGCGGCCGTTACTGATCCGTTGCGAAGTCATCAGCAACGCGACTTTCTGTCACGGCTCTATTGCAACGGCTCAGCCATTGCTGATGCTCTTCAGCAACGGCTCAGCAACGGCATCAGCCGTTGCTGATGACCATTTTTCTAGTAGTGCTACTCAAAGCATTGATGACACTAAGCTCGAAGTCAAATGGGAGGATTAGGTGTTCCCTCCAAGTCGACTGGCTTCAACTGTTCCTGGTGGGGTTGATCAACTCTAGATTACGGTCGAAATTGTGTTCTTTTGACAAAGATTTTGGAGGAAGCCTCATAATGAATTGGTTGTATATAAAGCTCATTTCACATTAAACTTTTTATTCTATTGCTTAATGTTACTCTCGATCAACATTTAGGAACAAGAAGTTTCTCAGGCCATGCCCCAATATCTTCGGAATAATAAGGCCATCTTATTATCCTTTATGAACATGTCAGCATGTCAAAGGGTTTACTCAAGGAAACAACAAGTGCAACGATTCACTGCAAATTAAATACAAAGAAATTCTAATTATATGGTATAGTCGGAAATAAATAGGCAAATAAATATACAACTTCAGTATTGAACCTGCTATATTATATTGAAAAGAAAGAGTTTGCAACTCTTTTCTCGCATCTTAAACATACAGCATTTTGAAGACAGCATCTTCAGCGTCATGTTTCAGACAACAAGTTTCTCTTCCACTACAATAAATATATTGATAACCGGCGCTTTATTTAGGAAAAACTGACTCTTTTTTTGAGTCGGAAATAATATTTAAATGCTTCTAAAGACGCCGGTTCAAAAGTAAAGAGTAGGGGGAGATGAAAAATAAAGAACTGACGCCCTTAAGGGCGCCAATTTTACCAAAACCGGTGCCCCTCAAGGGACGCTTGTTCCGCCAAAACGGGCGCCCCCCCTCAAGGGGCGCCAGTTCTGCCAAAACGGGCACCCCTCAAGGGGGCACCCGTTTTGGCGGAACAAGCGCCCCTCAAGGGGCGCCAGCTAAACTGAAACCGTTCAACCGACGCCTCTTTTAGGGGCGCCGATTTCAATTGTTTTTTATTAAAAATATATATAATTACAAATATATTTAAATATATATTATATATATTAAAATATAATATATTAAAAGGCAAATTAATGTGAAGTTCCGTATAGCTAACATGGGATTACAATATATATGCAAATGGCAAAAAAAACATTACTTCATACAAAATTAATTTGCAAACAAATATCCTTTGATATGCAAATAAATAGACCAAGTTGCAACAGATTTTGATATCCTTGTAATATCCTTATTAAAATATAATATAGTATACAGTAATTCCATGCATGTAATAAGTTAGAGGAGAAAAAGTACCAACAAACAAGGAATCAAGAAACTAAATAATACTGACATTAACACGCAGAAGGGAGATGCAATTCCTGGGATGCGAACCATTGGCAATATGAGCCACCTCATGCAAAGAGTTGCCACTTGAGAGAACATCCAACTGCAGTGATGGAATTTATCAGATTCGGGCCATTCGGCTATATATATATATATTCATTCGTAGAAAAAATAATAGTTCAACACTTTGTTCATCTGTAGGTATACCTGTGACCTTCTTTGCTTATCTGTTAAAAGTTCAAAGACAAGTTGATGAGAGAAAGGGAGCCAAGTGATAGAGACTGCCATGAGGATAACTCCATTAGGTTGTCCAGGCTCAGTGTTCTTCCTAGTCGTCACTCTAATAGTGTCATCGGATGAATCAAAAATTAAAGTGACGTCCAAGATTGCACTCCAATTGCATACACATTGGCGCAAAATGTTCTTAGCATTCTCTGCAACAGCTTCATCATGTTCTTTCTTGCCTCTGGGGAAGGGATAACTAAAATGGACAATTCTAAGCCCATTAATGAACATGTACTAATTAATTACTCATACCTCCAAGGTCAGAAATATTTCTAGCCATGAGGCTCTCAAGCCGCTCACATTGCCTTTGCAGGGTTGAAACCCAGCGTGTTGCACCGAATGCCATGCCTGTGCTCACATACTGGTTAAATATCTGATGCACTGGCTTATCTTCTACCTATGCATGCTCTACCCAGATCACCTATATATATCAAAATTAATGTAGATGTGCATTGTCATAATTATTCTTAAGATAACTAATTTATGATATATATATACTAGCTAGCTAGAGAGCCTTCCTACAAGTAGACCATGCTCTGAATCAGGTAAATAATCTCTTTGGCATGCTAATGAACATTACTTCATACAAAATTGATTTGCAAACAAATATCCTTTAATCTGCAAACAAATAGACCAGGTTGCAACAGATTTTGATATCCTTATAATATCCTTTGATCTACATGCAAAATTGATTTCCTTCACCAGTTTCTGAAACAACAGATGCAAAGCCAACGAAGAAATTAACAAATTACATGTCAATGATCCGGAGTAACCAGATGACACGTCAATCTTAGCGATATATATATGTTAATGCTTACATACCCAAAATGCAGGCAAAGCACATAATCTCCTCCAAGGACCACCATCAACACCCCTCATTTCCAAGTACCTCTTTAATCTGACATCTAAACAAGGGCAAAGTAACAGTTAATTTACCAATGATTGGGTAAAGTAACAGTATATATATAAGGGACAACTGGGTCAGACATTAACTCTAGAGAGAGTGGGCAGCAGAAGTCAGCAGGTATTGAGATTCCATTGATACTGTGCAACTGCTTGACTTTAACAAGACAATCATGCATATAAGTGACAAGAGAAATGATATCGTCAACATTCACCACAGCCAATCTTCACTTTGAGTTTCTCAAGTGCGACAACCTCCATCAGTAATTCACACAGTGCAATCATAATATTTAGGATGAGGATATAATTAGAGATGTCAACGGAGCGGGTTCGGGGCGAATAGTGTTGCCCCCACCCTTGCACCCATTTACTAAACCTATATCTTATACTCGTACCCGCACCCGCGGCATGTATCAATCACTCGTCCCTGCGAGTAATTAATACCCGCATATATCCTCAGGTACCCATTTAAACTATTACAAAAAAGGTCATTTTATTTTAATAGTATACCATCAAGCATGCAATTCTTATTGTTTTTAATAGTATAATATCCACCACTATTAATACCTAGGTTGAGAAACACTAAACCATAAAACAAACTACGTAGATGATTAAATACTAAACCATAAAAATGTCTTAAGAAATAACAATATCCATTCATGCAACATAAAATTTAATTAAAACCAAGGTACTTTCAACTAAAATTGAGAAACATTAAAACGTTAGACTAAACGACGTTAAATAAAAAGATAAAGATAAAAGGTAGGGGTTTTAGATGGATGGTTTAGATTTATTTAAAGATCGAGTGTAAATATGGACCATTGGATATAATATATATTGGCGAGTAACGAATATCCGCAAGTTTGGATTTTATAGTATATGCTCGCGTACCTATTTATTAAATGATTATAAATTTATACTTGTACCCGTGGACATAATATGTTTCTCATATTCGTCCCGTGTTGGATAAATATCTGCAGGTAGGGGGTGAGCAAAACCCAAACCGACCCGAATAACCAGAATAAATCGACCCGAAAAATTAATTCGGGTCGGGTTAATTGGGTAAAACGGATCGGTTCGAGTCTTCATGTTAAGAATTCTATACACTTTATTCGGGTCGGGTTGGGTCAGGTGAAAACCTTTTACCCGACCCGACCTGAAAATGTAGTTAAATACATACTTATGTACAATGCATTTATAAAAGATGGTATTGGCTTTGTGGTTAAAAGGTTGAAAATAATGTTTAGAAGGCTATGAGTTCAATTCTTAATGGAGTCATATTTTTAATACATTTGTTCACATTTTTTATCACCATTTTCAAGATGATTTTTTTTTATAAAGGAAATTTGATTTATTCGGATTATTCGGGCCGGGCCCCAAATTCTTAATCGAGTAGGGTCGGGTGGTGTAGGAGGCACCTTATTCGGGTTCGGGTTATTCAGGTTGGGGTTGGGTTTTGACTCGACCCAACCAATGCTCACCCTTATCTACAAGTACCAGCGAGTATGAGTAAAATTGTCATATGTAGTTATAATTATTATTCATGATCTCTAATCTCGTTTTCAGTTTCCTTGAGCTGCCTATGTCCTTTATACAAGATTGATGGAAAATCTAAAGAGAAGCGATAAAGAATAACAAGGTTTTCTAGAAGGGAAGAGGGGAATAAGAAAAGGAGCCTATTTTCGTTAAAGAAAGTAAGGTTTCACGCCTCTCAGACCTACTGTGAGCTTAACGACGAAGTGTGCCCAGTATAAGGATAAGTGGCATAGAGATCCCTCATCTAAGTGATTTGACACCACATCTCGACCAGATAGATCGTCCATGCAGAGCGATTAAAAGCGTCTTTTCTTTGGGTCCTTTGAAGTAAATTGAGCAGTGTATTGTGAGTCTTACTCCTTTGGCTCTTCACGAGACCTTGTTGGTATGGCTACCATAAGACTAACAATGTGAAGTCACATGTTTACCTCATGAGAATTGATCTTTGACTCTGTCCCTAGAACTTGAAGCTAGTTTTGAAACAATGGCAGTGGGCTGGGAAGGAAGGACGATAATGACTAGATCTACTATTGAATGAGCGAATCAAAGTCTCGGCATGCAAGCATTTCGAATAAAGTAACACTAGAAAGAACTCAACAAGCAAGAGTGCACCACAGCGCACAAGCAAGGTATTACCATGCCAAACACAAACAAAGCTTCACGCAAGATCGCGTTGCAAGCAAAGAAGCAATATCGCGATCCTTAGTGAAGAAAAGAAGCCAACCCCTTAAGAAAGCTCAACTCAAAGATGTCCGAGAAGCGCGTGACATTTAAAGCGATGCTTGAGGCTTTGAACCTTTCCTACTCTACCCTGTCGGTTCAGATCCTCAACAACAATCTCCTACGGCACCTTGCTCAAGGGGGTTCTCCTTTGCTTTCCAATCCATCCTATACCTTCTTTCTATACGATGTCTTTTTACTAATCCACATGAGAAAATCCTATATTTTAAGCTTTCTCTCATTAACTTCGCCAACTGTCCTTTGCTCTCGATAGTCAATTTCTTCCGACTAGCCATCTGTCCCAAACCTCTTGGTACTTAAGTAGGGCAAGCAACCCTTAAAGAAAATCAAAAGTGCCACCATCCTACCCTTCCCCTATTTTTGTATTTCATTCTCAATTTTGCGTTATCATAAAAAATAAGAGAGAGGCCTATTGATAGGAAGTAACTACGAAAGGGTTGGTTGGAAGCAACCCTTAAGAGGCCTATTTTTGTATTTCTATCTTTCCCCGGTCTCCATTCTAGGGGTGAGCATGGGCCGGGACGTCCCGGCCGTCCCGACCTGAAAAGTCAGGACAAATCCCGTCTCGGTACAAAATCGGGACGGGACCGGGACAAATATGTCTGTCCCAATTAAAAACCGGGACGATACAAAAAAAATTGGAATTATCCCGTCCCGATCCGGTTTATAATATAAGTAATATTAAATATATAATATATATTTTTTTGAGAAAAAATATTAATTATTTTAATGAAAATACTATTTTTATTTTATAAAAATCAATATTAATAAATTCGGGATGTTCCGGTCCCGTCCCAGTGCCGTCCTAAATTTTTCGGAGCGGGACAAAATTAATATACTTGGGACTAGGACCAGGACCGGGGCGCATAACTCAAAACTGCAACGGGATCGGGACATACCAAATCCCGGTCCGTCCCAGACGAGCTCACCTCTACGCCATTCGAAGAAAACGCCTTACGCATTCGCAACAACCGAAGCCAAGCCCATTGCCACACCTAGTCGCCTACCATCATCTACGAGATTGGGTATCCGCAGATATCATTCGTGATTTCTAATCCCACTTTCAGTTTCCTCTCGTTGCCTCTGTCCTTTTTATACGTGATAAAGAAAACTGTTTCTGCTACAACTAAAGAGGCCGTGAGATTAGCTCGTGGACTGCTGAGAAGTTTGCCGACAAGATGCACTCCAAGAAGCAACTTCTCCAGTTTTTTTGCCGAGAATGGAGAGGCGGTTGTCCTAATCATGCTCGGACGACGTCTGCTCCACCGTGAAAAGTCGAGTAGGTGCGGCCGTTTTCTTCGCCGAGATGGACTGGGTCTGCTGCCGAACGTGAAACATTTCTAGGAGATGTAGTGTGATCCTGCTGCCAACAAGTTGGCCGGAAAGAATGTTGCTTTTCCATGGAGATGCGGTGCTTTCTTCGTCTGAGAATGGCGGCGCTTCAGCTTGCCTGGCCGAAGACAACAACCTTCTTCTCCTAACAAGGAAATTGGCGACGGAGAGCTCTGGTTCATGATCTCAGAGCAAAGGATGAAGACGAGAGATAGTGTGAGTTTCTGGCCAGGATATGCGATAGGAATGTAACGCTGTTCTGTGGAGCTTGGCCGAAGGATTCGGTGCCGAGGTGCGACTTTCCAACCGATAGATCCCCACCGAAGGAAATGCCTGAGATAGCTGCATTGGGCCGGGTGTGGTGCATGCTGCAAAAAAATAGTAGAGATATATTTTCTCTTGTTGATCCATCTCCGAACAAGATCTGCGATGAATATGGTTGAAGATGTGCTCCTGCTGGCTGGGATCTGGAGAGAAGAAACTGCAGGATGAGACGCCAAGTTCCTTAGTTCGAAACTGAGGAGAGGAGACGGAGACAGGCGAGATGCACCCCTCGTCTCGGGTTTCTGTAATAGGCCTTGGGGCCTATTTGATCTCATGAAGGCTGAATGCCTCAAGTAATTTCCTTTTCCCTATATATTTAAATTAAGTGGAATATAAGAGTAGTAATTCAGAGTAATTTTCATACGTCGTCTTGGACTCGGTCAAGCTCGATATGTTTCCTTTCTGTGCGAATCTTAATGAGCTAAAGCCAACGGCAACAAATCAGTGATGACATCATCGAGCCGCTTGTGGTTCGTCAAACACCTGGGCGAACGAGTAGCCAATCAAATCATATCCCTTTCTCTCCTTATCACCTCATTTTCCTCCCCCCCTTTCAATTATTATTATTATTATTTTTTCCCTTCATTAGTTATTATTTTATTATCATCTTCTTGCTCACTGTTAAGCACTCTGGCAAATCGTCTATCTTGCTCTCTAATTTTCGGAGAATGGCGGATTACCTAAAGAGGATGGAAAGGACTCGCAGAAACCTTCGCACCCACATTTCTCAGAACTGCGCCCCCATCCTTCGCCCCCATCCTTCGCCCCCATCATTTCCCAGAGTAAATAACAAACTCTACGCGCACCGGCTCTCCCACCTCTCTCTATTTCTTTTTCTCTCCCTCCTCTCTTCCCTGATTCCTCTCGTTCGCCCAGGTTGCGATCAACAAACACTCTCGCAATCCGCTAGTTCTCGGAGAATGGAGGCTCCAGTGGTGGACTCCGATTACCTCACGGAGATCGAGAGAGTCCGCAGATCCCTTCGCCCCTTTATTTCATTTCACAGCTGCGCCCCCATCTTGCTTCGCCTCACTTGAGTGCAAATCAACTCCCCCTGATTTCTTTTCGTTTCTTCACCCGATGATGCTCCTGTTTGTTAATCCTTCAAATAGAGTAGACATTGTAACTTGTTAATTGTTGTTGTTGATGTTGGTAGAACCTTCTCGTCAACCTGAGATGAATCTCTTATGCTAGGGGCTCGTTTTATGGCAAACCTTATATGAAAGATAATCTCTATGCTATTTTGATATTTTCATACCGTTGCAGGCACAAATTCTTTTTGTATGGTGAAGGATTTGGTTTAGAGATCTTATATGAAAGATAATATACATACTATATTATTGTGGGCATAGTTTTCTACTTCTTCTTGGTAGCATAATTATTTTTCTTTGTAAAACTGTATATTTCTGTAGAAGGAGCCATTTGTTACATAGAGGCACATTTGTTTGATAAGATATGGATGGATGTGTGAGGGGCAAATTTTAGTCTCTGTTAGTGTAGCCTTCCTTCAACCTTATTTACAAAGCTCATTGATGAGATAATGTGCATCTCGAAATAGTTGACGAGACGGTTCTACCAACATCAACAATTACAATTAACAAGTGACAATGTCTACTCTATTTGAAGGATTAACAAACAGGAGCATCATCGGGTGAAGAAACGGAAAGAAATCAGGGGGAGTCGATTTGCACTCACGCGAGGCGAAGCATGATGGGGGCGCAGTTGTGAAAGGAAATAAAGGGGCGAAGGGATCTGCGGGCTCTCTCGATCTCCATGAGGTAATCGGAGTGCACCACTGGAGATAATATCCTTGCTATTTTGATATTTTCATACAGTTGCAGGCACAAATTCTTTTTATATGGTGAAGTATTTGGTTTAGGGATCTTATATGAAATATAATATACATACTATATTATTGTGGGAATGGTTTTCTACTTTTTCTTGGTTACATAATTAATGTTATTTGCAGCCAAGACGTCATTCATCATATGGTAAATTTGTTTGTCTCACTCTTTATTGTATGCCTATTGTTTAATCCTTATATATATATAATTTAATCCTCCTATATATATATATATAAAAGTATCACTACTTTAAATTTACACTTTGTTGCAAGAAGTGTTTCTTTGCTAGTCATATATGCAGATAGTTTGGTGAATATTTGATTTGTAATGCTTCTAAATAGTGTTAAAATATTGTATTTTTGAACAGTAGCATGCATTATAAAATTGATTGAGATACCACTGTTTTGCATCAGATGTAGTACCAATGCCCTGTTTGTAGCATGAAAGGATAATGATCAAAATATGAATTATTTTTCTTTGTAAACTGTATATTTTCTGTAGAAGGAGCCATTTGTTACATAGAGGCACATTTGTTTCATAGGATAAAGATGGCTAGATGAGGGGCAAATTTTAGTCTCTGATAGTATGGAGTCCAAATTAGAGAGAGATAAGATTAGAGGTGGATACAATTAATGTTATATATGGTGCACACCAGATAACAAAAATTCTACGGAATCTCCTCTCATTTCTTATCCTATTTGATACTTCTTTTATATCCTATTTCCTCTTATCCCATCAGGTGAAACAAAAACACCATAGGAGTTTGGATTTTTCCTCTTTTAAAATAATATACTGTAGCAGTGTAGCCTTCCTTCAGCCTTATTTACAAAGCTCATTGATGAGATAATATGCATCTCGAAATAGTTGACACATTATGACTTGTTAATTGTTATTGTTGATGTTGGTAGAACTGTCTCGTCCATCTGAGATGAATCCTTTATGCTAGGGGCTTGTTTTATGGCAGACCTTATATGGAAGATAATATCCATGCTATTTTGTTATTTTCATACAGTTGCAGGCACAAATTCTTTTTATATGTTGAAGGATTTGGTTTAGGGATCTTATATGAAAGATAATATTCATACTATATTTTTGTGGGAATAGTTTTCTACTTTTTCTTGGTAACATAATTAATGTTTTTTGCACCCAAGACATCATTCATCATATGGTAAATTTGTTTGTCTCACTCTTTAATTTATGCCCAATTTTTAATCCTCTTATATGTATATATATATATAAGTATCACTACTTTAAATTTACACTTTGTTGCAAGCAGTGTTTCTTTGCTAGTCATATTTTACAAGTTTGTTCATGGTTTCATTTGATAGGTTTCTCTTTTTTGCAAAAATTACTTTAAACAAAATTTAAATCCTAAGGGTTTAATTCGACAGTATAGTTTGTTTATAAGGATGTTTCAACTAAAATTGAGAAACATTAAAACGTTAGACTAAACGACGTTAAATAAAAAGATAAAGATAAAAGTTAGGGGTTTTAGATGGATGGTTTAGATTTATTTAAAGATTAAGTGTAAATATGGACCATTGGATATAATATATATTGGCAAGTAACGAATATCCGCAGGTTCGGATTTTATAGTATATGCTCGCGTACCTATTTATTAAATGAGTATAAATTTATACTTGTACCCGTGGACATAATATGTTCCTCATATTCGTCCCGTGTTGGATAAATATCTGCAGGTAGGGGGTGAGCAAAATCCGAACCGACCCGAATAACCAGAACAAATCGACCCGAAAAATTAATTCGGGTCGGGTTAATCGGGTAAAACAGATCGGTTCGGGTCTTCATGTTAAGAATTCTATACACTTTATTCAGGCCGGGTTGGGTCAGGTGAAAACCTTTTACCCGACCCGACCTGAAAATATAGTTAAATACATACTTATGTACATTGCATTTATAAAAGGTGGTATTGGCTTTGTGGTTAAAAGGTTGAAAATAATGTTTAGAAGGCTATGAGTTCAATTCTCAATGGAGTCATATTTTTAATACATTTGTTCACATTTTTTATCACCATTTTCAAGATGATTTTTTTTTTTATAAAGGAAATTTGATTTATTCGGATTATTTAGGTCGGACCCTAAGAATTCGGGTCGGGCCCCAAATTCTTAATCGAGTAGGGTCGGGTGGTGTAGGAGGCACCTTATTCGGGTTCGGGTTATTCAGGTTGGGGTTGGGTTTTGACTCGACCCAACCAATGCTCACCCTTATCTACAAGTACCAGCGAGTATGAGTAAAATTGTCATCTGTACTTATAATTATTATTCATGATCTCTAATCTTGTTTTCAGTTTCCTTGAGCTGCCTATGTCCTTTATACAAGATTGATGGAAAATCTGAAGAGAAGCGATAAAGAATAACAAGGTTTTCTAGAAGGGAAGAGGGGAATAAGAAAAGGAGCCTATTTTCGTTAAAGAAAGTAAGGTTTCACGCCTCTCAGACCTACTGTGAGCTTAGCGACGAAGTGTGCCCAGTATAAGGATAAGTGGCATAGAGATCCCTCATCTAAGTGATTTGACACCACATCTCGACCAGATAGATCGTCCATGCAGAGCGATTAAAAGCGTCTTTTCTTTGGGTCCTTTGAAGTAAATTGAGCAGTGTATTGTGAGTCTTACTCCTTTGGCTCTTCACGAGACCTTGTTGGTATGGCTACCATAAGACTAACAATGCGAAGTCACATGTTTACCTCATGAGGATTGATCTTTGACTCTGTCCCTAGAACTTGAAGCTAGTTTTGAAACAATAGCGGTGAGCTTGGAAGGAAGGATGATAACGACTAGATCTATTATTGAATGAGCGAATCAAAGTCTCGGCATGCAAGCATTTCGAATAAAGTAACACTAGAAAGAACTCAACAAGCAAGAGTGCACCACAGCGCACAAGCAAGGTATTACCACGCCAAACACAAATAAAGCTTCACGCAAGACCGCGTATCAAGCAAAGAAGCAATATCGCGATCCTTAGTGAAAAAAAGAAGCCAACCCCTTAAGAAAGCTCAACTCAAAGATGTTCGAGAAGCGCGTGACATTTAAAGCGATGCTTGAGGCTTTGAACCTTTCCTACTCTACCCCGTCGGTTCAGATCCTCAACAACAATCTCCTATGGCACCTTGCTCAAGGGGGTTCTCCTTTGCTTCCCGATCCAGCCTATACCTTCCTTCTATACTATGTTTTTTTACTAATCCACATGAGAAAATCCTATCTTTTAAGCTTTCTCTCATTAACTTCGCCAACTGTCCTTTGCTCTCGATAGTCAATTTCTTTCGACTAGTCATCTGTCCCGGACCTCTTGGTACTTAAGTAGGGCAAGCAACCCTTAAAGAAAATCAAAAGTGCCACCATCCTACCCTTCCCCTATTTTTGTATTTCATTCTCAATTTTGTGCCATCATAAAAAATGAGAGAGAGAGACCTATTGATTGGAAGTAACTACGAAAGGGTTGGTTGGAAGCAACCCTTAAGAGGCCTATTTTTGTATTTCTATCTTTCCCCGGTCTCCATTCTAGGGGTGAGCACAGGTCGGGACTCCCGGCCGTCCTGACCTGAAAAGTCGGGACAAATCCTGTCCCGGTACAAAATCGGGACGGGACCGGGACAAATATGTCCGTCTCGATTAAAAACCGGGATGATACAAATCAATATTAATAAATTCGGAATGTCCCGATCCCGTCCCAGTGCCGTCCCGAATTTTTCAGAGCGGGACAAAATTAGTATACTTGGGACCAGGACCAGGACCGGGACGCATAACTCAAAACTGCGACGGGACCGGAACATCCCAGCCGAGCTCACCTCTACTCCATTCGAAGAAAACGCCTTACGCATTCGCAACAACCGAAGCCAAGCCAATTGCCACACCTAGTCGCCTACCATCATCTACGAGATTGGGTATCCGCAGATATCATTCGTGATTTCTAATCCCACTTTCAGTTTCCTCTCGTTGCCTCTGTCCTTTTTATACGTGATAAAGAAAACTGTTTCTGCTACAACTAAAGAGGCCGTGAGATTAGCTCGTGGACTGCTGAGAAGTTTGCCGACAAGATGCACTCCAAGAAGCAACTTCTCCGGTTTTTTTGCCGAGAATGGAGAGGCGGTTGTCCTAATCATGCTCGGACGACGTCTGCTCCACCGTGAAAAGTCGAGTAGGTGCGGCCGTCTTCTTCGCCGAGATGGACTGCGTCTGCTGCCGAACGTGAAACATTTCTAGGAGATGTAGTGTGATCCTGCTGCCAACAAGTTGGCCGGAAAGAATGTTGCTTTTCCATGGAGATGCGGTGCCTTCTTCATCTGAGAATGGCGGCGCTTGAGCTTGCCTAGCTGAAGACAACAACCTTCTTCTCCTAACAAGGAAATTGGCGATGGAGTGCTCTGGTTCATGATCTCTGAGCAAAGGATGAAGACGAGAGATAGTGTGAGTTTCTGGCCAGGATATGCGATAGGAATGTAACGCTGTTCTGTGGAGCTTGGCCGAAGGATTCGGTGCCGAGGTACGACTTTCCAACCGATAGATCCCCACCGAAGGAAATGCCTGAGATAGCTGCAATGGGTCGGGTGCGCTGCATGCTGCAAAAAAATAATAGAGATATATTTTCTCTTGTTGATCCATCTCCGAACAAGATCTGCGATGAATATGGCCGAAGATGTGCTCCTGCTGGCTGGGATCTGGAGAGAAGAAACTGTAGGATGGGACGCCAAGTTCCTTAGTTCGAAACAGAGGAGAGGAGACGGAGACAGGCGAGATGCACCCCGTCTCGGGTTTCTGTAATAGGCCTTGGGGCCTATTTGATCTCATGAAGGCTGAATGCCTCAAGTAATTTCCTTTTCCCTATATATTTAAATTAAGTGGAATATAAGAGTAGTAATTCAGAGTAATTTCCATACATCGTCTTGGACTCGGTCAAGCTCGATATGTTTCCTTTCTGCGCGAATCTTAATGAGCTAAAGCCAACGGCGACAAATCAGCGATGACATCATCGAGCCGCATGTGGTTCGTCAAACGCCTGGGCGAACAATAGCCAATCAAATCATATCCCTTTCTCCCCTTATCGCCTCATTTTCCTCCTCCCTTTCAATTATTTATTTCTTTTTTTTTCCTTTAATAGTTATTATTTTATTATCATCTTCTTGCTCGCTATTTTAAAGCCAAACACTCTGGCAAATCGTCTATCTTGCTCTCTAATTTTCGGAGAATGGCGAATTACCTAAAGAGGATGGAAAGGACTCGCAGAAACCTTCACACCCACATTTCTCAGAATTGCGTCCCCATCGTGCTTCGCCCCCATCATTTCCCAGAGTAAATAACAAACTCTACGCGTTACCGGCTCTCCCTCCTCTCTCTATTTCTTTTTCTCTCCCTCCTCTCTTCCCTGATTCCTCTCGTTCGCCCAGGTTGCGATCAACAAACACTCTCGCAATCTGCTAATTCTCGGAGAATGGCGGCTCCAGTGGTGGACTCCGATTACCTCATGGAGATCGAGAGAGCCCGCAGATCCCTTCGCCCCTTTATTTCCTTTCACAACTGCGCCCCCATCTTGCTTCGCCTCGCGTGAGTGCAAATCGACTCCCTGATTTCTTTCCGTTTCTTCACCCGATGATGCTCCTGTTTGTTAATCCTTCAAATAGAGTAGATATTGTTACTTGTTAATTGTTGTTGTTGATGTTGGTAGAACCTTCTCGTCAACCTGAGATGAATCTCTTATGCTAGGGGCTCGTTTTATGGCAGACCTTATATGGAAGATAATCTCTATGCTATTTTGATATTTTCATACAGTTGCAGGCACAAATTCTTTTTGTATGGTGAAGGATTTGGTTTAGAGATCTTATATGAAAGATAATATACATACTATATTATTGTGGGCATAGTTTTCTACTTCTTTTTGGTAGCATAATTATTTTTCTTTGTAAACTGTATATTTCTGTAGAAGGAGCCATTTGTTACATAGAGGCAGATTTGTTTGATAAGATATGGATGGATATGTGAGGGGCAAATTTCAGTCTCTGTTAGTGTAGCCTTCCTTCAACCTTATTTACAAAGCTCATTGATGAGATAATATGCATCTTGAAATAGTTGAGACATTATGACTTGTTAATTGTAATTGTTGATGTTGGTAGAACCGTCTCGTCAACCTGAGTTGAATCTCTTATGCTAGGGGCTCGTTTTATGGCAGACCTTATATTGAAGATAATCTCCATGCTATTTTGATATTTTCATAGAGTTGCAGTCACAAATTCTTTTTGTATGGTGAAGGATTTGGTTTAGAGATCTTATATGAAAGATAATATACATACTATATTATTGTGGGCATAGTTTTCTACTTCTTCTTGGTAACATAATTAATGTTTTGTGCACCCAAGACGTCATTCATCATATGGTAAATTTGTTTTTCTCACTCTTTATTTTATGCCGATTGTTTAATCCTCTTAAATGTATATATATATATATATAAGTCACTACTTTAAATTTACACTTTGTTGCATGCAGTGTTTCTTTGCTAGTCATATATCCAGATAGTTTGGTTTCTATTTGATTTGGAATGCATCTAAATAGTGTTAAAATATTGTATTTTTGAACAGAAGCATGCATTATAAAATTGATTGAGATGCCACAGTTTTGCATCAGATGTAGTGCCATTGCCCTGTTTGTAGCATGAAAGGATAAGGATCAGAATATGAATTATTTTTCTTTGTAAACTGTATATTTTTTGTAGAAGGAGCCATTTGTTACATAGAGGCACATTTGTTTCATAGGATAAGGATGGATAGATGAGGGGCAAATTTTAGTCTCTGATAGTATGGAGTCCAAATTAGAGAGAGATAAGATTAGAGGTGGATACAATTAATGTTATATATGGTGCACACCAGATAACAAAAATTATACTGAATCTCGTCTCATTTCTTATTCTATTTGATACATCTTCTATATCCTATTTCCTCTTATCCCATCAGGGGAAACAAAAACACCATAGGAGTTTGGATTTTTCCTCTTTTAAAATAATATACTGTAGCAGTGTAGCCTTCCTTCAGCCTTATTTATGAAGCTCATTGATGAGATAATATGCATCTCGGAATAGTTGAGACATTATGACTTGTTAATTGTTATTGTTGATGTTGGTAGAACCGTCCCGTCAACCTGAGATGAATCTATTATGCTAGGGGCTCGTTTTATGACAGACCTTATATGGAAGATAATATCCTTGCTATTTTGATATTTTCATACAGTTGCAGGCACAAATTCTTTTTATATGGTGAAGGATTTGGTTTAGGGATCTTATATGAAATATAATATACATACTATATTATTGTGGGAATAGTTTTCTACTTTTTCTTGGTTACATAATTAATGTTATTTGCAGCCAAGACGTCATTCATCATATGGTAAATTTGTTTGTCTCACTCTTTAATTTATGCCCAATTTTTAATCCTCTTATATTTATATATATATATAAGTATCACTACTTTAAATTTACACTTTGTTGCAAGCAGTGTTTCTTTGCTAGTCATATTTTACAAGTTTGTTCATGGTTTCATTTGATAGGTTTCTCTTTTTTGCAAAAATTACTTTAAACAAAATTTAAATCCTAAGGGTTTAATTCGACAGTATAGTTTGTTTATAAGGATGTCATTCAATTGCTTATTGTGCATTTGTAAAGTTCCAAAACTGAATGTTTCTGCTTATCTCTCAGATGGCATGATGCTGGAACTTTCGATGTAAATACAAAAACAGGAGGTCCAAATGGTTCAATTAGGCATGTGGAAGAGTGCACTCATTCGTCAAATGCTGGATTAGAAATTGCTATAGATCTTCTTGGTATGCTTCTTTTTTTCATCATGGAACAACACATAAAATTTGCTCATGTAAAATTCACATTTTGCTTGATTTTATTTTTCATCAATGTTTCCACTTTGTAGTCTTCATATTGCTAAAAAATTACTGTAGCATTAGGCCATGAGAAAACACAATTAATTACTTTATAACTACTTGTGATAAATCAACTGCAGCTCTTACAGAAGTCTTACCATCAATTTCATTATTGTTTTGCATATCCAATTCTTTCTCTTATTTGAACCTTGTGCAACATAATTGATGTCTAGATGTTTCTATAAGAAAGCTTTTCTAATACTTATCAACTTATTCTTATGCCATATACTCGAAGGTGTCATTGTTACTTTGTTTTTTCTAGTCAATTATTAATTTTACTTTTTTCTATAAATCTGAATCCATATTCTTCTTTCTTTTTTGTTTTTAATTAGCTTGTAGTTCCGAAATAACATGGTGGTTAAAATAATATCTTGCCCTTTCCATTCTGTAGCTAATTTATCTTGCAAGGATGGTTCTAATTGGTCATAATTTATCTTTGCATTCTCCAAACAAATTATATAGGGTTGTAGTTTTAACTGAAATTGTTATCTAAGTTCCCTCTCCACTAATTGGAAATATTCTGGGATTTAAAAAATTTGGCCAACTCTAAACAACTTCATAATATTGACAACATAGCATTTTTTGGATGTGATGGGGTAAATTATTCTAACTTTCAATTCTGAAAAGCCTAATGCTTTTCCCCAAAACTTTAATCCTCTTTTGTTACCTTTTATATTTCAATGAATGAGTTCTGTTGACACCAGGGATATTAAAGATTATTGTGAAGCATGGTAGTAAAACCTAACTAAGCTAGGATTAGCTATGTAACATGACTTGAAAGCTCAATGCTTGACCTCGAGCTTCCACTCAATGGGGCTCTAATTTTTGAGCTCAAGCTAATAAATATTCCAACTACTCAAGCACTCGACTTGACTCAGTTAGTTTGGACTCATAATCAAGCTTGAATTCGGGCTAAGTCCAAGCTCATGAATAATATTCAAAAAATAATATGTAACTTTGGACATGTGATACTTGATTTAACTTTGTTCATGGATTTGATATGGGTGTGGATGTGAGTTTCTGCCTCTTTCTATTTATCCGTGGCTCCATGTAAACACCTGTTGGATACACTTCTTGTTGTCCCTCTCTCATTTTCTGCTATGCATATAACAATGAGAGAGGCGGCTCCCTTTAAAGTATATAATGACCCTTTCTAATCCATAGTGTTGGTTCTAGTCAATTTCATAAATAAGGATGACAATAGGTCGGATATATATATTTGTGAGTGTGTGTATGAAATTGAAACTGTTCACCAACCCACTATTCAAATTCATATTCAAAATCGATCGGATAGTAAATTTGCTAACTGATAATGAAATTGGTATTTATTAGTTATCAGTTGGATACCTAGAAATTGGATCCCATAAACTATGTATTCAAAAGATTCGACTTGAAAATCTATTCTAAAACATGATTAAAAAATTTAAAAAATTCTTTATTTTCATCTATGATTCACATGATAAAAAACTACAACAATAATCAGTAATACGAATAGACAATATGAGATTTGAAGATTTGAGGGAAAAGTAGGTAAAGAGTAATGGAGCATTGGGTAAATCATGTTAACTACTAAACCCCAAATCCCATATAATTGTATATTTGTATAAATTATATCATATAATATGTAATTTAAAATATCTAATGCAGGAGTTTTATCCATAACCAAAATGTTATTGAAATAGGTTTTGTAATTCAAAATCCAAATCCCTTATCCAAGACTAGTTTTTATGGGTTGGATAGTTATGTATTCACCTAAAGCCAAACCAAATTGCTATCCCTATTCCTGAACAAACCCAAGCTCGAACCACCCTAGTTTGATTAATAAATGGATTGGGTTCAACCAACTCAATCTAAGTTATAAAAATCATAATTTAAGTCTTACATTAAATTATGAATTTCTAATTTGGTCCAACACAAGATGATTAAGTTATATTAAACCTCAAAATTTAAGTAAAAATGAGGAAAAATTCAGGGTACGACAATTTGGTATGACAATTATATCAATTGAAATTTGAAAATGTGGGGGGCCTGGGAAGCAATTAAATAGTCCTTGAAACTTTGACAGCCAACATGATCACATAGTTGAATATTTTCTTGTTTGTTATTTAGTGTTGTTTTTTTCTTATATATATATATATATATTAATTAATAATTGTAGGTCCTGCGGCTATTCATAGCAAATGCTTGTTTGATAAAGTGCAAGCCTAAGTGCCGGAGTAAGGTTTGTCCTACATGATCTGAGTGACCAAAGTTTGACCTTATCTCTTTGGGCTATGCTAGTTTGATAAGTTTTGTTTTAGCTTGCCTTGGATTTATCTATAAACCAAAGATAATTAACATTTCATAATAACCAGCTGGCGGGAGTTGTGGCTGTTGAAGTTAGTGGAGGACCGACGATTGATTTTGTTCCTGGAAGATGGGTATGCAATAAGGCATTATCACAATTACTAGTTGGTTATTTGACAATTCCATGTTGGATAATACATTTATTTTATTGTACCAGGATTCGTCAGTTTGTCCAGAAGAAGGAAGACTTCCTGATGCTAAGCAAGGTTTTAGCTTGAATTAATTAGCTTAGTTTGAATAATTGATATTAGTATAGAACCAAAATGTCCACATGATATTCATGAATTTTGTGCTAGATTTTAGATGATCTATCTTTGCTTGTGAAAAAGTTTCTATTTTGAGCTATATGCCATGATATTTCAAAGTTTTAGATTCTGTGGCTATAACACGCTTTAAAATACCAATATCGGTACCGATCTCGGTCTTTGACCGGTACCGTATCGTACCGACACACGGTACAGGTTGGTACAGAAAATGCATACCGGATAGAATTTTTTTTTGTTTTTTTTTTAAATTTTTGCTATTAAAAATAACTCCAATAACATTAAATTGATCAAAAAATATTTAAATTTAAGATTCAAATGTCAAATACATGAATACAATGTTTAAAATGCGGACGAATGATGTCCGTTGTACTCGTACATATCTTGGGGACACACTAGGGGTGTTCACGGGTTGGGTCGCGTCGGGTTTAGCGAAAAAATCGATCCGACCCGACCAAGTGTGATTGGGTCGAGTTGAAAACTTTTCACCTCTTAAACCCAACCCAACCCGACCTAGTTGGGTTGGGTAGTCGGGTTTACCCGTTTAGGTAAAAAATAAGTTTTTAATAATATATTTTTAAAATTTTTTTAAAAAAATTAAAAATAAATATTTTTTTAATATAAATATTTTAAAAATGATTAAAAAATGTAAATAATTGGGTCATCAGGTCGGGTCTCGGGTCATCGGGTTTCAAATTCTAAAACCCGAGACCCGACCCTATTATGGTCGGGCTTAGTCAAATTGTACCCGACCCGACCCGATTACTCAACCCGACCCAACCCAATGAACAGCCCTAGGACATACACGACTAATGTCAACACCGTAAGTCTCCAATGCCCATATTTGGAAATGATCTCATGCCATCATGCCTTAGTATCCATTATACCACATACCCATCAGTGTTTCTTTGTTGGTAGTCCAAGAACTAGTCCCTGTATCATCAGTTGAGTAAGTACTTGATACATAGAAGGTTGATTTAGAAATCTCTTGCAAGCTACTTATCATATCGTGGTGGTAATCTTGCAAAGCTGTCGGTCCACCTCCTCGATGCCAGCCTCTCTTCTCGTACACCCGAGTTGTTCCTTTGGTTCTAGCATCGTGATCTTGATCTTGGGTGCAATGGTCGAAGTATTGCTCATTCGTCCACAGATCGATAGGTGCCAGTGTTGATGGCAGGACAATGTCTTCTCCCCTAGCTCCATCATCATCATCTCCTCCGTCTTCTGTGTTGCTATTGCTATGAACCGAAGGTTCATCTTCTTCGTCCTCTTCCTCTTCCGCAATCGCGTCCAAATGATCAATTAGTTGTTTCTCTTTACATTTGGCTTTGCCTTTTGCCATTGAAGGTGAAGGTGCTGCTTTCTTCTTTCCCTTTGATTGTGAAGATGAAGAGGCGAACGTGGATCGTCGTCTTACTTGTCGAACTTGTTGAGAGTCCAAGGGAGCAAGGGTCATGTCCATCTCAAGAGCTTGGTTGTCCGTGTCTTCTGGTTGGCTCTCAGACTCAACAACATCAGATATAATTGGTTAAGGCCGACGTGGTTCATCAAGAAGAGGCGGGCCAGTCTGCATTGCACTCAACCAATCAATTATTGGGTCGCATCACTTTGGACGAACTCGACATCAAACGAATCTACATGTGGAATATCTCTATCTTCGTTCTGTAATGCCTGCATTCGAAGTCGCATGTTGTAATGAACATATACAAGTTTCTCTAATCAGGCGTACGAAAGACGGTTGCGGGGCTTCGTATGAATAAGACGAAGGTCGACCAATTCCTCTCACATCCACTTGATGATGTGGTTTGCGAGAGGACGCGTGTTGCAATCTTTCGAAGAGTTAGAGTTTCGGTTCCAAATTGCAACCACCATTCGACTGCAACAAATTTAAAAATTATATTAGTAACGAGATTTTATCTTTGATAAATAAATTGGCAAAAAAATTCTATCTACCTGGATCTAGAGTATCTTGGATGGAGATTGCAAATGAATCTTCGGAATTTTCAATTGCATCTCGGAACCATTTTGATTCATTTAGAGCTTGTGCCGCTTCTCGGTGGGATCCCGACATTCGCTGTATAATCTTGCGGAGCAGCGGAGGGGATATAACAAACTATCGCACATCAAACTGCATCCGTACTCCTCCCATTGCTGCATGATTCCGTTGATCCATTGCTTTATTTCATCGACCTCCGCTTCAAGGTAAGAACCTAAAATTTCAAAGGGAGTTGGAGGGGCCTGCGCCTACCTTTTGGATGGTAGACACCATGGTTCTATAGTATGGATAGTTGGCTGCATTTGCAGGAATCCGGCTGAAGGGGAACCATTTGGAGATGGCTCTCCCAACTCCCACTTCTTCGTCTTGCCCCAAACATCGTGTATGCGAGGTTGCTTTGCTGATGGAGGAAATGCCTTGAGATCAAGATCAGAAACATGAACATTAGTTTTTCTACCACTTGCTCCGAGGTTTGTGAAGAATCCACGAATGCCTCCTCTACTTTGAGGTACCCTCATGCTATAACTCCGACCAATTTGAGGACACGAGGGAATTGAACCACTTCGGTACATTGATCCGGTAGCCGAAGTTGAGCCGAAGCTGCTTGTGCCCTCGCTTCCGCCACTGCCCCCGCTATACTCAATGAGATTTGGGATAGTACATTCGATCTAGTTCGCATGCTCCAATGAAGCTCAAATGTCGGCTTCAAGTTCCGGATCCTCGTCGTCCGCCACCCTGAGCCTCGTAATGGCCACCGCCGACTTCTTGGGTATCTCGTTGGTCGAACTCGGCTTGTTGAGCTGCATTCTTAAGATGTTCCTTGTTGGTGAGCATATCTTTGAACGTCTATCGGACTTCCGGCAGTGCTTTGGTGCATTGGACGACGTCGCCGGATGTTTCGGCCAAGTGTGCCTTCAATCGAGTGATGCCTCTACCACGATAAATCATATTACAGTGGATGCATTGCCTGTGGTTAGCCTTCTCCAACCGAACACCATGTTGCCATGCGGGGCTGGCTTGAGATTTCGGCGCCATTTCAATAGAGTTTCGATGTAAAAATTAAGAAAAAATAGATTAGAGAGAGAGAATTTGAGAAAGATTGAGAGAGATTGAGAGTTTAGAGAGTTTAGATGAGTAGAGGGGTGAGTGGGGGTGAAATGTATGTTTTGGGGGTTTATAGACCCCAAAACAAGTCAAATCGGGTCCCAAACGACTATATAGCTGTATGGGACCGTTCAGCTACAGTACCCAATGACCATTAAAAGAGCTATTTGTTTATACCGGGCGGTATCGCCTGGTATGACATCAAATATTGCTCATATCGGGTGGTATTTACTGAGATACTCGGTATCGTCCTATAGAGAGTATCTCGTATACTAATTTTTCAAAAAACCGGTAAATACCGACCGTATCGGGCGGTACAATACGGTATTTGAAATCATGGCCTATAATATTTTCAATTTTCAAATACTGAATTATGGAATGAAAAATTGTTTATGTTCTTGCTTGAGCTGCAGAAATTTTGTTTGCATGAATGATGAAAAATATCTCTTATTTGTTTTTAAAAATTTTATGAGTGTTCTTGGTTGTATTTTATTGGAAATGCCAATACTTGGAACTTGAAAGATGCAATTAGTATACCTATTGATTTTTGATGATACAATTATTATTGTATGTCTTTTACCTGCAGATGCACCCCATCTGAGAGACATTTTTTATGTTTGGAGGCACTCCATGATAAATTATAATTTTCTTTAACTCATACTTTATTTGTCTCTTGAAGGGAAAGGCTCATCTTGATCGGTCAGGATTTGAAGGTTCCTTTACTAAAAATCCCAACATATTTGATAACTCTTATTTCATGTAAGAATCAACACAAACATGAACTATATGGACACTAAAAACACTTCATAAATCATTTATATTATCATTTAGTTCACAATAATTTGAATATGATAGATAAACCTCCTTAAAATTGTTATTTAACAGTGAATTGCTTGAGGGGGAAAACAGTGAATTGCTTGAGCTTCCTACTGACAAAGCTCTATTGGATGATCCAAAGTTTAGATACTATGTTGAGCTGTACGCTCAGGTATGAGCAGTTGCTGGGTCGTTAATTTATTGGTTATTCCTAAATGCCTTTTCTATGTGCATATTATAGTACTTGTTTGGTTTGTTCTTTTCTTAGTTTCAATTACTTGTTTAGCTTTTAACTTTGAAAAAATTTCTTTTACTAGGACGAAGATCTCTTTTTTTAGGATTATGCAGAGTCACACAAGAAACTATCTGAGCTGGGTTTCACTTCGAGACAATCAGATAGATTCGCCGCCATGGAGATAGACTTGATATCATCACAACATCAGATGACACGTGTTATGCAGCAGATGGTGCATGTGACACAGTACCTGGAACAAATATCATCCATGCCAGGTGCTCCAGCCCTCCCGTCATTCGATGTGACATCTACATCGGAGCCATCAGATCTCGTTGAGTGATGATTTTGTTTTGGGTGTTTAATTTTGATATACTTGGAATTCTATTGATGATACATTTGATATAGTTTGATATAGTTATGATATGTTTGAACACTTTTGATACACGTTTGGAATTCTGCGGATGTATAGTTATGTATCCGCTGAGTGAGGATACACTTTTGATATGTTTGAACACTTTTTGATATGTTTGTGATTTGAAAACTGGAATTTTGATGCGCTCTTGTTGTATATGAAAATTTTATATATGTATAAACAGGAATTTTTAATTTTAAAATAAAATAAAATATCCATCTGCGATGGTTATGCGATCGCCATTCCATCTCAGAAAGTGTATCGTTCTGGTCGGGATCAACGGTCGCAAAGTAAATATTGATGAGTTTACGACGATCGTGGCAATTCGCGTGACCACTGCTTTCTATCCTAGTTGGTTCCGTGATAGACTTCTGCGATGCCTAGTAACGTCGCTGAGTATTTCTGACGCGTGTTTCAGCGATGGAGCATTCTGGTCGTTGCTTGTCGTTGTCGAAAGTCTATAGTGACAACACTATGGCTGTAACTGTCGTCGTAGATAAGTAATTTTCTAGTAGTGACAAGAAAATTGCGAATGGTACTGTGTTAGCACAAAGTGCTTTCGGAGTAGCCGTTGCTGCTGCTGTTGTGATCTTCACGGAGCAACTAGGAGAAAATGAATTCTAGTACTTTTACTATAGCAATTATTCAAATTGATGATATGCTACAATTTTAGATCTCTACGAGAGAAATACAGTGTACTAAACTTGAAATCTTCAATATTATTTTGGACTAATAGAACTTAAGTATTGTGAACTTGTTATAAGCTTATACAACATTATTGTTGTCTGCAGAAAAACTACAGTGACACATGATTAGTTGTTGCTACCATATATATCCTTAGTGGTTCTTGGATTGGATTGAATAAGATAGGATAGATAATAATTGAAGTGTTGGATAAGATTTTTTTTAATGGTGTGTATCGAATATAAATATCAAATTTATATTCGTTTAATTCATGCAAACAGTGTATATATTATCCTATGAAATAAACTTTTGCACATCAAATCCATCTATTCTTGTTGTGATAACACACTTATTCTTAGCTAACAAATTTGCATGAAAGAATTGCATGGAAACGAAGTCAAGTCACGTAAAATTTTGTTGGCTTTACAAAGGTGGGATTTAAATATCTAATAGTTCGTTTATTTCCCTAAATAGGATAGGACAACGAATAAGATAAGATGATGTTGGATAGAATTCTTCCAATCTTGTGTACATTAAATATAACATCAATTATATATTTTTATAATTTTATTTTCTTCTAATTTATACGCTAAACAAATAATGAATTTGAACGGGACTAGTAGTACTATTGGGCCAAGTCGGATTAGGCCCAACAACACCTCGCACTCATGAACCCGACTCGAGCCAAACCAAATGGCTCAACCCGAGGGCTCTACTCGGCCATACAAGGACATCAACGTTCTTCTTAATTACGAGGGATACGTCATTACAAAGTCGATATCTTCAGGATTAGTCTCAGCCCATTCTGAGCAATATCGCAACGAGATTACCGAGCGACATCATCACCTCAGCCTACAATAAATATAAACCCGACATGCCTCAGGTAACCTAAGTTCCAATTTCCATTGTCTCCACCTCGATCTCCTACCGACTTAAGCGTTGGAGTCTCTTTTGGAGCCTCCCGCCTCCGAAACTACACCTGAGAGGAGACGCACCAAATCGGACCATACCATTCCGACTCTCAGGCAGGAACATTTGGCGCCCACCGTGGGGCTGAGTAAAACTTACCTGCCCCGTAATGTTTGGTACTCAGAGTTAGGCAACCAGCTGCCGCACGCTAAAGCCAATGCCCCGACGACGATGTTCCCCTACAATCTGGTGACGCTGAGATAGTGAGGAGTGATGCACTAGCACCAACCAACCTCCCACTAGAAGCATCCCAACGTCGAATAGAAGGCATTGAGGTGGAGAACCAACAGTTAACGGCCTAGGACAAGATGCTGACACAATGCCGAGAACAACCCCCGGCCAGTCACGAGCGTCGTCGCTCAGAGCACGAAGAAAGCAATCACTCGGAGAGAAAAAGACCAGTTTCTCTCTATCGAGATGAGACTTTTAGCACACCCCACCAAGGGAGGGAAAAAGACACCAGAGTCACAAAGGTTGCTACTCCACTTCCTGTCGACTCAGGACCCTTTGCCGAACATATCATGGTGACATGTCTCCCACCCATATTTAGGTTACCGACCACCTTGAAGCCCTACGATAGTATGGGCGACCCAACCATACACCTGACGATGTTCAAGTCTATGATGCTTCTCAATGGAGCAACTGATCGCGTCCTCTACAGGGCTTTCACAACCTTCGTAGAGAAAGTCGCTCTACTGTGGTTCTCCTCCCTTCCATTGGAATCCATACACTCCTTCGCGAAACTCTCCCACGCCTTCACCAGCTGATTCTCCTCATCCCAAACCTACTTCAAAACAGAAGACGCCCACTATTACATCAAGTAAGGGCCACATGAATCCTTGAGGGATAACAGGAGAAGACTACAAGTTTTATAGAGATGGAAGAACTCTGCGAGGCCAGAAAGGCTGACAAGCAGAATGTCAAGGACACTGCCTCGACTGGGCACGATCGGATCAGACCCAACAGCGCCCTACAACCCAAATCGAGCCAAGACTAGACGGCTCCGCCCCGGGGCTCCATCTGGCCCTATTCCTGAACCTAACTCGAGCTAGACCGAATGACTCCACCTGGGGAATCCACCCGGCCATACAAGAACATCCATGTCCTTCCTTATCACGAGGGATACACTATTAAAGGTCTGCTATCTCTGGGATCATCCTTTACCCATTCTGAGTAATATCCCCGCGAGATTGCCAGGCGGTGTCATCACCTCCACCTGCAATAAATACAATCATGACAAGCCTCATCAGGTAATCTAAGTTCTAATTTCATTAACTCCACTACTAGAAAAATGGTCATCAGCAACGGCTGAGCCGTTGCAATAGCGCCGTGAGAGAAAGTCGCGTTGCTGATGACTTAGCAACGGTTCAGCAACGGCCGCTCGGGCCGTCGCTCAAAACATTATCAGCAACGGCCGCTGGGCCGTCGCTAAAAATATTATCAGCAACGGTTTTGCCACAGACCCGGAGCCGTTGCTGATACCATTAATAGCAACGGCCGCTGAGTCCGTAGCAACACCGTTAGTAAAACGCCGTCGCTAAGCCGTTGCTGTAGGTCATCAGCAACGGCTTTCGATACACTTTTAGCAACGGCTTTCCCACGGACGCCCGTGGGAAAGCCGTTGCTGATGACCTATACCTGCAACCAGAAAATTTGAAAATTTCAAATTTCCATTGATACATTGATACATTTATCTGATACATAACTCACACACCCATACCCTCATACACACATTCATTCACACATCACAAACATCTCATACACATTCATTCACACATCACAAACACACCAAGATATACATCAAAACAATTATATTTATATTCATAATTATCCACGATAGTATAAACACAATTCAAATGTAAAATTGAAGTATCAACATCTCAATAACATAGTCAATATAAATTAAACAAGTTCAATATCTGAGTAACAAAGTCAATATAAACAAAATCTCACGATGACGATGGAGGATGGCCTGGATCATATGGCGGGGTCTGGAGTGCTTGAGTGTACACCGGCGTGGACTGACTCGAGGATGATGGATTAGATGATGCCGAAGAGATGCCTGCTTCGGGATGACCCGACAAGTTGCGTAGCATAGCTTCTATATTCGCCATCGTCTGACTCTGGCGCTCCATCAACTCAGTCTGACGCGCGACCGTCTCCTCTAGTGTCCTTATCCTATTACTATGATCATAACTGGATCTGGAGGTGGACGGCCGCTCACCAGCGACTGGAGGGGTCGGTGCCCCAAGTGGCCCTAGTACGGCTCGCGCATGACCACTATCTGCGAAGCCATATACGCGGCCATGATCCTAGCCACCTGCGGCCTCGACCCACGATGCTGCGTCAAAGTCCTCGGGGGTACCCCCGCGCTGCACCACCCTCTGGCTGTACGTCTCCTACTCGAGTTTGATTTTTTGTTTAATATTTATCATAAAACTTAAATTATAAATATATAATGAATAATTTAAACAAATATATAATTACCACAATGTATGCAGCGCGGTTGTCGATGTACTCCCCCGTCCCATGTGCTCGACGGTGAGTCCGCTCAAACACCGCCATCGGGGAGGGTCGCTGGACAGTCCCGTCATCCGACACCGTCGTCTACATTTACAAAACAAATACATTAATTAGTACACATAATAACAAATAAAATATATAATTAAACGATATACTTACCATACGGTTTGCGTGCACTGCAAATGCAACAGAGCCGCCGGTGTGACGCGCTGCTCCCCCCGACATGCGATTTCTAGCCGCATTCTGAGAAACCTCCTGCCATCGATCCGTCGACCATATCCCCACGAGCTGGTCCCATATATCCGGAGTAATCCAACTGGGGCCGTATCCCCGAGTCTCTGCGATGTTAGTGGTCCCAGCTCGGGCCATCGCTCGGGACCGAGCCTGCCCCAGCTGCCCGTTGTACCTTGCCCGGGAAATAGACTCCCAGGCAGCGTAAATGAAGGACCTCTGGTCCTCGGCCCATGTATAGCGAGCCTGCAAAATAATAATATCAGTACCAATTCTTAATATATCATCATGCATGTAAAAAAAAAATAATACGTGCCTCAAACTCGCGCCATAACATGTCGACGTGCTCGCTAGGCACGTGAGACCACGTAGGCCATGCCCCGTGCATGTATCGTCGAATAGTAGAAGAAATGCTCCTCGACACTTCTTCTTGCTCGAACCTGCACAACAAAAATAAATTTTAATATTATATTATGATATAATGAATTTGTAATGATTCATAATTCATGATATATTACCGCTCCCCAATCACGCTGATCAATCTACGTGACTCTGTGGCTGGTGGAGGCTGCCACCTGTTCGGCCCGCGTGGCCGCCTGCGTCTGGATGTACTAGCCTCGGCAGTATCATCCTCATGAGGATCAGCAACAGGAGGATCAGCAGCATGAGTAAGTGCTGGAGTCTCACCGATCGGAGACTCCGAAGCTCTCCTGCGTCGATAACCACGACTAGACATATCTGTCGAACAGACATATAATCAGATTATTGTATAAATAGTAGAGATATATTTAATAAAATATATATACTTTACAATTATTCCTCATCATCTGAATAATAGTCTTCGAATTCTTCTTCTTCTTCCTCTTCTTCCTCTTCGTCATCTTCTTCATCTCTAGCTTCCTCAATTTTATGATCGTCATCATCAGCATATTCAACTTCTAATTGAATTGACGTTGTGTCTGCATCCTCGAGTATTGGAATAATACGATCCACAGCAGGAAGATCATCTTCTTGATAGAAACCAGGAGGATCATTTTCTCCTACTATCGGATCAATTTTTCCTCTACCTTTTGTCTTACAGACTACACGCCAATCTGCTCTATCTTTATTTCGAGCCGGATACTTCGCGTAATATACTTGTTCGAATTGTGATGCCAATATAAATGGCTCATTTGCTGTCAATTTCGATTTGTAATTAACCTCAACAAGTTTGTATTTTTGATGAACTTTCATGCCCCTTTCTGTTGTATCGAACCAATGACATCTAAATAGGAACACTGATTTCAAGCCGAAGTAGTGCAACTCTATCACTTCTTCCACTAGTCCATAGAAATCCATATCACATTCAACATAGGTTGTCCCTTTCACGCAGACCCCAGCATTCATCGTCTTTTTTGTAGATGAATATTCAACCGTGTGAAATTTATACCCGTTAACAAAATATCCGCTATAGCACGACACAAGTCGCGACGGTCCACTAACAAACTCAAATATTTTTTCATCTATTTCAGCTCTGTGATCTTTGCTGTAAGTCTGAATCCAAGAAGGGAAATCACGATTCCGTAATGTCTCCAATTCTTGATCGTTGTGAATAGAGTATTTTTGCACCATCTCAATGTCAAATATTTCAATGAATTGTTCAATCTCTGGGCAATTGAGTAATACATACAAGTGTGCCAAATGATACTCTTCATCGCTTAAGTGTCGAGATGGACGAGAACCAAAAGCACGACCAGAGTGACAAAATATATTTAAACGTCTATCTGAATGTCGAACACCCCCGTCGTCGTTACGTGGAAGACGATCAAATCTTGTCTGTACTGTCGATTCAAAGTAAAATGAGCAGAATGTTGAAATTTCTTGGATGATATACGATTCAGATATTGATCCTTCAACAGCTGCGGTGTTCTTTACTTTTTTCTTCAGACGATTCATGTATTTTTCAAATAAGTACATCCAACGATATTGAACGGGGCCACCAACTCGTGCCTCGTATGCCAAGTGTATCGGTAGATGCTCCATCGAGTCAAAAAATGCAGGAGGGAAAAACTGCTCCAGCTTGCATATGATTTCAACAATATTATTTTCAAGTGTTGACATATCTTCGACTCGAAGGACATTTGCACAGATGCTTCTAAAAAACATACTTAATTCAGTCAACGGACCCCAAATATTATCAGGTAGAAGATCTCGAAATGCGATCGGAAGTAATCTCTGCATGAATACATGACAATCATGGCTCTTCATCCCTGATATTTTGCAATCATCGACGTTCACACATCGAGATAAGTTTGAAGCATATCCATCGGGTAATCTGAGTTCTTTTACCCATTGACAAACATCTTTGATCTGTTGTTTATTTAACACATATAGGGCCTTCGGTTTCAGATATCGTCCGTTGACCTCTTGTAACTCCAACTCTGGTCTTTTACAAAGTATTTTCAGATCATGTCGGGCTTTGACATTATCTTTAGTTTTTCCAGAAATATCCATCACAGTGTTGAAAATATTATCAAACACATTTTTTTCAATGTGCATGACATCTAAATTATGTCGAATCAATAATGAACTCCAATAGGGCAATTCCCAAAAGATACTTTTTTTCACCCAGTTGTGTGTTTGGCCAAAACCTGACACTCTTTCATTGCGATCAAATACTATATCTGGAAGTGCTGAAACACGTGCTAACATTTGTTCACCAGACAACATCGGTGGTGGCCCATCTCTTTCGACTCTGCCCTTAGTAAATTTATTACGATTCCTTCGATACTGGTGATGAACCAGTAGGAATCGACGATGACAATCAAAGAATGAGATTTTTCGTCCGTTCTGAAGACTGATTGATTTAGAGTGTTCCATATAATACGGGCAAGAGAGTCGGCCGTGAGTGCTCCAACCCGACAACATGCCGTACGCGGGGAAATCATTGATTGTCCACAAGACCGCGGCCTTTAAATTGAAGTTTTGCTTCCGATGACAATCATAAGTGACAACTCCCTCAGTCCACAATATTTTCAATTCATCTATCAAGGGTCTGAGAAATATGTCAATTTCTTTTCGCGGACCCTTAGGACCCGGAATAATCATCGAAAGATAAATAAATTCATCTTTCATGCACATTGACGGTGGCAAATTATAAACTGTCAGCAGCACTGGCCAAACTGAATAAGGAGTTGCAGAATGTCCAAACGGATTAAAACCATCTGTGCACAATCCCAATCTGATATTTCTAGTATCCATAGCAAATGAAGGATAACATGTATCCAAATGTTTCCATGCTTCATTGTCAGATGGATGAGTCATTACTGTATCATCACGACTTCTTGCATGCCAACTCATGTAGGGGGCTGTCTTTTCCGACATGAATAATCTTTGAAGCCTCGGTGTTAGTGGAAAATACCGAAGCACCTTAAACGGGATATTTTTCTGTCGGACCGATTTCTTCTCCTTGTAACGAGGGTGTTGACATACAGGGCATTTATCCAACTGCACATTTTCTTTATAATATAAAATGCAATTATTTTGGCACGCGTGTATTTTTTCGTACCCAAGCCCTAATTTTCTCATTAGCTTTTTAGTCTTATAAAAAGTAGGCTCAAACTTGTTATCAGTAGGCAACATTCCATTAATCAATCCAGTAATCCGATCATACGCAACTCCGCTGATATTACAATCGGCCTTGATGTTTAAGAGCTGTGTCATTGCTGAAAACCTAGTGTATTTAGGACAATTCTCATACAAAGGTTCATCGGCAGCTTTCAACATCTCGTAAAATTCTGCAGCTTCTTTATTCGGTAATTCAATCTCTACCGCAGCCCCTACTTCTGTGATATCAACCGCTGTAGTATCTGGTGGGACTGATGTCTGAAGAACTGGCCGATCAACATTATCATTCAGGTGGAATTGACCCCCAAGACTATCAAGTATCATAGTTCTATAGGGATTACATTGACTGGATGAAGAAGCACCAGCAGAGGAAGATTCACCATATGTCTGAACGACAGGATTGCTCGACGTCCCGACTTCGCGTGACTCCCCGTGACAAGTCCATAGAAAATATCTTGGTGTAAATCCTTTGGTATATAGATGCAGAGTGACAGTCTCCCGATCCAAAAATCGTCCATTCGAACAAATGCGGCACGGACATCGGATTTGATCACCCACGCTAACGAAATTCCGATTCGAATAGGCGAAATTTAGGAAGTACGTTACGCCTAATCGAAACTCATTCGTTAAAGCTCCACGATCAAAACGTCGGTACATCCAACTTCGATCAGCCGACATGATTCTGTCAATCAATGACAATTTCTTTGGTTAATGTCTTTAGGTGAGATTGTCCTATTCCATTCGGGATTTATGTTATTCGTACTGCACTTACGTTTTTATTTTAACTGTTAACTAATTATTCTAAATTTTGACAGCATCTCCCTACAGTTCTCCGAATACGCATATCATCTGGGCGCGTATCGGAGAACAAGGGAGATGTTGTCGAATTTTAGAATAATTAGTTAACAGTTAAAATAAAAACGTAAGTGCAGTACAAATAACTATATTCCCAAATTATCCAATCAGGGACAATTCAAGAATTGTACGTCGTATAAAAGATCATCTACTTCTTTTACACGAACATACAATCCCCGAACGGATCTAAGGTTTTGCTAAATCATATCCGATTCGTCGATGCGTACGTGAAACATATCAACTCGTCGGATGGATGATTATTTTCTAAATGTTTCGAGACAGTTCGAGTCCATATTGGATGATTTCGGCGCGCGTCCGAAGTGGACGATTCCGGCGCGAGTCCGAAGTGGACGATTCTGGCGCGAGTCCGAATTGGACGATTCTGGCGCGCGTCCGAAGTGGACGATTCCGGCGCGAGTCCGAATTGGATGATTCCGGCGCGTGTCCGAAGTGGACGATTTCGGCGCGAGTCCGAATTGGACGATTCCGGCGCGCGTCCGAAGTGGACGATTCCGGCGCGCGTCCGAAGTGGACGATTTCGGCGCGCGTCCGAAGTGGACGATTCCGGCGCGCGTCCGAAATTAATCTAAACCCTAATAATTAATCTAACAAATTAAACAATTAATCTAAACATTTAATTAACATTTATAAAATAATTAATTAACAATTTCAAAACAATAATATATATATATATTCCGGCGCCGGAGTCCACCCTCCGGCGCCGGCGTACAGTGGCCGGACACACTGTCCGGCCACTGTAGAAGGTTCGGCGGCGGCCATAGGTCGACCGCCGCCGGCCGAAACCCTAGAAATAGGGTTTCGGTCGGATTTTAGCATCTCCGGCCGAAACGGTATAGGCCGGCCGATCAACATACCGGCAGCGGCGCGGCGGCGAGAGGCGTCGGCGTCGGCAGCAGCGGCAGCGGCGGCGAGAGGAGTCGGCAGGAGCGGCGGCGGCAGAAGCGGGAGGAAGAAGGGTCGGGCGCGAGAGCGTGCCCTATAT
The DNA here is from genome assembly GCA_034359265.1 of Canna indica. Taxonomy (NCBI): domain Eukaryota; kingdom Viridiplantae; phylum Streptophyta; class Magnoliopsida; order Zingiberales; family Cannaceae; genus Canna; species Canna indica. The sequence goes on from CP136897.1 coordinate 17,772,620, forward strand.
AAACTTATCAGCAACGGCTCACTCGCCCGTTAGAACGCCGTTGCTGATAAGTTATCATCAGCAACGGCTCACTTATCCGTTAGTAAGCCGTTGCTGAAGATTAAATAATTAGCAACGGCTCACCTTTCCGTCAGAAAGCCGTTGCTGATAATTAAAATAATCCGCAACGGCTCGGTTGTCCGTTAGAACGCCGTTGCAGATACAGATATCTGCAACGGCTCGAGCGGCCGTAAGAACGCCGTTGCAAATAGCAACGGCTTGAGCGGCCGTTGCTGATAGCCGTTGCTGAAGACCAAGTTTGTAGTAGTGCTCTACCTTGGAGACTTACTAACTTGAGTCTCAGAGTGTTTTTTGCAGGCCAAGAGAGACACCGAGTCGGACCGAACTACTCCGATTCTCAGGCATGAATATTTGGCGCTCATTGTGGGGTCGAGTAAAGCTTACATCCCCTACATTGGTTGGAACCCGAAGCTAGGTGACTGTTACCGCACGCCAACAATAGCGCCCCAACGATGAAGATCACCTGCAACCTAGTAATGTGAAACAGTGAGGAGCGATGCTCGGGCACCAACCTAACTCCCCTCCTGAAGCACCCCAACATCAAATAAACGACATGGAGGCGGAGAACTAGCGGTTAGTAGTGTAGGTCGAGATGCTGACGTGGTTCTGGGAACAACTCCCGACCGATCACGAGCGTCGCCGCTCAGAACATGAAGAAAGCAACTGCTCGAAAAGGAGGAGATCCAATTTCATCCTCCGAGATGAGATCTCTAGCACACCCCGTCTAGGGAGAGAGAAAGATTCCAAGGACATGGAGGTCACAACTGCCCTCCCTATCGACGCAAGACCCTTCACCGAGCACATCATGGCGACGAGCATTCCATCAAAGTGCAAATTGACGATTACTCTAGCGCCTTATGCAGGACCATGATGATCTACAACGGAGCAACATACTCCGCTCTCTATAGGGATTTTCCAACTTTCCTAGAGAAAACTGCTTTACTATGATTTGCTTCCCTCTCACCGAAGTCTATATGCTCCTTGCAGCATTGAATTACATCAAGTAGTTCCAATTTTAGTAAGCTAATAATCACCACCTCAATATTTTGTTATGCTGTTCATTTTAGAACGGGTTTTAAAATGACACATTATTTATAGTCGGAGAAAGCTTAAGTGAATATTTAAATATGTTTCTTTGACCAACTGCCTCATCTACGGAATGTCAATATTAATCATGAACTAGGAAGGGTTGAGTGAAGATTTTAAATTATATGCAGCCAACATTTTGATATTTTAGTGTTCTCACTTAATGCGATTAAATGACAATAAAGGATGCATGTGACAACTCTAGATAGTTCAAATTCTTTTTACCAAAGATTCTCTGCCATTATTTGCAGGGTTTGTCTCATTAATATATGTTTGACTCTGATATCTCTAATTAGGTTGTAGCTTTAGTAGCTAAGTTTCCATATTCTAGTAGTACAAGTAAAAGAATTTATATAACAATGTTTATTCTTTTTGAAACCAAGAAAAACTATTGCAGCATCCGTGTTCCTATGCAATAATTGCAACTTGATCAATGGCCTCTGCTCTGTAGACGAGGCAGTAGGGGGTTTTCAAGGTGGAAGACTGAGTGGTTGTGTTGTAACTCGGTCGAGCTTTTTCTTCAACCCGGTTAGGATTACTTTGTTGGCCGCTTCAGTTATGCCATTTGTTTGCGGGTACTCAACAAATGTGAAGAGTTGTTTAATGCCAAGGTCCAAGCAGAATTCTCATAATCACTGATCCATGAATTGGGTCTCGTTGTCTCTAACGAGTTGTCGTAGTATTCCAAATCTACATATGATAAGTTTCTAGACAAACTTATGGACTTTATCTGTTGCAATTGTTGTTGGGGGTTCGACCTCTATCCACTTGGTGAAGTAGTCAATCTCTACGACTAAGAACTTGAGCTGCCTAGGTGCTGGAAAGGACCGAGGAGGTCTATACCTCATTTGTGGAACGGCTAGTTAATGTCTGAGCTATGCAACAGTTCGGCGTGTAGTTGAAAAACTTTTGAAAATCTTTGGCATTTCTCGCATTTTTTGACGTAGAGGTTGCAGTCTATCTTCATACTTGGCCAGAAATAGTCGGCTCGAAGGATTTTGGCTGCTAATGATCTCCCTCTGATGTGGTTACCATAGATGCCGTCATGAATCTCTGTCATTATGATGGTTGTACGAGGTTGGGTGACACACTTGAGGAGTGGTCGAGAGAGCCCTCTTTTGTAGAGTTGGTTATCAAGAAGTGTGTAGTAGCTTGCCATTCTCTTGAATCTTCCCGTGTTGGGGATGCCTTTAAGGATTTCTCCCTGCTTGAGGTAAATGATGTAGGGAGTTCTCCAATCTATGCCTTGTTCAATATTCTAGACTTCGGCTGAGGTGTCAGCCGGTTGGATACTAGGGTGTCTGAGGACTTATTAAATGACTGACCTATTGTTCTGGGGCTCCTTGGTGCTAGCAAGTTTGGATAGCAGGTCGGCCCAAGTGTTTTCTTCTTGAGGTATGTGCTGAATTACACAACTATCAGTATTAGTGATTAGAGATAGTACTAGTGCAAGGTACCTTTCAAGGGAAGGATCCCTGGCCTGACAGGTGCTGTTGACTAGCCCCACGATGAGCTAAGAGTCGCTTTTTACGATGATGTTTCGGGCTTTCACTTCTTGTGTGAGCTTTAGCTGGGCAATCATGGCTTCGTACTCCGCATGATTATTGCTGACTTTAAATTGGAATTGAAGAAATTGCTCCAATGCGATTCCGTGACCATTCTCCAGAATGATGCCTGCCCCGCTTCCCTTTTCTCCTGCTTGGGAGTATTCCCTTGGTAAGTGAACTGGGCAACAAAATTAGCTAGCAATTGGGCCTTGATGGGACCTCTAGGTTGGTATTCAATGCTAAATTCTGAAAGCTCCACCGACCACGATATCATTCGCCCCACGAGTTCTAGTTTAGTGAGCACTTGCCTGATGGGCTGTTCAGTGTGTACCTAAATGTGGTGGCTATGGAAATATGGTCTCAACCTTCGAGCAAAGGCAAGCTTCTTGAGCTTTTGGTATCCGATTTCTGGTCCTTGGAGAACTTTGCTGACGAAGTAGATTAGTTTTTGGTCATTTTCTTGTTCCTGAATTAGGATCGTGCTAGGGGCGCTCTCCATGACGGTGAGATAGAGAAATAGGGTTTCTTCTTGTCGTGGTTTGTTCAAAACCGATGGACTGGCGAGGAATCATTTTAGATCTTCAAAGGCCCGTTCGCATTTTTAATCCCAGCGAAAGTCCTATTTTTTATGCGAGAATTTGAAGAAAGGAGTGGCTTGATCGGCCGACCTGGAGAGGAATATGAAAAGTGCCACCGTCCTTCCAATAAGCCGCTGTACTTCTTTTATGTTACGCGGGCTTCGCATTTCTTGAATGGCCCGACACTTTTCTGGATTGGCTTCTATCCCTCGATGTGTCAACATGAAACTGAGGAACTTGCCACCCTGTACTCCGAAGGCACACTTTTTTGGATTCAACCTCATGTTGTAGCATCTGAGCTAACTGAAGATCTCGACGAGATCATTGCAATGGTTGCCGGTGACAGGTGTTTTGGCTACCATGTCATCGATGTACACGTCCTTGTTGCGGCCTATTTGCTTCTCAAAAACCTTGTTCATCAATCGCTGATATGTAGCTCCTGCGTTTTTGAGTCTGAAAGGCATCACCTTATAGCAAAAGTTTGCATGCTCGGTGATGAAAGCCATTTTTTCTTCATTATTAGGGTGCATCCAGATCTGATTGTAGCTTGAATTGGTATCCATAAAGCTTAAGTACTGATACCCTGAGGAACCATCGACAAGTTTATCGATACTCGATAATGGGTAGGAGTCTTTTGGGCAGGCTTTATTGAGGTCGGTGAAGTCGACACACATTCCCTATTTTCCCAAATGCTTTTTGACCATAATGACGTTCGCAAGCTATGTTGTGAAACAAAACTCTCTAATGAATTTTGCTTTCAGCAGCTTCGTGGTCTCCTCAAGGGACGTTTGTTGTCGTTCGGCTCTGAGTTTTCTCTTTTTCTGGGCGACAGGTTTGACACGGGGGTCGATGGCCAGCCAGTGGTAGATGACCTAGGGGTTTATTACTAGCATGTTGGCAGGTGTCCATGCGAAGAGGTCAGCGTTATTTTTGAGCGGATGCTTAGCAGTACTTTGAGCTCACTAGTGAGGTGTGCTCCAATATAGGCTACTTGTTCAGGGTATGTCCCGATCTGTACGGGATCTAGTCGCCAGTGGGATGCGGCCGCTCTTGGATGTCTCTTATGGGATCCAAATATGATATCCTTGGTTGGGGCTCTGCCGACTTGAGCTTCAGCCACTCGTTGTAGCATGCGCGAGCTTCCCTTTGGTCTGCATGAATGACTCATACTTCTGTCTCTAAGATGGAGAATTTAGTGGTGAGGCGGGGAGTCAATACTATGGCCTCTAAGTTGTTCAAGGAGGGCCGACCCAAGATCATACGATAGGGGCTCGCACATTGGACGACCAGAAATTGTACGTCTATTGTTTTTTGTTCTTGGTGTGGAGCCAAATGTTGTGGTCATTTGTAAGTGGTCTTTGACATTTACATGATCTCCCGAGAAGTTGCCAAGTTCATCGTGGTACGAATGTAGTGAGGATTCATTGATGCCCATTCTCTCGAGCGTTGGGTAGAAGAGGGTGTTGGCGGAGCTACCCTGGTCTGCCAAAACTTTCCTAACAAGAAAGCCAGCAACGAATACAAAAAGAACAACATGATCATGCAAGTTCTTGTCAATCCCTTGATAATCAAAGTCGTTGAAAGATATTATCGGAGTGGATGCGCATGGTCCCTATGACCAAGATGTTTCACCGGTGATCATAACAACCTAGGGCGATTGTGTTTCGAAACTGCCTTCTCGAGCAAATCCCCCTGTTATGTAGTCAATAACTCCGTGTGCGCTAGGGCAGGACCGCTTGCTTCTAGGGTCGCGATTATCAGTTGCGTCATTGAGCGGTGGGGTCTTACTAAGGCTCCAACGTGGCTGGTAACTCAATCGACTTTGGCTATGGCTCTAATTATACAGGATGTAGTGGTCGAGGCGACATTCTTTGATCAATCACTCAATTTGGTCATGGAGGACCACACATTCTTCAATGGTGTGCCCAAAGGTCCAATGGAGTGCCCAAAGGTCCAATGGAATTCACACCTTTTGCTCTTATCACCTCTGTATGAAGACTTTGAGCTTTCGGGATGGCCAGGGGACCTAAGCAGTTGTAGATAATGTACTTCTTGTAGGATGGTTGTCCATGAGGTATTAAGAGGTGTGTACCTTTCAAATCGAGTGCTCGGACGAGGTGGGGAACTTGGCATTAGGTTGTAACTCTACTCACGACGACTGTAATATTCATTTCTTCCATCGTGCTTCCTAGACCTTTTGTTGCCGACGATGGCCATAAGGTTTTGCCTGTCAATCATATTTGCTTCTCGTTGATCTTCTATTTTTATAAAGCTCGCTATCTTTTCCTGAAATTTGGCCATGTCTTTAGGCTCGGTTAAGGCGATTTGGTCAATGAAGGGATTGGGCTTTAAACCTAGATGAATGCAAAAAAGCTCGATCTTCAGGTCGAGGTTTGGGACATCGACTGCTATGGCCTGGAACCTGTTCAGGTATTCTCTTAGGGGTTCATGTTGCCCTTGTTTGACATAGTGGAGGGTGGTTGACGTCTTGTGGTATGCCTGTGACGTGGTGAAATGGTTGAGAAAGACGTGGGAGAGGTCTTTGAAAGAATGGATGGAGCTCGGTGGGAGGGAAGCAAACCATAGTAGGGCGATATTCTCTAAAAATGTTGGAAAGGTTTGGCAGAGTGCGGTGTCTGTTGCTCCATGATCGAGCATTGTAGTCTGAAACACCGTTAGGTGGAATGCAGGATCGCCCGTACCAGTGTATGGCGCCAGAGTGTTGGGTAACTCACTCCTCGATGGGAGGCAGGTTGCCATGATGTGTTGGAGATTTTGCGGTGAGGGGGGGATCAGGTCTCCTTTTTCCCGATTGGGTGTTGTCTGCAGGTTGTGACCGGTAGCAATCGTCGTTAGTCGGGGGCTGTTACGGGATCGCATAGCGTCCAGATTTGGGAATTTAGCTGTCGAGTTTCGATCTCTAAGTCCTCTATTCGTTGATAAGGATCTTCAAGGGGAGGATGGGCCGGTACAAGAGCATCGCTCCTCACTGTTTTAGCATTACTAGGTTACAGTCGATCGTCACCGTCGGGTCGTGGCCGTTAAAGTGCAGCGGCGGTCGCTCGGTTCCAGGTTCCAACCGTTGTAGGGGAGGTAAGCTAGAAGGGTGGACTTGCAAAAGAGACTTCGAAGCCAAAGTTAGGGTGACTCCAAGGTGGAGGTTTATGGAATTGGAAGTTAGGGTTACTTGGGTGCGCGGTGCCTATTTGTCACACCCCAAACGCTGGAAAGGCTCAACAGAGCGCGGAGTCGGTCGCTTCGTGATGGAGCATTGCAATCTGAAACACCGTTAGATGAAATGTGGGGTCGTCCGTACTAGTGTATGGAGCCAGAATGTTGGGTAACTCGGTCCTTGATGGGAGGCATGTTGCCATGATGTGTCCCCTCATCGGTCGGGTTTCCGGATTGTCTCTTTGGGTGTATGATCTCCCCTCACCAGCCGAACTTCTGGAATAAGACCAACACTATCTCTTTGGGGCATACCCTCCCTCAGCAGTGAGGCTTCCGAGAAATGCAACAAGCACATCATTGTAGGCGAAATGGCAACACTAGAGGGGGGTGAATAGTGTGTTTACTAATTCAATTAGCCTAAACTTAATTTTAGACATTTCTCAAATCGTTTAGGCAAGATGCAATTTTGCGATTAAATGCGGAAGCAAGATAAAACAATAAAGCACAAACACATATAACAATGCTAACACGGTAATTTATAGTGGTTCGGCCCCAATGCCTACTCCACTACCTAAGCACCCCGCTTAGGATTTCCAAACTAGCTTTACTAGATTAATTCTCGTTTCCCTTACAATGAGGACTTTGACTCGAAGAGTCGCACTCTCGACCTAAGACACTTCCACACCCGAAAGTCTCCGTCTTCTTACTGAGAGCACTCTTCTACCTCAACCCTAAGGGACAACTTGACTAATCCTAGTAACACTAAGTTTACACAAGTAGCTTTACTCCTTCTACACCGAGGATACCACTCACACAACAAGACCTAACAACCTAGGTCTTCACACGCACAAATCCAAATAAAACAGGTTTAAATAACAATTAAAATACAATCAAAAGAGCTTAAGAAATGAGAGAGGAACCATAGTTCTTTTCCAAGCCTTCGACGCCTTCAACTCGTCAAGAGGTAGAGTTCAAATCAAATCCCGAGTTGAGGAAGAAAATTGGGCGCTTGAGAAGATGTTCACGGAAGAACAAAGCGCTGCAATCAATCGTAGGAAGGCTTTAAACTCCCTTTAGAATGCTCAATAATATCTGTATTAATCAAGAAAGGAGGTTAAAAGGAATTAGATGAGGTATATTTATACCCTCACGAAGCAACGACAGCTCAATGGATAGAAAACTATCCGTTACAGCCACTCGGTCGACTGACCGATCGATCGCTTGGAGTGACCGCTGCCTGTTCTCTCTGTGCGGTTGACCAACGGGTCGACCACCAGACGCAACTTTGCGTTCCCTCAATCCAATCGACCCATCGGTCAACCGACGCAGGGGAAGCAAAGACGCGCGATTGCATGATCCTCAATCCGGTCGACCAATTGGTCGACCGCTCGAGGTATTGCCTCTATTTGGCCTCTGTCGGTCGATCGAAGTAGCCACTGCCAATTTTTGGCAATGTTCGGTCAACCGACCGATCGACCGAAAGGGCAATTGCCTTTTTTCTTACACAATTTAGTCGATCGCTCGATCGATCGAACCTAGGCTGAATTGATTTTTCAGCCCTTTTTCTTGCGCGCTTCATTTTCGAGTTCCGACTTTCAACGAGCATTAACTTGGAGAGCTTTTCATTTGATCTTTGGACTCGTCCAATGCGACTTTGGTGCACTGGTCAAGCTTCGAGATATTTCTACGACGAACCCGCGCGCGATAGTCAATGTCCTTCCGATTTATCGATTTCTTTAATTTTTTCGATCGAGGACATCGAACGCTACTCGATATAGAACCTGAAAGATTTCTCAACGAAATATTAGTTTCATGTTTGTTATCATCAAAACCGAGATTAAGACCAAGGTTGAAAATCTAAAGCCAACAATCATAACATCACACACACAAGTATATAATATAAAATAAATGTGCTATCAACAAGTAGGTAAAAGGGTATGTCAAGGGCATACCTCAACCTTCGCCTCCTCCCGTCATCTATCACAACCACACACAAATATATATATGGAAATAGTGCTAAAAATCATAATTTTACAGCATATACAACAATCGTGAAAATAAGGTATAGCACGTCCAATCATCGTAAGAAAAGCAAGAATGTATAACATAAAACAATACAACACCGCTTAGTTACCCTACACAATTTATGTTGGTGAAATGGCCACATTGGAGGGGGGGGGGGGTGAATACTATGTTAACTAAATCTTTTTGCCTAAACTCGATTTTAATCAATTCTTAAATTACTTAGGCAATTCACAATTGTACGACTAAATATATGCAGAAGTGATTGATGATAAAGCAATTAATACAAAAATATATCAATTCTAACACAATGATTTATAGTGGTTCGGCTCCAATGCCTACTCCACTACCTAAGCACCGCACTTAGGATTTCACACCCAAATCCACTAAATTACAAGTAGCTTACAATCGAGGACTTTACATTGGAAAGACCCTACACTCACCTCGAAGGTACTTCCACACCTGAAAGTATCCGCCTTCCTACCGAGTGAGCTTTCCCACCTCAATTCCTAAGACCTACTCCTAACTTAGTTTACACAAGTGGCTTTACACCTTCTAAACCAAGGTAACCACTTACTCACAAGACCACACACTAGGTCTTTTACACACAAGTAAATCAAGGTAAAACAAATCAAAAACAAATCTATCACAAGAAGAGAGTGAAGAGAACTTATCATAATGAGAACACATATTCTTCTTGAGCCTAGCATCCTTGATAAGCCCTCCAATGAAGAGCACATGAGATTGAGGGATTAAGAGCTAGGTTAAATGGATTTGATCAATAAAGAGCTTAAGGGATGCTAAGGATCTCTCTTTGAAGCTTAGAAGCATCAACAACCATAAGGGAAAGAGATTAGGATGGGTATTTATAACCCCCTAACTCTCAAGGCTCATCAATAGACATTTTTTTTGCCCTTTGCCGACTCTCAATCACTTGCCAATCGATCGTCGGTCAACCGACCGAATGACCAAAGGCATTCTGCCAATTTCTGGCATCGTTCGGTCGACCAATCGGTCGATCGAATACCCTACTACCTATTTTTGCCTTCTGTCGGTCGACCGAATCTAGGCAAGGGCTAGTTTTTGTGTATTTTTCTTGCGCGCTTCATTTTTAGGTTTGGCCTTCAGCGTGCGTCAACTTGGAGAGCTTTCCAGATGTTCTTTAGACTCCTCCATGACGTCTTTGGTGCACACATTAAACTTCTAAAATTTTCGTGATGAATTCGAATGCGTCAACCAATGTCCTTCCATTTTTTTGAATTCTCTGATATTTCCGATTGTGGACATCGAGTGCAAACCGATATGGAATCTAAAAATAATTCTTCAAGAAATCATTAGTTCCATATTTGTTATCATCACAACAGAGATTAAGACCAAGGTATGAAACCTTAGGCCAACAATCTCCCTCTTTTTGATGATGACAAACGTCCTTAAGAAAACATATTTAATTAAAGCATAAATGATATCAAATATGAGATTTCTCTCCCTATCAGCATGCATATCTAAATAATTATGCTTCCCCTATCTATATGCATGATTTTCCGTTATTTTCTTCACTTTTACCTATATTTTTCTCCCCCTTTTGACATTAATAAAAAAGGACAAGAAAAGTCAATCAAAAGTCAAGGTTGAGACTAGAAAATATTTTTCATGAAAGCCAAAGTCAACCAAGTCAAGGGACTAAAATAACATCCATTATGAGACAAATTTAATACATGATATCAAAGAATTCTAAGTCTACTATTCATGTATCAAGCTCAAGTAATGATATTTTCATGTATTGGTCAAAATATCAAAAAATATTTTAGAAATGATTTTTCTCAGGTAAGTGAGAACGATACCAAAAATAGAGTTATGATATCATATTTGAAGTCTTATTTGAAAATTTCAACGAAAATCTAAAGTATCGAAAAATGAGCACTTGGAAAGAATGATACTTTAAAATTTTGAAATTCAATTTCAAAAATCCATAACAAATCATATTTATACCCAAGATTTTTGAAATTTTTATGCCATAAACTAGATTTTACAGGTAAGATGCAAATTTAAGAATAAATAAAAAAACCATTTTACTGCATTTTTTAAAATTTATTAAGTTATAGTAGCATTTTCGTAAATAATTGGAATTTTTCAAACGTTCCTAAATTTCACTCAAACTTTCTAGATACTGAGATATGGTTATCTAAAGCATGTGTGTCAAGTTTGAAGTGAAAACAATATTGTTTGATCAAAATTTCAACTAGCACAGTTTCATTTGAAATAGGCATGAAAGCATGAAAATGACTAAATATCAAATTTTGTTTTCTACTCATGTTTTCTCTAACTTAAGCATCTAGGCATCTAACACGAGTGCATCTAAGTATGTGAGTCAAGTTTGGGCTTAAAGTGAGTTTTTTAAGTTTATTTTTCATCCTATCTTGATTGCAATGGAAATTTGATATTTCTAGCTATCATTCAAGTTATTAAAATCATTCCTAGAAATGATTTTACTCAAGCAATGATGTGAGTGATATTAGACATTGAATCAAAGTGGTATGCATGAGTTTTCATTTTAAGTTTTTGACAAAAAATAACTGAACATGTTGAAATTTTTTAATGACATTTCCATAATTTTCAGTCACTTTTCAAAACGTGCTTAGTTTTCATTCAAACTTTTATGACACCACATAATGGTCATGTAAAGAGTATATGTCAAGTTTGAAATGAAGATTATGTCCTTAAGTCAAGATATCAACCTAGCATTGTTTCATTCAAAACTAAGCTAGTTATCATGAATACATAACATGAGTAACTATAAATATGTTTCTCAAATATGGATTGAAAATGAGATCTCTAAGTCAATTTATTGAATTGGGTTAACTTGGTTTAAAAGAAGTTATCATGAAATATCCTATATGTCATTTTATCCATATCCAAATGAATTTTTCATTCTAAGTGCATGGAAACATGTCATACCTATTCCTAAACGTGTTTATGAAGTTTGGACAAAAAATGAAGTGTCCAAGTCGATTTATTGACTTGGGTCAAACTTTTCAAGTTTAAGTCCCCTAAAGTGATATAGTTATCACTATGTTCATCTACACATGAATTTTCAAGTTTAAACACCTAGAATCATGTCATGTATGCATCTAAACATATTTATTGGGTGTAGACTTAAAAATGAAGTCTCTAATAGATGATTTCAACCATGCAAATTTCATTCAATCAAAATATTATGAAATTGCCTAAGTTATCAAAATTTTATCTACTCATGAAATTTCATAGATTTATTATCCAAAATCAATCATGAGTATAGTGGCATCATTAAAGCATGAATATTAAACTATTATAATAAGATTTTTGCAAAATCAAAATCATACCTCATTCTTGGAATTTCCCAAACTTTTCATTTCCTTTTCCATTTTCCTTCAAATTAGCCTTCCATTTTTAATGACTTGCAAGTATACTTCATTAGTAGAAAATGAAACGAAAGCTACATGCAAGCGATCAAACTAAATAGCGAAGTGAAAAACCAAGTAACATTTTCCAAATTCAACTTCATTAAATAACATAGATTCATTTTCAAATAAATCATTCACGATAACAAAATGAATCAAGAGATCTCAAAATATGAAATATTTGAAAAATAAGATGTTTACCACTTCTTATTGGTTGAAAACCGAAAGGCCACAATGAGCCTACGATTTGAAACTGCAAGGTCGCATGAGCCTGTTATAAGCTACATCGGTCTCCAAAGAGACTAGAAATCAAAAAATCAAAAACATTTTTGAAACTCATATTAAGAGCCGGAAATCTACTAATATTAAGCATATATCTAAACTCCAACTCTAATTTAAACAAGTAGGTATAGGAGATGATACCAAAGTGTTTGATGCCAATTTCCATACCTATGGCATCCTTATAGCTTGAAGTTGCAACCTCTTGGAGATTTCTCATTTGGATCCAAGGTCAACTTCAATAGTCCAATTCTCTTTACCCTTGTATGGTAGCTCCCCCTACAAGAGAACATGATACTTTTGATACCCAAATGCCTTTGGGTCCTAGGGGTTTAGTGGGCTTAGGTACCCAAAGTATCTTCACAACACTTGGATTCATTTTAAAGGCACAATCATAGATGACATGCCCATAAATACCACAACAAAAACAATGTCCATAGAATTTATTTTCATTTTTGCTATGGTCATGAAATTTATCATTAGAATGCTTGACATGTGAACTAAGATGAGCATGAGCATTCTTGAGAGAAACATTCATCTTCTTATGAGGTCTAGAGGTAGAATGCTTAACATAAGGAGGATGATGTGCATGAGCATTCTTAGAAGAAGTATTTTTCTTTCTAGGATTTCTAAAAGATGAATCATTGGATAAATTATTTGCTTTCCTACTCAAGAAAACAACATCATTTTTCAAGACATTAATGGATTTGTTTAAAACTTGCAGTTGAGATTTCATCTTACAATTTTCATTTTTCAAAGTCTCATTCTCAAATTTGAAATCGTTATATCTAAATTTCATTTTAGATTCCTAATCATCATTTTCAAGTTTCAAAGCTTCAAACTCAAGTTATAGATTATCTTGGCATGAATCGAAAGGCCCAGTCTTTAATTTTTCATTTTCTAATTCTAGAGCATGCACATGTGAGCTAAGCTTAGAGTTTTCTTTCTTTAGATTTTTATTTTCCTTGTTCTTCTTCATAAGCAAGGCATACATTTTTTGACATTCCTCAACTAGTTCTTCATATGTCATATTAAATGAACTAGAAGAGCTAGTATTATCATTATCATTATCATGCCTAAATGATGAAGAAAGTGCCTCATTATTTGTAACCATGAGGCAAACTTTGGATGTGACTTTATAGTCATGGCTAGAGGGTGCTTCAGATGAGTGAGATGTGGAGATGGAAGCACTTGACCTCTTCCTTGTTTTGTTCATCATGGTAGTGCAATTTTTCTTCACATGCCCCTTTTCCTTGCAAGCATGATAAATTACCTTCCATTTTCAGCTCTTAGAGTTGCTCATTTGACTAGAAGCACTATGGGGATCAAAACCAAGATTAGTAGTAGGTGAGTGACCATTGTCATCACCACCTTCATCAAAAGTGCCGATCTCTTCAGTTTTGGCATGATCATATAAAATATTTGAAGTGACCCATAAATCATAAGCCGAAGAGCAATGCATGACTTTATCTAGGATGTCATTTGATAATGTGCAAAGAATATAATTCATGGCATCTCCATTATACTTAAAAATTTTCTTATCTAATTCACTCCAAGCATGCATGTCAACCTTAGGTTCAATGAATTCTAGTCTTAACATGTTAAGGACATCAACACCTTTAGTCTTTAAGTATGTGTACATCCTATATTTCCAAACACCAAAGTTCGAGGTAGCGAACCTAAGAGATAAAGACGCTAAACTCTCTAGTGCCATTTCGAGGAGATGGTGAAATCTCAATCTATGACCCGCTCTGATACCAAATGTTGGTGAAATGGCCACACGAGAGAGGGAGAGTGGGGTGAATAGTGTGTTAACTAAATCTTTTTGCCTAAATTCGATTTTAATCATTTCTTAAATTACTTAGGAAATTCACAATTGTATGACTAAATGCGGAAGTGATTGATGATAAAGCAATTAACACAAACATATATCAATGCTAATACAATGATTTATAGTGGTTCGGACCCAATCCCTACTCCACTACCTAAGCACCGCGCTTAGGATTTCACACTCAAATCTACTAAATTACGAGTAGCTTACAATCGAGGACTTTACATTGGAAAGACCCTAAACTCACCTCGAAGGCACTTCCACACCTGAAAGTATCCGCCTTCCTACCGAGTGAGCTTTCCCACCTCAATTCCTAAGACCTACTCCTAACTTAGTTTACACAAATAGCTTTACACCTTCTACACCAAGGTAACCACTTACTCACAAGACCACACACTAGGTCTTTTACACACACAAGTAAATCAAAATAAAACAAATCAAAAAATAATCTATCACAAGAAGAGAGTGAAGAGAGCTTATCACAATGAGAACACATCTTCTTCTTGAGCCTAGCACCCTTGATGAGCCCTCCAATGAAGAACAATTGAGATTGAGAGATCAAGAGCTAGGTTAGATGGATTTGATCAAGAAAGAGCTTAGGGGATGCTAAGGATCACTATTTGAGGCTTAGAAGCATCAACATCCATAAAAGAGAGAGATTGGGATGGGTATGTTTAACCCCCCAACTCTAAAGGCTCATCAACGGGCATTTTTCTACTCGTTGCCAATGCCCGATCGCTTGTCGATCAATCATCGGAAAACCGACTGAGCGACCAAAGGCATTCTGCCAATTTCTGACATTGTTCAGTCGACAAGTCGGTCGATCGAATCTAGGCAGGGGCTAATTTTTTTGTATTTTTCTTGTGCGCCTCATTTTTAGGTTTCGGCCTTCAGCGTGCGTCAACTTGGAGAACTTTCCAGATGTTCTTTAGACTCATCCATGACATCTTTGGTGCACATGTCGAACTTCTAGAAATTTTCGCGATGAACATGAACGTGTCGACCAATGTCCTTCCAATTTTTTGAATTCTCCGATATTTTTGATCGTGGACATCAAGTGCAAACCGGTATGGAACGTAAAAATAAATCTCTATGAAATCATTAGTTACATGTTTGTTTTCATCAAAACCGAGATTAAGTTCAAGGTTGAAAACCTTAGGCCAACAATTTAAGCCTACATTAGCAACCCTAGCCGTGTACCCTAGGGCCGGCCTACCTCCTCTACCTGAGTGCTCTAGGGGCATAGAGGGTTCGGCCCCCTTGGGTTCCCTAAGGGTCGGCCCTCTCGAGGGTCGTCCTAGGGTTCTAGCGTCTCTAGGTGTCCCTAGTTCTCTATTTTAATGTCCCTATAATTCCCTAATGTGTAGAATTAGATCAATATACCCTAAAGTATGTTCTGTAGGTGGAAAAATTTTATTTTTATTTCCCAAAATTCTATCCCTAATTGGCCGGCCACCCTAGGACTCTTAAAAGGGCCCTAAAAGGGGGCAGTATACCCTAGTTCTTTCCCAAAACCCCTCATTTCCTCAAGATCTCAAGTAAGCACTAAGAAACCTCAACAATCATCAAGAATCCTCAAGAAAGCATCAAGAATTTCAAGAAGGGGGTGGCATAGCAAGGGTAGGGGCGGCCAAATAGCCCAAAACTCGATCCGACGGAATCACAACGACGATAGGAAACCCTCGATACGAAAACTCAAACCAATACGACGAAATTGAGTAAAAAATTGACAAAACCCCGTGACATAGGGGTGGTGGCATGGTTGATGAAAAGAGAGAAATAGAAAGGCTAATCCACTCACCTTTTTAGAGAAATTGGGAAGGAAGAAGAAGTGAGGGATTTTCCTACGTTGAACGCCGACGATTTCGTGAAATCCCGGCTCCGTCGGCTCCTCCTCCTCTTGGTGTCACCTCCTCTCCCTCTCTCCATCTTTCTTGGGTGGCGTGCAGCTAAAACAGCAGCCGTGTGCCCCCCTTTGGTAATTTATGGGTCCTAGTTGGCCCAAGTTACCAAAACACCCTCACTTATTCACCCGACTTCTAAAATCCATAACTAATTCATTCTAACTCCGATTCGAGTTCTGATTGAACCACTAAATTTTTCTCGAGAGCCACTATCATCCTAGCATGGTAATTCACAGAAATAAGACAAATAATTTTTTTCTAATTTTTTTCTATATTTAAAGCTTACTCGAGTCCACTCCCGAATCTCTACGCCAATCCGCGTTGACTCAAGCCCATGGTCTTCTGTTCAAGAATAAAATATTATTTTTAGATTTTTGGGTATTACAGTATTGCAGGGAAGGGCGATGTTGCCGCCCGAGAATCTCGCAGCGAGATTGTCTAGAATGGGTCGGAATCAATTCCGAAGATGGCGGGTGTATATTTTCTGATAAGGTAGGATGTAGATATCCTTATGTGACCAAGTGGGGTCACTGGGCAGAATTGCTTAGCCTGATTTGAGCCTGACTCAGGGATGTAGTTGGGGCAGAGCCCCCTGATGGGGTTGCACGGTCTAGTTCGTAATGAAGGATGGGGCATTGCTAGGTCTAGCCCAACTAGGTCCAGTAGTTCTAGTCCAGTCCAGCATCGCATTTCACATCCTTACATTCGCATCCACCACGGATATGACACATTACACCCAAAAGTGATTCTCCGCACTACATCCACATTTTCTCCACATTTTTACATCAATATTCACATCCATATTCATTTTTGAAACAATAATTAATTCACATAGTGTAATCACAATATCGAGGATGAGGATATAATTAGGAATGTCAACGAGGCAAGTTCGGGGTGGATAGTGTCGCTCTCACACTTGCACCTGTTTACTAAACCTATATCCCATAACTGCATCTGCGACTAGTAGGCAAGTTAGGGTTTTTAGATGGATAATTTAGATTTATTTAAAGATTAAGTGTAAATATGGACCATTGGATATAATATTTTAAAAAATAAATTTAAAATTTAATATATACTGGCGGGTAACGGATATCCATGGGTTTGGATAGTATAGAGGGCATAATATGGTCCCAATATCCATCTCGTGTTAGATAAATATTTGTGGGTACTCGCGGGTACAGGTAATATTACCATCCCTCGATATAATTATCATTTGTGATATCTATTCTCACTTTTAGTTTCCTCAGGCTACCTTTGTCCTTTTTATACGAGATTGAATGAAAATCTAAAGAGAAAGAAGAAGTGATAACGAATAACAAGGCTTTTTGGAAGGGAAAAGGGAAATAAGATAAAGAGTATATTTCCATGAAAGGAAGGATGGTCCCATGCCTCTCTGACCAATTATGAGCTTAGCAACAGAGTATACCCAGTATAAGGACAAGTGGCATAGCGATCCCTCATCAAAGTGATTTGACATCACATCTCGATTAGATAGATCATCCTTGAGGAGCGAATAAAAGCATTTTTTCTTTGGGTCCTTTGAAGTAAATTGAGCTGTGTATTGTGAATCTTACTCCTCTGGCTCTTAACGAGACCTTATTGGTATGGCTACCATAAGAGTGACAATGCGAAGTTACCTCATGAGGATTGATCTTCAACTCTGTTCTTACACCACAAGAAAAATATGCATCAGTGAAAATCCTTCACTAAAGGGTATCAGTGACAAAAATTTCCACCACAACGTCCGTCACTAAAAGCTTCATAGCTAATGCTCCATTTTCTCTTAAGTGGCAGATGTGTCCGTTATAAAAGTTTGACGGAAAAATTTTCGTCACAAAATCCATTATAGTAAATTTTGATCGAAAATAAATTTTGCGTTATTAATTATGATTTTTGTGCGTAAAAAATCTGTCAATTATATTATTATATTATAGATTGTTATAATATAATAATATAATAATAGATTATATTATATTAATATAATATAATATAATATAAATATATAATTTTACAACATTTTAAAGAAATTTATAAAAGATAGTATGATAGTAAATTTTTTGGTCTCATGAGGTATCAGTTTATAATATTTATGAAAATTAAGAGAAAAAAATTAATCCATATGAAACTAAAAGAGTTATATTTATGATGATTAAGAATAAGTCAAAAATAATTTTAACCCACATGGGACTAAACATGATAAATTTTGCTTTAATAATATTTGGTTTAATTTTGTGTCAGATTTCTACTTCCATCACTGATTGTCACTGTTATGTGATGGCTCAGTGACAGATATGAAAAAAAAAATAGTAACAAATTAGTGTTGGAATATTAGTGACGAATTAGTGTTGGAATATTAGTGATGAAAATGAAATCAGTCACTATTCTATCACACTGATGCTATTTATTAAAAATTCTAGGCCAAATTGGTCAAAAATTAAGTGACTGATTTGTGATAGAACTGTCTTGCGTCAAATTTTCCATCACAAGTCCGTCACTATTTTGGAAAAAAACACATTTCATTTCACACTGTTACAAATCCGTCAAAAATATGTCACAGATTGTGATAGATTTTAGCTATTATAAAATTTCTGTCACTGATGCTCATTTTTCTTATAGTGCTAGAACTTGGCGCTAGCTTTTGAAACAAGGGCGGCAGACTTGGAAGGAAGGAGCGAATGGAAGAGTCTCGACATGCAAGCATTTCAAATAGAGTGACGCTATAAAGAACTGAGCAAGCAAGAGCGCACCACAGTGCGCAAGCAAGCCATTACCACACCATACACAAACAAAGCTTCACGCAAGACCATATAGCAAGCAAAGAAGCAATAACGTGTTCCTCGAAGAAAATAAGCCAAACCCTTAAGCAAGCTCAACTCAAAGATGTCCGAGAAGCGAATGACATTTAAAGCGATGTTTCAAGCTTTGGAGTGACCTTTCCTACCCTACCCCACCGGTTCGGATCCTCAAAAATAATCTCCTACGATACCATGCTCAAGGGGGGGGCTCATCTACTTCTGACCCATCATCCTATATATTCCTTCTATACTACGTCATTTAACTAATCCACATGAGAAAATCCTATTTTTCAAGATTTCTCTCACTTACTTCGTCAATTGTCATTTGCTCCATATGGTCAATGTCTTCCGACTAGCCATCTATCCGGTACTTAACTAGGGTGAGCAATCCTTAAGGGGTCGTTTGTTACATAACCGCTTATCATTATTGAGGATCTAGATAACCACCCAGATAGATTACCACTTTTAAAATTACCGATAATGTTACATTACCATATTTGGCATGGACTAGTAATATCACCAGTAATCCATATTACCTTATTTGATAAAAAAGATCATTGGGAAATTTATATATTTAACTAAAATATCCTCAAATAAATAAAATAAAAAATAAATAAAAAGTTGGGATTATCACTTTACTATGAGATGAGGCGAACGAGATAAGGCGAGAGTTTTTTCTATGTTAATAGGGGTATTTTAGTATGGCATATTTTTGTTAAAAATAAAAAATAATATTATCACTTTACTAGTAATCCACATAGCTACCCCCTCCATTGGTAATGTGGATTATTAGTTGAGTGATAATGTAGATTATAATGGGCATCCAGATTACCGATAATCTATTTCAACCAAATATGGTAATCTGGTGGGCCCAAGTAATTTTAATTTAAATTACTAGTAATCCATCTGGATTGCATCATACCAAATGCCCCCTAAAGAAGATCAAAAGTGCGACCTTATGAAAAATGAGAAAGAGGCCTATTGATTCGAAGTATCTATGAAAGGGTCGATCAATAGCATAGTTGATTCTTTCGCTGATGTCGTTACGAAGGAAAGGCATTCACATTTCTAATCTGGTAGGGCGGAATGGCTTTGCTTGGTTTGCCCCAGCTTGGTGAATCGCATCCTTGCACTGCTCGTGACGATTGCTGGGAAACTAGTTTCTGAAGCAAAGCCCATTGCCAGTACGAGATTGGATATCCACAAGTAGATCTCTAATCTCGCTTTCAGTTTCCTCATGTTGCCTCTGTCCTTTTTATATGTGATAAAGAAAATTGTTTCTACTACCACTAGAGAGGCTGTGAGATTGGATGCATCGAGGTTGCTCCTGAAAAGTGGTGAAGGAAGGGAATGCCTTGTCGAAGTAGGTCGACTATGATTTAGTGGGGTGTTGATCCGTCTAATTTTCGTAAGGCTATGGTGACTCCTCCTGCACCCTCCTCCCTTTTAGCTCCCTTGATTCCTTCTGCTTCCTCCCTTCCCCAACATGTTTCTTCCCTTCCCCGTCCTTCTCTCCGCCTCCCGCTTGCTTCCGCCTTCGCGATTGCTCCCTCTTCCGATGGTTGGCAGCTAATTTCACGTCATCCCCGACAACGTCAGGTTATGTTTGTTGACATCCTAAAACCTTTGTCCTACCATTGGCTAGGGACTGGGATATCTTTTGCTGAGATTGTCAAGGTTAGACGTCCCTCTCCTCCTCCTTCCACTTTGGTCACACCTCCTGCTTCTTCCCGCCATCGTGTTGGCCTAAGGGTTTTCAACCTTAGTCTTAATCTTGGTTTTGATGATAACATATATGAAACTAATGATTTCATGGAGAATTACATTCAGGTTCCAAGTCGGTTAGCGCACGACGTCCCTGATCGAAAAAATTAGAGAAATTTGAGAAATCGACAAGGACACTCGTCGACGCTCGGGATTCTTTGGGAAGTTAGGGTTTAGGTTTAGGGTGTCTAGCATGTATTGTAAATCCTCATGGTGATGCAAAAAACCCAAAATTCCAAACCCAAACCCCAAAATATGAAAATCCGGAAAATCAAAAAATGGTCTTGGAATTCACTAAGCCTAGGGAGCTCCTTGGAGGGCTATATGATCTAGGCATTTTCTTGGCACCAAAAGTCCCAATAATTATTCTTTAGGTAAAAACTAGATAACGAGATATTTTAAAGAATTTTTTGGAAGCCTTTCACCTACCCATATTTAACCCGAAAGATTATAAAATTTCCATTTTTCAAAAATTTGTACTAGACCCCAAAAGTTAGATTTTGATTCTTAAGGATTTTTATTTTTTAGATATTTCTATTGAATCCAAATGAGGGTTAATCCTTATATAACATTTATGTTTAAAGTTATTAACTTAAAGCTAGTAAGGGAAACGATATAATCTAGTAAAACTATTTTGGAAATCCTAAGCGGGGTGCTTAGGTAGTGAAGTAGGCATTGAGGCTGAACCACTATAAATAATTGTGTTAGCATTGTTTACCTTGCATTTCTTATGGCTTATCATTTATATCTTGCTTCCGCTTACTACTCGATTTGTGAATTGCCTAAGTAATCAAGTAAATGATTAAAATTAAAATTAGGCAAAAAGATTTAGATAACACACTATTCATCCCCCTCTAGTGTGGCCATTTCACTAACACATCGTCCTATGGTTTCCGCTTCTGTCTCTATTGTTGTGGATGCTCTTCAAGCCCAATGTCAATGCTTTCATTGTTTGAGTCCGGGTCACTTTGCCAGATCATGTAAAAGGCGCATGTGTTGCTTCGCTTGTTCAAAGCCTGGACACATCCGTCAGCACTGCCCTTCTTATATGCGCCGCTCACTTATTGCCTTTCCTTCATCCCCTCATTCCACTGTTCATTCTTCTCATCACCCAACTTCTTCTCCCGAGTCGCTTTCCATGCGTCTCTCCCAAAATGGGTTCTACTTGGGCTCTCCTTCCTCCCGTCCCTCAAACATGTCCCCTCCACCGCCTCCTCCTCCTTCGAAACCTCCGTCGACCAAGGCCTTTCTTCGCAACACAGCTTCGGTTGCCGACAAATCTAGATATCTTGCCAAGTGCTTATTCATTGTTATGGTGGATGGACAAATGCACCCTAACATTGACTTGGTGGGTTATCTCACAAACTACTTCAATAACCCACACGAGCATTGTCGTCAAGGGGCGACAACAAAGACTGCCCAACAGGCGTTTTCTCGTCACGACTTTTTCCTGTGAGGATGGCCACTTCAAGAGGCACCTGCTTGAGATGGAGCATTTGCGCTTGGGCCACCTCCTTCTCCTCTTCAAGGAATGGAGCTGTGATGAGGCTCATATCGATATTTCGCCTTCGGAGATCTAGATTGGAATCGAACTACAGGGCCTTCCTCTCATATTTTGGAACATTGATGCTATTATCGCCCTAGTAAGCTCATTTGTAGCTTTTAAAGCCATTGATGATCGCATTGTGTAGTGGACAGAACTCGATCTCCGCCTGCCGGATAACCGGTTCATCGCTGATGTTGCCATTCAAGCTGATGCTGAGGATAAAGCAAATTTTAATATCTCAAAGTTTAATTTTTTGGATCCTCAAGATTGATTTCTTAATAGGTGTAGTTGGTTCAACTTATAGATGATCTAATTAAATTTGGATTGAATTTATCATATTGAGTTTTTCTAATTGGAGATTGGATTCAGTTGAGTTGGTCGAATTAAGTCTTATATCTGATTAGGTTAAGATTATGTTACTTTGCATTATATTTGATTATATCATGTCACTTAGTTTAGGGTGAAACTCATTAAGTTAGATTAGATTGAGTCAAATAAATTTTAATTGGGTCAACTTAGTTTATGATTTAGATCAATTAAGTTAGGTCACGTTAAAAACTAGTCTAGTAATCATGTCTCCCAAGCTGGAAAAATAGTCCTGCTAAACTCATTGTTAAATTCTATACCAATTGATACTCTTTCTACCACTTGGATGAATGAGAAGATAATTAATAGATTCAAAAGTATATCCAAATGTTTTCTTTGGAGGTCATTGAATTACTGCTAGCAAAATGTGGGGAGATCTAGGAGCAGTGGCGGAGCTAGAAACTAAATTGGAGGGGGACAAGACTCTCAAATGAACAACGGGAGATGGGAAAAGAGTGTTGGCATAAGGTTTTCTACCTTGGTCTTAATCTCGGTTTTGATGATAACAAACATGGAACTAATGTTTCATTGAGAAATATTTTCAAGTTCCATATCGATTAGCACTCGACGTCCGTGATCGAAAAAATCAAAGAAATTAGCAAGCACGCTTGTCAACGCTTGGGATTCTTCCAGAAGATAGAGTTTATGTTTAGGATGTCTAGAAAGTGTTGTAAATCCTCATGATGATACAAAAAAATCCAAAAATCAAACCTGAACTCCAAAATACGAAAACCTGAAAAATTAGAAAAGGCCGTAAAGTTCACTAAGTTTAGGGAGCTCCATGGAGAGCTATATTACCTAGATATTTTCTTGACACAAAAATGCTGATAATTATTCTTTAGGTAAAAAATAGATAACGATGTATTTTTAAGGAATTTTTGGAAGCCTTTAGCATACCCATATTTGACTCGGGAGATTACAAAATTTCTGTTTTCTAGAAATTTGTAATAGACCCCAAAAACTAGATTTTGATTCTTAAGGATTTTGATTTTTTTAGATATTTTTATTGAATCCAAATGGGGGGTAATCCTTATATAATATTTATATTTTAAAGTTAGTAAATGTTATATAACTAGACTTAGTGAAAACGGAATCCATAAACAAGCAAACAAGCAGAAAAACTAGCCTAACCAAACTGCCCTGCCTAGGTTCGATCGACGGACTGGTCGACTAGCAGAAGATGAGGGCATTTAGATCGATCGACTGAACATTGCCCAAAAGGGGCAGAATGCCTTCGATCGCTTGGCGGTCGCTCGGTCGGTCGATCGACGATCGACCGGACCTGCGATCGACGGTTGGTAATGGGCAAAAATTTGCCTGTTGAGAAGAGGGGAGCTCTCTCTTCTCTTCATGGCTTATAAATAGGAAGCCATGAGAGCCTTCCTCCATGATGTTGATCACCTCTAACCTCCTTGAGCCATCTTTTGATCAATTCTAAGCCCTCATTGAGCCAATCTTGTGAAAACCGTAGCTTGAGCCAAAAACCTTAATCTTTCCTCCATTTCTTCATTGATTAATCATTAAAGATATCAAGAGGAAGCTAGAAATCTTGTTTTGGAGCTATGTATTTTATTGTTTGATTTATTGCTCCATTTAATGTTGTATTTTCTTATTTATTTCTTTGTATTTGAGTTTGTGTTAGACCTAGAGTGTACACTACAATAAATTGGACAGATGGGGACATCATTTTTTTCTCTTAAGGACGCTCTTTTGTGTCGCTAATTAACTCATCGACGTAATTTACAAGCGTCTCAGATCATTGTGTCCCAAAAAACATTCGAGACGCAAAGGACCAGTGTCAGTTATTTCTAGCAGAGATGCATTTTAGTTGCGCCTCAAATGCAACTCGCGATGCTTTAATTAATGGCGTCGATGATTTTTGACAAAAATGCTTTCTAATTGTTCTTAGGGGTGAAAGCAGGCCTGAGCTAGGCCTTGGTCCAGCTCGACTCAATTATACTTTACTCAGAGCCTGAGCTAAGCTGAGCCTTAACTTACTAGAACCAATTAAGTTTGCACATTTTATCTTTTGAGTTATGCATATACATGCATCCATATTTATAATCAAATAGTCAAGTCCATTTTGAGAAGTCTTTAATGTGGGACCATTGTTGCATCCCATATAACCTAATGGTAAGTTATTTTTGAGAACTTTCTAATGTGGGACTATTGTTGCATCTCATATAACCATATTGAGACGCTATGGAAAAATACGCCCCTAATTGGGAAAATTCAGACGCCATGAAAAAAATGCATCCCTAATTTTTGAGATGCTCAAAATAAAGCGTCCCTAAGTGAAAAAAATTGAGATGAGGGTTTTAAAAAATTCGGCAATGCTAATAAAAGCATCCTCATAATTGTGTCCTTAGAAGACTTTTTTCTTGTAGTGGTAGGTCTTGAAATTGGGTGGTAGCCTTGGTGTTTGAGGTTTAAATCCACCGGTGTAAACGTAGTTTGCTAGGATTAGATGAGTTGTCCTTAAGGTTGAGGTGAGAGAGTGCTCTCGGTAGGAATGCGGGATACTTCCGGGTTTGAAAGTGTCTTCTATTTGAGAGTGAAGACTTTTTGGTGTAAAGTCCTCATTGTAAGGAAACTAATTAATCTAATAAAATTAGTTTGAAAATCCTATGCGGGGTGCTTGAATTGGTATTAGCATTGTTCTCTTTGTGTATCACATTGTTTATCTTCATTACTCGCTTTCGCATTTAGTCGTTGAATTATAAATTGCCTAAGTAGTTTAAGAAAATATTTAAAATTAAAATTAGGCAAAAATATTTAATTAACACAATATTCACCCCCCTCTAGTGTGACCATTTCACCAACAAAGAGCACATGACTAGGGATCAGGATCAGAAGATAAGGGAAAGAAAGATGAAAAGGGGAAATAATTTTAAGATATGGGATAATTATAAATTTTATGGAGTGCAAAAGTTGATAAAGTTTGGGATATAAAGAGGAATTTTTTAATTTTGTAGGGGGCAAATGGGGATAAATCTTAGAAACATAAGGATAATTCTATGAAAAAAAGAGGGCAAAATCATCATTTACCATGTATAAATAATGAAATTATAAAATTGATGAAGGGGCAATTACCCCCCTTCCCATCCAAGTGCCTCCACCCCTGTTTAGGAGTCGAAGACCTAAGTATAACAAAAATATCAATCCACGCTAAGAAGGTGCTTCTTTTTCTGAACAAGAAGAATCACTTATGGGCTAATTTATTGAATAAGAAGTATTCAAACTATCACCCTTGGAAGATAATGAATTCTGGAAATTTCTTCTCGCCTTTCAAAAGCCTTCGTTTAGCTATCCAAGGGCGGAGAAATGGTCTATTGATAAAGATTGGAGATGGTACGGGAACTAAAATATGCAAAGATCATTGGTTAAGTTGCTCTCCAGTAGACAAATGACCCACTTACTTCAATGTGGCTAAAATGTCTCTAAACTTATTAATGATAATGAATGGAATGGTGAATTAATATTCGAGCTTTTTGGTAATATCCAAGCAACCAACACCGGTCAGATCTATCTCCCCAAGCATGAAGTCAAGGACAAATGAATATGGACTCTAAATGCTAAAGGGAAACTTAACTGCAAGATTGCTTACAACTTCTTAAAAAGTACTTAGTACTATGAGGCAATACTTGAGTTCAATCGGCCCATTCTCTCCCCAAAATAAAAAATTTTGCATGGAAACTTCTATGGAAGAGTGTAATACCTGGGGTTCTCTAATATAAAAAAATTTCATAGTGCAGCACATCGAATCGGGAACTAGCTGGGCCGAGTCGTGAGATCACCGCGAGTAGCAAGTATAATTAATTTAAATTATAACCTGTTGGCTTAAGTTTTTCAACCTTGGTCTTAATCTCGATTTTGATGATAACAAACATGGAACTAATGATTTCATGAAGAATTATTTTTAGGTTCCATATCGGTTAGCGCGCGACGTCCGCAATCGAAAAAATCAAAAAATCAGAATGACATTGGTCGATGCGCTCGTATTCTTCGGGAAGTTAGAGTTTAGGTCTAAGGTGTCTAGATATATTGTAATTCCTCATCATGATGCATAAGAACCCAAAAACCTATCCCGAACCCCAAACCATGAAATTTTGGGACCGCCCTGAAATTCACTAAGACTAGGGAGCTCCTTGGAGGGCTATATGATCCAAACATTTTCTTGACATAAAAAATGGCGGTAATTGTTCCTTGGGTAGAAATTAGATAATGAGGTATTTTAAAGGATTTTTTGGAGACCTCTAGCATACCCATTCTTGACCCCGAAAATTAGAAAAGTTCCATTTTCTGAAAATTTGTACTAGACCCCAAAAACTAGATTTTCATTCTGAAGGATTTTGATTTTTTAGATATTTTTATTGAATCCAAATGAGGGTTAATCCTTATATAACATTTATGTTTTAAAGTTATCATGTTATAAAGTTATCATGCAAAAATTGGCAGAAGCTGGGAAAGAAATCGCGAAAAGCCTTGAACGGTCGATCGATCGGTCGACCAAACTGAGGATCGCGAGGCTCGTGACAATCGATCGATCGATCAGAGAGAAGAAAGCGGCGATCGAATGATCGGTCGATCGGTCGGTCGATCGACCATTCGACCGACGACCTGCAATAGATAGATTTCTATCCCCGTTGAGTGTCGTTTCTTCAGTAGGGTATAAATATACCCTCATATGATTCTTTTAGTAACCCTTCCTTAACTTCTACAGTCTTCATTGAGCATTCTAAGAGAAAGATTTGTAGCCTTCCAAAAAGCTTACGCTACTTCTCTGTTCGCGACATTTTCTCAACCGCCAGCTGCTGCTTCAACTCGGGTGTTGATCAAGTTCATCCCTTGACGAGTTGAAGGATCAAAGGCTTGCAAAAGAGCTCTTTCTATTGGTTTTATTCTTAGCTCTTTTGATTGTAATTTTACCTGTTATTTGAACGGTTTCTGTTAATTTGTGCGTGTGAAGACCAGGTGTTTGGTCTTGTGTGTGAAGTGGTATCTTGGTATAAGAGTAAAGCCACTTGTGTAAACTTAGTGTTTACTATGATTAGTTTAGTTGTCCCTTAGGGTTGAGGTAGAAGAGAACTCTCGATAAGAAAGCGGTGACTTTCAGGTGTGGAAGTGCCTTAGGTCGAGAGTGCGTCTCTTCGGTGAAAAGTCCTCGTGTGTAAGGGAAACGTAAATTAATCTAGTAAAACTAGTTTGGAAATTCTAAGCGGGGTGCTTAAGTAGTGGAGTAGGCATTGGGGCCGAACCACTATAAATTCTATGTTTGCATTGATTTATTATTGTGCTTAATTGATTTACCATTTATAAGCTTCCGCATCTAATCGTCAAATTGCATATTGCCTAAACAATCTTCGAAAATGATTAAAGTGAACTTAGGCTAATATTTTAGTAAACACACTATTCACCCCTCCTCTAGTGTCGCCATTTCGCCCACATAACCTATTGTTGACAATTGGGGAATGAATGTGTTGGTTGACTCAAGTTGGGTTGAGATCGGGTTCGTGGATCGAGTCAGGGCTCGATCCGGGTTGGGTGGAGTCGAATGACGGGGGCTTAAGTGAATAGGGGGCATTCTCATCAAAAAAGAAGAAGAGGGAATAAAACCCCTCACCCCAAGCCATCGTGCGGCTCAAGGACGGAGAGCCACACGCAGCCTGAGGTGAAGGGGAGGGAGAACTTGTGGACGGCGCCGATCTCGCGTTGTCGTCGGAGAAGCCTGGATTCATCTTCATCGAGTCCACCTTTGCGTCTGATTGAGGTGAGTGGTCGGTTTATCAGAAAGGGGAGGCGGGTGGCCGAACCTTGAAGGTTTTGTGGATCGATTTTTACGCGATGTTTTCTTGCCAATCGATGTAGTTTCTCATGTTTGGAATCCAGATGATTGGTATAGTTGTGATTTATGTGTTTTGATCATGGTTTATGTAATCTATGGATTAGCCGAGTAGAGGAAAAAGGGGGAAGGTCAAACCGAAATTTTCTCCAAATTTCCTCGAGCGGCTTATAACCCATAGATCATCTTCCTTTCGTTAAAGATTAGATACTTGCATTGATACATAGGAGTTATTGTCAAAAGCATGCCTCTTACAACCTAGAAGGCTCGGCCGAGCAAGGTATTACCCTGCTCAAGTTTCGGCCGAGCAAGGATGAGTGTGGAATTGAAAGGTTGATCGATTTATTCATGCTAGATTCATGTTGGGTTTGTTTTGGTTCATGCATACATGTCTAGTGGTAAGTCATTTTTATGTTATAGATTTCTCGCTTAGTATATGAATTATTAGTAGTAATAGATTTAGAACATCATGTATAAGGAAATGTTCTTGATAGTACATACATGGATAGGATTGGTATGGCATGTGAATCAAGGGGAATGTTTCATTTATTTTTTGATATTAGTGCTCAATTGTTACCAAGTTATACTACTTGTTTCCTTATTGATATTTAGAATTTAATCTACTTAATTCGGCATTCACATAATAAATATTGTTGATATTTATTGTTGGTATGTGTTGTTGGTAATGGCAGTCCACATTCTTATCTAAGTTCTGTATGCTCTAATGAATTAAGAAGGAAAGGTTTCTCTACCTAGTAGTGTTAACATAACCTGAGAGACAAAGTACATCTGGTGGGTTTCACACCTAGGGATAGGTAACAGGACATTAGTGTTTGAATGGTGCGACCCGAGGGGAGGGTCGGATATGGGCAATGCCTGGAAAACAAGAAAAAATAAATTATTATATAAACCCTGATTTTAGTTGTGATTGAGAACGGCTACCGCACAACCCAGCGGGCCCGCTAGGTGTTAGACCCGAGTGGCGGAGGGTCTTGAGATTCTATCAGTGGGCCACGCTGATGGTGGACCCGAGTCGGGTGGGACTAGCTATCCCTAACCCGGAGGGTTCTAGAGACTAGTGGTCATCCTAGTCAACGTACCCGGGATTGATTATTCCGATCAGGCCTGGTTTGATAGGGTTGGGAAGCCTGGCATGGCCAACCCCCCCCCCCCCCCCACATGAATAGGCCCATAGTGGCCGAATGGTATGAGTCGGTAAGGGCCAAGGAGGCTGGTTCAATCACTTTGGTGACTTGGCATGTGGTTTAGCTTAAATTCCTTGACTGTATCATACTGTTGTATATGTTATCTTATTCGGGATTTGAGTGGAGGTTCGAGAGAACTGCTCACTGAGTTCCTCATGGACTCATGATTTATTGTTGTTGTTTTGTAGAGCCCGACCAGTGAGGTACGACTTGGTGGCATGGCGCAGCTGCAATGCAGGTGGAGGCGCAGTTCTCGTAGTAGGCGTCCATAGAGTCGTAGTCATGTTATGTAGGGTTGAAAATAATTCACTGAGTGATCTTTGTAAAAAAATTTGTTGTTTTAAAACTTGAACTATTGTTTGTAAAGCTGAAATTTGTCTTTAAACTTAAAAACTATTTTGAAATTAATAAAGTTTGGTCGTCATTTATTTCATGGCTTTTATTAGTTCAACATTGTTCTTTTATGATTGGTTAAGTGCATGTGGTAGGCTTCGGGGTATCGACACTTACCCTGGCCGATCACACGAACCCTGAGTTGGGGCGTGACAAAGTTGGTATCAGAGCTTTTGGTTAGGTCTTGACTACGACTAGGAGTTGGGTACCGAATGAGGCATATGCTAGATTGTTTATGTCCTGTATAGTTATGCTACGAGATCAGGCAACCACGATTGCACTCAGCGAACCATGCGGTTGGTAACTTAAATTATAATTGAATGAGTTGGTTGAAATTAATTTTTTTATGTTAGTGTGATGGAGACCCGTAATGCTGCTATGAGTGGTAGCAGTAACAATTCCACCGAGCGTTGGGGCCAAGGCTGAGGTCGGGGCCAGGGCCGTGGAAGAGAACAGTCAGGGGAAGAGGGCCAGGATTTTGCGGTTGTGCAGCTACAAGCTCGGGTAGCTCAGTTAACAGAGCGCTCCGCAGGGAGCTTGAGTTGGGACAGCAGATGCAGCAATAGCAACAGCTTCCCCAGTCGGTACCCGTGGCCCCTATGGTACCGGAGGTGGCTGAGCAAGTAGCACCGTAGGTCAGGGACCCAGGAGTACCTACATACACAAACTTCATAAGGTTCAGGCCACCAGTATTCACCGGTACAGACCGACTAGTAGAAGTCATCGAGTTCCTAGGGGACTATTATGAGCTGTGTATAGAACTAGGGTGTTCGTCAGAGACGGCGACTCGTATGGTTGACCTGCAACTAAGGGGACCTACTAAGTACTGGTTGCATACCTGGAGGGGTCGTAGGGCAGCATACGCACTACCTCCCACTTGGGAAGAATTTGGGGCAGCTGTGGAGGAGCAGTACCTACCGATGAGTGTCTGCGATAAGCGAGCACAAGATTTTGAGTTGCTGTGTCAGTCTAGAGGCATGTTAGTAGAAGACTACGAAATGGAGCTACCCAGCTTTTTAAGTACCACCCAACTCTAGTGGCTACTGAGACTGCCAGGGTGAAAAGGTTCGTGGAGGGTATGATACCCCAGATAGGCAGGTTTATCCATTACACCGAGGACTCCACATTTGCTCGGGTGGTGGATGAGGCCCTTCGGAAGGAAGCACTAGTGTCGTTCGCGAGAAATGATGGGTCGTCCAAGAAGAAATTTTGGCCTCAAGGATCTGGAGGTCGGTCGTGGCATTCAGAGGGGACTGTGACCACCACAGTTCACCAGCAGAGTTGTGGACAGCAGTAGCCGGGGCCACGAAGGCTCAGGGTCAGGGGCGCAAGGCAGACATAGACAGGGGGCGCTACTCAAAAAATAGTCATGCCATAGTGTGGTCGTTGTAACCGAAAATACTAGGGGGCTTGCTATGGCTGCACGGATGCATGCTTTATATGTGGGTAGGTTGTGCACTTTAGGAAGGATTGCCCGGACAGAGGTGGCCAGAGGCTTGAGCTGTCAAAAGGAAAGGCGCCAATGTCAATGGGGTCAGTGACACAAAAGGGTCAGATGCAATGCAGAGGGCCGCAGGCTAGTCACTCTGAGAAATCATCTGTCTGAGTTTATGCAATGAACCGTGATGGGGCAAAGACATCTAGAGCAGTGGTAACAAGTACTATTTTAGTTTGTTCATCTGCTACTTATGTTCTGTTTGATCCGGGTGCCACACAAACGTTTGTATCTGCCAAATTTGCTGCTAAGTTGCCTATGACACATTCCCTACTTGACGGGCCATTTGTGGTATCAACGCCTACGGGAGATGCAATTATAGCTAAATTAATTTTCCAAGACTACGAAGTGCTCATCTGTGGCCATGCATTGAGGGCAGATTTGACACTCATGCCCATTCTTGAACTCGATGTTATTCCCGGCATGGATTATCTGGCAGAGTACTTTGCGTTACTGAATTGTTGGGCTAAGACAGTCATGTTCAGCAAGCCTGGGTTGGCGCAGTTCACCTTCGAAGGAGAAGGAAGGAGCGAGCTGATTGGGGTCATCTCAACCCTTAAAGCTTGTAAACTGCTTCAGGGTGGCTGCTAGTCTTTCATGGCCTTCATATCCATGGTCGAGGAAAAGGGGGGGGTGCGGTAGGGGACGTCGGTGGAACTCATGTAGTCTGCGAGTTCCCCGATGTGTTTCCCGAGGAGTTACTGGGATTGCCGCCTAGTGATGTCTTTTGGTCTGACCATTGCACCTGCGGCATTCATGGACTTGATGAACCGGGTGTTTAAGGAGTACCTGGACAGTTTTGTGATCGTCTTCATTGACGACATCTTAGTATACTCC
The DNA here is from genome assembly GCA_034359265.1 of Canna indica. Taxonomy (NCBI): domain Eukaryota; kingdom Viridiplantae; phylum Streptophyta; class Magnoliopsida; order Zingiberales; family Cannaceae; genus Canna; species Canna indica. The sequence continues at coordinate 17,804,778 of CP136897.1, forward strand.
AAGAGTGAGGTGGAGCACTCCGAACACTCGCGGATGGTCCTAAAAACCCTCAGAGAGCACCGGTTGTTCGCTAAATTCTCTAAGTATGAATTCTGGTTGGAAAGTGTAGGGTTCCTAGGCCATGTAGTGTCCAATGAAGGGATAAGGATGGATCCTGCAAAGGTGGAGACTGTGCAAAACTGGAGACAGCCAACCATCATGACTGAGATTCGCTGCTTCCTTGGGTTGGCCGGGTATTACCGAAAGTTTGTGAAAAACTTCTCCAGGATTGCAGCCTCTTTGACTCGGTTGACATAGAAAAATATCAAATTTGTTTGGGACGAGAAGTGCGAGGCGGGCTTTCAGAAGCTTAGGGAATGCTTGACGTCGGCACCCGTGTTGGCCGTACCTTCCAGTTCAGGAGGCCAGATTTGTAGTCTACTGTGATGCTACTTGGGTTGGCCTAAGCTGTGTTCTGATGCAGTGTAAGACCCGAAAAATTTCCTAATATAAAAAAATAATTTTTTTGGTGCAGCGCGTCGGACCCGGGGTTAGTCGAGTCGAGCCTCGGAATCGCCTCGATTAGAAGGTATAACTCAACTAATGAAAGTATGAAGTTTAAATTTGTTAAATGACCCTTTCCTATTATACAATGATGCTATCCCTAACCCACGCTGACGGTAGACCCGAGTTGGGTGGGACTAGCTATCCCTAATCTGGTGGGTTCCTAAGACTAGTTGATCATCCTAGTCGACGGCCCCGCGATTGCTCTGACTATCCTTATGTGATATGTGGGTCGTGCCACCGGATTATTATTTTGGGGTAAAGGCCGGGCAGAGCCGAACCACCAGTTCTTGAGCAGGTTCTAGTGGCCGAGTGTTGCCCAATATTGTAGGGCAGTTATGGCTGGTTGTATGATTTATACAGGATGGCCCTTGGGCCGGTTGTCATATCATGACTAGATTAGATCCCTAAATTTATAATTTGTTGACTTATATGCATGTTGTTATTGGGGATTTATGTGGAGGTTTGGAAGAACCGCTCACTGAGTCCCATGTGGACTCATGATTTATTTCTCTTATTTTTCACAGAGCCCGACCAGTGAGGTGAGGCTTGGAGTCATGGTGCAGCTGGAGGGCAGACAGTGGCGTAGATCTCGTAGCAGTGTCCAATAGTCGTAGTCGTGATGTCTAGGGTTGTTTCTTTTATATACACTGAGTGATGTTTAATTTGAAAACATGTATTTGATTTTTAAATCAAGTTGTTCTTATTAGTTGGTTTGTTTTTACAACTCTTTTAAAACTATTGGATTTTTTTTTTAATTAAATAAAAGTTTGCGTCGTTGTTCTCCTACTTGTATATTTTTTGGTTGGTGTGTATTCTCGATATTTTGCTTTTCAGTGTATGGGTAGGCTTCAGGGTAGGACATAAACTCTGGCCGATCATGCGACCCTGAGTTGGGGCGTGACATATGGTCACCAGGAAAGGGTGATTAGTTGGGGCGTGACATATGGTCACCAGGAAAGGGTGATTAAATTAGCACCTGAGCAGTCTTAAAATAATGATCTTTATGTAATAGTTGGTCTTCAACTTAGAAAAGTAAGCCTAAGTTTTGAAGAGGAACTGTTTTTGGATGCAATTCATTTCAGTTAGATTATTTTAATTTTCATAACTGTTGTATAGTTTTGTTACTCTTTCTTGTAATTAAGAAGGAAAATGAATTCAATACCACTCATTATCTCCATTCCGGATGCAATTCATTTTCAATTCAATTCACTTCAAAAGCTTTCAATACAAGTCATTATTTGCCAAATTTTTAGCTTATGTATTCATCTTTTATTTTTGAAGAACTCTTTAACTATATTTACTTAGCTAATGGTCTTGATCACAGTAACAGGAAAAGCTAATGATCTTGATCACAGTAACAAAAATGACTATTTTGAAGCCCTTGCCAATTAAGCACCCGTAGAGGTATAACTAGTGTAGGAGTGTTGTATGTTCTATACTTCATATATGACTTTTTCCTTTTCCACATGTACATTTGAATCCATGCAACTCTCTTCTTTTACTCATTTTTTTTCCTTTTTTCCCTTTTTCACATGTACTTTTGAAGATTTTCAGGTGGGTCGTGTACCTTCTGTATATTTGCTTAAACTATGCAATGTATTTTGCATTGTTTGACTTCCCAAAGCTTTGATGTTTGCCATTGTTTGGGGACAATTTAATTTGGTTTGCTTTACGTAGAATATTTCTACGACTACTTTAGTGTGATTGGGATTGACTAGGATTTGCTCTTTCCTTTGGATTTGGAGATTGACTATGTTATTTAACTTATTTGAGAACCCAACATTTACTTTTCCTTTTGATTACCAAAATCAATGGATAATGTATTTTTGTGCGTTAGCCCTCGTTCTAGTTGGATGAATATTTTCTCTGAAAGACATTGTTAAAAATTGTTGAATTAATTGATTTTCATTTTGAATCATGATTGAAGCTAGTAATGTATCGTAAGGTTTATTAGCATTTTCATTGGACTCTCTACTTAAGTCTTTCTGCATGCTAATTTATTTCATCCTAACCTGTGTTGCCTTGATTAGTAGCAAGGTCCTGAATTCTTTCTCATCATTGTTCGGAATTAATAGTTATAGTTCATTCTTATCGGAAGCAAAATGATCAAACCATATATGATAAACCACTGTAACTTATCCATTTTGAAAATTCTTAGTTCTTACATGGATAGCGTACTACATCTGATATCATGACATGCTCAATCAATCCATATGGTGTCGACATTTGGCTGCACATATCTTAGAGCATTTGGTTAACTATAATCAATTTCAACTATTTAAACATACTTAGTATTCTTATTAGCATTGTGATTAGAGAGTGTTTCCCAAACTAGCTTGGCCTGGTTCCTTTGATTGGGAACTGAAGTATTCTTAGCATAATTCCAATGGCATTGTGATTAGGGAGATTGTTTCCTAACCAGTGATAAATAGTGTCATTGGTGCACATTAGATCAAAAAGAAAGTGATGATAGCAAAAATTTCTATTTTAGATTGGTTCAATGCTGCCTTCCCTCTGTTGTTATATTTCATTTATTTTCCATCTTCAATAAATAAATGATGTAAAGTCCTTAAATTCCTTGTCCAACCTAAAAAGCATGTTGTTGTAAACATGTATTTATGTTCCAAAGAGTATCTTGTATTTATTGGTACAAGTTGATTCTCAATTGAAGTTGTAAACCTTTTCTCTAGATACTTTTGCATGCTAGTGTTGCTTGCCAAACAAAACTGGTTCTAGATTTGGTTGCATCTGCTGATTTAGAAGAAAATACTGAAACAGAGGCTGACTTTTCATTTTCTTTTTGTTTTATCCTGTTAATCTTTTTTGTTGGTTTTCTTATATGCTCATGACTATTACTTTCTCTCTCTCTCTCTCTCTCTCTCTCTCTTTGTTTTATCTTGAAGATCTCTTTTCTTGGCTTTCTTATGCTCAAGACTATTACTTTTTCCTTGTACATGCACTAGATGTCCACAAAGAAGCTTGAGATCTACTGAAGGTGATCTGTGCTATCTCATTATGGTCGTCTTTACAATCTCCCACTACAGGGTGCAAATGGTAGGTTTCGGACATCAGAGAGTATTTTAACCTTATTTCAATAAAGTCCCATTTCACAAATGATAGAAGACAATACTTTTCTCGAATGAACATAGGCTATGAATATATTTTCTCGAATTTTTGAGCCAAATAAGAGGGAGATGAAGGAACAAATGATGGAGGCAATGAAAGAGGAAAGAAAGAAAATGGAAGAGGATATTCAAAAGAAGATAGAAGAAAAAATAGAAGAAGAAAAAAGAAAGATGGACGATGAGAGAAAGAAGACGAAAGAACAATTTCAACATGATAGAAGAAAGATGAATATGATAGTTGCTATCATGGACAGGATGATAGGAAAGAATTTGCGAAGATAAATCTTGATTTTTGTATGAATTAGTAGAACATGTTCGAATTTTATTTATGTAATGAGATTGATACTTTCTTAAATGTGTTTTTTGTAATTGACCATGTAGTAATACTTTATGACTTTTGTAATAGATATATTACAAAATAAATGATGACATGTATTTTTTGTCTTTAATGCTTCTTAAGATTTTTGTAAATATAATTAAATCATAAAAAATATTAGATTATATATGCATATTATAATAACTTTTTTGAGGGTCACAAAAAAATAAATCTATAAAAAAAAAGTTTTAGTGGAGGTTAGCGACCCTCACAAAATGTAAAAATTAATGTGGGTCGTCGACTCTCACAAAATATAGGAATAAGTGAGGGTCGCGACCCTCACTAAAACCCCATATGACCCTCACACGCCGTCAGAAAGAGTCTCGTCACAAAAAGTATAGGTGAGGGTCATGTTCTGACCCTCACTAAAAGTAGCTTTCGTGAGGGTCGGTTCTGTCTCACAAAAACTAACTTTTAGTAAGAGTCAATATAAGAATTAGTTAGGGTCAATTTTGCCTCACGAAAGCCACCTTTTAGTGACGGTCGGGACATAATTCTCACATATACTTTTAGTGACGAGACTTTTCTTGATGACGTGTGAGGACCGGATGATCCTCACTAAAAGTCTTTAGTGATGGTCATATGGGGTTTTAATGAGGGTCGCGATCCTCATTAAAATCCAAATTTCTTGTAGTGTAGAGAGGGGTGTTATGTTCCCTTGCTTCTGGAAGCCCTAGTCACCGAGTGCTTCCTCTGTTTTGTCAACGATGGCATTGCTTCTGGAGACATTAATCATATGCCTCATCCTTATGTGGCAATGATGCCAACATCTGCTTGTGGTCCATCAATGCAATTCTCCTCCTCCCTTTAGTTAGGACCTAACTATGTTGTAATACCACTATGCCACGTCCCAAACTTAGGATCACATGACTGGCAGGGAATACAGACCTATACCCCGAAGCCTACCCGCACACCATGCACAACATAATGAAAAGATGCAATTTTGTAACAACAAACATGTCTATTGTATGAATACTGTGACAACAGAATGATCAATAAAACCACTCCCATAGAGTTTAGGTACAATATGACATAACAAAAGACTAGATTGTCCTGCGACTATGACACGGGGATGGTTTGGCGAGCTTACATCTCCAACAACACACCCCTTATGTACCCACATACCTCTACTAACGAGAGTATGCAAACATATAAAAAAGAGGCATGAGTGCACAGAACTTAGTGAGTGACTCGTACCGAGCACCCACTAAGTAAAACGTAACATAAATATAATCATGAAACCGTACGAGTGAGCATGCATAAAAAAGTAAACCAAGTAATAATCACTCAACCGTGCATGCTAGGCCAGTATCCACAAACAACATAATAAGCATGAAGCAATCAATCATATGGGTCAGTTGCTGGGATGGCCCTGTAGCGAGCCTCTCATCCCGGGCTTCACAAGCTAGGATGGCTGTCTAGCATCGTTGCCAAATCAGGTTGGACATTTCCCTCCAATCAATGTCACTTCGAGCTAATCGTTAGTGTGGCTCTCTGATGAGTTTCCTTGTCCAAAAGCCATACATACCGGGTCGAGCATTAGCTTAGTCCCTTTAATGCGCTTCCCAGTCCAGCCATCAATCATAACACAAGCAACATCATCAACATACAAATTAATCATGTATGCATACTCACCATTAACCCAACATGTGTGGGTGTGGTATTTTGTCGAACACCTCGAGTGCACTTATATATACACCCAACCCAGCCCTCCCTCGGGCACCAATCAACCGGCCACAAATCATACCCCATCACACCAAACATAATAAAGTTCATATTCGACAAGTTCATCAAAATCAGCAATAACCATGAAATTTCAACACATTCGTCTCATCAAGGCATTTCACCGAGCACTTGGCGGACAACCCAAATCGTTCCCGATCAAGGCAAAGTGGCAGCCCATAAAGAGGGCACAATCCGACCTATACGTCAAGGTACAATGGGAACCTCTAGGCTTAAATCCAACATGAGACAAAAGGCCATGGTTCTACACAATGGTAGACACAGAACTTTAATCGAGGGGGGGCAATTTGAAATATAAAAAATCTAATATATATTTTAACCATTAAATTTTTAATTTTTAATTAAAATCACAACTTATAACTGGTAAAATTTCTTTATCTATGCATATTTTGAAAATATTGCTAAAGTTTTCAAAATAAAAACAATTATATTATTGCACTCTTAAAATAGAATTCTATGAGTCATAGGGGTGTAACCGAGCCCAACCGAGTCGAGCTTGCATGTGCTCAAGCTCAGCTCATTTAAGAAATGTTGAGCTCGAGCTCGACCAAGCTTCGATCTCTAGGCTTGAGCAACTAAAGCTAAGCTCATTAGGGTTGTTTATTTTTCTCGAGCTTGATCGAGCTCATGAGCGAGCTTGATTAAGCTCGGCTCGTTTGAGAAATGTTGAGCTCGAGCTCAAGCTCGATCAAGCTTCGATCTCTAGGCTCGAGCAATTTGAGGTCACCTCGTTAGGGTCATTTATTTTACTCGAGCTTGATCGAGCTCATGAGCGAGGCTGCTGGAACATAATTCTTTGCTTAATCAATAATTCTTTGCATTAAATTATTCATTCTTACCATTAATTAATGCTGGAACATAACTGTTATCATCCCTTTGCTGTGCACGCCGACCAAATGCAACATGTGTACGCCAGACGAGGCTGCGTTGCTTGTAGTGCACGATAGCCAGCGCTCGTTTACAGCGCACAGCAATCGAGGCCAATGTGTTACGTGCACCTGTTGTGCGACGTCGTGTGCAACGTCAGTCGTGCCAATTTTTCCTGCCTCAGAAGTCGGCATTTGATTTAATCAATTGACCATTTTTTAAGGAGATTTCATTGCATGATTCGATTTAATTTGTATGTATTTTGACCGATTTTTAGAAAATAATTGATAATGATTCGGTTTATTTCAATAGAGATGATTCATTTTTCATTGAGCAGGTCTATTTTTTAATTAAGCCGGTCCAATCTTTAATTGAATCTGGTTCATTTAAATTTCAATTCAATTAAATTGGTTTAATTGATTTCAGTCCGGTTCAGTCCAATTTCAACCGCTTCATCTCTTTTAAATCTCAAATCGGTTCATGTTTTAATTTAAACTGGTTCATGCTTGTTTTATTGATTTATGTCCGGTTTTTCATTGGTTCGGTTCAATTTCCAATGGTTCACTAGAGTTTTCAGCTTAACTTTTTCGATTCAACATGAATTATGTTTGTTTTAGCTTAGTTGAATCTAGTTCATGTTTAAATTAATGAATTTTATGATTGGTTCAACTTCGGTTCAATATAATTTATGATTGGTTCAATATAATTATGTTTGGTTCATGCTTAATTGATCCTTTTATAATTAGTTCAATTTTGGTTCAGTAAAATTTTCATTGGTTCAATATATTTTTGATCAATTTACTTTAAAATTAGATCATAGTATAAAATTTTGAATATAATATTATTATCTATCCAACCACTCAAGAGGCTATATGGTAATAGCATAGATTAGTTTATCATGCTAATTTTGCTCATATGCTATAATTGACCTTAATGTTTTATTATTGTCAATTTTGTTGTCGTTGTCATGGTACATATGTTGTATGTAGAAATGTGGCTAATTAATTTATACTATTTTTCTATATATAGGTTGATGTTGACATAATTAATTTCTTTTTTAATTCATGCAAATTTTATGAATGTCAATTTATTATTGTACATTATGACATATTTTGCCTCACGTGGGGTTTTGATTTTTTGTGATTTATTATTTTATCATTGCACTTTATACTATGCTATATTTTATTTTATGCATAGCTGATATAATGCACATGATAGTATATTGCTCATTTTAATACATATTAGATGTATTTGGACCCAGTAATGTTTGTGGGTCATTTTTCTAAATAAATCTACTATTTATGAAAGTGCTTTTATAATAGTTAAATTGTGTTGGAACCCTTTCTCATTGTATTTAATTTTTAGGAGGCTTGTGTATTTATGGACCAGACTTTTGATCCCAATATATGTCATGTGATTTATCATATTAAATATCATGCTAGGATTGATCACGTGATTTATTGTCATTGATTTTATTATATTGCAGTATTTTAAATTTTAATGTGGCCGTAAAATCCTTCCTATCTTGTGTTGGAACTAAACTGGGCCATTGGATCTTGAATATGAGCCTAATGCTATTAATGGTTCTTCTCCAATTTTTCAGCCTGCTTCTTATAAAAGTTCTGCGCACTATAAAAAAACTTATTTTTCTGCTTAATTTAAGCCTAATGCAGCATTGTTATCTTGATATTATAATAATACTGTAAAATTGACACAATATGATTTATTTATCCTTACTTTGCCAGCATGATTCGTTTCATGATTCATTACTGCAAATTTTATTATCATGTTTCAAATTTTGTTACATTTGGCTTGGTGTAGAATTTATGTGATTAATTTATTATTTACATGATAACATTGTTATTCATTTTATATTATGTGGGTTACTTGAAATGTTAATTCATTATTGCAAATTGTGCTGTCATTTTATATGTAAAACCTAATATAGCTACAATTAATTAGGTGTGGATATTGGCATAATTTACAACCACATAAACATAAATAATAATTTGAAATTGTCATTGATTTAAATTCATTATTAATTATGGTACTTTATTATTGTACCAATTTTGCAATATATATTATGGATTTAAATATTTGACATGTGGACAATTGATTCCTGTATAAGATTTTTCACTAATTATTACTTGTAATTACTGCCAAAATGAGATTACTTGTAGTGATTAGTGGTTTTTCTTATCATATTTTTTCTATTAACAACTAGCTGAATATCAAGCTATCTAACCTAAAAATATTAATATACGACTTCACATTATAGATCTCATTACAAGACTCCAAACATTTAGAATCATTTTTTTTTGACAGCTAGAGATCTTGTAAATAAGGAGACATCATTGCTGAACATATTGAAATAATTTTTATATTAGCATATTTCTTAACCAAGAGACTCAGACCTATAGTCTTTGAAAAACATGTTAATAATATGGGCATTTTTTGAGTGTGCTTGGTTAGTGATAATTTTATGTTTATTTATGCTAATTATTGAGCAATTTAATGTGTGATTGTTAGATATTATATTACTACATGCTTAATAATACATTCATTTTGTTTTTTGTTGTCACAATAATGTGTTCAACATATTTGAGACTTGGTGTCATATTTAATCAAGTTGTCCATTGATTGATACTATATTTGAGTCTATGGATATATTGATTTTGTTTATGCACATGTGTTTAGCATATTTGAGATTTTGTGTCATTTAAATCAAGATGTCCATTGATTGATACAATATTTGAGTCTAGGGCATTATGATTTTGTTTATAAATATGTGCATAACATATTTGAGACTCGGTGTTATATGAATCAAGTTGTCCACTGATTGACACCATATTTGAGTATAGAGACATGATGGTTTTTTAAATCATACGTTTTCTCTTGCCGAAAGGAATATAGAGAAGAGAAAATATGAGGACTGACAATGAAAATTTTGAGTGTTGTTTTCATGCTACACTCCACACCAATGATAATTGTCAGCAATGTCAGTGGTATTCATGACCATGGAAAGTTTTATGTCCAGGAATAGCGTGATGACTACTATGATCTAATATTATTGGTTTGTCGATAGAAGTCATAATAAGTGTTGCATCTTGGATCATATTTTTCTTGTGATCATATTTTTGTGATTAACCTTGAGAGTCATTTTTAAATGAATATTTTCAAATTATAGTTATGCAATTGACCTTGCCCAAGTGGGAGAATGTTAGAATATTTTTTAATTAATTTTTTTTTTTTAAATATTCTTTTTGTGGGCTACGATCAATTGTGGTTTTTGATTTAAATGGATTAATCTTATGATCCTATTTGAGATGCATATTTGCTCATTTAATTTGATCCATGTGACTTGAGCTCGAAACTTTTAACGTTGATTGGTGTGATTAGTAAAGTGTTGGCTCGATTAATGAAGCCCGTGATGGAGAGGGCTCATTTAATCAAAATTATAAATAGAGGCTAGGTCCCCTCTACACACATGCAAGAATAAGGGATTAGAAACCCTAGCTCATAGTTGCTTTCCCCATCAAATCAAAGTCTTTTGAGGAAGTGATGTAGAAAAAGATCTAGCTATTTATGGAGATCCAAAAAATTGCTTCCGCTTTATTTATATCTCTTCAAGTAAGATCTTTCCTTATTTCTTTATATTTTTGATATTCTTAAATTCATGTATTTATTATGACATTAATTTTTTTTCTTACAAAAAATAGTAAAAGAAATTTATTCATTAAAATATTTATGGTTCCAAAATCTCATAAAGATCAGAATGTCAAGGAAATTGCAAAGATGGTCAATTACTTCCACGATGTGACGTCCATTCCTAATCTTAAGAAGTTAATAACCAACCACAATGTGCACTGCATGCACCACATCCTATAATCTGTGTGCAGCTAACACCTATGTATGGAATGCATTTTAGAATAAGCCTTGATAAGCTACCAAAAACAATCAAAACATGTAATATATAAATCTTGAACTAGCACACTTATCTTCATATATACTAGAAAACACGCCTTATGAATACTCAAGTCCAATCAGTTCCAAACAAGGTTTTCAGTTTCAGCCCCCCCCCCCTCTTAAAGGCAGCCTGGACCTCTCGACATTGCATGAAATCTGACTGAACTGAATAGCACACATGCAAATTAATCTGCCACTTAACTGCAGTTCATGCATAGAGGTCAAGTTAACCTAACCTTGTTTACTGAGAAGAATATACTAGTTAAAAATATACATAGAGAGTAGGGGAGGGAGGAAAATGTACACAATAAAATGTCACAAATCAATGAGCATTTGGTCCAAATCTAACCAAATCTGGACTCAAATGTAATTAAAAAATCTAACTAGCTTTGGGTTATTGCCCTACAACGAGATGCCTCTGCACCCTTGGCAATAATCAACATAGCTTAAAATGTAGTAAATTAGACGCCATATTCCTCTAACAAATGTTTTCTTATTACTAAGAATACATATATACTTCCCTAGATTTCTAGTATACTGATGTCTCAATAAGTTGAGATATGGACATTAGATACTTATGGGATTTGATCTTAGTCACTTTTAAGTTTTAACCAATGGAAAATCTATATAAGTCTCACTGCATTCACTTTTCTACTACTACATTTATTCATTATGTCATATTTTAACTAGGGTAGTATATGATGTATTTGGGTTCATATTTATATGATTATAGGCTTCTCATTTAGTTATTAAAAGCATTAAACATGTTGTACGCATTATGTATGGAGTGCTTCATTTTAATGCATTTGAATTGGAAGCATTTTAGGCTTTGAACTTGCAAAGCTATTTGTATTTCATACGAAATGGGGTTAATATAATATAAAAAGGGTTTGGGCATTTCTGAAGCATACTGGAAATTAATACCTGACACACTCTTGCCCATGCTGGCCCAAATCAAGTGTCTGTATGGTATGGATACGGTATTTGTACTAGTCTAGGGAGAGACTGAGTTAAAGACTAATATATTAGCAGCAGCATGTTTAAGCAATGATGAAAAAGAGGCAACTTGAAATAATGAAGAGCGAATACTAGAGGAATGAAAAGAATTCTATATTGACTAATGTAATGAACAATACAAGAGATTATATAGATGAACAATGAGCAGAGCATAAAGTACGAAAGCACAAGTAATAGTCATGCAATACAAAGAGAGTGGTAGTAGAGAATAATAACAACAATATCATATTGTATCAATAGCAAGTGGGTATTTGTGCTGATGTGGCATATTGAGTGGAGCCATCATTGATGTGACTACGTGTCTTGATAGTCTTACCAATATCTCCCCCCCCCCTGGGTGGCCTGATTATGCCCATCTTGATCCTGTGGTCGAGAAATATCGTTAGCCTTTGTCAAGGAGTCCGCGAGTTGATTTGAAGCTGAAATATGTTCAATAATAATTTTGTTTGCTTGGACCTGCTCTCTCACGAAATGAAAATCTGATTCCAAGTGCTTCATGCGACTATGTCGAACTGGATGTTTGGTTAATATAGTGGCACTCAAGTTATCACAATAAACTCCGGGAGTGCTGAGATTGATGCAGTTTAGTTCCTTAAGTATGTTGCTAATCTAGTTAACTTCAGTCGTAGTATTTGCCAAAGCTTTGTACTCAGCTTCCATCAACGATCTTGCAATAGTCCTTTGTTTCTTAGACGACCAACTAACAAGTGAATTGCCGAGAAGAATTAGATAAGCACTAGTAGACGTTCAATCAGTTTGGTCTCATCCCCAATCCGAATAAAAAAAAGCATGTAAGTCGAATTGAGGTTGAGAATTAAGAAGAATACCAAGGTGTTGTGTTCCTTTGAGATAGCGAAACAAGCGCTTGCAGCATTGCTAGTGTGTCATCGAAGCCTTATGCATGTACTATGAAAGTTTATTGACAGTGAATGCTACATCAAGCCGAGTAAAGGATAGATACTGCAGAGCATCAATGGCCTGCTTGTATTTTGTTGCATCTGTTGGTGGTGATCCATCATCCAGTGAGAGTTTGATAGAAGTTGCCATATGAGTTTTCACTTCATTTGCTTCTTGTATATCAAATTTGTATAACATGTCTTGGATATATTTGCACTCAGATAGAAAAATTCCTTCTTATGTTTTTGCAACTTCGATTCCCAAAAAATAATTCAATGGTTGTAGATGCTTTAGTGAGAACCTTGATGCCAAGTTGCTATTTATCTTCAGGATCATATTTGTCGAAGACCCAGTGAGGATGATATCATCCACATACAGAAGTAACAAAGTAATGTCATTGCCTCTTTGCAAAATAAAAAGAGATGAATATGCTTTTGAATTCTTGAACCCAATTGTACATAAGGGTTGAGTTAGTTCATTGTACCAAGCTTGAGGCGCTTGTCGCAAACCATAGATTGCTTTGTTTAAACGACAAACATAGCTAGAATGATGAGAATCAACGAAACCAGGCAATTATTCCATAAAAATATCTTCATGTAATGTACCTTGAAGAAATGCGTTGTTGACAACTAGCTAAAATAAATCCCAGTTCAATTTAGCAGCTAGTGTCAGGACAATACGAATAGTTGTCGGCTTAACAACCCGACTGAATGTGCTCTTGAAGTCAATTCCAGGTCGTTGATTGAAGCCCTTGGTGACCAATCGACCTTTAAATCTGTCAATTGAAACATCTTGCTTCTGTTTTACTCGAAAGATCCAGCGACAGCCAATGACATTTTGTCCTTCTTGAGGTGGCACCAGACTCCAAGTGTGACTTCGAAGTAATGCATCAATTTACTATTGCATCACATCCCTCCATTCCTTGTATTTGGCTGCTTGTTTGTAAGTGTTAGGAGTATAAATGCTATCAGTCGCAAAGTATAATGCAGAATAATCCAATGGAGCCTTTGGCTTGAAGATGTTATTTTGAGAGCGTGTTACCATTCTTCTTGGTATATAGTTGTGCACCTCAGTGTTTGTTGTTTGTTGTTCTTGACAAGGAGAAGCTTCTCTACTCGATGCAGGAATAGAATGAGAATGTATTGTGGGATTGTCAGTATATGAAGCTTGGGAAGGTGGTAATGGTGTGATAAATGGAGGTGGTGTTGGGATATCAGTGCTGATAATGGGAATACGAGTATTTGTTGTGGTAGGAATGGGCTCAAAGGATGGAATGATATGTATCCAGGAATCATAAGTTTTTTTGCTGGACTTTAGGAGCACATACTGATAATTCAGAAAAGGGGAAGATGGTTTCAATGAATTGAACATGTCTGGACAAGTAAGTCTTACCAAACTCACTCTGTGGGGTGTATGGAGGAGAGCACAAATGTTGTATACCAGACTTATTTAGAAAGGAAGATAGAGCCATGAACTCTCCACCTCCTTCAGAGTAGATGCTTCCAATTGAATGCTTAAAGTAGTTCTCAACTAAAGACTATGGATGCAGATATGGATGCGGATCCGCACCGCATTATCCGTATATAGACAATTACCATTTTACCCATATATAAATTACTTAACATATATTATATAAGTAGGTTTTATAATAAATTACATATGAATTATGAAATCCTAGTAAGTTACTAATTGTTATGAATTTTAATAACATAATTTATAATTTATAATTTATTATTAAATATATTATTTATTGATTTTTTATTAAATGAGGTACTGATGCGGATATGCACATCTAAATGCACAACAAATGCAGATGTGCGGATGTGAAGTGCGGTGCAGATGCAGATAATACATCGTATCCGATCCACTACTATCCCTAATCATGATGTCAATTGTCAATAAGAGTAGGCTACGAACAATCAATGATAACTTCCAATGAGTATATATTGAATGATTTAAGGTAAATATACAAACCTTAGTTTGGCATTCATTGTTTGACATCTTTTACAAAGCCAAGTTTTCCTTAGCTCATCCTGTTTCACATAAAAATTAGTATGGGTAGACAACCATTTTTGTTGACAGGAATAACAAAGAAAAATATCTTTCATATACGAAATACAACTGAATACAGTTTCAGGAAATAAAGACATATAGGAAATACAACTTACATATTGGTGCTGATGTTGCAGCTTCAGATCCTTGACAAACTTAACAAGTACTCCAAGTATTTGCTCTAACACCTTTAGATTGAAAATGTTCACAAAAAGAGTAGGTCAATCCCGATTAGTTCATTAGTAGAGGTTACAACCAACAATAAATCTCACACAACCAAATGGAGAAACAAGTAATAGCATGAGAAGAAATTATTTGCTATGTACATTATAGTGCTCTGCAAATTTCCTATCCATTGAATAAAGATCCTCTAGCAACACATCCTCTTCCTTCTCAGTCTCATCAATGATTAACTTTACCCTGAACAAAAGATGATAGCTTTATGAGTAAAAAATTTCTTATTGGAATTGTAAGTGCATAGTGTTTCATGATGACATAGAATTTAATACAAACATCAAATGAAGAATATCGATCATGAACTAACAATGGTGCTCATCAAATACATATTTAACCATAGATGTTTAAAGGAAACAAAATGAGGAGCTTGTTTCAATATGCCCATTTGTGTTCGGTCAAAGACTCAAAAATAGAAATAGAGGAAATTCAATTTGGATATTCTATGTTATGGGCCTTGGTTTAGGCCTGAGTTTGATGGCGTGAAGCTTGGTTCGGATCCCCTATGGGCTATGGATGCTGCCTTGCTGGAAAATACATAGCAGTAGCACCAACTGTCACGGGACAATTGTGTTGTGCGAAAGAACCTATGCGGCACCCTGGCATCCCGTGCAAGGGATAAGCCTATCATATCGAATCCATCGTGAAGTGGTGTGATATGTTGGCAAAGAGGTGTCTTCCTGAGGAGGTGTGATCTGTTGGTGAAGAGGTGCTTTACATTCCCAAAAGACATATATGAAAAGAGGTGTCCACCCTTTGATGAAGGGGTGTATTTAGGGATGTCAACGGGGCGGGTTCGGGGCGGATAGTCACTACTAGAAATTGAGTCTTCAGCAACGGCTATCAGCAACGGCCGCTCAAGTCGTTGCTATTTGCAACGACATTCTTACGGCCGCTCAAACCGTTGCAGATATGTTGTATCTGCAACGGCTTTCTAACGGACACGCGAGCCGTTGCTGATGATTTTAATTATCAGCAACGACTTTCTAACGGACAAGTGAGCCGTTGCTAATGATAACTTATTAGCAACGGCTTTCTAACGGGCGAGTGAGCCGTTGCTGATAAGTTTATAAAGGTCACAGATCACGCCCGACCCTTCTTCCTCCCGCTGCTGCCGCCGCCTCCTCCTCCCGCCTCTCACCGCCGCTGCCGACGCCGACGACGCCGAGCTACCGCTGCCGACGCCGATGATGCCGAGCTGCCGCTGCCGACCATCCTCGACCGCCGATTTTAGGTATTCATCGCCGCCCGACCATCTCTTCCCGTTGCGGCCGGCGGGAAATCCGACTGAAACCCTATTTTTAGGGTTTCGGCCGGTGGCGGTCGGCCGATGGCCGCCGCCGGATCTTGTATAGTGTCCGAACACACTGTCCGGACACTGTACACCAGCGCCGGAGTCCATCGAACTCCGACGCCGGAAAGAGTAGATTTGTGATTTTTTATTTTTTTATTTATATGTTAATTAATTATTTAGATTAATTGTTTAATTTGTTAGATTAATTTTTAGGGTTTAGATTAATTTCGCAATTGTCCACTTCGGCATTGTGCCGGAATCGTCCACTTCGGACGCGCGCTGGAATCGTCCACTTCGGACTCTTGCCGAAATCGTCTAATTTGGACTCGTGTCGGAATTGTCCAATATGGACTCGAACTGTCTCGAAATATTTAGAAAATAATCATCCATCCGACGAGTTGATATGTTTGACGTACGCATCGATGAGTCGGATATGATTTAGCAAAACCTTATATCCGTTCGGGGATTGTATGTTCGTGTAAAAGAAGTAGATGATCTTTTATACGACGTACAATTCTTGAATTATACCTAATTGGACAATTTGGGAATATAGTTATTTGTACTACACTTACGTTTTTATTTTAACTGTTAACTAATTATTCTAAATTTCGGCAACATCTCTCTTGTTCTCCGACACGCGCCCAGATGATATGCGTATTCGGAGAACTGTAGGGAGATGCTGCCGAAATTTAGAATGAAGTTAACGGTTAAAATAAGTACTTAGTGCAATATAAATAATATAAATCCTGAATGGAATAGGACAATCTCACCTAAAGACATTAACCAAAGAAATTGTCATTGATTGACAGAATCATGTCGGCTGATCGAAGTTGGATGCACCGACGTCTTGATCGTGGAGCTTTAACGAATGAGTTTTGATTAGGCGTAACATACTTCCTAAATTTCACCTATTCGAATCAGAATTTCATTAGCATCAGTGATCAAATCCGATGTCCGTGCCGCATTTGTTTGAATGGACGATTTTTGGATCGGAAGACTGTCACTCTGCATCTATATAGCAAAGGATTTGCACCAAGATATTTTCTATGAACTTGTCACGGGGAGTCACGTGAAGTCGGGATCTCGAGTAATCCTGTCGTTCAGACATATGGTGAATCTTCCTCTGCTGGTGCTTCTTCATCTAATCAATCTAATCCCTATAGAACTATGATACTTGATAGTCTTGGGGTCAATTCTACCTGAATGATAATATTGATCGGCCAGTTCTTCAGACATCAGTCCCACCAGATACTACAACGATTGATATCACAGAAGTACAAACTGCGGTAGAGATTGAATTACTGAATAAAGAAGCTGCAGAATTTTACGAGATGTTGAAAGTTGCCGATGAACCTTTGTATGAGAATTGTCCTAAATACGCTAGGTTTTCAGCAATGACACAGCTCTTAAACATCAAGGCCGATTGTAATATCAGCGGAGTTGCGTATGATCGGATTGCTGGATTGATTAATGGAATGTTGCCTACTGATAACAAGTTTGAGCCAACTTTTTATAAGACTAAAAAGCTAATGAGAAAATTGGGGTTTGGGTACGAAAAAATACACGCGTGCCAAAATAACTGCATTTTATATTATAAAGAAAATGTGCAGTTGGATAAATGCCCTGTATGTCAACATCCTCGTTACAAGGAGAAGAAATCGGTCCGACAAAAAAATATCCCGTTTAAGGTGCTTTGGTATTTTCCACTAACACCGAGGCTTCAAAGATTATTCATGTCGGAAAAGACAGCCCCCTACATGAGTTGGCATGCAAGAAGTCGTGATGATACAGTAATGACTCATCCATCTGACAGTGAAGCATGGAAACATTTGGATACATGTTATCCTTCATTTGCTAGGGATACTAGAAATATCAGATTGGGATTGTGCATAGATGGTTTTAATCCGTTTGGACATTCTGCAACTCCTTATTCAGTTTGGCCAGTGCTGTTGACAGTTTATAATTTGCCACCGTCAATGTGTATGAAAGATGAATTTATTTATCTTTCGATGATTATTCCGGGTCCTAAGGGTCCGCGAAAAGAAATTGACATATTTCTCAAACCCTTGATAGATGAATTGAAAACATTGTGGACTGAGGGAGCTGTCACTTATGATTATCATCGGAAGCAAAACTTCAATTTAAAGGCCGCGGTCTTGTGGACAATCAATGATTTTCCGGCGTACGGCATGTTGTCTGGTTGGAGCACTCACGACCGACTCTCTTGTCCGTATTGTATGAAACACTCTAAATCAATCAGTCTTCAGAACAAACGAAAAATCTCATTCTTTGATTGTCATCGTCGATTCCTACCAGTTAATCATCAGTATCGAAGGAATCGTAATAAATTTACTAAGGGCAGAGTCGAAAGAGATGGGCCACCACTGATGTTGTCTGGTGAACAAATATTAGCACGTGTTTCAACACTTCCAGATATAGTATTTGGTCACAATGAAAGAGTGTCAGGTTTTGGCCAAACACATAACTGGATGAAAAAAAGTATCTTTTGGGAATTGCCCTATTGGAGTTCATTATTGATTCGACATAATTTAGATGTCATGCACACTGAAAAAAATGTGTTTGATAATATTTTCAACACTTTGATGGATATTTCCGGAAAAACTAAAGATAATGTCAAAGCCCGACATGATATGAAAATACTTTGTAAAAGACCAGAGTTAGAGTTACAAGAGGTCAACGGACGATATCTGAAACCGAAGGCCCTATATGTGTTAAATAAACAACAGATCAAAGATGTTTCTTAATGGGTAAAAGAACTCAGATTACCCGATGGATATGCTTCAAACTTATCTCGATGTGTAAACGTCGATGATTGCAAAATATCAGGGATGAAGAGCCATGATTGTCATGTATTCATGCAGAGATTACTTCCGATCGCATTTCGAGATCTCCTACCTGATAATATTTGGGGTCCGTTGACTGAATTAAGTATATTTTTTAGAAACATTTGTGCAAATGTCCTTCGAGTCGAAGATATGTCAACACTTGAAAATAATATTGTTGAAATCATATGCAAGCTGGAGCAGTTTTTCCCTCCTGCATTTTTTGACTCGATGGAGCATCTACCAATACACTTGGCATACGAGGCACGAGTTGGTGGCCCCGTTCAATATCGGTGGATGTACTTATTTGAAAGATACATGAATCGTCTGAAGAAAAAAGTAAAGAACACCGCAGCTGTTGAAGGATCAATATCTGAATCGTATATCATCCAAGAAATTTCAATATTCTGCTCATTTTACTTTGAATCGACAGTACAAACAAGATTTGATCGTCTTCCATGTAACGACGACGGGGGTGTTCGACATTCAGATGGACGTTTAAATATATTTTGTCACTCTGGTCGTGCTTTTGGTTCTCGTCCATCTCGACACTTAAGCGAGGAAGAGTATCATTTGACACACTTGTATGTATTACTCAATTGTCCAGAGATTGAACAATTCATTGAAATATTTGACATTGAGATGGTACAAAAATACTCTATTCACAACGATGAAGAATTGGAGAGATTACGGAATCGTGATTTCCCTACTTGGATTCAGACTTACAGCAAAGATCACAGAGCTGAAATAGATGAAAGAATATTTGAGTTTGTTAGTGGACCGTCGCGACTTGTGTCGTGCTATAGCGGATATTTTGTTAATGGGTATAAATTTCACATGGTTGAATATGCATTTACAAAGAAGACGATGAATGCTGGGGTCTGTGTGAAAGGGACAACCTATGTTGAATGTGATATGGATTTTTATGGACTGGTGGAAGAAGTGATAGAGTTGCACTACTTCGGCTTGAAATCAGTTATTCTATTTAGATGTCATTGGTTCGATATAATAGAAAGGGGCATGAAAGTTCATCCAAAATACAAACTTATTGAGGTTAATTACAAATCTAAATTGGCAGCAAATGAGCCTTTTATATTGACATCACAAGCCGAACAAGTATATTACGCGAAGTATCCGGCTCGAAATAAAGATAGAGCAGATTGGCATGTAGTCTGTAAGACAAAAGGTAGAGGAAAAATTGATTCGATAGTAGGAGAAAATGAGCTGATACCTGATATGACACATGGTTTCTATCAAGAAGATGATCCTCCTGCTGTAGATCGTATTATTCCAATACTCGAGGATGCAGACACAACGTCAATTCAATTAGAAGTTGAATATGCTGATGATGACGATCATGAAATTGAGGAAGCTGGAGATGAAGAAGATGAAGAAGAGGAAGAAGAGGAAGAATTCGAAGACTATTATTCAGATGATGAGCAATAATTGTAAAGTATATATTTATTAAATATATCTCTACTATTTATACAATAATCTGATTATATGTCTATTCGACAGATATGTCTGATCGTGGTTATAGTTGCATGAGAGCTTCGGAGTCTCCGATCGGTGAGACTCCTACACTTACTCATGCTGCTGATCCTCTTGTTGCTGATCCTCATGCCGATGATACTGCCGAGGCTAGTACATCCAGACGCAGGCGGCCACGCGGGCCGAACAGGTGGCAGCCTCCACCAGCCACAGAGTCACGTAGATTTATTAGCGTGATTGGGGAGCGATAATATATCATGAATTATGAATCATTACAAATTCATTATATCATAATATAATATTAAAATTTATTTTTGTCGTGCAGGTTCGAGCAAGAAGAAGTGCCGAGGAGCATTTTTTCTACTATTCGACGATACATGCATGAGGCATGGCCTACGTGGTCTCACGTGCCTAGCGAGCACGTCGACATGTTATGGCGCGAGTTTGAGGCGCGTATTATTATTATTTTTACATGCATGATGATTAATATTGGTACTGATATTATTATTTTGCAGGCTCGCTTTACATGGGCTGAGGACCAGAGGCCATTCATTTACGCTACCTGGGAGGCTATTTCCCGTGCGAGGTACAACGGGCAGCTGGGGCAGGCTCGGTCCCAGGCGATGGCCCGAGCTGGGACCACTAACATCGCGGAGACTCGGGGATACGGCCCCGATTGGATTACTCCGGATATATGGGACCAGCTCGTGGGAATATGGTCGACGGATCGATGGCAGGAGGTTTCTCGGAATGCGGCTAGAAATCGCATGTCGGGGGGAGCAGCGTGTCACACCGGCAGTATACCTTTTAATTATATATTTTATTTGTTACTATGTGTACTAATTAATGTATTTATTTTGTAAATGTAGACGACGGTGTCGGATGACGGGACTGTCCAGCGACCCTCCCCGATGGCGGTGTTTGAGCGGACTCATCGTCGAGCACATGGGACGAGGGAGTACATCGACAACCGCGCTGCATACATTATGGTAACTATATATTTGTTTAAATTATTTATTATATATTTATAATTTAAGTTTTATGATAAATATTAAACAAAAAATCAAACTCGAGTAGGAGACCTACAGCTAGACGGTGGTGCAGTGCGGGGGCACCCCCGAGGACTTTGTCGCAGCAACGTGGGTCGAGGCCGCAGGTGGCTGGGACCATGGCCGCGTATATGGCTTTGCAGATAGTGGTCATGCGCGAGCTGTACTAGAGCCACTTGGGGCACCGACCCCTCTGGTCGTTGGTGAGCGGCCGTCCACCTCTAGATCCAGTTATGATCATAGTAGCAGAATAAGGACTCTAGAGGAGACGGTCGCACGTCAGAGTCAGATGATGGCGGAGATGCATGCTATGCTACGCAACATGTCAGGTCATCCCGAAGCAGGCATCTCTTCGGCATCATCTAATCCATCGTCCTCGAGTCAGTCCACGTCGGTGTACACTCAAGCACTCCAGACCCCGCCATATGATCCAGACCATCCTCCATCGTCATCGTGAGATTTTTTTTATATTGACTTTGTTACTGAGATATTGGACTTGTTTAATTTATTTTGTTTGGATATTGATACTTCAATTTTGCATTTGAATAGTTTTTATACTATTGTGGATAATTATCAATATAAATATAATTGTTTTGATGTATATCTTGGTGTATTTGTGATGTGTGAATGAATGTGTGTATGAGTGTATGGGTGTGTGAATTATGTATCAGATAATGTATGAGTGTATGGGTGGTTGAAACCCAGCGTGTTGCACCGAATCTTATCTAGCCATGAGGTTTCAACCCTGCAAAGGCAACGTGAGAGGCTTGCGAGCCTCATGGCTAGAAATATTTCTGACCTTGGAGGTCTGAGTAATTAATTAGTACATGTTCATTATAGATACATATGAAAATTAATTAATGGGCTTAGAATTGTCCATTTTAGTTATCCCTTCCCCAAAGGCAAGAAAGAACATGATGAAGCCGTCGTAGAGAATGCTAAGAACATTTTGCGCCAATGTGTATGCAACTGGAGTGCAATCTTGGACGGCGCTTTCTGTTTCATCCGATGACACTATTAGAGTGATGACTAGGAAGAACACTGAGCTTGGACAACCTAATGGAGTTATCCTCATGGCAGTCTCTACCACTTGGCTCCCTTTCTCTCATCAACTGGTCTTTGAACTTTTAACATATGAGCAAAGAAGGTCACAGGTATACCTACAGATGAATAAAGTATTGAAGTATTATTTTTTCTACGAATTAATATATATATAGCTGAATCTAATAAATTCCATTGCTGCAGTTGGATGTTCTCTCGAGTGGCAACTCTTTGCATGAGGTGGCTCATATTGCCAATGGTTTGCATCCTAGGAATTGCATCTCTCTTCTGCGTGTTAATGTCAATATTATTTAGTTTCTTGATTCCTTGCTTTGTCAGTACTTTTTCTCCTCTAACTTATTACATGCATGGAATTGCTGTATACTATATTATATTTTAATAAGGATATTATAAGGATATCAAAATCTATTGCAACTTGGTCTATTTATATGCAGATCAAAGGATATTTGTTTGCAAATTAATTTTGTATGAAGTAATATTTTTTTTGCCATTTGCATCTATATTGTAATCCCATGTTAGCTATACGAAACTTCACATTAATTTGCCTTTTAATATATTATATTTTAATATATATAATATATTTAAATATATTTGTAATTATATATATTTTAAATAAAAAACAATTGAAATCGGCACCCCTAAAAGAGGTGCCGGTTTCAATTTAGCTGGCGCCCCTTGAGGGGCACCCGTTTTGCTTAAACAGGCATCCCTTGAGGGGTGCCAGTTCTTTATTTTTCATCTCCCCCTACTCTTTACTTTTGAACCAGCGTCTTTAGAAGCGTCTAAATATTATTTTCGACTCAAAAAAAGAGTCGGTTTTTCCTAAATAAAGCGCCGGTTATCAATATATTTACTGTAGTGGAAGAGAAACTTGTTGTTGTCTGAAACATGAAGCTGAGGCTGTTGTCTGAAACATGAAGCTGAAGCTGTTGTCTTCAAAATGCTGTATGTTTAAGATGCGAGAAAAGAGTTGCAAACTCTTTCTTTTCAATATAATATAGTAGGTTCAATACTGAAGTTGTATATTTATTTGCCTATTTATTTTCGATTATACCATATAATTAGAATTTCTTTGTATTTAGTTTGCAGTGAATTCGTTGCACTTGTTGTTTCCTTGAGTAAATCCTTTGACATGCTGACATGTTCGTAAATGATAATAAGATGGCCTTATTATTCCGAAGATATTGGGGCATGGCCTGAGAAACTTCTTGTTCCTAAATGTTGATCGAGAGTAACATTAAGCAATAGAATAAAAAGTTGAGTGGGAAATGAGCTTTATATACAACCAATTCATTACGAGGTTTCCTCCAAAATCTTTGTCAAAAGAACACAATTTCAACCGTAATCTAGAGTTGATCAACCCCGCCAGGAACAGTTGAAGCCAGTTGATTTGGAGGGAACACCTAATCCTCCCATTTGACTTCGAGCTTAGTGTCATCAATGCTTTGGGTAGTGCACGAAGCATGTATCTTTCAAAACTAGCTACATATTGGAGTCGAAATGATGACCCTCATGAGTTTGATTCCAAGTTCGATATTTAGTTAAATAATGCGATACATCAGCACTGCTTCAACATTGAGGTTCCATCTTAGTCCAAGACTGATTGATAATCCAGCATAGTCACCACATAGGTTTGCATAATTAATGCTTAAATCATCATTACCCTCTATGATTTGACATAATGAAAATGTACACTATGAATCACTAAATACATGCTGTGTATCTTGCCTATCATCTTGTGATACAACTCTCGTCAAATTGCTAATTTGGTCATATATCTTCCATATATTACTCACTTGGATTCCTCTGACCCTCTTGACGTCAATCCTCCTTCGTTCCCCCACTCTCCACCACCACGGAATGATCTCCCGCTCCCACCAAGATCCACTTCAGTCATGAAAGACCCCTCTTCTTCCAAGACAACCGCTCCTCAGTGACACCTTTCTTGGGCACAACAAATTAAGAGCTCCAATTCCCGCAAATCAAATCCTGTCTCCCAATCTACCCTCAATCGGGTTCAGTCCTCCACTGTTGATTGTGTTCACTATATTCAAGAGCAACTACAAAACTGGGGATAGCCCTGTGAGAACTTCTTTGACATTGGGTTTTAAGACTTCGGTTCGCGTCTGGTTTTTAGTTGGTGATGGATTTAGTTAACATTTTTTTTCTTCTGTTTTAACTCTTTCGAATTTACTAATGTGGTTCTTAACGGCAGCCCTTGGTTTTTCTGAGAGGATGTTCTCCGTCTCATCACTAGGAATCAATGTTTCATCCATGAGATGAATTATTTACTACTGCTCCTATTTAGATTCATCTCTAACAAGGTTGTTAAACTCGTGGAGACTCCGTAAACTCGACTCATAAACTCATAAGAGTTTACTTGATATTTAAAAAATATTAAAAAATATTAAAAAATATTATGCTACAAAAATATAATCTAATAGAACCTAAAATTCATAATTAAACAGTTCAACTCCATAATAAAACACATATAAATATAAAATATAATAGTACAAGTCTAATCCACACATAATGAAGCATTCTAAGTCCATAATAAAGCACACACAATGACTCAAAGATAAAATATAAAAATACAAGTTTAATCCATAATTATTATTATCAAATTGAGTTCACCCGAGTTTACTCGCAAGTTTGACCAAGTTTACTCATGAGTTTGACCAAGTTTATACGAGTTTACCGAGTTTAACCATAAATGAGTTTGCATGCGAGTCAGCTCGATTTTGATACCCGGGATCGTAAAATCATTTGAGTTTACGAGTTAACTCGTGATTTTGATAACCATGATCTCCAATGCCCCCTCTTGAGTTTTAGAATGAGGATTCATTTCCCTTATCACTCAATGTATCGAATCTGTTCTCCGAATTGACGATGAATCATTTTCATTTGAAAGAGGCAAATATGTGCATGTTTGTGTTTAATTGAATTTAGCCATTCCTCTCCGACAAGGTATCTAGATTGTAGAGGCCAGAAAATGAGATATTTCAACCTATTGTTTGTGAAAATTTACTTGTCATTTACTTCCGATGTGGCACCATTGGCCATCGCAAGGATTCCTATCCCATTTTATTAAGTCGAAAAAATGTTTCTACATTTGATTCGTTTTCAAAATCATGAGTAATGTTTCAAAATTAGACTCTAATATTTCAATGGCTGAAGCCTCGGTACCCCAATTTGATCTTGCAAACCACCCCCCATCCCAGCTCCCCCCCCCCCCCCCCCCCCCGAAGACTTCGCTTAAACCCGTTTGTGGTCATTGGATCCAAGTGCAATGTTGACAGGCTCATGGACGACACCCTCATAGTGTGTGTCTTGCCTCTACCTCTGTGAGTTGCATTAGGAGACGCCTCTTCTCATGCGCCGATCCCCCTCCTCAAAACCTGCCCCATATCTTCGCGCCCACTCTTCAAGAGATTCTAATCTAAATAAATATCGACGAAATAATTACCACAACCACCTCACTCGCCACCCACAATTGGCTAACTCATCCAAACCAAATAACTCTACCATGATTTTCACTCATGAACCACCCTCTCCCCAAGGCCACACGTCCAATCCAAAGCACACTTGAATCCAAACTTCAACCATATCTCACTTAAAACCAAACCACTTCTCCCATACCTCGGACTAGCCCAAACATTAATCCAGACTCGTTTCTGTCCTAATCAACCTAAAATCCGAACCTTACAATAAGCCCTATTCCTCACATTCAAACCTCACCTTAAATCGATCTCTCCCTTTAAACTCCCAACCACACCCTATGCATGCGGTTAACCTATCCTTCATATATACTATCATTCTCTAACAAGAAAATATCTGCTGCTTTCAAGCCAAAGTAATCAAGTTTCTTGGATGAAGATGAAGTCCTGCTATTTGGGCAGCTACAACCTCACACTATCATTCTCCAACTCGATTTTGCCGCCAACAGAGGCATCCGCTTCCATCACTTGTCTTCGCAGAAGAAGAGACTTCGCTTCCATGCCGTCCGCTGCCAGAAGAAGTTCGTTCCTGGTATTTCTTTTATTATTATTATTTACTATTTTGGGGGAGAAAGTGTTGAAATGTTTAGTTTGGCTATTGATTGTAGGATTTGGGGAGGCTTCACCGGAAGCGAAGGCTACAAGAAATCTCTAGGATTTCTTCACTTTTGTCGCTGTTAGGATTGTTTTGGCTCAACTCGAGGTTTTTAACTCGCCCCTTGCTCTTTAATTAACAATACTAGATAGAAGATCCTTGCACAAAATTAATTTAATGTAGTTGCTGAAAAGATCAAACCAATTGATGAAGGAATTTGGAGAAAAAGGAAGGGGGGAGAGTGAGATCAACCTATTTTTTATTTTTTTCTTCCGCAGAGGAAAAAGGAGATTAGTTATCTCCATCCTCAAAATCATACTGTTGTGGCTTTTTTCTCATATGAAATATTTACAAATGCAAAGATTTACAATTTCCGGAGCATGACATACCATTGGGTCTTCTTGACCAGTGTCCTAGAGGATAAAATTTGGTGGAGTCCTGAAGTTGGAAATGTAGGGAAGTAACCTGACCCAAAAGTTGCAACAAATTTCTCCACCCATCCTTTACTGTGCTTCTCACAGAAAAGGTGCTTGATTTTTTCCTCATTACGGTAGCGGAAAAGACATTTTGAAAGTCGTTTTTGCTTATGTTAATAATATGGATGTATTGACTAGGTCTAACAACTTAAGTTTTGGGCACTTAATCAAATTTAATATGGTTTCAAACGAAGATATATGTATTGGAAACTTGCTAAGTTAGTAACTAAAATAGATATGCCCTTAATTCCTAACAACTTAATCTTTTCAAGAAAGTAGACGCAATCAAAATTTAATATAAGCCAGGGGTGAATTTTTAATGTTGATTGAAAGCTTGCATTTTGTTGTCCATCATTGTTGAATACACAACATACATGAACCAAAAAGAGTTAGTAAGTCCATCCCTTCGAGGTTGTGGCTGTCTTATAATCATAATTTGAGGTTTATGTTGTTCAAAGCTAACTAGATAATTGTTTTAAAAGAAAACAAGCCAAACTAGATAATTGAAACAAATAACTCACCATTTGCCATTGGAGTCATAGACATCAAATATTGTGGCAATTGGGTTCCTAGCAACTCGGAGAAGATCAAAAGTAGACCATCATATGGTATTGTGTTCATTGTACCATTTCTTCCTAAAAGCTATTGCTTAGTAATGAATTGCCACTACCACGTTTGAATATAGTTGGAATTAGGTGCCTAGCAACTCTTAGAAGATCCAAGTAAACCATGAGATGGTTTTGTGCTTATCGTTCCATTTCATCCTACTAAAGTAGTTTACACTTAAGATCTTAACTCATAAAAGGTGTCTCTTAGTAACGAGTTGCCACCACCATGCACCTTCCCAAATAAGCTTTGATGTATATTTCCACATCAAAGTACCCTAAGTACTTTTGGTTAGCGAAACCAAGTTTGTTTTTATGGTTTCAGTTTTACTAAAATCAAAATTGTTTACAAAAACGTGTTTGGTTCGGTATTTTCATGAAATTGGATTGAAACTAGAATGAATAAATAAATAAAAATAAAATCATGTATTCTTAATAAAAATGAAAACACCATAAGGTTGTTTTATGTGGTTTCAAGACCGTCCGTTTTGATATCAAAATACAGTGGCAGACTTGCAATTACAAACACCTTTTTATAAAATAAATAAATTTACAAATAAATCAAACTATATCTAATTTATAAAAATAAAAATAAAAATAAAATCATTATTTTTAAACTCAAACTATTATCTTAAATTGATAAATTAATTAAACCAATTTATATCTATTTGAGCCAAATCTAATTTTTAAAATAACTCAATTTTCTTAAAGTCGAACTATTTGTAATTTAATTAAAACTAATTTTAGACTATTGAAACTAATTTTTTAAAATTTTATAATATTTTTTAATTGATTTTATATTTAATTCTATATTAATTGATTATGTTTAATGAAAATTAATATAATTTTCTATAACAAAATAAGTATTCACTACTTTCAACTAACTAAAAATCGATGTTTTCATTAACCAAACATGTTTTCAGAAACTAAAAACTAGAGAATGAAACTAGGTTTTCGAAAATAAGTTTTCATTTTCACTAAAATCAAACCAAAAAATAGTTTTCGAAAACCAAACAACACCTCATTCTTTTTGCTCGAAATACCCTAAGTTGTCCATACTAACACCGGCGGAGATACATGAAGGGTTGGGGGGCAATTGCCCCCACCCTCAAATTTCAAATTATTTTATTATATAGGGGAAAAGTTGAATTCCCCCCCCCCCCATATATATATCTCTATATATCTATATATAATATTTTTCTTCTTTTCTTTTTAAAATATTTTTTTGCGTTATTTTTTTGTATTTTTAAATTAATAAGTAAAATTGCTAAGTCCAATATAATTTTATCTTCATTTATTTTTCTTTTTCCTTTTTTTTGACGTTTTTTGCATTGTCTCATCCTTGCGCTCACAGTGTGATGCATTTTTATTCTCACACATAGGCTCCACTCACAAGCAACTACAATTTTCACCCACGCATGGTCAGAGTCATGCGCACTGGTCCGACGCGTAGCCCATCGGCCCTTAACGTGTAGCTCGTCTGCCCCTAATGTGTAGCCCGTCGGCTCCCAACGCGTAGTCCATCGGCCCCTAACGCACATTTGTTAATAGAAATATTTTTCAATACAATTGACAATGAAATTATTATGCAATGTTATCAATGTATAAAACTCATCGAGAATAATTATTACTTTTTTTTAAAAAATAAGATAAATTTTGTGCTTATAAATTATGCATGAATGAGATTTATTGATTTTATACTATTATAATGAATTTT
Organism: Canna indica; assembly: GCA_034359265.1. NCBI lineage: Eukaryota > Viridiplantae > Streptophyta > Magnoliopsida > Zingiberales > Cannaceae > Canna > Canna indica. The sequence goes on from CP136897.1 coordinate 17,834,230, forward strand.
CTTTTGAAAATTATATTGATTGTTTGTTGCTTCAAGTCTGCCCCCCTTGATTTTGATTCCTGGTTCCGCCACTGCATACTAAGCTATTAAACTAGCCAATTAGTTACAATCAATGATGAAATCCAATTTACCAATCAAATGAAAGTGCATACTACAAATGAGGTAGCTTGAACATTGACATAAAATATACAGAACAATGTTATAACCCGCCTAGGCATGGTGAAGGTGCCTAAAAATGACTGCCCGTAGATGGGTGAGGTCTCTACTAGGCATGGCCTCACATGTCACCAATTTGGGTGTGATTTTAGGCTATGCGTTAAACTTGAGTTGAATCTTGACAAGGACATAAAGACATAAGCGAGGGAGATTGTAATGTTCTTGTTTAGTCTCACATCTGAAGTATATTGGATGTTGTAATGATTAATAAAGCTCGATGGGTGTACTATTATCAACTTCAGCTTAAGCATTAAGCTTTAGGCAAGTGATAAAGGCCTATGAAGTTGATAGGTGATAATTGGTATCATAGCAAGAACTAGTCATCGGTTTGGTGAGGGAGCTTATGTGAGAAAGGGCTGCTCAGATTGGGGTGGAGCAGCTACTAGGCTAGGCCTCACATGTCCTTGACTAAGGTGTGTGTGGTTCTATGCTATGTGTTCATTCAACTTGGATCTTGACAATAATCAAGACTCAAGTGAGGACAATAAACTCCAGTTTAAGTATTAGACCAATGATTAAGGTCTATTAAGTTGATAGGTAATTCTTGGTATCAAGAGTAGGATCTAGTCCTCAACTTGGTGAATGAGCCTATATGAGAAAGTGCTACTTGGGTTGGGGTGTAACTGCAATTAGGCTAAGCCTCACATGTAACTGACTAAGATGAATGTGTTATGCGTTGATTGGACTTGAGTCTTGATAGTGGCATCAAGACATTTTAATTAGGTCTATAGTTCGAGTCTATGAAGTTGGTAGGTCAGTTAGCCCATCAAGTGCGTCTTAGCAAACATTATTAGCTAGTACCACCCTTCTCTTATAAAAACTTGGCTTTCTATGAAACTAATCTTTTGTTGGCATGGATCATGAAGTGCATCCACCCATCTTTTTGATGTTTTCCATCATATAATAGCAGACCAAGGTATTTTATCACAAACTTACCCACATCAGCCACAAGTCTGCTTTTGTCATGGTCCCTTAAGGAGGTTAGTGATACGTTTTTAAATCTAATTTCTATTTATTATTTGGTACCATAGATGAGACCAATATCATTTGCATTTTTTTGTCACAACACGTTTGCCAGTTCGGTGTATATCTCTTGCTTCCTAAAGGGGGAAATCAAATATAGGAAATAAATAGCATCATAAAAGTTGTCTCCTAGTTATTAGCAAGTCATCTAATGGTGCACATAAAAGCTTAGTGGACTACACTTACAACACATTTTTTACTAGAATGTTCCCCACGACAGTCATATGGATGTTAAACAAAACTAATCCACTAGTCTAAACTTAGGAAACAAAACAGGGTTATCATCAGGTTAGATCCTGAAAAGGTATGTAATAGAGGTTACTAGTCTTTTTCTACTGATTAATTTTTTTAAAGATTGAGGGCTCCCATCTAAATAGATGAAATGGATCCGTAGATCCTTGAGAAATGTTGATGTTTGTGCATCTTAGTAGAACTTAAAGAAAAGAAAAATTTGAACCTCTTATGTAGGACTTGAAGAATTTGAACTAAATACTTCGATATCGAGATTAATGGTGCAAAATTAGGAATTCTGTAACTTAATTCAGAGGGTGTTTGGTTGAGCTGTTGGCGCCCCTAACGGCTCCTAAAGGTGTTTGATGAACCACGTGATAGTTGTTGAGAACTCAACCATTGGCCCAAAAATTAAGAAAATCAGTAGTTGCTTTGGTTAGCTGATTTCTACTAGTTACCAACTACCCAACAACTTGGCCAAATAGGCTCTTAGCCGTCGGGGTAGTGGCTCGCAGCCTTTAAGCATCAACCTCTGGGCAAAAATGTCTTCGCTGGGACAGTCCTCACCCACTTCATAGGACATATACTCCACCAGCTTATCCTAGAACTTGAAGCAGGCGGCGTCGAGCGCCGAGTAGAGCTCGTTGGTGTTGAGGTTGGAGGTGAAGCCGAGAGAGAGCTTGTGCGGCCCCACAGCAAGCTTGAGTTCCCCAGAGAGCTTGTCCGCGGCCGCCACATCGTCCTCGCGAGCGTGGCTGACCTCGGCGAGGAGAGTTTAGAGAAGGGAGTTGGTCACGGCGAGCCGCCGCTGAAGGTCAGTGGCGAGAGTTTTGCTACCGGAAAGGTTGCTTCAGGTGGCGTTAAGCTCATGGAGGAGGGCGACAGAATCCCATGCGTGAATCCTAGGACTGCAGGTCGACCATGCTCATCAGCGTGCAGACCTCGCCACACCTCACGCGCGCATGCCTCATCAACGCCGTGCTCACCCCGTGGTTGATCGCCTAGAAGAAGCCCCACACGTGACACGCGTCCGCTATGGCCTTCACATGTCGCCCCATCATCGTTGAGCATGGCGAGGTCGACCCCGAACTAGACCGTGCAACCCCATCAGGGGGCTCTGCCCCAACTGCATCCCTGAGTCAGGCTCAAATCAGGCTAAGCAATTCTGCCCAGTGACCCCACTTGGTCACATAAGGATATCTACATCCCACCTTATTAGAAAATATACACCCGCCATCTTCGGAATTGATTCCGACCCATTCTAGACAACCTCGCTGCGAGATTCTCAGTCGGCAACATCGCCCTTCCCTGCAATACTGTAATGCCCAAAAATCTAAAAATAATATTTTATTTTTGAACAGAGGACCATGGGCTCGAGTCAACACAGATTGGCGTAGAGCTTCGGGAGTGAACTCGGGTAAGTTTTAAATATAGGAAAAAATTATTTGCCTTATTTCTATGAATTACCATGCTAGGATGATAGTGGCTCTCGAGAAAAATTTAGTGGTTCAATCGAAACTCGAACCAAAATTAGAATGAATTAGTTATGGATTTTATAAGTCGAGTGAATAAGTGAGGGTGTTTTGGTAATTTGGGCCAATTAGGACCCATAAATTACCAAAGGGGGGCACACGGCTGCTGTTTTAGCCGCACACCACCCAAGAAAGATGGAGAGAGGGAGAGGAGGTGACACCAAGAGGAGGACGAGCCGACGGAGCCGGGATTTCGCGAATTCGTCGGCGTTCAACATAGGAAAATCCCTCACTTCTTCTTCCTTCCCGATTTCTCTAAAAAGGTTAGTGGATTAGCCTTTCTATTTCTCTCTTTTCATCAGCCATGCCACCACCCCTATGTCATGGGGTTTTGTCAATTTTTTACTCAATTTCGTCATATTGGTTTGAGTTTTCGTATCAAGGGTTTCCTATCGTCGTTGTGATTCCGTCGGATCGAGTTTTGAGCGATTTGGCTGCCCCTACCCTTGCTGTGCCACTCCCTTCTTCTTCAAATTCTTGATGCTTTCTTGAGGATTCTTGATGATTGTTGAGGTTTCTGAGTGCTTACTTGAGATCTTGAGGAAAGGAGGGGTTTTGGGGAAGAACTAGGGTGACCCTTTTAAGAGTCCTAGGGTGGTCGACCAATTAGGGATAGAATTTTGGGAAATAAAAATAAAATTTTCCCACCTACGGAACATACTTTAGGGTATATTGATCTAATTCTACACATTAGGGAATTATAGGGACATTCAAATAGAGAACTAGGGACACCTAGAGACGCTAGAACCCTAGGACGACACTCGAGAGGACCGACCATTAGGGAACCCAAGGGGGCCGAACCCTCTAAGCCCCTAGAGCACTCAGGTAGAGGAGGTAGGCCGGCCCTAGGGTACACGGCTAGGGTTGCTAATGCAGGCTTAAATTGTTGGCCTAAGGTTTTCAACCTTGATCTTAATCTCAGTTTTGATAAAAACAAACAAAGAACTAATGATTTCATGGAGATTTATTTTCAGGTTCCATACCGGTTTGCACTCGATGTCCACGATCAAAAATATCAGAGAATTCAAAAAATTGGAAGGACATTGGTCGACGCGTTCAGGTTCATCACGAAAATTTCTAGAAGTTCGACATGTGCACCAAAGATGTCATGGACGAGTCTAAAAAACATCTGGAAAGCTCTCCAAGTTGACGCATGCTGAAGGCCGAAACCAAAAAATGAGGCGTGCAAGAAAAATACAAAAAAATTAGCCCCTGCCCAGATTCGATCGACCAACTTGTCGACCGAACGATGTCAGAAATTGGCAAAATGCCTTCGGTCGCTCGCTCGGTCGGTCGACTGACGATTGATCGACAAGCGATCGGGCATCGACAACGAGTAGAAAAATGCCCGTTGATGAGCCTTGAGAGTTGGGGGGTTAAACATACCCATCCCAATCTCTGTCTTTTATGGATGTTGATGCTTCTAAGCCTCAAATAGTGATCCTTAGCATACCCTAAGATCTTTCTTGATCAAATCCATCTAACCTAGCTCTTGATCCCTCAATCTCAAGTGTTCTTCATTGGAGGGCTCATCAAAGGTGCTAGGCTCAAGAAGAAGATATGTTTTCATTGTGATAAGTTCTCTTCACTCTCTTCTTATGATAGATTATTTTTTGATTTGTTTTATTTTGATTTACTTGTGTGTGTAAAAGACCTAGTGTGTGGTCTTGTGAGTAAGTGATTACCTTGGTGTAGAAGGTGTAAAGCTATTTGTGTAAACTAAATTAGGAGTAGGTCTTAGGAATTGAGGTGGGAAAGCTCACTCGATAGGACGACGGATACTTTCGGGTGTGGAAGTGTTTTCGAGGTGAGTGTAGGGTCTTTCCAATGTAAAGTCCTCGATTGTAAGCTACTCGTAATTTAGTGGATTTGGGTGTGAAATCCTAAGCGCGGTGCTTAGGTAGTAGAGTAGGCATTGAGTCCGAACCACTATAAATCATTGTATTAGCATTGATATATTTTTGTGTTAATTGCTTTATCATCAATCGCTTCTGCATTTAGTCATACAATTGTGAATTTCCTAATTAATTTAAGAAATGATTAAAACTAAATTTAGGCAAAAAGATTAGTTAACACACTATTCACCTCGCTCACCCTCTCTAGTGTGGCCATTTCACCAACATTTGGTATCAGAGTGGGTTATAGATTGAGATTTCACCATCTTCTCTACATCGTTTCTTGATCCGAAAAATGGCACTAGAGAGTTTAGTGTCTTTATCTCTTAGGTTCGTTACCTCGAACTTTGGTCTTTGAAAATTTAGGATGTACACATACTTAAAGACAAAAGGTGTTGGTGCCTTAACATGTTAAGACTAGAATTCATTGAACCTAAGGTTGACATGCATGCTTGGAGTGAATTAGATAAGAAATTTTTTAAGTATAATGGAGATGCCATGAATTGTATTCTTTGCGGATTATCAAATGACATCCTAGATAAAGTCATGTATTGCTCTTCGGCTTATGATTTATGGGCCACTTCAAATGTTTTATATGATCATGCCAAAACCGAAGAGATCGACACTTTTGATGAAGATGGTGATGACAATGGTCACTCACCCACTACTAATCTTGGTTTTGATCTCCATAATGCTTCTAGTCAAATGAGCAACTCTAAGAGCCGAAAACGGAAGGTAAATTATCATGCTTGCAAGGAAAATGGACATATGAAGAAAAATTGCTCTACCATGATGAACAAAGCAAGGAAGAGGTCAAGTGTTTCCATCTCCGCATCTCACTCATCTGAAGCACCCTCTACCATGACTATGAAGCCACATCCAAAGTTTGCCTCATGATTAGAAATAATAAGGTACTTTCTTCATCATCTAGGCATGATAATGATAATGATAGTACTAGCTCTTCTACTTCATTTAATATGCCATATGAAGAACTAGTTGAGGAATGTCAAAAAATGTATGCCTTGCTTATGAAGAAGAACAAGGAAAATAGAAATCTAAAGAAAGAAAACTCTAAGCTTAGCTCACATGTGCATGCCCTAGAATTAGAAAATGAAAAATTAAAGACCGAGCCTTTTGATTCATGCCAAGATAATCTATAACTTGAGTTTAAAGCTTTGAAACTTAAAAATGATGATTTGGAATCTAAAATGAAATTTAGATATAACGATTTCAAATTTGAGAATGAGACTTTGAAAAATGAAAATTGTATGATGAAATCTCAACTGCAAGTTTTAAACAAATCCATTAATGTCTTGAAAAATGATGTTGTTTTCTTGAGTAGGAAAGCAAATAATTTATCCAATGTTTCATCTTTTAGAAATCCTAGAAAGAAAAATGCTTCTTCTATGAATGTTCATGCACATCATCCTCCTCATGTTAAGCATTCTACCTCTAGACCTCATAAGAAGATGAATGTTTCTCTCAAGAATGCTCATGCTCATCTTAGTTCACATGTCATGCATTCTAATGATAAATTTCATGTCCATAGCAAAAATGAAAATAAATTACATGGACATTGTTTTTGTTGTGGTGCTTATGAGCATGCCATCTATGATTGTGCCTTTAAAATGAATCCAAGTGTTGTGAAGATACTTTGGGTACCTAAGCCCACTAAACCCTTAGGACCCAAAGGCATTTGGGTACCAAAAGTATCACGTTCTCTTGTAGGGGGAGTTACCACACAAGGGTAAAGAGAAATGGACTATTGAAGTTGACCTTGGATCCAAATGAGAAATCTCCAATAGTTTGCAACTTCAAGCTATAAGGATGCCATAGGTATGGAAATTGGCATCAAACACTTTGGTATCATCTCCTATACCTACTTGTTTAAATTAGAGTGGAGTTTAGATATATGCTTAATATTAGTAGATTTTCGGCTCTTAATATGAGTTTCAAAAATATTTTTGATTTTTTGATTTCTAGTCTCTTTGGAGACCTATGTAGCTTATTACAGGCTAATGCGACCTTGCGGTTCCAAATCGTAGGCTCATTGTGGCCTTTCGGTTTTCAACCAATAGGACAGGTTGAACATCTTATTTTTCAAATATTTCATATTTTGAGATCTCTTGATTCATTTTGTTATCATGAATGATTTATTTGAAAATGAATCTATGCTATTTAGTGAAGTTGAATTTGGAAAATGTTACTTAGTTTTTCACTTCGCTATTTAGTTTGATCGCTTGCATGTAGCTTTGGTTTCATTTTCTACTAATGAAGTATACTTGCAAGTCATTAAAAATGGAAGGCTATTTTGAAGGAAAATGGAAAAGGAAATGAAAAGTTTGAGAAATTCCAAGAATGAGGTATGATTTTGATTTTGCAAAAATCTTATTATAATAGTTGAATATTCATGCTTTAATGATGTCACTATACTCATGATTGATTTTAGATGATAAATCTATGAAATTTCATGAGTAGGTAAAATTTTGATAACTTAGGCAATTTCATAATATTTTGATTGAATGAAATTTGCATGGTTGAAATCATCTATTAGAGACTTCATTTTTAAGTCTACACCCAATAAATATGTTTAGATGCATACATGACATGATTCTAGGTATTTAAACTTGAAAATTCATGTGTAGATGAACAGAGTGATAACTATATCACTTTAAGGGACTTAAACTTGAAAAGTTTGATCCAAGTTAATAAATCGACTTGGACACTTCATTTTTTGTCCAAACTTCATAAACACATTTAGGAATATGTATGACATGTTTCCATGCACTTAGAATGAAAAATTCATTTGGATATGGATAAAATGACATATAGGACATTTCATGATGGGTCGGTTGACCGATGGGTCGATCGAATTGAGGGAACACAAAGTTGCGTCTGGCGATCGACCCGTCGGTTGACCGCACAGAGAGAACATGCAGCGGTCACTCCAAGCGGTCGATAGATCGGTCGACCGACCAATCGACCGAGTGGCTGTAACAGATAGTTTTCTATCCGTTGAGCTGCCGTTGCTTCGTGAGGGTATAAATATACCTCATCTAACTCCTTTTAACCTCCTTTCTTGATTAATACAAATATTATTGAGCATTCTAAAGGGAGTTTAAAGCCTTCCTATGATCGATCGCAATGCTTTGTTCTTCCGTGAACATCTTCTCAAGCACCCAATTTTCTTCCTCAACTCGGGATTTGATTTGAACTCTACCTCTTGACGAGTTGAAGGCGTCGAAGGCTTGGAAAAGAGTTGTGGTTCCTCTCTCATTTCTTAAGCTCCTTTGATTGTATTTTAGCTATTATTTGAACCTGTTTTATTTGGATTTGTGCATGTGAAGACCTAAGTTGTTAGGTCTTGTTGTGTGAGTGGTATCCTCGGTGTAGAAGGAGTAAGGCTACTTGTGTAAACTTAGTGTTACTAGGATTAGTCAAGTTGTCCCTTAGGGTTGAGGTGGAAGAGTGCTCTCAGTAAGAAGGTGGAGACTTCCGGGTGTGGAAGTGCCTTAGGTCGAGAGTGCGACTCTTCGAGTCAAAGTCCTCATTGTAAGGGAAACAAGAATTAATCTAGTAAACCTAGTTTGGAAATCCTAAGCGGGGTGCTTAGGTAGTGGAGTAGGCATTGGGGCCGAACCACTATAAATTACCGTGTTAGCATTGTTATATGTGTTTGTGCTTTATTGTTTTATCTTGCTTCCGCATTTAATCGCAAAATTGCATCTTGCCTAAACAATTTGAGAAATGTCTAAAATTAAGTTAAGACTAATTGTATTAGTAAACACACTATTCACCCCCCTCTAGTGTTGCCATGTCACCTACAATGATGTGCTTGTTGCATTTCTCGGAAACCTCACTGGTGAGGGAGGGTATGCCCCAAAGAGATAGTGTTGGTCTTATTCCGGAAGTTCGGCTGGTGAGGGGAGATCATACACCCAAAGAGACAATATGAAGACTCGACCGATGAGGGGACACATCATGGCAACATGCCTCCCATCGAGGAGCGAGTTACCCAACACACTGGCTCCATCCACTAGTATGGGCGACCCCACATTCTATCTAACGGTGTTTCAGACTGCAATGCTCCATCACGGAGCGACCGACTCCACGCTCTGTTAAGCCTTTTCGGTGTTTGGGGTGTGACAAATAGGCATCGCGCACCCAAGTAACCCTAACTTCCAATTCCATAAACCTCCACCTTGGAGTCACCCTAACTTTGGCTTCAGAGTCTCTTTTGCAAGTCCACCGTTCCCTACCCCCCCTTGCGGAAGTGTTTTGCCAAATAAAAGAGACACCAAACCAGATCAGCAGACCCCGACTCTCAGGCAGGAACATCAGGCACCCACTATCGGGCCGAGTAAAGCTTACCTCCCCTACAACGGTTGGAACCTGGAGCCAAGCGACCGCCGCCGCACTTTTACGGCCACGACACGATGGTGACGATCGACTGTAACCTAGTAATTCTAAAACAGCAAGGAGTGATGCTCTTGTACCGGCCCATCCTCCCCTTGAAGATCCTTATCAACGAATAGAGGACTTAGAGATCGAAACTCGACAGCTAAATGCCCAAATCACGATGCTATGCGATCCCGTAATAGCCCCCGACTAACCACGATTGCTACCGCTCACAACCTGCAGACAACACCCAATCGGGAAAAAGGAGACCTGATCCCCCCCCCCTCGCCGTGAAATCTCCAACACTTCATGGCAACCCGCCTCCCATCGAGGAGCGAGTTACCCAACACTCTGGCGCCATACACTGGTATGGGCGATCCCTCATTCCACCTAACCGCGTTTCAGACTACAATGCTCTATCATGGAGCGACAGACTCCGCACTCTACCGAACCTTTCCAACAATTTTAGAGAATATCACCCTACTATGGTTTGCTTCCCTCCCACCGAGCTCCATCCATTCTTTCAAAGACCTCTCCCACATCTTTCTCAACTGTTTCACCATGTCACAGGCATACCACAAGACGTCAATGATCCTCCACTATGTCAAACAAGGGCAACATTAGCCCCTAAGAGAATACGTGAATAGGTTCCAGGCCATAGCAGTCGATGTCCCAAACCTCGACTTGAAGATTGAGCTTTTTTGCATTCAACTGGGTTTAAAGCCCAGTCCCTTCATCGACCAAATCGCCTTAACCGAGCCTAAAGACATGGTAAAATTTCAGGAAAAGATAGCGAGCTTTATAAAAATAGAAGATCAACGAGAAGCAAATATGATTGACTGGCAAAACCTTAAGGCCATCATCGGCAACAAAAGGTCTAGGAAGCACGATGGAAGAAATGAAGATCACGGTCGTCGTGAGCAGAGTTACAACCTAATGCCAAGGTCCCCACCTCGTCCGAACACTCGATTTGAAAGGTACACACCTCTTAATACCTCATGGACAACCATCCTACAAGAAGTACATTATCTACAACTGCTTAGGTCCCCTGGCCATCCTGAAAGCTCAAAGTCTTCATACAGAGGTGACAAGAGCAAAAGGTGTGAATTCCATCGGACCTTTGGGCACACCACTGAAGAATGTGTGGTCATCCATGACCAAATTGAGTGATTGATCAGAGAAGGTCGCCTCGACCACTACATCCTGTATAATTAAAGCCATAGCCAAAGTCGACCGAGTTACCAGCCACGTTGGAGCCTTAGTAAGACCCCACCGCTCAATGACACAACTGATAATCGCGACCCAGGAAGCGAGCAGTCCTACCCTAGCACCCACGGAGTTATTGACTACATAACAGGGGGATTTGCTCGAGAAGGCAGTTCCGGAACACAATCGCCCTAGGTTGTTATGATCACCGGTGAAACATCTTGGTCATAGGGACCATGCACATCCACTCCGATAATATCTTTCTACGACTTTGATTATCAAGGGATTGACAAGAACTTGCATGATCATGTCGTTCTTTTTGTATTCGTTGCTGGCTTTCTTGTTAGGAAAGTTTTGGCGGACCAGGGTAGCTCCGCCGACACCCTCTTCTACCCAACGCTCGAGAGAATGGGCATCAATGAATCCTCACTACATCCATACCACGATGAACTTGGCAACTTCTCGGGAGATCATGTAAATGTCAAAGACCACTTACAAATGACCACAACATTTAGCTCCACACCAAGAACAAAAAATAATAGACGTACAGTTTCTGGTCGTCCAATGTGCGAGCCCCTATCGTATGATCTTGGGTCGGCCTTCCTTGAACAACTTAGAGGTCGTAGTATCGACTCCCCGCCTCACCACTAAATTCTCCATCTCAGAGACAGACGTATGAGTCATTCATGCAGACCAAAGGGAAACTCGCGCATGCTACAACGAGTGGCTGAAGCTCAAGTCGGCAAAGCCCCAACCAAGGATATCATATTTGGATCCCATAAAAGACGTCCAAGAGCGGCCACATCCCGCTGGCGAACTAGATCCCGTACATATCGGGACATACCCTGAACAAGTAGCCTATATTGGAGCACACCTCACTAGTGAGCTCAAACTACGACTCAGCATCCGCTCAAAAATAATGTTGACCTCTTCGCATGGACACCTGCTGACATGCTAGTAATAAACCCCTAGGTCATTTGCCACTGGCTGGTCATCGACCCCCGTGTCAAACCTGTTGCCCAGAAAAAGAGAAAACTCAGAGCCGAACGACAACAAACGTCCCTTGAGGAGACCACGAAGCTGCTGAAAGCAAAATTCATCAAAGAGTTTTGTTTCACAACATAGCTTGCGAACGTCATTATGGTCAAAAAGAATTCGGGAAAATAGGGAATGTGTGTCGACTTCACCGACCTCAATAAAGCCTACCCAAAATACTCCTACCCGTTGTCGAGTATCGATAAACTTGTCGATGGTTCCTCAAGGTATCAGTACTTGAGCTTTATGGATACCAATTCAAGCTACAATCAGATCTGGATGCACCCTAATGATGAAGAAAAAATGGCTTTCATCATCGAGCATGCAAACTTTTGCTATAAGGTGATGCCTTTCAGACTCAAAAACGCAGGAGCTACATATCAACGATCGATGAACAAGGTTTTTGAGAAGCAAATAGGCCGCAACAAGGAGGTGTACATCGATGACATGGTAGCCAAAACACCTGTCACCAGCAACCATTGCAATGATCTCGTCGAGATCTTCAGTTAGCTCAGATGCTACAACATGAGGTTGAATCAAGAAAAGTGTGCCTTCAGAGTACAGGGTGGCAAGTTCCTCAGTTTCATGTTGACACACCGAGGGATAGAAGCCAATCCTGAAAAGTGTCGGGCCATTCAAGAAATGCGAAGCCCGCATAACCTAAAAGAAGTACAACAACTTATTGGAAGGATGGCAGCACTTTCCATATTCCTCTCCAGGTCAGCCGATCAAGCCACTCCTTTCTTCAAATTCTCGCATAAAAAATAGGACTTCCACTAGGGTTAAAAATGCGAATGAGCCTTTGAAGATCTGAAATGATTCCTCGCCAGTCCATCGGTTTTGAACAAACCACGACAAGAAGAAACCCTATTTCTCTATCTCACCATCATGGAGAGCACCCTTAGCACAATCCTAATCCAGGAACAAGAAAAGGACCAAAAACTAATCTACTTCGTCTGCAAAGTTCTCCATGGACCAGAAATCGGATACCAAAAGCTTAAGAAGCTTGCCTTTGCTCGAAGGTTGAGACCATATTTCCATGGCCACCACATTTAGGTACACACTGAACAACCCATCAAGCAAGTGCTGACTAAACTAGAACTCGTGGGGCGAATGATATCGTGGTCGGTGGAGCTTTCAGAATTTAGCATTGAATACCAACCTAGAGGTCCCATCAAGGCCCAAGTGCTATCTAATTTTGTTGCCGAGTTCACTTACCAAGGGAATACTCCCAAGCAGGAGAAAAGTTGGATGTTATTCGTGGATGGTGCTTCCAAACGACAAGGGAAGTGGGGCAGGCATCATTCTAGAGAATGGTCACGGAATCGCACTGGAGCAATTTCTTCAATTCCAGTTTCAAGTCAGCAATAATCATGCAGAGTACGAAACCATGATTGCCAGGCTAAAGCTCGCACAAGAAGTGAAAGCCCAAAACATCATCATAAAAAGCGACTCTTAGCTCATCGTGGGGCTAGTCAACAGCACCTGTCAGGCTAGGGATCCTTCCCTTGAAAGGTACCTTGCACTAGTACTATCTCTAATCACTAACATTGATAGTTGTGTAATTCAGCACATACCTTAGGAAGAAAACACTTGGGCCGACCTACTATCCAAACTTGCTAGCACCAAGGAGCCCCAGAACAATAGGTCAGTCATTCAATAAGTCCTCGGACACCCTAGTATCCAACCGGCTGACACCTTGACCGAAGTCTAGAATATTGAATAAGGCACAGATTGGAGAACTCCCTACATCATTTACCTCAAGCAGGGAGAAATCCTGAAAGATATCCCCAACCTGGGCAGATTCAAGAGAATGGCAAGCTACTACACACTTCTTGATAACCAGCTCTACAAAAGAGGGCTCTCTCGAGCACTCCTCAAGTGTGTCGCCCAACCACGAACAGCCACCATAATGACAGAGGTTCACGACAACATCTATGGTAACCACATCAGAGGGAGATCATTGGCAGCCAAAATCCTTCGAGTCGACTATTTCTGGCCAAGTATGAAGATAGTCTGCAACCTCTACGTCAAAAAATGCAAGAAATGCCAAAGATTCTCAAAAGTATTTCAACTACACGCCGAACTGTTGCATAGCTCAAACGCTAACTAGCCATTCCGCAAATGAGGTATAGACCTCCTCAGTCCTTTCCAGCACCTAGGCAGCTCAAGTTCTTAGTCGTAGAGATTAACTACTTCACCAAGTGGATAGAGGTCGAACCCCCAACGACAATTGCAACAAATAAAGTCCATAAGTTTGTCTAGAAACTTATCATATGTAGATTCGAAATACTACGACAACTCGTTAGAGACAACGAAACCCAATTCACGGATCGGTGATTCTGAGAATTCTGCTTGGACCTTGGCATTAAACAACTCTTCTCATTTGTTGAGTACCTGCAAACAAATGACATAACTGAAGCGGCCAACAAAGTAATCCTAACCGGGTTGAAGAAAAAGCTTGACCGAGTTACAACACAACCACTCAGTCTTCCACCTCAAAAATCCCCTACCGCCTCGTCTACAGAGCAGAGGCCATTGATCAAGTTGCAATTATTGCATTGGAACACGGATGCTACAATAGTTTTTCTTGGTTTCAAAAAGAAAACTATGCCCACAATAATATAGTATGTATATTATCATTCATATAAGATCTCTAAACCAAATCCTTCACCATACAAAAAGAATTTGTGCCTGCAACTGTATGAAAATATCAAAATAGCATAGAGATTATCTTCCATATAAGGTCTGCCATAAAACGAGCCCCTAGCATAAGAGATTCATCTCAGGTTGACGAGAAGGTTCTGCCAACATCAACAACAACAATTAACAAGTGACAATGTCTACTCTATTTGGAGGATTAACAAACAGGAGCATCATCGGGTGAAGAAATGGAAAGAAATCACGGCCTCTTTAGTTGTAGCAGAAATAGTTTTCTTTATCACGTATAAAAAGGACAGAGGCAACGAGAGGAAATTGAAAGTGGGATTAGAAATCTCAAATGATATCTGCGGATACCCAATCTCGTAGATGATGGTAGGCGACTAGGTGTGGCAATGGGCTTGGCTTCGGTTGTTGTGAATGCGTAAGGCATTTTCTTCGAATGGAGTAGAGGTGAGCTCGGCTGGGACTGACCGGGATTTGGTATGTTCCGGTCCCGTCACAGTTTTCAGTTATGCGTCCCGGTCCTGGTCCTGGTCCCAAGTATACTAATTTTGTCCCGCTCCAAAAAATTCGAGACAACACTGGGACGAGACCGGGACATTCTGAATTTATTAATATTGATTTTTATAAAATAAATATAGTATTTTCATTAAAATAATTAATATTTTTTCTCAAAAAAATATATATTATATATTTAATATTATTTATATTATAAACCGGGTCGGGACGGGACAATTCTGATTTTTTTTGTATCATCCCGGTCCCTTCCCGATTTTTAATCGGGACAGACTTATTTGTCCCGGTCCCGTCCCGATTTTGTACCGGGACGAGATTTGTCCCGACTTTTCAGGTCGGGGCGGCCGGGAGTCCCGACCCGTGCTCACCCCTAGAATGGAGACAGGGGAAAGATAGAAATACAAAAATAGGCCTCTTAAGGGTTGCTTCCAACCAACCCTTTCGTAGTTACTTCCAATCAATAGGCCTCTCTCTCATTTTTTATGATGGCGCAAAATTGAGAATGAAATACAAAAATAGGGGAAGGGTAGGATGGTGGCACTTTTGATTTTCTTTAAGGGTTGCTTGCCCTACTTAAGTACCAAGAGGTCCGGGATAGATGGCTAGTCGAAAGAAATTGACTATCGAGAGCAAAGGACAGTTGACGAAGTTAATGAGAGAAAGCTTAAAAGATAGGATTTTCTCATGTGGATTAGTAAAAAGACATAGTATAGAAGGAAGGTATAGGCTGGATCGGGAAGCAAAGGAGAACCCCCTTGAGCAAGGTGCCATAGGAGATTGTTGTTGAGGATCCAAACCGACGGGGTAGAGTACGAAAGGTTCAAAGCCTGAAGCATCGTTTTAAATGTCACACGCTTCTCGAACATCTTTGAGTTGAGCTTTCTTAAGGGGTTGGCTTCTTTTCTTCACTAAGGATCGCGATATTGCTTCTTTGCTTGCTACACGGTCTTGCGTGAAGCTTTATTTGTGTTTGGCGTGGTAATACCTTGCTTGTGCGCTGTAGTGCACTCTTGCTTGTTGAGTTCTTTCTAGTGTTACTTTATTCGAAATGCTTGCATGCCGAGACTTTGATTCGCTCATTCAATAATAGATCTAGTCGTTATCATCCTTCCTTCCAAGCCCACCGCTATTGTTTCAAAACTAGCTTCAAGTTCTAGGGACAGAGTCAAAGATCAATCCTCATGAGGTAAACATGTGACTTCGCATTGTTAGTCTTATGGTAGCCATACCAACAAGGTCTCGTGAAGAGCCAAAGGAGTAAGACTCACAATACACTGCTCAATTTACTTCAAAGGACCCAAAGAAAAGACGCTTTTAATCGCTCTGCATGGACGATCTATCTGGTCGAGATGTGGTGTCAAATCACTTAGATGAGGGATCTCTATGCCACTTATCCTTATACTGGGCATACTTCGTCGCTAAGCTCACAGTAGGTTTGAGAGGCGTGAAACCTTACTTTCTTTAATGGAAATAGGCTCCTTTTCTTATTCCCCTCTTCCCTTCTAGAAAACCTTGTTATTCTTTATCGCTTCTCTTCAGATTTTCCATCAATCTTGTATAAAGGACATAGGCAACTCAAGGAAACTGAAAGCGAGATTAGAGATCACGAATAATAATTATAACTACATATGACAATTTTGCCCATACTCGCTGGTACTTGTAGATAAGGATGAGCATTGGTTGGGTCGGGTCAAAACCCGACCCCAACCTGAATAACCCGAACCCGAATAAGGTGCCTCCTACACCACCCGACCCTACTCGATTAAGAATTAGGGGCCCGACCCGAATAATCCGAATAAATCAAATTTCCTTTATAAAAACAAAAAAAAAATAAAATTCATCTTGAAAATGATGATAAAAAATGTGAACAAATGTATTAAAAATATGACTCTATTAAGAATTGAACTCATAGCCTTCTAAACATTATTTTCAACCTTTTAACCACAAAGCCAATACCACCTTTTATAAATGCAATGTACATAAGTATGTATTTAACTATATTTTTAGGTCGGGTCAGGTAAAAGGTTTTCACCTGATCCAACACGGCCCGAATAAAGTGTATAGAATTCTTAACATGAAGACCCGAACCGATCCGTTTTACCCGATTAACCCGACCCGAATTAATTTTTGGGGTCGATTTATTCTGGTTATTCGGGTCGGTTCGGGTTTTGCTCACCCCCTACCTGCAGATATTTATCCAACATGGGACGAATATGAGGAACATATTATGTCCATAGGTACAAGTATAAATTTATACTCATTTAATAAATAGGTACGCGAGCATATACTATAAAATCCAAACCTGCGGATATTCGTTACTCGCTAATATATATTATATCCAATGGTCCATATTTACACTTAATCTTTAAATAAATCTAAACCATCCATCTAAAACCTCTAACTTTTATCTTTATCTATTTATTTAACGTCGTTTAGTCTAACGTTTTAATGTTTCTCAATTTTAGTTGAAAGTATTTTGGTTTTAATTAAATTTTATGTTGCATGAATGGATAGTGTTATTTCTTAAGATATTTTTATGGTTTAGTATTTAATCATCTACGTAGTTTGTTTTATGGTTTAGTGTTTCTCAACCTAGGTATTAATAGTGGTGGATATTATACTATTAAAAACAATAAGAATTGCATGCTTGATGGTATACTCTTAAAATAAAATGACCTTTTTTGTAATAGTTTAAATGGGTACCTGAGGATATATGTGGGTATTAATTACTCGCAGGGATGAGTGATTGATACATGCCGCGGGTGCGGGTACGAGTAAGAGATATAGGTTTAGTAAACGGGTGCAAGGGTGGGGGCAACACTATTCGCCCTGAACCCACTTCGTTGACATATCTAAGTATATCCTCATCTTGAATATTATGATTGCACTGTGTGAATTAATTATTGTTAAAAAAAATAAGATGTAAAAATATGATGCAAATGAGATGCAATGCAAATATTCGCTTCTGGATGCAGTGTGCTATATCCATAGTGTATGCGAATGTAAGGATGTGAAATGAAGTGCAAATGTTCGTTACAATATTCTCATCATATCTAATTCGCTGCTATCCCTACCTATGCGAGATAGAGATAATAAAAGAGTCCAATTGCCATTGATCGAGTGTATGGAAGAAGCACGGAGGAAGAGCATCAACTTGTTCACCACTTAGAGTGCATATTGGTTTGCGGGCAGAAGTTATATTGCAAAGTATTGATACTTTGATATATTATTTTTAAATCTGGCACCTTGTTATGTTGTGTACTTGAGATAACAATAAGAAAGCACTTATCTCCCGGGACATTAAACCGACAAGTCTCTAGTAATTTCCTAACAACTACTACTAATAATAATCTTCTACTCGTTTTCGAAAAAAATAAAAAATAACTTACAATTTCCCTTGAAAACTTCTTGCCCATACTTCATCAATGATTTGTTCATACAAAAATTTTATAAAATTAAACCTAGAAGGTATAGTCCCATTCAAAATCATCCGGCCAGGACAGAACATACAATTTCTTTACCCTCTATCAACATTTATGAAGAATGAAGAGACAATACAACGATACATCGAAGTACAATAGTGTAGGAGATAAAAGCAGTCCTCGACATGCCTACCAAAAACAACTTGTTGATTCTTTCCCATGTAATTCTACCTCATCCAAGTAAAATTGATGTCAAAAAAGCAACAGAACTATTCCTAGAACTATTCCTACCACTCACCATTGAAATATTTTGGAGGGCCTTGTCAACAACAATGACAACGATACATTTGTGATGAATCTTATATGTAATAAATAATCATGTTATACATCAAATAGTCTAATTTAATGATCTTCCTACTACTCTCGCTTTCTCACTCATTTATGGGTATAACAAAGATTTATTGGTGCTCGAACAAATGTGATACGATTAAACAATTTTGGTACAAACAATGATTGAACTTAACGTTCAAAATTTCCCCTGGGCAATACTATCTAGCAACAACTCCAGCCATCAGTTCTTGCAAAAGGCATGGAGGGTCTCATCTAGTGCTTTGCGGTCATATTCACTAGTGAAAACACAGCTACCCAATGGACCCTTTAGAAGGATTAATCTAGCTGGAGAGCGTGGGGTTTCTTAGTCATGTGGTGCCCAAGGAAGGAATAAAGATGAAACCTGCAAAGATTGAAGTAGTTTAGAACTGGAAGAGGCCGACTAATGTTTCGGAGATTTGTAGTTTTCTGGGGTTAGCAGGCTACTACAGAAAGTTTGTGGAGAATTTCTTCAGGATTACAACGCCATTGACCCGCCTGACCCAGAAGAAGGTCAAGTTCGAATGGGACAGTAAGTGCGAGGAGAGCTTTCTAAAGCTTAAGGACTGCTTGACTTCGGCGCCAGTTCTAGTAGTACTCTTGGTTTTAGGAGGTTTTGCTGTTTATTGTGATGCCTCCCGAGTCGGCTTAGGTTGTGTGTTGATGCAGAATGGCAGAGTGATAGCCTATGTCTTCAGGCAGTTGAAGGTTCATGACAAGAATTACCTAACCCATGATCTTGAGCTGGCAGCAGTGGTGTTCGCATTAAACCTGTGGCGTCACTACCTTTATGGTGAGGCTTGTGAGATATACACTGATTATAAGAGTCTTCTGTATTTGCTCACCCAGAAGGAGTTGAACCTGAGGCAAAGAAGATGGCTTGAACTGTTGAAGGACTATGACTGCACTATCATGTACCATCCGGGGAAGGCCAATGTGGTGGCTGATGCTTTGAGCATGAAGTCTATGAGCAACTTCACACATTTGGTAGTTAGGAGGAGGTCGTTGGCTTAGGATTTGGCCCTGTGTTAGGATTTGGCCCTGTCTTATCAGTATCAAATTCTGGTGCACTGGTGGCTCACCTGAGGATGCAGTCTACATTGGTTGACATGCTGCGGGCAGTACAGGAGGAGGATGCCTTTTGTGCATTCACTAAGGATTTGGCCATGAGAGGCAATGCCGATAATGGGTTCAGTGTGGACTTAGAGAGTGTTTTGAGATTTAAGAATCAGATAGTGGTGCTTGATATGGCCGAGGTTCATAAGCAGGTGCTGGAGATGACTCATCGATCCATTTATGTTATACACCCAGGAGCCATGAAGATGTATCGTGATCTACGATAGAATTATTGGTGGAAATGCATGAAAAGAGAGGTGGCCGAGTTCGTGTATAAGTGCTTGGTGTGTCAGTAGGTTAAGGCTGATCATTTGAAGCCGGCAGGGTTGCTCCAGAACATCGAGGTTCCAAAGTGGAAATGGGAAAAGATAACCATGGATTTTGTGGCTAGGTTGGCAAAGTTTGAAAAAGGCAATGATTCTATTTGGGTAGTGGTGGATCGCCTAACCAAGACGTCGTATTTTATACCAGTCAGGATGACCTTTTCAGCTGAGCAGTATGCGAGGTTATTCTTGGATCGAATCATCGCTTATCATGGAGTTCCTATTATGATCATCCCAGATTAGGGTACCTACTTCACGGCTCAATTTTGGTAGTCCTTCCAGGAGGCATTGGGCACTCATGTTCGGTTCAATACCATATTTCACCCTCAGACAGATGGTCAGTCAGAGCAGACTATTCAGACGCTGGAGGATATGTTGAGGGTATCGGCCTTGGACCTAGAGGGCAGTTGGGAGATGCACTTACCTCTAATTGAGTTTGTCTATAATAATAGTTACCACAATAACATTTGGATGACCCCATTTGAGGCGTTGTATGGGCGGAGATGCAGGTCGTCTGTAGGTTGGTTTGAGGTAGAGTTTGCTGAGGGGGATATGATGTTCCTCAAGGTGTCCCTTATGAAAGGGGTGGTGAGGTTTGGTAAGAAAGAAAAGTTGAACCCTAGGTTCATTGGGTCATTTCCTATTCTCAGACACAGGGGAGCTGTGGCCTATGAGTTGGCCTTACCTCCTAGTATGGACTGAGTACATTCAGTGTTCCATGTGTCTATGCTGAAGAAGTACATTCGGGATGAGTCCCATTTGATCGAGCCTACCGTAGTGGAGGTGGATTCAGTAGTCTCTTATGAGTAGCGGCCAGTTGAGGTGCTAGATTGAAAGATTTGAAAGTTGAGATCCAAGGAGATCCCCTTGGTAAAGGTCAGATGGGAGCACCATTCTGGCCAGGAGGCCACTTGGGAAGTGGAGCAGGATATGAGGGAGCGTTATCCTTCATTGTTTGATGATGTGGCAAGTCCTTATTTTCTTTTCTGAAATTCGAGGATGAATTTTCTTTAAGGAGAGAGGATTGTAATATCCTAGATATTTAAATTTATTAGTTTTCCTCTTATGTGTGTGTTTGCCAGCCTAGCGGACTAGTTCATAGTCGAGCCGAGTCGACTCATGGTCCGGAGCGAGCTTGCGAGCTCGGGTAAGTAGGATATGAATTTATGAATTTATGAATTTTAGGCTTGTGTAGTTGAAATTATTTATTTTGATATTGTGTGTGCATACTTATTAATTATGTTCATGTGGGTGTATTTAATTAATTACTTGTGATTTGTTAAAATAAATTTAATTAAATTAATTAAGTCTATCGGGTTAGCGGGTTTAGTTTTGGTTTAAGGTGGATGCGGGTTTTGGATTAAGATGTATAAAACCCCCTATTCATGGCTTGTGGCTCCTATTTTGGAGCCACCCAAAGAATTGAGAAAGAGAGCCAGTCGCCAAGCCAAGCCAAGCCGCTAGCCCCCTTTCCCTTTTCTCCTTGGAGCGGTGGAGCTCCCATCGCCTAGAGCCGAGCCGAGCCGTCTGCTTTATCTTCCTCTCCTCCTTCCTTTCCTTTGGAACCGAGCCGAGAGGAGCCGAGCCAAGCTGCCTACTTTCTCTTCCTCTTCCTCTCCTCCCTTTCCTTTGGAATCGAGCCGAGCCGCCTGCTTTCTCTTCCTCTTCCTCTCCTCCTTCCTTTTCTTTGGAGCCGAGCCAAGAGGAGCCAACTCCTCTCCTTCCTCTCTCTCCCTCTCTTCAGGCCAGCGGCTTGGAGTGAGCCGCTGCCCCCTTATCCCCTTTCTTGAGTCGAGCCGCCACCCTTTTGAAGCTGAATTCGAGGGCCGTCGTCTGGGATTCTTCTTTAATCTTTCTTCCAATTAAGGTGAGTGGTAATATCCCTCCTCCTTGGGTTTTCTTCGAATTTCTTGAAGCCGCTTCTGGAGGCTTCATGTTCTTGATGTTATTTTGATGTTCTTGATCTATTTCTTGGTGAATTCTCAAATTCTTGTCCTATTTTTTGTGTGTGTTGTACTTGAGGAGGCCCTAAATCCTCCCATAAGGGGTTCGATAGCCCGAGGATGACTCTAGGGGTGCTCGGCCAAGGGGGGAAACAAGGACGCCCTCAAGGTGTTCGATGAAAAGCCCGAATGAGTTTCTTGTTTCCCTTGATATGCAAATCTTGATTTATTCTCCTAATTTGGGTTCTTGATTTGTGGAATTCTTGCTCAGAATTAAATCAGTGATTTTGGGGTAGAAATCATATGGTAGGATTAAGATCTTGATATTGATGCTTTAGGGGTTCTTGAGAAGGGGGTTCTTGATCTTAATGCTTGATTCTTGATTTAAGTGTGTGAGTTCTTGTTAATTTTGAAGAAAAGCATGGTTTTTGTGAATATAGTCATATAACTTATCGTTTCGACCAGAAAATATAATTTGAAAACATAGGACACACTTTGGAGACTAGATTCGGGTTAGACACATCAGTTCTGGATAGAACAATGACCTAAAACAAAACCCAAATCATGGTGATCAAAATTTTAATTATATACTTAAAATTGGATTAAGGGTGAGCATAATTTGTTATGAACTAACTTATGAAATATGCATAAAATAAAATCACACGGGTTCATGACATTACGGGTCTAAGAGATAGGGGTCAAGTTTGGAGTGTTGAGATGCTTCCTAATGAGTACACCCCTAGGACACTGTAAGAGAGTCTTGACTTAGGTCTTGATGCGTCATATCCTTGCGAATGGCAGAACGGCTCGACTAGGAGCTGGATTGTGGGCTAAGCCCGGGAGGATAGATGACTAATTCCCAACCCGCAAAACAAGTTCGGAGGGCATTTCCCGATTTTTCTAGTTTGGCCTTGTGGGATAAGTTTGGAGGGCCTTTCCCGAATATCCCCAAGGTGATTTTTAGAGGAATAAGTTTGGAGGGCCTTTCTCGATTATTCCTATGATATCGCATCTCGCGAAGCAAGTTCAGATGGCCTTTTCCGATTGCTCCTGAGGTTCCTTAAACTAGGATAAGTTCGGAGGGCCTTCCCGATTATCCTAGTATGTCTTGTAGAAGAGTAAGTTCAGAGGGCCTGCCCGATAACTCTTGTGATATCACGTCTCGTGGAGCAAGTTCGGAGGGCCTTTTCCGATTGCTCCTAAGGTTCCTTATACTAGGATAAGTTCGGAGGGTCTTCCTGATTATCCTAGTATGTCTTTTAGAAGAATAAGTTCGGAGGGCCTGCCCGATTACTCTTGTGATATCATATCTTGCGGAGCAAGTTCAAAAGGTCTTTCCCTATTGCTCCCGAGGTTCCTTGTACTAGGATAAGTTCAGATGACTTTTTCCGATTATCCTAGTATGTATTGTTGCCTTCGGGTATGGTAGGCTTTGGCCTGATGCACTTCTTGGAGGGTTAGATACCTTGAGGCATGTGTGGCCTATTGGCCTGTTAGCTAGTCACACCTTCGTGACTTTACCTCCTGTAGAGATAGATGTTATTCTTGCTTATCTCAGTGCTGCTTATTTGTGGGGGTTAGTAGAACCGCTCACTGAGTTCTTTTGAACTCACCCGTTGTTGTGTTTTATTTTGCAGAGCCTGACCGGTGTGGTGGGCTGGAGCACTTGGCGTGGCTAGACGGCGGAGGAGTTACATTGATCTCATAGCAGTCCTAATTAGGAGTCGTAGTCGAGTTTGTAGTAGTTTGTCATGCATCATGTTTTGACATTTCAGAATTGTAGTCCCTTGGGGACGTTTATGTCATTTATTTCAGATTTCATTATTGTGGTATATTGGACTTGATTTATTATTTCTGCACTTTGTCCTTTTGTTAAACTTACTTATAACAAATACTGTATGGCTTTCCTTTTGAAATAAAACTTATTTATTTCTTTCCACTATATTTTATTGTTAAGTTGACATGTGCATAGTTTAGGCTGCGGGGTATAGGCGCGTATACCCTGGCCGGTCACGTGACCCTAAGTTGGGGCGTGACATTCTGGTATAGTTGTTGTTTTATTAAATTAATATATATATTTTATTATATATAATGTAAATATATAATAAACTAATAATATTATATATTATATATACTACCTTAATAGGCTCAGGCCGGGCTGTCAAACTCAATAGGCCTTATAGTGAGACTGAATCGGATAAAAAAAATAGACCTAAAAATAAGTCTGAGCCTGGTTTTCTTTTTAAATAGGCTAGGCTAGGCTATGCCGAATACAGGCCAGGGCACAGGCCCTTAACGGGCCGTCCGACCTATTTCCACCCCTAGCTAGGGAGGGGTAGGTGGGGAAGGCATTCGACAGAGAGAGCAAGTATGGTCTAGAGCGAAATGAGAGAGACCTCGCACGTGCAGAATGTATAATTAGTACGTGCTTTTTGGATGTCGCTTAATGGGATTATTCATTATTTTGGATGTGTATATATATTTTTTTAGTGAAATGACATGAGTTTGCTGGTGAAACAAAATGGACCCCGTATACAATTGTGTAAGCGTGTAACTGGTGAGTGAAGTTTAATTGAAGATCACAGACTAGATATTGGGTTGAGTTCAAATTCAACCCAACCAAATGCAAAATGGGCTTTAGTTGAGTGCGGTTTGCGTAAATGTAATTTGGATTGGACCGGGCTCAAACCCAATGCAATTTCAATCAACCTTATTCGAATTTAAAACCACATGCAACTTTTTTATATTTATGTTAGGAAGACGAGAACAACACGATTTCTCTCTATGCTTCCTCTCTATGATAGTGAACAAGAAACAGAGAATCCAATACTTTATAACAACACCAAATCTCACCATCAAGTTTTTGGGGTTTGGGTTTCGATTTTTGAGTTCTTATGCATTGAATAGAGGATATACATAAAATTTGGATACTCTAGACCTAGACTCAAACTTCTTGATGAATCCCGAGCATCGACAAGCGTCCTTGCCAATTACTTCGATTTTCTGATTGGGGACATCATTCACTAACCGACTTGGAACCTAAAAATATTTCTCCATGAAAACATTAGTTCAATGTTTGTTATCATCAAAATCGAGATTAAGAGAAAGGTTGAAAACCTTAGGCCAAATGGGGGTTCAGGCCGAGCTTGTTGAGGAGCGTAAGGCGGAACCGTGCGTGAGGAGCTAAGTAGTGGCGTGGTAGCCGGGGACTACGCTTCGGGGTTCAGGCCAAGCTCGCCGAGGAGCATAATGCGGAATAGGCACTGAGGTCGGCGAGCCAAACTGGTGTAAACCGAATTCTGGTCGCTGAGTGGAGCATTGTGTTGGGGGTGATGGCTATGAGAGTTGAAAACACATGTGGGAGTTCTGTCTAAGCTCACTGAGGAGCTTGAGGTGGAGTCCTACTTGAAGATTCGAGTAGGTTTCGAATAATAGAATATTTGTTAAGGTGGCAAGATGGCCGCAGAGTTCCTTGGGCATATATAGAGAAGAAATGGAAGAAATGCAATTTTATTGAATGATAAAGAAATTATGCGTAGAGGAGGAATGCTTGGCCTGAGCTTTATTTGTGCATGTTGTGGTAATTTGATTATGGCTTGAGTTTCTTGAGTCGGGGTTGCTTTAGCATGTCCCTTCCTAAGTTTGATCAGAGGCTTCCATTGGTTTTTTTTCTTTGGTTATGGAAAGCGCTTGTGGGCCATTAGGCTCCTTCTTCAATTCAGTCATCTTTGGCTTAAGGCATTCATTATAGTACTATCGGGCTTCTTTTTGGTCGGCATGCAACATGCTTACGAAATAGGAAAGTTCAATGCCAGAGGGGGAGTTGATACGACAACTCCTAGATTGTTCAAGGATCGATGGTCGTCCCAGAATCATATGATATTGGCTGGAAATGTTGACAACTAGGTAGTGTATATCAATGGTTTTTGCCCTTGGTCGAGAGTTGAACATTGTCCTTAGCCATATGGCCCCTCAGACGTCAACCATTTCTCTTGAGAAGTCTAGCAGGTCTCCAGTGCATGGGTTGAGCGAGGCTTCTATTAATATTTTCTCAAAAGTAGAGTAAATAAGGATATCAGCAGAGCTGCTTTGGTCGACTAGGACCCTTTTGGTGATAAAATTCCCTACAATAACAGAGATTATGATTGGGTTGTGCATGTTTTGATTAGTTCTTCGAAAATCAGATTCATTGAACGATATTACCAGGGTTTTAGGGGTGGACTGGTGTGGGCGAGTGGCACTACCAACCACCATTGCTGCCTTAAAAGATATATTTTGGCCGAGCTCGATTCATCGCCCCTTGTAAGTTCGCCAACTATGTAGTTGATGACCCTTGGGGTTCATTTCCCAAGCCATCAGTTCGGTTGTCTTCCCTACAGCCTGAGTGGGGATTTGGAGGTGTTTGACTTCATCGTCTGGGGTCATGGCTCCTGCTCCAACATCTCCCTCTCTAGTGGTGGATGTATTTGTCCAGGTGTCCTGTTCGAACTAAATCTTCATGTTGATCGCTGACTATACATTCCTCGGTGCTGTGACCGTAAGTATCGTGGAATACACACCTCTTGCTCATATCAGCGTTGGGTGGTAGTTTTTATTTTCCTGCGTTGGTGGGGTATCTAATGAATTTCAAATGGTAGATGTCACAGAGGGTGTCTTCCTTCCTAGTATTGAGGGGATTGTAGCTTTTGAATATGGCACTCGAGTGAGGTGGTGACCTTGACCATTTGTTCTGCTCGTGGTGGTTGCGATCTTCACTCTTTTTGTCTTCCTATGTGGACTTTTTGTCCTCGACAATAACCTTGAGATGTTGCTAGTCGGCCTTTTTCGCCTCTCGGAGTTCTTCTATTTTTATAAAGCTAGCGACCTTCTCTTGAAACTCGGCTATGTTCTTGGGCTCTTTCAGGGCGATCGGGTCGACAAAGAGTCTGAGTTTTAACCTGAGTTTAATGGAGTAGAATTCGGCTTGTGGGTCGAGGTTGGGGATTTTGGCCATTTGACACGCCCCAACTTAGGCTCGCGTGACCGGCCAAGGTAGGTGTATGTACCCCGCCTAACACATGCACTCATCAACAAAATAACAATATGCAACCAGACCAACATAGGAAATATAAATGAAGTCTGCTAAACTTTATTAAATATTTGATAACATGTTTTACAACCCAAAGATCAAAGGAAACAACTTAGTGCATGAACTAAAACTCTCTTTAGACGACTATGACTACATAACTGCCTGCTACAAGATCTGCGACACCACTTGCTCTTCAGCCGTGCCATGCCATCAAATCGTACCTCACTGGTCAAGCTCTACAAAACTTGGATAAATAAAACCATGAGTCAACAAGGAACTCAGTGAGTGGTTCTTCTGAACCTCCACTTAAATCCTTAGTATAATAACATATATAACGATAAGCATATGTATAAAATTTATACTGATCAAGTCATAATAACCGGCCAGTTGGCCAATCTTTACGAGTAAATAAACTAGCCAACTATGGCTCTACATAACAAGTGTCACTCGACCACTACGGGTCTTACCATACATGAATGGTCCGGCTATGCCAGGCCTTCACCTCATTATAGCGCTCGGCCATACCGGCCTACACAATCATACAAGTAATATCAACAACCACCACAGGTATATTTCACATAAATTCGCATAGAGCGATAATTTCACCGGGTTCGTCAACTAGGATAGTCAACTAGTTTATGGAGCCCCCACCAGGTTGGGATAGCTAGTCCCACCCAACACTCGGGTCTACCGTTGGCGTGGCCCACCGATAGAATCTCAAGACCTCAGCCACTCGGGTCTAACACCTAGCGTGCCCCACTGGTGTAATCTCAAGATCCTAAAAACCACTCACAGAGTCGGGTAATAGCCATGCCTGCTAAAATCATTTCTCAACCCGATCATCTCAAGTACAATACACATACAAAGTAGTCTAGAATTTTTCTATTCACTTCTCGGACCTCATCCCGCATCACTACAAGAAAACCAGGCTTCACCGACGGATGTATTACCAACGGATACTTTTTGTTGGTATTATCAACAAAATCACCAACAGATACATATATCTGTTGGTAAAATTTAGAAAACCCTAAATGTGTCCATTCCCTCTTATTTTTTCAGCCGACCAGCTTTTCCCTCTCCCCCAGTCGACAAAAACTCGCGCCTTATTTTTCTTATCAACCTGACAAAAAGCTTCTTCATCCCCCAGCGACAAAAACTCGCGCAACAAAAGTTTCCCTCTCCCCTTTGTGCCGTGCGATTCTTCTCCAGCCGTGATCCGCTTCTTCATCCTTCTTCATCCGACGCTTCTTCCCTGCCACCCGCTCGCAGAGGCCTGTCTGTCATGCGATTCTTCTCCAGCCGCGGCGACGCTTCTTCATCCTTCTTCATCCGACGCTTCACCCTGCCACCCGCGATCTCCCCTGCCACCCACGATCTCCCCTGCCACCCGCAACAAGCTCTCGCGGAGGCCCCTTAATTTCTTCCGCAAGCTCCCCCCTGCCACCCACAATTCTTCCCCCATCCAACACTCTCGCAGGCCCCTTTCTTCCGATTTCTCCAGATTTCTGTTGATTTGAGGTAAATTTCTTTAATCTTTAAATTTCTCCAGATTTCATAGTTTGTTCTTAGAGAGTTGTTATTGATTTCATCTGATGCCATGTTCTTATAGTGTGTAAATTATAATTTAAACTGAAGAGTTGTTAGCTGATTTCTTAAAGAGTTGTTATTGATTTCTTAGCATGTAAATTATAGTGTGTTTGGATTATAATTTAAACTGATGCTCAAATATGTTACTTTATCTTGTTTTATTTGGTATAAGTCTCAAAAAATCACTACAAGAAAACATAGCTTCACCAACAGAATTTTTACCAACGGATATAATTTGTTGGTATTACCAACAAAATTACCAACGGATACATAATCCGTTGGTAAATTAGCATTTTTTTTTCGTTTCAGCCGACCAAATTTTTTTCCCCCTCTCATTTCGGCCGACCACTTTAGTTTCCCCCTCTCCCACTCGTCAAAATAATTTCTCGCGCCTCTTTGACGCCGACAAAGCATCGTCTTCGTCTTTCTTCCCCCTCTCCCACTCGTCATCCTTCTTCCCAGGCCGCGCCGACAAAGCCATTTCTTCCTTCCCCACAGTTTCCTTCCCCGCCGGTTCCCTCCCCGCAGACTCCTTCCGCACAGTTTTCTTCCCCGCAGCCGACAAAATTATCGATTCGAGCTAGTCATCACAGATAGCGCGCGCAGGTTCCTTCTAATTCCCCCGCAGCTGATTCAAGTTTTTATTTCTTCCCTCCCCTTCTACAGGTTTCTTCCCTTCCTCGTGCCCTAATCCTCTGTTACTTTGTGGCGAAGCGCAGGAAGCGCTCAGAGGAAGCGCAAGTAGTCACAAATAGCCGACCGACGAGTGAATTCCTTCCCTTCTACGGGTTTCGAGCACTCGATTTCCCATTCGATTGTGGAGGTTCGATTTTAGTTGCGATTTCATGATGTTCAAATGATTTTAGTTGCGATTTCATGATGTTCAAATGATTTTAGTTGCGATTTTAGTCAAATATTAGAGATGATTTTAAATTTAGTTAATGAAGGTCAAATTTTTGTTAATGCTCGTCTCCACTCTCACCATCTACCCACATTTTTTACTAATCACAAGATCTCATATAAAGATGAGGTGCTTACACGATGAGTACATGTTGAGAACCCAAATTCCTGTTTTGCAATTATATTCTGCACTCATTTATTGGGTACATGTTGAGAACCAGTTAGACCTAAAATTTAGGTTTAAAGATGGGTGGATTAATGGAGATTGGCTGAAAGAGGGAGAAGAGTATGAGAAGGACTCTGAAAATAAATCGAAAGCTTTCATTGCAAATTCCTTTTAGTTTCTATGGAAGAACAGAAACAGAATTAAGCATGAAGGGAAGAATGGGGAATTCAGCATGCTGCTGAGAATTCATCAGCATGCTGAGTGTTCTCATACACTTAGCATGCTGAACACTCAGCATGCTGATGAATTCTCAGCAGCATGCTGAATTCTGATTTCATTCAACATTACAAGATATAATAATCAAACATTTAGATGAAGTAATTAAGTAATTGGTTGCTGGATCAATTGGTGATCTGCAATGAAAGCTTAGGAGTGAAGAACATGAATGACTTGCCCCTATCATAGCTATTGTGGTTCCGTTTGTACTTCCTATGCATAAGTAAATATATAAAACTAGTTTTAACTTGTAAACTACCTTGTGGACGTGAATTGTTAACATGTAAATATATCTCTAATCTTGGCTGATGAATGCTTAAGGATCCAAATCAAATTGGAGCCTATGGAGGGAGGATCAGACTGATCAGTATAGATATGCTTAACCTTGTTATAGTTGCAAGGTCAATTTTTGCATTTTTTAAAAAGAGCATTCAATTGTGTGAGGTTCCTGTCTATATCAGCCTATGATGCTTGAGGGGATGGTAGTAAGAGGGGTAGTTTCTCTTACTCATACATTGATAGTTACCAGAATTCAGCATGCTGCTGAGAATTCATCAGCATGCTGAGTGTTCAGCAAGCTATAATCCCAATGCCTGCCAGCTATTCTCCTGCAAGCTATATGCATGTAGCTTGTGTCAAATTAATCCCAAAGTCCAATAAAATTCTTCTCATCCAAATTGCTTGACAGCTTGCTGAAGTAGTTGATACATATTCAGCTTCGGCTGAAGATAATGTAGTTGAATTCTGCTTTTTAGAACACCAGCACACTGTACTTGCTCCAACTTTGAATAGATATTCAGTAGTACTTTTCCTGTCAACTATTTATCCTCCCCAATCACTATCAAAATACCCCAGTAGTTTCAGATCATTGTCTCTTCCCAAATGTAATCCATAATTACATGTCCCCTTCAAGTATCTCAAGATTCTCTTTGCTGCCTTGAAGTGTACTGCTCTGGGATCATTCATGAAATGAGATAGAACTTCCAAACCTAGGAAGAATTTCATCTCACCCAGATTAGTCATCTTAAAAGTCTTGAACATTTTGTTCTTCATCTCCTCTCTCATTTTTTCATTGTTACTACAATAAAGCAAGTCATCCACATAGAGAAGAACAATTAGAATATCTTCATTTTCATCTTCTTTTGTATATAATGTGTGTTCATTCCTGCTTCTCTAAATTTTTTTTCAGTAACAAAGTAACTATCAATTTTTTCATACCAGCTCATTAGAGCTTGCTTTAGGCCATATAAGGACTTCTTTAGCCTATAGATCATTTGTTCCTTTCCTTTAACCCTTTGGTTGAACTGTTGAACTACATAAACCTCTTCTTTGAGTTCTCCATTTAAGAATGCAGATTTTACATTAAGTTGATAAATTTTCAGCCCTGAAATTTAAGAATTCACAATTTCAGCTTCATCCTGATCATATCAACCCTGAACTTGAACTGTTAGCTAAATTTTCTATGATGACTGAGATCTGGTTTTCTTCCACACCAAATTTCAGCCCTGAAATATCTAGCCTCTTTCTTCTATGCTTAGGTATGTGACAATAAGCTACATACCCAAATTTTCTTAGATGACCGAGATCTAGTTTTCTTCCACACCAAATTTCATATGATGTTTTCTCAAGCAATGCTTTGGTTGTGCTTCTATTTATAATATATGCTGGAGTTTTAAAAGCCTCTGCCCACAAGTTTTTAGGCAGCTTACTTCCCTTTAGCAGACATCTAGTCATTTCTACCAAAACTCAATTTTTTCTTTCCCCAACCCTATTCTGTTGGGGTCTATAGCTTGCAGTAAGCGTTTTATTCCATGTTCATCACGACCACAAAAGGTTTAGAGGTGAATTCTCCTCTATCAGTTCTTAGCACTTTCACTTTTGCATCAACCTCATTTTCAACTGCTGCTTTAAACCGAAGGTTCCCTTTGTATGTTGTGCATGTAATAATTAATGTGCTTAATATTGTTGCTAGGTTGAAAAGAGTTAATCAAAATGTATATCGATCGTAGTTGGATGAAACGTCGGATAATTGGAGGAGCATTGACTAATGAATTTATGGAAGGAGTCAAGGGATTTCTTGATTTTGCATACTCCAAAACTCAATATGTTTCTAGTGATAAAATTAGGTGCCCATGTCGATGATGTAATAATCTTCAATTTCATTGTCGAGATGAGGTGGAATATCACTTATGTTCGAAGGGATTTATATCTGGCTACACACAATGGATTGCACATGGGGAGTTGACAAGTGAAGAAGTTGATGAATCCTCAAGCATTCCTCAATCAGAAAGCTTTGATGCTCCTCAAAATCCGTATAGAACTATGGTGGTGGATGCAATCGGTATTGAAGGTATTGGAGAAGAAAGACTAAATGATGAAGCTGCCAAGTTCTTTGAATTACTGAATTATGCAGATGAGCCATTGTGGAGTGGTTGTAAGAGTCAAAGTAGGCTATCAGCCATGTCACAGTTGCTTAATTGCAAATCTGAGTTTAACATGAGTGAAGCTTGCTATGATCGGCTGATGTTAATAATTAAAGATATGCTACCAGAAGATGCAAAGTTGGAAGAAAATTTTTACAAAACAAAGAAGATGATGAAGAAATTAGGACTTAGGTACGAGAAGATAGATGCATGTCAGAACAATTGCATGTTGTTTTATAAAGAAACAACAAATTTAACACAGTGCTCAGTGTGTGGACATGCTCGATATAAGCCAAGACTATTAAATAATGGTAGACGAAAAAATATACCGTATAAGGTCTTACGGTATCTCCCTATAGCACCAAGACTTCAAAGGCTTTTTATGTCTGAAAAAACTGCAAAGCATATGATTTGGCATGCTAAGAATCCTACTTCCGACGTTGTTGCACATCCTACACATAGTGAGGCATGGAAACAATTTGATGCTCACCATCCTTCATTTGCTTCTGACCCAAGGAATGTTAGATTAGGATTGTGCACCGATGGTTTCAACCCATTCGGGCATTCTTCTATTCCCTATTCAGTTTGGCCCGTTCTCATTACTGTATACAATTTGCCGCCATCTATGTGTTTGAAGGATCGGTTTATGTTCTTAAGTTTGATAATTCCTGGACCAAAGAGCCCACGTAAAGAACTTGACATATTTTTGAGGCCATTGATAGATGAACTGAACATGTTATGGTCTGATGGAATTTTGACATATGATGTCTTTAGAAAACAAAATTTTCAAATGAGAGCAGCACGTATGTGGACTATCAGCGACTTCCCTGCATATGCTATGCTATCAGGATGGAGCACACACGGGAGATTAGCTTGTCCCTATTGTTTAGAGCGTAACAAAGCTTTTGTTCTCGAAAATGGAAGAAAGATATCATTTTTCGATTGTTATCGTCAATTTCTCCCTCTTGATCATCCATATCGACGACAAAGAGATAAATTTATGAAAGGCCGAATTGAAAGAGATATTCCACCTCTACGATTATCGGATGATGATATAAAGGCACGTGTCAATAAATTGCCTGATATTCAATTTGGAAATCAATGTATTAATGCTAGAATTTCTGGATTTGGCCAACAACATAATTGGGTTAAAAAAAGTATCTTTTGGAGTTTACCGTATTGGCATACAAATTTAATTCGGCATAACTTAGATGTGATGCATATTGAACGTAATGTATTTGAAAATATATTCAATACAGTGATGGACATCAAGGGGAAAACAAAAGACAATGTCAAGGCCAGAGCTGATTTGCCTAAGTATTGCAAGCGCCCCGAATTAGAATTAGAGCATGTTAATGGGAAAATGTTGAAGCCGAGAGCCTCATTTGTGTTGAACAAAGAACAAATCAAAGCAGTATGTCAATGGGTTAAAGAATTAAAATTTCCCGATGGTTATGCTTCAAACATAAGTCGGTGTGTAAATATAGATGACTGCAAATTCTATGGAATGAAAAGTCACGATTGTCATGTTTTCATGCAAAGGCTTATTCCAATTGCATTTCGTGATTTATTACCTGATCCAATATGGGATGCATTAACTGAGCTGAGTTTATTTTTTCGGGACTTGTGTTCAAGTGTGTTGCGAATTGAGGATGTAGAACGACTTGAGTTAAACATTGTCGAGATACTATGCAAGCTTGAGAAAATATTTCCACCAAGTTTTTTTGACTCTATGGAGCATCTCCCTGTTCACTTAGCTTATGAGGCTAAAATTGGTGGTCCGGTACAATATAGATGGATGTATAGATTTGAAAGGTAACACATCTTCCTTTTTATTCTTGATAGAAATTTTTGAAAAAAATTACGTCTTAATTTCTAAGAATATTTTCAGGTATATGCTTCAATTGAAGAAAAAAGTGAAAAATCGAGCATATGTCGAAGGATCAATTTGTGAAGCATATATCATTGAGGAAATTTCTAATTTTTGTTCTTTTTACTTCGAACCAAAGGTACACACAAGGTTGAATTGATTTGTGAAAAAAACACACACACACACACATATATATATATATGTATTATATTAGAAATATTAATTTCTTGTTCATTTTATTCCTGGACCAAAAGGTACACACAAGGTTTAATCAAGTACCTCGAAATGATGATGGTGGAGTTCCAACTACCATGGGACGTCTATCTATCTTTACCTATCCTGGTCGACCTTGTGGGGCTGTTGGGCGTTATAGGAGGGTCGACGAAAATGAGTATAAAGCAATTGAGCTTTACGTACTTATGAATTGTGAAGAGATCTCTCCTTTCATTGAGTACGTATAGTAGTGTTAATTATTTCGTATATTTACTTTATATTAATGTAAACTTTATTGTTTTTTAGTGAGTTTAATAATATCGTTATGCAAAGAGAACTACATTTGACTGACGCAGAGCTTGAGAAGTTACGAGATAGAGAATTTCCAAAATGGTTGAGAGACTATGTAAGTTGAATAATATAATAATTTTTGTCTCAATATGAATAATCATGACTATATTATAAATTATTCTTTTTCTTCTTTTTGTGATAGGTTAATCATAATATTGACACGATTGATAGTCAAATTCTTGCCATTGCACAAGGCCCACAAAGATTTGTTCGATCTATGAAGGGTTATTTTGTTAATGGATATAAGTTTCACACCAAGGAATATTCACATGGAAAGAAAACAATAAACAGTGGTGTTTGTGTTAAGGGCAGTTGTTACAATGATTATGATCGTGATTACAATGGCATCCTGATTGATATTGTACAGGTAGAATACTTTGGTGAAGGAAATCAGGTGGTGTTATTTAAATGTGAGTGGTTTGATACCGAAAAAGGAGTTAGGGTACATCCTCGTCATGGACTTGTTGAAATCAATCACAAGTTAAAACTTTATATTGATGCTCCTTTTGTGTTAGCCGGGCAAGCTCAACAAGTTTATTACACGAGTTACCCCTCAAAGAAAAAAGGAAGGAGTGATTGGTGGGTTGCATGCAAAATTAAAGCAAGAAATAGATATGAAGACATTGAAGAAATAGATGATAATATCCCTCCACATATCGATGATTTTTTTCAAGAGGATGAGGTTGAAGCAGTACAACCTATTATGCCTACAACAGAGTTAGATGCATCCAATGCATTAGTTAATGTTGGAGTAGTTGATGAGGTAGATCAATATGAAGAATTTTTCTTGAGAACTCAAACACATGTCGTTGAGGAGGATGAAGAAGAAGCAAATGCTGTTAACATTGAAGATGAAGATACTGAAGATGAAGATACTGAAGATGTTGAAGTTGATGAAGAAGAAGCAAATGCTGTTGACATTGAAGATGAAGATACTGAAGATGAAGATACTGAAGATGTTGAAGTTGATGAGTGTTTGTCAAATGAGGAGAATGATGATTGAAATTTTTTAAACTTCTATTATACTTTTCTCAAATTATCTAATATATGTGTTTAGTGGGCCCCGAGGCCTTATAGTTGAGGAGTCACTATTTGTAATTTTTTTCTAATGCAAACATGACTGACTATCTAATATGTTTGAATTATTTTTATGCTTGATGTTTGAGTTCCTTCATAATTTCCCCTTTCTCTAAAGGTACATATATAGTTCAGGTGGTGTTATTGGGTTGTAATTGCTTAAAATTAATTCTTGCAGAGCTACAAGAAGTGGAAGTTGCTGCCAATTGGTCTTGCTGAAGTGGAGGAATTCCAAGTTAATTAAGGTTTGCATCTTGTCCAAAAGCAATCATCAAATTAATATAGTAGTGTTCTATAATTTTCCTAAAGAGAATGTGGCTGGGGGATCATTTCATTCACTTAGAAATATGCCCATGGAATCATTTCATTCACTTTAAACTTCATTGACTGAAAGTAATATAAAACAGATCCATAATATAATTATCTGCTAATTACTGCAACCATTCTTCTATTAAACAGATTCTTCTGAAGGATTTGCCAACACTTTGAATTAACTGTATCAAGAACTCAGGGAACCAAGGTATCATGCACAATATCATTTTTTTAAGTCATTGACTGAATGAACTATGTCTTTAAGTCTAGAGGAGGTATTTTCTTTTTCTTGTTTTTTATGTGAATATGTTAGTCATCAAATGTTTATTTTGCTCTTCAACTAAGTAAATTTATTGCATATTACTCTATTTTTTATGTGAATATGTTACTCAGTTTTTTAGAAGTTGGAACCTTTTCTATGAAATTTCTGTTGAATAACTAACATTATACAATTTGATGTGTGAACTGAGATTCTACTTTTGAGGATGCAATATATGGTGTCAGTAAGCACTTCTGAAGCATCCAGTAATAGTGAATTAGTAACTAGGTTTTATTGATGCCTTTCTCCAATCTACTCTCAAGCTACTTAAGGTCCCTTAGGCTCATGGAGTCAAGAGACTCACCCATCAAGTTCTTGGTAAACTAAGTTTTTTAGAGGCACAGGCTACTTTATATGTTATTTCATGATTATGTTTGCATGTAGTAATTAATTAATAACTGATATATACCTATTTATGCTTTGTAATTATTGCTGACGGAGTTTTGATACTTCTTGCTGAGAGTACTGGAAATAGAGGATGTTGAAGTAGAGTGATGAGATTATTGTTGACTAGAGCATGATATAATCAGTAGGTACATAACTTACACATGGATAATTATTTCACTCTAACCCAATGAAACCAAAGTAGCTCATGTAGTGTTCAGTAATGATAATTAATATTAAACTGGCCCAACCTTAAGATTATTAAGAAGCTATGTAGAAATTTCATGTAACCACTTTGAGTTGCAGTTAAGGATAAGGATTTCTAGTGACAGTTAACTCCATTAGTAAGCAATTAAGGATTTCTAGTGATAGTTAACTCCATTAGTAAGCAATTAAGGATTTCTAGTGATAGTTAACTTCATTAGTAAGCAATTAAGGATTTCTATGTTGGACTTGGCTTTGAGATCTCATCATGGGTCGCTGCATCTCAAGGAAGATGGCTGAAATGAGATCTCCAGCAATGAGATTGGTGGCACTGGTTGCTGCCGGAGACTTCTTCCTATGATGGCAACCTGGTGTGAGCTCATTAAAATCAAAGAGAGCACACAGTTAATGTAGTTAAGGATAAGGATTTCTAGTGACAGACACCCACTGTTTTGACATGAGGTAGCTTGATACATATTCAAGTCTATAGTCTCCAGTTGCATAGGAATTTAACAAAATAGGATATTTTATCATAATTTGGATGGCACTATATGTTTATACATCGTTAATTATTTATATATGCTTCATTTATTTTATTAAGTAATGGTGAATACACGAAGTCGAGGTCGAGGTCGAGGACGAGGATGAGGGCGTCCTCCTTTGAGTAAATACCCTTCTACCACTTCTATACATTCATCATCTGAAGATACACCTGTACCACCTGTGATCATTTCTTCTGCACCCATGATAGTTGAACCTGTACCTGTGATTAACTCTTTAGCACCCACAATACCTATATCTGTACCTGTACCTATTACTGTTCCCATAGAAACACCTAATATTCCTAGTATTCCTACACCGTCGACATCGGCAGCATCGTTACCCTCACAACCTTCAGTGAATTTGCCTTTGACGTCATCAGTTCCTATTATACCATCTACGTCTATACATGACACATCTATTCCTACACAAAGTGATGGTACTTCACATCAAAGTCGAGGAAGAGGACCAAATCAGCCTTCACAGCTGCCAGAGACACCAGATGATAGACGCCTACTAATTATTGATAAGAAAAGGTATATATGTAGTCAGATATTCAAACACCATCATTTGTAAATACAAGATATTTGTTAACATTCTTTTTTGCAGCTTCCCCGAGACAGAAGTAGTACGAGATATTTCATCAATAATTAAGGCAAATTTCACGGGTGCATGGCCATGTTGGTCTCAAGTACCATCACATGTGAAGGAATTCATTTGGGACAAATTTAAGGTATTTTCCTATAAAGCAAGTCAAATTTTAATATACAGTTATTTCCATATCCAATTTGTTGTTGCATCATGCCCATGAGTATTGACCATTTTATTACTTTCATACAAATTGTTTACATGAGAATCCACATCTACATGGACAAAACTAGGATACTGATATTGACTGATACTAGAAAGTTTCTCACCAAGTTCCATGATAAAATTTGCATTACTTGTGCGCAATACAAAGCTGCCTCAAGCATGAAAATGATAGAACAACACAGTTACGATTGCAATTACATTGCATCAAGTCTAATAAGATGCTCATAAATAAGGATTGGAACTCAGAGTTCCTCATGGCACTTGGTCAAAGCAAGAAACTGGAGATACTTATGATGCTTCTGCTGCTTATCCAAGAGCAACGATGACACTACAGGTGAAGCCACAAATTCAGCTCCTCTGGTTATTGCCCAGTATTTAGCTAAAGTATCCATAACAGACTTACCCTATTGTTTGAGCTCCCCTTCCTAGACAAACTCCGCTCCGGTGGTTCCACCCCACCAAGTAGCCTTTTTGGTATTGCCAAAAATCCTGCCTTTTCAGTTAAGAACACCCAGGCCCCTTCCTCACTGTCCTCTGCAGATGGGAAAACAGAGGCATCAAGAACTTTGGCCCCCATCCCATGGTAGATCAAACTGATAGAGCCTTGTGGAACCTCTCTTCAATAGCTGCTAACTGTTGCAGTTCCATCTCCAAATAATAATATCACAGGAAGGTAACAACTCATTAGACAAGCCAGCCTTAGGGAAGCAGGCATAAATGCATATTGTCAAGTAACTCAGAAAAAAATATATAGATATATCATCATTGCATTTCTTTAATGCAAATGGGTAGTTAAAACACCTACCATCTTCACTGTACTTCAACGCACTTCACTGCACTGCAAATGCAGCTTCTTTTCCTTTTTCAGTAGATCAGTCAATATCAGTATCAGGATACTAGTATGTGGTGCTTTTTAGCTTTACTTATCTAGATGTTTTCTCTTTGGCACAAAGTCATTAGACCAAGAAATAATGTTCTACTGCCCATAAGCTGTTCTAATACCATGGCCTGTTCTAATACCTTTGTTTATTATAAACAATCTATTGTTATCCATTGCTTGCACAAGGAATTAAAAGAGAACCATCACCTCTCATGAGAGAACAACAACAATAGAGAAAAAAAGTATTTGATAGGAATCAAGGGTCATTCCATTTAGTTCATGCTCAAGATATTCCTTAGTTATTGCAGACTCAAAGATAGAAATCATTATGTTGATGATTTGCCTCCTGAAGTCATTTATATCTATAGTTATTACTGCTTATCCACGGTATGTCCAACCCAGCACTTGAATTTATAGCCTTATGGGTCACTGCTCCACATGACTTACTGATTGGTTGTGTGATTGGTTGTGTGATAGACATCTACTCATATTACAACAGTTTTTGACCCATACTCATCATGTTATTGGTACACAAGAAAGCTTCTTAGTAAGTTTTAGCCATAACTGCATATGATGATATTATTGCATCAAACCTGCATATGCCATGATTGATTGTGTGATCATATAATTGCATCAAATTATTGATTGTGTACCAATAGAAGGTTGGCTGAAGTAATAGAAGATTTAGCTAAAGTAATAGATGATATAATTGCATCAAACCCATACTCATCATGTTATTGGTACACAAAAGATTTAGCTGAAGTAAAGAAGGTTGGCTGCATCAAACCTGCATATGCCATGATTGATTGTGTGATCATATAATTGCATCAAATTGGTACTTTTTTAGAATATTGTCAACTATCATTTCATTAACATATTTGTCTTTTTTCAGACAGTCTATCATTGGGATCCATCTAGGACAAGCGAGGTTCATGAAATATGGGATAGAACAGCTTGTCGACGCTTTTCTGACAATATGTCTGATGCAAGGAATTATGCGAAAAGAAAGGCCAATACTGATGATATTAGTCGAACTAATGGATTTGGCCCTCCATGGATATCTCCAGATGTGTGGAATCAACTAATTAGTGAGCATTGGGTCACGGAGAAGTGAAGGAGAAAATCCGAAGTTGCTCGTCAAAATCGTAAGAAAGAGGTAGATAGTGACGTCACACGACATACAGGTGGATCTATTTCATTTGTGGCTCATCGAAGAAAATTGGTATGATATTAATAGAATTTGTTATCCTATATGTTTTTTAAAATATTATTAATTAAATATTATTTGTCATTTTTTGTAGGAAGAAAAGTTGAACCGACCCCCAACCCATCTTGAGTTGTTTAAGCATACTCAAAAGCGTAATAGTGGTGAGGGTGTCTATATCGACAACAAATCGCAGAGTGTTGCGGTATGTATTTATTTTATTTGTTGCTTCTTTTTAAAATATCGTAATTAACTATTTTTATAAAACATTGTGCAGGAGGCTTATGAGGTATCGATCATAGAAAAGTATGGTACAGATGTAGCATCACAACCCATTTTAGATCCAGAAGAATGGATTAATGCCTCTGGACATCCATCTCATAATCGAGTTTACGGTTTTGGATGTCGAGAGAATGTTAAATCCATTATGGGGAGTTCTAGCTCAGCAGAATCTAGTACATCGGGCCATGGTCGAATGAATGAGTGGAATGCGATGCAAACTGAGATGACATCCATGCGACAGTATATTACTGAATTGGAAGCATCAATGCAATCACAACAATCACAAGTGCAGTCTCAAGTACAAGCACAAGTGGAAGCTCAAGTTCGGTTGATGTTAACACAACTCGGCTTTCCAATCAACTCTTTCCAATCAACAGATTCACCTTCAGCTTCCACTCCACCTCCACCTCCACCTCCACCTCCATTTGGGTTATGATGTTGGTTAAGATTTGTATTTGGTTATGATTTTGCACTACACAATTCGGTTAATGTTAGGGAAAATTTGACTTAGTAATGTTTGTATTTGTTTGATAATATACTCGATTGTAAATGTTTGGTTTTGGTTATGAAATATGAATTTTTTTTCTTGACTTGTATATATATTTGTGATTGGGTAAATAAAAAATTTGATGTGTGATTATAGGTTGTATATAGGAAAATGAAAATTCATATGGGTATGAGCATTTTAATTAAAATGTATTAGCAACAAATGTTTCTGTTGGTAATACCAACGGATGTCAGTTGGTAATACCAACGGATACCTTTGTTGAATATGTCAGCGTAAACAAGGATGATATCTGTTGGTATTCCCAACGGATATTATCTCCGTTGGTAATACCAACATAGTATGATCCGTTGGTGACACCAACGAATAGTGATCCGTTGGTATCACCAACAGAGTATATTTCTGTTGGTGTTACCAACGGATAATATTTTTCGTTGGTGTTACCAACAGACTTTAATTACCGTTGGTGTTACCAACGGATATAATAATATCCGTTGGTAATACCTAGCATGGTCATCACCGACGTATTTACCAACCGATAATCCGTTGGTAATGTATTACCAACGGATTGTTGAGTATTACCAACGGATTTTGTCCGTTGGTGATACCCTATTTTTTTGTAGTGAATGTTTTATTTGGTATTCAAATGGAT
Organism: Canna indica; assembly: GCA_034359265.1. NCBI lineage: Eukaryota > Viridiplantae > Streptophyta > Magnoliopsida > Zingiberales > Cannaceae > Canna > Canna indica. The sequence continues at coordinate 17,876,145 of CP136897.1, forward strand.
TAGATATACGACCTTCATATGTAGGCTCCAGTAAAAATTATCATCACTTCATTGTTCCATTTGAATATTATGCATCCAGAAACAAATCATCTAAAACATAGGCAAAAAAAAGTCATCACAGGTGAGTTCAGTAGGAATACTTTTAGCATGATTAGATGCATATAGAGAGGAGAGCATGAAGTCCAGGAAATTGCAGTACTGGCTATTAGTTGGTGATAGGGAGATAAGTTAATACCTTAGATGGGTGAAACGCTGAAACAAGCACCATATACAAGACAAAGGTTGTGTCTTAGAGATTAATTAGTTCCTTCAGAATAAAATTAATTTATCTTCAAGCTGTATATAAATGAAATAAGCGAAGCTCAAATTATTCTCAAACTTATTCAGCTCAAGTGGAGGAAAGTAAAGAACATAATTATTAGCATTATAATGATAAATGCCAATTCAAAAATCAAATGTTTAGGAAAACCCATTGCAGTAATTCTATAAATTTATACTCTACTACTACTCTGCAAACTCGGGGAAGATAAAAAAAGATACAATTCATCTTCTCCAAATACCAAACTATCTTTGCTTTCATATATGCAGCATGCAGTGACCATGCAGGACCAAGTTAAGATCAGTGTTGTATGTGTCTAAGATCCAACTGCAGGCTGAGCAACACCTTTAGCTTTAGCTGCTGCTTGGGCTGCGACAACTACAGCTGCAATAGCCGCATATGCAACAGCAGAGGGAGGTATTGTTGGCACCGATGGAGTATTTGCCTGAGGAGCTGCAACCACCTGGGGTTGCTCCTCCTCCTCCTGCTGGCCATTTACTTGAGCAAGCAAGTTCTTGATCTGTGCACCCGTGAGAGTTTCATGCTCAAGAAGTGCATTGGCAAGGGCATGCAGCTCTCTGTTATGGGTTGTCAAAATAGTTTTTGCATTATTATAAGCTATTTCCAGAAAATACTTCATCTCCTTCTCTATAAGTAGCCCTTTTTTGGTGCTCATGCTATTACCATCGTCACCATAGTTGTGAGAAACAAGACCAACCTGCTTGCTCATTCCATACTTTGTGACCATTGCTCTTGCAAGATTAGTTGTCTGTTCAATATCTGATGAAGCACCTGAAGTCACTTCATTCTCTCCAAATATCAGCTCTTCAGCTACACGGTCACCCATGCACACATCAAGTCTTGCCAGCATTTGTTTCTTAGAGACGCTAGTCTCATCCTTCACAGGCAATTGCATAACCATGCCAAGGGCCATACCCAGGGGTACAATAGTAGCTTTATGGACTGGATGGGCACCCTCAGTGTGGATGGCAACAAGAGCATGACCTCCTTCATGGTAAGCTATTAACCTCCTGGATTCTTCAGAGATCACTGCTGATTTCCGTTCACTGTCCATCATGATCTTATCCTTTGCGTACTCTAAATCATCCACTATAACAACTTTTGCTCCATCCATAGCAACCTTGATTGCGGCAACATTAACCAAATTTGCTAGATCAGCACCAGAGAATCCTGGTGTACCCTTGGCAATGATCCTCAAATCCACATATTCTGCCTTTGAAACCTACACCAGATTGGAACTAAATGGATTGGATATACGGTCATCATATGTAGGCTCCAGTAAAAATTATCATCACTTCATTGTTCCATTTGAATATTATGTATCCAGAAACAAATCATCTAAAACATAGAGAATATTAAGTCATCACAGGTGAGTTGAAGTTTCCCAATCAACAATAGGAATACTTTTAGCATGATTAGATGTATATAGAGAGGAGAGCATGAAGTCCAGTAAATTGCAGTACTGGCTATCAGTTGGTGATAGGGAGATGTGTTAATACCTTAGATGGGTGAAACCACACAATGTGTGAGAGGGGGAAAAAAACAAATGCTTTTAGTCTAAAGATGAAGTTCAAAAAGTTGATTGAAGCTTTGTAAAAATTAACCTAATTCATGTAGCAATACTTTTATGAATTTTTTACTCTTTACTAACATTATGTTGTATAATAATTTGATGCTAATAATCTTTGGGATGTGAGCTTCCATACTTAGATGCATTACAAAGTATTTATGGCAAAGATAAAACTATTTCCCAAGATGTTGAAGATTATAATTATCCAGTTAAAAATATGCAAGTGGAGGTCAATGCACAATATGTTGACAAAGAGACTATTAACTTGGATGATGCTGAGGATGAAGATGGAATTTCAGTGACAACCTTCATGGCCTACTGAGATCTAAGACTAATACAATAGACACATCAACTTCTAGGAAGCAAAATAAGAACACACCTTTGACAAAGAAGGAATCAAAGAGAAGATGAAGCAAGTTGTTAACAAGTCTAGAAAGATAATTTGAGGGTATGAAAGACCAATAAGTTTGATTAGTCATTGATGGCGTTACCACTTACTTTTCTACAAGAACAACAAGAAAGAAATGAATAATGGTCTGAAGCTTTGGCCTCATCAACACCTTTTACATCACTGATTCTTGTACTAGAATCCATGATTGGTTGAACCTCCTCATGTAGACCTAGGCCTGCTGAGATTTATGGCCCAGAAGAGAAGCTTAATCCATTTGACTGAAACATAAGCTTTCTGGATAATAAAATAACTTCTTTAAATTAAAAGTAGCCAAACCTTTACTAAGCTTTCCAAATTTATCAATCCTTCTCCAAATGACCCAATTAATGTCATCAATATGTTGTCAAACCTACTTCATATGTATGATCCTTTGTATGAAAGGAAATCAGCTACTTCAAAGTGCTGCATTCAGCAGGCTTTTCCATTGTGTTCTCTGGGCCACATTCTTATTGCTTTCTTCTCAACATACATCTCCCACTTGCTCTCCTCTTTCTCACACATATTTATTTGACTTGATACATCAAATTCAAATATGTATTCAGTATTTGAAATATATTCATTTCTTTACTGGTACCTTGCCTCACTCAATATACCATTTTGTAGGATTCTCTCTCAATGCATCTTTTTGCAAGGCCTCATCTCTCATTGCACCTGTACCGGTTCTTGTCAAACATAGTGGATGGGGAAACCAATTCCCATATAAGAATTAGACCATCTAAAGAAGAAGAAGCAAACAGTGCTTTAGTAGGAGATACCATCAAGCCATTTAGACAATAACACCTTTCTTGTGCATTTCTGGTACTTGTAAAACACTTCTCCACTAAACCAACAACAACCACAAAAGTAGAAACATGTAAAGATGTGATAAAAAAATATGAAACCAACACTAATTAAACTAAATCAGAAAAATAAAGTACTAGCTAACTATAATTGAAAGAAAAACAAGGTAGTTAAAAGTTTAATTGAAAACAATTCCAAGTAGAAGCTATATTTAAATACTCTTGTCACCTAGATAACTGGGAATTTGTTAACCATCTTTTTCCTTCGTCCCCCTTTCTCTTCCCACCCCTTCTTTTGCTTAACTCAACTCCCAAACAAACCAAGGTACCACTTTAATAGCTGATTTTTTAAAATATCATCTAAATAACATGATAGCTGATTTTTTTTTAAAAATTGTGTTCTAATTAATGTGCTTAATATTGTTTTTAGGTTGAAAAAGTTAATCAAAATGAATACGGATCGTAGTAGGATGAAATGTCGAATAATTAGAGGAGTTTTGACTGATGAATTTATTCAAGGAGTCGAGGGATTTCTTAATTTTGCATACTCCAAAACTCAATATGTTTTTGGTGATAAAATTAGGTTCCCATGTCGACAATGTATTAATCAACATTATCATTATCGAGATGATGTGGTATATCACTTATGTTCGAAGGGATTTATGCCTCGCTACACACATTGGATTGCACATGGGGAGTTGACAAGTGAAGAAGTTGGTGAATCCTCAACCATTCCTCAATCAGAAAGCACCACTCAAAATCCCTATAGAACTATGGTGGCGGATGCAATTGGTATTGGCTCATCAAATGTAGAAGAAAGACCAAATGAAGAAGCTGCCAAATTTTTTGAATTATTGAATTACGCAGATGAGCCATTATGGAGTGGTTGTAAGAGTCAAAGTAGGTTATCAGCCATGTAACAGTTACTTAATTGCAAATCCGAGTTTAACATGAGCGAAGCTTGCTATGACCGACTGATGTCAATAATCAAAGATATGTTACTAGAAGATGCGAAGTTGGAAGAAAATTTTTATAAAACAAAGAAGATGATGAAGAAACTAGGACTTGGATATGAAAAGATAGATGCATGTCAGAATAATTGCATGTTGTTTTATAAAGAAACAACAAATTTGATGCAGTGCTCAGTGTGTGGACATCCTAGATATAAGCCAACACCATTAAATAATGGTAGGAGAAAAAAAATACCGTATAAGGTCTTACGGTATCTTCCGATAACACCAAGACTTCAAAGGCTTTTTATGTCTGAAAAAACTGTTGAGTATATGATTTGGCATGCAAAGAATCGTAGTTCAGATGTTATTGCACATCTTGCAAATAGTGAAGCATGGAAACAGTTTGATGTTCACCATCCTTCATTTGCTTCTGATCCAAGGAATGTCAGATTAGGATTGTGCACCGATGGCTTTAATCCATTTGGGCATTCTTCTATTCCATATTCAGTTTGGCTTGTGCTCATTACTATATACAATTTACTGCCATCTATGTGTTTGAAAGATCAATTTATATTCTTAAGTTTGATAGTTCCTGGACCAAAGAGCCCACGTAAAGAACTTGACATATTTTTGAGGCCATTGATTGATGAACTGAACATGTTATGGTCTGATGGGATTATGACATATGATGTGTTTAGAAAACAAAATTTTCAAATGAGAGCAGCACTTATGTGGACTATCAGCGACTTCCCTGCATATGCTATGTTATCAGGATGGAGCACACACGGGAGGTTAGCTTGTCCATATTGTTTAGAGCATAGCAAATCTTTTATTCTTGAAAATGGGAGAAAGACATCATTTTTCGATTGCCATCGTCAGTTTCTCCCTCTTGATCATCCATATCGAAGGCAAAGAGATAAATTTATGAAGGGCCGAATTGAAAGAGATGTTCCACCTCCATGATTATCGGGCGATGAAATGAAGGCACGTGTTGATAAATTACCTAGTATTCAATTTGGAATTAATGTGTTGCTAGAATTTTAGGATTTGGGCAACAACACAATTGGGTTAAAAAAAGTATCTTTTGGACTTTACCGTATTGGCATACAAATTTAATTCGACACAACTTAGATGTGATGCATATTGAACGAAATGTTTTTGAAAATATATTCAATACGGTAATGGACATCAAGGGAAAAACAAAAGACAATGTCAAGGCTAGAGCTGATTTGCATAAGTATTGCAAGCGCCCTGAATTAGAATTACAAAATGTCAATGAAAAACTGTTGAAGCCGAGAGCCTCATTTGTGTTGAACAAAGAACAAATCAAAGCAGTATGTCATTGGGTCAAAGAATTGAAATTTCCTGATGGTTATGCTTCAAACATAAGTCGATGTGTAAATATAGATGATTGCAAATTTTATGGAATGAAAAGTCATGATTGTCATATTTTCATGCAAAGACTTATTCCAATTGCATTTCGTGATTTGTTACCTGCTCCAGTATGGGATACATTAACTGAGCTGAGTTTATTCTTTCGGGACTTGTGTTCAAGTGTGTTGCGAATTGAGGAGGTCAAAAGACTTGAGTTAAATATTGTTGAGATACTATGCAAGCTTGAGAAAATATTTCCACCAAGTTTTTTCGACTCTATGGAGTATCTCCCTGTTCATTTACCTTATGAGGCTAAAGTTGGCGGTCCTGTACAATATAGATGGATGTACAGATTCGAAAGGTAACACATATGCCTTTTGATTCTTCATTCAAATTTTTAATTTTTTTAAACGTCTTAATTTATAAGAATATTTCAGGTATATGCTTCAATTTAAGAAAAAAGTGAAGAATCGAGCATATGTTGAAGGATCAATTTGTGAAGCATATATCATACAAGAAATTTCTACTTTTTGTTCTTTCTACTTTGAACCAAAGGTAAACACAAGGTTGAATCAAGTGTCTCGAAATGATGATGGTGGAGTTCCAACTACCATGGGACGCCTATCTATCTTTACCAATCTTGGTCGACCTTGTGGGGCCGTTGGACGTTATAGGATGGTTGTCAACGAAGTTGAGTATAAAGCAATGGAGCTTTACGTACTTATAAATTGTCAAGAAATCTCTCCTTTTATTAAGTACGTAGTAGTATTAACATCAACTTTTCGTTAATTATTTCATATATTCAAATTATGTTAATGTAAACCTTATTGTTTTTAGTGAGTTTAATGATATCGTTATGCAAAGAGAATTACACTTAACTGACGCAGAGCTAGAGAAGTTACGAGACAGAGAATTTCCAAAATGGTTAAGAGATTATGTAAGTTGAACAATTATTCTTGTGTCAATGTCAATGTGAATAATCCTGATTATTTCATTTTTCTTTTTTTTGATAGGTTAATCATAACATTGACATGGTTGATAATCGAATACTTGCCATTGCACAAGACCCACAAAGATTGGTTTGTTCCATGAAGGGCTATTTTGTGAATGGATATAAGTTTCACACCAAAGAATTTTCACATGGAAAGAAAACAATTAACAGTGGTGTTTGTGTCAAGGGTAGTTGCTACAATGACTTTGAATCTGATTACTATGGCATTTTGATTGATATTGTGGAGGTAGAATACTTTGGTGGAAATAATGTGGTGTTATTTAAATGTGAGTGGTTTGATACCGAAAAAGGAGCTAGAGTACATCCTCGCCATGGAGTTGTTGAAATCAATCACAAGTTGAGACTTTATCATGATGCTCCTTTTGTGTTGGCAGAGCAAGCTCAACAAGTTTATTACACTAGTTATCCCTCAAAGAAAAAAGGAAGAAGTGATTGGTGGTCTGTATGCAAAATTAAAGCAAGAAATAGATTTGATGTTTTAGATGTTGAAGAAATAGACGATAATATCCCTCCACAGACTGATGATTTTTTTCAAGAGGATGAGGTTGAAACAATACAACCTATTATGCCTACAACTGAGTTGGATTTGTTAAATGTATTAGTTGATAACGATGGTGTAGTTGATGAAGTAGATCAACATGAAGAATTTTTCTTAAAAACTCGAAGACAAGCCATTGAGGAGGATGAAGAAGAAGCGGACACTATAGACATGGAAGATAGTGAAGATGATGAAGTTGACGAGTATTTGTCAAATGAGGAGAATGATGATTGAAACTTTTTTTGTATAAGTTTACTTTTGATGATCACTTATAAAATCATTGTGAACATGATGACAAACTCTCATTTGTTTGTAATTGATTTTTTTAAAAAAATTCATGTGTCTTGAATTATTAACTATTCTTAATGCACTTTTAGTAAATAATGGTGTCACGAGGGCGAGGACGAGGGCGAGGACGAGGTCGAGGGCGTCCTCCTTTGATTGAAATACCTTTTGCGACCTCATCATCATTTGAAGCTATAGTTGGAGCCACGACCTCTACACCTTGTACTCCTGTTGTACTTATTACTATTCCACTAGAAACACCTTCTACTCCTACACCTTCGACGTCATCAGCACCAGCACCAGCACCAACACCAACACCCTCACCACCTTCAGTCCATTTGCATTTGATGCCATCAGCTCCTCTTGTGCCATCTACATCTGTTGCTACACACAGTGATGATACTTCACGTCGAAGAGGACCAAATCAACCTTCACAACCGTCAGAGACACCAGATGATAGACGTCTATTAATTATTGATAAGAAAAGGTAGATCATTATATTTTGCATTATATTATTTCAGTTACTATTTGGGTAACTAGCTTATTCTGCAATATGTTTCATATATTTGGAAATAGAATATTTACCTCTACAAAATGTAATAGTGCATGTATTCTTTTAAATACAACATTTTTTCATATATGCCAAATAATTAATCCTAACAAACCATGGTTACCCGTAGATGATTTGGGTTGCTTAAACATATTAAATCATTAAATACCTAATACTTTTTTTCTAATACTATATATTATTTATTTATGATGGAGATGAATCTCTTAAGGTTAATTAGCAAGACATTGATCAAGCATGATAATGTGATGGAATCAAGTGTCATGCTCAAGATCAGTCAAAATTTGTTTTTTGCAATGATGGAACGAGAAGTGACCACACACTATTGATCAATTACCTACCTAGCTTATATGCACCACATCCTCCCTTATGTATGCACCTACTTCTACAATAAATAGAGATCTCCACCCCCATTTCTTCAAGCAACTTAGGACTACTTCTACAATTCTGGCATTCGTGCTTGAGAACAAGTATTTTTTCAAGGGTAGGGGACTTAATATGGACCTAACATGCCACATCATCCATATCATTATCATCAAGGGATTTATGTTCTTAATTAGTTTTATAATGGGTTGTTAGTGGGCTGTTTAGATTGTTAGTTGAGATCATGAGGTCTAATGGTTTGTTCATTATTATCTTCTAGAGTCATCTTAAGGGTGTTGCCTTTTGCTTTTATCTTGTACATCTACAAAAAGAGAATGTAACGAATGATGAGGATCAAGAAATGAAATCAATTTTCTTTCCTCCATTCTCTCTACAAGGTGTTCAGCTCACTTCCCCCAATGAGTTCAAGGAGATGGTGCTCTCTCCTAACTTGAACCCTAGTTATTCATTCTCATTTCCATTTCCCTCTTTCTCTCTTTTATTCAATCTTTACCCATGCTGGATTCTAGATTTGTATTAGTGAGTACTATTGAGCTCATTTTTATTTCTTTTTATTAGTGAGTTCAGCATTCTTGCCCTGTAAATATCAGCCTTTGGTGAACATATTGTTTGCATATAGCCTTGGGCTACAAGTCTTGCCTTTAACTTTGTAATCACCCCATCAGCATTCTTCTTTGCCTTGTAAGATGTCAGCTACACTTCTAAAGCCTCTGGGTGGTGGTGAAGAATCATTATTGCTCTCACTCTGAACATTTTCATTTATAGTGTGTTCAGACACAGTTTTCATTCGGCTCATCACTCAATAAGTTCTCTTCTTCAGCTTCTAAATCATGGACTTGCACACCATGATTTGAACTGCACCTCAAAAAAGTAGAGTCTTCTTTACTCTTTCCTTTAAAATCATCTATACCAAGATGCTCTTCATCAAAGGTTACATCCCTAATTATCAATTCTTGCCTTTCAGGATCAAACAACCTGTAACCCTTGGTTTCTGAACTGTACCCAACAAGTATAGTTCTTCTGCTTGTATCATCTAATTTCCTTCTGATTTGTTTTTGGAGTATGACAATAAGCTATGCAGCGAAAAATCCTCAAGTGACTCACATTAGGTTTTCTGTTAAACCACATTTCATATGGTGTTTTATCCGACAAAGCTTTAGTGGTACATTTGTTGATGATATATGCTAAGGTATTCAATGCTTCAGCCCACAAGTTCTTAGGTAAACTGCTCCCCCTCAGCAAGCATCTAGTCATTTCCACTGAACCCTGTTCTTCCTCTCAACTACCCCATTCTGTTGGGGTGTGTAGCTGGCTGTTAGCTGATGTTTAATTCCTGTCTCAGTGCAGAATTCATCAAAAGCCTTTGTGGTGAATTCTCCACCTCTATCTGTTCTCAAGACTTTTATCCTTGAGTTAACTTCATTCTCAACTGCTGATTTGAACTTCTTGAACAGATTCAGAGTTTCAGATTTATGCTTCAAGAAATACACCCACACCATCTTGCTCCAATCATCCACAAACACTGCAACATATTTACATCCAGAGTAAGAATCAATAAGTGGTCATATCCTGCTTCTTATCTGTTTCAACTTTGGAATACATTCAATCATATGTTTAGTGGTCATATCAATAAGTGATTGTTCATTGACATGTCCCATGCGTTTATGCCATAGACTTAAATCAGTTTCAACTCAACTTTCAACCCTTAATGCAAAATTAAAACTACTTAACTTGATCAAGTTATTCTTAGCCATACTCATAGTGCATACCATCTTTTCAGGTTGAGTACTTGAGTATATATTGCACAATTTCTCATTGAATACAACCTTGTATCCATCTCTCAACAGTTGTCCAATGCTCAAAAAGTTAGACTCCAAGTATGGTACAAACAGTACCTTCCTGATCACCATTAAACCTTGATCAATATTCAATTGTAGGTCACCCAGTCCTCATGCTAGTTTCACGGAGCCATGTCCAATTTCACTCCAAACCCAGATTTGCACATAATCAGCTCCATCACAGAAGAAGAACAAATAAAAGAAAAAGGTTGAAATCTCATATTCAGATCGAATAAATTCAAATGTTTACAAAATGCAGTATTTATAGTTCAGTTAGTACTGAACTCTATTTTAAAGGAAAGACACGTGTACAACCTATATTAAATCCTATACAGAAGCTATTTGAAATGTATCTTACAATTACAGATTAATGACAAATATTTGAGCTATTTCTTATTACATTTTATCAAGTTTCTGGATCACTGCTTGCTGCCTTCAAGAACTTCTCTAGGCCTTCCCGAGTTCCATTGTCCACTATTAACAAAAAAAATCATGGAAATCAAAAGATTTGAACTATAGACTGACTGTACCACACTATATAATAAGACTTGAGTACTTGTGATCTAGTTTACTTCAACATTAATATTACTTAGTTACTTCAGCATTAATTTTCCAGCAAAGTTCATTTTAGTAGTGTTAATTACAGACTTAGCACAATTGACCATAAAGTTCATTTGTGATCTAGTTTTATTATTTTTGTAGCTTCCCCGAGACAGAAGTGGTTAGAGACATTTCATCAATTATTAAGGGAAATTTCACGGGTGTATGGCCATATTGGTCTGAAGTGCCATCACATCTGAAGGAGTTACTCTGGGACAAATTTAAGGTATTTTATTTTAAAAATTTAATTATGATAATTATATGTTGCTGATATATAAACCCCTAAAATTGAAATTTTTATCTCCACTATTGTGTATTTGGGTTTTTTAAGGCAGTTTATCGTTGGGATCCTTCTCAGACCGATGAAGTTCGAGAAATATGGGACAAGACAGCTTGTCGATGCTTCTCTGATAATATGTGTGATGCTAGAAATTATGCAAAAAAAAAGGCTAACACCGATGATATTCGCCGAACTAGCGGTTTTGGCCTTCCGTGGATACCTCCAAATATTTGGAATCAACTTATTATTGAGCATTGAGATACAGATAAGTGGAGATGAAAATCAAAAGTCGGCCGTCTCAATCGCAAGAAGGAGGTAGATGGTGACATTACACTTCATACAGGTGGATCTATTTCATTTGTTGCTCATCGAAAAAAACTGGTATGATATTGATAATATTATTGTCATACAAAATTTATGTTAATATTGTCAACTAAATATTATTTATCTTTTTTCTAGGAAGAAAAGTTGAATCGACCACCTACACATCTTGAGTTGTTTAAACACACCCATAAGCGAAATAGTGGTGAGGGTGACTATGTCGACGACAAATCACAAAAAGTTCTGGTATGTACTTGATTTAACTAATAATTAACTATTTTTTGAAATATAATAATTAACTATTTAAAAAAAAATTGTACAGGAGACTTATGAGGCATCAATTATAGAGAAGTATGACACAGATGCATCATTACACTCGAATTTTGATCCCGAAGAATGGATTAATGCCTCTGGACCCCCATCTCATAATCGGGTTTATGGTTTTGGATGTCGAGAGGGTGTTAAATCTGTTATTGGGAGTTCAAGCTCTCAAGGAAGTACATCCTCAAGTTATGGGCATCGTCGGACACATGATGAGTGGAACAATATGCAGATGGAGGTGGCATCCATGCGAGAGCACATTACCCACTTGGAGACATCGATGCAATCACAAGTGGAGGCTCAAGTGCGCTTGCTATTGACACAGCTTGGTATTCCTATCAATCCTTCAGAATCAACAAATTCTCCATCGAGTTCCACCGCACCACCTCCACCACCTCCACCTCCACCACCTCCACCTCCACCTCCATCAGCTGGGTAAAGAAATAGGTTAGTAAATTAAACTATTCCATTCTTAATTCAATTATCAGCATGCTTTGATCGCAATTCTCAGCATGCTCTGCATCACAATGAGAAACTTGCTGAGAATTCTCAGCAATTCTCAGCATGCTGAGTGAATTCTCAGCTTGCTCTGCATCACAATGAGGAACTTGATTATAACTTTAGAGGATGGTCTAATCATAACCTGCCACTTGCCACGCTTCTCGGCATTATACATGCTCTTGAGAGCATCATTCAAAACACTAACCCTCACCATCTTTACCAAGTAATTACATATGTGAAGTTCCAATCTAAGAGAGTCTAACATAAAGAAAGAGGTGAGCTACTGTCGGGACCTAGAATAAACTTGGATTAGTAATCAATATGCCCCGCTCACTTACAATTCTAGGATTAGTAATTAGAGAGCATGATATTCTCAACATGCTCTCATAGCAGAATTCACTCAGCATGCTGAGTGTGCTGTGGAATTCTCAGCATGCTCTCACAGCATGCTGAGTGAATTCTTAGCATGCTGAGAATTCAACATGCTATCTCAGCTCTCTCAACATGTTGAGAATAATTCTCAGTATGTTGAGTGTGCTGTGGAATTCTCAGCATGCTCTCACAGCATGCTGAATGAATTCTCAGCATGCTATCTCAGCTCTCTCAGCATGCTGAGAATAATTCTTAGCATGCTGAGTGTGCTGTGGAATTCTCAGCATGTTCTCACAGCATGCTGAGTGAATTCTCAGCATGCTATCTCAGCTCTCTTAGCATGCTGAGAATAATTCTCAATATGCTGAGAGCATGGAATACTCAGCATGTTGTTAAATTCTCATCATGCTATTGTTACAATTCAGCATGCTGCATTAAAATTAAACTTGAACTTGTTGCTTTTATGCACATTAAACTTGCTGAGAATGAACATGTTGGGAATTCATTCTCAGAATCTCAGCATGCTGAATTCAATTCTCAGCATGCTGAGTGAATTCCAATTCTCAGCTGTGAATTCAGCATGCTGAGTCAATTCTCAGCATGCGTGAATTCTCAGCATGCTATTGATACAATTCAACATGCTGCATTGTTAGATATTTCTCATTTCATCGAGTTACAAACTTTATTTACAACTTCAGAGTGTCAGTTTATTATTTTGCATTGAGTTACAAATATCGTATTCCTCATTTCATCGCCTCATTATTTTTTTTGTTTCTACATGCAGGTAAAAGGATGAAGTGCAAGGATCAACTTTTTGGAAAAACTTATCTTATGTATTTGAAACTTTGAAACTTTGTAAATATTTGAATAACACAATGTATTTCAAAATTACTGGTATACAATGGTTTCTTATGTGTGTGAATTTTAATAATGTGTGATTCAAAAATTATTTTTTAGATTTCGTGTGATCAAATTATCTTATATGTGATTTCATTATTTGAGGATTGATCAGGTACACAATAATTAATGAGCAATTGGTAGATTCTAATTCCAACGGATTTACCAACAAATAATTTTTATTGTTGGTATTACCGACAGATACATATATACGTTGGTATTACCAATAAATAGGTTTTCGTTGGTATTACCAACAGATATTTTATGTTGTTGGTAATACCAACGGATATATATCCATTGGTATTACCAACAAAATAAAATATCTGTTGGTAATACCGACAGATTAATTAAAATCCGTCGGTATTACCGAGGAGCCTTTTACCGACGGATTTTACCGACAGTCACTCCGTCGGTAACAATATTACCGACGGATTTGGTCCGTTGGTAATACCCTGTTTTCTTGTAGTGCATCCGGCCTCTATCCCAGCCTTGACAAACCATACTTTAGTGCCCAATTTCCCTAGGTGTAACACCTAGCGTTTCTATGTCCAAGGTCAATGTGAAAGTTAGGCAACCTTGTTAGATTCTATTTATAACTTCTAGCGTAACTTATCAAATACCTTAATCTAGTGTTGCTTATCACATACCAATTAATCAAAACTAGCTAATTCTAATTCAAACTTACTTCTTTTTTAATAATATTGTGATTTTCTATCACTTAATGCTTATTAATTCTTTCACTAATATTATAATTTTATAAATATAAAAAGAACTTATTAATTCTTGAAGTTCTGTCAACGGGGCAAATTTAGGTTTTTCCAAATTTCATTTTAATTTTCACAAATATTCAGCTTTTTTCTTTCAATTAATGTTGCATGTATTTATTTGACCAATTAATTACAACCAATTAATTCCAATTCACACTTAATTCTTATTCGATAATACTTCAACAAATATCCACAATTCACACTTAATTCTTATTTATGACACCCGTGCTATGCACGGCTTAATTATACTATAAAAATTATTTGAATAAATATAAATCAATTAGTTATATGTATTTATAAATTTAATTGTGGAGTAAAAATAATTGTATCTATTTTTAAATAGAAATTATATTTGTTGAAAATAATATTGAATTCGATATTATCATTTATTGCATGTGTAGAGATTTAGAAACATAATAAGTTATGAAAAATATATTTTGGAATGTAAAATTTAAAATTTGAAAAACAAATAAAGAAAATAAATTTTAAATGAATTTTTGTAACAATATTAAGTACTAAATTATTTACAAAAGAAAAATTGGCATTTATTTTTGAACTAAAATATAACAAAATATAAAATATACAAAATGGAAGACTTTCTTGTAAACTAACCTATGAAAAAATATAAAAAAACTTTATACATTATGGAAAACTTTCTTGAAAACAACTTTACATTGCTATTTCTTACGGATGCATTCTTTCCTACCAACAATGATACTACACAATCAAATAAAACAAATGTAGTGAAGCCAGATTCATCGATAACATTCACTTATAACCTAAACCTATTTTCACGTATAAAAACATCAAGCAATAATATTTTTACAATATTATTATTTTTTTGATTTTTTTGCTAAACAACAAATATTTAATACAAAAAATAAATAAATTGAATCTTATAGTAATACCTTGGAATAGCAGTCACAATCTCATCACATTTTTCACAGTAAATTTTTTACCAACGGACTCTTCAACCTTTCTTATACACTTCATGCCTTCATGCATGCTTCATACCACCAAATGTCGTATGTTCCTGTAAGATCCGAAAAAAAAAATCCTAATATAAAAATCTGTTTTGGTGCAGCGCGCCGGACCCGAGGTTAGTCGAGTCGGGCCTCAGGATCGCCTCGAGTAGAAGGTATGACTCGACTAATGTTGTATGCAATTATGTTGGGCAAATGACTTTTTCCTTTTATGCATTTATACCTTAATCGAGTTTAAATCGACTCATGTTGCGGGTAGAGTCGGAACCCAAGTCAGACTCGAGCTGAGTCGAGTCTGTAGTAAGTGGCTAAGGGAAGAATGGAAGGTTAGATGAGGGATTAAAATCCCTCATCCAAGCTGCCGTGCGACACATCTTGGAGTCGCACAAGGCAACGCATAGGGAGAGGGGGAGAAGAAGCAAGGGATATAGATCTTGGTCGATCCGGGTTTCGCGTCGTCGTCAGAAGATTTGAGGTTGTCAATGCTCGATCCTTCATCTTCCTCTAGCAAAGGTGAGTGGTTAGATTTGAAGGATTGGGGGAGGCGGGTAGCTAAACCCCTATGAATGTTAGGATGTGTTTTCTCGCGAGTTTTCGACGATTCTTGGTTTCAGAGTTGTATATTCGCCGTTTTGTATCAATCCTTGTCGGATCATCTTATTTTCCTCATTGATTTCTCAAGTTCTAGGGCTGCCGAATCATGGGAAAAGGGGAAAGGTCATGCCAAAATTTTTCCCAATTCCCTAGACGGAAGTAGAGCTCACGGATGATCTCAATTTCTTGAATAGTGTGTTCTTAATCATCGATTTCATGTGTTAAGGAACTCGTCTTCCCTAAAACTCCTAGGACTACCCGAGTGAACCCTAAAACTTCATGAGGAGGGTTCGGCCAAGTATAGGGGGAGGAGAAAACTAGTCAATATGAAATTAAGATATAGCGGAAATAATGAATTTGGGCCGGGGATTAAATTCTCCTCTTCCTTTCCTACCCTAAGAGGCATAGCCGAGCAAGGTTCACCTTGCTCAAGACTCGGCCAAGCGCAGCAAAGGGAGAGGGTGAGCTTTAGATGGAAATTTTCATAGTTAGAGTGCTAAAACAATAGATACATGATGACACTTAGGAAGAACTCTAACCATAGCAAGTTAATTTATTGATTCATGTAATTGTAGGAATGATAGCGTAGTGACCATCCTTAGCTCATTCCCCTTTAATTTTTGAAATGATGTAATATTTTACCATGCTTAGTATTTCATGCATTGTTGAATTTATTATTATCTTACCATGCTAGATAAATTGTTTCTTATTGAGTTTAATTCTAAAGGCAGTGTATAAATGTTTATTTATGAATCTTATGGTTATATGTAGTAGATGTTGTAAATTATTCTTACTTTTCTTTAGATTACACATGCTGTCCTGAAATGTTCATGGGTGAAATTCCAAGATCGGTTCATAGAATTTCTCACCCAAGGTAGCGTATAACGCTAGATAACATGTAGGACATTGTGAGATGCTTAGTATATATGGAAACCTAGCTAGGAAATGACACAATTTCTAGGACATCTAGTATTCATTTTTGGAAACCTATAACTATTAGGTGTACACATTTTTGGAAGGACAGCATTAATTTGTTGACCTTGCAGACCGAACTAGGGCCGGATACGGACAAGGGCCTGAAGTGTATATAAGGAAACCCTAGGACATTTGACTATGTGATGTGCTTGAGATGGTCCGTCGAGAAGCGTGGAGGTCGAAAATGACCAATGCTTAGCTCGGCCAATGATTGGGTCTAGACCCAAGTTGGGTGTCAGACCCAAGTTGGGTGGGACTAGCTATCCCTACCCCAGATGGTGTCTTGAGACTAGTAGACCATCCTAGTCGATGGCTCGGGATTTCATGTTTACATTTTGATATGATGTGGCCGAACGGCTAGTGTGATTCTACCTTGTATGGTAGGGCCGGTTTTATCAGAATATGATGTGGCTGAATGGCTAGTGTGATTCTACCCCAACGCGCTCGTGATTTCGAGATACTGCGCCAGTCTGGAGGCATGTGAGTATCAGAATATGAGATGGAGTTCAACCATCTCTCGAAGTATCATCCAACCCTAGTGGCATCTGAGACCGCCAGGGTCAAGAGGTTTGTGGCAGGTCTGAGGCCACAAATCGGCAGGCTCATTCACTACACTGAGGATTCTACTCTGGCTCGGGTAGTGGATGAAGCCCTACGAAAAGAAGTCTTGGTGCCGTTTGAGAGGAATGATGGGCCAGCTAAGAAGAAATGTCAGCCGCAGGATTCTGGCAGGCAGCCTTGGCATTCTAAGGGGGCATTGATTGCGGCAGACCATCAGCAAAGCCGAGGATAGAATGATAATCGGGGCCGTGGGGGCCCAGGGTCTAGATCAGTGTGTCCGGCGGTGTCAGGAGGTGGTTCTCAGAGATTAGAGGCACCACGGTGTGGCAGCTGTAGTCAGAGGCACTGGGGGTCCTGTCTTAGCTGCACGAACGCTTGCTTCAGGTGCAGCCGAGTCGGGCACTTAAAGAAGGACTGTCCTGAGGGAATTGGCCAGAAGCCTGAGCAGTCTAAGGGAAAGGCACCTATGTCAGTGGGGTCAGTGGCTCAGAGGGGGAAGATCCTGAATAAGGGGTCGTAGACCAGTCATTCAGAGAGGTCGCCTGCTTGGGTGTATGCTATGAATCGTGATGGGGCAGAGGCGTCCAAAGTAGTGGTGGCAAGTACTATTTTAGTATGTTGGTCTGCTACATATGTTTTATTTGATCCGGGTGCCACGCACTCATTTGTGTTTGCCAAATTTGCTGCGGAGTTGCCAATGGCACCCTCCAAGCTCGATGGGCCATTGATAGTATCAACGCCTACGGGTGATACAATCCTAGCCAATTCAATTTACCATGGCTGCGAAGTGCTCATCTACGGCCATGTACTGAGTGCAGATTTGACACTCCTAACCACACTTGAACTTGATGTCATTCTTGGCATGGATTGGTTGGCAGAGCACTTTGCGATGTTGGATTGTAGAGCTAAAATAGTTATGTTTAGCAAGCCTGGGCTTTCGCGATTCATCTTCCAAGGAGAGGAAGGAAGCAAGTCGATTGAGGTCATCTCAGCCCTAAAGGCTTGTAAGCTGCTTCAGGGCGGCTGCCAATCCTTCCTGGCCTTTGTATATGTGGCCGGGGAGGAAAATGGTGCAGCAAGAAATGTTAGTGGAACCCCGGTGGTCTGTAAATTCCCCGATGTTTTTTCCAATGAATTGTTGGGATTGTCGCCCATAAGGGAAGTTGATTTTTGCATTGATCTGTAGCCGGGGGTGAAACTGATTTCCATTCCACATTATAGGATGGCACCGGCCGAACTCAAAGAGTTGAAGGTGCAATTATAAGAAATTCTAGACCTGGGTTTCATCCGGCCGAGCGTGACTCCCTGGGGTGCTCCGGTTCTCTTCGTGTAGAAGAAGGGTGGGTCGATGCGCATGTCCATCGACTATAGGCAGCAGAACAAGGTGACTGTCAAGAATCGTTACCCACTGCTGAGGATAGACGATCTGTTTGACCAGCTGTAGGGGGCACAATGGTTTTCAAAGATAGACCTAAGGTTCGGGTACCATGAGCTGAGAATCCGGGACTGCGATGTGCCTAAGACGGCCTTTAGGACTCGCTATGGTCACTATAAGTTCCTAGTGATGTCCTTCGGCCTAACCAATGCACTTGTTGCCTTCATGGACCTAATGAACACCGTATTTAAGGAGTACCTGGACAGCTTTGTGATCGTCTTCATTGATGACATTCTGGTTTACTCCAAGAGTGAGGAAGAGCACTCTAATCACCTGAGAATGATCCTAGAAACCCTCATAGAGCACCGCTTGTTTGCAAAATTTCCCAAGTATGAATTTTGGTTGGAAAGTGTAGGGTTATTGGGCCATGTAGTGTCCAAGGAAGGGATAAGGGTAGATCCTACCAAGGTAGAAGTGGTGTAGAACTGGAAACAGTTGACTAGCGTGACTGAGATCCATAGTTTTCTTGCTTTGGCCGGGTACTATTGGAAGTTTGTGGAGAACTTCTCCAGAATTGCAGCCCCTTTGACTCGGTTGACCCAGAAAAAGGTCAGGTTTATTTGGGACGAGAAATGCGAATCGAGCTTTCAGAAGCTCAAAGAATGTTTGACTTCTACACCCGTGTTGGTTGTACCTTTCGGCTCAGGAGGGTTTGTTGGCTACGTTCTAATGCAGTTTGGCAGAGTTGTAGCTTATGCATTCCGCTAGTTGAAAGTTCATGAAAATAACTATCCGACGCATGACCTAGAGCTAGCAGCAGTGGTCTTTGTACTAAAGCTCTGGCGGCACTACTTGTATGGGGAGACTTGCGAGATCTATACGGACTACAAGAGCCTCCATTACTTGCTTACCCAAAAGGAGCTGAACCTCAGGCAGACAAGGTGGCTAGAGCTCCTAAAGGATTATGATTGCACCATTATGTACCATCTGAGAAAAGCAAATGTGGTAGTAGATGCTCTGAGCAGAAAATCCATGGGTAGTTTGGCTCATTTGGAAATTAAGTAGAGGCCTCTAGCTCGAGAGTTGGCGTTGTGCCTAGATGGGGGTACAACCTTATCAGTGTTAGCTTCAGGTGCCTTGGTGGTACACCTGCAGGTACAATCCACGCTGGTGGATATGCTGCGTGCCTCGCAGGGAGAGGATGCCTTTTGTGTGCTGACCAGGGATCTAGTGCAAAGAGGCGATGCAGAGAATGGATTCAGGTTGGACTCAGATGGTGTACTGAGGTTCAAAGACCGAATCATGGTGCCTGATATGGTTGAGGTGCGTAGGCATGTCCTGGAACTGTGTCATCATTCCACTTATACAATGCATTCAGGGGCCACCAAGATGTATCGGGATTTAAGGCAGCATTACTGGTGGAAGGGTATGAAAAGAGAGGTAGCAGAGTTTGTCTTCAAATGTCTGGTCTGCCAGCAGGTGAAGACCGAACACCTCAAGCCCGCGGGATTACTGCAAAACCTCGAGGTGCCCGAGTGGAAGTGGGAGAAAATCACCATGGACCTAGTGATTGGGTTGCCTAAGTCAAAAGGCTATTTTGACTCCATTTGGGTGGTAGTGGATCCGATAACCAAAACCGCACATTTCATTTCAGTGAAGACTACCTTCTCTGCGGAACAGTATGCCCGACTATTCTTGGACAGGATTATGGCATACCATGGTACCCCAGTGATGATTATATCCGATCGCGGTACCCAGTTCACAGCCTGGTTTTGGCAGTCCTTCCAGGAAGCCTTGGGTACCTAGGTGCGCTTCAGCACAGCTTTCCATCCGCAGACTAATGGGCAGTCAGAGAGGACCATCCAAACTTTGGAGGATATGCTGAGAGCATACATCCTAGATATGGGCGACGACTAGGAAAGGTAGCTACCACTGATAGAGTTCACCTACAACAATAGCTATCACAAAGAATGTGAAAGCCATAAAGGAAAGACTGTTGGTGGCCCAGAGTAGATAGGAAATGTATGCCGACAAGAAGGCCAAGAAGGCCAGGGAATTGGAATTCGCCAAGGGTGACTTAGTCTTTCTGAAGGTCTCCCCTATGAAAGGGGTAGTCTGGTTTGGGAAGAAGGGAAAGCTGGGTCCTAGGTTCATTGGGTCTTTCCCTATTCTCAAGCGGAGGGGCGAGGTGGCTTATGAGCTGGCTTTACCTCCTAGCCTGAGCAGAGTACATCCGGTCTTCCATGTATCCATGCTTCGGAGATATGTAAAAGATGATTCGCATGTGATCGAACCTTATTCTATTGAGGTAGATTCAACCGTCTCATTCGAGGAAAGGCCGGTAGAGATCCTTAACCGCCAAGTCAGGAAACTAAGATCCAAAGAAATTCCCCTGGTAAATGTCAGATGGGAGCTTCATTTCGGGCAAGAGGTAGTGACCATCCTTTCCT
The DNA here is from genome assembly GCA_034359265.1 of Canna indica. Lineage (NCBI taxonomy): Eukaryota > Viridiplantae > Streptophyta > Magnoliopsida > Zingiberales > Cannaceae > Canna > Canna indica. The sequence continues at coordinate 17,897,234 of CP136897.1, forward strand.
ACCCTAAGAGGCATAGCCGAGTAAGGTTCACCTTGCTCAAGGCTCGGCGAAGCCTAGGGGAGGGAGAGGGTGAACTTTAGATGGAAATTTCCATAGTTAGAGTGCTAAAATAATAGAGACATGATGACACTTAGGAAGAACTCTAACCATAGCAAGTTAATTTATTGATTCATGTAATTGTAGGAATGATAGCGTAGTGACCATGCTTAGCTCATTCCCCTTTAATTTTTGAAATGATGTAATATTTTACCATGCTTAGTATTTCATGCACTGTTGAATTTATTGTTATCTTACCATGCTAGATAAATTATTTCTTATTGAGTTTAATTCTGAAGGCAGTGTATAAATGTTTATTTATGAATCTCATGGTTATATATAGTAGATGTTGTAAATTATGCTTACTTTTCTTTAGATTACACATGCTGTCCTGAAATGTTCATGGGTGAAATTCCAAGACCGGTTCATAGAATTCCTCACCCAAGGTAGCGTACAATGCTAGATAACATGTAGGATGTTGCAAGATGCTTAGTATATATGGAAACCTAGCTAGGAAATGGCAACTTCTAAGACTTCTAGTATTCATTTTGGAAACCTAGAACTATTAGGTGTACACGTTTTTGGAAGGGCAACATTAATTTGTTGACTTTGTAGACCGAACTAGGGCCGGATACGGGCAACGGCCCGAAGTGTATAAAAGGAAATCCTAGGACATTTGACTGTGTGATGTGCTTGAGATGGTCCGCCGAGAAGCGTGGAGGTCGAAAATGACCAATGCTTAGCTCGGCCAATGATTGGGTCTTGAGATGCACCAGCGGGCCCGCTAGGTGTTAGTTCCTAGTTGGGTGGGACTAGCTATCCCCACCCCAGATGGTGTCCGGAGACTAGTAGACCATCCTAGTCGATGGCCTGGGATTTCATGTTTACATTTTGATATGATGTGGCCGAACGGCCAGTGTTATTCTACCTTGTATGGTAGGGCTGGTTGTAGCCGAGATTCTTATACCATAAGTAGGCCTTAAGGGCTGGATGCCAGGTAGCAAGGTTAGGCCGTTATGGCAAGTTTATCCTATATGGTCTATACAGAATGACCCACGGGGTCGATAGTCACACTAAAAAGTAGCTTACCTCCCTGATTATATTATATGCTGATTTATTTGTTATGCATGACTAATTATGGATTATGTGGAGGTTCAGAAGAACCGCTCACTGAGTCCCAAGTGGACTCACAATTAGCTTTCCTTTGTTTTTGCAGAGCATGAGCAGTGATTGAGGCTTGTCGGCATGGTGCAGGTGGTGGTGCCATATCTCGTAGCGACGTCCTTAGATCATAGTCTAGTGTCATGTAGTAGTGTCTTTTACTTTTCTACGCTGACAGCTGTGTTTTGAAAAGTTTGTAATAACTTTGGTACTTGAGATGTTCTATTTGTGGCGATGTTGGTTTTCTTCTTTGAGTTGAAAAACATAAATTTGTGAACTTCGAAAACTTTAAATAAAGATTGCGTTGTGATTTCTTTTTATCAATATGTTCTGGTTTCTTGTCATTCAGTGTAGACAGTAGACTACAGGGCAGGAAGTAGGCCCTGGCCGGTCACACTACCCTCAGTTGGGGTGTGACAAAGTTGGTATCAGAGAACTAGGTTAGGTCTTGACTATGACTAAGTGTTGGGTACCGTATGAGACATATGCTAGCGTGTCGACATACGGTATAGTTATGCTACGAGATCGGGCGACCATTATTGCACTCAGCGCACCTTGCGGTTAGTAAATTTTAAAAAGCTTATGTTAAGAATTTATTATGTGATAGGCAATCTCTTTTTCTTTTCTGTGATAGTGCAATTGAAGCTCCTATTGCTGCTCTGAGTGGCAGTGGCAGTAACTCGACAAAGCATCGAGGGCGGGAGCGAGGTCGAGGTCGAGGCCGGGCCTAGGGCAGAGATAGGGAGCAGTCTGAGGGTCAGGGACAAGAGTCAACAATTGCTCAATTGCAGGCTCATGTAAATCAGTTAACTCAGGCGCTCCTCAGGGAGCAAGAGCTGAGGCAGCAGATGCAACAGCAGCAGCCACAGCAACCACCGCCACTGCCAATGTTTGTAGTTACAGTGGTGCCGGAGGTGGTAGAGACTGTAGCATCCGTGGTCAGAACTCCAAGGGCCCAACCTATGCAAACTTCGTCATGCTGAAGCCACCAAACTTCACCGGAATAGACCATCAGGTGGAAGTGACCGAGTTTTTGGGGGATTGCTATGAGTTATGCATGGAGCTGGGGTGCTCGTCGGAGGCAGCGGTTCGTATGATCGGGCTTTAGATGAGGGGACCGACAAAGATCTGGCTGCACACCTGGAGGGCCCGCAGGGCAGCTGGCACACCGCCTCCCATGTAGGAGGAATTCAGGGTGGCTGTGGAGGAGTAGTACCTACCAATGAGTGTTCGTGATAAACGCGCCCGTGACTTCGAGATACTGTGCCAGTCTGGAGGCATGTCAGTATTAGAATATGAGATGGAGTTCAACCGTCTCTTGAAGTATCATCCAACCCTAGTGGTATCTAAGACCGCCAGGGTCAAGAGGTTCATGGCAGGTCTGAGGCCACAGATCGGCAGGCTCATTCACTACACTGAGGATTCTACTCTGGCTTGGGTAGTGGATGAAGCCCTACGGAAAGAAGCCTTGGTGCCATTTGAGAGGAATGACGGGCCAGCTAAGAGAAATTTTGGCCACAGGGTTTTGGTAGTCAGCCTTGGCATTCTGATGGGGTAGTGACCGCGGCAGACCATCAACAAAGCCGAGGACAGAATGGCAATCGGGGCCGTGGGGGCCTAGGGTCTGGGTCAGTGAGGCTGGCGATGTCAGGAGGTGGTTCTCAGAGATCAGATGTACCGCAGTGTGGCAGCTGCAGTCGGAGGCACTGGGGGTCCTGCCTTAGCCGCACGAACGGTTGCTTCAGGTGCGGCCGAGTCGGGCACTTCAAGGGTATTAGTGACGAAAAAATCCGTCACTGATGCTTGAAAATTCATAACTGAAGGGTATCAGTAACGAAAATTTCCATCACAAATTCCATCGCTGAAAGTCTCGTGGCTAATCATTCATTTGCTCTTTTGTGACGGATGTGTCCGTCACAAAAATCTGTGACGGAAAAATTTCCATTACTGATGTCGATGATCGAAAATAAATTTTTCGTCACTAATTATCATATTAATTATAATTTTTATCAATAAAAATGTATTAATTATATTATATTATAGATTTTTATAATATAACAGTATATTATAATAATATAATAATATATTATAATAATCAATATTGATATTACATTATATTATTATTTATACTTTTATAATATTTTTAATAAATTTATAAAAAATAGCTTGATTGTAAATTTTTTAGTCTCATGAAGTATCAATTTATAAAATTTAAGAAAATTAGGAGAGAAAAATTGATTATGTGGGACTAAAAAAATATATTTATAATGGTTAAGAATAAGTAAAAAACCCATGTGGGATTAAACATGGTAAAATTTATTTTACTAATATTTAGTTTAATTTTGTGTCAAAATTTTATTTTTGTCACTAATCTGTTATGTGGTGGCTCAGTGACAGATATGAAGAAAAAATTCAGTGACAGATTAGTGTCAGAAAGTTAGTGATGAAAATAAAATCCATCACTATTCTGTCACTGATGCTATTTATTAAAAATTCTAGACCAAATTGATCATAAATTTTGTGACTAATTTATCATAGAATCGTCTTGTGTCGAATTTTCCATCACAAATCCGTCATTGTTTTGAAAAAAAGAAAGTTCATTTCACACCATGACAAATTTGTCACAAATTTGTCACAGTTTGTGAAGGATTTTAGCCGTCATAAAATTTTCGTCATTGATACTCATTTTTCTTGTAGTGTATGTTGTTATTGATAAATGCTTGAAGACCTTATGTTGTTGATAATGTGTCTATCTACTCTTTTCTATCCTAGAACTTATGTTGTTGTTGATATTTATTTCGTTATTTTGAGTTCGAACTTTAATAAAATATGTTGGTGAAATGACTACACTAGAGAGGGTGAATAGTGTATTATTTAATCCTTTTTTGCCTAATTCTGATTTTAATTTTTTCTTAAACTACTTAGGCATTTCACAATTCAACTACTAAATGTGGAAGCGAGTAAAGAAGATAAACAATGCGATACACAAAGAAACAATGCTAACACAATCATTTATAGTTGTCCGGCCCCAATGCCTACTCCACTACCTAAGCACCCACCCCGCTTAGAATTTCCAAACTAGTTTAACTAGATTAATTGATTTCCTTACAATGAGGACTTTACACCGAAAAATCTCTGCTCTCAAACCTAAGATATTTCCACACCCAGAAGTATCTCGCCTTCCAATAAAAGTACTCTCCCACCTCAACCTAAAGATAACTCAACTAATCCTAGTAAACTAAGTTTATAATGGTGGATTTAAGCCTTAACACCAAGGCAACCACCAACTCAATCAAATCTAGCAACCTAGGTTTACACAAGTTTAAGTACAATGAAATAAACACCAAAATACAATAACTAATGGAGTAGTAAATCAAACAACAAAAACTTAGCCCCAAAAGAAACTCCCTAGTCCTCTTGATACCTCAAGATAATGAATCGATGAAGCTTGAAGGCAAGATCAAAGAGTGGAGAACAAAACTAGGGTTCTTGCAAGGATGGTTCAAAGAAATAATGTTGAAATGCAAGAAAATGACTCTCTTAGGCTTAGAAGCATCATTGAAGGCTTGGAAGAGAGTTTGGGGTGGGTATCTATAACCCCCCAAATAAGAGGGCTAGTCAACGGGCATTTTTTTGACTGTTGCTGATGCCTGATCGGTTGTCGATCGACCGACCGAGTGACCGAAGGCCTACTGCCAATTTTTGGCAGTATTCAGTCGACCAAATTGCCTTCTGCTCAATTTTCTCTTCTGTCGGTCCACCGATCGATCTCCCAAATCTGGGCAGGGCAATTTTCTTGTGTATTTTCTTGCGCGCTTCATTTTCGGGTTCCGGTCTTCAACGTGCGTCAACTTGGAGAGCTTTACATATGTTCTTTCGACTTGTCCAAGACATCTTTGGTGCATACGTCGAACTTCTAGAAATTTCCGTGATGAGTCCAAATGCGTCGACCAATGTCCTTCCGATTTTCCGATTTCCCGATTTTTTCAATATTTTCAACCGAGGACATCGAGTGCTAACCAATATGGAACCTGAAAATATTTCTCAATGAAACATTAGTTCTATATTTGTTATCATCAAAACTGAGATTAAGACCAAGGTAGAAAACCTTGGGCGAACAATCTCCCCCCTTTTGATGATGACAAACATACTTAAGAATATATATCATTTAAGCACAAAAGGATATCAACCATGGGATTTCTCCCCCTAACAACATGCATATCTATGAAAATAAACTCCCCCTATCTATATGTATGGTTTTTTCTATATTTTCTTCCATTTTACTTATATTTTTCTCCCCATATTGACATCAATCAAAAAAGGCAAGAAAAGTCAATCTAGTCAAAATTGAGACTCTAAAATTATTTTTCATGAAACATAAACATCTCAACTAAAGGGATGAAAATCAAATATCTAATATGAGACTAAATCATACATGATATCGTGAAATGATAAATGAAATTCAAAACCAAGAATCTTGTAGTAACTTAAGTATCGATATTTTAAAGTATCGGTCAAATAGTCAAAAATCACTTTAGAAATTATTTTTCTCATCAAATGAGTGGAACGATACCATAAGTGAATTTAAAATATCATACTTTAAGTCTCTTTTGAAAATCTAATGAAAATTTAAAGTATTAGAAAAATGAGCAATTGAGAAAAGTGATACTTTAATGACAAAGAGATAGCCTCGCTGGTGAGGGGAGGGTATGCCCCAAAGAGACAGCGTTGGCCTTATTCCAGAAGTTCGGCTGGTGAGGGGAGATCATACCCTAAAGAGACAGTCCGAAGACCTGAGCAGGTGAGGGGAACGTATGCCCCAATAGGAAAGCTCGAAAGAGCCAGTGCCGGTGAGGGGAGGGCATGCCCCAAAGAGAGGACACTAAGATGGGTGGTAGTTCGGCGGCCACCTGTCTCCCTACCCTATGTGGCTATGTGGGACCGACGGGTCCGGGGAGCATGCATATGATTGAGGTGTTGCATTGCATGCATATGATTAAGGTGTTGCATTCATCCTATTTTATTATTGTGGATATGTTTATACTTATTGATGGATGCTTATATTTAATGTTGTGGAAATGAGTAGGGTAATGGATGTGTTACTCATGCTTGTTCCGTTATTTTTAAAGATATTTTATACTTATTGAAGGATGTTGATTTCATGCATAGAGCTATAGATATATTATTGATGATTTCTTCTGACGTTGTTGTTATGTTATTTATATCGGCTATTTGTATTTTTATGCATGATGATTGATTTGGTGAATTGAGGAATGATCTGCTCACTAATTAAGATCTAGTTAGACTTACCTCTCATTACTATTGTTTTGCAGCACCTGAGTTAGATTAGAGAGGAACCGAGGTGCAGTAGCGTGGCTGGTGGTGGCAGGGCAGCGGGTCTTGTGACATGTCGTGATCGAGGAGGATACTTGAGTCGTTTTAGTGTTTCTTTGAGTTGTTGAGTCATGTTGACTCGGGTTGTGATTTTCGTATTTTATTTTTATTTTAGGAGTCTTGTTTATTTATTTTAACTTTTTTTTAATAACTTGTTTAGTGTATTTATATTGAGTTTTGGTTCAGTGTGGTTCGTGATGTCATATTTGTCTATTCTTTTCAAAAAAAAAATCTCCCCCTGTACAGGTTATTGTTGTTGTGTTTGAGTTGGGTTAGGCTTCGGAGTACGTGACATATCTTGGCCGATCATACCGGATTTGGGGTGTGACAACTGTTGACTGTTTCTTTTTTCTTGCCCCATAATATGAACTTTATATTTGGATCATGTTGTGTACCAATGTTAATTGACAAAAGATCTAGTCTTATACATGTAGTACATATTGCATTAGTTTTGTTATGCATCGTGAGTTTAAGCATACAAATCAAACAAAAAACTCCCTAAAAGTATATTTTTTAAAAAGGTTTCTGCATGTAAACACTTTGAAAATGTGAAAATAACATTTCGTTACTACAAATTTAGGTATTTCATATTTATCCTTCTAAACATATAATTTTTTTAATAAATATCAATTTGGTTAGTATTTATGAAGTAAAGTCAATCATAATATTATTAAACATAGCTGTAGTTAATTTCAATAACATATATTATTATATTGTTATGCAGGTTAGAAATATACACAAGTGGATTAAAAGAATAATATATATCAATATCAATTAGATTATCAATATTACAATTATTAGGTTTGTCTCAAAAGATAAATACAAAGCCTCAAACACAAAGGCAACCACCAACCAAATCAAACCTAGCAACCTATGTTTACACAAGTTTTAATACAATGAAAAAATAAGAAAATATACAAGTAATGGAGCAAGAAATACAACAATACAAATACTTAGCTCCAACATAATGAATCATAGCTCCTCTTGATGTCTTGACGATGAATCAAATCTAGGAATAATTGCTCAGACTTGGATTTCTCTATGGAATGGCTCAATGAAAGATTAGAGTTGATCAATGAGTGCTCAAAGAAGGTTAAGAGTGATCAAAAGTTGTTTAAAGAATGCTACGATTGAGTATTTATAACCCCCCATAAGAAACAATGTGTCAACGGGTGGCTCAACGGACGGAAAACTAGCTGTTTTCATCATTCGATCGCATGCCGGTCGATCGTTAGTTGACAGACCGATCGACCACTCGCGACCGTTGCGTCTTCTATGAATAAATCGCACTGATCGGTTGACCGCCAGAGTCGCGAGATGAGCAATCCGCAATTCGATCGACTGATCGGTCGACCGATGCACTCGTGATTCTTTTCATCCGCAGTTCGGTCGACCGACCGATCGACCGACGCACACACTGCCACTTTTCGACCTCTGCTAGTCGACCGATCGGTCGATCGAAAATTTGACAGACTGGCAGGCCAGTTTGTTTAGGTTGTGTTTACTCGTTTCTAGTTCCATCTTCACTAAGTCTACTTATATAATATTTATTATCTTTAAACAATAAATGTTATATAAGGATTACCCCCCATTTGGATTCAATAAAAATATCTAAAAAATCAAAATCCTTAAGAATCAAAATCTTGTTTTTGGGGTCAAGTACAAATTTTCGGAAAACAAAACTTTTCTAATTTTTTGGGTCAAATAAAGGTAGGCTAAAGTCTTCCAAAAATTTCAAAAAAATACCACATTATCTAATTTTAACCCAAGGAACAATTACTGTCATTTTTTATGTTAAGAAATTATCTAGGTCATATAGCCCTCCAAGGAGCTCCCTAGGCTTAGTGAATTCAAGGCGGTTTCCGAGTTTTCATATTTTGGGTTTCGGATTTGATTTTAGGGTTTTTGCATCATAAAGAGGATATACAATATATCTAGACACCCTAAACCTAAACTCTAACTTCTTGAAGAAACTCGAGCGCCGAAGAGCGTCCTTGTTGATTTCTTCGATTTTTCCGATCGGGGACGTCGAGCGCAAATCGACTTGGAACCTAAAAATTTCTCAATGAAACATTAGTTCCATGTTTGTTATAATCAAAACCGAGATTAAGACCAAGGTTGAAAACCTTAAGCCAACAGACATGACGTATTCAATTAAAAAAACAATTTTTATTTGCTAACGTGGCATTCCACGTCAGCACATAACGGCTAAACAAACAACTATCTAACGGGGGGTCATAATTGTTACAAATTCAAAAGTTGAAATACATAATTATTTCAAATAAAATAAAGAGCCATATTTGTTAAAAATGTCAAAGCTCGGAACATTTTTATTAATTCTCATAGAAAAATTATACTTTTGAAAAGACAACTGGTAATAGAAAACTATACTTTACGCAATAATGAAAATATTTTGAACAATATTTTTCAATTTTCTTCTCAATTGAAAGTTTTTACTGCTATAAAACTTCATTTTTTTTTCCCTCTGCAACATTTCTATTATTCTTTTTTTTTTCAGTATAATCGAATAAGTTGGAATCAGGGTAGAAAGGGGTGTTCCTCCATCTGATTAATCCAAATTTAACCAAACTCCTCTTCTTCTTCTTCTTTTTTTCAGAATAATCGAACAAGTTGGAATCAGGGTAGAAAGGGGTGTTCCTCCATCTGATTAATCCAAATTTAACCAAACTCCTCTTTAACTTTTCCAGCTGCAGCAAGACAGAGCACTAATTGTTCAGCGAAAAATAATTAATATACAAGTTAAAAAAGAGAAAACACCATATATTCAGGTTTCTTACCTGGGAGAAGTATAACTAAATCTGCTTGAGCAACAACATCTCCAATAGTAATAACAAAAAAAAATGGCTGGTTATAATTATCAGCAACAAAATAAATATTATTGAAAGATGCAAGTCAAGTGGATGACCAAAGAAAAAAGAGAAATGGAAATATCATCTATTCATCTCTGTAAACTACTAGGACAAGGATTAACAATTTTGTAAAATAATTGTTCTATTGGTTAATTAAGGATACCACATCTCCTTTTACTTGCCTTTTACAAATACTCATGCATGAGGAAGAGGAATGTCACATACACTGTGTTAAAGTTCACAGGTGAGAAATTCATCTACTAAATATTAAGGGTTGTTCACGGGTCGGGTTGGGTCGGATTTGGGAAGAAAATTGGCCCGACCCGATCAACAAGCAACCGAGTTGGGTCGGGTCAGATTTGAGGATAAAAAATTTGAACCCGATCCGATCCGACTCGCCCGGAATTGAGTCGGGTCGGATCGGGTAGTCGGATTACCCATTTAAATTAAAATAGTATATATATATATTTTAAATCTTTCCTCACGTGTGTCTCGAGACATGTAGAAGACATAAGAAGGGAAGACAGACCGCATCGGCCCGTTTCTTCCCGAGAGAATTTTTAATTTTTTAATATATTTTAAAAAAATTAATAAAAAATATAATTATTCGGGTTGGGTCTCAAGTAATCGGGTTCGAAACCTTGAAACCCGAGACACAACCCGAATATAGTCGGGTTTGAATAAACTGAACCCGACCAGGCCCGGTTACCCGACCAACCCGATTAATTCGGGTCGGGTCAGATTGTCAGGTTCATTAGGTTGAGTTGACCCAATGAACACCCCTATGAAATATGCATGAGAAAGCAGTTCTCCGAAAAAAATCACATGCAATCCTAGAATTACTTAAATTGGCGGGACACTCATGCGATGAACCGTGAAGAATACAAGTTCAATATTAGAGTTTGGCACACTACTAAAAACTTGGTCATCTGCGATGACTCTCACCATCGCAAAACAGTCACTAAAGGCCTTCTGAGACCGTAGCCGCCGTCGCAATACCGTAGCCTTTGGCGACCAATTCGATATACTTTTTGCGACATCCACGTGATCGCAATGCTGTTGCAGAGATGTATTTTGTTTTTTTTAAAAATAATTTAATAATATAAATTCATGTTTATAATATTTGATTTAAATGCCAATAATATCATATCAAACAAGACATCAAATTATAATATAAATCATCATATTTATATCAAAATGTAATGATTACATCGTATCATTAAGAAGCTATGTGTGCAACATATTGAGTCATTTGCGTCATATATATACTCCCTCATAGCGGCCATCTCAGTGATGAGATGTGCGTGAGAAGTTTGTAAGGTTGCATGAGAAGTCTCTAAGGATGTAAACCGATCCTGATCCGCGCATGATATTGATGGACCAGCGGTGGAAGAGGTGAAGGCAGACGACCCCACACCATGTGACTGCGACGACGTTTGTGCATGGGCCGTTGTACCAATGCCATATATACGACCGTGGTCGATGCCTATCACCTGCATCCATTTGTCAACATCAAGCTGTTGCTATGCAGAATCACCTCCTCGCTGGGTCATCCACTCAGTATACGTGGCCTTTTAAAAAAATTAAGTTGTTTAATTAAATTAATTATACATAATTGAACTAAGATAAAATTTTAAAATATGAACTTAATTAAATATTAACTTACCAGTATCGTCTTCGGCCATCCGGTGATGAACTCACCCCAGCGAGGACCATGTCGATATCTATGCGTCTCCTCGAAGACCCTTAGAGAATCAGTCGGGATGAGCGTCCCCTGCTCGTCTCGCATCCCCTGCAATAAAATAAATATAATTAGTTTTTCTATAATAATAATAAATAATAAAAATAATTATTAAATTACTTACCAATCGACGCTCGTGACTGGTAAATGGGATGGACCCATCGGCATGTCGTGTGATGGATTCCTCGACCAGCGACACTCGATTCTGGTGCGCCGTCCGGGAGGCACCCTGCCACTCCTCTAATGCCCAGATGTCTCATAGTCGATTCCATACGTGGCTTGTCATCCAGTTGGGCTCATGTCCCTTAAGCGCATCCATAGGCGTATCTCTATTACCTCTTACATTCGCCCGCGCCTCATCTCGTGCTCGATGGAGGATATCCTCAAAAAACTTCTTATTATAAGCTTTCCAAGCATCCTCCACCTGAGCCCGAATGGCGGGATCCGAAGTGTGCCAGACCTACAAAAAGAAAAACATTAATATGAAATTTATTTAATAAGTACATTGGATTTAATAAGTGACTTCTACTTTCATCAAATGCAAAATGCAAAGAAAATGCAGTTCAACCGGAAAATGAAACATATCAAGTTAAATATATCATGATCATGATCAACAGATGAAACATATGAGTGACTATTAGGTAATATCAGTTTAAAATATTGTAATTGCTTCCTGTAGCAAAATAAAAATTATGGGAAGCTTTACTAAATACAAACTCAAGAATGTAGTAGAACTTTTAACATATTAGAATGCTGCTACATATCATATGTTATTTACATTTAAATTTGGCTCAAGCTATCAGTATCGAATTATTGATACCCGAATCAGTACTTGACTACAATTAATTGATACATGGGTGGTATAAAAAAGATAGTACACCACTTGATTCAGACAATTAAATATGACATTTGATAAGTTACACCAGAATGATATCTTAAACTATCTTCCCATCTCAAAAATGGCATGTATGGAGGAGGTTACTAATCTACTACTAGATTCCCATTAATACTGGCATAGGAAGAGTCAAATCTGTGCAGCATTACCCTTGTACCAAAGATGTATTCACATCTATACTAATTTAATATACAAGTTCAAATCTAAGACAATATCCACCATGCATCAGGATATTTTCTTGCCCACTTTACTTGCATCTAATTAATTTTTAGTGCTGAAATATGATTAAAGACTAAAATCATTAGGTATCATGCAACTAAATTAAATTAATAAATTACGTACCTCGAACTCGATCCACAATAAATCTCGATTATAGTTCGACACATGAGCCCTAGAACGCCACGGCGCATGAAAAAATCTCTTAATAATAGAGGCGACATCATCCTGCTCAAATCTACAACTCAAGTATAACAACATTATAAGTAATAATTAATTAATTAATTAATAATTATAATAAATAAAATTTGATACTTATTTTAGATCATGCAATGATATCCACGGATGCTGCTCGGACTATGAACATGCATCACTCTCCCGATTAGGTCCATGACGCCTACGACGACCTCGAGCCTCCGGGGCCGTTGGTGGAACTACGGCGGATGTTGAAGGTCTTGCCACGACTGGCGGGGTGGTGGTGGTGCTAGAGAATCTGCGATGGTAGTGGTGGTGGGGTACTGCGCAGCTGTCGCGGGAGGCAATGGTGGCGACGTCTGAGATAGTCCTGTGCAATGAACCTTAAAACGGGCACACGACATATACAAATATAAATGTTGGTTAGTGATATCAATCAATAATATAATATAAATAATTAAAAGAAAAAAAAGATGATAATATATATATTACATTAATCATCGATATCATTTGAATAATAATCAATTGAGTTGTTTTCTTCTTCACTTGTCTCTTCATCTTCACAGCTATTCTCATCTTCTTTGTTCTCTGCGTCATCTGGTTCAACATCAACACTTTCTTCAGACAGACTATCATGCCCCAACTTAGGGTCACGTGATCGGCTAGGGTATACGTGCCTATACCCCGTAGCCTAACTCTTGCACATGCCGAAACATAAAAAGATAATGGAAGAAATAACACCTTTTTAAGGAAAACAAAATAGATTTTATTATAAAGGTAAAGTGTTTAGCAGAAAGTTCAAATGTGGAAATAAAAGAATCAAAGTTCAATAATTCTTTTAACAAATAAAATCTGAATCAAAGACATGAATGTCCCCACGAGACTACAATTCCAAAACTCCAAGCCACAAGTGCCTGACAAAACTACTACAAACTCGACTACAATCCCTAACTAGGACTGCTATGAGATCAATATAGCTCATCTGCACTCCAGCCGTGCCAAGTGCTCCAGCCCACCTCACCGGTCAGACTCTGAAAAATAAAAACAAACGACAACGGGTGAGTTCAAAAGAACTTAGTGAGCGATTCTACCAACCCTCACGAGAAATCAAACACAGACATATAGCATGGAGATGAAACATCTATCTCAAGCAGGAAAGGTCACAAGGGTGTGACTAGCTAACAGGCCGTTTGGCCACACATGTCCGAAGGCATCCAACACCCAACAGTGAAGAACAATAGGCCTAAACCTACCATGCTTTAAGACAACAAAACATACTAGGATAATCGAGATTGGCCAATCCGAACTTATCCTAATATAAAGAAACTCGGGAGCAATCGAGATTGGCCCATCCTAACTTGCTCTACGAGACGCGAAGGAACAATCAGGATTTGCCCGTCCGAACTTGTCCCTTTAAGATATCATAGAAATAATCCGAATTTGCTCATCTAAACTTATTCCTTTAAGATATCACAAGAATAATCGGGATTTGCCCATCCGAACTTATTCCTTGAGAGAAACTTGGGAACAATCGAGATTTGCCCGTCCGAACTTGTTCCATAAGAAAACACAACAATAATCGGGATTTGCTCATTTGAACTTATTCCTTTAACAACATATTGGGAATTAGCCATCCGGCTCCTAACCGAGCCTTTTCGCCATTCATAAGATATGACGCAACATGACCTAAGTCAAGTGTCTCCTACGGTGTCTTAGGGATGTCTGTATTAGGAAAACTCCACAACACTTAATGCCTGATCCTAACTCCTAGACCTGTATTGTCATAAACCCGTGAGGTTTTATTTCATGCATAAACTTTATTTCTTGGTTTATAATAGATTATGCATCGCCCCCTTGAATTTTAATTGTTCAATTAAAATTATCATCACCAAAACTAGGGTTTTGTTTTAGTTTACTGTTGTGCCCGAAACTGATGTATCTAATCCGAATCTGGTTTCCAGAGTGTGTCCTATGATTCCAAATTTTGTTTTCTGGTCAAAACAATAGGTTACACGACTATGTTCAAAGAACTAATCTAATCTCAACAGAGAATTCCAAATCAGTCCAGATTCAACAATTCGGCACGAAATTCCAGCAAGATTGATTTTTCAGCATGACATGGAAATAAATCCAAAGTTTACAGAATATAAATCCTTAATTACTGTCATCACAGATGCATAACATCAAATCCCTCATACAAAATAACTTCCATAATTTTCTAATCAAGAACTAACATGCATCCACATCATCATAGGAACAAAACTTATGCTTTAAATCAAGAATTCATTCATGGCATCAAGATTAACCTTTTTATATGCAAACTTAGATTTATAAACTGAAAACTTCATATCTAAACACACCTCATGCATTGGCATCAAAGGAATTTAATTGAAAAGATTAATTAAATCCTAGATTTCAAAGAATTAAACAAATATGTCTCTTAGGCATTTTGTCGAACACTTGGAGGGCACCCTTTTCTCCACCTTGGCCGAGCACCCCTAGGGTCATCCTAGGGTTGCCAAGCCCCATAGGAGGGTTTTTGGGCTGCCTCCTTCAAAGCAATACGTGAAAACAACAAGAAACCTCAAGAAACAATGGAAGATTTGACAAGAACTCTCAACCTTCAGGAACGGCTCAAGAAAATGAAAGAAACCCGAGAAAGGAGGGATAAAACCACTCATATGATCTAGGAAGAAAGAATACGAGAAACTCTAAATCGGCGGCCTCTAAATCCGACCTCCAAGGGGGCGACTCGACTCAACAAGGGGGCAACGGCTCCAAGATCAAGAAGAGAGGGACAGTGATTCCACCTCAAGCCGCCTGCTCCAAGAGAAGGGGAAGATGGCTCGGCAGCTGGGGCTTCAGGGCAACTCGGCATGGCTGGGCGGCTCCTCTCTCTACGCGGCTTGTGCGGCTCCAATAGGGAGCCGCAAGCTAACGGCGGGGGGGGGGGGGGGGGGAATTTTTTAACCCCCTCCTCAAACCTAAATCGCCTAACCCTCTTAGCAAACCCGCATCCGCCTTGAGCGGAATCCAAACCCGCTAACCCGACTAAACTTAATTAACTCAATCTAACCCCATGCCCCACATAAATATCAAACATATGCACACCCATACAATAAAATTTAATAAATCAAATACATGCAACAAAATACTTAAATAATTAATTATTTTTTTCTACGCGGAGAAAGAAATTACAAAATTCAAACTCCCACTTACCCGAGCTTGCAAGCTCGCACTGGATCATGAGTCGACTTGGCTCAACCTTGAACCAGCCCGCTAGGTTGACAATCATAAACAAGGATAGAAAAGAAATATTAATATCTAGGATATTACATAGACCTTGTGCAATGACTAAATTTTATCTTCAAGTGTTTGTCCCACAACTTCAACTACAAGAGGATCATCCTCCTGATAAAAATCACCTAGTACAAATCTTGTAGTATCATTATCCTCTATCATTGGACCAATCATTAATTATGCCTTAGTCTTACACACTTCCCACCATTCTGATCTATCTCTTCGTCTGCCTGTATATTTTGCATAATATACTTATTGTGCTTGTGATGCCAAATTAAAAGGCTCATTCAATGCTAACTTTGATTTGAAATTAGTGTCGACAAGCTTATACTTTTGGTGAATTTGACTCCCCCGAGATGATGTGTCAAACCAGTGACATTTGAATATCACTATTTTTTTGCACACAATATATTGAAGCTCAAATACTTCCTCAAGCAGTCTGTAGAAATCACAATCACAATCAATCCAAGTGGAGCCTTCGACACAAACACCGACATTCATTGTCTTCTTTGTGGTTTAGTACTCCTTTGTATGAAATTTATATCCATTCACAAAGTATCCGTTATAGCATAACACTAGTCGTGATGGTCCACATGCTAACTTGAGTAATTTGTTGTCTATTTCTTAAATATGTTCACTCGACCAAGTTTTGTACCAATTTGGAAATTCTACGCTATGTTTATCTTCTAATTCTTCCTCAGATATATTCGGTGTCTGTGTACGAACTTTCGTGTCAAATTTTTGAATGAAAGGATCAACCTCGGGGCAATTCATCAGTACATATAACTTGCAAGATGCAAGATGGTACTCCTCTTCAGTTAAACATCTCGATGGACATGAGACCAAACCATGACTAGGAAAATAAAATATTAGTAGACAATCTACAATGTTCACATTTCCCCATCATCATTTCGAGGAAGATGAGTCAACCTTGTGTGCACATTGGGCTTGAAATAGAAAGAACAAAAAATTGATATCTCCTGAATTATATAAGTTTCACTTATTGAACCTTCCACCATGTATTTTTTATTTTCCTTTTTAACCTCTACATATACCTCTCGAATAAATACATCCATCGATACTGAACCGGACCACCAACTCTTGCTTCGTATGCTAAGTGAACCGTTAGATGTTCCATCGAGTAAAAAAATTCAGGTGGCAATATTTGCTCTAATTTGCAAAGAATTTCTACAGTGTTTTTCTCTAGCTTTTCTATATCTTCGATACGGAGAGCATTGACACAGATATATCTGAAGAATAAACTAAGCTTGGTTAACATATCCCAAATTTTGTTTGGTAAAATATTGTGGAATGCAATAGGGAGTAGTCTCTGCATGAACACATGACAATCATGACTTTTCATTCATGATATTTTACCTTCGCCTACATTAACGCATCGATCTAAATTAGATGCATAGCCATCTGGTAATTTGAGACCTTTTATCCACTGGCAAACATCTTTTTGTTGTTGCTTACTAAGAACATAAGAGACTTTCGGTTTCACTTGTTTGCCATTCACATGCATCTTGTAGATCTAAATCTAGACGTTTGCAATATACTTTTAAGTCCATTATTGTCTTCACATTATCTTTTATTTCACCTGCGACATCCACCACTGTATTAAAAATGTTCTCAAACACACTATTTTCAATGTGCATCACATCCAAATTGTGTCGAACTAGTAATGAGCTCCAGTAAGGCAGTTCCCAAAATATATATTTTTTGGGCCCAATTGTGTCTTTCTCCAAAACCACTAATTCTGTCAACCTCTTCGAATGTGATGTCCGGTAACATGGAAACCCGAGCTAACATTTGATTACCAAACATACGCGGACATGGTCCATCTTTTTCCACTCCGCCCCTGATGAATTTATCTCTATTTCTTCGATATGGATGATCAAGTGGCAAAAATTAACGATGACAGTCAAAGTATGAAATCTTTCTTCCATTCTGAAGACTGAATGTTTTTGTTCGTTCCATAAAATATAGACAAACAAGCCTCCCGTGTGTGCTCCAACTAGGCAACATAACATATGCCGAGAAGTCACTAATTGTCCATAACAATGCGGTCCTCAAGTTGAAATTCCTTTTTCGATGAATATCATAAGTGATGATTTCGTCATCCCACAATTTCTTTAAATCGTCAATTAACGGTCAAAGGAACACATCCAATACTTTTATTGCCCCCCTTGGTCTTGGGATTACCATACTCAAAAATATGAAATCATCTTTCATGCACATCGATGACGGCAAATTGTAGATTGTGAGGAGCACCGGCCAAACAGAATATGAGTTGGATGATTGATCGAATGGATTGAACCCATCAGTACATAGCCCTAGTTTTACATTTCTAGGATCACTTGCAAACGATGGATAACATCGATCAAGATGTTTCCATGCTTCACTGTCAGACGGGTGAGTCATAACATTCGGGTCATGATTCTTAGCATGTCATATCATATGTTGGATTGTTTTTTCAGACATGAACAACCGCTTTAATTTGGGAATTATCGGGAAATATCGAAGAATCTTAAACGGTATATCTTTCTGCCTACTCGAAGATTTCTAGTTATACCATGGATGGTCACATGTTGGACACTAGGTCAAGTATGCGTATTCATGGTAATAGAGAATGCAGTTGTTCTAACATTCATGAATTTTCTAATACCCTAAATCAAGTCTCTTCATCATCTTTTTTGTGTTATAGAAACTGTCATTTAGTTTGTTATCTTTAGACAATGCTTTGTGAAAAAGCTCGGAAAACCGATTATATGCTATCTCGGTTACGTTGCAATAAGACTTAATATTTAACATTTGAGTCATTATTGACAACTTTGAATATTCATCACAGCCTTCATATAATGGTTCGTCTGCAGCTTTCAGTAAATCGTAAAATTGTGCTGCTTCTGGATTTGGTAACTCTATTTGAATTTTCGGTTGTACAAGTGGCTCACACTCTGTCACGCCCCAACTTAGGGTCGCATAACCGACCAAGGTATGTGTCGGTTCCCCGAAGCCTACCATATGCACTGACTGTCAACTCATAAAGTACAATCAGACTGACATGGAAATCATAAACAAAAGCAACAGTACCAAACTTTATTAGTTGTTTGAAAATAGTTTAACCAAGCCAAGTTCGAAAACAACTCAAGTTTTTAAAGAAACATCTGAAGGTTTTCAAAGAAGACATCTCAATGTTTTACAAACATCAACTCAATGCATACACAATGACTCTACTCAAACACAACTACGACTATAGAGCTATCTGCTATGAGATCTGTGCCAACGCATGCCCTCCAGTCGCACCATGCCATCAAGTCATACCACACTGGTCGGGCTCTGCAGAACAACAACAAATAAACAAGTAGGAAGGGCATGTTTTCGACAATAATTCTTATGCATCAATCTAAAGATCTAATATTTTCAAAAAGGAGATGATCCATGGGTTATAAGCCGCTCGAGGAAATTGGAAATTTTTTTGGCATGACCTTTCCCCTTTTTCCTCAATTCGGCCCACCCATAAATCACATAAAACATGATGAAAAATACATAAACACATTTATGCGAATCATCCGAAGTCTAAACACGAGAAACCACATCAATCGGCAAGAAACTTCACGTAAAGACTCGATTACAAGACTTCCAAGGTTCAGCCACCCGCCTCCCCTTTCTAATAAACCAACCACTCACCTCAATTGGATGAAAAGGTGGACTCGATGAAGATGAATCCTATTTTCCTCTGACATTGACACGAGATCGGCGCCATTCACAGACCTCCCTCCCCTTTCACCTCGGGTTGTGTGCGGCTCTCCCTCCTTGAGCTGCACGACAGCTTGGGGTGAGGGGTTTTATTCCCTCTTTTTTTCTTTTTTTTTTGACGAGAATGCCCCTTATTCACTTAAGCCCCCCACATTCGACTCCATCCAACCCGGATCAAGCGAACCCGATATCAACCCAACTTGAGTCAACCAACACATTCATTCCCCAATTGTTAACAATAGGTTATAATTTAAATTAGTTATACCTGCTACTCGTGGCGATCTTGCGACTCAACCCGACTAGTTCCCGATTCGATGGGTTGCACCACGAAATTTTTATATTAGGAAACTCCGAGTATTACAACCTTCCCCCCTTAAGGGAAATTCGTCCTCAAATTTTGTAGAATCATACAGACTTACCAATTCTTTGAACAGGGAAGGGTAGCGTTCCCTCTTGTCCTGCTCTACTTCCCAGGTAGGTTCCTGCCCGGTGTGATGCTCCCACCTAACTTTCACCAAGGGAATTTTCTTGGATCTCAACTTTCTGATCTGTCGGTCAAGCACCACTACCGGCCTCTCCTCATATGAGGCGACCGTGTCCACCTCAACCGCAGTCGGCTCGATCACGTGGGACTCATCCCTCACATATTTTTGGAGCATTGACATATGAAAAACTGGGTGAACTCTGCTCGAGCTAGGAGGCAAACCAGCTCGTAAGCCATCATGCCCCTTAGTTTGAAAATAGGAAAAGACCCAATGAACCTAGGGCTCTACTTCCCTTTCTTCCCAAATCGGACAACCCCTTTCATGGGGGAAACCTTTAGGAACACCAAGTCGCCTTCAGCGTACTCCAACTCTTTGGCTTTCTTATCAGCATACATTTTCTGGCAGCTCTGGGCCACCAACAACCTTTTATCAGCTGAACCTTCTTCACTGCCTCCTCGATCAAGTCGGGACCTACCATGAGAGTCTCTCCTGTTTGAAACAAGCCCACAGGAGATCTACACTGCCGCCCATACAAGGCCTCGAAAGGAGCCATACCAATGCTACCGTGATAGCTATTATTGTAGGCGAACTCAATTAATGGTAGGTGTTTCACCCAATTGCCAGCCAGGTCCAGAACACAGGCCCTCAGTATATCTTCCAAAGTTTGGATGGTTCTCTCAGATTGTCCATCCATCTGCGGATGGAAAGCCGTGCTGAACCGTACCTGAATACCCAAGGCTTCTTGGAAGGACTGCCAAAATCGGGCTGTGAACTGGATACCTCGATCTGATATGATCATCATTGGGGTACCATGATAATCCATAATCTTGTCTAAAAATAGTCTGGCATGCTACTCCGCAGAAAAGGTCATTTTTACTGGAATGAAGTGTGCGGTCTTAGTTAACCGATCCACTACCACCCAAATGGAATCAAAACCTCCTCTTGGCCTAGGCAGCCCGATCACTAGGTCCATGGTGACCTTCTCCCACTTCCACTCAGGGACCTCGAGGTTCTATAATAGCTCCACGGGCTTCAGGTGTTCGGCCTTCACCTGTTGGCAGACCAGACACTTGGATACAAACTCTGCTACCTCTCTCTTCATGCCCTTCCACCAGTAGTGTTTGTTGATGAAATGACCACACTAGAGGGGGGGTGAATAGTGTGTTTACACCGATGGATTTAAACCTTAAACATCAAGGTTACCACCCAATTTCAAGACCTACACTAAGATTTACCACCCAATTTCAAAACCTTAAACATTGAGGTATTACACTAAGATTTTGAATTAATCGAAGTTATACCTTATTCATGATAATTTGCCAAACTTATCTTTTTCTTCCTAGTTTTTAGCCTTCCTAAAATACTCATAACTTGCAAGTAAGCTACACTAATGTTTTAGAGAAAATATAGCTACTTAACAAGCTAACCAAACCAAAAAGCAAAGAGAATCATCAGGTATCATTATCAAAGTTCACTTTGCTAAATAGTTTGAAATCTATTTTAAATAGAATCAAGTGATACCAAAACAAATTTTAAGAGATCACAAGTGAAATATAAGTGAAAACATGATCTCCACCCCTTCCTATTGGTTGAAAACCGAAAGGCCACAATGAGCCTACGATTTAAAATCGCAAGGTCGCATGAGTCCGTTATAGGCTACATAGGTCTCTGAAGAGACCAGAAATTAAAAAAAACAAAAAGTATTTGATAAACCATATCAAGAGTGGACAAAGCTCAACTGAATTATGCATAGTATAAAAAACTTCAACTTAAGTAGATCAATGTTGATTAGAAGATGACACCAAAGTGTTTGATGCCAACTTTACCATAGGCATCTAGTCTAGGAGAAGACTTTGATGTTGCAACCATGTAGGGATCCTTCCTTCAACTCATTGGTCAACTTCAATTCTTCAATCTCCTTTACCCTTGTGTGATAGCTCCCCCTACAAAAGAGCATGAGATCTTTGGTACCCAAATGACTTTGGGTTCTTGGGGGTTAGAGGGCTTAGGAACCCAAAATATCTTTGCCACACTTGGATTCATCTTAAAAGCGCAATCATAAATAGTATGCCCGTAAACAACAAAAGCAATATCCATTAAATCTCTTTTTTTCATTATTCTTATGGACATGAGGTCTAATGTTAGAATGCTTAGCATGAAAAACATGATGAGCATGAGCATTCTTAAAGGAAACATTTATTTTTTTGAGGTTTACTAAATGAGACATTTTGATTTTTAGAATTAAGAGAAGAAGTATTAACTTTTCTACTCAAAATCAACATCTCATTTGTCAAATCATTCATAGATTTATGCAAAGCATGCAAATGAGTTTTCAACATGTTATTTTCATTCTTTAACATGTCATTTTTGTTTTTCAAATCCTTAGTGTCAATACTTAAAATATCATGACATGGATTAGAGACACTAATTTTTAGCTTCTCATTTTCTAGTTTAGCATCATGTAAATGAGAGCTAAGAGTCAAGTTTTTCTTCTTTAATTTTTTATTTTCTTTATCCTTTTTAACCACCAAGGCATACATACTTTTACATTCGTCTAATAATTCATCATAAAGAGGATCTGAGGAACTAGATGAATTAGATCTATTATTATGATTATCATGACTAGAAGAATAGCATATCTCCTCATCAATGGTCTTGATGTTAACTTGGTGATCATGGTGTGAGGATGCTTCACTTGATGCACGTGAGTGGGTAGAAGCATTTGACCTCCGTTTTGTCTTGTTCTTCATACTAGGGCAATTCTTCTTCACGTGCCCTTTCTCATTGCATAGGTGACATATCATCTTTCTCTTTCGACTCTTTGTACTTATTTGGCTAGATACACTATTAGCTTCAAAAACTTCATTAGATATAGGAGTATGACAATTGTCATCGTCTCCTTCATTTAGAGTAACAAGTTCTTCAATTTTAGCATAATCATAAAGCATATTCAAGGTAGACCAAATATCATATGCTGAAGTACAATGCATGACTCTTTCAAAAATATTATTTTCCAAAGAACAATATATGCAATTTTTTGCCTTAGCATTTAACTCAAATATGTTACTTTGTTCTTGGGTCCATGCATCCATATTTTCCTTAGGTTCTATGTATTTTGACTTTACCATATTAAACACACTTATACCTTGAGTTTTTAAGAATGTATACATTCTTACTTTTCAAAGACCAAAGTTTGACTCATCAAACCTAGATGGTACAGACGCTACACACTCTAGTGCCATTTTCCGGATCGAAGCAGAGTGTAGAAGAGATGGTGACATCTCAAGCTACGTACGGACCTGCTCTGATACCAATTGTTGATGAAATGGTCACACTAGAGAGGGGGTGAATAGTATGTTTACTACTTTTTTTGCCTAAATTCGGTTTTAATCGTTTATTTGGTTACTTAGACAAATTACAAGTTGAGTAGCAAGCGGAAGCAAAGTAAATGCGATAATGAAATAAACACAAGTAGAACCAATGTGAAACACAATTATTTATAATGGTTTGACCCCAATGCCTACTCAACTACCTAAGCACCCCGCTTAGGATTTCTAAACTAGCTTTACTAGATTAGCTTGTTTCCTTTACAACGAGAACGTTTTCACCGGAGAGTCTCCGCTCTCACATCGAAGGCACTTCCACACTCGGAATTCTCCGCCTTCCTACCAAGAGCACTCTCCCACCTCAAACCTAAGGACAACAAGAACTAATCCTAGGAAACTATGTTTACATCGGTGGATTTAAACATTAAACACCAAGGTTACCACCCAATTTCAAGACCTACACTCTAGGTCTTACACAAACTCAAATACAAGGAAATAAACAAGAAAATACAACACTAAATGGAGCAATAAATCAAAGAATAAAATACTTAGCTCCAAAAACAAGATTCCTAGCTTCCACTTGATGCCTTTGATGGTTAATCACTGAAGGAATGAAGACAAGATCAAGGTTTTTGGCTCAAGCTAGGGTTTTCATAAGATTGGCTCAATGAAGGCTTAGAATTGATCAAAAGATGGCTCAAGGAGGTTAGAGGTTATCAACATTATGAAGGAAGGCTCTCATGACTTCCTATTTATAAGCCATGAAGAAAAGAGAGAGCTCTCTCTTCTCAACGGGTGATTTTTTGCTCGTTACAGCCCGTCGATCGCTTGTCCGGTCGATCATCGGTCGATCGACCAAGCGAACGCCTGAGCGATTGGAGCATTCTGCTCGTTCTGGGCAATGTTCGATCAACCAAAATATCGTTGGTCCACCAGTCGGTCAACCGAACTTGGGCAGAGTAGTTTGGTTAGGCTGGATTTTCTGCTCGTTTGGGTTCCGTCTTTGCTAAGTCTACATATACAACATTTACTAACTTAAAGTTAACTTTAAAATATAAATGTTATATAAGGATTACCCCCCATTTGGATTCAATAAAAATATCTAAAAAATCAAATTCCTTAAGAATCAAAATATAATTTTTGGGGTCTAATACAAATTTTCTAATCTCCCGGGTCAAATATGGGTATGCTAAAGGCTTCTAAAAATTTCTTTAAAATACCTCGTTATCTAATTTTTACCCAAGGAACAATTACCACCATTTTTGTGTCAAGAAAATGTCTAGGTCATATAGCCTTCCAAGGAGCTCCCTAGGCTTAGTGAATTTCAGGGCGGCTTCCGAGTTTTCATATTTTGGGGTTCGGATTTGGTTTTTGAGTTCTTATGCATCATCATGAGCATTTACAACATAAACTAGACACCATAAACCTAGACTCTATCTTCCCGATGAATCTGAGCGCGTCGACCAATGTCCTTCTGATTTTATAATTTCTCCGATATTTTCGATCGAGGACGTCGTGCACTAAGAGATATGGAACCTGAAAGAATTTCTCAATGAAGCATTAGTTCCATGTTTGTTATCATCAAAATCAAGATTATGATTAAGGTTGAAAAACTTAAGCCAATAGTGTTGCCTTAAGTCTCAGTACATTTTGGTGGCTCTCGGGTGCATAGTGTAAATGGAACGATGATCCATTTCCAAAATCTGTCGGCGTACCTTTGCCATATCAGGCACCATGATCCGGTCTCTAAACCTTAGAATACCCTCTGAGTCGACCCTGAACCCGTCATCTGTGTCACCTCTTCGAACTAGATCCCTTATTGGAGAACAAAATGCGTCATCCTCCTGCGCGGCACACAACATGTCCACCAAGGTGGATTGTACCCGCCAGTGTGCCACTAGGGTACCTGAAGCTGAGATAGTTAGGGTTGCTCCCCCATCCAGGCACAGCGCTAGCTCTCGAGCTAGGGGCCTTCTCCTGATTTCCAAATGAGCCAAACTTGTTGACTTAAGGTTCCCCCCTTAGGCTTCGATCTTCATTTTGATGATAACAAACAAGTATTTAATATATGCGTAAAGTTTTTAGTTCTAGTTGAGATTGCGATAAGCATGCGAACTTCGATGAACTTCGCTCGGAGATAAGTAAGAAAAGATCGTCAAGAAAGGCTCGGATGTAGGTTAAGTAGACTCCTAGTAATATATCCCTAGGATCTCATCCCAAACCTATTTGTAAAGTTATCCAAGTTAAAACTTGGTAACAAATCCGATGAAAAAGCATACAACAAAGAAAATGTAAAAATTAGCCTCAGCCCAGGTTCGGTCGATCGGTCGATCGACCAAACAAGCAAAAAAATTGCAGTAGCCATTTCGGTTGACTGGGCGATCGATCGAACAATGCCAAAAATTGGCAGTGACTACTTTAATCGACCGAACAATGCCAAATATTGGTAGTGGCTACTTCGATAGACCGAACAATGCCAAAAATTGGCAGTATCTACTTCGGTCGACCGGACAACAAATGAGCTAAAATGTGATTAAGTCGGTCAACCATCTGGTCGACCGAACAAATCGGTAGTAGGGCATAATGCCAGCGGTCGTTGGGTGGTCGATCGGTCGGTCGATCGACGATCGACCGGACGACGTCCAACGGGCGAAAAAATGCCCATCGTACAACCGTTCCGTGGGAGGGGTTATAAATACCCCTCACCAACCTTCATTAATCCTCCTTAACAACCGAGATAAGCTTCCAAAGAGTGATTTGTGCCTTCGAGAGCTTGATTGGCTTGCGCTCGCTTCTTCGATCAACGACTACTCTCAAGCGCTCATCTTCCCTCAACTCCAGCTTCGATTCGATCTCAACATCTTGAGGAGTTGGAGGCATTGAAGCCTTGGAAAAGAGCACTTAGTCTTGGTTTATTCTTTAGCTCTTTTCATTGTAATCTTAATTGTTATTTGAACTTATTTTCATTGATTAGCTTGCTAGGTGTGCTAGTGTAAACACTTAGGGTTTACTTTGTAGAATTATGTTTTACCTAGGTGAATAGGTTTGAGGAGTTCTCAAAGGATTGAGAATTGAGTCCTCGATTGAATTCAAAGGGAAACACAAAATCTATAAAGATTTTGGTTAGAAATCCTTGGTGTGGAGCCAAGGTAGTAGAGTAGGCGGTTGGCCGAAGCACTATACTTTCTTGTGTTTGCATTGCCTTGTGTGTTTGTCTATAACTAGCTCAAGGGTCCTTTACTCATACTCCACCATTGTTCGATGGAAACAACTATGCCAATTGAAAGATACACATGAATGACTTCCTACAATCACTAGGCATGAATGTATGGAGAATGATTCTAGTAGAGTATAAGTAACCAACTAAGGATATGGATGAGTGGGACCAAGAAGAGATTAAACTCTTTAATGCAAATGCAAAGGCTGTCAATGCATTATATTGTGGCCCATCAATAAATGAGTTTAATAGAATTTCTACTTGTAAGTCTGCATATGAACTTTCGAAAGTCTTAGAGACTATACATGAAGGTACTTCACAAGTTAAGGAATCTAAGATAAACCTACTCATGCATGATTATGAAATGTTCAAAATGTCATCGCATGAATCTATTGATGCCATGTATGCTCGATTTCAAAATATTACAAATGGATTAGCTACCCTTGTTAGAGAGATAAGGGAAGAGGAGAAGGTAAGAAAGCTCCTTCGTTCCCTTCCAAAAGCTTGGGAGCCCAAGGTCATCGCAATCATGGAAGCAAAGGATATGAGCACCTTGAAGATCACCGAGCTGATTGGGTCTCTCATGACACATGAGACCCATATGAAGCAATACAAGGAGGAAGATATATGCTCCCAAAGGCAAGACCATTGCCTTAAAAGCATAACACAAGGGTGAAGAATCCTCATCATCTGAGGAAGAGACAGACGATTTTGAAGAAATGGCAATATTGGCAAGAAGATTCATGAGCTTCATGAGAGGAGGCATGAGAAAGGGAAGAGGAGGTTACACATGCTTTACTTGCAACAAAACCGAGCATCTAAGGAAGGATTTTCCACTTCTCAAGATGGCTTCCACCTCCAACCTTCACAAAAAGGACAAATACAAAAAGACCTAGAAGGCAATGATGGCTTCATGGGATGAAAGCGAGCCTTCATCAAGTGAAGAAGACTCCAAGAGTGAAAAGGCAAATCTTTGCTTGATGGAAAATGACAATGAGGTAAGATTTATATTTTCTGAGCTTTCATTTACACAAGAAGAACTAGAAAATGAATTTGATCAAATGCATGATGAATTTAATGCTATTAGGAAAAAGTTTAAAGAGCTTAAAAATGACAACTTTAGAGCTTGAAAATGATAATTTGCTACTCTCATGCAATGTATTAAGAAAAGAAGTAGATACCCTTAAGGAAGAAAAGCATGCCCTAGATGAAGCTAGGAAAAACTTAGAAAATAAAAACAAAAAATTGAAAGATGAAAATAAGTACTAAAGTGATCAAGTAGAGCACTTGAATGATAGCATGCTATGTCTAAAAAAGGAACTTTGCATGCTAAATGAAAAAATGACAACCTTACAAAATGTCATGCCTAAAGTTGTCCATCTAGAAAGTCATCACACTTCCATGCTCACACACACAATAGAAGAAAGTTTAATGGAAGTTGTTTTTCATGCGGTATATTTGGCCATATGGCTAGAGATTGTGCATTAAGGAGGAACCCACATGCTAGATTCACTTAGGTTCCTAAGATGACTAACACTCAAGGACCCAAGAAAATTTGGGTACCTAAATAGTCTCTTCTCCTTTTATAGATGGAGAAGCATCCTCAATCAAGTAGAAGCGCGTGGATATTGGATAGTGGTTGCTCAAAACACATGACGGGTGACATCAATCTTTTCGTAATCCTATCAAGCAAAGATGGTGGACTTGTGACATTTGGAGACAATGCCAAAGGTAAGATTATTGGCATTGGTGATATAGGTATACTCCCTTACCCATGCATTAAAAATATCTTACTAGTTGATGGGTTAAAGCATAATTTGATTAGCATATCTCAATTGTGTGACAATGGATATGTAATCATTTTTGAAGCATCTAAATGCATCATTAGAAGTGTATCATCTAATGACCTTATGTTGATTGGAAATAGGCAAGAAAATATTTACACATTAGCTTTAAATGTTTTGCCAAATCCCCATGTTAGATGCTTGGTTGCCATGGAAAATGATTCTTGGTTGTGGCATAGAAGGCTAGGACATTCTAGCATAAACCTCATCCAAGAAATATCTAAGAAGGTCTTAATTAAAGGATTACCTAAGACAAAATTTGAAAAAGATAAACTTTGTGATGCATGTCAACTAGGTAAGCAAGTTAAGTCTTCATTTCATAGCATTAATCAAGTAAACACATCCAGAACACTTGAACTTGTGCACATGGATCTTTTTGGTCCATGCGATGTAGTTAGTCAAGGTGAAAAGATATATTGCTATGTGCTAGTTGATGATTTCTCAATAGTTACATGGATTTTCTTTTTAGCTAAATGAAACCTTTGACTTTTTCAAAAAATTTACTAGGAGAGTTACAAATGAGAAATGAATTTCAATTTTGAAAATTAGAAGTGATAATGGAGAAGAATTTAAAAATGAAAAGTTTTTCGAATTTTGTGATGAATTGGGTATTGAGCATACCTTTTCTTCCCCTAGGACCCCACAACAAAATGGGTTGGTTGAGAGGAAGAATAGAACCTTACAAGAGATGGCTAGGACCATGCTTTGCGAAAATAATTTATCCAAGTACTTCTAGGCCGATGCCATAAATACCACTTGTTATGTGCTTAATCGAGTTTTATTGAGACCTAAAATTAAGAAAATACCTTTTGAGCTTTGGAATGATAAAATCCCAAGTGTGGGACATTTTCATGTTTTTGGATGTAAGTGCTTTATCTTAAACACTAAGGAGCATTTAGGAAATTTTGATTCTAAATCTGATGAAGGTATTTTGCTAGGTTACTCCAATAATTATAAGGCATATAGAGTATATAATCGTAGGGCTATGATTATTGAAGAATCTATGCATGTTACATTTGATGAAACTAATGATTCTTCTAGAAATGTTAAGGTTGTGAATGTAGGTGAGGAACTCACATTTCATGAGAAAGAGGTTGAGGATGAAGACAATGAGGAAACTCAACATGAAGAACCCCCATCCTCAACTCTACCTCAAGATGAAAACGAAGAAAGAGGAAGCTCTACCACCTCTCTCCAAAGGATATCGATTGATAAAGCATCATCCAATTGATCAAGTCATTGGAGAACCATCAACGGGAGTGGCAACGCGCTCTAAACTTAAGAATATTTGTCAATATGTAGCATTCATATCTCAAGTAGAGCCAATAGACATTAAGGAAGCAATAGAAGATGAATTTTGGGTAATAGCTATGAAAGAAGAACTTAAACAATTTGTTAGAAATAAAGTATGGGACATAGCACCAAGACCTAGCGGACAAACCATAATTGGGACTAAATGGGTGTTTAGAAACAAGTTAGATGAAGGAGGTTTAGTCATTAGAAACAAAGCTAGATTAGTGGCCCAATCAAGAAGAATGGATAGATTATAATGAAACTTATGCTCCCGTAGCTAGATTAGAAATATTACGAATGCTTTTGGCTTATGCTAGTTTTAAAGGGTTTAAACTTTTTCAAATGGATGTTAAAAGTGCATTTTTAAATGGTTTTATTCGATGAAGAAGTCTATGTTGAACAACCCCCCCCCCCCTCCGATTCGAAAGTTTTGAGTTTTCAAACCATGTTTTTAAACTTAAAAAGGATTTATATGACTTCAAACAAGCCCCTAGGGCTTGGTATGAAAGGCTTTCCACGTTTTCATTTTTAATTTATCAAGGCTTTAACATTGGGAAAGCCAATGTCTTTCTTTTTATAAAACATAATGAAAATGATATTTTACTTGTGCAAATTTATGTTGATGATATAATATTTGGTGCTACTAATGAATTGCTTTGTGAGTGGTTTGCAATGTGTATGCAAGAAGAGTTTGAGATGATTATGATGGGAGAACTTTCCTTCATGCTTGGTCTCCAAATCAAGCAACCCAACAAAGGAATCTTTATAAATCAAGCCAAGTACACAAAGGAGCTCATCAAAAGGTTTGGGATGAATGAAGCCAAGATAGGTTCTACACTAATGAGCACATCCATCAAGCTTGACAAAGATGAAGATGGTGTCAAAGTAGACAAAAAATGATTTTGAGGTATGATTGACAGTCTTCTCTATTTAACTACAAGTAGACCCGATATCATGTTTAGTGTGTGTGCATGTGCTAGGTTTCAATCTTGTCCTAGAATATCTCACTTAAGTATGGTCAAACGCATATTGAGATATTTGAAGGACACGGTTGACTTAGGATTATGGTATCCATGTAATGCATCTTTTAACTTAATTGGTTTTTCGGATGGGGATTTTGCCAGGTGTAAAGTAGATCGAAAAAGCACTAGTGGGTGTTGTCAATTCCTAGGGGTGAGTCTTGTTTCTTGGTTCTCAAAGAAACAAAACTCGGTTGCACTTTCAACCACTGAAGCGGAATACATCGCTGCAGCTAGTTGTTGTGCACAAGTCCTTTGGATGAAACAAACCCTTTTAGATTATGGACTTGAGTATTCTTGTATATCTATACATTGTGATAACACTAGTACAATCAATTTAATAAAAAATCATGTTTTACACTCTAGGACTAAGCATATTGATAAACAACTTGCAGATATATTTACAAAACGCTTGAGTGAGGAAAGTTTTACAAACTTAAGAATGTAATTAGGAATTTGTATTTTTTCCTTGTGGTTAAGAATATTCAAAACATATTTTTTTTAAATTGCATTTCATATGGTACCATCACACTTATGTTTTGCCTTGTAATGGGGCTTTGCGACTTATTGATGTTCGCCTTCTATAGGCTTACATTAATAGGAAGGACTATAGTGGTAGATGATACTCGGTTTTATGGCTTTCTTGGGTTTAATAATGGAACTCATTAATTGTACCTTAGCTCTTGCCCTTTTTGATTGATGTCAAAAGAGAGAGAAAAAGTAAGGTCACATTTGTTTTATGATGCATATAGATATGAGGAGTTAAAAGCAAGATATGCATATTGATAGAGGGAGCATATGTTAAGTTGTGTATGCCTTAACTCAAACTCACAAATAATACTTAACGTTTTCTTTAAATTTCATGTTGTGTTTGTCATTATCAAAAAGGGGGAGATTGTTGGCTAAAGGTTTCCCCCCTTAGGCTTCGATCTTCATTTTGATGATAACAAACAAGTATTTAATATATGTATGAAGTTTTGAGTTCAGGTTGAGGTTGCGATAAGCATGCGAACTTCGGCGAACTTCGCTCGGAGATACGTAAGAAATGATCATCAAGAAAGGCTTGGATGTAGGTTAAGTAGACTCCTTGTAATATATCCCTAGGATCTCCTCCCAAGCCTATTTGTAAAGTTATCCAAGTTAAAACTTAGTAACAAAACCCATGAAAAAGCATGTAACAAAGAAAATATAAAAATCAGCCTCAGCCCAGGTTTGGTCGACCGAACAAGGTAGAAAAATGGCAGTAGCTATTTCGATCGACCGGACGGTCGATCGAACAATGCCAAAAATTGGTAGTGGCTACTTCGATCGACCGGTCGATCGATCGAAGAATGCTAAAAATTAGCAGTGTCTACTTTGGTCGATCGGATGACAAAGAAGCTAAAACATGATTAAGTCAGTTGACCATCTGATCAATCAAATAGAGTGGCATAAGGGAAGAATGCCAGTGGTCGTTGGGCGATTGATCGGTCGATTGACCGACAATCGACCGGCAAGCGACCGGACGATGTCCAACGGGCAAAATAATGCCCGTTGAAGAGCCGTTCCATGGGAGGGGTTATAAATACCCCTCACCAACCTTCATTAATCCTCAACAATTGAGATAATCTTCCAAAGAGTGATTTGTGCCTTCTAGAGCTTGATTGGCTTACGCTCGCTTCTCCAATCAACGACTATTCTCAACGCTCATCTTCCCTCAACTCCGGCTTCGATTCGATCTCAATGTCTTGAGGAGTTGGAGGCATTGAAGGCTTGGAAAAGAGCACTTAGTCTTGGTTTATTCTTTAGTTCTTTTCATTGTAATCTTGATTGTTGTTTGAACTTATTTTCATTGATTAGCTAGCTAGGTGTGTTAGTGTAAACACTTAAGGTTTATTTTGTAGAATTGTGTTTTGCCTAGGTGAATAGGTTTGAGGAGTTCTCAAAGGGTTGAGAATCAGGTCCTTGGTTGTATTCAAAGGGAAACACAAAATCTATAAAGAGTTTGGTTAGAAATCCTTGGTGTGGAGCGAAAGTAGTGGAGTAGGCGATTGGTCGAACCACTATACTTTCGTGTGTTTGCATTGCCTTGTATGTTTGTCTATAATTGTGTTTCATACTTGCTAACGAACATCACTTAATTGGACTTACATTTGGTTGAAGTTGGAATTGATTAAAAAGGAAAATGAAGTTAATTGATAAAGTAACCCAACACTATTCAACCCCCCTTCTAGTGTGGGATTTCATTCAACAAAACTGCCCATGGATTTTTTGCTTAAAGCATCCGCTACCACATTGGCATTCCCTAGATGACACATAATAGTGTAGTCATAGTCCTTTAGGAGCTCCAGCCACCTCCTCTGCCCGAGGTTCAGCTCTCTTTGGGTAAGCTAGTACTGGAGAATTGAAGTACTGGAGGGTCTTATGATCCGTGTAAATCTCACAAATCTCCCCGTATAGGTAATCACGCTAGAGCTTTAGTGCAAAAACCACTGCTGCTAGCTCTAGACCGTGCGTCGGGTAGTTCTTTTCATGAACCTTCAGTTGGTAGGATGCGTAGGCTATGACTCTGCCAAACTGCATCAGAACATAGCCTAGGCCAATCCGAGAAGCATCACAGTAGACTACAAATTCTCCGGAGCCGGAAGGTAAGGCCAACATGGATGTCGACGTCAAGCATTCCTTGAGCTTCGGAAAGCTCGCCTCGCACTTGTCGTCCCAAACAAATTTGATATTTTTCTGAGTCAACTGAGTGAAAGGGGCTGTAATTTTGGAAAAGTTTTCTACAAACTTTCGGTAATACCCCGCCAACCCAAGAAAGTTGTCGATCTCAGTCACGCTGGTTGGCCATCTCCAGTTCTGCACAGCCTCCACTTCTACAGGATCCACCCTAGCTTTGTTCTTCACTTTTGTTATTACCTTCAAGCTGCACCGATTTATCATCTTGAGGCATCAAGAGGACTAGAGAGTTTCTTTTGGAGCTAAGTTTTTATTGTTTGATTTATTGCTCCATTAGTTGTTGTATTTTGATATTTATTTCATTATACTTAAACTTTTGTAAACCTAGGTTGCTATGCTTGATTGAGTTGGTGGATGCCTTGGTGTTAAGGCTTAAATCCACCATTGCTAGAATTAGTTGAGTTGTCCTTAGGTTGAGGTGGGAGAGTGCTCTCGGTAGGAATACGGGATACTTCCGGGTGTGGAAATGCCTTCGATAAGAGAGTGGAGACTTTCCGGTGTAAAGTCATCATTGTAAGGAAACTAATTAATCTAGTTAAACTAGTTTGGAAATCCTAAGCGGGGTGCTTAAGTAGTGGAGTAGACATTGGGGCCGAACCACTATAAATAATTGTATAGGCATTGTTTCTTTGTGTATCACATTGTTTATCTTCATTACTTGCTTCTGCAGTTAATCATGGAATTGTAAATTGCCTAAATAGTTTAAGAAAAGATTAAAATCAGAATTAGGCAAAAAAAGATTAGATACACTATTCACCACCCCTCTAGTGTGGTCATTTCACCAACATTTGGTATCAGAGCAGATCGTAAATTGAGATTTCACCATCTCCTCTACATCTTCTCTTGGTTCGGAAAATAACACTAGAGAGTATAGAGTTTGCACCACTTAGGTTCGATGAGGTAAATTTTGGTATTTGGAAGAGTAGGATGTATACTTTTGTTAAAACACAAAGTTTAAATATATGGTGCATGTTAAAGAATGAATTCGTTGAGCCCACCATTGACATAAATGATTTGACTCAAGAACAAGTTAAATTGTTTGAATTGAATGCTAAAACAACGCATCTACTGTATTGCTCTTTTGCAAATGATACTTTTGAAAAAGTTATGCATTGTTCTTCCGCATTTGATATTTGGGCCATATTAAATATGCTTTATGATTATGCTAAAACCGAAGAGATTGACACTTTTGATGAAGGTGGTGATGACAAAGATCATCCCCCTAATACTAACCTTGGTTTCGATGCTCAAAGCACTTCTAGCCAAATGTGCACAAGCAAGAATCGGAAATGGAAACTTAGGTGCTTCCTTTGCCAAGAGAAGGGATACAAGAAGAAGAATTGTCCACTCTTGAAGAAATTGGAAAATTGGCGAGTATCCATGAAACGTTGAAAAACATAACATATTTTGTTGGCCTAAGGTTTTCTAACTTGGTCTTCATCTCAGTTTTTGATAAACATGGAAATAATATCGAAGAAATCAAAAAATCATATTGGTCGTCGTGTTTGGATTCGTTAGGGAAATTTCTAGAAGTTCGATGTGTGGATCAAAGACGTCTTAGACGAGTCGGGAGAACATATGAAAAGCTCTCCAAGTTGATGCACGCTGAAGACCGGAACACGAAAATAAAGCACGCAAGAAAATACACAAGAAAATTGCCCTGCTCAGATTCGATCGATCGATCGATCGATTAGCAGAAGAGAAAATAAGGTAGAAGGCAATTCAATCGACCAAATTCTGCCATAAATTGGCAGTAGGCCTTCGGTCGCTCAACGGTCGCTCGGTCGGTCGATCGACAATCAACTGACAAGCGATCGGGTGTCAGCAACGAGCAAAAAAATGCTCATTGACAATCCTTCTGGTTTTGGGTGGTTATAAATATCCACTCCAAACTCTCTTCCAAGCCTTCAATGATGCTTTTAATCCTAAGAGGGTCATTTTCTTGCATCTCTACATTATTTTTTTGAGCCATCCATGCAAGAACCCTATTTTTGTTCTTCACTTTTGTTCTTACCTTCAAGCTTCACTGATTCATCATCTTAAGACATAAAGAGGACTAGGGAGTTTCTTTTGGAACTAAGTTTTTGTTGTTTGATTTATTGCTCAATTAGTTGTTGTATTTTGGTGTTTATTTCATTGTACTTAAACTTGTGTAAACGTAGGTTGTTATGTTTGATTGAGTTGATGGTTTCCTTGGTGTGAAGGCTTAAATCCACCATTGTAAACTTAGTTTGTTAGGATTAGTTGAGTTATCCTTAGGTTGAGGTGGGAGAGTGCTCTCTGTAGGATGGCAGGATACTTTCGGGTGTGGAAGTGACTTGGGTTTGAGAGTGGAGACTTTCCGGTGTAAAGTCCTAATTGTTTGAAAACTAATTAATCTAGTTAAACTAGTTTGAAAATCCTAAGAGGGGTGCTTAAGTAGTGGAGTAGTCATTGGGGTCGAACCACTATAAGTAATTATGTTAGCATTGTTTCTTTGTGTATCACATTGTTTATCTTCATTACTCGCTTCCGCATTTAGTCATTGAACTATAAATTGCATAAGTAGTTTAAGAAAAGATTAAAATCGGAATTAGGCAAAAAAAGATTAGATACACTATTCAGCACCCATCTAGTGTGGTCATTTCACCAAAATTTGGTATCAGAGCGGGTCGTAGATTGAGATTTCACCATCTCCTCTACATCATCTCTTGGTCCGAAAAATAACACTAGAGAGTATAGAGTTTGAACCACTTAGGTTTGATGAGGTAAATTTTGGTGTTTGGAAGAGTAGGATGTATACTTTTCTTAAAACACAAAGTTTAGATCTATGGTGCATGCTAAAGAATGAATTTGTTGAGCCCACCATTGACATAAATGATTTGACTCAAGAACAAGTTAAATTGTTTGAATTGAATGCTAAAATAATGCATCTCCTATATTGCTCTTTTGCAAATGATATACTTGAAAAGGTTATGCATTGTTCTTCCGAATTTGATATTTGAGCCACATTAAATATGCTTTATGATTATGCCAAAATCGAAGAGATTGACACTTTTGATAAAGGTGGTGATGACAATGATCTTTTCCCTAATACTAACCTTGGTTTTAATGCTCAAAGCACTTCTAGCCAAAGCAGCACAAGCTAGAAACGAAAATGGAAACTTAGGTGCTTCATTTGCCAAGAGAAGGGACACATGAAGAAGAATTGTCCACTCTTGAAGAATTCAGAAAATTGAAGAACTAGTAAGTCCTTATAATTCTGCAAAATTCGAGGACGAATTTCCCTTAAGGGGGGGGGGGGAAGGTTATAAGACCCAAGGATTCCTAATATAGATCAGGAGCTTGTCGGGTCGAGTCATGAAATCGCCTTGAGTAGAAGATATAATTTAAGTTTTATGAAATTGTTGCTAAGTATTCTTTTACTTCATGATCATGAGATGATTTAGTAGAGTCGGATCTGCAATCGTGTTCGCAGATTGAGTCGGGGTTCAAAACGGGCTCTGATTGAGTCGAGTAGGGGCTAATTAAGTGAGAGGGGAAAATTGGTTAAAGGAAATTGAGGGAATTAACCCCTCATCCCCCTAGCAGCCATGTGGTTCAAACCTTGGAGCCGCACGTAGCCCGAGAAGAGAGAGAGAGAGAAAGAGAGAGGGGGGGGGAAGAGCCTTGAGGTCGGCGCCGGATTTGTGCTGCCGCTCGAAAAAATCAAGATCGTCATCGCTCGTCCATCTTTTTCCTTAGTTCAAGGAGAGTGGTTGTTTTCCTTTGTTTTAGGGGGAAGCATGTGGCCGAAAACCTAGGATTACTATGAGGTGATTTTCTCGCGAGATTTCGTCGATTCGTGGTATCTTGATCTTCGTCTCGCTGTTTTAATTGTCATTACGTCAGATCTACCATAGTTTTCCGAATTTTTGATGTTTTAGGGGCTGCCGAGTAAAGGGAAAAGGGAAAAGGTCATGCTGAAATTTTCTCCAATTCTCTTGACGAAAGTATACCCCTTTTGATCAATCTTGAATGTATATCAAGTGGATTTTATAGTGTAAATACTGAAGTTGATGATTGAAACTCCTCCTCTATGCCTAGATGGCTCGGCCAAACAAGGGGAAAACCCTTGCCCATGGATGGCCGAGCAAGGGGGTGTGGGGTTTTGATCAATGGTTAGGTTAGGGTAGATTAGAACCTAGATACTAGGGTTTGGGGTTAACATTTCCCTCTCTTTTTTTCACCCTTGAAGGCTCGGCCGAGTAAGGCATGCCTTGCTCAAGGTTCGACTGAGCAAGGATGGAGGGGATGGTGGCCTTCAGAAACTAGCCGTCATATTTAGGAATATTCAAATAATAGGAAACGAAGGTCGCCCAGATTGACAAGTAGAATCAAGATGACATTTAGGTAAGACACTAATTAAGGAAGACTATGATGTTGGTGCGTGTATTTAGTAGTAATTGTAGGGTAGGAATCATTCTTAAATCTTCCCTATTTAAATTCTAAAATTTGGTTATACTTTTACCTTGTTAGATAACTTCTTTTCTTGCTAAAATTATTGTTTAATGCAGGATTTAAATTCCTTATTACTTGAATCATGTGGCTATGCATAGTAGATGACGTGGAATAATTAATTTATAAATTTTAGTGACTACATTGTTGGAAAGACTACGAATGTGGATAGGTTGTAATCACACCTAGAGAATAGTCAGCGGGCACTAGTGTGCAGCTGGTAGAGCCCTGAGTGGGGGCCGGATACGAGTGGACACCTGGAATTTCATATAAGGAAAACTATTGAGTGCATTGCTTGTGTATTGTGATTGTGATAGTCGGCTGAGAAGCATGAATGATCTGAACGACTAATGCTTGACTTGGTGGGTGATTAGGATCTTGAGATTGCACTAGCGGGCCCGCTAGATGTTAGACCCGAGTGGTGGAGGGTCTTGAGATTTCGTCAGTGGGCCACACTGACGGTAGACCCGAGTTTGGTGGGACTAGCTATCCCTAACCCGGTGGGTTCCTGAGACTAGTCGATGGGCTCGGTGATTGCCTTGACCTTCCTTGTGTGTTTTATGGGCCATGCAGACGGTTACTGTTTGTGATGGAGGCTGGGCAGAGCCGAATATATTATTTGCATAGGTTGGCCTATGGGCCGGTTGTCATGTCATGACTAGTTTAGATCCCTAAACTTTATAAATTGCTTACTTATGTGCATGTTATCATATTGAGGATTTATATGGAGGTTCGAAAGAACCACTCACTGGGTTCCTTGCGGATTCACGGTTTATTTCTTTTGTTTTGCAGAGCGCAACCATTGAGGTATCGCTTGGAGACATGGTGTAGCTGAAGGGCAGGCAGTGGCGCAAATCTCGTAGCAACGTCCAGTAGTCGTAGTCGTGATGTTTAGGGTTGTTTTCAAACACTGAGTGATGTTTATCTTGAAAACATGTATTTGATTTTTAACTCGAGTTGTTATTAATAGTTGGTTTATTTTCCATCAACTCTTTTTTTAGGTTGTTCAAAACTATTTGAATTAAATAAAAGCTTGTGTCGTTGTTCTTTTACCTGTGTGTATTCTTGTGGCGTGTATTTCCCGCATTTTATTGTTCAATGTATGTGGTAGGCTTTAGGGTAACGACATATACCCTGGCCAATCACGCGACCCTGAGTTGGGGCATGACAAAGTTGGTATCAGAGCTTTTGATTAGGTCTTGACTACGACTAGGAGTTGGGTACCGTATGAGACATATGCTAGCGTGTCAACGTACGATATAGGTATGCTACGAGATCTGGCAACCACGACTGCACTCAACGCACCATGCAATTGGTAATTTAAATTGCAGTTGAATAAATTGTTTATGTTAATGGGAGAATTGTATCTTTTTCTCTATGCTAGTGTGATGGAGACTCATAATGCTGCACTGAGAAGTAGTGGTAGTAATTCGACAGAACGCCGGGGCCAAGGCCGAGATTGGGACCGGGGTAGGGAAAGAGAGCAGTCCGAAGAGCAAGGACAGAATCTTGTGGTTACTCAACTGTAGGCTCTGGTGGCTCAGTTAACAGAGGTGCTCCGCAGAGAGCAAGAGTTGAGGAAACATATGCAGCAACAGCAGCCACAGCCACAATCCCTTTGGTACCAGAGTTGGCTGAGCAAGCGACACCGCAGATCAGGGTCCCAGGAGCACTACGCACATAGACTTCATCAAGTTTAGGCCACCAGTATTCACTGGGATAGACCAACAGGTGGAAGTCATCGAGTTTCTAGGGGACTGTTACGAGCTGTGTGTGGAACTGGGATGTTCATCAAAGGCATCGGCTCGCATGGTTGGCCTACAGTTGAGGGGACATACGAAGAACTGGTTGCATACCTGGAGAGGTCGTATAGCAACAAATGCACCACCTCCCACCTAGGAAGAATTTAGGGCAGCGGTAGAAGAGAAGTACCTACCGATGAGTGTCTGCGATAAGCGGACACGAGATTTTGGGTTGTTGCGTCAGTCTGGAGGCATGTCAGCAGCAGACTATGAAATGGAGTTTACCTGGCTTTCTAAGTACCACCCCACACTGGTGGCTACTGAGACCGCCAGTGTGAAGAGGTTCATCGAGGGATTGAGACCTCAGATAGGTAGGCTTATCCATTACACCGAGGACTCCACCTTTGCTCGTGTGGTGGATGAGGCCCTGCGGAAGGAAGCACAGGTGCCATCCGAGAGAAATGACGGACCGCCCAAGAAGAAATTTCAGCCTCAAGGATCTGGGGGTCGACCGTGGCACTCTGAGGGGGCTATAGCTATCGCAGATCACTAGCAGAGTTGAGGCCAGGGTGGTAGCCGGGGCCAAAGGGGCCTAGGGTCTAGGATAGTGTGGCCGGCAGGGTCAGGGGATGCTTCTCAGAAGTCAGATATGTCGTAGTGTGGTCGTTGTAACCGGAGGCACTAGGGGGCTTGTTTTGGTCGCTCGGATGCCTACTTTAAATGCAGTCAGGTCGAGCACTTTAAGATGAACTATCCAGATAGAGTTGGCCAGAGATCTGAGCAGTCAAAAGGAAAGGCGCCTATGTCACTAGGGTTAGTGGCTCAGAGAGGTCAGATGTAGAGTAGGGGATCGCAGACTAGCCATTCAGAGAGACCGTTTGCTAGGGTTTTCGTCATGAACCGTGATAGGGCAGAGGCATCAAAGGCAGTGGTGACAGGTACTATTTTAGTCAATTCTTCTGCTTCTTATGTTCTGTTCGATCCGAGTGCCACACACTCATTTGTATATGCCAAATTTGCTGCCAAATTGCCTATGGCACCTTCCTTGCTTGTTGTGTCATATGTGGTGTCAATGCCTACAGGCGATGCATTGATAGCAAAATCAATCTTCCATGACTGTGAAGTGCTAATTTGTGGTCATGTATTGAAGGAAGAATTGACACTTCTACCTATGCTTGAAATTGATGTCATCCTCGACATGAATTGGCTGGCGGAGCACTTTGCGTCAGTTAAGTGTAGGGCTATGACTATCACGTTCAATAATCCTGGATTGCCACAGTTCACCTTCCAAGGAGATAGAAGAGGTGAGCCCATGGGAGTCATTTAAGCCCTTAAGGCTCATAAACTACTTTTTGGTGGCTGCCAGTCTTTCCTGGCCTTCCTGTTTGTGGCCGAAGAAAAAGGGGGGGGGGGGCATGACAGGGGATGTCGGAGGAACTCAAGTAGTCTGTGAGTACGTTCCTCGATGTATTTCCAGAGGAATTGCTGGGATTGCCGCCTAGGAGAGAGATTGAATTTTGCATTGAGGTGCAACCTAGAGTAAAGTGGGTCTCCATCCCACTCTATCGGATGGCGCCGACTGAACTCAGGGAATTGAAGGTGCAGTTGTAAGAGTTGCTAGACTTGGGTTTCATTCGCCCAAGTGTGTCTCCGTGGGGAGCTCCGGTCCTATTTGTGAAGAAAAAGGATGGGACCTTGCGCATGTGCATCGATTATAGGAAGCTTAACAAGGTGAAAATCAAGAATCGTTACCCACTGCCAAGAATCGACGACTTATTCGACCAATTGTAGGGGATAAAATGGTTTTCAAAGATCAATCTATGGTTCAGATACCATCTACTAAGAATCCGAGACTGTGATGTGCCCAAGACTGCCTTCAGGAATCGTTACAGCCACTATAAGTTCCTGGTAATGTCGTTCGGGTTGACTAATGCACCTATGGCTTTTATGGATCTGATGAATAGAGTATTCAAGATGTATTTGGACAGATTCGCGATAATCTTTATTGATGACATCCTGGTGTACTCCAAGAGCAAGGAGAAGCACTCCGAGCATTTGAGGATGGTTCTGGGAACCCTTAGAGAACATCAGTTGTATTCTAAATTCACTAAGTGTGAGTTCTAGTTGGAAAGTGTGGGATTCCTAGGCCATATTGTGTCCAAGGAGGGAATAAGTGTGGATCCCGCAAAGATTGAGGCGATAAGGGACTGGAGGCGGCCAACCAGTGTGATCGAAATCTGTAGTTTCTTGGGGCTAGTCGGGTACTAGAGGAAGTTTGTAGAAAAAATTTCCAAGATTGCAGCCCCTCTGACTCGATTAACCCAGAAGAAGGTTAGTTTTGAGTGGGACCAGAAGTGCGAGGAGAGCTTCTTGAAACTCAAAGAATGCCTGATGTCAACCCCAATTTTGGCCGTACCTTCAGGCTTGGGAGGATTTGTGGTATACTGTGATGCCTCTCGGGTTGGCCTGGGTTATGTTCTGATGCAGTATGGCAGGGTGATC
The DNA here is from genome assembly GCA_034359265.1 of Canna indica. NCBI lineage: Eukaryota > Viridiplantae > Streptophyta > Magnoliopsida > Zingiberales > Cannaceae > Canna > Canna indica. The sequence goes on from CP136897.1 coordinate 17,939,423, forward strand.
GCCTATGTGTCTCGCCAGTTGAAAGTTCATGAAAAGAATTACCCAGCCCATGACTTAGAGCTAGCGGCAATGGTATTTATGCTGAAGTTATGGCACCATTATTTGTATGGAGAGGCTTGTGAGATTTATACCTACCACAAAAGTCTCCAGTACTTTCTCACCCAAAAGGAGCTCAATTTAAGGCAGAGAAGATTATGATTGTACCATCTTGTATCACCCTGGGAAGGCCAATGTGGTGGCGGATGTGTTGAGTAGGAAGTCCATGGGCAGCTTGACCCATTTAGCAGTCGAGAGGAGGTCACTAGCGCGAGAATTAGCACTGTGCCGGGATGTCGGAGTAGTTCTGGCAGTACAGGCTTCGGGTGCCTTAGTGGCACATATGCGGGTACAATCCACACTGGTGGATATGTTACATACCGCGCATGGGGATGATGCCTCTTGTGCCTTGACAAAGGACATAGTGCAGAGAGACGATGCAGAGAATAGCTTCAGGTTGGACTCAGGGGGTGTCTTAAGGTTCAGAGATCGGATAGTGGTGCCTGATATGGCAGAGGTGCGCAGGTAGGTTATGGGGCTGGGGCATCGATTCACTTATACAATGCATCCGGGAGCTACCAAAATGTACCGAGACTTAAGACATCATTACTGGTGGAAGGGCATGAAAAGGGAGGTAGCAGAGTTCATATCCAAGTGTTTAGTCTGCCAGCAAGTAAAGGCCGAACACCTGAAGTTCGCAGGGCTGCTACAAAACTTCAAAGTTCTTGAGTGGAAGTAGGAAAAGATTACTATAGATCTAGTGACAGGGCTGCCTAAGTCAAGGGGCGGATTTGATTCCATTTGGGTGGTGGTAGATCAGTTGACAAAGATCGCTCATTTCATTTGTGTCAAGACAACTTTTTCTGCTGAGCAGTACACCAGACTATTCTTGGATAGGATTGTGGCACACCATGATACCCCAATGATGATTATATCAAATCGAGGTACCCAGTTTACAACCTGGTTTTGGCAGTCCTTCCAAGAAGCCTTGGGTACTCAGCTGCGCTTTAGCACAGCTTTCCATCCGCAGACAGACAGATAGTCAGAGAGAATAATCCGAACCTTAGATGATATGTTGAGAGCCTATGTTCTGGACCTGGCTGGCAGTTGGGAGAAACACCTGCCGTTGATTGAGTTCTCCTACAACAATAGCTATCACAGTAGCATTGGCATGGCTCATTTCGAGACCTTGTATGGGCGGCGGTGTAGATCACTAGTGGGTTGGTTTGAGGCCGGAGAATCTCTCATGGTGGGTCCTGATCTAGTTGAGGAGGCGGTGGAGAATGTGAAAATCATAAAGGAAAGATTGTTGGTGGTTCAGAGTCGCCAGAAGATGTATGCAGACAAGAAGGCTAGAGAGTTGGAGTTCATGGAAAGCGACCTAGTGTTCCTAAAGGTCTCCCCCATGAAAGGAGTCATTTGATTTGGAAAGAAAGGAAAGCTGAGCCCTAGGTTCGTTGGCCTTTTTGTCGTTCTCCGGCGGAGGGGTGTTGTAGCTTATGAGCTAACCTTGCCCACTAGCATGAGCAGGGTACACCCGTTTTTTCATGTATCAATGCTCAGGCGATATGTGAGAGATGATTCGCATGTGATTGAACCTTCTATGGTTGAGGTGGATTCAACTATCTCATTCGAGGAAAGGCCAATGGAGATCCTTGACCACCAAATTAGAAAGTTGAGGTCCAAAAAAATCCCTTTGGTAATCGTGTTCCACTCTAGGCAGGAAGCTACTTGGGAAGTAGAGCGAGACATGAGAGAGCGCTACCCTTCAATGTTTGAAGAACTAGTAAGTTCTTATAATTTTACAAAATTCGAGGATGAATTTCCCTTAAGGGGGAAAGATTGTAAGACCCAAGGTTTCCAAATATAGAATTTACTTTGGTGCAGCACACCGAATCGGGAACTAGTCGATCGGGTTTAGTCGCGAAATCGCCGCGAGTAGAAGATATAATTTAAGTTTTATGAAATTGTTGCCAAGTATTCTTTTCCGTCATGATCATGAGATGATTTAGTAGAGTCGGATCTGAAATCATGCTCACGGATCGAGTCGGGGTTCAAAACGGGCTCAGATTGAGTCAAGTAGGCGCTAATTAAGTGATGGGAAATTGGTTAAAGGAAATTGAGGGAATTAACCCCTCATCCCCCTACCAGCCATGTGGCTCAAACATTGGAGCCGCACGCAGCCCGAGAAGAGAGAGAGAGAGAGAGAGAGAGAGGGAAGGAGGGAGAGTCTTGAGGTCGGCGCCGGATTCGTGACGCTGTCGAAAAAATCGAAATCGTCATCGCTCGTCCATCTTTTTCCTTAGATCACGGTGAGTGGTTGTTTTCCTTTGTTTTAGGGGGAGGCGGGTGGCCGAACCCCTAGGACTACTAGGAGGTGATTTTCTCGAGAGATTTCGTCGATTCGTGGTATCTTGATCTTCGTCTCCCTATTTTAATTGTCATTACATCGGATCTACCGTAGTTTTCTAGATTTTTGATGTTTTAGGGGCTGCCGAGTAAAGGAAAAAGGGGAAAGGTCATGCTGAAATTTTCCCCAATTCCCTCGACGGATGTAAACCCCTTTTGATCGACTTGAATCTATATCGAGTGGATTTTATAGTGTAAATACTGAAGATGATGATTGAAACTCCTCCTCTATGCCTAGATGGCTCGGCCGAACAAGGGGAAAACCCTTGCCCATGGCTTGGCCAAGCAAGGGGTGTAGGGTTTTGATCAATGGTTAGGTTAGGGCAGATTGGAACCTAGATACTAGGGTTTGGGGTTAACACTTTCTCTCTCTTTTCCAGCCTTGATGGCTCGGCCGAGCAAGAATGGAGGGGATGGTGGCCTTCAAAAACTAGCCGTCATATTTAGGAATACTCAAACAATAGGAAACGAAGGTCGCCCAGATTGACAAGTAGAATGAAGATGACATTTAGGTAAGACACTAATTAAGGAAGACTATGACAGTTGGTGCGTGTATTTAGTAGTGATTTTAGGGTAGTAATCATTCTTAAATCTTCTCTATTTAACTTCTAAAATTTGGTTATACTTTTACCATGTTAGATAATTTCTTTCCTTGCTGAAATTATTGTTTAATGCAGGATTTAAATTCCTTTTTATTTGGATCACGTGGCTATGCATTGTAGATGACGTGGAATAATTAATTTATAAATTATATGTTGTGCAGTATTGTTAATTTGTGCATTTCCAAGCTTATGACATGTACCTTACACTTAGGGAAATTTTAGTGACTACATTGTTGGAAAGACTAAGAATGTGGATAGGTTGTAATCACACCAAGAGAATAGTCGGCAGACACTAGTGTGCAGCTGGTAGAGCCTTGAGTGGGGGCCAGATACGGGTGGACGCCCGGAATTTCATATAAAGAAGCATGGATGTGCATGTTATCATGTTGAGGATTTATGTGGAGGTTCGAAAAAACTGCTCACTGAGTTCCTTGTGGACTCACGGTTTATTTGTTTTGTTTTGTAGAGCCTGACCATTGAGGTATGGCTTGGAGACATGGTGCAGCTGGAGGGTAGGCAATGGCGCAATTCTCGTAGCAACATCTAGTAGTCGTAGTCGTGATGTCTAGAGTTGTTTTCATACACTGAGTGATGTTTATCTTGTAAACATGTATTTGATTTTTAACTCGAGTTGTTCTTAAAAGTTGGTTTATTTTCCATCAACTCTTTTTTTTTAGGTTGTTAAAAACTATTTGAATTAAATAAAAGATTGCGCCGTTGTCCTTTTACCTGTGTGTTTTCTTGTGGCGTGTATTTTCGGCATTTTATTGTTCAGTGTATATGGTAGGCTTCAGGGTAACGACATATACCCTGGCCGGTCACACGACCTTGAGTTGGGGCGTGACACCCCCTTTGTTCTCGTCTTCTCCCACACGCTGCCGCCCATCGCCATTGTTCCCGTCTTCTCTCATAACTTCAACAATGAAATAAATTAGTGGCACTAAGAGGTCTTTTCTTAACTCATCTAATAGCAATATTGCCCTTGTAGTTAGTAAATGTAAGTGAACAGTAAGACCCTGTCCAATTATACTTTTAATCCTCAATTTTTATACTGTGCGATGACAATTCAATGAAGCTCCAGCAATTTTCACATTAAGCATTATCAACAATTTTAATTTATTGGTTAACCGGTAATTGTTGTTTAACTGAATCAAAAAACTGAAACCGAAATGGTGGTTAATCGAAGTTAATGGACCGGTTTATAATTAATATTTTTGAAAAACCGTAGTTAATGGACCGGTTTTTTTTTGCTCATGGACTGGTTAAGTGGTCCATGCTCACCCCTAGATAAATCTAATTTCTTCAGTAAAAATTTCAAAAAGTTTCATCATGAATATGGTTTATAGTCAAATTTTGAAGTTAGATTTCAAAAATACAAAGTATCATCCTCTTGAAATATCAATCTTTTCGATACTTTGATTTTTCGTCGAAAACTTCAAAAGAAACTTTGTGCATACTATTTTGATTCCATTTCTAATAACATTCTCACTATTCTTTGAGTGAAATTATTTCTAAAAATAATTTTGATATATTGAGCGATATCTTAAAAATGAGTTTTTGGTTGAAATCAATATACAATGAAAAATGAACTTAGAAATTTCAATTTAAGCCCAAACTTGACTCACATACTTAGATTCATTCATGTTAGATGTCCAAGTGTCTAAGCTAGAGAAAACATGAGTAGATAGCAAAATGTGATACTTAGTCATTTTCATCTTTTCATGCCTATTTCACTACAAGAAAAATGAGCATTAGCGACGGAAATTTTGTGATGGCTAAAATCTGTCACAAGCTATGATAAATTTGTGAAGGATTTGTGATGGTTTGAAATGAACTTTCTTTTCTACAAAATAGTGACGGATTTGTGACGAAAATTCGACATAAGACGGTTCTGTCATAAATCAGTCACATAAATTTTGATCAATTTAGCTTAGAATTTTTAATAAATAGCATCAGTGACTGATTTCATTTTCGTCACTAATATTCCAACTCTAATCCGTCATTGAATTTTTTTCTTCATATCCGTCACATATCGCACAATAGTGAAAAATCAGTGATGAAAATAGAAATCCGTCAAAAAACTAAAATAAATATTGTTAAAATAAATTTTATCATGTTTAGTCCCACATAGATTAAAAATATTTTTTACTTATTCTTAACCATTATAAATATAATTTTTTAGTCCCATATAGATTAATTTTTTTCTCCTAACTTTCTTGAATGTTATAAATTGATACCTCATGAGATTAAATTTTTTACTATCATGCTATATTTTATAAATTTATTTAAAATATTATGAAAGTATAAATAATAATATAATATTATATCATTATAGATTATTATAGTATTACAATATATAATAATTTATAATATAATATAATTGATAATTTTTTATTAATAAGAAATAATAGTATATTATAATTAGTGACGGATTTTTTTGTCACCAATGCCTATTTTTCTTATGGTATTTCAAATGAAATCGTCCTAAGTTCATATTTTGATCAAATGACATTCTTTTCACTTCAAACTTGATATACATGTTTTACATTATCATATCTTGCTATTTTGAAAGTTTGAATGAAATTTGAAAATGTCATGAAAAAATTACTTATTTACGAAAATGTCATTAAAGTATCACTCTTCTCAATTGCTCATTTTTCTAATACTTTAAATTTTCATTAGATTTTCAAAAGAGAGTTGAAGTATGATATTTTAAATTCACTTATGGTATCGTTCCACTCATTTGATGAGAAAAATAATTTCTAAAGTGATTTTTGACTATTTGACCGATACTTTAAAATATTGATACTTAAGTTACTACAAGATTCGTGGTTTTGAATTTCATTTATCATTTCACGATATCATGTATGATTTAGTCTCATATTAGATATTTGATTTTAATCCCTTTAGTTGAGATTTTTATGTTTCATGAAAAATAATTTTAGAGTCTCAATTTTGACTAGATTGACTTTTCTTGCCTTTTTTTATTGATGTCAAAATGGGGAGAAAAATATAAGTAAAAGGGAAGAAAATATAGAAAAAACCATGCATATAGATAGGGGGAGTTTATTTTCATAGATATGCATGTTGATAGCGGAAGAAATCCCATGGTTGATATCCTTTTGTGCTTAAATGATATATATTCTTAAGTATGTTTGTCATCATCAAAAGGGGGGAGATTGTTGGCCTAAGGTTTTCTACCTTGGTCTTAATCTCATTTTTGATGATAACAAATATAGAACTAATGTTTCATTGAGAAATATTTTCAGGTTCCATATTGGTTAGCACTCGATGTCATCGATTGAAAATATTGAAGAAATTGGAAAATCGAAATGACATTGGTCGACGCATTTGGACTCCTCACGGAAATTTCTAGAAGTTCGATGTGTGCACCAAAGATGTCTTGGATAAGTCGAAAGAACATATGTAAAGCTCTCCAAGTTGACGCACGCTGAAGACCAGAACCTGAAAACGAAGCGTGCAAGAAAATACACAATAAAATTTCCCTGCCCAGATTTGGGCGACCAATCGGTCGACCAACAGAAGAGAAAATCAAGCAGAAGGCAATTTGGTCGACCGAATACTGCCATAAATTGGCAGTAGGTCTCCGATCGTACGGTCGGTCGACCGACAAGCGATCGGGCATCAGCAACAGGCAAAAAAATGCCCGTTGATGAGCCCTCTTATTTGGGGGGTTATAGATACCCACCCCAAACTCTATTCCAAGCCTTCAATGATGCTTCTAAGCCTAAGAGAGTTATTTTCTTGCATCTCTACATGCTTTCTTTGAACCATCCTTGCAAGAACCCTAGTTTTGTTCTCCACTCTTTGATCTTGCCTCCAAGCTTCATCGATTCATCATCTTGAGGTATCAAGAGCACTAGGGAATTTCTTTTGGGGCTAAGTTTTTGTTGTTTGATTTACTGCTCCATTAGTTATTGTATTTTGGTGTTTATTTCATTGTACTTAAACTTGTGTAAACATAGGTTGCTAGATTTGATTGAGTTGGTGGTTGCCTTGGTGTTAAGGCTTAAATCCACCATTATAAACTTAGTTTGCTCGGATTAGTTGAGTTGTCCTTAGGTTGAGATGAGAGAGTACTTTTATTGGAAGGCGAGATACTTCTGGGTGTGGAAATGCCTTAGGTTTGAGAGCGGAGATTTTTCGGTGTAAAGTCCTCATTGTAAGGAAATCAATTAATCTAGTTAAACTAGTTTGAAAATTCTAAACGGGGTGCTTAGGTAGTGGAGTAGGCATTGGGGCCGAACCACTATAAATAATTGTGTTAGCATTGTTTATCTTCTTTACTCGCTTCCACATTTAGTCGTTGAATTGTGAAATGCCTAAGTAGTTTAAGAAAAGATTAAAATTGGAATTAGGCAAAAAAGGATTAAATAACACACTATTCACCCCCTCTAGTGTAGCCATTTCACCAACATGTTTTATTAAAGTTCGAACTCAAAATAACGAAATAAATATCAACAACAACATAAGTTCTAGGATAAAAAAGAGTAGATAGACATATTATCAACAACATAAAGTCTTCAAACATTTATCAATAACAACATACACTACAAGAAAAATGAGTATCAGTGACGAAAATTTTGTGACGGCTAAAATCCTTAACAAACTGCGATAGATTTGTGACAAATTTGTCATGGCGTGAAATGAACTTTCTTTTTTCCAAAACAATGACGGATTTATGATGGAAAATCCGACACAAGACGATTCTGTCACAAATTAGTCACAAAATTTATGATTAATTTGGTCTAAAATTTTTAATAAATAACATGAGTGACAGAATAGTGACGGATTTCATTTTCGTCACAAACTTTCTAACACTAATCTGTCACTGAATTTTTTTCTTCATATATGTCACTGAGCCACGACATAACAGTCACAGATTAGTGACAAAAATAAAATTCTGACACAAAATTAAACTAAATATTAGTAAAACAAATTTTGTCATGTTTAGTCCCACATGGGTTAAAAATGGTTTTTTACTTATTCTTAACCATTATAAATATATATTTTTAGTCCCATATGGATCAATTTTTCTCTCTCCTAATTTTCTTAAATTTTATAAATTGACACTTCATGAGACCAAAAAGTTTACAATCAAGCTATCTTTTATAAATTTATTAAAAATATTATAAAAGTATAAATAATAATATAATGTAATATCATTATTGATTATTATAATATATTATAATATATTATTATATTATTATATTATACTATTATATTATAAAAATCTATAATATAATATAATTAATACATTTTTATTGATAAAAATTGTAATTAATATCATAGTTAGTGACAGAAAATTTATTTTCGGTCATCGACATCAGTAATAGAAATTTTTCCATTACAAATTTTTTTGACGAACACATCTGTCACTAAAGAGCAAATGAATGATTAGCCACGAGACTTTCAGCGATGGAATTTGTGATGGAAATTTCAGTCACTGATACCCTTCAGTGATGAATTTTTAAGCATCAGTAATGGATTTTTTCGTCACTAATACCCTTGAAGTGCCCGACTCGGCCACACCTGAAGCAAACATTCGTGCGGCTAAAGGCAGGACCCCTAGTGCCTCCGATTGCTGCTGCCACACTGCGGCACCTCTGATCTCTAAGAACCACCTCCTGACATCGTCGGCCTCACTGACCCAGACCCTAGGCCACCACGGCCCCAATTTCCATTCTGTCCTTGGCTTTGTTGATGGTATGCCGAGGTCACTGCCCCCTCAGAATGCCAAGGCTGACTGCCAAAACTCTACGGCCAAAATATCTTCTTAGTTGGCCCATCATTCCTCTCAAACTGCACCAAGGCTTCTTTTCATAGGGCTTCATCCACTACTCGAGCTAGAGTAGAATCCTTAGTGTAGTGAATGAGCATGCCGATTTGTGGCCTCAGACCTGCCACGAACCTCTTAACCCTGGCGGTCTCAGATGCCACTAGGGTTGGATGTTACTTCGAGAGACGGTTGAACTCCATCTCATATTCTAATACATATCTCCATCACATGTGAATCATCTTTTACATATCTCTGAAGCATGGATACATGGAAGTCCGAATGTACTCTGCTCAGGCTAGGAGGTAAAGCCAGCTCATAAGCCACCTCGCCCCTCCGCTTGAGAATAGGGAAAGACCCAATGAACCTAGTGCTCAGCTTTCCCTTCTTCCTAAATCGGACTACCCCTTTCATAGGGGAGACCTTCAGAAAGACTAAGTCACCCTCGGCGGTCTCAGATGCCACTAGGGTTGGATGATACTTCGAGAGACGGTTGAACTCCATCTCATATTCTAATACATATCTCCATCACATGCGAATCATCTTTTACATATCTCCATCACATGCATGAATTCCAATTCCCTGGCCTTCTTGTCGGCATACATTTTCTGTCTACTCTGGGCCGCCAGCAGTCTTTCCTTTATGGCTTTCACCTTCTCTATGATAGCTATTGTTGCAGGCGAACTCTATCAGTGGTAGCTACCTTTCCCAGCCGTCGACCATATCTAGGATGCATGCTCTCAGCATATCCTCCAAAGTTTGGATGATCCTCTTTGACTGTCCATCAGTCTGCGGATGGAAAGCTGTGCTGAATAGTGGGTACCGCCAAAACCGGGTTGTGAACTGGGTACCGCGATCAAATATAATCATCACCGGGGTACCATGGTATGCCACAATCCTGTCCAAGAATAGTCGAACATACTGTTCCGCAAAGAAGGTAATCTTCACTGGAATAAAATGTGCGGTCTTGGTTATCTGATCCACTACCACCCAAATGGAGTCAAAACAACCTTTTGACTTAGGCAACCCAGTCACTAGGTCCATGGTGATTTTCTCCCACTTTCAGTCGAGCACCTCGAGGTTTTGCAGTAGTCTCGCGGGCTTGAGGTGTCCGGCCTTCACCTGCTGGCAGACCAGACATTTGAAGACAAACTTTGCTACCTCTCTTTCATACCCTTCCACCAGTAATGCTGCCTTAAATCCCGATACATCTTGGTGGCCCCTGGATGCATCATCTAAGTGGAACGATGACCCAGTTCTGGAACTTGCCTACACAACTCAGCCATATCAGGCACCACGATTTGGTCTCTGAACCTCAGTACACCATCTAAGTCCAATCTGAAGCCGTTCTCTGCATCGCCTCTTTGCACTAGATCCCTGGTCAATGCACAAAAGGCATCCTCTCCCTACGAGGCACACAGCATATCCACCAGTGTGGATTGTACCCACAGGTGTGCCACCAAGGCACCTGAAGCTAAAATTGATAAGGTTGTACCCCCATCTAGGCACAATGCCAACTCTCGAGCTAGCGGCCTCTGCTTAATTTCCAAATGAGCCAAACTGCCCATGGATTTTTTGCTCAGAGCATCTACTACCACATTTGCTTTCCTTGGATGGTACATAATGGTGCAGTCATAATCCTTTAGAAGCTCCAACCACCTCCTCTATTAGAGGTTTAGCTTCATTTGGGTAAGCAAGTACTGGTGGCTCTTGTGATCCATATAGATATGACAAGTCTCCCCATACAGGTAGTGCCGCTAGAGCTTCAGTGCAAAGACCACTGCTGCTAGCTCTAGGTCGTGCGTCGGGTAGTTCCTTTCATGAACTTTCAGCTAGCGGGACGCATAAGCTATAACTCTACCAAACTGCATTAGAACGTAGCCCAGGCCAACCTGAGAGGCATCACGTAGACAACAAACCCTCTTTAGCCGAAAGGTACAACCAACATGGGTGCAGAAGTCAAACATTCTTTGAGTTTCTGAAAGCTCACCTCGCATTTGTCGTCCCAAACAAACCTGACATTTTTCTGGGTCAACCGAGTCAAAGGGGCTACAATTCTAGAGAAGTTCTCCACAAACTTTCGATAGTACCCGACCAAATCAAGAAAACCAAGATTGATGCTGTAAAATCAATCTTGCTGGAATTTCGTGCTGAATTGTTGAATCTGAACTGATTTGGTATTCTCTGTTGAGATGAGATTAGTTCTTTGAACATAGTCATGTAACCTATTGTTTTGACCAGAAAATATAATTTGGAATCATAGGACACACTCTGGAAACTAGATTTGGGTTAGATAAATCAATTTCGGGCACAACAGTAAACTAAAACAAAACCCTAGTTTTGGTGATGATAATTGTAATTGAACAATTAAAATTCAAGGGGGGGTTGCATAATCTATTACAAACCAATAAATAAAATTTATGCATGAAATAAAATCTCCTGTGTTTATGGCATTACAAGTCTAGGAGTTAGGATCGGGCATTGAGTGTTGTGGAGTTTTCCTAATACAGACATCCCTAAGACACTGTAGGAGACACTTGACTTAGGTCATGTTGCGTCATATCTTATGAATTGCGAAGAGGCTCGGTTAGGAGCCGGATTGCGAGCTTGGCTCGAAAGGTTGGACGGCTGATTCCCAATATGTTGTTAAATGAATAAGTTCAAATGAACAAATTTCGATTGTTGCTGTGTTTTCTCATGTAACAAGTTCGGATGGGGAAATCTCGATTGTTCGCAAGTTTCTCTCAAGGAATAATTTCGAACGGGCAAATCCCGATTATTCCTGCGACATCTTAAAGGAATAAGTTTAGATGAGCAAATCCCGATTATTTATGTAATATCTTAAAGGGACAAGTTCGGACGGGCAAATCCCGATTGTTCATTCGCGTCTCGTAGAGCAAGTTCGAATGGGCCAATCTCGATTGCTCCCGAGATTCTTTATATTAGGATAAGTTCGGATTGGCAATCCCGATTATCCTAATATATTTTGTTGTCTTAGAGCATGGTAGGTTTATGTCTGTTGTTCTTCAGTGTTGGGTGTTGGATGCCTCCGGACATGTGTGGTCAAACGGCCTGTTAGCTAGTCACACCCTTGTGATCTTTCCTACTTGAGATAGATGTTTCATCTCCATGCTATATGTCTGTGTTTGGTTTCTCATGGGGGTTGGTAGAATCGCTCACTGAGTTCTTTTGAACTCACATGTTGTCGTTTGTTTTTGTTTTGCAAAGCCTGACCGGTGAGGTGGGCTAGAGCACTTGGCGCAGCCAGAGTGCATATGAGCTACATTGATCTCATAGCAATCCTAGTTATGGGTTGTAGTCGAGTTTGTAGTAGTTTTGTCATGCACTTGTGGCTTGGAGTTTTGGAGTTGTAGTCTCATGGGGACATTCATGTCTTTGATTCAGATTTTATTTGTTAAAAGAACTGTTAAACTTTGATTCTTTTATTTCCACATTTGAACTTTCTGCTAAACACTTTACCTTTATAATAAAATTTGTTTTGTTTTCCTTAAAAAGATGTTATTTCTTCCGTTATCTTTTTATGTGTTGGCATGTGCATGAGTTAGGCTGCGGGGTATAGGCACGTATACCCTAGGCGGTCACGTTATCCTGAGTTGGGGCTGACAGTCTGTCTGAAGAAAGTGTTGATGTTGAATTAGATGACGCACTGAACAAAGAAGATGAGAATAGCTGTGAAGATGAAGAGACAAGTGAAGAAGAAAACAACTCAATCGATTATTATTCAGATGATATCGATGATTAATGTAATATATATATATATATATATATATATAATCATCTTTTTTTTCTTTTTAATTATTTATATTATATTATTGGTTGATATCATTAATCAACATTTATATTTGTATATGTCGTGTGCCTGTTCTAAGGTTCATTGCACAGGACTATCTCGGTCGCTGCCACCGCTGCCTCCCGGGACAGCTGCGCAGTACCCCACCACCGCTGCCTCCTGCGGCAGCTGCGCAGTACCCCACCACCACTACCATCGTAGATTCTATAGCACCACCACCACCCCACCAGTCGTGGCAAGACCTTCGACATCTACCGTAGTTCCACCACTGGCCTTGGATGCTCGAGGTCGTCGTATGCCTTATGGACCTAATCGGGAGAGTGATGTACATTCATCGTCCGAGCAGCGTCGATGGATATCACTGCATGGTCTAAAGTAAGTATCAAAAATTATTTATTATAATTATTAATTAATTAATTATTACTTATAATGTTGTTATACTTGAGTTGTAGATTTGAGCAGGATGATGTCGCCTCTATTATTAAGAGATTTTTTCATGAGCCGTGGCGTTCAAGGGCTCATGTGTCAAACTATAATCGAGATTTATTATGGATCGAGTTCGAGGTACATAATTTATTAATTTAATTTAATTGCATGATACCTAATGATTTTAGTCTTTAATCATATTTCAGCACTAAAAATTAGATGCAAGTAAAGTGGGCAAGAAAATATCCTGATGCAAGGTGGATATTGTCTTAGATTTGAACTTGTATATTAAATTAGTATAGATTTGAATACCTCTTTGGCACAAGGGTAATGCTGCACAGATTTGACTCTTCCTATGCCAGTATTAATGGGAATCTAGTAGTAGATTAGTAACCTCCTCAATCCATGCCATTTTAGAGATGGGAAGATAGTTTAAGATATCATTCTGGTGTATCTTATCAAATGTCATATTTTTTTATACCACCCATGTATCAATTAATTGTAGTCAAGTACTAATTCGGGTATCAATAATTCAATACTGATAGCTTGAGCCAAATTTAAATGTAAATAACATATGATATGTAGCAGCATTCTAATATGTTAAAACTTCTACTACATTCTTGCGTTTGTATTTAGTAAAGCTTCCCATAATTTTTATTTTGCTACAGGAAGCAATTACAATATTTTAAACTGATATTACCTAATAGTCACTCATATGTTTCATCTGTTGATCATGATCATGATATATTTAACTTGATATGTTTCATTTTCCGGTTGAACTGCATTTTCTTTGCATTTTGCATCTGAAGAAAGTAGAAGTCATTTATTAAATTCAATGTACTTATTAAATAAATTTTGTATTAATGCTTTTCTTTTTGTAGGTCTGGTACACCTCGGATCCTGCCATTCGGGCTCAAGTGGAGGATGCTTGAAAAGCTTATAATAAGAAGTTATTCAAGGATATCCTCCATCGAGCACGAAATGAGACGAGTGCGAATGTAGACGGTAATAGAGATACGCCTATAGATGTGCTTAAGGGACATGAGCCCAACTGGATGACAAGCCACATATAGAATTGACTATGCGACATCTGGGCATTAGAGGAGTGGCAGGGTGCCTCCCAGATGGCGCACCAGAATCAAGTGTCGCTGGTCGAGGAATCCATCACACGACATGCCGGTGGGTCTATCCCATTTATCAGTCACGAGCGTCGATTGGTAAGTAATTTAATAATTATTTTTATTATTTAATTATTATTATTGTAGAAAAACTAATTATATTTATTTTATTACAAGGGATGCGAGAGCTCATCCCGACTGATTCTCTAAGGATCTTCGAGGAGGCGCATAGATATCGACATGGTCCTCGCTAGGATGAGTTCATCACCAGGTGGCCGAAGACGATACTGGTAAGTTAATATTTAATTAAGTTCATATTTTAAAAATTTATCTTAGTTTAATTATGTATAATTAATTTAATTAATCAACTTAATTTTTTTTAAAGGCCACGTATACTGAGTTGGTGACCCAGCAGGGAGGTGATCTTGCGTAGCAATAGCTTGATGCTAACACATGGATGCAGGTGATAGGCGTTGACCATGATCGTATATATGACATTGGCACAACGGTCCATGCACAGACATTATTGCAGCCACATGTTGTGGGGTCGTCTGCCTTCACCTCTTCCGCCGCTGGTCCATCAACATCACGTGCGGATCAGGATCGGTTTTCATCCTTAGAGATTTCTCATGCAGCCTTACAGACTTCTCACGCACGCCTCATCACTGAGGTGGCAGCTATGAGGGAGTATATATATGGCACAGACGACTCAATATGTTGCACATATAGCTTCTTAATGATACGATGTAAACACTATATCTTGATATAAATATGATGATTTATATTATAATTTGATGTCTTGTTTGATATGATATTATAGGCATTTAAATCATTATAAACATGAATTTATATTATTAAATTATTAAAAAAACATCTTTGTAACGGCATTGCGACCACGTGGACATCGCAAAAAGTATATCGAATTGGTCGCCAAAGGCTACGGTATTGCGACGGTGGCTACGGTCTCAAAACCTTTAGCGACCGTTTTGCGACGGTGGAATCCATCATAGATGATCAAATTTTTAGTAGTGTGCCCAACTCGTTGATACCTACTATACGTGTCACATATCAACTCGCTCATCACATCTTGATTAATTTCAACTTCAGCTAAATTAAAATACATTAAATCGATCACAATCTAAATCACATGTATAACAAACATTTTATAAAAAGTAACAACTAATTAATTTCTAAATTTTAAGCAAAATTCAATGAATCGCCTAATATGTTGAGCTCTTTAACTTGTTACGCACTTGTATAATATTATGCACATTTAACTTATTATGCATCTAAAATTAAATTAAATTTACTTTGACTTGTCTTTTCAGTTGCACCTGTATGTTTTCAGTTTAAATACAGGTATGTTTTTTAAAGAATAATTAACATTTCTTGCGTAACTCGGCAGATAGGGCACATGTACTATGTAGTATAACTTGGCTTCAACGGATGAGATTGCACAGGGAATAAATTATAATTCATGATTATTTTCAACTTCAACTAATTCAAAATAAATCTACATTAATCTCAATGAATATATATACATTAATCCAAATTAATAGTAATTTAATCTACACCAATATAACAATTAATTAAACAATTCACTAATTAACAAAATTAACCCTAAAAATTAATAGTTAATTAACAATTAAAAAGTAAACAAAAAATCACAAAATAAATAATTAGTTAACAATTAAATATTAAAAACTAATCCCAAAAAATAAGAGTTTAAAATTAACAAAATTAACCCATTTGTTGTCGTTGGTCGAAACCTAGGGGATACTTGTATGGCTACAGGGGCGACGGAGGGACACAGGCGGCGACGAGCAAACGACGCAGTGGAAATGGGGAGAGCGTGGGAGTGACGTGAAATAAAAATATCTATAACTAACGACTGAGACGTACCGACGTTGCAAAGTCGTCACTCATAATTAATTATGAGCGACGACTCGAAGGGGCCGACGCTATGGCAAAAGAAAACATACACTATGCCGTCGCAAAATGTGTCATTAGCAATGGTTTAGTAATGGTTGCTCAGCCATTGCTCTTAGAGATGGCTATAAGTTGCCGCTGATAATCCGTAACAATCAAGCAAACTTTTAATAGTATCACATGCTATAATATTGAACTTGTATTCTTCACAGTTCATCGTATGAGTGTCCCACCAATTTAAGTAATTCTAGGATTGCATGTGATTCTTTTCGGAGAACTGCTTTCTCATGCATATTTAGTAGGGGTGTTCATTGGGTCAACTCGACCTAATGAACCCAAGAATCCGACCCGACCTGAATTAATCGGGCCGGGTCAGGTTCAGTTTATTCAAACCCGATTATATTTGGGTTGGGTCTCGGTTTTCAAGGTTTGGAACCCGATTACTTGAGACCCACCCAAATAATTATATTTTTTAAAAAATATATTAAAAAATAAAAATTCGCTTGGGAAGAAGCGGTTTGACGCAACTTGTCTTCCCTTCTTGTGTATTTCTCATGTCTCGAGACACATGTGAGGAAAGATTTAAATATATATATATATATATTATTTTAATTTAAACGGGTAATCCGACTACCCGATCCGAGCCGACTCAATTTCGGACAAGTTGAATCGGATCGGGTTCAAATTTTTTATCCTCAAATCTGACCCAACCCAACTCGGTTGCTTGTTGGTCGGGTCGGACCAATTTTCTTCCCAAATCCGACCCAACCCGACCCGTGAACAGCCCTTCATATTTAGAAGATGAATTTCTCACCTATGAACTTTAACAGTGTATGTACTGGACATTCCTCTTCCTCATGCATGAGTATTTGTAAAAGGCAACTAAAAGGAGATGTGGTATCCTTAATTAACCTATAGAACAATTATTTTACAAAATTGTTAATCATTGTCCTAGTTGTTTACATAGATGAATAGATGATATTTCCATTTCTCTTTTTTCTTTGGTCATCCACTTGACTTGCATCTTTCAATAATATTTATTTTGTTGCTGATAATTATAACCAGCCTTTTTTTTTTGTTATTGCTATGGGAGATGTTGTTGCTCAAGCAGATTTAGTTATACATCTCCCAGGTAAGAAACCTGAATATATGGTGTTTTCTCTTTTTTAACTTGTATATTAATTATTTTTCGCTGAACAATTAGTGCTCTGTCTTGCTGCAGTTGGAAAAGTTAAAGAGGAGTTTGGTTAAATTTGGATTAATGAGATGGAGGAACACCTCTTTCTACCCTGATTCCAACTTGTTCGATTATACTAAAGAAATGTTGCAGAGGGAAAAAAAAAGAAGTTTTATAGCAGTAAAAACTTTCTATTTAGAAGAAAATTGAAAAAATATTGTTCAAAATATTTTCATTATTGGGTAAAGTATAGTTTTCTATTACCAGTTGTCTTTTCAAAAGTGTAATTTTTCTATGAGAATTAATAAAAATGTTCCGAGCTTTGACGTTGTTAATAAATATGGCTCTTTATTTTATTTGAAATAATTATATATTTCAACTTTTGAATTTGTAACAATTATGACCTCCCGTTAGATAGTTGTTTGTTTAGCCATTATGTGCTGACGTGAAACGCCACGTTAGCAAATAAAAATTATTTTTTTAATTGAATACGTCATGCCTTTTGGCATAAGGTTTTCAACCTTGGTCTTAATCTCGATTTTGATGATAACAAACATGGAACTAATGTTTCATTGAGAAAATTTTCAGGTTCCAAGTCTATTTGCACTCGACGTCCCCGATCGGAAAAATCGAAGAAATTAGAGAAATCGACAAGGACGCTCGTCAGTGCTCGAGTTTCTTCAAGAAGTTAGAGTTTAGGTTTATGGTGTCTAGATATATTATATATCCTCTTTATGATGCAAAGAACCCTAAAACCAACCCGAAACCCAAAACATGAAAATTCGAAAACCGCCTTGAATTCACTAAGCTTGGAGAGCTCCTTGGAGGGCTATATGACCTAGATAATTTCTTAACATAAAAAATGGCAGTAATTGTTCCTTGGGTTAAAACTAGATAACGAGGTATTTTTAGGTATTTTTTTGGAAGCCTTTAGCCTACCTATATTTGACTCGAAAAGTTAGGAAATTTTCGTTTTCGGAAAATTTATACTAGACCCCAAAAACTAGATTTTGATTTTTTAGATATTTTTAATGAATCCAAATGAGGTCAATCCTTATATAACATTTATATTTTAAAGTTATTAACTTAAAGTTAATAAATATTATATAAGTAGACTTAGTGAAGACGGAACCAGAAACAAGTAAACACAGCCTAAGCAAACTTGTATGCCTAGTCTGTCAAATTTTCGATCGACCGACAGAGGCCGAAAAGTGGCAGTGTGTGCGTCGGTCGACTGAACTGTGAATGAAAAGAATCGCGAGTGCATCGGTCGACCGGATTGCGGATCGCTCATCTCGCGACTCTGGCGGTCGACTGATCAGTGCGATTTATTCACAGAAGGCACAGTGGTCGTGGGCGGTCGATCAGTCGATCGACGATCGACCGACATGCGACCAAACGGCGAAAACGACTAGTTTTCCATCCGCTGAGCCGCCCGTTGACGCACTATTTCTTATGGGGGTTATAAATACCCAATCCCAGCCTTCTTTAAACCACTTTTGATCACTCTTAACCTTCATTGAGTCCTCATTGATCAACTCTAAGCTTTCATTGAGCCATCCCATAGAGAAATCCTAGTCTGAGCTTTTATTCCTAGAGTTTGCCTTCAAGTTTGATTTGATTCTTCATCAAGGCATCAAGAGGAGCTAGGATTCATTGTGTTGGAGTTAAGTATTTGTATTGTTGTATTTCTTGCTCCATTACTTGTATATTTTCTTATTTCTTTCATTGTGTTAAAACTTGTGTAAACCTAGGTTGCTAGGTTTGATTTGGTTGGTGGTTGCCTTTCTGTTTGAGGCTTAATTCCACCGTTGTAAACGTAGCTTACTATGATTAGTTGAGGTATCCCTTAATGAAGACACTAAAACGACACTAAAACGACTCAGGTATCTTCCTCGATCACGACATGTCACAAGACCCGCTACCCTGCCACCACCAGCCATGCTACTGCACCTCGGTTCCTCTTTGATCTAACTCAGGTGCTGCAAAACAATAGTAATGAGGGGTAAGTCCAACTATGACTTAATTAGTGAGCAGATCATTCCTCAATTCACCAAATCAGTTATCGTGCATAAAAACATAAATAGCTGATATAAATAACATAATAACAATGTCAAAAGAAATCATCAATAATATATCCATAGCTCTATGCATGAAATCAACATCCTTCAATAAGTATAAAATATCTTTAAAAATAACGGAACAAGCATCAGTAACACATCCATTACCCTACTCATTTTCACAACAATAAGTATAAGCATCCATCAATAAGTATAAACATATCCACAATAATAAAATAGCATAAATGCAACACCTTAATCATATGCATGCAATGCAACACCTCAATCATATGCATGCTCCCCGGACCCGCCGGTCCCACATAGCCACATAGGGTAGGTAGACGGGTGGCCGCCGAACTACCACCCATCTCAGTGCCGTCTCTTTGGGGCATGCCCTCCCCTCATCGGCACTAGCTCTTCCGAGCTTGCCTGTTGGGGCATACGTTCCCCTCATTTGCTTGGGTCTCTGGACTGTCTCTTTGGGGTATGATCTCTCCTTACCAGTCGAACTTCTAGAATAAGGCCAACACTGTCTCTTTGGGGCATACCCTCCCCTCAGCAGCGAGACTTTTTCGGGAAATGCAACAATCACATCACAACACCACACATGCAAGTATATAAGTATAAAAAAAATGTGCTATCAACAAGTAATAAAGGGTATGTCAAGTGCATACCTCATCCTCCAACTCCTCCTGCCATACATCATAATCACATACAAATATATATGAAGAAATAGTGCTCATAAATCATGAATGCTCAGCATAATTAAACAACGATAAAATAGAATTATAACACTATAAGAAATGATGCACTTGTATCATGAAAGCAGTGCATAAAGAAACTCCAACTGCAAATTAATGGACTGGAACAACATAACTCGACATAGGATTCACTGGTCTAGGATAAGATTCACATCATTAACTACTATATCCATGAATCATCTCAGATTGAACAATAAAAATATATAAAATATAATTTTTCAATTTGGCACGCAAAATGAGGCGATGCCCGACTGCTGTTTTCACAATCCGAAGGTCTAGTGCCGAAACAGTCTTTGCCAATGAATCTGGAACGTCGATTGTGTGAAATTTCATATATAACATGAATATTTTTGCTAACCTTAAGACCTCCAAATAATTATTTAGAATAATGGAAGAATTATCTTAAATTTATTTAAGGGAAAAGGTCTAAAATGACCCCTAAACTATTTCAGAATTTTCACATTAGCCCCACAACTTTTTTTTGACTCAATTGGGTTCCTAAAAATTTATAATTATTACTTTGGTCCCTAGTCGTGACCCTGCTATTAAAAAAAAAAATCTACATGGCTAACGTTCCAACAACGTGGCATCTGATTTAGTTGACTTAGCTTATGTGTATTAATAGGTACCTACGTGGCTTATTTTATCATTTATAAATTAAAATTATCGCATTTTCTCTATGTTCCTCCCATCTTCTTCTTTCATTCTCCTCCTTCTCTTCCTCCGTCCCCACCATCGCCGCCTCCTCTTCCTCCTCCTTGCCTCCGCCCAGCCGGTAGCCCGAGCTTGGTCAGCACCACCTGCAGCTCCATCGGCGAGATGAACCCATCCCCGTGCTAGTCGAACACCCAAAACACTTCTCTCATGTCCTCCTCCACCTCGTCCCCCGCATCTGCATCCACATCCATCTCGTCGAATCCACCGAAGAGGGCGTTGCCTAAGGAGTCGAGGACCTCAAAGTCTTCGAAGGCGAGGCCGACACGCTTGGGGGGATGTAGGCGGCGATGGTGGACCGTGTGGGGGCACGGGAGGTCGAAGACGTGACAAAGGTGGAGAGTGTTGAGGCTCTGGGTCCAAACCGCGTGGGGGCGCAGGCGTGGGGGATCACGAGCAGATTGGATCACGAGCGTGGGTGATTTCCGCATGTAGTCTCTCTCCGACAACGACGTGCAAACCATCCCTGGCCGCTACATCAAGCCATCGTTGGAGCGGCCCTCCGACGGAACCCCCACTGCCAGAGAAGACGTCGGCATCCCTGTGGTCGACCTCGCCAAGCTCAACGACGACAGGGCGACATGTGAAGGCCATAGCAGACGCCTGTCGCGTGTGGGGCTTCTTCCAAGCGATCAACCACGGGGTGAGCAAGGCGCTGATGAGGCACACGCACGTGAGATGTGGCGAGGTCCACGCGCTGATGAGCATGGTCGACCTACGGTCCCAGGATTCACGCATGGGACTTTGTCGCCCTCCTCCACGAGCTTAACGCCACCCGAAGCAACCTTTCCGGTAGTAGAACTCTCACCGCTAAACTTCAGCGGCGGCTCGCCGTGACCAACTCCCTTCTCTAAACTCTCCTCGCCGAGGTCAGCCGCGCTTGCGAGGACGATGTGGCGGCCGCGGATGAGCTCTTCAGGGAGCTCAAGCTTGCTATGGGGCCGCACAAGCTCTCTCTCGGCTTCATCTCCAACCTCAACACCGACGAGCTCTACCCGGCGCTCGATGCTGCCTGCTTCAAGTTCTAGGATAAGCTGGTGGAGTATATGTCGTATGGAGTGGGTGAGGACTGGCCCAGTTAAGACATTTTTGCCCAGAGGTTGATGCTTAAAGGCTGCGATCCACTACCCCGACGACTAAGAGCCTATTTGGCCATGTTGTTGGGTTGTTGGTAACTAGTAGAAATAAGCTAACCTAAGCAGCTACTTATTTTCTTAATTTTTGGGCCAATGGTTGGGTTCTCAACAACTATCAAGTGGTTCACCAAACACCTTTAGGAACCGTTAGGGGTGCGAACAGCTCAGCCAAACACCCTCTGAATTAAGTTACAAAATTCCTAATTTTGCACCATTAATCTCTATGATATCGAAGTATTTAGTTCAAATTCTTCAAGTCCTACATAAGAGGTTCAAATTTTTCTTTTCTTTAAGTTCTACTAAGATGCACAAACATCAACATTTCTCAAGGATCTACGGATCCATTTCATCTATTTAGATGGGAGCCCTCAATCTTTAAAAAAATTAATCAGTAGAAAAAGACTAGTAACCTCTATTACATACCTTTTCAGGATCTAACCTGATGATAACCCTATTTTGTTTCCTAAGTTTAGACTAGTGGATTAGTTTTGTTTAACATCCATATGACTGTCACGGGGAACATTCTAGTAAAAAGCGTGCTGTAAGTGTAGTCCACTAAGCTTTTTATGTGCACATTTAGAAGTTGTCAAAAATTAATATAATTAAAAAAATGTTTGAATTAGGAAATTATAAATAATTAATTAGAATTTAAACCTGCTATATTTAAAAAATAATCATAGATAATTAAGTAAAATTTGAAATTAATAATGATTGAAATTTATTTAATTAGTATATTAATATCAAAATTTATATTTATTTCCTAAATTTCAAATTTCAAATTTTTCAATAATTAATATAATTAAAAAAATGTATGAATTAGAAAATTATTTATAATTAATTAAAATTTAAACCGACTATATTCTGAAAATATCCATAGATAATTAAATGAAATTTGAAATTAATAATGATTGAAATTAATTTAATTATTAGATTACATATGGATTTTTTTTTGTGGGAAAATAAATTCATGTGGATGTGATATGTGTCCACATGAAGAAATATTTTATATAATACTAGTATGACACACGTGCTACGCACAACTTAATTATGCTATATAAATTATTTGAATAAGGATAAATCAATTAGTTGTATGCATTTATAAATTTAATTGTAGAGTAAAAGTAATTGTATCTACTTTTTTGAATAAAAATTATATATACTAAAATAATATTGAATTAGATATCATCATTTATAGAGATTTAGAAATATAATAAGTTATGGAAAATATAGTTTGGGTGTAAAATTTAAATTTTAAAAAATAAATAAAAGAAAAATATTTTAGATGGTTTTTGTAACAATAATATTGAATTATATATCAACATATTAGGTATTAAATTATTTACAAATGAAAAATTAACATTTTATTTTAAATTAAAATATAATTAAAGATAAAATATACACTATGAAAAACTTTCTAGTAAACTAACCTCTCAAAAAAATAAAAATGACTTATTTATTATACATTATGAATGACTTCCTTTTAATAACATTTGTAGTGCTATTTTTTTCATTGTCATCGTCGTTGTGTATAAGAAATTTCTAATCACGACTGTTGGTTACTCTAGAAATACCAACATATAGTTGACCATGAGAGAACACATATTTCTAGATATACTCCAACGTGTTTAAGGCTTTGACCTTGGCTCTTATTTATGGTCATAGCAAAACAAACATATATCGAAAACTGTCTTCATTCAAATTTAAAAGGAACTTTTATATCTGATGGCGTCAATATCAATCTTAGAATAAAAATCTTATCCCCTATATAGGTTCTTGATACTATTTTTCTTTCAACATATGTTGACAAATTCGAAATATCTCAAGACGAGTCTCATTACATAGACATGAAGATTGAATGTGTTTCTCAAAAGCAGCATGATAGGAACACTGACTTTGAGCTTCAATTCATATGAATGTTATTAATTGAACCACAGCCACCTTCAGATGAACATGGGTTGTCAAATCTGAGATAAATTGTAATACCTGGGGTTTCCTAATATATAAATTTTGTGGTGAAGCCCATCGAGTCGGGAACTAGCCGAGCCGAATCGCTTGAACGCCACGAGTAGCAAGTATAATTAATTTAAATTATAACCTTTTGTTGGCAATTGGGGGGGGATGAATGTATTGGTTGACTCAAGTTGGGTTGAGATCGGCTTCGCGGATCGAGTCAGGACTCGATCCGGGTTGGGTGGAGTTGGATGAAGGGGCTTAAGTGAATAGGGGGTATTCTAGTCAAAAAAATGAAGGGGTATAAAACCCCTCACCCAAGCCACCGTGCGGCTCAAAGGGGAGAGCCGCTCATAGCCCAAGGTGAAGGAGAGGGAGATTTGTGATCGGCGCCGAGCTCGCGCCGACGGCAGAGGAAATCGGGATTCATCTTCATTGAGCCCACCTATTCGTTTGAATGATCTATTTGAAAGGGGAGGCGGGTGGCCAAACTTCGGAAACTTTGAAATTGAGTTTTTACGCGAGGTTTCTTGTCGATTGATGTGGTTTTCTCGTGTATGGGTTTTAGATGATTCGTATAACTATGATCTTGTATTTTAGATCGTGTTTTATGTGTTTTACGGGTTGGCTGAATAGAGGAAAAACGGGAAAGGTCATGTCAAATTTTCTTCCAATTTTCTCGATCGTCTTCTAACTCATGGATCACTTTATTTTCAGTAAATGTTAAATCTTTAGATTGATGCCGAGCAAGGTGTTACCCTGCTCAAGTCGGCCGAGCAAGGGTAAGGGTGGAATTACAAGATTGATCAAATTATTTATGCTAGGTTGATGTTGGGTTGTCTTGATTCATACTTACATTCTTGGTATTAGATTGTAATTATGTTATGAGATTACTCGCTCATCATAGAAATTGTTAGTAGCTATAGATCTAGATTCTCATGTTTAAGGAAATATTCTTGCTAGTGCATACATGGATAGGATTAGTATGGAATGAATCAAAGGAAATGTTTCATTAATTTTTAGATATTATGCTCAATCGTTACTATGTATACTGCATGTTCTTATCGATTTTTTTTGCAACTTATCCTCTTTAATTCGGCATTCATATGATAACTATTGCTGATATTTATTCTTGGCAAGTGTTGTTGATAATGGTAGTCCACGTACTCATCTATGTTCAGTATGTTCTAATAACTTCAGAAGGAAAGGTTTCGATACCTAGTTGTGACGATTACCTGAGAAACGAGTGCACATACTAGGTTTCACACCTAGCGATAGTTAGTGGACATTAGTGTCCACATGGTGCGACCCGAGGGGAGGGTCGAATATGGGCAATGCCCGAAAAGCAAAACACAGGGAAATGAATAACAACCTGGTTTCGGTTGTGGTTGAGATGGTCTATTGAGGGGTGTCATTAGCTGAACGGCTAGCACACGACTTAGCGGTTTATAGGGTATTGAGATTGCACCAGTGGGCCCGCTAGGTGTTAGACCCGAGTGGCGGAGGGTCTTAAGATTCTGTTAGTGGTCCACGATGACGGTAGACCCGAATTGGGTGGGACTAGCTATCCCTAACCCGGAGGATTCCTGAGGCTAGTGGCCATCCTTGTCGACGGATCCGTGACATGAATGTCTAGTATGAAATGCCCTTATGGGCTGATGTTGGTGGGCCATCGGCCTGGTTTTGTAGAGAGGAGCACCGAACCTTCCACATCTTTTAGGCCATTAGTGGCCGAGCTATAGTGGAATTGTTATGGACCGAAGAGGCCGGTTTACTTATTCTTGTGACTTGGCAAACTGGCTGGCTATTATGATGTGATCGATTTATAATTCCTTATCTGTATCATACCCTTGCATGTGTTTCCTTGCCGAGGATTTAAGTTGAGGTTCGGAAGAACCCGCTCACTGAGTTTCTCACGAACTCAAGATTTATTTATTGTTGTTTTACAGAGCCCGACCAGTGTGGTACGGCTTGGTGGTATCAGAGCTTTTATTTAGGAATTGGGTACCGAACGAGGCATATGCTACGAGCTTTTATCAGAGCTTGACTACGACTAGGAATTGGGTACCGAACGAGGCATATGCTAGCATGTCTATGTACGGTATAGTTATGCTACGAGATCAGGCAACCACGATTGCACTCAGCGCACCATGCGGTTAGTAACTTAAATTATAATTGAATGAGTTGGTTGATATTAATGGTGAAATCATTATTTTTTTTATGATAGTGTGATGGAGACCCATAATGCTGCTCTTAGTGGTAGCGGTAGCAATTCCACCGAATGCTAGGGCTGAGGCCAAGGCCGAGGCTAAGGCCTGTTGTGTGAAACCCGACACTAGAAGGGGGGGTTGAACAGTATCTGTCCCCTTTCTCTATATTTTCTCCTTACTCAATTTTAGCTTCACTTAATGCAATTGTTTCTTAATAGTTAATGTGATCAAATTTCAATAGCAATGATAAAAGCAAGTAAGGAAGCAATGCAAACAAGAATACTTATAGTGGTTCGGCCAACTGCCTACTCCACTACCTTGGCTCCTCACCAAGGATTTCTAACCACTACTTTATAAAATCTATGTTTTCCTTTGAATACAACGAGGACACCCTTCTCACCACTCTGAGAACACCTCAATCCTATTCACCTAGGCAAAACACAGTTCTATAAAGCTATCCCTAAGTGTTTCCTAGTTCACTTAGCAGCTATCTCAAACTTAAAACAAGTTTACAATAAAAATCAAATACAGAGGAAAGAGCTTTAAGAATGTAAAATGAACCAAGGCTCCATTCCACTGCCTTCATGTCTTCAACTTGCAAATAGATGGCTCTTTGAATTGCAGCAAGATTGAAGAAGTAGGGAATCAACTCCTGAAGTGAGTTGTCGAAGGAAGCAGAGGGCGCGTGCAGCAGTTAACTCTTTTGAAGGCTTAAGAAACTTCTTTAATGCTCAATAAAACTTCTAAGAAGTGTTAAAGAAGTTAGGTGAGGGGTATTTATAACCCCTCACTCGAACGACCCGTTCAACGGGTAGAAAAATGACCGTTGAAGCCGTTCGGTCGCTGGCCGATTGATCGGTCGGTCGACCGATGGATCGACCGCCACTGCGACCGCTGGCTGAATGAGAGAGCTCGACCGAATGATGGGTCAATCGATAGGTCGATTGGCTGACGAAAGAGTGCCGATCCTTCATTCGGTCGACCGAATACCTGAAGCCAGGGTCGTGCGACAAGCCATCTCCAGTTCGATCGACCGATTGGTCGATCGCTAATCATTCTGCCTATTTTTTCCTTTGGTTGGTCGACCGATGCAGCCTTGTATTTTTCCTTCACTATCTTCAGTCGATCGATTGGTCGACCGAATGGCTACTACCTGCTTTTACCTTCATTCGGTCGATCGATCGGTCGACCAAATAAGCTGCTTGGCAGACTACTGTCTTTTTCGGTCGACCGACCGCAGGCTGAGGCTGATTTCTTCTTGAAATTTTTACATGCTTTTTTATGGATTTAGTTACCAAGTTCTAACTTGGATAACTATACAATTAGGCTTGGGATAAGATTGTCCTAGGGGTATATTACAAGATATCTATTTGATTTATGCCCGAGCCTTTCTTTGACGGTCTTTTCTTCTGATTCATTTCAACAATCTTGACATACTTATCGCAACCTCAACCTTAACTCAAAACTTCACACTTGGATTAAATATATGTTTGTTATTGTCAAAATGCAGATCGAGGCTTAAGAGAGACCCTTAAGCCAACAAGGCCGAGGTCGAGCCGGGGCCGTAGAAGAGAACAATTAGATGAAGAGGGCCAGGATTCTACAATTGTGCAACTACAAGCTAAGCTAGCTCAGTTAACAAAAGTGCTCCATAGGGAGCAGGAGTTGAGACAGCAGATGCAGCAGCAGCAACAACCACCCCAGCCAGTACCCGCGGCCCCTATGGTACTAGAGGTGGCTGAGCAGGTAGCACCGCAGGTCAAGGACACAGGAGCACCTACATAGGCAGACTTGGTCAAGTTCAGGCCGCCAGTATTCATCGATACGGATCAGCAGGTGGAGGTCATCAAGTTCCTGGGGGACTGTTACGAGTTATGTATAGAACTGCGGTGTTCGTCAGAGGCGGCGGCCATGTAGCCACGCAATTTTTTGAGACTGCGAAGTGCTCATCTCCGGCCATGCATTGAGGGTAGATTTGACACTCCTGCTCATGCTAGAACTCGATGTCATTCTCGGCATGGATTGGTTGGTGGAGCACTTTAAGTTGCTAGATTGTAGGGCTAAGACAATCATGTTCAACAAGCCCCGATTGCCGCAGTTCACCTTCCAAGGAGAAGGAAGGAGCGAACCGATTGGGGTCATCTCAACCCTTAAAGCTTGTAAACTACTTCACGGTGGCTGTCAGTCCTTCTTGGCCTTCGTATCCTTGGCTGAGGCAAAGGGGGGTGCGGCAGGGGACGTTGGTGAAACTCAAGTAGTCTGTGAGTTCCCCGATGTGTTTCTCGAGGAGTTACCGGGATTGACGCCTAGGAGAAGTTGATTTCTACATTGATTTGCAGCCCGGGGTGAAGCCGATCTCCATCCCACCCTATAGGATGGCACCGGCTAAACTCATGGAGTTAAAAGTATCATTGCAAGAAATGTTGGACCTGGGCTTCATCCGGCCGAGCATGTTACCATGGGGTGCTCCGATGCTCTTCGTGAAGAAGAAGGATGGGTTTATGCGCATGTGCATCGACTATAGGTTGCTGAATAAAGTGACAATCAAGAATTGTTACCCACTGCCGAGGATAGATCATTTATTTGACCAACTGCAGGGGGCACGATGGTTTTCTAGGATAGACTTGAGGTCCGGATACTAGCTGAGAATCCGGGACTGCGATGTACCTTCAGGACTCGCTACGGCCACTACGAGTTTCTAGTGATGTCTTTTGGTCTAACCAATGCACCTGCTGCTTTCATGGATCTCATGAACAGGGTGTTTAAGGAGTACCTAGATAGTGTTGGGATCGTCTTCATTGACGACATCTTGGTATACTCCAAGTGTGAGGAGGAGCACTCCGAATACTTGAGCATGGTCCTGGAAACCCTCAGAGAGCACCGGTTGTTCGCTAAATTATCCAAGTATGAATTTTGGTTAAAAAATATAGGGTTCCTAGGCCATGTAGTATCCAAGGAAGGGATAAGGGTGGATCCTTCAAAGGTGGAGGCTGTGCAGATCTGGAGATGGCCAACCAGCGTGACTGAGATCCATAGCTTTCTTGGGTTGGCCGGGTACTACCGAAAGTTTGTAGAAAGCTTCTCCAGGATTGCAACCCCTTTGACTCGGTTGACTCATAAAAAGGTCAAATTTTTTTGGGACGACAAGTGCGAGGCGAGCTTTCAGAAGCTCAAGGAATGCTTAACGTCAGCACCCGTATTGGTCGTACCTTTCGTGTCACACCCCAACTCAGGATCGTGTGATCGGCTAGGGTCTATGTCCTACGCTGAATCCTACTACATACACTGACTAACATCTAATGCATAAAAGGAAATTACCATTGATCCAATTAAACTTCATACTTTCATAGATCGAGTTATACCTTCTACTCGAGGCGATTCCGCGGCTCGACCCGACTAACCCCCAGCCTGGTATGTTGCACCAAAATAGATTTCTATATTAGGAAAATTTTGGGTCTTACAACCTTCCCCCTTAAAGGAAATTCATCCACGAATTTAGATGAATTATAAAGACTTACCGGTTCTCCGAACAAGGAAGGGTAGCGGTCTCTCATGTCTCGCTCTACCTCTCAAGTGGCTTCTTGTCCGGAGTGGTGCTCTCATCTAATTTTCACCAAGGCAATTTACTTGGACCTCAGCTTCCTGATCTATCGGTCAAGTATCTCCACTAGTTTCTCCACATATGAGACCGAAGTGCCCACCTCAATCGCAATCGGCTCGATCCCTCACATATCTCCGGAGCATGGACACATGAAAAATTGGGTGAATGCTATTCAGGCTAGGAGGCAAAGCCAATTCGTAAGCCATCAAGCCTCTTTGCTTGAGAATAGGGAAAGGCCCAATGAAACTAGAGCTCAACTTCCCCTTCTTCCCAAACCGGACTACCCCTTTCATGGGGGAAATCTTCAAGAACACCAAGTCGCCTTCAGGAACACCTCGAAAGCTTTGAAATCGAGTTTTTACACAAGGTTTCTTGTCGATCGATGTGGTTTTCTCATGTTTGGGTTTTAGATGATTCGTATTACTGTGATCTTGTATTTTAGATCGTGTTTTATGTGTTTTATGGGTTGTCCGAATAGAGGAAAAAGGGGAAAGGTCATGCCGATTTTTTTCCAATTTCCTCGATCATCTTCTAACTCATGGATCACCTTATTTTTGTAAAATGTTAGATCTTTAGATTGATGCTTGGATTTTGTTGTCGCAAACATGCCCATCTTCCCTAAAAGGCTCGGCCGAGCAAGGTGTTACCCCGCTCAAGTCGGCTGAGCAAGGGTAAGGGTGGAATTACAAGATGGATCAAGTTATTTATGCTAGGTTTCATGTTGGTTTGTCTTGATTCATACTTACACGCTCATCATAGAAATTGTTAGTTGCTATAGATCTAGATTTTCATTATAAGGAAATGTTCTTGCTAGTGCATAGATGGATAGGATTGGTATGGCATATGAATCAAAGGAAATGTTTCATTAATTTTTAGATATTATGCTCAATCGTTACTATGTATACTGCATGTTCCTTATCGGGTTTTTTTGAGAATTTATCATCTTTAATTTGGCATTCATTTGATAACTATTGTTGATATTTATTCTTGGCAAGTGTTGTTGATAATGGTAGTCCACGTACTCATCTATGTTCAGTATGTTCTAATAACTTCAGTAGGAAAGGTTATGGTACTTAGTTGTGACAGTTACCTCAGGAACGAGTGCACTTACTAGGTTTCACACCTAGGGATAGTTAGCGGACATTAGTGTCCACATGGTGCAACCCGAGGGGAGGGTCGAATATGGGCAATGCCCAAAAAGCAAAACACAGGGAAATTAGTAACAACCTGGTTTCGGTTGCGGTTGAGATGGTCTACTGAGGAGTGTCATTAGCCGTACGGCTACCACACGACTCAGCAGTTTATAGGGTATTAAGACCCGAGTGGCGGTGGATCTTGAGATTTCGTCAGCGGGCCACACTGACGGTAGACCCGAGTTCGGTGGGACTAGCTATCCCTAACCCGGAGGATTTCTGAGGCTAGTGGCCATCCTAGTCGATGGATCCATGACATGAATGTCTAGTTTGGAATGCCCTTATGGGCTGGTTTTGGTGGCCGACCGGCCTAGTTTTGTAGAGAAGGGAACCGAACCTTCCACATCTTTTAGGCTGTTAGTGGTCGAGCTATAGTGGAATTATTAAGGGCAGAAGAGGCTGGTTCACTTATTCTTATGATTTGGCAAACTGGCTAACTATTATGGTGTGATCAATTTATAATTCCTTATTTGTATCATACCTTTGCATATGTTGTCTTGCCGAGGATTTAAGTGGAGGTTCGAAAAAACCGCTCACTTAGTTCCTTGCAAACTCAAGATTTATTTATTATTGTTTTGTAGAGTCTGACCAGTGAGGTACGACTTGGTGGCATGGTGCAACTGGAGGCTAGACATGGGTGTAGATCTCATAGCAGGCAGCTATATAGTTGTAGTCATGTTTGAGTAGAGTCATGTATATGCACTGAGTTGATTCTATAAAACATTGAGATGTCTTCTTTGAAAACCTTCAGATGTTTCTTTAAAAACTTGTTATATTTTCAAACTTGGTTTGGTTAAACTATTTCAAGCAACTAATAAAGTTTGGTATTGTTGCTTTTGTTTATGATTTCCATGTCAGTCTGATTGTACTTTATGAGTTGATGGTCAGTGCATAGGGTAGGCTTTGGGGTACCGACACGTACCCTGGCCGGTCATGCGACCTTGAGTCGGGGCATGACATAAATTTTCATTTATGTTATTTTTTGTGATTGTACCCTAGATATTATTCTGGCTCTACTAGGACTGCTATGAGATCAATGTTGCTCTATAATATCCTAGATATTATTATTTATTTCTATTATTGTTTGTGATTGTCAGCCCAGTGGGCTAGTACAAGGTCGAGCCGAGTCGACTCATGGTCCGGTGCGAGCTTGAGAGCTTGGGTAAGTTGAACCATAGATTTTATACTTTATGTGCTTGATTTATTAAGTTGCATTGCTTGGGTGTGCATGTGTTTTGATGCTTGTGTGGAGCATGAGTTTAATTAAGCTATGGCGGGTTAGCGGGTTGGATTCGGCCTTGAGGTGGTTGCGGGTTTGATAAGGGTTGAGGGTTTGGGGAGGAAATTATAACCCCCCCCCCCCATAGTCATGCGGCACCCTTTTGGAACCGCACAGGAAGTTTAGAGAGAGGAACAGACGAGTCGCCCCTCTCCCCCTCTTGGAGCCGCTGCCTTCAAGGGTGGAGCAGCCGGGATCTCTTCCTCTCTTGGAGCCACCGAGTCTCTCTCTCTCTCTCTCTCTCTCTCTCTCTCTCTCTCTCTCTCTCTCCTTCATCTCTTTTGGAAGCCAAGCTATCGGCTTGGTGGGGAGCCGCCACCCCCTTCCTTTGGATTGGAACCGCCCCTTTTGGGTCTTGGAGCTACCGCCCCTCCCCCTTTCTTGAGCCAAGTCACCGCACCTTTGAGGCAGAATTCGGAGGTCGCCGATTGAGAATTTTTCCCCGATTTCTTCTTCCTAATCATGTGAGTGGTTTTACCCCTCATTTTCTCGGGTTTTCTCATGTGTTCTTTAGCCGATTTGGGCGTTGTGCTGTTCTTGATCGTTTCCCATCGATTTTGTGTTTATTCCGAAACCTTGTGTCGACTTGTCAGAGGGAACCTGAGGTTTTCTGTCATGCTCCAACTCAGGGTCGCATGATCTGCCAGGCTCTATGTCCTACCCTAAAGCCTACGACATACACTGAATAACAAAATACTGAGAATACACGCTAACTAGAAAACATACAAGTAAAAGAACAACGATGAAAACTTTTAATTAATTATAAAGAAGGTTCAACAATTTTAAAAGAGTTGCAAAACAAACCAACTATTAAGAACAACTCGAGTTAAAGTCAAACACATGTTTTTCAAACTAACATCTCTCAGTGTATAAAAAAACAAACACAACCTAGACATCACGGCTACGACTAATGGACGCTGCTATGAGATCTACGCCACTGCCTGCCCTCCAACTGCACTATTTTATACCAATCAGGATGACCATTTTAGCTGAGCAGTATGCGATGTTATTCTTGGATCGGATCGTCGCTTATCATGGAGTTCTTGTTATGATCATCTCAGATCGGGGCACCCAGTTCACGACTCTATTTTGGCAGTCCTTCTAGAAGGCGTTGGGCACTCATGTTCAGTTCAGTACCATATTTCACCCTTAGACAGATGGTCAGTCAGAGCGGACTATTCAAATGCTAGAGGATATGCTGAGGGCATGTGTCTTGGACCTAGAGGGCAGTTGGGAGAAACACTTACCGCTGATTGAGTTTGCCTATAATAACAGCTACCACAACAGCATTGGGATGATCCTATTTGAGGCATTGTATGGGCGGAGATGCAAATTACCTATAGGTTGGTTTGAGGTAGGGGATTCCCTTATGATGAGACTTGATTTGTTGGAAGAGGCTGTGGAAAAAGTGAAGCAAATCAGAGAGAGGTTGTTAGCAGCTCAGAGTCACTAGAAGATGTATGTTGATGAAAAGGTCAGGGAGGTTGAGTTTTCCAAGGGGAACATGGTGTTCCTCAAGGTGTCCCCTATGAAAGTGGTGGTGAGATTTGGTAAGAAAGGAAAGCTAAGCCCTAGGTTCATTGGGCTATTTCCTATTCTCAGGCGCAGGGGAGCTGTGGCCTATGAGTTGGCCCATGTGATCCTAGTACGGACCTAGTACATCTAGTTTTTCATGTGTCTATGCTGAAGAAGTACAGTCGGGATGAGTCCCATGTGATCGAACCTACCATATTAGAGGTGGATTCAATAGTCTCTTATGAGGTGTGGCCAGTTAAGGTGCTAGACCGGCAGATCCGAAAGTTAAGGTCCAAGGAGATCCCCTTGGTTAAGGTCAGATGTGAGCATCATTTCGGCCAAAAGGCCACTTGGAAGGTGGAGCAGGATATGAGCGAGCGTTATCCTTCATTGTTTGATGATGTGGTGAGTCCTTATTTTCTTTTCTGAAATTTTAGGACGAATTTTGTTTAAGGAGGGAGGATTGTAGTATCCTAGATATTTAAATTTCCTATTTTTCCTCTTATGTGTGTGTTTGCCAGTCTAGCGGACTAGTTCATGGTCCAGCCGAGTCGGCTCACGGTCCGAAGCGAGCTTGCGAGCTCAGGTAAGTAGGATATGAATTTATAAATTTTAGGCTTGGGTAATTGAAATTATTTAATTTGATGTTGTGTGTGCATAATTGTTAATTATGTTATTGTCGGTGTATTTAATTAATTGCTTGTGATTTATTATAATGAGTTTAATTAAATTATTTAAGTCTATTAGGTTAGCGAGTTTTGGTTTTGGCTTAAGGTGGACGCGGGTTGTGGATTAAGAGATTAAGGAGTTAGGGTTAAGGAGGGAGTATAAAACCCCGTCCTCATGGCTTGTGGCTCCTATTTTGGAGCCAGCCAAAGGTTGAGAAAGGGACCCAGCCGTCACCTATGAGCCAGATCGCCGAGCCGCCTGCTTCCCTTCCCCCCCTCTCTGTCTTCCTTCCCTTTGGAGCCGAGCCGAGAGGAGCCAGCCCCTCTCCTTCTCCTCTCTCTCCCTCTCTCCACGCTGGTGGCTTGGAGTAAGTCGTTGCCCCTTGGAGCCTTTTCTTGGGTTGAGCCGCTGGCCTTTTGAAGTCGGATTTGAGGGCCGTTATCCGGGATTTCTTCCTTAGTTCTTCCAATTAAGGTGAGTGGTTTACACTCTCTCTTCGGGATTTCAATCAGATTCTTGAAGCCATTTTTGACGGCTTGGTATTTGTGTTTCGTTTCTTGATTGTTCTTCGTGCTCTTACCATGTTTCCTTGAGATTGTGCTTGAGGAGACCCTAATCTCCCCTCTATGGGGCTCGGTAGCCCTAGGGTAACCCAAGGGGTGCTCGGCCAAGGGGGAAACTCAAGTCGTCCTCAAGGTGTTCGATGAAAAGGCCCGAATGAGTTATTGTTTCCTTTGATATGAAATCTTGACCTATTTTCCTAATTTGAGAATCTTGATTATGAGTTTCTTGTTTAGAATTAAATCTGGGATTTTTGGGTAGAAATCATGTGGTAGGATTAAGGTCTTGATAATGACTAATTAGGGGTTCTTGATCTTAATGCTTGATTATTGGTTTAAGTGTATGGGTTCTTGTTAATCTTGATGAAAAGTATGATTTATGTGAATTAATTTATGAGATTAGTATTATGTCCTAATGATAATTTAGGGGTTAATTTTTGGATTTAATTCTATAAGTATGCTGAAATTGCATGTTGCTGGAATTGTATGCTGAAATGATATTTGTGCTGATTTTAATTTGTTTGTTGTGATGTGTGTATATGTGTGAATATAGTCCTGCAACCTATCATTTCGACTAGAAAAAATAGTTTGGAGACTAGATTCGGGTTAGACACAATAGTTCTGGGCAGAACTGTAAATTAAAACAAAACCCTTATTGAGATTATCTAAATATTAATTATATAATTAAAATTGGGTTAAGGGTGAGCATAATCTGTAATGAACCAATTGATAAAGTATGCATGAAATAAAACCACAATGGTTCATGACATTACGGGTCTAAGGGATAGAGGTCGGGTTTGGAGTGTTGAGATGCTTCATAATGAGGACACTGTAGGAGAATCTTGACTTAGGTCTTGATTCACCATATCCTTGAGAATAGGTAGAGGGCAGAGGAGCCGCATGATCTCATATTAGTCCTAGTTAGGGTCGTAGTCGAGTATTTTCGTAGTAGTCATGAACTTGTATTATCTTGATTTGAAGTTGTAGCCCTAAGGGCATTTATGTCATTGATTTTTGGTTTTATTGTATCTGAACTTTTGAATTGCTAAACTTAAAACATTACTCCACACTTTTGTTTCATTTGAGCTACTTGAATTAAAGTGTGTTTTGGTTCGCATTTCATTTAAAGTAAAACTTGTTATTTCTTTTCTGCTCTATTATTTGTTGAGTTGGCATGTGCATGGTTTAGGCTGCGGGGTATAGGCACGTATACCTTTGCCGGTCACATGACCTTGACTTGGAGCGTGATAATGTTGGTATCAAAGCATGTGGTTCGGTCTGACTACAACCTAGAGTTGTCACCATATAGGGCATTGCTAGCGTGTTAGTATACGGTAGGGGTATGCTCTGTGATCAATGGGCTAAGTCTGCACCTCAGCGTGACTTGTGGTTAAGTTTGCAAAATGTTGGGTGAATTCAATTGCTTAATCATGAATTGTTTCTTTTCTGGTGTTTCCAGATCGATGGAGGCCTTTGATGCCACAAGGAGCGGTAGTGATAGAAAGTCCATAAAGCGCTAAGGCCGAGGCAGGGGCCGGGGTCGTGGGAGACCGCCGCAGGCCCAGGAGGGACTGGGACAGACCTAGGGTAGAATAGCTTAAAGCCGTGGATGGCCCTATGCTAGATAATTCACCATTTTTGGGGACTACCCTTGTATGGATGCCTGAATAAGAGATCCTTGCAATGTTTGCTTAGTATCTTGAATGATTCATTGGGTCTCCTCATATAGTTAAATATTTGTGGTTCAATTTTGTTAAGACGGCCCTAGGGATCCTAGGGGGGTGGTAATAGAGTTCCCCTTGATCTGTAGGGGTTAGTCGATGGTTAATTTCTCCTAGAGCTGAAATTTTAGATTGATTGGAGGATCTTTCCCTTAGATTTCAGGAAATATAAATTAGGGGTGTAGAGCGACCTTATGCTTAAGGGTCATGATTATGTGCAACCAGAGTTGAGTAGGACCCAGAGCGATTTCGCTCTGAGGCATGTTTTGGGTGCGAACTGGTTGGTCACTTCAGTAAGGATTGTCCTAGCAGAGGTTTCGCTCTGAGGCATGTTTTGGGTGTAGACAGGTTGGGCACTTCAGGAAGGATTATCCTGGCAGAGGTAGTCAACAGCCTGGTCCGACCAAAGTGAAGGCACCGATTGATGTCAATGGGTTTTGTAGCTCAGAAGGGTTAGACTTAGGGAGGAGGGTAGCGAGCTGGTGGTTCAGAGAGACCCGCTGCACAGGTGTTTGCTATGAACCAAGAGGGCACTGAAGCATCCAGGGTAGTGGTGTTAGGTAATATTATTATTGGGTCTACCATTGCTTATGCCTTGTTTGATTCGGGTGCTACGCACTCTTTCATATCTATTTTGTTTACTGCTAAGTTGTCAAGGGTATCTTCTGTGCTTGATTTTCCCCTTGTAGTATCTACACCTACGGGTGTTTCTATGATGGCAGAGACGAGGCTGCGAGGTTGTCATTTGTGGGCATGTGCTGATGGCCGATTTGACACTCCTGCCGATGATGGAACTTGATGTGATCTTGGGCATTGACTGGTTTGCGGACCATTTCGCCTTAGTAGATTGCAGGGCAAAGACTGTGATCTTCAGTAACCTCGGATAGCCCCAGTTTACCTTCTAAGGTGAGCGAAGGGGTGAGCCGTTGATGGCGATTTCATCTCTTAAGGCTCGGAAGTTACTCTTTGACTTTGTGTCAGTGGCAGAGGAAGGTGGAGGTGCTGCCAGAGACATTGGGGGGATGCCCATGGTGTGCGGATTCTCTGATGTGTTTTCGGAGGAGTTGCCAGGGTTGCCTCCAGAGAGAGTGAGAGATCGAATTATATATCGATTTGCAGCCAGGGGTAAATTCGATCTCCATTCCTCCATATCGGATGGCACCAGCTAAGTTGAGGGAGTTGAAGTCCTAATTGCAGGAGCTGCTTGATCTGGGTTTCATTACTCCCAATTTTTCGCCTTGGGGTGCTCCAGTGCTCTTTGTAACGAAGAATGATAGGTTCATGCAGATGTGCATTGATTACTGACAGCTTCACAAGGTAACAGTTAAGAGTCAGTATCCGTTGCCCAGGATTGATGACTTGTTTGATCAGCTTAACAAGGCATTTCCACATCCAGAAGTATCCCGCCTTCCTTTCGAGAGCACTCTCCCACCTCAACCTAACGAACAACTCAACTAATCCGAGTAAACTAAGTTTACAATGGTAGATTTAAGCCTGAACACCAAGGCAACCACCAATTCAATCAACCTAGCACTCTAGGTTTGCATAAGTTCAAATACAATGAATTAAACACCAAAATAAAATGATAATAAGAGCAAATAATAAACGATACACACTTAGCTCTCAAACAAAATGTCCTAGATCCTCTTGATGACTTGAAGATAAATCAAGGTAAGCTCAAAGTCAATTACAAGGTTTCTAGGCTCAAAGCTAGGGTTCTTTGCAAGGATGGCTCAAGAATTCTTGTGGAGATGCAATGAGTGGTTCTTTGAGGCTTAGAGGCATCAATAGTTAGCTAGAAGTGAGATTGGATTGGTATTTATAACCCCAGAAAAGAAACGGCGCGTCAACGGGCATATTTTTGCTTGTTGCCGACGCCCGGTCGATTGTCCGGTCGATCGTCGGTCGACCGACCGATCGACGATCGCTGGCATTCTGTGCTTTTGCCGCTCTGTTCGGTCGATTCGATGGTTGAATGATTTAATCACACTTAAGTTCCTCTGCTGTCCGGTCAACCAATCGATTGACCGAATTATTGTTGGTTTTTGGCAGCATTCGGTCGATCGAAATAGGGCAAACTACACTTCTTGATTTTTTTGCTTGGTTTGTTCGTTCCTAGCTCTGTTTTTGCTAAGTCTACTTATATAACATTTATTAACTTTAACTTATATAAGGATTACCTCTCATTTGGATTCAAAAATATCTAAAAAATCAAAATCCTTAAGAATCAAAATCTAGTTTTTGGGGTCTAGTACAAATTTTCGAAAAATAAAAATTTTCTAATCTCCCGGGTCAAATATGGGTAGGCTAAAGGCTTCCAAAAAAATCCTCAAAAATATCTGGTTATCTAGTTTTTACCCAAGGAATAATTACCGCCATTTTTTATGTCAAGAAAATGTGTAGGACATATAGCCGTCCAAGGAGCTCCCTAGGGTTAATGAATTTCAGGGCGGTTTTCAGGTTTTTATGTTTTGGAATTCAGATTTGGTTTTTGGGTTCTTTACATCATAAAGAGGATTACATTACATTCTAGACACCCTAAACCTAAACTCTGACTTCCCGAAGACTCCCGAGCGTCCTTGTCGATTTCTCTGATTTCTTCAATTTTTCCGATAGGGGACGTCGTGCGCTATCCGACTTGGAACCTGAAAGATTTCTCAGTGAAACATTAGTTCCATGTTTGTTTTTATGAAAACCGAGATTAAGACCAAGGTAGAAAACCTTAGGCCAACAATCTCCTCATTTTTGATGATGACAAACATCCTTAAGAAAATATCTACAATTAAGCATAGAGTATATCAAACATGAGATTTCTCCCCCTATCAACATGCATATCTATATAATAGAACTTCCCCTATCTATATGCATGGTTTTCCTATATTTTCTTCTCCTTTACCTATATTTTTCTCCCCCTTTTGACATCAATCAAAAAAGGGTAAGAAAATTCAATCAAAAGTCAAAGTTGAAACTCTAAAACATTTTTCAAAACCGCGAAAATCTCAACTTAAGGGATGAAAGCCAAACATCGAATAAGAGACTAATTCATGTAATTAAAAATCAAGAATCATGTAGAAACTTAAGTATCAATATTTTCAAGTATCGGTCAATTAGTCAAAAATCATTTTAGAAATAATTTTTCTCATCAAATGAGTAGAACGATACCATAAGTGAATTTAAAGTATCATACTTCAAGTATCATTTGAAAATCTAATGAAAATTTAAAGTATCGAAAAAGTGAGCAACTTGAGAAGAGTGATACTTTAGTGGTATTTTTGTAAGTAAATGAGATTTTTATGACATTTCCAAAAATCATTCAAGAGTAGCCGAGTTCACGACGACGCTCGAGGAGATTTGCAGCCCGTTTTCTTCAAGATTTCTTCGTGATCCGATCTAGGTGAGTGGTTATCATGCTTTTGAAGGGAGGCGGGTGGCCGGCCTTATGAGATTTGAAATTGGATTTTTTCTTTGCGAGTTTTCGCCGATCGACGAGTTTCTTTGAGTAGAGTTTTAAATCGATGTATGTGCATGTGATCTTATG
This sequence comes from Canna indica, assembly GCA_034359265.1. Lineage (NCBI taxonomy): Eukaryota > Viridiplantae > Streptophyta > Magnoliopsida > Zingiberales > Cannaceae > Canna > Canna indica. Next base: position 17,979,635 of record CP136897.1, read on the forward strand.
TATTAGATCGTGGTTTTTTTTGCATTTTTGTGGACTGCCGAGTTGAGGAAATAGGGGAAAGGTCATGCCAAAATTTTCCCCGAATTTTTCCTCGCTCGTTTTGCAGCCCGTAGATCGCTTCGTGTTCATGATTTCCTAGATCTATGGCTTCATATGGTGTTCTTGCTGCAGTTATGCCCCCTTCAATTTGAGGACTCGGCTGAGCAAGGGTTTACCCTGCTTGAGTCAGCCGATTAGTGGTATGAATGGGGAGTGTGGACTTTTTGAGTTAAGATGCATGATTTCGAGTTTTGTTTCTTATTAAACATTAGATCCGTAGACTGATGCATATGAATTATGGATGAAATGTCAGCCCCTTCCCATCCATAGGGTTCGGCCGAGCAAGAATTACCTTGCTCAAGCTTCGACCGAGCAAGGGAAAAAAAAGGGGAAACCGAATGATATGAGTACTTGTTCGTACCTTTCCGTTCGATGCTAATTCATATTCATGTTACATAATTTCTCGCTTATCATATGAATTGTTTAGTGATAGACCTTCGTTATCATATTTTGGAAATGTTCTTGCTAATGCTCTTATGGATATGATGGTTATGGTATATGTATTCAAAGAAAGGTTTCATTTAATCCCTCATATCATGTTAAATTGTTGCTATGCTTAATGTATATTCTGTATTGTTTTAATCACTAAATTTATTTCCTCTTTAATTTGGTTGTTCATGATGTTTCTACCCATGATTAATTTGGTAAGTGCCATTGGGATATTTTTACCATGCTAGATACAATGTTCCATATTGAATTTAATTCTATATGCAATATATAAATTTTTATCGTTGAACCTCATTGTTATACATGGTAGTTTTTATAAATTATGTTTACCATTCTTTATTTCATATATGCTGTCCGGAAATATTCAGGGGTGACATTCTAAGTTCGGTTCACATAATTCCTCACCCAAGGTAGCGTATAATGCTGGATAACATGTAGGACATCGTAAGGTGCATAATAGATATGGTAATTGAACTAGGAAATGATATAACTTCTAGGATTTCCAGTATTCATCTTTGGAAACCTAGTATTATTAGGTGTACACGTTTGTGGAAGGGCATCATTGAATTGTTGACCCTGTATGCCATATTAGGGCCGGATACGGGCAACGACCCGAAATGTATATAAGGAAACCCTAGGACACTTGATTGTGTGATGTGCTTGAGATGGTCCGCCGAGAATCGTGGAGGTCAGAAATGACCAACGCTTAGCTCGGCCAGTGATTGGGTCTTGAGATGCACCAGCGGGCCCTCTAGGTGTCAGACCCCAGTTGAGTGGGACTAGCTATCCCTACCCCAGACGGTGTCCGTAGACTAGTAGACCATCCTAGTCGATGGCCCGGGATTTATTGTTTACATCTTGATATGATGTGGCCGAACGGCCAGTGTGATTCTACCTTGTATGATAGGGCCAGTTATAGCCGGGATTCTTATACCATGGTTAGGCCCAAGGGCCGTATGGCAGAGGCTTGATAGACCGTTATGGCAGGTTTTTACCTACATAATTTATACAGCATGACCTATAGGGCTAGTAGTCGCATTTAAAAAAAAGTAACTTACCTCCCTAATTATATACAATGCTGCCTTATATGTTATGCATGACTAACTAAGGATTATGTGGAGGTTCAGTAGAATCGCTCACTAAGTCCCAAGTGGACCCACAGTTTGTTTCCTTGTTTTTGTAGAGCATGAGAAGTGATTGTGGCTTATCGGCATGGTGCAGTTGGAGGGTAGGTGGTGGTGCCATATCTCGTAGCAGCGTCCTTGGGTCATAGTCCAATGTCTTAGTAGTTGTTTTCCTTTTCTGCACTGACAGTTGTATTTTGAAAAAGTTTGTAAAACCTTGATACTTGAAATGTTCGTATTGTTACGATGTTGATTTTCTTCTTTGGTTTGAAAACATATATTGTGAACTTTGAAAAATTTTAAATAAAGCTTGCATTGAGATTTCTTTGTATCGAGATGTTCTAGTTTCTTATATATCAGTGCAGACAATAGGCTACATGTTAGGATGTAGGCCCTGGCCAGTCACACTACCCTCAGTTGGGGTGTGACATTGCCTTAGCATTTAATTCAAACATATTAATTTATTCTTGGGACCATGCATCCATATTTTCCTTAGGTTCAATATAGTTTGTCTTTACCATGTCAAATACACCTAAACCTTGAGTCTTTAGGAAAGTGTAGAATACATTCTACTCTTCCAAAGACCAAAATTAGACTCATCAAACCTATGTGGTATAGACGCTACACTCTCTAGTGTCATTTTCGGATCGAAACTAGATGTAGACGAGATGATGAAATCTCAATCCACGACTTGCTCTGATACTAATTGTTGGGCGAAATGGCCATACTAGAGGGGGGGTGAATAGTATGTTAACTAATTTTATCCACTACAAAAAGATAGTGTATCATCAACGGACTAAATCCATTGGTAATAAATCCGCCGGTTATCTATTACCAATGGATTATCTGTTGGTTAATACATCAGTGTTGACCATGCTAGGTATTACCAACGGATATTATTATATCCGTTGGTAACACCAACAGTAATTAACGTCCGTTGGTAACACCAACGGAAATATACTCTGTTGGTGATGCCAACGGAACCCGTATCCGTTGGTGACACCAACGGATATCATCTCCGTTGGGAATACCTACGGATATCATCTCCGTTTATACTAACAGATTCAACAAAGGTTTCCATTTGTATTACCAACAGAGACATCCATTTGTAATACATTTTATAATTAAAATATTCATACCCATATGAATTTTCATTTTCCTGTATATAACCTAGAAGGGAAACCACACATCAAATTTCTTATTACCCAGTCACAAATATATATATACAACAAGTCAAGAAAAAAAACTCATATTTTCATAACCAAATAATAGTGTCATTTTCATAACCAAAACAAACTAAGTACCGAGCATTTACAATCGAGTATATTATCAAACAAATACAAACCTTACTAAAAGTCAAATATTCCCTAACATCAACCAAATTGTTTAGTGCAAAATCATAACCAACATACAAATCTTAACCAAATACAAATCCATTATCAACAAAATTAACAACCAACATGAAAATCATAACCCATATGGAGGTGGAGGTGGAGGTGCGGTGGGAGCTGAAGGTGAATATGTTGATTGCAAAGAATTGACTGGAAAGCCGAGTTGCGTTAACATCAATCGAAGTTGAGCTTCCACTTGTGACTGCAATTGTGATTGTTGTGATTGCATTGATGCTTCTAATTCAGTAATATATCATCGTATGGATGTCATCTCAGTCTGCATCACATTCCACTCATCATTCATTCGACCATGCCCATAACTCGATGTACTAGATTCTGCTGAGCTAGAACTCCCCATAATGGATTTAACATCCTCTCAACATCCAAAATCGTAAACCCGATTATGAGATGGATGTCCAGAGGCATTAATCCATTCTTCATGATCTAGAATGGGTTGTGATGCTACATCTGTACCATACTTTTCTATGATCGATGTCTCATAAGTCTCCTGTACATGTTTTATATTATAATATCAACAAGCATTTCTATAATTAAGATTTAGGAAATAAAATGAAAATAAAGAAAAATCTGCACATGTACTCTAGAAGATTTGAAAGGTAAATATTAACAGTAATATAAAGGAACCTTTTGGTTGTCACCATGAACTCTCAATGCTTCTAGAATGCTCTCAACCCAACTGTTAAGACCAAAGTGAAGTTGGATTTGAAAATATCACAAATTAGGCTAACATTAACTCATTGGAAGTAAAGGAAGAAAAGTAACAAAGTGGAAAAAAATTAAAACAAGTTATCCAAATTGTGATGCAACTATATAATGTCATTAGTGGTGGATTAAAGCTACAATAAAAGTGCATTTAACACAAGATTAGCTAGAATACTAAGATGAATTTATTTGAACATTAAAATCCCTTCCCCAAAGATCACTGATTCACTACCAAATTTTCTTTTGATATCCGTTGTCATGATATGAGCATGCATGATTAACCTAAATAAAGAGTTAAAATAGATATCACAAATTTGTCTTGTAGAAAGCAAAGCACATGGCCAACATAGAACCAACCCCATTAAAGAATTCAGGAATCTTGTTGTAGCCATGTTGCTTTATCTCAAAAAACTGCATGAATACTGAAGGGGACATTACTCTTACAAACAATAGTATGAATAAGCATCTGATTATCGGATTGCAGAAGGAGAAGCCACTGCAACGACTAGCGCAGAAAGAGCAAGTTCCAAAGTAATTTACTCCACATCTTTAACAGGTACCTAATGAGTAGTCATATACAACAAATATTCCAGTAACTAGTCCTTCTAAATAAAGTATAATGAAAAGTGTCCGGAAAATAGGTAGATAGTAGCTCATGGCAAAAAGGTAAGAACAGAAGTGCTTTATTTATGAATTAGGCTAGCCAGTTATACAAGTCACGGAAGGTTTCTACTTTTCAAGTCATAAGATAAGTATCTCTATACCCTTTTGCCTCTAAGGATAAGGGTAAGGCTTCATACACTATCTCAGCCCAGTCCCCAGATCCCAATTGGCAGGAACCCACACATTTTGAATGCACTACTAGCTAATCATACAAGTCATGTACATATAATATACAGTAAAGAATCATACACCACTAAAGTTAACACCAAAGAAAAAATGACCATATCCACTGTATGCAGCAGAATAAGCACATACTATGTTACCAAGAAATCTATTAACAAGCAAATTTCAACTATTATGAAGTCCATGAAAACTAGCAAAGTAATTAAACAAAACTCATTACCAAGATAAGTTAGCTTAGTGTTTGCTCACTCCACCCAGAACATAACCACTTATAGGTTACAAGAATGTACCCATTTATAAAAATATTTTAGCTTGGCCCATGCCACAAAATGATAAAATGAGCTTGTTCACATAGCATTGAGACTTACGTGAACAGTGAACATCCACTTCCTTCTCTTACACCTATGGACTTGTATAACACAAGTCTTGAAATGTCATAGGGTAATATTGCAACAAAATGCTCAGTCCAAATCAAAATCTATGGATCTTACTAGTCCGTGCAATTAGGTAGTTTAAATGCTAAGCAAAGTATGGTATGATTTATGCAAGTCTTGAAATGCCATAGGGTAATATTGCAACAAAATGCTAAGTCCAAATCAAAATCTATGGAACTTACCAGTCCAATCAATTAGGTAGTTTAAATGCTAAGCAAAGTATGGTATGATTTATGCAAGTCTTGAAATGCCATAGGGTAATACTGCAACAAAATGCTCAGTCCAAATCAAAATCTATGGAACTTACCAGTCCATGCAATTAGGTAGTTTAAATGCTAAGCAAATTATGGTATGATTTCATGGCCTTGTTTCTTATGATATTTTTTCCCGTCCAATGGGATTTACATGGGATTCTCAAATCTACATTTTGTTGCATTATTACAGGATTTATAAGCCCACCTGATAGGGTTTGGAATGCATATTATAAAGTTTGATGTTATCAATAACTATATAAGGATACAATATCATATTGTTCTAGCCATACTTTGGAAGCTCAGAAGCTTATACTTTTCCAGTTGCTGCAAGAAAAGGGTGTTTAGTGTTCAAGCGTATTTATTGCAATAGGCTAATATAATGCTATCAAAATAATCAGGCAGCGAAAGCATGGGAAGTCTACATTGCAATTGTATGTTAACAAATGGCACTAGATCATCTTTTACAAAACTGGGATTTCCCTTTTGATCTCTCTTATGTACTATTTGATCCCATTGTTTGGGCTCCTTTAGTTTAAGGCTCGAGTAGCACTTATTCAAATCATGGTGTCCTTGTAGAGAAGCATTTATTCAATTCCGTAGTGTGGGTTCCTAGAGTATGACACTCGTGGTAATATATTTTTCTATATTAAAAAGCCCACCAAACTTGGATTTTTATTTTGATCTCCCTATGTACTTGCTTACGGATAAGGTTGACCATTATCACCAAAATTGAAATTTAATAAACAACGTTGCTCAAAATGCTGGGTAGTGTGCACAACTGGCATTAATGACAAAAATTTAGTCCCTGACTAGGATAGCACATGTTGATGATGTGTATGTGATTATGGATCCATGTGGCTAGAAGATATGCATTTTTTTTCTTTAGGACAATTAACTTATACTAGCAACAAAACAAAGACTGAGGAATTTTTGCTCTATTATATGTTACATAAAAACCAAAAATATTCACCTTATATGGACAACAATGCAGAAAATATTCGCTTTATGAAAAATTAATCTAGAGGAAACAAGTTAAATAACTTTAAGCTACTCTAACCTGACATTTTAAAATGAGAAAATATTTAGAGAACTCACAAAAAAAATTGTGAATTATTTGATGTCATGGTATCTTCTTAGAGGACTAACTTGTTTCACTTTCAAGAGTCTTACTGCAAGTAAAACTTCATATGGCCATATCCACGAGAATATATCCAATTATCCATGAGATTTACTCATGGCCAGGCTCAAAAGTCGTTGTCACTTTCTTCTAGCTTTTGAACAGATGCCTTTCTAAACCATTCTAATGCAAAAGTTTCGCAATCACCCTGGTCCACATCACCAATTACCATGCAGGGACCCTCAACAAAAATTGGCATCATGATCATAATAGAAAGTAAAGGCCAAGAAATCTAACATCATTTTAAGATTATGCATGTCATTATACTGTATCAAACACATGATTTAAATCTCGTACTGTAACAGTCATACACCTACCATATTTTGAAGAACTCGAGATCGATATTGGGTGATACGTGTAGATACTATCTGTGCCAAATGTACCACCTAGTACAATCCATGTACGGAAGATATCCGACTGGTACAACTCAGTATAGGCCTAGTATTAAGCGATACACACCCAACAACTATTTTTCTAGCCATCTAGTTGTTTTTTGTCCAATTCCAAAAGTGGTTTTGGGGATATTTTAAGTCTATATAAAGACCTCATACCCCTTATTGCTCCATCTTCGGCAACGTACATCCCAAAACTCTCCAACTCTCTAAGTCTCTCATTGTCTTCCTAAAGTTAGTAGTGAAACAAAATTCAGCTTTAATTAACAGAGAATGAGAGCATTTAGAGGTAACTCCACACACAAATGGCTGAAGCTTATTGTTAGCTAACATAAAATAAGACATATATCAATAAACCATCAGTTAATGGGTATCTTATTAATTAAAGTAAAAGCCAAAATTTTCTAGAATTATAACACAAAAATCATAGGATGTAGCAATCTAAAAGTTCAAAGTCAATGACCTTAGAACTTCACAATGGCTCAAGTACATTGTATACATAGATGTCAACATGCAAAAAGCAGGTAAAAACACGTTTAATGTTAGGAACTATCAAAAAGAAGAAAACATTATGGTAATACCAATTTATAGGAAGGAGAAGAACAATAGAACATCATATAAAATTTGGGAGAACATAGTGAAGAAAGGGGAAGTGAGTGAGGTTTAAACCATATTAATGAACAGCCTCAAAGGCAACTTCAAATTTGAAGGCACCAATTACTGTGTCAAACATAATCCCCTCAAAGTTCAAACCATCAATAGATAGAACCTATATGGAAGAATGATAAAAGAATGTAAGAACCAGAATCGAATGGGAAACCGAGCGCTTGAAACTCGTAGAAGGGAAGGAATACGCTCGTCAGTCGGCTGTCTGTGATGACCTGCACTTCCTGTGCTTCGCTATCTATAATGACCTCAGAGGATTAGGGCACGAGGAAGGGAAGGAACCTATAGAAGGGGAGGGAAGAATGAAAAGCTTGGATCAGTTGCGGGGAATTAGAAGGAACCTGTGCTATCAGTGATGACTCGAATCAATTATTTTGTCGGCTACGGGGAAGGAACCGACGGGGAAGGAGCCTGCGGGGAGGGAATCGGCGGGGAAGGAAACTATGAGGAAGGAGCTTTGTCGGGGGGGGGGGGGGGGGGGATGAAGAAAGATGTTGAGTGGGAGAGGGGGAAGAAAGATGAAGATGAGGCTTTGTCGAGATCGGCTGAAAAAAGAGAGCGCGAGAAATTATTTTGATGAGTGGGAGAGGGGGAAAACAAATTGGTCAGCTGAAATAAGAGAGGGAAAAAATATATATGCTAATTTACCAACTGATTATTTATCCGTTGGTAATTTTGTTGGTAATACCAACAAATTAGATCCGTTGATAAAAATTTCATTGGTGATGCTATGTTTTCTTGTAGTGATTGCCAAATTACTGTTTTAAACTTTTTCTTAAATTACTTAGGAAATTTACAATTTAACGACTAAATGCGGAAGCGAGTAATGAAGATAGACAATGAATACACAAAGAGAGCAATGCTAACACAATTATTTATTGTGGTTCGGCCCCAATGCCTACTCCACTCCCTAAGCACCCCACTTAGGATTTCCAAACTAAATTTTACTAGATAAATCTTGTTTACCTTACAACGAGGACTTTACATCGAAAAGTCTCCGCACTCAAACCGCAGGCACTTCCACACCCGTAAGTATCCCGCCTTCCTACCGAGAGCACACTCCCACCTCATCCTATGGGACAACTCAACTAATCCGAGTAAACTAAGTTTACAATGGTAGATTTAAGCCTGAACACCAAGGCAACCACCAACTCAATCAACCTAGCACTCTAGGTTTGCACAAGTTCAAATACAATGAATTAAACACCAAAATACAACAATAATGAAAGCAAATAATAAATGATACACACTTAGCTCTCAAACAAGATGTCCTAGCTCCTCTTGATGACTTGAAGATGAATCAAGGTAATCTCAAAGTCAATTACAAGGTTTCTAGGCTCAAAGCTAGGGTTATTTGCAAGGATGGCTCAAGAATTCTTGTGGAGTTGCAATGAGTGGCTCTTTGAGGCTCAGAAGTGAGATTGGGATGGGTATTTATAACCCCCCAAAAGAAACAGCGCATCAACGGGTGTATTTTTGCCCGTTGCCGACGCCCGATCGATCATCGGTCGACCGCCCAGCGACCGCTGGCATTCTGTGCTTATGCCGCTCTGTTCGATCGACCGGGTGGTCGACCAATTTAATCGTGCTTAAGTTCCTGCCGGTTTTTGGCATCATTCGGTCGACCGACCAGTCGATCGTAACTAGGCAAACTACACTTCTTGATTTTTTTGCTTGGTTTGTTCATTTTCTGGTTTCGTCTTCGCTAAGTCTACTTATATAACATTTATTAATTTTAAGTTATATAAGGATTACCCCCCATTTGGATTCAATAAAAATATCTAAAGAATCAAAATCCTTAAGAATCAAAATCTAGTTTTTGGGATCTAGTACAAATTTTCGAAAAATAGAAATTTTCTAATCTTCCGTGTCAAATATGGGTGTTCTAAAGGCTTCCAAAACATTTCTTAAAAATACCTCGTTATCTAGTTTCTACCCAAGGAACAATTACCATCATTTTTATGTCAAGAAAATGTCTAAGACATATAACCCTCCAAGAAGCTCCCAAGGCTTAGTGAATTGATCTAGCATGGTAATTTATATAATAGCATTAGGATTTCAATGAAGGAAACATCATAAATCATATACCATACCTAGTATTTTGCCATACATGCACATTAAAGGAGGTGTTCTTCTACAAATCTTAAAAATGTATCTACTCAAAATTCAATACATTCGACAATTGCTAAATCTACAATTTCAATCGATGAACATCATCTCTAAAAGACGTAATCGAGATACTCGATCAAATTCACCCTCCTCTCCACTCGGCTGAACCCTAAGAAAGGGTACATGGTTGGCCGAGCCTCCTTGAAGGGGAATGAAAGGTTAATTCAACCATAAAATCACAAGATCTAGTTGCACAAAATTATCTACATCAAAAGGAATCGATCCAAGGGTTTAAACCACTCGAGGGAATTGGGGAAAATTTCAGCATGACCTTTTCCCTTTTTCCTCTAGTTGGCCGGCCCTTGAATCACCACAAAATGATTGTCTAAAATATAATCGATACAGCGATGAAGAACATGACTTGAGAATTCGAGAAACGTCATCAATCGACAAGAAACGATGCTCAAAAACCTCAATTTATCACATCTATTCGGTTAGGCCACACGCCTCACCTAAAAGCCGAGATTCGACCACTCACCTTGATGTAGGAAGAAGAATGAATGAGCGATGATGATCTTAGTCTTTTCGACGACGGCACGAATCTGGCACTGTCTTCAAACTTTCTCCCACTCCCTCTCCTTTCTTGAGCTGCGTGGGCTCCAATAATGAGCCACACGGCTACTAGGGGGATGAGGGATGAGGTAATTTTAGCAAAATAGTAAAGTGCAGAAATAGTAAATCAAGTCCAACGGTTCATTTACAAGTTAAATCTGAAATAAAAGACAAGAATGTCCCCAAGGGACTACAACTCCAAAATACCAAAACACCGGTGCATGATAAACTACTAAAGACTCGACTACGACTCCTAACTAGAACTGCTACGAGATCAATGTGGCTCCTCTGCCCTCCAACCGCGGCCAGTGCTCTAGCCGACCTCACTGGTCAAGCTCTACAAAAAAAAAAGAAAAAAGAGTGGTTATACCAACCCCCATGAGAAACCAAACATAGAGATATAGCATATGATAAAACACCTGTCTCAAACCAGAATAAAGTCACAAGGGAGTGACTAGCTATCAGGCCACCTGGTCACCACACGCCCGAAGGCATCCAAGACTCTAGTAGTGAAGTGCAACAAGCCTCAGCTTACCATGCCCTAAGGCAGCAAATCATACTCAAGGCATACTAGGATAATCGAGATTGGCCCATACGTTCTTATCCTGTAATAAAGAAAATTAAGAGCAATCAGGATTTGCTCGTTCGAACTTGCTCCACGAGACGCATAGGAACAATCGAGATTCACCCGTCCGAACTTGTCCCTTAAAGATATCACAGGAGTAATTACGATTTGCTCATTCGAACTTATTCCTTAAAAGAAGCTCGGGAACAATCGAGATTTGCCCATCTGAACTTGTTCCACGAGAGAACACAGGAATAATCGATATTTTCCCATCCTAACTTGTTCCAAAGAATGACGTAGGAATAATTGGGATTCGCCCATCTGAGCTTATTCCTTCAAACATAGGTTGGGAATTAGCCATCCAACCTTCTGGGCCGAGCACGCAATCTGGCTCCTAGCCGAGCCTATCTGCCATTCATAAAGATATGGTGCAAAATGACCTAAGTCAAGTGTCTCCTATGATATCTTAGGGATGTCTTTATTGGGAACGCTACAACACCCAATACCCGAACCCAACTCCTAGACCCATAACATCATAAACCCATGATATTTTATTTCATGCACAAAATTTAATTTATTGGTTCTTAATAGATTATGCTTCCCCTTTAATTTTAATTATGCAATTAAAATTTCCATTTGCCAAAATTAGGGTTTTGTTTTTAGTTTACTGTTGAGCCCAGAACTGGTGCACTCAAATTGAATCTGAATCCCAGAGTGTGTCGTATGGATCCAGACTATGTGTTCTGGTCAAAATGATAGGTTACATCACTATGTTCAGTAAAATTTACGCATCAAAACAGAGATTGCAAAATGAGTCCTGAATTAACATTTTCAGCATGAAATTCCAGCAAGATTGAGTTCTCAACATATTAAGATAATTAATCCGAATATTACAGTAATTAAAATCCTTAATTACCAATAAAACATATTTATTCATCAAGATAAAACACACAATGGTTAATTCACAATTCTTAATCAATACTTAACATGCATCCACATCATCATTAAACCAAGACCTAAGATTCAACATCAACAACCCATCAAGAACATACATGGCAACAAGATTTAAGTCTTTTCACATACAAAACATGGATTCATATGCAAATTATAGATCTAGATAGGGATCATGCGTAGCATCATAGGCTCATAATCAAGATTAAGAATTTAAAAGTTTAAACCTCAAGAACATCAAAAATTTCTCTTAGGCATTTCGTCGAACACCTTGAGGACGACCCAATCCCTTCTTGGCCGAGCACCCCTAGGGTAACCCTAGAGCTTCCTTGCCCAATAAGGGGGAGGCTTCAGGCCTCTTCTTCCATGGCAACAAAAGAAATACAAAAACCCGTAATTTACCGTAGCACACAAAAATAATATTTAAAATAAGTAAATATATATCATTAATAGAAAAAATATTCTAACATTCTCCAACTTGGACAAAGTTAATTGTATAACTGTAATTTGAAACTATTAATTTAAAAATGACTCTCGGGATAATCACAAAAATATGATCACAAATAAAAATATGACATAAGACTTATCCATGGGCACGAATACCAATAGCTTCCCGGGTCGGCTTGGGTTGTGTGTTGATGCAGAATGGCAGGGTGATAGCTTATGCCTCCCGACAGTTGAAGGTCCACGAGAAGAATTACCCGACTCATGATCTTGAGCTAGCAGCAATAGTGTTCGCATTGAAGCTATGGCATCACTACCTTTATGGCGAGGCTTATGAGATATAAACTGATCATAAGAGCCTTCAGTATTTCCTCACCTAGAAGGAGTTGAATTTGAGACAAAGAAGATGGCTTGAGATCTTGAAAGAGTATGATTGCACGATCAAGTACCATCCGGGGAAGGCTAACGTGGTAGTTGATACTTTGAGTAGGAAGTCTATGGGCAATCTAGCGCATTTGGCAGTTAGGAGGAGGCCATTGGCTCAGGATTTGGCGTTGTGTTTGGATGGTGGGATAGTTTTGTTAGTGTCAGTTTCTGGTGCGCTGGTGGCTCACCTGACGGTGTAATCCATATTGGTTGACATATTGCGGGCAGCGCAGGATGAGGATGTTTTCTGTGTACTCACTAAGGATCTAACGAGGAGGGGCGATGCCGATAATAGATTCGGTGTTGACTCAGAGGGCATTCTGAGGTTTAAGAACAAGATAATGGTGCAAGTTATGGCCGAGGTTCGCTGGTAGGTGCTAGAGATGTCTCATCGGTTGACATACACTATGCATTTGGGAACCACAAAAATGTACTAACATCTAAGGCAGAATTATTGGTGGAAAGGCATGAAGAGAGAGGTGACAAAGTTCGTGTCTATGTGTCTGGTGTGTTAGTAGGTTAAGGCTAATCATTTAAAGCTAGTAGGATTGCTCCAGAACCTAGAAGTACCAGAGTGGAAATTGGAAAAGATAATCATGGATTTTGTGACGGGATTGCCAAAGTCTAGGAAGGGCAATGACTCTATCTGGGTAGTGGTGAATCGCCTAACCAAGACGTCATATTTCATACCAGTCAGGATGACCTTTTTAGTCGAGTAGTATGAGAGGTTGTCCTTGGATCAGATCGTCGCTTATCATGGTGTTCCTGTTATAATCATCTTAGATCGGGGTACTCCATTCATGGCTCAATTTTGGCAGTCTTTCCATGAGGCATTGGGCACTCAGGTTCAGTTTAGCACTACATTTCACCCTAAGACAAATGGTCAGTTGGAGCAGACCATTCAGACATTGGAGGATATACTGAGAGCATGTGTTCTAGACTTGGAGGGTAGTTGGGAGAGGCACTTACCCCTAATTGAGTTTGCCTACAATAAAAGCTATCACAGCAGCAATGGGATGACCCCATTTGAGTCATTGTATGGGCGGAGATGTAGGTCGCCCGTAGGTTGGTTTGTGTAAGACCCGTGGTTTCCTAATATAAAAATTTCCTTGGTGCAGCCCATCGGATCCGGAACTAGCTGGGCTAAGTGACGAAATCGCCACGAGTAAGAGGTATAATTTAAAATTTAGCCCTTTGGTTAATGCGTTTTTGGATTTTATGGGTCGTTTACTCAAGTTGGATTGAAATTGGGTTTGCGGATTGAATCATGGTTCCATCCGGGTTTAGGTGAGTCTAGTGAGAGGGTTTAAGTAAGGAGTTGCACACAGCTCGAGGGGGGAGGGGAGGAGGAGGGGTGGAGAAGGGAAGTTTTTGGAGCAGCGTCGGATTTGCATCGTCGTCAGAGAAATTAAGATAGTCTTCATCCCATCCATCCTCTTCTCTAGTCGAGGTGAGTGGTTGAATCAAGATCTCTAGGGTAGGCGGGTAGCCGACCCAAGTTATTGTGGATTTATCGATTTCTCGTAATGATTTTCATCGATTCACCGAATTTCTTCCGAGACTTGATCTTAGTATGTGCATATTGTTTATTGATGATGTTTCTCGAAGTTTTTCGCAATTTTAAGGGTTGGCCGCATGAAGGAAAAAGGGGCGAGGTCATGCCGAATTTTTCCCCAAATTCCTAGAGTGGCCGAACCCTCTTGGATCAAGTTATTTTCATGATTGGTGACTTTATCTTCCTTGATCATCGCCAAAGGTCCTCCCTTTCCAACCGTGTTAGTCTCAACCGAGCATGTTAAGCCCATATTGGGTTCAGCCAAGTGGGTAAGAGGGGGAGAAGAACTCGAGGAACAAAGTGCATAAACTAGGATTACACCTAGGGATAGATGATGGATATTAGTGTTCAGATAGTGCGACCCAGGAAAAAGGACCGGATATGGGCAATGCCCGAAAAATGCATATGGTATTATTATAGAAACCTTAGTTGTGTATTGTGTTTGAGATGGATAACCGAGGAGTGTTATTAGCCGAACGGCTACCACATGACTCAGCGGTGACTAGGGTCTTGAGATTACACCAGCGGGCCCGCTAGATGTTAGACCCGGATGGCGGAGGGTCTTGAGATTTCGTCAGTGGGTCATGCTAACGGTAGACCCGAGTTGGGTGGGACTACCTATCCCTAACCCGGAGGGGTTCTTGAGACTAGTGGCCATCCTAGTCGACGAACCCGTGATTTGATTGTCTTACATATTATATGCCTTATTGGGCTGGTTCAAGGAGGCCGGTCTGGTAGAGAGCGGAAGCCTGGTATGACCGAACCCCCTTATATGTGTTTAGGCCCATAGCGGCCAAATGGCATAGGGTTTGTTAAGGGCTCAAGGGGTCGGTCTAATCATTCAATGATTTGGTAAATTGGTTAACTTAAATTCCTCACTGTATCCTATTGTCATATGTGTTACCTTACCGAGGATTTAGTGGAGGTTCTAAAGAACCGCTCACTGAGTTCCTCGTGAACTCATGGTTTATTATTTTGTTTTTGCAGAGCTCGACCAGTGAGGTACGGTCTGGTGGCATGGTGCAACTGGAGTGCGGGTGGAGGAACAAATCTCGTAGCCGGCGACCATGTAGCCGTAGTCGTGTTGTTAGAGTCATTAGACATGCATTGTTCAGTTGTTTCTTTTGAAAACATATGTTGCTTTAACTCTGAGATGTTCTTGTGAAAGGTGGATTGTTCCTTTGAAACTGAACCTTTTAAAAACTGTTTTAACTTTTAATCAAGATTGGCGCTATTGTTGTCTTTTATTTGCGTTTTCCTTGATGTGGTGTATATTTTGGTGTTATTATTTGGTGCATGTGGTAGGCTTCGGGGTATCGACACATACCCTGGCTAGTCACACGACCCTGAGTCGGGGCGTGACAGTTTGAGGCAGGGGATTCCCTTATGATGGGACCTGACCTGGTAGAGGAGGTAGTAGAAAAGGTGGAGCTAATCAGAGAGATGTTGTTGGCAACTCAGAGTCACCAGAAGATGTATGCTGATGGAAAGGCTAGGGAGATAGGGTTTGCTGAGGGGGACATGGTGTTCCTCGAGGTATCCCCTATGAAAGATGTGGTGAGGTTTGGTAAGAATGGAAAGCTAAGCCTTAGGTTCATTGGGTCGTTTCCTATTCTCCGGCGTAGGGGAGCTGTGGCATATGAGTTGGCCTTACCTCCTAGTATGGACCGAGTGCATCTAGTGTTTCATGTGTCTATGCTAAAGAAGTATGTTCAGGATGAGTCCCATGTGATTAAGCCTACCGCAGTGGAGGTGGATTCAACAGTCTCATTTGAGGAGCGACCAGTTGAGGTGCTAGACCGTCAGATCAAGAAATTGAGGTTCAAGGAGATCCCCTTGGTTAAGGTCAGGTGGGAGCACCATTTCGGGCAAGAGGTCACCTGGGAGTTAGAGGCAGGATATGAGGGAGTGATATCCTTCGTTATTCGATGATCTGGTGAGTCCTTATGTTTCTTTTCTTTCTAAAAATTCGTTGACGAATTTTTCATGAGGGAGGATTGTAATATCCTACATACTTATATATATATATATATAATGTGATTGTCAGTCTAGCAGACTAGTTCGAAGTCGAGCCGAGTCGACTCATGGTCCGGTGGGAGCTTGTGAGCTTGGGTAAGTAGGAATTTGAATTACGCAATTTCTTTTCCTGATTGGATAAATTTATTTAATTTTATGTTGCATGTGCATGATTATTAATTTATGTCGCATATGGGTGTGCATGTGTTGGATGCATACATGGAGCATGGGGTTAGATTGGGCTTAAGCAAGCTTAGTTGTCTTAACGGGTTGAGAAGTTAGTGGCTTTGAATCCGAGTCGAAGCGGATGTGGGTTAAAGGAGTTATAAATTTCTCCCTCACTAGGGCTTGCAGCTCCATATTGGAGTCGCACAAGCCTTGAGAGAGGAGAGGAGCCGCCGAGCAGGAGCCAAGTTGCCCCTCCCCATCTCCCTCTCTTGGAGCCGCCAAGCAAGCTAGCTGTCGAGCCAAGCCCATCCTCTTCTTCTTCTTCCTTTCCTTCTCTCTCTTCATCTCCCTTGGAATCCAAGTCATTGGCTTGAGGAGGAGCCGCCGCCCCTCCTTTTCTTATTCTTGGAGCCATTAGCTTGAGGAGGAGCCGCCACCTCTTGGAGCCAGATTCAGAGGCCATCGATCGGGATTTATCCTCTAATCTTCCTTCTTATTCATGTGAGTGGTTTTACCCCTCTTTTTCTCGGGTTTCTCTTGTGTTCTTGAGCCAACTTCGGCATTTTGTTCTTCTTGTTTTCCACCGATTTGTGGGTCTTGATCGCCGAGTTCTTGTATTGAATTGTGGGAGGGAACCCGAGGAGTCTCCATTGTGGCTCGGCAGCCCTAGGAATACCGTACGAGTGCTCGACCAAGGTGGAAGAAGAGGGTGCCCTCAAGGTGTTCGATAAAATGCCTAAGTGAAGGGTATAGTTTATCTTGCTATATATGATTCAATTTGTTTATCAATTTGGATGCTTATAATATTAATGTATTCTTGGATATTAATTCTGTGATTTTTGAAAATTTATCATGTGTTTCAAAGATGATATTTGATCTTGATGGCATGGGGGTACTTGATATAAATTCTTCATCATAAAAGTTGGTTCTTGATTAAAGATGATTGTGATGCTTGTTAATCGTGTTTAACAAATTTGGTTTTATAAGATTTATCTTAATGATTATAAATATGATGTGATGGTAAATTAGGGATTTATATTCTGTGAATTTTTGGATTTTTTTCCTTATTATGCTGGAACTCAATTATGCTGAAAACTACATGCTGAGTTGATGAATAAGAGCTGATTTTAAAATTTTCTTTATGATGTGCATAGTTTACTGAACATAGTCATGTAACCTATCGTTTTGACCAGAAAACATAGTTTGGAAATATAGGACATACTTTAGAGATCATATTCGGGTTAGACACATCAGATTCGGGCACAACAGTAAGCTAAAACAAAACCCTAATCTTGGTGACTATAATTTTAATTGCATAATTAAAATTGAGAAAAGGGACAGCATATGACCTAGGCCGCTTCCCATCCTTTACCGCATCTATCTTGGCAGGACACTGATTCCTTCCTTGGACACTATATGACCTAGGAATCCCACACTTTCTAGCCAAAACTCACACTTGGTGAATTTGGCGTATAGCTGATGTTTTCTGAGGGTTTCCAGGACCATTTTCAAATGCTCGGAGTGCTCCTCCTTGCTCTTGGAATACACTAGAATGTCGTTAATAAAGATGATCACAAATCTGTCCAAATATTCTTTGAACACCTTGTTCATGAGGTCCATAAAGGCAGTAGGTGCGTTAGTCAATCCAAACGACATCACCAGGAACTCATAATGGTCGTAGCGAGTCCTAAAGGACGTCTTGGGTACGTCACGATCTCGAATTCTCAGCTGATGATATCCAGACCTCAAATCGATCATTGAGAACCATTGTGCCCCCTGTAACTGGTCGAACAAGTCATCGATCCTAGGCAGCGGATAACGATTTTTGATTGTCACCTTATTGAGCTGCCTATAATCAATGCACATGCGCATGGACTAGTCCTTTTTCTTCAAAAATTGGATTGGAGTACCCCACGGGGACACACTTGGGCGAATGAAGCCCAAGTCTAGCAACTCTTGCAACTGTGCCTTTAACTACCGAAGTTCGGTCGGCGCCATCCTATAAGGTGGGATGGAGATCGGTGCTGCCCCTGGCTGTAATTCAATGCAGAATTCGATTTCTCTTCTAGGTGGCAATCCTGACAATTCCTCTTGGAAGACATCGCGGAACTCATAGATCACTAGAGTTCCACTAACCTCCTGAGTTGAGCCCACCTTTTCCTCAGTCACAGATACGAAGGCCAGGAAGGACTGGCCGACGCCCGGTTGTAGTTTGCGAGCCTTAAGGGCTGAAATGATTCCCATGGGCTCACCCCTTCCATCTCCTTGGAAGGTGAACTGTGGCAACTCGGGCTTGTTGAATGTGATGATCTTAGCCTGGCAATCTACTGACGCAAAGTGCTCCTCCAGCCAGTCCATGCCTAGTATAACCTTGAGTTCAAGCATTGGCAAGAGTGTCAATTTTGCTCTCAATGCATGGCCGCAGATGATCACCTCGCAGTCCCGGAAGACTAATTCGGCTATTATGGTATCACCCATGGGCGTTGACACCACATTTGGCACGTCAAACAAGTAAGGTGCCATTGGAAACCCAGTATCAAACTCGGTAGACACAAACGAGTGTGTGGCACCCAAATCAAACAAAAGGTAAGTAGCATATGAATTTACTAAAATAGTACCTGTTACCACTGCCTTAGATGCCTCTACCCCATCACGGTTCATAGCGAACACCTTGACAGACGTTCTCTCTAAATGGATAGCTTGCGGCTCCCTATTCTGTATCTGCCCTCTCTGAGCCACTAACCCTATTGACATAGGCGCATTTCCTTTTGACTGCTTGGATTTCTAAGCAACTCTCTCCGGATAGTCCTTCTTAAAGTGCCCGACCTGACCGCATTTATAGCAAGCATCTGTGCAACCAAGACAAGCCCCCCAGTGCCTCCGACCTTGTGGCACATCAAACTTCTCGGAGGCACCTCTTGACCTTGCCGGCCTCCCTGTTCTATACCCTGGTCCTCCATGGCCCTGGCTACCACTCTTGCCTCGGCTTTGCTGGTGGTCTGCGGTGGTCACTGTCCCCTTTGGATGCCACGGTCGACCCCAGGTCCTTGCGGCCAAAATTTCTTCTTGGCCGACCTGTCGTACCTCTCGAACAGCACCAAAGCTTCCTTCTGAAGGGCTTCATCCACCACCCAGGCAAGAGTGGAATCCTCGGTGTAGCGGATGAGCCCGCCAATCTTAGGCCTCAAGCCCTCAACGAACCTCTTGACCCTGGCGGTCTCAAATGCCACTAGGGTCAGATGATATTTGGAAAGTCGGTTAAATTTCATCTCATACTCTGACACTGACATGCCGTCAAACTGGCACAGCATCTCATACTGTTCTTCCACAGCTGCCTTAAATTCTTCCCAGGTGGGAAGCAGCGTGCCTACTGCCCTGCAAGCCCTCCAAGTGTGCAGCCTGACCTTTGTCGATCCCTTCATCTGTAGCCCGACCATATGGGCCGTTGCCTCCGATGAGCACCCCAATTCCATGCGCAGTTCGTAGCAGTCCCCCAAAAACTCAATGAATTATGGTGGATTCAAAATGACGAAGTTTGCATAAGATGGGGCTCCTGGAACCCTAATCACCGGCGCTACTTTCTCGGCTACCTCCGGTACTTCCGAAACCACGGGTACAGGTTGCAGCTGGTGCTGCTACTGCTACATCTGATGTCTCAACTCTTCCTCTCTGAGGAGCGCCTCTGTCAATTGAGCTACTTGAGCTTGCAGTCGAGCAACCATAGAGTATTGCCCCTATTCTTCGGACTGCTCTCTTTCCCTGCCTCGGCCTCGGTGCTCTGCCGAATTACTATCACTGCCACTCAGTGCAGCATTGTGACTCTACATCACACTATCATAGAGAAAAAGGAAGAAAAAATTCTCTTGTTAACATACACAATTCATTCAACTGTAATTTAAATTACTAATCGCATGGTGCGCTGAGTGCAGTCATGGTTGCCAGATCTCGTAGCATACCTATACTGCATGTCGACATGCTAGCATATGTCTCATACGGTATCCAACCCCATGTCGAAGTTAAGACCTAACCAAAAACTCTGATACCAACTTTGTCATGCCCCAACTCAGGATCGTGTGATCGGCTAGGGTCTATGTCCTACCCTGAAGCCTACCACATACACTAGATAATCAGATGCCGAAAACATGCGAATAAAAAGATCGATGCAGCTTATTTAATTTTAAAAGAATGTTCAACAATTTTAAAAGAGTTGCGAAACACCAACTATAAAATAAAATAGCTCGAGTTAAAGTCGAATACATGTTTTTCAAATTAACAACTCCCAGTGTGTATAAAGAAAACAATCCTAGACATCACGACTATGACTACTGGACGCTGCTATGAGATCTACGCCACTGCCTGCCCTCTAGCTGCACCATGACTCAAAGCCTCACCTCACAGGTTGGGCTCTACAAAAATAAGAGAAATAAACCATGAGTCCAAATGGGACTCACTATTTTTCTGACTTATATAACCACATGATAGAAATACTCTGACCGCACGGCCAACATAACACATAAGAAAATCAGAGCAAACACCGGGCCATCAACTAGGATGGTCTGCTAGTCTCTGGACACCTATAGGGTTAGGGATAGCTAATCCCACCCAACTGGGGTCTAACACCTAGCGGGCCCACTAGTGCAATCTCAAGACCCAAATCACTAGTCGAGTAAAGCATTAGTCGTTCCAACTTTCCATGCTTCTCAACTGACCACCACAACCACATTACACAAGCAAGGTGTCCTAAAGTTTCCTTATTTAAAAATCCCGGATATTCACCTGTGCTCGGCCCCTTTTTTCCGGGCCTTACCAATCACACACTATTGCTCACTGGTTGTTCCCTAGGTGTGAGACCTAGCTTGTTCCATTCGCACAATAAATTCTAGCAAGGTAAGTAACTATGCACAAGGTAGCAATTGAGCATATACATTTGAAATTAAATGAAACATTCCCATGTTTCACATGTCATGCTAAGATCCTAACCATGTATGCACTACCAAGAACATTTCCTTATAATATACTAATCTCAATCCAATACTACCTAGTTTTATATATCATGTGAATGATCTACAACATAAAAATATGATATAGTACCCTACTTGTAAGCATAAAACATAACAAGACCCTTCTCCCCCTAATACCCACTAGGTCAAGCCTACCCAAGGCTGTTCATGCTTGACCGAGAGCAAGGAGGGTAGGAGAGCATGGTCTTGGCTAGGATTGAGAAGAATCAAGTCATCAATCGCACAAGAAACTCGATCCGAGGGTTTTCGACCACTCTAGGAAATTTGGAAAAAAAATTCGGCATGACCTTCCCTCTTTCTCCTTCATGTGGCCGGCCCTAAGCATCAAGAAAAATGATGAAAAACTTCATACGAACAGCGTGTACATAACATTCAAATCAAATCTTGAAAGAACATTGGTGAATCGACAGAATTTTTTGAGAAATCGAAGAAAAACCCCTAACTTCGGGTCGACCACCTGCCTACCCTTCACAACAAAATTCGATCCACTCACCTTGATCAAGGACGAAGAAGGGATGAGCGTCGGCGATCTCGATCTTTCCAATGGCGGCACGAATTCGGCGCCAACACCAGGCTTCCCCTACTCCCTCTGTCTTCCAATAGTGAGCCGCATGGCTGGGGACAGTGGCGGATCCAGAAAATTTTATTAGTGGGGGCAAACTAATTTTGATAGTTGACCTCGACGAGTCTTCATGTTTTGAAAACGCTGTAAAAATTTTTCATTATCAATGTTGTCAAATATCTCTTTCTCAATGTATGTAATCAAACAATCATTTAACCATTCATCTCCCATCCGATTACGTAGTTTATTTTTTATAAAATTCATTGTAGAAAAAGTTCTTTCAACACTTGCTGTTGCCACAGGAAGAATCAATACTAACTTCAAAAGTAAATAAATCAATGGGTAGACTATATGTTTTTTTGTCTCAACTAACTTTATAGAAAGGTCAACGATCGTGTTTAAATTTAAAAATTTATCATTTGAGCGGACATCTAAAATATAATTCTCAAATTGATCATCTAAAATCATAAGATCTAGAGCGGAAAATTCAGTTGGATATCGGTCTTATCACCCGAAGAAAGTAAAAATTTAATAAACTAAAAATATCGTACGATGCCGGTAGCTCAACAGTCGGCGAAGATTAAAGGCGATCCGGCAGCGAGCAGCGGCAGCGGCAGCGGCAGCGAGCTAGCGGCAGTGGCAGCGGCAGCGAGCTAGGGGCAGCGGCAACGAGCAGCGGCAGCGAGCTAGCGGCAGCGGCAGCGAGCTAGGGGCAGCGGCAGCGGCAGTGAGCTAGGGGCAGCGGCAGCGGCAGCGAGTTAGCGGCAGCGGCAGCGAGTTAACGGCAGCAGCAGCGGCAGCAAGCTAGCTGCAGCGACAGCGAGTTAGCGGGAGCGGCACTGCAGGCCTGCAGCAGCGATTGTCGTTGAGCGGGAGCGGCAGGCCGGCAGCGATTGCCGTTGAGCGGGACTGCAGGAGCGCCGGAGCGGGATTGGCAGCGGCAGGCGGCACCGCGGCAGCGACTGCCGTTGAGCACTTGAGCCGTTGAGAGGGAGCGGGATCAGCAGCGCTGCAGGCTGCAGCGGCAGCGAGCAATCCCGGCAGGGCGGCACTGCGGCAGGCCGGCAGGCGGCAGCTCGAGTGCTCGATGCAGCCGACGCTCAACGATCGGCGGCACTGCAGCAGGCCGGCAGCCCGACGAGTCGACGACAAGCAGCAGGTGAGGGCGTGAGGCCGTGAGGTGAGCTGGTGAGCCGTGAGCGATTGAGATTTGAGAGAGAGTGAGATCGAGAGTGACGACGGACGAGCGAGAGAGAAGGTTTAAGTAATCATTCATTGTGCCGTTTGTTTACCTTTGGTAAACACGTAACAATAAATGCTTAAGATTTATTAAGATTTCCTCTGCAGGCGGGCGGCGTGCGTACATGGAGGAGGAAACGTGAGTGGACCAAGCCGTGCGTGATTCTGTGAGTGGGGGCAAAAAAAAAATTCTTTTTTTTTAAAATCTCAGTGGGGGCCATGGCCCCCACTGGGCCTGCAGTGGATCCGCCACTGGCTGGGGATGAGGGATTTACCTCAACTTCACTTGACCATTATACCCCTCTCTTATTCACTTGGCCCCTACTCGACTCAATCCAAGTCTGATTTGAGCCCTGATTCAATCCGCACACATGATTTGAACTCGACTCTAATAAGACATCTTATGCCTAAGAAGGAAGGAACAATTTAATAAATAAAATTTTGTAAGGCTTGAATTATACCTTCTACTCGCAGCGATTCCGTGACTCGACCCGACTAACTCCTGATCCGGTGCGCTGCACCAAAATAAATTTTATATTAGAAAACCTTGGGACTTACAATACCTTTATGAATGGCGAAGAGGCTCGTTGAGGAGCCGAACTACAGGCTAGACCCGAAATGTTGGGTGGCTAATTCCCAACCTGTTGAATAAGTTCGAAGGGCCTACCCGATTATTCCCGAGGTGCTTTTAACGAATAAGTTCAGATGGGCAATTCACGATTGTTCCTTCACGTCTCGTGGATCAAGTTCGGAGAGCCTTCCCCATTGCTCCTGAGTTTCTTTATATTAGGATAAGTTCAGAGGGCCTTCCTGACTATCTTAGTATGTTTTGTTACCTTAGGGCATGGAAGGCTTAGGTTTGTTGATCTACACCGTTTGGGTGTTGGATTCCTTCGGGCACGTAGTGGCAAGATGGCCTATTAGCTGGTCACTTCCTTGTGACCTCTCTTGCTTGAGTCAGGAGTTTTCTTTTATGGATCATATCTATGTTTGGTTTTTCATGGGGTTTGGTAGAACCGCTCACTGAGTTCATTCGAATTCATCCATTGTCATTTGTTTTTGTTTTGCAGAGCTTGACTAGTGAGGTAGGCTGAAGCACTTGGTGCGGCTGGAGGGCAGAGGAGCTACATTGATCTCATAGCAGTCCTAGTTAGGGATCATAGTCGAGTCTGTAGTAGTTTGTTTTGCACTATGATTTAGCATTTCGGAGTTATAGTCACTTGGGGACGTTTATGTCATTTATTTTGAATTTCATTATTGGTGGCCTGTTGGACCGATTTATTATTTCTGCACTTTGTACTTTTGCTAAACTTACTTATAATGAATTATGTTTGGTTTTCCATTTGAAATAAAACTTGTTTATTTCTTTTCGCTATGTTTTATTGTTGAGTTGACATGTGCATGGTTTAGGCTGTAGGGTATAGGTATGTATATCCGGTCACGTGACCCTGAGTTAGGGCGTGACATTATTATATAAAGATAAGATAATATTAGAGTTGAAAATTAAAATTTTTGATATACATCATTAAAAATAGAGTCAGAAATTAGAAAATTAAGAGTAATTAATTAGAATTTAAAATGTCAACTATATAGTTTATATTTATATGTAAATTAAATTTCAACCATGCTTATTAAAATCATATTCATTATGCTCCAATCACATTCATTTCTAACCCCATCTGCCTCAAGCCGAATCCGAACCCGCTAACCCGACTAAACTTAATTAAACCCATTCTAACCCCATGCCCACATAAACACCCACATACGACATAAGTTAATAATCATGCACACGAAACAAAAAATTTAATAAATTCACCCAATCAAGAAAAGAAATTGCATAACTCAAACTCCTACTCATCCAAGCTCGCAAGCTCACATCGGACCATGAGTCGACTCGGCTCAACTTAGAACTAGCCCGCTAGGCTGGCAAACACAACAATAAGGGGATAATAAATAAAAATATATAGGATATTATATATATTGATATCATCTTTACCAAAATCAAGAAAAATATAAGGTCGACAATTATACTTTGTATTGTAACTGAATTGTTTACTTAAATATATGAATTATCACTTATCATTTAATAAGAAATCAACCAACATAGTAGGGGTGATTTTGGGTCGGGATGGGTCGAGATTTGGTATGTCTCGATCCCGTCCGGATTTTGAGTCGGGACGCAAATATGTGTCCCACTCTCGGTCCCGAATATGAAGCATCGTGATTTTATCCCGGTCTCGTCTCGATTTTGAATTGGGACGGGATTATCCCCGAACTTTTGGATTGGGCCGGACCGATTACCAATAATAAAGTTTAATCATGTTTTTATTTTAGTAATCAAGATATATGTTTTTGAATATTATTTTTGTTTCATTTTTAAAATTTATATTTCTCAAGAAATTTACTAAAGTATTTGTTTAAATTTTAAGGTAAAAGCCAAACTTGCAGAAATCGTTCAATGGACATAAAACACGTTGTCTTGGCACCATATAGATTTTATTCAAGGGAAAATGGCCAAATTTACCCCTGAAGTATTGAAAATTGTGTAATTTATCTCTAAAGTATTGAAAAATATGCAAATTTGCCCCTTAAATATGTTTTGGGCCAAAATTGCCCTTGTTAGTATATAATTGTCACATGTCATATTCCATCGTGTCATCTTATGTGGCCGAGCTACACTTGCCATGTGGGATTCTGTTTGTTGATGTGGACTTCCATTAACGAAAATGGCAAAAATGATCCAATTATGTAATGTCGAGGGTAATTTTGATCAAAAACATAGTTAAAGGGCAAAT
Organism: Canna indica; assembly: GCA_034359265.1. Classification (NCBI taxonomy): domain Eukaryota; kingdom Viridiplantae; phylum Streptophyta; class Magnoliopsida; order Zingiberales; family Cannaceae; genus Canna; species Canna indica. Next base: position 18,005,651 of record CP136897.1, read on the forward strand.
TTGTACATTTTTCAATACTTCGCAGGCAAATTTGACCCATTTCCCTTTGTTCATTTGTATTTGAAATTATATGCTCATCTCTCTCTCAATAATTACAAATTTAATTAACTTTTAATACTGTAATTAATTAATATATGTTTGCTAATTAAAATATATTATTATTTATAATGTGAATTTTAGGTTATTCAAATTTTTCCTTTAATTATTTGCTTAATTTATATATGTTACTAGAATTTGATTGGTTAAGGTTAAGAAATTTGACTCTTGCTTGATAACTCTGCCTTGAGGAGCTTAAATTTGAGTTAATGTGAAAAATAAACAAGTGATAAGAATAAAAAATTTAACTATAATATTTTATACAATTAAAAATGGACGTATTTAGTTGGAAGGACTGAAATATAAAGTAATTCAACTATCAATATTAGAATTGTCACATTCAAACTCATAATTAATAATTTATGTGTTTTTTATATTTTCTGTATATATTGATTTGTTTTGGTTTCAAATTTAAAGTAAAAAAATGTAAATTATTTTGATTTTTTAATTATATGAATTAATTTAAGTTTATATTTGTTATTATGCTCTATGTTTATAATTTTTCACATATATGATATTTGTTATTATTTTTTAATTATTTAGCAATGACATTTTTTGTTTAGAGTATGGTTTAATTTAAATTATTTTTAATATATATATTTTTTTTCATTTTTAAAAAAAAAATCATTTTAATTTAAGTTATATGTATATATAAATACGAAACGCGTGTGTCTTCAACTAGTTCAGAGAAATTTCCTTTCTGCTCGATCTTAATGAGCTAAAGCTAATAGCAACAAATCAGCGATGACATCATCGAACTGCTTGCGGTTTGTCAAATGCCTTGGCGAACGGGTAGCCAATCAAATCATATCCCCTTCTCCCCTTATCGTCTCATTTTCCTCCTCCCGTTCAATTATTTCTTTCTTTCTTTCTTTTTCCCTTCATTAGTTATTTATTTCATTTCCATTTTCTTGCTCACTGTTTTAAAGACAAACACTCACAAATCTTCTGTCTCGCTCTCTAATTTTTTGAGAATGGCGGCCCCAGTGGTGGATGCGGATTACCTCAAGGAGATCGAGAGGGCCCGCCGAGACCTTCGCGCCCTCATTTCCCAGAAGGATTGTGCCCCCATCATGCTTCGACTTGCGTGAGTGCAAATCCCGACTCCCTTATGCTCTTTCGGGGTTGTTAGTTTTGATCTATTTTTTCGATCACGTGCCTTAGCATAAGATTTTTGTATGTTTATCTATTTATTTATTGTGCAAAGTTGGTTTGTCTAAGACATGGATGAGAGTTGATTTCAAATCCCTAATCGTATCGGCCAATATTACATTTATAGCATTGTGTGGCTGATGGACGCTATGTGTTCTTCTCTTTGGCGCTGGAATCCTGGTCCATGCTATTAAGCCTTCTAAGTTGAATGAACTTTCTTTTGGCCAAGGAAGTCTTATTTGCATTTTTTTTTTGCTGGGCGTGTCTCTTTGCTTTAGAATGCACTCTATTATCAACAAAAAATTCCTTATTGTGAAAAAGAACTCAACTTTCATACCATTGATGTTCCAACATATCCATATAATAATTTATATAGGCTCCTAGGTTATCGAGAATTTTTTTTAATAATCCAGATAGTTTGGTGTCTATTTGATTTGGAATGCTTCTAAATAGTGTTAAAATATTGTATTTATGAACAGAAGCAAGCATTATAAAATTGATTAAGATCACCACAGTTTACATCAGGTGTAGTGCATTTGCCCTGTTTGTAGCATGAAAGGATAAGGATCAAAATAAGAATTATTTTTCTTTATAAACTATGTTTTCTATGGGAGTCATTTGTTACATAGCGGCACATTTGTTTCATAGGATAAGGATGGATAGGATGAGGGGCAAATTTTAGTCTCTGATTGTTTGGAGTCCAAATTAGAGAGAGATAGGAGTAGAGGTGGATACAATTAATGTTATATACGGTGCACACCAGATAATAAAAATTCTAAGGAATCTCCTCTCATTACTTATCCTATTTGATACTTCTTCTATATCTCATTTCCTCTTATCCCATCAGGTGAAACAAAAACACCATAGGAGTTTGGATTTTTCCTCTTTTAAAATAATATATTGTAGCCTTCCTTCGGACTTATTTACAAAGCTCATTGATGATAAAATATGCATCTTCAAATAGTTGAGACATTATGACTTGTTAATTGTTATTGTTGATGTTGGCAGAATCTTCTCGTCAACCTGAGATGAATCTCTTATGCTAGGGGCTGGTTTTATGGCAGACCTTATATGGAAGATAATCTCCATGCTATTTTGATATTTTCATATTGTTGCAGGCACAAATTCTTTTTATATCATGAAGGATTAGGTTTATGGATCTTATATGAAAGATAATATACATACTATAATATTGTGGGCATAGTTTTCTACATTTTCTTGGTAACATAATTAATGTTTTTTGCACCAAAGACGTCATTCATCATATGGTAAATTTGTTTGATTCACTCTTTATTTTATGCCCATTGTTTAATCCATATATATATATATAATATTAAAGTATCTCTACTTTAAATTAACACTGTGTTGCAAGTAGTGTTTCTTTGCTAGTCATATATCACAAGTTTATTCATGGTTTCATTTGATAGGTTTCTCTTTTTTGCAAAAAATTACTTTAAACAAAATTTAAATCATAAGGGTTTAACTTCACAGTATAGTTTGTTTTTAAGGATGTCATTCAATTGCTTATTATGAATTTGTAAAGTTCCATGACTGAATGTTTGTAGTTATCTCTCAGATGGCATGATGCTGGAACTTTCGATGTAAATACAAAAACAGGAGGTCCAAATGGTTCAATTAGGCATGAGGAAGAGTACACTCATGGGTCAAATGTTGGATTAAAAGTAGCTATAGATCTTTGTGGTATGCTTCATTTCTTCATCATGAAACAACACATAAAATTTGCTTATGTAAAATTCACATTTTGCTTGATTTTATTTTTCATCAATATTTCCACTTTGTTGTCTTCAGACTGCTAAAAATTACAGTAGCATTAGGCCATGAGAAAACATAATTAGTTACTTTATAACTAGTTGTGATAAATCAACTGCAGCTCATACCGAAGTCTTACCATCAATTTCATTATTGTTTTGCATATCCAATTCTTTCTCTTATTTGAACCTTGTGCAACATAATTGATGTCTAGATGTTTCGATAAGAAAACTTTTCTAATACTCATCAACTTATTCTTATGCCATATACTCGAAGGTGTTATTGTTTCTCTATTTTTTCTAACCAATTATTAATTTTACTTTTTTCTATAAATCTGAATCCATATTCTTGTTTCTCCTTCTTTTTAATTGGCTTGTAGTTCCGAAATAACATGATGTGTAAAATAATATATTGCCCTTTTGCATTCTGTAGTTAATTTATCTTGCAAGGATGGTTCTAAGTGGTCATGGGGCATTTTTTGGAGGTACTCTCTCCAATCAAATTATATAGGGTTGTAGTTTTAACTGAAATTGTTATTTGAGTTCCTTTATCTCACGGATTCACCAAAAATACGGTTCATCTTAAACATGAATTAGATGATGGATATTGAAAGGCTTATCTCATGTTTGTTTTTTCTAGTTGACATCATGACTTTAAAGACTTGTAACAAAAGCGCTCCGTAGGGAGCAGGAGTTGAGACAGTAGATGCAGCAGCAACAACAACCACCCCTATTGGTACCCGCGGCCCCTATGGTACCAGAGGTGGCTGAGCAGGTAGCACCGCAGGTCAGGGATACAGGAGCACCTACATAGGCAAACTTGGTCAAGTTCAGGCCGCTAGTATTCACCGGTATGGATCAGCAAGTGGAGGTCATCGAGTTCCTAGGGGACTATTACGAGCTATGTATAGAACTAGGGTGTTTGTTAGAGGCGGCGGCCATGCAGCCATGCAATTTTTCGAGACTGCGAAATGCTCATCTCCGGCCATGCATTGAGGGTAGATTTGCCACTCTTGCTCATGCTTGAACTCGATGTCATTCTCGGCATGGATTAGCTGGCAGAGCACTTTGCGTTGCGAGATTGTAGGGCTAAGACAATCAAGTTCAACAAGCCCGGGTTGCCGCAGTTCACCTTCCAACGAGAAGGAAGGAGCGAGCCGATTGGGGTCATCTCAACCCTTGAAGCTTGTAGGGGCTGTTAGTCCTTCCAGGCCTTCGTATCCTTGGCCGAGGAAAAGGGGGTGCCGCAGGGGACGTCGATGAAACTCAGGTAGTCTGCGAGTTCGCCGATGTGTTTCCCGAGGAGTTGCCGGTATTGACGCCAAGGAGAAGTTGATTTCTGCATTGATTTGCAGCCCAGGGTGAAGCCGATCTCCATCGCACCCTATAGGATCGCATCAGCCGAACTCATGGAGTTAAAAGTGCAATTGCAAGAAATGTTGGACCTAGGCCTCATCCAACCGAGCGTGTCACCATGGGGTGCTCCGGTGCTCTTTGTGAAGAAGAAGGATGGGTTTATGCGCATGTGCATCGACTATAGGCTGCTGAATAAAGTGACAATAAAAAATTGTTACCCACTGCCGAGGATAGATGATTTATTTGACCAATTGCAGGGGGCACGATGGTTTTCTAGGATAGGCTTCAGGTCCGGATGCCAGCTGAGAATCCGAGACTGCGATGTACCTAAGACTGCCTTCAGGACTCGCTACGGCCACTACGAGTTTCTCGTGATGCCTTTTGGTCTAACCAATGCACCTGCTACTTTCGTGGATCTGATGAATAGGGTGTTTAATGAGTACCTAGACAGTTTTGTGATCGTCTTCATTGACGACATCTTGGTATACTCCAAGAGTGAGGAGGAGCACTCTGAATACTTGAGCATGGTCCTAGAAACCCTCAGAGAGCACCGGTTGTGCGCTAAATTCTCCAAGTGTGAATTTTGCTTAGAAAGTGTAGGGTTCCTAGGCCATGTAGTGTCCAAGGAAGAGAAAAGGGTGGATCCTTCAAAGGTGGAGGCTGTGCAGATCTGGAGACAGCCAACCAGCGTGACTGAGATCCATAGCTTTCTTGGGTTGGTCGGGTACTATCGAAAATTTGTAGAAAGCTTCTCCAGGATTGCAACCCCTTTGATTCGGTTGACTCAGAAAAAGGTCAATTTTGTTTAGGATGACAAGTGTGAGGCGACCTTTCAGAAGCTCAAGGAATGCTTGACGTCGCACCCATATTGGTCGTACCTTCCGTGTCACACCCCAACTTTGGGTCGTGTGACCGGCCAGGGTCTACGTCCTACCTTAAAGCCTACTACATACACTGACTAACATCTAATGCATAAATGGAAATGACCATTGATCGAATTAAACTTCATACTTTCATAGGTCGAGTTATACCTTCTACTTGAGGAGATTTCGCGGCTTGACCCGACTAACCGTCGGCCCGATGCGTTACACCAAAATAGATTTCTATATTAGGAAAATTTTGGGTCTTACAACCTTCCCCCGTAAAGGAAATTGATCCTCGAATTTAGATCAATTATAAAGACTTACCGATTCTCCGAACAAGGAAGGGTAGCGCTCTCTCATGTCTCGCTCTACCTCCCAAGTGGCTTCTTATCCGGAGTGGTGCTCCCATCTAACTTTCACCAAGGAAATTCCCTTGGACCTCAGCTTCCTGATCCGTCGGTCAAGCATCTCCACTGGTTTCTCCTCATATGGGAACGCAGTGTCCACCTCAATCGCAGTCGGCTCGATCCCTCACATATCTTCGGATCATGGACACATGAAAAATTGGGTGAATGCTGCTCAAGCTAGGAGGCAAAGCCAATTTGTAAGCCATCGAGCCTCTTCGCTTGAGAATAGGGAAAGACCCAATGAAACTAGAGCTCAACTTCCCCTTCTTCCCAAACCGGACTACCACTTTCATGGGGGAAACCTTCAGGAACACCAAGTCGCCTTCAGCGAACTCTAACTCTCTGGCCTTCTTATAGGCATATAACTTTCTGACGACTCTGGGCCGCCAGCAATCTTTCCTTTATAATTTTTAGCTTCTCTACTGCTTCCTCAACCATATAAGGACCCACCATGAGCAATTCTCTAGCCTCAAACCAGCCCATAAGAGACCTACACCGCCGCCCATACAAGCTCTCGAAAGGAGCCATGCCAATGCTACTGTGATAGCTATTGTTGTAGGTGAACTTGATCAATGGTACCTGCTTTTCCCAACCGCCGGCATGTCTAGGACACACACCCAAATCATATCCTCCACGGTTTGGATGATCCTCTTTGACTGTCCATCTGTCTACGGAAGGAAAGCCATGCTGAAATGAACTTAAGTACCCAAGGCCTCTTGGAAGGACTGCCATAACTGAGCTATGAACTGGGTACCTCGATTTGATATGATCATCACTAGGGTACCATGATAAGCCACAATCTTGTCTAAAAATAGTTTAGCATACTGCTCCGCAGAAAAGGTCGTTCTTACTAGTATGAAGTGTGCGGTCTTGATTAACCAATCCACTACCACCCAAATGGAGTCAAAGCCGCCTTTTGACTTAGGAAACCAGGTCACCAGGTCCATGGTGATTTTCTCCCACTTCCACTTGGGCACCTCGAGGTTCTGTAGAAGTCCCACGCGCTTGTGTGTTCGGCCTTCACCTACTAGCAGACCAGATATTTGGATACAAACTCTGCTACCTCTCTTTTCATGCCCTTCCACCAGTAATGCTGCGTTAAATCTCGATGCATTTTGGTGGCTCCCGGATGCATCATATAAGTGGAACGATAACCCTGCTCCAGGATTTGCCTACGCACCTCTGCCATATCCGGCACCACGATTCAGTCTTTGAACCTCAGCACACCCTTTGAGTCCAACCTGAATCCATTCTCTACATCACCTCTCTGCACTAAGTCCTACATCACCGCACAAAAGGTATCCTCTCCCTGCGCAGCACGCAATATATCCACCAGTGTAGATTGTACTCGTAGGTGTGCCACCAAGATACCTGAAGCTGACACAGTCAGGGTTGCACTCCCATCTAAGCACAGCTCCAGCTCTCGAGCTGGAAGCCTTTGCTTGATTTCCAAAAGAGCTACACTATTATGTATCGTCCAGGGAAAGCCAATGTAGTAGTAGATGCTTTAAGCAGTAAATCCATGGGCAGTTTGGCTCATTTGGAAATTAGGAGAAGGCCCCTAGCTCGAGAGCTAGCGCTGTGCCTGGATGGGGGTGCAACCCTGACTGTGTCAGCTTCAGGTACCCTGGTGGTACACCTGCGAGTACAGTCCACCTTGGTCGACATGTTGGTGCCGCGTAGAAGGAGGACACATTTTTTTCTCTAACAAGGGATCTGGTCCGGAGAGGTGATGCAGATGATGAATTTAGGGTCGACTCAGAGGGTGTTCAAAGGTTCAGAGACCGAATCGTGGTGCTTGATTTGGCAGAGGTACACCGACATGTTTTGGATATGGGTCACCATTCCACTTACACGATGCACCCGAGAGCCACCAAAATATACAGAGACTTAAGGCAACACTACTAGAGGAAGGACATGAAGAGAGGGGTAGCAGAGTTTGTATCCAAATGTCTGGTCTGCCAGCAGGTGAAGACAAAACATCTAAAGCCCACGGGGCTGCTGTAGAACCTCAAGGTCCACGAGTGAAAGTGGGAGAAAATCACCATCGACCTAGTGACAAGGTTTCCTAGGTCAAGAGGAGGTTTTGATTCCATTTGTGTGGTAGAGGATCGGTTAACTAAGACTGCACACTTTATTTCGGTGAAAATGACCTTCTCTGCGGTGCGTTATGCAAGACTATTTTTAGACAGGATTGTGGCTTATCGTGGTATCTGGGTGATGATCATCTCAGATCGGGGCACCTAGTTCACAGCCCGATTTCGTTAGTCCTTCCAAGAAGACATGGGTACTCAAGTATGGTTTAGTGCAGCTTTCCATCCACAGATAGATGGATAGTCTGGGAGAACCATCCAAACGTTGGAGGATATGCTGAGGGCATGTGTTCTGGACCTGGCAGACGGTTGTGAGAAACACCTACTGTTGATTGAGTTCGCCTACAATAATAGCTATCACAGTAGCATTGGCATGGCTCCCTTCGAGGCATTTTTTGGGCGGCGGTGTAGATCTCCTATAGGTTGGTTTGAGACAGGAGAGACTCTCATGGTAGGTCCTGACTTGATCGAGGAGGCAGTGAGGAAGGTGTAGCTGATAAAGGAAAGGCTGTTGGTGGCTCAGAGTCGCTTGAAAATGTATGCTGACAAGAAAGCCAGAGAGTTGGAGTTCACTGGAGGCGACTTGGTATTCCAGAAGGTTTCCCCCATGAAAGGGGTGGTCCAATTTGGGAAGAAGGGGAGGTTGAGCCCTAGATTCATTGGGCCTTTCCCTATCTTCAAACGGGGAGGCATCGTGGCTTACAAGCTGGCGTTGCCTCCTAGCCTGAGCAGAGTTCACCCAGTCATTCATGTGTCAATGCTCTAGAAATATGTGAGGGATGAATTCCACGTGATCGAGCTAACTGCGGTTGAGGTGGACACGATAGTCTCGTATGAGGAGAGGCAGGAAGAAGTGCTTGATCGACAAATCTGGAAGTTGAGATCCAAGGAAATTCCCTTGGTCAAAGTTAGGTGGGAACATCACACCAGGCAAGAAGCTACCTGGGAAGTAGAGCAGGACATGAGCAAACGCTACCCATCCCTGTTCGAAGAACTAGTAAGTTTGTATGATTCTACAAAATTCGAGGATGAATTTCCTTTAAGGGGGGAAGGTTGTAATACACGGGGTTTTCTAATATAAAAATTTTGTGGTATAGCCCTTCGATTCAGGAACTAGCCGGGCTAAGTCGCAAGATCACCACGAGTAGCAGGTATATTTAATTTAAATTATAACCTATTGTTGGCAATTGGGGGTTGGGGGGCTGAGTGTATTGGTTGACTCAAGTTGGGTTGAGATCTGGTTCGCGGATTGAGTCAGGACTCGATCCGGGTTGGGTGGAGTCAGATGCGGGGGCTTAAGTGAATAGGGGGTATTCTAATAAAAAAATGAAGGGGAATAAAACCCCTCACCCAAGCCACCGTGCGGCTCAAAGGGGAGAGCCGCAAGTAGCCGAGGGTGAAGGGGAGGGAGATTTGTGATCAGCGCCGAGCTTGCACCGACACCGAAGGTAATCAGGATTCATCTTCATCGAGCCCACCTATTGATCTAATCGAGGTGAGTGGTTGATTTATTTGAAAGGGTAGGCAGGTGGCCAAACCTCGAAAGCTTTGAAATCTAGTTTTTACACGAGGTTTCTTGTCGATCGATGTGGTTTTCTCGTGTTTGGGTTTTAGATGATACACATAACTTTGATCTTGTACTTTAGATCATGTTTTATGTGTTTTATGGGTTGTCTGAATAGAGGAAAAAGGGGAAAGGTCATGCCATTTTTTTTCCAATTTCCTCGATCATCTTCTAACTCATGGATCGCCTTATTTTTGTTAAATGTTATATCTTTAGATTGATGCTTGGGTTTTGTTGTCGCAAACATGCCCATCTTCCCTAAAAGGCTCGGTCGAGCAAGGTGTTACCCTGCTCAAGTCGGCCGAGCAAGGGTAAGGGTGGAATTACAAGATTGATCAAATTATTTATGCTAGGTTTCATGTTGGGTTGTCTTGATTCATACTTACACACTCATCATAGAAATTGTTAGTAGCTATAGATCTAGATTCTCATTATAAAGAAATGTTCTTGCTAGTGCATACATGGATAGGATTGGTATGGCATATGAATCAAAGGAAATGTTTCATTAATTTTTAGATATCATGCTCAATCGTTACTATGTATATTGCATGTTCCTTATCGGTTTTTTTTTGAATTTATCATCTTTAATTTGGCATTCATTTGATAACTATTGCATATATTTATTCTTGGCAAGTGTTGTTGATAATGGTAGTCCATGTACTCATCTATGTTCAGTATGTTCTAATAACTTCAGTAGGAAAGGTTTTGGTACCTAGTTGTGACAATTACCTTAGGAACGAGTGCACTTACTTGGTTTCACACCTCGGGATAGTTAGCGGATTAGTGTCCACATGGTGCAACCCGAGGGGAGGGTCGAATATGGGCAATGCCCGAAAAGCAAAACACAGGAAAATTAATAACAACCTGGTTTCAGTTGCGGTTGAGATGGTCTACTGAGGAATGCCATTAGCCGAACGGCTACCACACGATTCAGCGGTTTATAGGGTATGAAGATTGTACTAGCATGCCCGCTAGGTGTTAGACTCGAGTGGCGGAGGGTCTTGAGATTCTATTAGTCGGCCACGCTGACGGTAGACCCGAGTTGGTTGGGACTAGCTATCCCTAACCCGGAGGATTTCTGAGGCTAGTGGTCATCCTAGTCGACGGATCCATGATATGAATGTCTAGTATGGGATGCCCTTATGGGCTGGTTTTGGTGGCCGACCGGCCTAGTTTTGTAGAGAGGGGAACCGAACCTTCCACATCTTTTAGGCCATTAGTGGCCGAGCTATAGTGGAATTGTTAAGGGCCGAAGAGGCTGGTTCACTTAATCTTATGATTTGGCAAACTGGCTCACTATTATGGTGTGATCAATTTATAACTCCTTGTCTGTATCATACCTTTGAATATGTTATCTTGTCGAGGATTTAAGTGGAGGTTCGACAGAACCGCTCACTTAGTTCCTTGCGAACTCATGGTTTATTTATTATTGTTTTGTCGAGCCCGACCAGTGAGGTACGGCTTGGTGGCATGGTCCGACTAGAGGGCAAACATGGGTGCAGATCTCATAGCAGGCAGCTATATAGTTATAGTCATGTTTGAGTAGAATCATGTATATGCACTGAGTTGATTCTATAAAACATTGAGATGTCTTCTTTGAAAACCTTTAGATGTTTCTTTAAAAACTTGTTATATTTTCAAACTTGGTTTGGTTAAACTATTTTCAAGCAACTAATAAAGTTTGGTATTGTTGCTTTTGTTTATGATTTCCATGTCAGTCTGGTTGTACTTTATGAGTTGATGGCCAGCGCGTAGGGTAGGCTTCGGGGTACCGATACGTACCCTGGCCAGTCACGCGACCTTGAGTCGGGGCGTGACATAAATTTTCATTTATGTTATTGTTTGTGATTGTACCCTAGATATTATTGTGGCTCTACTAAGATTGCTATGAGATCAATGTTGCTGTATAATATCCTAGATATTATTATTTATTTTTGTTATTGTTTGTGATTATCAGCCTAGTGGGCTAGTGCAAGGTCAAGCTGAGTCAACTCATGGTCCGGTTTGGGGAAGGAATTATAAACCCCCCCCCCCATAGGCATGCGGCTCCCTTTTGGAATCGCATAGGAAGTTTGGAGAGAGGAGCAGACGAGTCGCCCCTCTCCCCCTCTTGGAGCCGTTGCCTTCAAGGGTCGAGCCGCCGAGATCTCTTCCTCTCTTGGAGCCACCGATCCCTCTCTCTCTCTCTCTCTTGGAAGCCAAGCTATCGTCTTGGTAGGGAGCCACCCCCCCCTTCCTTTCAATTGGAACCGCCCCTTTGGGGTCTTAGAGCTACCACCCTTCCCCCTTTCTTGAGCCAAGCCATTGTACCTTTGAGGCCAAATTTGGAGGCCGCCGATTGGGAATTTTTCTCCGATTTCTTCTTTCTAATCATGTGAGTGGTTTTACCCCTCCCTTTCTCAAGTTTTCTCATGTGTTCTTGAGCCAGTTTGGGCGTGGTGTCGTCCTTGATCGTTTCCCGTCGATTTTGTGTTGATTCCACAACCATGTCTCAACTTGTGGGAGGGAACCCGAGGTTTTCTGTCATGCCCCAACTCAGGGTCGCATGATCGGCCAAGCTCTATGTCTTACCCTGAAGCCTACCACATACACTGAATAATAAAATACTGAGACTACACGCTAACCAGAAAACATACAAGTAAAAGAACAACGATGAAAACTTTTATTTAATTTTAAAGAAGGTTTAACAATTTTAAAAGAGTTGCAAAACAAACCAACTATTAAGAACAACTCGAGTTAAAGTCAAACTCATGTTTTTCAAACTAACATCTCTCAGTGTATAAAAAAACAAACACAACCCTAGACATTACGGCTATGACTAATGACGCTACTACGAGATCTACACCACTGCCTGCCCTCCAACTACACTATTTTATACCAATCAGGATGACCATTTTAGTTGAGCAGTATGTGAAGTTATTCTTGGATCGGATCGTCGCTTATCATGACATTTTTGTTATGATCTTCTCAGGTCGGGACACCTAGTTCACGGCTCAATTTTGGCAGTCCTTCCAGAAGGCGTTGGGCACGCATGTTCGGTTCAGTACCATATTTCATCCTTAAACAGATGGTCAGTCAGAGCGAACTACTCAAACGCTGGAGGATATGCTGAGGGCATGTGTCTTGGACCTAGAGGGCAATTGGGAGAAGCACTTATCGCTGATTGACTTTGCCTATAATAACAGCTACCACAGCAGCATTGGGATGGCCCCATTTGAGGCATTGTATGGGTGGAGATGCATATCGCCTATAGGTTGGTTTGAGGTAGGAGATTTCCTTATGATGAGACCTGATTTGTTGGATGAGGTTGTGGAAAAATTGAAGCAAATTAGAGAGACTGTTAGCTGCTCAGAGTCGCCAGAAGATGTATGTTGATGGAAAGGCCAGGGAGGTAGAGTTTGCTGAGGCGGACATGGTGTTCCTCAAGGTGTCCCCTATGAAAGTGGTGGTGAGATTTGGTAAGAAAGAAAAGCTAAGCCCTAGGTTCATTTGGCTATTTCCTATTCTCAGGTGCAGGGGAGCTATGGCCTATGAGTTGGCCATACCTCCTAGTACGGACCGAGTACTTCTAGTTTTCCATGTGTCTATGCTGAAGAAGTACAGTCGGGATGAGTCCCATGTAATCGAACCTACCATATTGGAGGTGGATTCAACTGACTTTTTTGAGGAGCGGCCAGTTAAGGTGCTAGATTGACAGATCCAAAAGTTAAGGTCCAAGGAGATCCCCTTGGTTAAGGTCATTTCGGCCAGAAGGCCACCTGGGAGGTGGAGCAGGATATGAGGGAGCGTTATCCTCCATTGTTTGATGATGTGGTGAGTCCTTATTTTCTTTTCTGAAATTTGAGGATGAATTTTCTTTAAGAAGGGAGGATTGTAATATCTTAGATATTTAAATTTATTATTTTTCCTCTTATGTGTGTGTTTGCCAACCTAGCGGACTAGTTCATGGTCGAGCCGAATCGGCTCACAGTCCAAAGCGAGCTTGTGAGCTCGGGTAAGTAGGATATGAATTTATAAATTTTAGGTTTGGGTAATTGAAATTATTTAATTTGATGTTGTGTGTGCATAATTGTTAATTATGTTCATGTGGGTGTATTTAATAAATTGCTTGTGATTTATTAGAAAGAGTTTAATTAAATTATTTAAGTCTATCAGGTTAGCGAGTTTTAGTTTTGGCTTAAGGTGGACGCAGGTTGTGGATTAAGAGTTTAAAGTGTTAGGGTTGAAGAGGGAGTATAAAACCCTATCCTCATGGCTTGTGGCTCCTATTTTGGAGCTAGCCAAAGGTTGAGAAAGGGACCCAGCCGCCGCCTGTGAGCCAAGCAAAGAGGAGCCGAGCAAAGAGGAGCCAGCCCCTCTCCTTCTCCTCTCTCTCCCTCTCTCAAAGTTGGTGGCTTGGAGTAAGCCGCCGCCCCTTGGAGCCTTTTCTTGGGTTGAGCCGCTTGCCTTTTGAAGTCGGATTTGAGGGCCGTTATTTGGGATTTCTTCCTTAGTTCTTCTTCCAATTAAGGTGAGTGGTTTACACTCTCTCTTCGAGATTTCAATCAGATTCTTGAAGCCATTTTTGACGGCTTGGTATTTGTGTTTCATTTCTTGATTGTTCTTCGTGCTCTTGCCATGTTTGCTTGAGATTGTGCTTGAGGAGACCCTAATCTCCCCTCTATTGGGCTCGACAGCCGTAGGGTAACCCTAGTGGTGCTCGGCCAAGGGGGAAACCCAGGTCTCCCTCAAGGTGTTCGATGAAAAGGCCAAAATGAGTTCTTGTTTCCTTTGATATGAAATCTTGACCTATTTTCCTAATTTGAGAATCTTGATTATGAGTTTCTTGTTTAGAATTAAATCTGAGATTTTTGGGTAGAAATCATGTGGTAGGATTAAGATCTTGATAATGACTAATTAGGGGTTCTTGAGAGGGGGGTTCTTGATCTTAATGTTTGATTCTTGGTTTAAGTATGTGAGTTCTTGTTAATCTTGATGAAAAGAATGATTTCTGTGAATTAATTTCTAAGATTTGTATTATGTCCTAATGATAATTTAGGGGTTAATTTTTGTTAATTTTTGGATTTAATTCTATAAGTATGCTGAAATTGCTTGTTGCTGGAATTGTATGCTGAGATGATATCTGTGTTGATTTTAATTTATTTGTTGTAATGTGTGTATATGTGTGAATATAGTCCTGCAACCTATCGTTTCGACTAGAAAAAATAGTTTGGAGACTAGATTCGGGTTAGACACAATAGTTCTGGGCAGAACGGTAGCTGAAAACAAAACCCTAATTGAGATTATCTAAATATTAATTATATAATTAAAATTGGGTTAAGGGTAAGCATAATCTGTTATGAACCAACTGATAAAGTATGCATGAAATAAAACCACATGGGTTCATGACATTATGGTTCTAAGGGATAGAGGTCGGGTTTGGAGTGTTGAGATGCTTCATAATGAGGACACCCCTACGACACCGTAGGAGAATATTGACTTAGGTCTTGATGCGCCATATCCTTGAGAATAGCTGGAGGGCAGAGGAGCTGCATGATCTCATAGTAGTCCTAGTTAGGGTCGTAGTCGAGTCTTTTCGTAGAAGTCATGCACTTGTATTATCTTGACTTGAAGTTGTAGCCCTAAGGGCATTTAAGTCATTGATTTTTGGTTTTATTGTATCTGAACTTTTGAACTGCTGAACTTAAAATATTATTCTGCACTTTTATTTCATTTGAGCTACTTGAATTAAACTCTATTTTGGTTTGCATTTCATTTAAAATAAAACTTGTTTAGGCTACGGGGTATAGGCACGTATACCTTGGCCGGTCATGTGACCTTGACTTGGAGCATGATAATGTTGGTATCAGAGCATGCGGTTCGGTCTGACTACGACCTAGAGTTGTCACCATTTAGGGCATTGCTAGCGTGTCAGTATATGGTAGGGGTATGCTCTGAGATCAATGAGCTAAGTTCGCACCTCAGCACGACTTGTGATTAAGTTTGCAAAATGTTGGGTGAATTCAATTGCTTAATCATGAATTTTTTCTTTTCTGGTGTTTCCAGATCGATGGAGGCCTTTGATGCCGCAAGGAGCGGTAGTGATAGCAAGTTCACAAAGCGTTGAGGCCGAGGCCGAGGCCGGGGCCGGGGTCGTGGGAGACCGCCGCATGCCCAGGAGGGACTGGGACAAACGTAGGGTAGAACAGCTTAAAGCCGTGGATGGCCCTATGCTAGATAGTGCACCATTTTTTGGGGCTACCCTTGTATGGGTGCCTGAATTAGAGATCCTTGCAATGCTTGCTTATTATCTTGAATGATTTATTGGGTCTCGTCATATAGTTAAATATTTGTGGTGTAGTTTGGTTACGATGGCCCTAGGTATCCTAGGGGGTTGGTAATAGAGTTCCCCTAGATTTGTAGGGGTTAGCCGATGGTTAATTTCCCCTAGAGCTGAAATTTTAGATTGATTGGAGGATCTTTCCCTTAGATTTCAAGAAATATAAATTAGGGGTGTAGAGCGACCTTATGCTTAAGGGCCATGGTTATGTGTGACTAGAGTTGAGTAGGACCCAGAGCGGTTTCGCTCTGAGGCATGTTTTGGGTGCGAACAGGTTGGGCACTTC
This sequence comes from Canna indica, assembly GCA_034359265.1. Classification (NCBI taxonomy): domain Eukaryota; kingdom Viridiplantae; phylum Streptophyta; class Magnoliopsida; order Zingiberales; family Cannaceae; genus Canna; species Canna indica. The sequence continues at coordinate 18,021,556 of CP136897.1, forward strand.
AGTAAGGATTATCCTGGTAGAAGTTTCGCTCTGAGTCATGTTTTGGGTGCGGACAGATTGGGAACTTCAAGAAGGATTGTCCTGGCAGAGGTAGTCAACAGCCTGGTCCGACTAGAGTGAAGGCACCGATCGATGTCAATGGGTTCTGTAGCACAAAGGGGTCAGAACTCAGGGAGGAGGGCAGCGAGCTGGTGGTTCAGAGAGATCCGCTGCACGAGTGTTTTCTATGAACCAAGAGGGCACTTAAGCGTCCAGGGCAGTGGTGTCAGGTAATATTATTATTGGGTCTACCATTACATATGTCTTGTTTGATCCGGGTGCTACTCACTCTTTCGTGTCTGCTTTGTTTGCTGCTAAGTAGTCAAGGGTATCTTCTGTGCTTGATTTTCCTCTTGTAGTATCTACACCTACGGGTGTTTCTATGATGGCATAGATAGTCTTTCGATGTTGCGAGGTTGTCATTTGTGGGCATGTACTGGTGGCCGATTTGACACTCCTACCGATGATGGAGCTTGATGTGATCTTGGGCATTGACTGGTTTGCGGACCATTTCGCCTTAGTAGATTGCAGGGCTAAGACCATGACCTTCAGTAAGCTCGGATAGCTCCAGTTTACCTTCCAAGGTGAGGGAAGGTGTGAGCCGTTGATGGCGATTTCAGCTCTTAAGGCTCGAAAGTTACTCTTTGACGGATGTCAGTCTTTTTTTAGCCTTTGTATCAGCGGCAAAGGAAGGATGAGGTGCATCCAGAGACATCGGGGGGACGCCCGTGGTGTGCAAGTTCTCTGATGTGTTTCTGAAAGTGTTGCCAGGGGTACCTCTAGAGAGAGAGAGAGAGAGATCGAATTCTATATCGATTTGCAGCCAGGGGTGAAGCCGATCTGTATTCCTCCAAATCGAATGGCACCAACTAAGTTGAGGGAGTTGAAGTCCTAATTATAGGAGCTGCTTGATCTGGGTTTCATTCATCCCAGTGTTTCACCTTGGGATGCTCCAGTGCTCTTTGTAAAAAAGAAGGATAGGTCCATGCAGATGTTCATTGATTACTGACAGCTTCACATGGTAACAGTGAAGAGTCGGTACCCGTTGCCCAGGATTGATGACTTGTTTGATCAGCTTAACAAGGCACTTCCACACCCAGAACTATTATGCCTTCATTCCGAGAGCACTCTCCCACCTCATCCTAAGGGACAACTCAACTAATCCAAATAAACTAAGTTTACAATGGTAGATTTAAGCCTGAACACCAAGGCAACCACCAATTCAATCAACTAGCACTCTAGGTTTGCACAAGTTCAAATATAATGAATTAAACACCAAAATAAAACAATAATAAGAGCAAATAATAAACGATACACACTTAGCTCTCAAACAAGATGTCCTAGCTCCTCTTGATGACTTGAAGATAAATCAAGGTAAGCTCAAAGTCAATTACAAGGTTTCTAGGCTCAAAGCTAGGGTTCTTTGCAAGGATGGCTTAAGAATTCTTGTGGAGATGCAATGAGTGGCTCTTTGAGGCTTAGAAGCATCAATAGTTAGCTAGAAGTGAGATTGGGATGGGTATTTATAAGCCCCCAAAAGAAACGGCGCATCAATGGGCATATTTTTGCCTGTTGCCGACCCTCGATCGATTGTCCGGTCGATCGTCGGTCAACTGACCGATCGACCGCCCGACGATCGCTGGCATTCTGTGCTTCCGCTGCTCTGTTCGGTCGATCAGATGGTCGAATGATTCAATCATGCTTAAGTTCCTCTACTATCCGGTCAACAAATCAGTCGACCGAATTAGCTACTGCTGGTTTTTGGCAGCATTCGGTCGATCGAAACTAGGCAGACTACACTTCTTAATTTTTTTGGTTGGTTTGTTCATTTTCTGGTTCTGTCTTCTCTAAGTCTACTTATATAACATTTATTAACTTTAAGTTATATAAGGATTATTTCTCATTTGGATTCAATAAAAATATCTAAAAAATCAAAATCCTTAAGAATCAAAATCTAGTTTTTGGGGTCTAGTACAAATTTTCGGAAAACGAAAATTTTCTAATCTCCCGAGTCAAATATGGGTAGGCTAAAGGCTTCCAAAAAAATTCTTAAAAATATCTGATTATCTAGTTTCTACCCAAGGAATAATTACCGCTATTTTTTATGTCAAGAAAATGTGTAGGAAATATAGCCCTCCAAGGAGCTTCCTAGGGTTAATGAATTTCAGGGCAGTTTCCGAGGTTTTCATGTTTTGGGGTTCGGGTTTGGTTTTTGGGTTCTTTGCATCATAAAGAGGATTACATTACATTTTAGACACCCTCCTAAACTCTGACTTCCCGAAGAATCCTGAGCGTCCTTGCCGATTTCTCTGATTTCTCCGATTTTTTCGATCAGGGACGTCGTGCGCTAATCGACTTGGAACCTGAAAGATTTCTCAATGAAACATTAGTTCCATGTTTGTTATTATCAAAACCGAGATTAAGACCAAGGTAGAAAACCTTAGGCCAACAATCTCCCCATTTTTGGTGATGACAAACATCCTTAAGAAAATATCTACAATTAAGCATAGAGGATATCAAACATGAGATTTCTCCCCCTATCAACATGCATATCTATATAATAGAACTCCCCCTATCTATATGCATGGTTTTCCTATATTTTCTTCCCCTTTACATATATTTTTCTCCCCCTTTTGACATCAATAAAAAAAGGGTAAGAAATTTAAATCAAAAGTCAAAGTTGAAACTCTAAAAGATTTTTCAAAACCGCGAAAATCTCAACTCAAGGGATGAAAGCCAAACATCGAATAAGAGACTAAGTCATGTAGTCAAAAATCAAGAATCATGTAGAAACTTAAGTATCGATATTTTCAAGTATCGGTCAAATAGTAAAAAATCATTTTAGAAATAGTTTTTCTCATCCAATGAGTAGAACGATACCATAAGTGAATTTAAAGTATCATACTTCAAGTCTCATTTGAAAATCTAATGAAAATTTAAAGTATCGAAAAAGTGAGCAACTTGAGAAGAGTGATACTTTAGTGGTATTTTTGTAAGTAAATGAGATTTTTATGACATTTCCAGAAATCATTCAAGACTTTCAAAATATAAAGATATGGTCATGTAAAATATGTATATCAAGTTTGAAGTGAAAAGAATGTCATTTGATCAGAATATGAACTTAGCACGATTTCATTCAAAGTAGGCATGAAAGGATGAAAATGGCTAAGTATCAAATTTTGCTATCTACTCATGTTTTCTCTATCTTAGGCATCTAGACATCAAACATGAGTGAATCTAAGTATATGAACTCAAAATGAATTTTCAAAATTCATTTTTCAATCGATCTCGATTTCAACCAAAAGCTTATTTTTTCATGATATCGCTCAAGTTATCAATATCATTTTTAGAAATGATTTTACTCAAAGAATAGTGAGAATGATATTAGAAATGAAATCAAAATAGTATGCACAAAGTTCCATTTGAAGTTTTCGACGAAAAATCAAAGTATCGGAAAGATTGATATTTTAAGAGGATGATACTTTGCATTTTTGAGATCCAACTTCAAAATTCTACTATAAATCAGATTCTTGATGAAACTTTTTGAAATTTTTATTGAAGAAACTAGGTTTTTTAATGAAGATGCAATTTCAAGAATCAGTTAAAAATAATTTTCTACATTTTTTTAGAAATAACTGAAAATATTTAATTTTTAATGGTATTTCCGTAATTTTTAGTTATTTTCAAAAAGTACTCAGTTTTCATTCAAACTTTTATGACACCACATAATGGCCATATAAAGAGTGTATGTCAAGTTTGGAATGAAAATTATGTCCTTAAGTTAAGATATCAACCTAGCATGGTTTCATTCAAAGCTAAACTAGATATCATGAAACTTGCTAAGTGTCAATCTTATCATTTACTCATGGTTTTTCAAATTTAAACTTATGGACACATAACATGAGTAAATTTAAACATGTTTCTCAAATATGGATTGAAAATGAGACCTCTAAGTCAATTTGTTGACTTCGGTCAAACTTTTCCAATCTTAAGTCGATCTCCTAAAGTGATCTAGTTATCACCTTATTCATCTACACATGAATTTTTAAGTTTAAACACCTAGAATCATGTCATGTGTGTATCTAAAGATGTTTATTGGGTGGTTACTCAAAATGAGGTCTCTAATAAGGAATTTCAACCTAGTCCAATTTCATTCAATATCAATATTATGAAACTATCTAGTTATCATAATTTTTTCTACTCATGAAAATTCAAACGTTTATCATGCAAAATCAATCATGAGTATATAGAGACATCATTAAAGCATGAATATTCAACTACTATACTAAATTTTTGCAAAAACGAACTCATACCTCATTCTTGGAATTTCCCAAACTTTTCATTTCCTTTTCCATTTTCTTTATGATAGCATAGCCATTCATTAATATTTTCAACTTGCAAGTAGACTTCATTAGTAGACAATGAAATTAAGGCTACTAGCAAGCTAACCAAACCAAATAGCAAAGAGAGATTCAAATATCATTTTCAAAATACAATTTGCTAAATAGTTTGAAATCCATTTTAAATAGAATCAAGTGATACCGAAATGAATTTTAAGAGATCACAAGAGAAATATAAATGAAAACATGATCTCCAACCGTTCCTATTGGTTAAAAATCGAAAGGCCACAATTAGCCTACGATTTAGAACCGTAAGGTCACATGAGCCCGTTGTAGGCTACATAGGTCTCCGAAGAAACTGGAAATCAAAAATATTTTTGAAACTTATCAAGAGTGGAAAATTTACTAATATTAAGCATATATCAAAACTCTAACTATAATTTAAGCAAGTAGATATAGGAGATGATACCAAAGTGTTTGATGCCAACAATTCCATTACCCAAGGCATCATGATGACTTGAAGTTGCAACTTTGAAATGATACAATCTTTGAATCCCAAGCAACTTCAATCAACCAACTTCATCTCACCCTTGTGTGGTAGCTTCCCCTACAATGGAACATGAGATCTTTGGTACCCAAATTGATTTGGGTCCTTGGGGGTTAGATGACTTAGGAATCCAAAGTGTCCTAGCTACACTTGGATTTTTCTTGAATGCACAATCATATATAGCATGACCAAAGATACCACAACAAAAATAATGTCCATTGAATTTCTTTTCATTTTTTCTATGGACATTAGATCTATCATTAGAATGCTTGACATGTGAAACATGATGAGTATGAGCATTCTTAGAGAAATCATTCTTCTTCTTATGATCATGAGGTCTAATGGTAGAATGCATAGCATGAGAATGATGATGAGCATGGGCATTCTTTACATAAGCATTTCAACTGTTCTTATGAAATGAAACATTTTTCAATTAAGTTTACTTTCTTATTTAAGGACACAACCTCATTTTTTAATGAATCAAGAGATTGATATAAGGCTTTAGATTGAGATTTCAATTTGTTGTTTTGACATATAATTTTTGAATTCTCAAGCTTCAAATTTTCATTCTCAAGCTTTAAGTCCTTAAGCTCAAGTTTCAACCTATCATTGGAAAAATCAAAAGAAATAGATTTCATTCTTTCATTTTCTAGTTTTCATTCATCCACATGAAAGTTAATCCTTATATTATCTTTCTTTAATCTTTTATTTTCACTATCCTTTTTAACAAGGAAGGCATACATTTTCTTGTATTCATCTACTAACTCATGACTAGTAGAGCTAGCATTATTATTATCATTAGCATGACTAGAAGGAGAAGAGTGTACCTCATCATTAGTATCCATGAGGTAAACTTTTGAAGTGGCTTCATGATCATGAAAAGAGGATGCTATGCTTCACTTGAGTAAAATGTGGAGGTGGAAGCACTTGACCTCTTCCTTGCTTTGTTCACCGTAGTAGGATAATTTTTCTACATATGCCCTTTTTCTTTACACACATGGCAAATCACCTTCCTTTTCTGATTTTTAGTGCTCCTATGACTAGAGACACTTTGGGTTTCAAAAACCATGTTAGTATTGGAAGAATGACCATTGTCATCACTACCTTCATTAAAAGTTTCTAACTCCTCGATTTTAGCATAATCATATAAGACATTTAAGCAAACCCAAATAACGAATGTAGAAGTACAATGCATGATCTTTTCAAATATATTATTTTCCAAAGAACAATATATGCAATTTGTTGCCTGTAAGACCCAAAAAAATTTCCTAATATAAAAATCTATCTTTTGTGCAGCGCACCGGATCGGAGGTTAGCTGGGTCGAATCGCGGGAATCACCTTAAGTAGAAGGTATAACCCGACCCATGGAAATATGATATTAAATTGGTTCAATGGTTATTTCCTTTCTTGCTTATACCCGTGGAAATATGAATATAAATTGGTTCAATGGTTATTTCCTTTCTTGCTTATGATGTCTTATTAAGTCGAGTTCGACTCATGAGTGCGGATTGGATCGGACTCGGATCGAACCGAGTAGAAGTCAAGTCAAGTGAGGGGCATTTGGGTCATTGGATGAGGGGAATAAAACCCCTCACCCAAGCCACCCGTGCAGCTCAAAGAGAGAGCCGCACGCAGCCCATCAAGAGGAAGAAAGGGAGAGAGGAGGTGGAGATCTTGTTGGCGCCGAGTTTGCGACGACGCTCGAGGAGATCGGCAGCCCATTTTCTTCAAGATTTCTTCATGATCCGATCTAGGTGAGTGGTTATCATGCTTTTGAAGGGAGGCGGGTGGCCGGGCCCTATGAGATTTGAAATCAGATTTTTTCTTCGCGAGTTTTTGCCGATCGACGAGTTTCTTTGAGTAGAGTTTTGAATTGATGTATGTGCATGTGATCTTATGTATTAGATTGTGGGTTTTTTTGCATTTTTGTGGACTGCCGAGTTGAGGAAATAGGGGAAAAGTCATGCCGAAATTTTCCCCAAATTATTCCTTGCTCGTTTCACAGCCCGTAGATCGCTTGGTGTTCATGATATGCTAGATCCATGGCTTCATATGGTGTTCTTGCTGCAGCCATGCCCCCTTCAATTTGAGGACTAGGCCGAGCAAGGGTTTACCCTGCTTGAGTCGGTCGATTAGTGGTATGAATGACGAGTGTGGACTGTTTGAGTTAAGATCCATGATTCTGAGTTTTGTTTCTTGTTAAACATTAGATCCGTAGACTGATGCATATAAATTATGGATGAAATGTCAACCCCTTCCTATCCATAGGGTTCGGCCGAGCAAGAATTACCTTGCTCAAGCTTCGGCCGAGTAAGGGGAAAAAAAGGGGAAACCGAATGATATGAGTACTTGTTCGTACCTTTCCATTCGATGCTAATTCATATTCATGTTACATAATTTCTCGCTTATCATATGAATTGTTTAGTGATAGACCTTCGTTATCATATTTTGGAAATGTTCTTGCTAATGCTCTTATGGATATGATGGTTATGGTATATGTATTCAAAGAAAGGTTTCATTTAATCCCTCATATCATGTTAAATTGTTGCTATGCTTAATGTATATTCTATATTGTTTTAATCACTGAATTTATTTTCTCTTTAATTCGAGTTCTTCATGATGTTGCTACCCATGATTAATTTGGTAAGTGCCATTGGGATATTTTTACCATGCTAGATACGATGTTCCATATTGAATTTAATTCTATATGCAGTATATAAATTTTTATCGTTGAACCTCGTTGTTATACATCGTAGTTGTTGTAAATTATGTTTACTATTCTTTATTTCATATATGCTGTCCGAAAATGTTCAAGAGTGGAATTCTAAGTTCAGTTCACATAATTCCTCACCCAAGGTAGCGTATAACGCTAGATAACAAGTAGGACATCGTAAGGTGCATAATAGATATGGTAACTGAACTAGAAAATGATACAACTTCTAGGACTTCCAGTATTCATCTTTGGAAACCTAGTATTATTAGGTGTACACATTTTTGGAAGGGCATCATTGAATTGTTGACCCTGTAGGCCGGATTAGGGCCGGATACGGGCAACGGCCCGAAATGTATATAAGGAAACCCTAGGATACTTGATTGTGTGATGTGCTTGAGATGGTCCACCGAGAGGCGTGGAGGTCGAAAATGACCAATGCTTAGCTTGGCCAGTGATTGGGTCTTGAGATGCACCAGCGGGCCCGCTAAGTGTTAAACCCCTACCCAGACAGTGTCCGGAGACTAGTAGACCATCCTAATCGATGGCCCGGGATTTATTATTTACATATTGATATGATGTGGCCAAACGGCTAGTGTGATTCTACCTTGTATGGTAGGGCCGGTTATAGCCGAGATTCTTATACCATGATTAGGCCCAAGGGCCGGATGCCAGAGGCTTGATAGGCCATAATGGCAGGTTTTTACCTACATAGTTTATACAACATTGACCTAAAGGGCCAGTAGTCGCATTTAAAAAAAAGTAACTTACCTCCCTAATTATATACAATGTTGCCTTATATGTTAAGCATGACTAATTGAGGATTATGTGGAGGTTCGGAAGAATCGCTCACTGAGTCCCAAGTAGACTCACAGTTTGTTTCCATGTTTTTGCAGAGTAGGAGCAGTGATTGTGGCTTGTCGGCATGGTGCAGCTGGAGGGCAGGTGGTGGTGCCATATCTCATAGCGGCGTCGTTCGGTCATAGTACAATGTCTTAGTAGTTGTTTTCCTTTTCTGCACTGACGGTTGTGTTTTGGAAAAATTTGTAAAACCTTGATACTTGAGATGTTCGTATCGTTACGATGTTGGTTTTCTTCTTTGGTTAGAAAACATATATTGTGAACTATAAAATTTTTTAAATAAAGCTTGCATTGAGGTTTCTTTTTATCGAGATGTTCTAGTTTCTTATATGTCAGTGTAGATAGTAGGCTACAGGATATGATGTAGGCCCTGGCCAATCACACTACCCTCAGTTGGGGTGTGACATTGCCTTAGCATTTAATTCAAACATATTAATTTGTTCTTGGGTCCATGCATCTATATTTTCCTTAGGTTCAATATATTTTGTCTTTACCATGTCAAATACACCTAAACCTTGAGATGTCCAGAGGCATTAATCCATTCTTCATGATCTAAAATGGGTTGTGATGCTACATCTGTACCATACTTTTCTATGATCGATGCCTCATAAGTCTCCTGTACATGTTTTATATTATAATATCAACAAGCATTTCTATAATTAAGATTTAGGAAATAAAATGAAAATAAAGAAAAATCTGCACATGTACTCTAGAAGATTTGAAAGGTAAATATTAACAGTAATATAAAGGAACCTTTTGGTTGTCACCATGAGCTCTCAATGCTTCTAGAATGCTCTCAACCCAACTGTTAAGACCAAAGTGAAGTTGGATTTGAAAATATCACAAATTAGGCTAACATTAACTCATTGGAATTAAGTAAAGGAAGAAAAGTAACAAAGTGGAAAAAATTAAAACAAGTTATCCAAATTGTGATGCAACTATATAATGTCATTTAGTGGTGGATTAAAGCTACAATAAAAGTGCATTTAACACAAGATTAGCCAGAATACTAAAATGAATTTGTTTGAACATTAAAATCCCTTCCCCAAAGATCTGACTCATTCACTACCCAATTTTCTTTTGATATCAGTTGTCATGATATGAGCATGCATGATTAACCTAAATAAAGAGTTAAAATAGATATCACAAATTTGTCTTGTAGAAAGCAAAGCACATGGCCAACATAGAACCAACCCCATTAAAGAATTCAGGAATCCTGTTGTAGCCATGTTGCTTTGTCTAAAAAGTTTGCAGGAATACTGAAGGGGACATTACTCTTACAACCAATAGTATGAATAAGCATTCGATTGCCGGATTGCAGAAGGAGAAGCCACTGCAACGACTGGCGCAGAAAGAGAAAGTTCCAAAGTCATTTACTCCACATCTTAACAAGTACCTGATGAGTAGTCATATACATCAAATATTCCAGTAACTAGTCCTTCTAAATAAAGTATAATGAAAAGTGTCTGGAAAATAGGTAGATAGTAGCTCATGGCAAAAAGGTAAGAACAGAAAGGACTTTATATATGAATTAGGCTAGCCAGTTATACAGGTCACGGAAGGTTACTACTTTTCAAGTCATAAGATAAGTATCTCTATACTCTTTTGCCTCCAAGGATAAGGGTAAGGCTTCATACACTATCTCAGCCCAGCCCCCAGATCCCATATTGGCAGGAACACACACATTGTGAATACACTACTAGCTAATCATACAAGTCATGTGCATATAATGTACAGTAAAGAATCATACACCACTAAAGTTAACACCATATGAAAAATGACCATATCCGTTGTATGCAGCAGAATAAGCACATACTATGTTACCAAGAAATCTATTGACAAGCAAATTTCAACTATCATGAAGTCCATAAAGACTAGAAAAATAATTGAACAAAACTCATTACCTAGATAAGTTAGCTTAGTGTTTGCTCACTCCACCCAGAACATAACCACTTATAGGTTACAAGAATGTAACCATTTATAAAATCATTTTAGCTTGGCCCATGCCACAAAATGAAAAAATGAGCTTATTCACATAGCATTGAGACTTACGTTAACAGTGAATATCTACTACCTTCTCTTACACCTATGGACTTGTATAATGCAAGTCTTGAAATGTCATAGCGTAATATTGCAACAAAATGCTCAGTCCAAATCAAAATCTATGGAACTTACCAGTCCATACAATTAGGTAGTTTAAATGCTAAGCAAAGTATGGTATGATTTATGCAAGTCTTGAAATGCCATAGGGTAATATTGCAACAAAATGCTCAGTCCAAATCAAAATCTATGGAACTTACCAGTCCAATCAATTAGGTAGTTTAAATGCTAAGCAAAGTATGGTATGATTTATGCAAGTCTTGAAATGCCATAGGGTAATATTGCATCAAAATGCTCAGTCCAAATCAAAATCTATGGAACTTACCAGTCGATGCAATTAGGTAGTTTAAATGCTAAGCAAATTATGGTATGATTTCAAGGCCTTATTTCTTATGGTATTTTTTTCCCATCCAATGGGATTTACATGAGATTCTCAAATCTATATTTTGTTGCATTATTACAGGATTTATAAGCCCACCTGATAGGGTTTGGAATGCATATTATAAAGTTTGATGTTATCAATAACTATATAAGGATACAAGACCTTATTGTTCTGGCCATACTTCGGAAGCTCAAAAGCTAATACTTTTCCAGTTGCTGCAAAAAAAGGGTGTTCAGTGTTAAAGCGAATTTATTGCAATAGGCTAATATAATGCTATCAAAATAATTAGGCAGTGAAAGCATGGCAAGTCTACATTGCAATTGTATGTTAACAAATGGCACTAGATCATCTTTTTACAAAACAGGGATTTCCCTTTTGATCTCTCCTATGTACTATTTGATCCCATTGTTTGGGCTCCTTTAGTTTAAGGCTCGAGTAGCACTTATTCAAATCCGGGTGTCCTTGTAGAGAAGCGTTTATTCAATTCCGTAGTGTGGGCTCCTAGAGTATGGCACTCGTGGTAATATATTTTGCTATATTAAAAGCCCACCAAACTTGGATTTCCATTTTGATCTCCCTATGTACTTGCTTATGGATAAGGTTTACCATTATCACCAAAATTGTAATTTAATAAACAACGTTGCTCAAAATGCTAGGTAGTGTGCACAACTGGCATTAATGACAAAAATTTAGTCCCTGACTAGGATGGCACATGCTGATGATGTGTATGTGATTATGGATCCATGTGGCTAGAAGATATGCATTTTTTTTCTTCAGGACAATTAACTTATACTTGCAACAAAACAAAGACTGAGGAATTTTTGCTCTAATATATGATACATAAAATCAAAAAATATTCACCTTATATGGACAACAATGCAGAAAATATTCGCTTTATGAAAAATTAATCTAGAGGAAATAAGTTAAATAACTTTAAGCTACTCTAACCTGACATTTTAAAATGACAAAATATTTAGAGAACTCACAAATAAAATTGTGAATTATTTGATGTCATGGTCTCTTCTTAGAGGACTAACTTGTTTCACTTGCAAGAGTCTTACTGCCAGTAAAACTTCATATGGCTATATCCACGAGAATATATCCAATTATCCATGAGATTTACTCATGGCCAGGCTCAGAAGTCCTTGTCGCTTTCTTCTAGCTTTTGAATAGATGCCTTCCTAGACCATTCTAATGCAAAAGTTTCGCAATCACCCTGGTCCACATCACCAATTACCATGAAGGGACCTCAACTAAAATTGGCATCATGATCATAATAGAAAGTAAAGGCCAAGAAATCTAACATCACTTTAAGATTATGCATGTCATTATACTATATCAAACACATGCTTTAAATCTCGTACCGTAACACTCATACACCTACCATATTTTGAAGAATCCGAGATCGATATTGGGAGATACGTGTAGATACTGTCTATGCCAAATGTACCACCTAGTACAATCCATGTACGGAAGATATCAGACTGGTACAACTCAGTACAGGCCTAGTATTAAGCGGTACACACCCAACAACTATTTTACTAGCCATCTGGTTGTTTTTTGTCCAATTCCAAAAGTGGTTCTGGGGATCTTTTAAGTCTATATAAAGACCTCATACCCCTTATTGCTTCATCTTCGTCAACGTACATCCCAAAATTCTCCAACTCTCTAAGTCTCTCATTGTCTTCCTAAAGTTTTGTTAAAATATTGCCAAAGAGCAATGATGACTCCATCAAAATGACGCTATGAACTAGAGCCATTGGGATCCCATCAAAGAAAGTTTAATATCAATGTGGTATTCCGTCCAAATACCAAATTATGGTAACATAGGATAAAATTCTAATAGCCTTTGCAACCTATGACATCGACCTTAGTGGTCTTAACCCATGAACCTACACATTATGATGCACGCCAGTCTTCGATTTTCTAGTTAGTAGTGGAACAAGTGTTTTAATGGGATGCTTGTATCATTTTACTTGAAACTTCAAGTGTTGTATTTTAATTCTTAGACTTGAGATGTTTATATGCTTTATTATGGTTTTTAAGCATTTTAGTGAAGTAAATCTATGAAAAAAATATTGTTTGGAGTGTGAAATGAAAAAAGAATCTGACATGGTCCAATTTGTATAGGACCATGCCATGTATTGACTGTACTAGTACTGGCCAAGCACCTGAGATTGGTAACAGGGTACTATACGAGATTTTAAACCATTTATAATGAATTGAAGAAAAGATCTTTTGGTTAGCGTATGATATTATTCTACATCTCTTTGCGTCTTGTGGACATTAACAATTTACTTGTAGCTCACACATGATATCATCCCTAAGCACCCATATATATCTGTTTGACTTGAGAATGCAAGGCTATTATTATACTAATCAAGATAGAATTTGACAATGAAGTGGACACATTCAGTAGCTTTTGAAGGAGAGAAAGCAATCTCAATAGATTGCTCAGATGATTGCAACGTTTCATGGAAGACACTTGCTGTGCCAGCTCCTACAACCCCAATCCGTACTTTGGGAGTCCCAGCAACCTTGAATTTACCCAAAAGTTTTTCTAGTTAGTAGTGAAACAAAATTCAGCTTTAATTAATAGAGAATGAGAGCATTTAGAGGTAACTCCACACACAAATGGTTGAAGCTTATTGTTAGCTAACATAAAATAAGACATATATCAATAAACCATCAGTTAATGGGTATCTTAATAATTAAAGTAACAATCATAGATAGACAACTAAAAGCCAAAATTTTCTAGAATTATAACACAAAAATCATAGGAAGTAGCAATCCAAAAGTTCAAAGTCAATGACCTTAGAACTTGACAATGCACAAGTACATTGTATACATAGATGTCAACATGCAAAAAGCATGTAAAAATGCGTTTAATGTTAGGAACTGTTAAGAAGAAGAAAACATTATGGTAATACCAATTTATAGGAAGGAGAAGAACAATAGAACATCATATAAAATTTGGGAGAACATAGTGAAGAAAGGGGAAGTGAGTGAGGTTTAAACCATATGAATGAACAGCCCCAAAGGCAACTTCAAATTTGAAGGCATCAATTAGTGTGTCAAACATAATCCCCTCAAAGTTCAAACCATCAATAGATAGAACCTATATGGAAGAATAATAAAAGAATGTAAGAACTAGAATCGAATGGGAAACTGAGCGCTTGAAACCCGTACAAGGGAAGGAATCCACTCGTCGGTCGGTTGTCTGTGATGACTTGCGCTTCCTGTGCTTCGCTATCTGTAACGACCTCAGAGGATTAGGGCATGAGGAAGGGAAGGAACCTATAGAAGGGGAGGGAAGAAAGAAAAGCTTAGATCAGCTGCGAGGAATTAGAAGGAACCTGCGCTATTTGTGATGACTCGAACCGATTATTTTGTCGACTGCGGGGAAGGAACCGATGGGGAAGGAGCCTACGGGGAGGGAACCGGCAGTGAAGGAAACTATAGGGAAGGAACCTGCGGTTGGGGAAGGAAGAAGAGGCTTTGTCGGGGCGGCTGGGGAAGAAAGATGACGAGTGGGAGAGGGGGAAGAAAGATGAAGAAGAGGCTTTGTCAGGTTGGCTGAAAAAAAGAGGGCACGAGAAATTATTTTGACGAGTGGGAGAGGGGGGAAACAAATTGGTCGACTTAAATAAGAGAGGGAAAAAAAATATATGCTAATTTACCAACTGATTATTTATCCGTTGGTAATTTTGTTGGTAATACCAACAAATTAGATCCTTTGATAAAAATTCCATTGGTGATGCTATGTTTTCTTGTAGTGATCACCAAATTCCAGTTTTAAACTTTTTCTTAAATTAGTTAGGAAATTTACAATTCAACAACTAAATGCGGAAGTGAGTAATGAAGATAGACAATGAATACACAAAGAGAACAATGCTAACACAATTATTTATAGTGGTTCGGCCCCAATGCCTACTCCACTCCCTAAGCACCCCGCTTAGAATTTCCAAACTAAGTTTTACTAGATAAATCTTGTTTCCCCTACAACGAGGACTTTACAGAGGAAATTCTCTGCTCTTAAACCGAAGGCACTTCCACACCCGAAAGTATCCCGCCTTCGTACCGAGAGTACTCTCCCACCTCATCCTAAGGGACAACTCAACTAATCCTAGTAAACTAAGTTTATAATGGTGGATTTAAGCCTTAACACCAAGGCAACCACCAACTCAAGCAACCTAGCACTCTAGGTTTGCATAAGTTCAAATACAATGAATTAAACACCAAAATACAACAATAATGAGAGCAAATAAAAAATGATACACACTTAGCTCTCAAACAAGATGTCCTAGCTCCTCTTGATGACTTGAAGATGAATCAAGGTAAACTCAAAGTCAATTACAAGGTTTATAGGCTCAAAGCTAGGGTTCATTGCAAGGATGGCTCAAGAATTCTTGTGGAGATGCAATGAGTGGCTCTTTGAGGTTTAGAAGCATCAATAGTTAGCTAGAAGTGAGCACTACAAAAAAACAGGGTATCACCAACGGACAAAATCCGTTGGTAATATATTACCAACGGATTATCGGTTGGTAAATACGTCGGTGATGACCATGCTAGGTATTACCAACGAATATTATTATATGCGTTGGTAACACCAACGGTAATTAATGTCCGTTGGTAACACCAACGAAAAATATTATCCGTTGGTAACACCAACAGAAATATACTCTGTTGGTGATACCAACGGATCACTATTCATTGGTGTCACCAACGGATCATACTCTGTTGGTATTACCAACAGAGATAATACCCGTTGAAAATACCAACAGATATCATCCTTGTTTACGTTGACATATTCAACAAAGGTATCCGTTGGTATTACCATCTGACATCCGTTGGTATTACCAACAGAAACATTTGTTGCTAATACATTTTAATTAAAATGCTCATACCCATATGAATTTTCATTTTCCTGTATACAACCTATAATCACACATCAAATTTTTTATTTACCCAATCACAAATATATATACAAGTCAAGAAAAAAAATTCATATTTCATAACCAAATAATAGTGTCATTTTCATAACCAAAACCAAACATCTACAATCGAGTATATTATCAAACAAATACAAACATTACTAAGTCAAATTTTCCCTAACATTAACCGAATTGTTTAGTGCAAAATCATAACCAAATACAAATCTTAACCAACATCATAACCCAGGTGGAGGTGGAGGTGGAGGTGGAGGTGCAGTGGAAGCTGAAGGTGAATCTGTTGATTGGAAAGAGTTGATTGGAAAGCCGAGTTGTGTTAACATCAACCGAACTTGAGCTTCCACTTGTGCTTGTACTTGCGACTGCACTTGTGATTGTTGTGATTGCATTGATGCTTCCAATTCAGTAATATACTGTCGCATGGATGTCATCTCACTCTGCATCGCATTCCACTCATTCATTCGACCATGGCCCGATGTACTAGATTTTGCTGAGCTAGAACTCCCCATAATGGATTTAACATCCTCTCGACATCCAAAACCGTAAACCCGATTATGAGATGGATGTCCAGCGGCATTAATCCATTCTTTTGGATCTAAAATGGGTTGTGATGCTACATCTGTACCATACTTTTCTATGATCGATACCTCATAAGCCTCCTGTACAATGTTTTATAAAAATAGTTAATTACGATATTTTAAAAAGAAGCAACAAATAAAATAAATACATACCGCAACAATCTGCGATTTGTTGTCGATATAGTCACCCTCACCACTATTACGCTTATGAGTATGCTTAAACAACTCAAGATGGGTTGGGGGTCGGTTCAACTTTTCTTCCTACAAAAAATGACAAATAATATTTAATTAATAATATTTTAAAAAACATATAGGATAACAAATTCTATTAATATCATACCAATTTTTTTCGATGAGCCACAAATGAAATAGATCCACCTGTATGTCGTGTGACGTTACTATCTACCTCTTTCTTACGATTTTGACGAGCAACTTCGGATTTTCTCCTCCACTTCTCCGTGACCCAATGCTCACTAATTAGTTGATTCCACACATCTGGAGATATCCATGGAGGGCCAAATCCATTAGTTCGACTAATATCATCAGTATTGGCCTTTCTTTTCGCATAATTCCTTGCATCACACATATTGTCAGAAAAGCGTCGACAAGCTGTTCTATCCCATATTTCATGAACCTCGCTTGTCCTAGATGGATCCCAACGATAGACTATCTGAAAAAAGACAAATATGTTAATGAAATGATAGTTGACAACATTCTAAAAAAGTACCAATTTGATGCAATTATATGATCACACAATCAATCATGGCATATGCAGGTTTCATGCAGCCAACCTTCTATTACTTCAGCTAAATCTTTTTAGAGAGGAAAAGGCATATGCAGTTATGAATATTAGTATGGCTAAAACTTACTAATATTCAGTTATGGCTAAAACTGAATATTAGTATGCAGTTATGTAGTTATGAATATTTAGTATGAATATTAGTATGGCTAAAACTGAATATTTAGTATGAATATTTAGTTATGGCTAAAACTGAATATTAGTCATATGCAGTTATGGCTAAAACTTACTAAGAAGCTTTCTTGTGTACTAATAACATGATGAGTATGGGTCAAAAACTGTTGTAATATGAGTAGATGTCTATCACACAACTAATCATGGCATATGCAAGTTGCAGGATAAACTTACTAAAAAGCTTTCGGTGCTCAATAACATGATGAGTATGGGTAAAAAACTGTTGAAATATGATATTCCAACAATTATATCAAATAAGCATAACGACTTCTTGTGTACTAGTATAAACCGATACTCTTTATTTTGTCTCAAAAAAGACTTATTTATGTACTATCATCTCACAAAGAATTTTTTTTTCTTCATGAGGGTAGTGGAACTGATGAGCGTATAGACATATGTAGCTCTCTTCTTGGAAATAAAAAAGAAGAGAGCAAAAATATCTAATTGTGGTACTTGTTTCTCTCTTCAGTAAGTCATGTGGAGCAGTGACCCATAAGGCTATAAATTCAATTGCTGGGTTGGACATGCCGTGGATAAGCAGTAATAACTATAGATATAATTGACTTCAGGAGGCAAATCATCAACATAATGATTTCTATCTTTGATTCTGCAATAACTAAGGAATATCTTCAGCATGAACTAAATGGAATGACCCTTGATTCCTATCAAATACTTTTTTTCTCTATTGTTGTTGTTCTCTCATGAGAGGTGATGGTTCTCTTTTAATTCCTTGTGCAAGCAATGGATAACAATAGATTGTTTATAATAAACAAAGGTATTAGAACAGGCTATGGTATTAGAACAGCTTATGGGCAGCAGAACATTATTTCTTGGTCTAATGACTTTGTGCCAAAGAGAAAACATCTAGATAAGTAAAGCTAAAAAGCACCACAGGAATGAGCTAAATAAGTTGCACATCCACAGGGATGAGCTAAATACTTGCTATTCCCTAATTACTTTATTTTCTTAGAATTTGGACAGCTAGTCATTCCTATATCAGTCAATATCAGTATCAGGATAAGCTGGAGCTTCTTCCTATTCAGTATCCTGATACTGATATCCACATGAGCTTCTTCCTTCCTTCTTGATAAGCTAGTGCAACTTTATTTAAGATCGTTGTAGATGTGGTCTTTAGAGTTTAGAGTTTAGATCGTTGTAGTGCAACTTGATAAGCTAGGCTATGGTATTAGAACAGCTTAGGGGCAGCATACTTGTTATGAGCAGGTTAAATAGATGTTAATGGTATTAGAACATGCCACATACTTGCTATTCCCTAGTTACTTTATTTTCTTAGAATTTAGACAGCTAATCATTCCTATATCAGTCATGATACTGATCAGGATAAGCTGGAGCTTCTTCCTATTCAGTATCCTGATACTGATATCCACATGAGCTTCTTTCTTCCTTCTTGATAAGCTAGTGCAACTTTATTTAAGATCGTTGTAGATGTGGTCTTTAGAGTTTAGAGTTAATTAGATCGTTGTAGTGCAACTTGATAAGCTAGGCTATGGTATTAGAACAGCTTAGGGGCAGCATACTTGTTATGAGCAGGCCAAATAGATGTTAATGGTATTAGAACAGGCCACATACTTGTTATTCCCTAGTTACTTTATTTTCTTAGAATTTAGACAGCTAGTCATTCCTATATCAGTCATGATACTGATATCAGAATCAGGATAAGCTGGAGCTTCTTCCTATTCAGTATCCTGATACTGATATCCACAAGCTGGAGCTTATCAAGTCATTCCTATCAGTGTCAAGGGTTGGTTTCATATAAAGAGGGAAATGAATAGTGATGCGTACAACCTAGCAAGGTCTGCTCTGGAGCAGAAGAAAGGAAGGGAAGAAAGTTTTATTCATTTATTCAAACCAAGTAGTAGTAGTTCTTTGAATGAATAGGTTGTGTTACTTGTAATAAATAGTAGTAGTTTTGTCCATGTAGATGTGGATTCTCATGTAAACAATTTGTATGAAAGTAATAAAATGGTCAATACTCATGGGCATGATGCAACAACAAACTGGATATGGAAATTAGCCAAAGCTCATGCCTTTGCAAATGATGCTGGTCAATACTATTTGCACTTTTGTTCCAAGTATCAAAAAATAGATTGTACAACACTAATCAATAATAATGTACATCAACGAGCATCTATCTTCTAAAAAGAAATTCTTTTTCAATCGAAATCTTTATAAGTGAATTATTCCATCATTCATTCAACTCTTCCTGAAATAACTGTATATTAAAATTTTAGGTTGAGGACATCAATGAAATTTGTGACTTACATTCAAGAAATTTGACTTGCTTTATAGGGAAATACCTTAAATTTGTCCCAAATGAATTCCTTCACATGTGATGGTACTTGAGACCAACATGGCCATGCACCCGTGAAATTAGCCTTAATTATTGATGAAATATCTCGTACTACTTCTGTCTCGGGGAAGCTGCAAAAAAGAATGTTAACAAATAAACACATTATAAATGATGTTAATAAATATCTTGTATTTACAAATGATGGTGTTTGAATATCTGATTACATATATACCTTTTCTTATCAATAATTAGTAGGTGTCTATCATCTGGTGTGTCTGGCGGCTGTGAAGGCTGATTTGGTCCTCTTCCTCGACTTTGATGTGAAGTACCATCACTTTGTGTAGGAATAGATGTGTCATGTATAGACGTAGATGGTATAATAGGAACTGATGACGTCAAAGGCAAATTCACTGAAGGTTGTGAGGGTAACGATGCTGCCGATGTCGACGGTGTAGGAATACTAGGAATATTAGGTGTTTCTATGGGAACAGTAATAGGTACAGGTACAGATATAGGTATCATGGGTGCTAAAGAGTCAATCACAGGTACAGGTTCAAGTATCATGGGTGCAGAAGAAATGATCACAGGTGGTACAGGTGTATCTTCAGATGATGAATGTATAGAAGTGGTAGAAGGGTATTGACTCAAAGGAGGACGCCCTCGTCCTCGTCCTCGACCTCGACCTCGACTTCGTGTATTCACCATTACTTAATAAAATAAATGAAGCATATATAAATAATTAAAGATGTATAAACATATAGTGCCATCCAAATTATGATAAAATACCTTATAACTTGTTAAATTCCTATGCAACTGGAGACTATAGACTTGAATATGTATCAAGCTACCTCATGTCAGAACAGTGGGTGTCTGGCCATCTATTGCCATCAACTGGAGACTATAGACTTGAATAAAATACCTTATTCATTGCCATCTATTTTGAGGCAGTGGGATCTATATATATTAATAGCCATTAATTTGGATTTTATGATTACTATCAACACTTTATGCTCTCAACCTTCATTGTCATTTATGATTCTTAGTGTTTTATCTCTAAATTAATTTAATTGCTTACTAATGGAGTTAACTATCATTAACTGTCAAGTTACTATTGAACAAATGCCATTAATTTAATTGCTTACTAATGGAGTTAACTGTCACTAGAAATCCTTATCCTTAATTACCTAGCAAGTGTAGGAGAAGTTGTGTTTACATTTATCCTTATCTCTTCTTTATTATTTCCTTTGACATGTTTTGACTAGAGTTGTTGCTTTGAAGGAGTCATGTAGTGTGTTTTGTTGTTTTCTTTACAAGAAGATTGTGTGCTCTCTTTGATTTTAATGAGCTCACACCAGGTTGCCATCATAGGAAGAAGTCTCCGGCAGCAACCAATGCCACCAATCTCATTGCTGGAGATCTCATTTCAGCCATCTTCCTTGAGATGCAGCGACCCATGATGAGATCTCAAAGCCAAGTCCAACATAGATTGGATAATGGGGTCAGTATTCTCTCTTAAATGCTTGATGTGCTCCTCAATCTACAAAGCTCAATTCTTAACTTAAAAATCAAACCCTAATAAAGTGCAACTCAAAGTGGTTACATGAAATTTCTACATAGCTTCTTGATAATCTTAAGGTTGGGCCAGTTTAATATTAATTATCATTACTGAACACTACATGAGCTACTTTGGTTTCATTGGGTCAGAGTGAAATAATTATCCATGTGTAAGTTATGTACCTACTGATTATATCATGCTCTAGTCAACAATAATCTCATCACTCTACTTCAACATCCTCTATTTCCAGTACTCTCAGCAAGAAGTATCAAAACTCCGTCAGCAATAATTACAAAGCATAAATAGGTATATATCAGTTATTAATTAATTACTACATGCAAGCATAATCATGAAATAACATATAAAGCAGCCTGTGCCTCTAAAAAACTTAGTTTACCAAGAACTTGATGGGTGAGTCTCTTGACTCCATGAGCCCAAGGGACCTTAAGCAGCTTGAGAGTAGATTGGAGAAAGGCATCAACAAAACCTAGTTACTAATTCACTATTACTGGATGCTTCAGAAGTGCTTACTGACACCATATATTGCATCCTCAAAACTAGAATCTCAGTTCACACATCAAATTGTATAATGTTAGTTATTCAACAGAAATTTCATAGAAAAGGTTCCAACTTCTGAAAAACTGAGTAACATATTCAATATGCAATAACATATTCACATAAAAAATAGAGTAATATGCAATAAATTTACTTAGTTGAAGAGCAAAAAAAACATTTGATGACTAACATATTCACATAAAAAACAGGAAAAGAAAATACCTCCTCTAGACTTAAAGACATAGTTCATTCAGTCAATGACTTAAAAAAATGATATTGTGCATGATACCTTGGTTCCCTGAGTTCTTGATACGGTTAATTCAAATCCTTCAGAAGAATCTGTTTAAGAGAAGAAAGGTTGCAGTAATTAGCAGATAATTATATTATGGATCACCTTACTTTCAGTCAATGAAGTTTAAAGTGAATGAAATGATCCCCCAGCCACATTCTCTTTAGGAAAATTATAGAACACTACTATATTAATTTGATGATTGCTTTTGGACAAGATGTAAACCTTAATTAACTTGGAATTCCTCCACTTCAGCAAGACCAATTGGCAGCAACTTCCACTTCTTGTAGCTCTGCAAGGATTAATTTTAAGCAATTACAACCCAATAACACCACCTGAACTATGTACCTTTAGAGAAAGGGGAAATTATGAAGGAACTCAAGCATCAAGCATAAAAATAATTCAAACATATTAGATAGTCAGTCATGTCTGCATTAGAAATAAATTACAAATAGTGACTCCTCAACTATAAGGACTCAGTCAACTATAAGTCAGTCAACTATAATTTAAAAAATTTCAATAATCATTCTCCTCATTTGACAAACACTCATCAACTTCAACATCTTCAGTATCTTCATCTTCAATGTCAACAACATTTGCTTCTTCTTCATCAACTTCAACATCTTCAGTATCTTCATCTTCAATGTCAACAGCATTTGCTTCTTCTTCATCCTCCTCAACGGCATGTGTTTGAGTTCTCAAGAAAAATTCTTCATATTGATCTACCTCATCAACTACTCCAACATTAACTAATGCATTGGATGCATCTAACTCTGTTGTAGGCATAATAGGTTGTACTGCTTCAACCTCATCCTCTTGAAAAAAATCATCGATCTGTGGAGGGATATTATCATCTATTTCTTCAATGTCTTCATATCTATTTCTTGCTTTAATTTTGCATGCAACCCACCAATCACTCCTTCCTTTTTTCTTTGAGGGGTAACTCGTGTAATAAACTTGTTGAGCTTGCTCGGCTAACACAAAAGGAGCATCAATATAAAGTTTTAACTTGTGATTGATTTCAACAAGTCCATGACGAGGATGTACCCTAACTCCTTTTTCGGTATCAAACCACTCACATTTAAATAACACCACCTGATTTCCTTCACCAAAGTATTCTACCTGTACAATATCAATCAGGATGCCACACTAATCACGATCATAATCATTGTAACAACTGCCCTTAACACAAACACCACTGTTTATTGTTTTCTTTCCATGTGAATATTCCTTGGTGTGAAACTTATATCCATTAACAAAATAACCCTTCATAGATCGAACAAATCTTTGCGGGCCTTGTGCAATGGCAAGAATTCGACTATCAATCGTGTCAATATTATGATTAACCTATCACAAAAAGAAGAATTAAAAAGAACAATTTATAATATAGTCATGATTATTCATATTGAGACAAAAATTATTATATTATTCAACTTACATAGTCTCTCAACCATTTTGGAAATTCTCTATCTCGTAACTTCTCAAGCTCCGCGTCAGTCAAATGTAGTTCTCTTTGCATAACGATATTATTAAACTCACTAAAAAATAATAAAGTTTACATTAATATAAAGTAAATAACGAAATAATTAACACTACTATACGTACTCAATGAAAGGAGAGATCTCTTCACAATTCATAAGTACGTAAAAGCTCAATTGCTTTATACTCATTTTCGTCGACCCTCCTATAACGCTCAACAGCCCCACAAGGTCGACCAGGATAGGTAAAGATAGATAGACGTCCCATGGTAGTTGGAACTCCACCATCATCATTTTGAGGTACTTGATTGAACCTTGTGTGTACCTTTTGGTCCAGGAATAAAATGAACAAGAAATTAATATTTCTTATATAATACATATATATATATGTGTGTGTGTGTTTTTTTCACTAATCAATTCAACCTTGTGTGTACCTTTGGTTCGAAGTAAAAAGAACAAAAATTAGAAATTTCCTCAATGATATATGCTTCACAAATTGATCCTTCGATATATGCTTGATTTTTCACTTTTTTCTTCAATTGAAGCATATACCTGAAAATATTCTTAGAAATTAAGACGTAATTTTTTTCAAAAATTTCAATCAAGAATAAAAAGGAAGATTTGTTACCTTTCAAATCTATACATCCATCTATATTGTACCGGACCACCAATTTTAGCCTCATAAGCTAAGTGAACGGGGAGATGCTCCATAGAGTCAAAAAAACTTGGTGGAAATATTTTCTCAAGCTTGCATAGTATCTCGACAATGTTTAACTCAAGTCGTTCTACATCCTCAATTCGCAACACACTTGAACACAAGTCCCGAAAAAATAAACTCAGCTCAGTTAATGCATCCCATACTGGATCAGGTAATAAATCACGAAATGCAATTGGAATAAGCCTTTGCATGAAAACATGACAATCGTGACTTTTCATTCCATAGAATTTGCAGTCATCTATATTTACACACCGACTTATGTTTGAAGCATAACCATCGGGAAATTTTAATTCTTTAACCCTTGACATACTGCTTTGATTTGTTCTTTGTTCAACACAAATGAGGCTCTCGACTTCAACATTTTCCTATTAACATGCTCTAATTCTAATTCGGGGTGCTTGCAATACTTAGGCAAATCAGCTCTGGTCTTGACATTGTCTTTTGTTTTCCCCTTGATGTCCATCACTGTATTGAATATATTTTCAAATACATTACGTTCAATATGCATCACATCTAAGTTATGCCGAATTAAATTTGTATGCCAATACGGTAAACTCCAAAAGATACTTTTTTTAACCCAATTATGTTGTTGGCCAAATCCAGAAATTCTAGCATTAATACATTGATTTCCAAATTGAATATCAGACAATTTCTTGACACGTGCCTTTATATCATCGCCCGATAATCATAGAGGTGGAATATCTCTTTCAATTCGGCCTTTCATAAATTTACCTCTTTGTCGTCAATATGGATGATCAAGAGGGAGAAATTGACGATGACAATCGAAAAATGATATCTTTCTCCCATTTTCGAGAACAAAAGCTTTGCTACGCTCTAAACAATAGGGACAAGCTAATCTCTCGTGTGTGCTCCATCCTGATAGCATAGCATATGCAGGGAAGTCGCTGATAGTCCACATAAGTGTTGCTCTCATTTGAAAATTTTGTTTTCTAAAGACATCATATGTCAAAATTCCATCAGACCATAACATGTTCAGTTCATCTATCAATGGCCTCAAAAATATGTCAAGTTCTTTACGTGAGCTCTTTGGTCCAGGAATTATCAAACTTAAGAACATAAACTGATCATTCAAACACATAAATGGCGGCAAATTGTATACAGTAATGAGAACGGGCCAAACTGAATAGGGAATAGAAGAATGCCCGAATGGGTTGAAACCATCGGTGCACAATCCTAATCTGACATTCCTTGGGTCAGAAGCAAATGAAGGATGGTGAGCATCAAATTGTTTCCATGCCTCACTATGTGCAGGATGTGCAACAACATCGGAAGTACGATTCTTAACATGCCAAATCATATGCTTTGCAGTTTTTTCAGACATAAAAAACCTTTGAAGTCTTGGTGCTATAGGGAGATACCGTAAGACCTTATATGGTATATTTTTTCGTCTACCATTATTTAATAGTCTTGGCTTATATCGAGCATGTCCACACACTGAGCACTGCGTTAAATTTGTTGTTTCTTTATAAAACAACATGCAATTATTCTGACATGCATCTATCTTCTCGTACCCAAGTCCTAATTTCTTCATCATCTTCTTTGTTTTGTAAAAAATTTCTTCCAATTTTGCATCTTCTGGTAGCATATCTTTAATTATTAACATCAGCCGATCATAGCAAGCTTTACTCATGTTAAACTCAGATTTGCAATTAAGCAACTGTGACATGGCTGATAGCCTACTTTGACTCTTACAACCACTCCACAATGGCTCATCTGCATAATTCAGTAATTCAAAAAACTTGGCAACTTCATCATTTGGTCTTTCTTCTCCAATACCTTCAATACCGATTGCATCCACCACCATAGTTCTATACGGATTTTGAGGAGCATCAAAGCTTTTTGATTGAGGAATGCTTGAGGATTCATCAACTTCTTCACTTGTCAACTCCCCATGTGCAATCCATTGTGTGTAGCCAGATATAAATCCCTTCGAACATAAGTGATATTCCACCTCGATCATCTCGACAATGAAATTGAAGATTATTACATCGTCGACATGGGCACCTAATTTTATCACCAGAAACATATTGAGTTTTGGAGTATGCAAAATCAAGAAATCCCTTGACTCCTTCCATAAATTCATTAGTCAATGCTCCTCCAATTATCCGACGTTTCATCCAACTATGATCGATATACATTTTAATTAACTCTTTTCAACCTAGCAACAATATTAAGCACATTAATTATTGGTAGAAATGACTAGATGTCTGCTAAAGGGAAGTAAGCTACCTAAAAACTTGTGGGCAGAGGCTTTTAATACTCCAGCATATATTATAAATAGAAGCACAACCAAAGCATTGCTTGAGAAAACATCATATGAAATTTGGTGTGGAAGAAAACTAGATCTCGGTCATCTAAGAAAATTTGGGTATGTAGCTTATTGTCACATACCTAAGCATAGAAGAAAGAGGCTAGATATTTCAGGGCTGAAATTTGGTGTGGAAGAAAACCAGATCTCAGTCATCATAGAAAATTTAGCTAACAGTTCAAGTTCAGGGTTGATATGATCAGGATGAAGCTGAAATTGTGAATTCTTAAATTTTAGGGCTGAAAATTTATCAACTTAATGTAAAATCTGCATTCTTAAATGGAGAACTCAAAGAAGAGGTTTATGTAGTTCAACAGTTCAACCAAAGGGTTAAAGGAAAGGAACAAATGATCTATAGGCTAAAGAAGTCCTTATATGGCCTAAAGCAAGCTCTAATGAGCTGGTATGAAAAAATTGATAGTTACTTTGTTACTGAAAAAAAATTTAGAGAAGCAGGAAAGAACACACATTATATACAAAAGAAGATGAAAATGAAGATATTCTAATTGTTCTTCTCTATGTGGATGACTTGCTTTATTGTAGTAACAATGAAAAAATGAGAGAGGAGATCAAGAACAAAATGTTCAAGATTTTGAAGATGACTAATCTGGGTGAGATGAAATTCTTCCTAGGTTTGGAAGTTCTATCTCATTTCATGAATGATCCCAGTGCAGTACACTTTAAGGCAGCAAAGAGAATCTTGAGATACTTGAAGGGGACATGTAATTATGGATTACATTTGGGAAGAGACAATGATCTGAAACTACTGGGGTATTTTGATAGTGATTAGGGAGGATAAATAGTTGACAGAAAAAGTACTACTGAATATCTATTCAAAGTTGGAGCAAGTAGAGTGTGTTGGTGTTCTAAAAAGCAGAATTCAACTATATTATCTTCAGCCGAAGCTGAATATGTATCAGCTACTTCAGCAAGCTGTCAAGCAATTTGGATGAGAAGAATTTTATTGGACTTTGGGATTAATTTGACACAAGCTACATGCATATAGCTTGCAGGAGAAGATGGCAGGCATTGAAGCTCTTTCCACTTTAGTGCGGTCTTTGTCAAGGGATGCTGCAGAGAGTGGAGAAGCAGTAGGGTTGTTGTTGGCTTTGTCCGAGATCGTAAAAGTTCGACAAAGAATTGGTAGAATCCGAGGCTGTATGGTGATGCTAGTGACACTGCAAAATGGCAATGACACTGTTGTATCACAATGCGCAGAGAGGTTATTGAGTGTGTTATCAGCCAATGCACACAATGTGCTTCTTATGGCAGAGGCCGGCTACTTCGTACCATTAGTACGCTATCTAAAAGAAGGTACTTTCAAAAAAATCTTCTTAATTTCTTTCTTAAATTTAATGTACTGTGCTAACATGCATTGTTTATGCTGTTTAGATTCTAATAGCATTTTGCATTTAGTTTCACAATCCTTCTGAACTGAATATAGGCAGAGTAAGTTGAACTCTAGTCAGCTAAAGATGAAACAATATCCATATTGCATTCTCTAAAACCAATCAAGAAAAAAGCTTAAAACAACACAAGCAGTAGAGTAAGTTGTAACATTCACATTTTTCTGATAAAAGCATTCTTCTTCACCCAATTAAAAGCCATACCAATGAATTTTCAATACCATAATATACTCTATTCATTACGTTCTTCAACCAAAAATTCAAGAATCAATGCTAACATCCAATATCATGTATCCACATTCAAAAATGAAAACATTTTAATCTACAATCATGTATCCACATTCAAAAATGAAAAATAAATCCTACTAACTTTCTCCATTCAATTCAAGTCTAGGGTCATCTATCTCAAAGTCTCTAAAAAAAGTTTCAAGATGCATTCTACTATCTTATTATAGAGCCTTGTTATGTCTGAAATTTCTATCACATGTAGTGTAGTATTTGTTTCTTTTGCACCATATGACTAGTGATGGATAGACTGACCTGATCCTATTTGCAAGTGTTCCGTGCTCTATCAACTAAATACTTCAAAAATAAATTCTGATTCTGATAGCTTGAATACGTACAAGTAAGTTCAAACCAAGAATGACCTTTTTTTGCTGCCATTTTAAAACTGGTGGCACAACTAGTTCCTGATTTAGATTCTTTCTTTCTCCTTATAATTTTCATATAGTTAATGAGGTGTATTTTGCAATGTTTACTGGCTTCCTCACATGGGGAGGAAGGAATGACCTTATTCTATATCTGTTGTAACCCAACTTGTGGCTATAGATGGAGAGAAAGTTGATCAGTCAACTCACAAATATGATGAGCTAGACCAGTTTACAAATAATCAAACAACTCCATGCATGCCTGAGTAGTTCATACATGCATCAGGATTGACATCACTTTTCCGTCAGTAGCTTGCAGTGCTATTGTTGCTTGTGTAGCAGTACCATTTCCATTCTACATTAATTGTCACTTGTTTTGGAAATCCCATTTACTTGCTTACATCTATTTAATCGATTTCTCATTAATCATGATATATACATGCCCTTTGTTTGCAACTGTTACTAAAAAGAGAAGACCTAACGCATGAAGTGTTATCAGGTTAAATTAGATCAAGGGATAGAATCTGTTTCTTTGCCAAAAGATGCCAGAATGAAAATTATCAAGCATCTCATCGTGTAAGCATCTCATCTTTATATGAGATCTTGTGATTAGTAAAAAATGTGGGTAGATGGTGAGAGTGGAGACGAGCATTAACAAAAATTTGACCTTCATTAACTAAATTTAAAAGCATCTCTAATATTTGACTAAAATCGCAACTAAAATCATCTGAACATCATGAAATCGCAACTAAAATCGAACCTCCACAATCGAATGGGAAATCGAGCGCTTGAAACCCGTAGAAGGGAAGGAATTCACTCGTCGGTCGGCTGTCTGTGACTACTTGCGCTTCCTCTGAGCGCTTCCTGTGCTTCGCCACAAAGTAACAGAGGATTAGGGCACGAGGAAGGGAAGAAACCTGTAGAAGGGGAGGGAAGAAATAAAAACTCGAATCAGCTGCGGGGGAATTAGAAGGAACCTGCGCGCTATCTGTGATGACTAGCTCGAACCGATAATTTTGTCGGGGGAAGAAAACTGTGCGGAAGGAGTCTATGGGGAGGGAACCGGCGGGGAAGGAAACTGTGGGGAAGGAAGAAATGGCTTTCTCGGGGTGGCCTGGGAAGAAGGATGATGAGTGGGAGAGGGGGAAGAAAGACGAAGACGATGCTTTGTCGGCGTCGGCTGAAAAAAAAGAGGCGCGAGAAATTATTTTGACGAGTGAGAGAGGGGGAAACTAAAGTGGTCGGCCGAAATGAGAGGGGGAAAAAAATTTGGTCGGCTGAAACAAAAAAAAAATGCTAATTTACCAACGGATTATTTATCTGTTGGTAATTTTGTTGGTAATACCAACAAATTATATCCGTTGGTAAAAATGCTGTTGGTGAAGCTATGTTTTCTTGTAGTGGAGATTGGGATGGGTATTTATAACCCCCCAAAAGAAACAACGCGTCAACCGGTATATTTTTGCCCGTTGCCGACGCCCGATCGATTGTTCTATCGATTGTCAGTTGATCGCCCTGTGATCGCTGGCATTCTGTGCTTCTGTCACTCTGTTCGATCGACCGAGTGGTTGACTGATTTAATCGTGCTTAAGTTCCTACCAATTTTTGGCAACATTCAGTCGCCCGACCGGTCGACCGTAACTGGGTAGACTACACTTCTTGATTTTTTTGCTTGGTTTGTTCATTTTCTTGTTCCGTCTTCGCTAAGTCTACTTATATAACATTTATTAACTTTAAGTTATATAAGGATTACCCCCCATTTGGATTTAGTAAAAATATCTAAAAAATCAAATTCCTTAAGAATCAAACACTAGTTTTTAGGGTCTAGTATAAATTTTCGAAAAATAATTTTTTTTTAATTTCTCGGGTCAAATATGGGTAGGCTAAAGGCTTCCAAAAAATTCTTTAAAATACCTCATTATCTAGTTTCTAGCCAAGGAATAATTATCGCTATTTTTTATATCAATAAAATGTCTAGGACATATAGCCCTCCAAGGAGCTCCACAGGCTTAGTGAATTTTAGGGTGATTTTTGGGTTTCATATTTTGGGGTTCGGGTTTGGTTTTTATATTATTTGCATCATAAAGAGGATTACATTACATTCTACACACCCTAAACCTAAACTCTAACTTTTCGAAGAATCCCGAGCGTCAATGAGCGTCCTTGCCGATTTCTCTGATTTCTCTAATTTTCTCGATCGGGGATGTCGTGCGCTAACCGACTTGGAACCTGAAAGATTTCTCAATGAAACATTAGTTTCATATTTGTTATTATCAAAATCGAGATTAAGACCAAGGTAGAAAACCTTAGGCCAACACTAGGTTCATTGGGTCATTTTCTATTCTCAAGCGCAGGGGAGCTTTGGCCAAAGGGGAGCTGTGGCCTATGAGTTGGCTCTACCTCCTAGTACAGAACGAGTACATCTAGTATTTCATGTGTCTATACTAAAGAAGTACATTCGGGATGAGTCCCATGTGATCAAGCCTATCGTAGTGGAGGTGGATTCAGCAGTCTCTTATAAGGAGCGGTCAGTTGAGGTGCTAGACCGGCAGATTCGAAAGTTGAGTTCCAAGAAGATCCCCTTGGTTAAGGTCAGATGGGAGCACCATTCCGACTAGGAGGCCATTTGGGAGGTGGAGCAGGATATGAGGGAGCGTTATCCTTCATTGTTTGATGATGTGGGGAGTCCTTATTTTCTTTTCTGAAATTTGAGGATGAATTTTCTATAAGGAGGGACGATTGTAATATCCTAGATATTTAAATTTATTATTTTTCCTCTTATGTGTGTGTTTGCCAGCTTAGCGGACTAGTTCATGGTCGAGCCAAGTCGACTCAATGTTTGGATATGAATTTATGAATTTTAGGCTTGGGTAGTTAAAATTATTTAATTTGATATTGTGTGTGCATAATTGTAAAATATGTTCATGTGGGTCTATTTAATTAATTGCTTGTGATTTATTTGAATGAGTCTATCGGGTTAGCGGGTTTTGGTTTTGACTTAAGGTGAATGCGGGTTGTGGATTAAGGGTTTAAGGGGTTAGGTTGAGGAGGGAGTATAAAACCCCTTCCTCATGGCTTGTGGCTCCTATTTTGGAGCCACCCAAAGGTTGAGAAAGGGAGCTAGCTACAGCCTGTGTTCCAAGCCGCCAGTTCCCTTTCCCTCTTCCCCTTGGAGCCGCCGCCTGTGAGCCAAGTCACCGAGCCGCCTATTTCCCTTCCTCCCCTCTCTGTCTTCCTTCCCGGCCTTTGGACCCAAGCCAAGAGTAGCCAGCCCCTCTCCTTCTCCTCCCTCCCCCTCTCTCCAAGCTGCCATCTTGGAGTGAGCCCCTGCCCCTTGGAGCCTTTTCTTGGGTTGAGCTGTCGGCCTTTTGAAGCTGAATTTGAGGGCCGTCATTTGGGATTTCTTTCTTGGTTCTTCTTCCAATTAAGGTGAGTGGTGTTGGCTTAAGGGTTTCTCTTAAGCCTCGATCTTTATTTTGATGATAACAAATAAATATTTAATCTTTGTGTGAAGTTTTGAGTTCAGGTTGAGGTTGCGAAAAGAATTCGAAGTTCGTTCAAACGAAATGAAAGAAAAGACCGTTGAAAAAATGAAAGAAGAAAACATCAAAGAAAGGCTCGGGTTTAGATCAAGGAGAAATCATGTAATATACCCTTAGGATGATCTTATCCAAGCCAAATTGTAAAGTTATCTAAGTTGAAACTTGGTAACTAAACCAATAAAAGAGCATGTAAAAAATTTAAAGTAAAAATCAGCCTCAACCTGAGTTCGGTCGACCGATCGGTCGACTGAACAAGGCAGAATACAGGTAGTAGCCTATTCGGTCAACCGGTCAGTCGATCGAATGACCTGTCGGTCGACCGAAGTTGGTGAAACCTTGGCAGTAGGCTACGTCGGTCTACCGACCAAAGCCAAAATTTGGTAGAAGGCGCGTCAGTCGACCGGATTGAAGATTATAGATCATGTGCTTTGCTTTTGTGCATCGGTCGACCGATTCGGTCAACCCGATTTGGGATTGAGGAAGCTGTGATTCATTCGGTCGACCCGTTAGTCGATCGACGATTGACCGAACGGCTGTAACGGCTAGTTTTCTACCCATTTAATAGTCGTTCAGTTGAGGGGTTATAAATACCCCTCACCTACCTTCTTAAAAACTTCATAGAGAATTTATTGAGCATTCAAGAAGTGATTAAAAGCCTTCAAAGTGATCGATTTGTTGTGCCCTAATCTTTCGTCAAAATCTTCTTCAAGTGCCGGCTGCTCCTCAACTCTGCTACGACTCGGGTCTATCTTCTGGCAAGTTGAAGGCGTGAAGGCTTGGGAAAAGAGTTGTGGTTCCTCTCTCTATTCTTAATCTCTTTTGCATTGTATTTGAAGTTTTATTTCAGACTTGTTTTCAATCTGTAATAGCTGCTAGGTGTGCTAGAGAAACACTTAGGGGAAACTTTGTTGAGTTGAGTTTTGCCTAGGTTAATAGGTTTGAGGGGTTCTCAAAGAGGTGAGAAGAGTGTCCTCAATTGTATTCAAAGGGAAACACAACTTCTATAAAGTAGTGGTTAGAAATCCTTGGTGAGGAGCCAAGATAGTGGAGTAGGCAGTTGGCCGAACCACTGTAATTACTCTTGTCTACATTGTTTTCTCATTTGCCTATTATTGTTCTTAATATTTGATCACATCTATTGTTAAGAAACACTTACACTTAATCGAAGTTAAATTTGAGTAAAAAAAAAAAAAATTGATTAAATAAAAAAGGAAATAGACACTATTCAAACCTCCCCCCTTCTAGTGTCGGTTTTCATATAACAATTGGTACAGCTCCTAGAATCCGGCGCTAACCAACGACCCTCAAATTAATTGATGAAAGGGAAGGGTGCACCTTCATCTTGTATCGTATAGGGCCCGAGCGCCCCCGGCGTTCGAGTGTGACTCGGCCTGCCAGGCCTACACGCCACGAGGCAATTGATGACTCAACTCGCCAGGCCTACATGCCAACAATCTCCCCCTCAGCAATCGCCAGCCAAGACTCGAACCCGAGACCCCGGCTCTAATACCAACTCCCAAAATCTGGCACTAACCAATGACCCCCAAACCAATTGGTGAAAGGGAAGGGAACACCTTCATCTTATACCGTATAGGGCCTGAGCGCCCCCAGCATTCGAGTGTGACTCGGCACGCCAGGCCTACATGCCAACAAGTGGTATACCCTCTCTCTTTGGGATTTCAATCGACTTCTTGAAGTTGTTCTTGACGGCTTAGTATTTGTGTTTTGTTTCTTGATTGTTCTTCGCGTTCTTGTCATGTTTCCTTGAGATTGTGCTTGTGGAGACCCTAATCTCACCTCTATGGGGCTCGGTAACCCTAGGGTAATCCTAGGGGTGCTCGGCCAAGGGGGAAACCTGGGTCGCCCTCAAGATATTCGATAAAAAGGCCCGAATAAGTTCTTGTTTCCTTTGATATGAAATCTTGATCTATTTTCCTAATTTGAGATTCTTGATTATGAGTTTTTTGTTTAGAATTAAATCTGGAATTCTTGGGTAGAAATCATGCGGTAGAATTAAGATCTTGATAATGACTAATTAGGGGTTCTTGATCTTAATGCTTGATTATTGGTCTAAGTGTGTGGGTTCTTGTTAATCTTGATGAAAATCATGATTTCTGTGAATTAATTCCTTAGATTAATATTCTGTCCTAATGGTAATTTAGGGGTTAATTTTTGTTAATTTTTGGATTTAATTCTATAAGTATGCTGAAATTGTATGTTGCTGGAATTGTATGCTGAGATGAAGAATCTGTGCTGATTTTAATTTGTTTGCTGTGGTGTGTGTACATGTGTGAATATAGTCTTGTTACCTATCGCTTCGACCAGAAAACATAGTTTGGAAACATAGGACACAATTTGGAGACTAGATTCGGATTAGACATATCGGTTCTGGGCAGAACAGTAACCTAAAACAAAACTCTAATTGAGATTAAATAAATTTTAATTGTATAATTAAAATTGGGTTAAGGGTGAGCATAATCTGTTATGAACCAACTTATAAAGTATGTATGAAATAAAACCACATGGGTTAATGACATTACGGGTCTAAGGGATAGGGGTCGGGTTTGAAGTGTTGAGGCACTTCATAATAAGGACACCCCTAGGACACCGTTGGAGAATCTTGACTTAGGTCTTGATGTGTCATATCCTTGAGAATAGCGGAGTGGCTCAATTAGGAACCAGATTTTGGGCTACGTCCAGGTGGTTAGACATCAAATTCTCAACTTGCAGAACAAGTTCAGAGGGTCTTTCCTGATTATTCTAATTTTGTCCTCGTGGGATAAGTTCAGAGGGCCTTTCCCGATTATCTCCGAGGTGAGTTTTAGAGGAATAAGTTCAGAGAGCATTCTCGATTACTCTTGTGACATCACGTCTCGTGTAGCAAGTTCGGAGGGCCTTTCCCGATTGATCCCGAGGTTCCTTATACTAGAATAAGTTCGGAGGGCCTTTCCCGATTATACTAGTATGTGTTGTTGCCTTCGAGCATGGTGGGTTTCGGCCCGATGCAATTATGTAGTACGTGTTGTTACCTTCGGGCATGGTGGGCTTCGGCCTGATGCACTTATGTAGTATGTGTTTTTGCCTTCGGCATGGTGGGCTTCGGCTTGATGCACTTCTTTGGAGTATTAGATGCCTTGGGGCATGTGTGGCAAGTTGGCCTATTAGCTAGTCACACCTTCGTGACCTTGCCTTCTGTACATTATTTTTATCTTTGTAATTTTATTTATGACGGTTGGTAAAATCGCTCATTGAGTTCTTTGAACTCACCCATTGTCATTTGATTTCTATTTTGCAAAGCCTAACTGGTGAGATGGGTCGGATGCACTTGGCACCGCTGGAGGGCAGAGGAGCCGCATGATCTCATAGCACTCCTAGTTAGGGTCGTAGTCAAGTCCTTTGGTAGTAGTTATGCACTTGTATTAGCTTGCTTTGGAGTTGTAGCCCTAAGGGCACTTGTAATAAAGTCACAAGGGAGTGACTAGCTATCAGGACACCACACGCCCGAAGGCATCCAAGACTCTAGCAGTGAAGTGCAACAAGCCTCAGCCTACCATGCCCTAAGGCAGCAAATCATACTCAAGGCATACTAGGATAATTAAGGTTGGCCCATACGTGTTTATCCTGTAATAAAGAAACTCGAGAGCAATCAGGATTTGCCTGTCCGAACTTGCTCCACGAGACGCATAGGAAAAATCGGGATTCGCCCGTCTGAACTTGTCCCTTAAAGATATCACAAGAATAATTATAATTTGCTCATTTGAACTTATTCCTTAAAAGAAGCTCGAGAACAATCGAGATTTGCCCATCTAAACTTGTTCCACGAGAGAACACAGGAACAATCGGTATTTTCCCATCCTAACTTGTCCCAAAGAATGACGTAGGAATAACTGGGATTCGCCCATCCGAGCTTATTCCTTCAAACATAGGTTGGGAATTAGCCATCCAACCTTTTGGGCCGAGATTGCAATCCGGCTCCTAGCCGAGCCTCTCCGTCATTCATAAAGATATGGTACAAAATGACCTATTTCAAGTGTCTCCTACAATATCTTAGGGATGTCTTTATTGGGAACGCTACAACACCCAATACCCGAACCCAACTCCTAGACCCATAACATCATAAACCCATGAGATTTTATTTCATGCACAAAATTTAATTTATTGGTTCTTAACCCTGCCCCTTCAATTTTAATTATGCAATTAAAATTTCCATTTGCCAAAATTAGGGTTTTGTTTTAGGGTTTTATTTTTAGTTTACTGTTGAGCCCAGAACTGGTGCACTCAAGTTGTATCTGACTCCCAGAGTATGTCGTATAGACCCAGACCATGTGTTCTGGTCAAAATGATAGGTTACATGACTATGTTCAGTAAAATATACGCATCAAAACAGAGATTGCAAAATCAGTCATGAATTAACATTTTCAGCATGAAATTCCAGCAAGATTGAGTTCTCAACATACCAAGATAATTAATCCGAATATTACAGTAATTAAAATCCTTAATTACCACTACAACAGATTTATTCAGCAAGATAAAACATACAAGGATTAATTCACAATTCTTAATCAATACTTAACATGCATCCACATCATCATTAAACCAAGACCTAAGATTCAACATCAACAACCCATCAAGAACATACATGGCAACAAGATTTAAGTCTTTTCACATACAAAACATGGATTCATATGCTGAAATTATAGATCTAGATAGGGATCATGCGTAGCATCATAGGGTCATAATCAAGATTAAGAATTTAATAAGTTTTAACCTCAAGAACATCAAAATTTTCTCTTAGGCATTTCATCGAACACCTTGAGGACGACCTAATCCCTCCTTGGCCGAGCACCCCTAGGGTAACCCTAGAGCTGCCTAGCCCGATAAGGGGGAGGCTTCGGGCCTCTTCTTCCATGGAAACAAAAGAAATCAAAATCCCGCAATTTACCGTAGCACACAAAAATAATATTCAAAATAAATAAATATATATCACTAATAGAAAAAATATTCTAACATTCTCCCACTTGGGCAAGGTTAATTGCATAACTGTAATTTGAAAATATTCATTTAAAAATGACTCTTGGGTTAATCACAAAAATATGATCACAAATAAAAATATGACATAAGACTTATCCATGGGCACGAATACCAACAGCTTCCTGGATCGGCTTGGGTTGTGTGTTGATGCAGAATGGCAGCGTGATAGCTTATGCCTCCTGACAGTTGAAGGTCCACAAGAAGAATTACCTGACTCATGATCTTGAGCTAGCAGCAATAGTGTTCGCATTGAATCTATGGCATCACTACCTTTATGGCGACGCTTGTGAGATATAAACTGATCATAAGAGCCTTTAGTATTTTTTCACCTAGAAGGAGTTGAATTTGAGACAAAGAAGATGGCTTGAGCTCTTGAAAGACTATGATTGCACGATCATGTACCATCCGGGGAAGGCTAACGTGGTAGCTGATGCTTTGAGTAGAAAGTCTATGGGCAGTCTGGCGCATTTGGCAGTTAGGAGGAGGCCATTGGCTCAGGATTTGGCCTTGTGTTTGGATGGGGGGATAGTCTTGTTAGTGTCAGTTTTTGGTGTGCTGGTGACTCACCTGAGGGTGCAGTCCACATTGGTTGACATGTTGTGGGCAACGCAGGACAAGGATGCTTTTTGTGCACTCACTAAGGATCAAGCCAGGAGGAGCGATGTCGATAATAGATTCGGTGTTGACTCAGATGGCTTTATTAGGTTTAAGAATAGGATAGTGGTGCCAGATATGGCCGAGGTTCGCAGGAGGTGCTAGAGATGTCTCATCGATTCACATATACTATGCATTTGGGAGCCACAAAAATGTACCAACATCTAAGGCAGAATTATTGGTGGAAAGGCATGAAGAGAGAGGTGATAGAGTTCGTGTCTATGTGTCTGGTGTGTTAGTAGGTTAAGGCTAAACATTTAAAGCCAATAGGGTTGCTCCAGAACCTAGAAGTACTAGAGTGGAAATTGGAGAAGATAATCATGGATTTTTTGATGGGGTTGCCAAAGTCTTGGGAGGGCAATGACTCTATCTGGGTAGTGGTGAATCGCCTAACCAAGACGTCACATTTCATACCAGTCAGGACGACCTTTTTAGTTGAGCAGTATGAGAGGTTGTTCTTGGATCAGATCGTCTCTTATCATGGTGTTCCTGTTATAATCATCTCAGATTAGGGTAGCCAGTTCATGGCTCAATTATGGCAGTCTTTCCATGAGGCATTGTGCACTCAGGTTCAGTTTAGCAATGCATTTCACCCAAAGACAAATGGTCAGTTGGAGCAGACCATTCAGACATTGGAGGATATACTGAGAGCATGTGTTCTAGACTTGGAGGGTAGTTGGGAGAGACACTTACCCCTGGTTGAGTTTTCCTACAATAATAGTTCTCACAGCAACAACGGGATGGCCCCATTTGAGGCATTGTATGGGCGGAGATGTAGGTCGCCCGTAGGTTGGTTTGTGTAAGACCCGGGGTTTCCTAATATAAAAATTTTCTTGGCGCATCCCATCAGATCGGGAACTAGCAAGGCTGAGTCACGAAATCGCCGCGAGTAAAAGATATAATTTAAATTTTAGCCCTTTGGTTAATGCATTTTTGGATTGTATGAGTTGTTTGACTCAAGTTGAATTAAAATTGGGTTTGCGGATTGATTGTGGTTCAATCCGGGTTTAGGTGAATCTAGTGAGAGGGTTTAAGTGAGAGTGGCATTGTTGTGAAAAAAAAGGAATAAAAGCCCTCACCCCAAGCCGTCGTGTGGCTCAAGACAAGTTGAGTTGCACGTAGCCCGAGGGGGGAGGGGAGGAGGAAGGGAGGAGAAGGGAGCTTTTCGAGCAGTGCCAGATTTGCGTCATCGTCGCAGAAATTGAGATCATCTTCATCCCATCCATCCTCTTCTCTAGTTGAGGTGAGTGGTTGAATCAAGATCTCTACGGGTAGGCGGGTAGTTGACCCAAGTTATTGTGGATTTATCAATTTCTCGTAATGATTTTCGTCGATTCACTGAATTTCTTCCGAGACTTGATCTTAGTATGTGCATATTATTTATTGATGACGTTTCTCGAAGTTTTTCGCAATTTTAAGGGTCGGCTGCATGAAGGAAAAAGAGGTGAGTTCATGCCGAATATTTCCCCAAATTCCTAGAGTTGCCGAACCCTCTTGGATCAAGTTCTTTTCATGATTGGTGACTTTATCTTCCTTGATCATGGCCAAAGGTCCTCCCTTTCCAACCTTGTTAGTCTCGGCCGAGCATTTTAAGCCCATATTGGGTTTAGCCAAGTTGGTAAGAGGGGGAGAATAACTCGAGGAACAAAGTGCATAAACTAGGATTACAGCTAGGGATAGATGATGGACATTAGTGTTTAGATTGTTAGCTGAAGGGTTCTTCCTTCATGCTGGCTTCGATCGATTGGCATATAAGGCTGGCTTCGATCGACCGACTGGTCGACTGCCTTTGAAGTCAATGTTTTTCCATCGAGCGGTCGACCCGTCGGTCGATTGATCACAGGGAAAACGATATAGTGAGCCAGCGGTCGAATGGCCGGTCGATCGATGCTTCAATCGGACCATCGACCGAGCGTTTGTAACGGTCAAAAATATTCCCGTTGACGCCCTGCTTCAGCCAGATCTATATATACTCCCTTCTAACTTTGTTTTAATAACTTTCTCTCAAATTTTGGTGAAAAAGAAAGCTTTAAAGAGTGATTCATTAGGCATTCCTTAATCTTCAAAGAGTTAACTTCATCAGACTTCCACTTGATCCCAGCCGCCGCCGAAGGTGTTTTATTTCAAAGGGTGGATCAAGCTGGTTAGGCACAAGAAGAAGAGGGTCCCAAGTGTGATAAGATTTTATTCTCTTCTTGTAATAGTTTGTTTTTAGTTAATTTGTTTTTAAACTCTTGTATTTGAATTGTGTGAATACCTAAGGTGTTAGGTCTTGTTGTGTGTGTGAAAGTGGTATCCTTGGTAAAAGGGAGTAAAGCCACTTGTGTAAACTAAGTTTTACTTAGATTAGTTAAGTTGTTCCTTAGGGTAGAGGTGGAAGAGTGCTCTCGATAAGAAGGTGGAGACTTCCGGGTGTAGAAGTGCCTTAGGTCGAGAGTCCTACTCTTCGAGTCAAAATCTTTGTTGTAAGGGAGACTCAAATTAATCTAGTAAAATTAGCTTGGAAATCCTAAGCGGGGTGCATAGGTAGTGGAGTAGGCATTGAGGCCGAACCACTATAAATCACTTGTGTTTGTATTGATTTTTATTTGTACTTAATTGTTTATTATTACTCCTGAATCTAAATCACATAATTGTAGTTTGCCTAATTAATCAAGAAAATTATTAAATTGGAATTTAGGCTAATTGAATTAGTAAACACACTATTCAACCCCCCCCCCCCCCCCGCCCCCTCTAGTGTGTCATTTTACTCAATAATTGGTATCAGAGCAGGTCCGTAGCTTGAGATTTCACTGTCTCTTCTACACCGTATCTCGATTCTAAAATGACACTAGAGAGTAGAGCGTCTTCACCCCCTAAGTTTGGTGAGTCCAACTTTGGTCTTTGGAAAAGTAGAATGTATACTTTTCTAAAAACTCAAGGTTTTGGTTTATATAGCATGGTGAAGATAAAATATAGTGAACCTAGGGAGAATATGGATTTATGGACCCAAGAACAAATTAATATGTTCGAGTTAAATGCTAAAGTAACAAATTGCATATATTGTTCTTTGGAAAATAATATATTTGAAAAGATCATGCAATTTACTTCCGCATTTGTTATTTGAGCTTGTTTAAATATCTTATATGATTATGCTAACACCGAGGAGTTAGAAACTTTTAATGAAGGGAGTGATGACAATGGTCATCCTTCCAATACTAACATGGTTTTTGAAGCCCAAAGTATCTCCAGTCATAGGAGCACTAAAAGCCGAAAAAGAAAGATTATTTGCCATGTATGTCAAGAGAAAGGGCATTTAAGGAAGAATTGCCCTACCTTAATGAACAAAGCAAGGAAGTGGTCAAATGCTTCCACCTCCACATCTCATTCCCATGAAGCATCCTCTAGCCATGACAATGTAGCCACATCCAAAGCTTGCCTCATGGTTGCAAATAATGAGGTACATTCTTCTCCTTCTAGTCATGTTAATGATGAAAACAATGCTAGCTCCACTAGTTCTCTTGATATATCATATAATGAGTTAGTAGATGAATATAAAAGAATGTATGCCTTGCTTGCTAGAAAAGATAAAAAAACAAAAAATTGAAGAAAGATAACTTAAATCTTAGCTCTCAATTACATGATATAAAATTAGAAAATGAGAAGTTAAAAACTAGTGTCTCAACTTCATTCCATGACATCTTAAGTGTTGACACTCACGATTTCAAAACAAAAAATGACATCTT
This sequence comes from Canna indica, assembly GCA_034359265.1. Taxonomy (NCBI): domain Eukaryota; kingdom Viridiplantae; phylum Streptophyta; class Magnoliopsida; order Zingiberales; family Cannaceae; genus Canna; species Canna indica. Next base: position 18,063,279 of record CP136897.1, read on the forward strand.
AAAGAATGAAAATAACATGTTAAAAATCCAATTGCATGCTTTACATAATTCTATGAGCGTATTGAAAAATGAGGTTCTAAACCTAAACAAGAGAGTGAATGAAATGAAAAATATTTCCTCATTTAAGAATTTTAGTAGAAATGATTATTCAAAAAGGAATGCTCATGCAAATGATAAACATCATGATAGACATTCTACTCTTAAACCTCATGATTATAAGAAGAAGAGTAATGTCTATAAGAATGCTCATAATCATCATGTTTCACATGTTAAACATTCAAATGATAAATCACATGTCCATAACAAAAATAAAAGGTTTCATGGACATTGTTTTTGTTGTGGTGCATATGGTCATGCCATCTATGATTGTGCTTTTAAAAGGAATCCAAGTGTTGCTAAGACACTTTGGATACCTAGGCCATCTAACCCCCAAGGACCCAAAGCCATTTGGGTACCAAAGGTTTCTTGCTCTCTTGTAGGGGGAGCCATCACGCAAGGATAAGAAGAAGAGAAGTATTGAAGTTGACCACGGTCCTCAATGAAAAATTCATTCTTGGTTGCAACTTCAAGCTATAAAGCTGCCATAGGTATGAAAATTGGCATCTAGGTATCTTCGGTATCATCTCCTACCTCTTTTGCTAAAATTATAGTTGGAGTTTGATACATGCTTAATATTAGTTGATTTTCACACTTTACAAGTTTCAAAAATGTTTTTGATTTTGATTTCCCGGTCTCTTCGGAGACCCCGGTAGCCTGTAATAGGCTCAAGCAACCTTGCGGTTCTAAATTGTAGGCACATTGTGGTCTTTCGGTTTTCAACCAATAGGAAGGGTTGGAGATTAATTATTCATCGATATTATATTTATGATCTCTTAAAAATTCATTTTTGGATTAATGTCAACATATTTTGAAACGGATTTCAAACTATTTAGCAAAGTAAACTTCGAAGTCGATATTTAATTCTCTCTTTGCTATCTAGTACGATAACTTGTTAGTAGTTACATTTCCATTATGTTATTAATGAATATTGCTTGCAAGTTATCAAAAATGTGATGGAAAGCTAGTAGAGCCAAATTGAAAAGGAAATGAAATATTTGGAAAATTCTCAAGGGTGAGGTATGAGTTCAATTTTGCAAAAATATTTGTATAATAATTATTCATGATTAGTGAAGTCTCTATGCTCATGATTGTTTTTGCTTGATAAATATATGAAAATTCATGAGTAAGTTAATGTTTGATAACTTAGGCAATTTCATGTGTTGATTGGATGAAATTTGCTCTAGGTTAGAATCTTCATTAGGGACCTCATTTTCTATGGTTGGCAAACATGTTTTGAATGCCTATATCGCATGAGTATAGGTTGTTACACTTGGTATCACATGAAGACTCATAACTAGATGAACAATGTGATCACTAGATTAGTTCATGAGACTCAAATTAGAAATAATTGACCTAAGTCAACAATTTGACTTAGAAATCTCCTTTTAAGTTTAAATTTTCACAAACATGTTTGAATTCACTAGTGTTAGATGTCCAAGTGTCTAAGTTAGAGAAAACATGAGTAGATAGACAAGTTTGATTTTTCGCACTTTCATGGTTTCATGCTTATTTTGATTAAAATTGTTCTAAGCTCATAACATGACTAATTAATTTAAATTTCACTTCAAACTTGATAAAACAAGTGTTAAATGATCATACCTTCATATCTAGAAGATTTGAGAAAAATCAGAAATCGGTGGTTAAATAACACATATTTACAAAAATGCCATTGAAATCTTGTATGATTTTTAGAAAATTGTAGAGATATCCTTTTTGAGTGATTCTTGATTCTTTGGAATCCTTATAGGGTCTAATTTATGTAGAAACATTTTCACAAAATTTGGATGATCACACCCTCTCGAAATTTTTTTTTTGTAAGGAATAACAGATAAAACAGATCGAGCGGTCGATAGGCATTCGACCGCTCGATCGACCGGCGGGCGAAAAAATGCCCAGATCGCCTGATTTTTTCACCCAAATTGAATCCTAGCCGTCCAATCCATTTACTTAAGCCCGAAACTATGGCTTCCTTGCCCATTCGACCGGTTGCCCCATCTTGAGTCCTCTCCTTCCATCTTCTAGGGTTCTACCTCCTCTCCAAGCTTCTTCTCCAAGGTAAAAAGCTTTCTTCATCCTTCCTTCATAAAGTTGTCCTCAAGAACATGATTTCTTCTTTCAATGCATCATTATTCACACACAAAATGTCATTCATGCATTTTTTTAACTTCTCTTGAGCATGTTTACCTCAAAAAGTTTTTTTAAAAACTTCTCCAACAGAAATCGAGGATTTCATGTGTTCTTAAAATGATTCATCATATGTTCTTTAATGAAATTTTATGTTGACCATAAATTGTTAATAAAAAATCTTCTTGTTTGCTTGCAAGAGTTTTTGGCTCAATTTTAAACTTAGGTCTTCTTAAAAATTTTATTTTTGGCCAAAATATTTTTTATATATATGGATCTTCATGATTAACCCTTCTATTTTATTTTATTTTATTTTATTTTATTTTATTTTATTTTATTTTATTTTATTTTATTTTATTTTTTTATCTTAAGATTTAATGAGAAATCTTTGTTGCATGAGCCTATACCGAGTTTTTAAACTTTTTTTTTTTTGCTCTTTTTCTTTTCCATTAGAAAGCATGCATTTTTCATTTAAAGACTAATCCCTTATATCATCTTCAAAATTGTTTTGCAGAATGACACCTAAAACCAAACTCCCATCCTTACCTGAAAATCTCTTGACCCAATTAGGAAAGAAACAAGCCTCCAAGTTTGTAGATAGAGCCATCCTACAAACTCGACCAGTAAACTTAGATGACTTAGAAAGATTTGATATCCGATAGAAACTTGCTAGCATGGGTTGGGTAGAATTTTTAGCAAAGCAGGTACTAGTTTGCCCCATCTTAGTAAAAGCCTTCTTTTCTAATCTAGTAATGGAAAAGGCAAGGCTTGGTGATGGTTTAGTCCTACGGTCTGAAATTTTAGGAAAACCCATAGTCATCACAGAATCCCTCATTAGAGATGTCTTTGAGTTTCCCCTAATGGGAAAACGAATTTTTAAGATATCCTGCAATCATTTTTATGAGGAGTACCCTCCTCATGTAAATATACCAGTCATATGCCCTGAGGACTATGAGGGAATGATGCCTACCCAAAGCATCAAGCTTTCACCTATAGATAGGATTGTGCACCTCATCATTGCACATAACATTCTTCCTAGAGCAGGACATTACGATGAGGTCACCACCATGAGTTCCAGGGTACTCTTCTCTGCCATGTCTAGTATCCCTATAGATGTCCCTGACCTCATGCTTAGATACATAGCTGAAGTCCATTCCTCAAATAAACAAGCTTTACCATACGCCACAGTTATCTCACATTTCATAAATGAAGCTGGGGTTAATAGGTCTAGATTTGAGATAGAGCCTATTCCAAGAGCCATAGATTCCTCCTCCCTGAGCCGCATGAAGATTCTTGAACATCAGCGCAGCAAAAGAATCCGAGGAGATCGTGAGATAGAGATGGAGGAAGATAAAACTGGTGGAGGATCATCATCCGGACCTTCCCGTGCGAGACAAAGCGATCTGGAGCATCGCTTTGTGCAGTTTCAGATTAATCAGATGGAATGGAACAGAACATCATCAGCCCACTTGCAAGCGATCGATTGTCAGATGGACGAGTTTAGCACCATGATCGGTGACCATGGTCGGTGCATCGACGAGTATGGTCAACGTGTTGACTAGTATGGGCAGCAAATAGATGAGTACGGTCGTCGAGTTGATGAAATGTATGGAAGAGTGGATGAGATGTGGCAGTATTATCAGTCGCATCTACCACCTCCTCCACCACCCGAGGACGAGTAATCCTCCTTGATGATTGATGTATTGGGATGTATTGGTATTATTCATCCTATGGACATGTCTTTGATTGACACTTTGATGTATTGGTATTGTGATGTATTGACACTTTGTCTTTGATTGACTATGTGATGTATTTTTCCATCTTTATGAACATGTTCATCTTGCTATGCTTGCCATATTTGTTTTTGATGGATGACAAAAGGGGGAGAGCACATGGATATATGCTCATTGATAGGGGGAGTAAATATATTGATAAGGGAAGTAGTATAATTGAATACATTCATTTAGAAGATACATGCATAGAGATAGGGGGAGCTTAATTTGTAACATTGCTTTATTTATTTAATGCTTCCTTGTATCTCGATATTAATCGTCATTGGTTTGTCATCATCAAAAATGGGAAGATTGTTAGTTGAAGGGTTCTTCCGTCATGGTTGATTTTCCTCACGATTATTTTGATGATAACAAACCCATTTAACAAGTGTTTAAGTATGAAAATTGTAGGATTGATGAAAGATTCGTCAAGTCCATCATATCTCGATCAATCCTCAAAACAGGTCAAAGCGTGCATCAAAAACATGTTGGGAAGCACGGAGAATCCTTCAAAGATGAAGCACGTTGAATAACAAAGCTAGAAATCGAGCGCGAAATAAAAAAATCCAAGCTAGAAAATTTCAAGCTCTGTGTTGGACAATCGGTCGGTCGACCGAATGGTGTTTTAGCAGTGGCAGCAGCTATGTTGGTCGACCTAATGTTGCCAAAATTTGGCCGAGAGTTCAGCGGTCGACCGAATTGGTCGACCGGATGACAAAGCGCGAGGGACTCATTGAGTCGATCGACCGATTGGTCGATCGCGCCAATTCTTGCGACAATCTGTCGACCCGTCGGTTGACCGATTGGCATATAAGGCTGGCTTCGGTCGACTGACTGGTCGATCGGCTTTGAAGTCAATGTTTTTCCATCGAGCGATCGACCCGTTGATCGATCAATCACAGGGAAAACATTACAGTGAGCCAGCGGTCGAATGGCCAGTCGACCGATGCTTCGACCGGACCATCGACCGGGCGTCTGTAAAGGTCGAAAATACTCCCGTTGATGCCCTGCTTCCGCCAGATCTATATATACTCCCTTCTAACTTTGTTTTAATAACTTTCTCTCTTAAAATTTTGATGAAAAAGAAAGCTTCAAAGAGTGATTCATTAGGCATTCCTTAATCTTCAAAGAGTTAACTTCATCAGACTTCCACTTGATCCCAGCCGCCGCCGAAGGTGTTTTATTTCAAAGGGTGGATCAAGCTGGTTAGGCGCAAGAAGAAGAGGGTCCCAAGTGTGATAAGATTTTATTCACTTCTTGTAATAGTTTGTTTTTAGTTAATTTGTTTTTAAACTCTTGTATTTGATTTGTGTGAATACCTAAGGTGTTAGGTCTTGTTGTGTGTGTGAAAGTGGTGTCCTTGGTGAAAGGGAGTAAAGCCACTTGTGTAAACTAAGTTTTACTTAGATTAGTTAAGTTGTCCCTTAGGGTAGAGGTGGAAGAGTGCTCTCGATAAGAAGGCGGAGACTTTCGGGTGTGGAAGTGCCTTAGGTCGAGAGTCCGACTCTTCGAATCAAAATCCTCGTTGTAAGGGAGACTCAAATTAATCTAGTAAAATTAGCTTGGAAATCCTAAGTGGGGTGCTTAGGTAGTGGAGTAGGCATTGAGGTCGAACCACTATAAATCACTTGTGTTTGTATTGATTTTTATTTGTGCTTAATTATTTATTATAGTTTCCGAATCTAAATCGCATAATTGTAATTCGCCTAATTAATCAAGAAAATGATTAAATTGGAATTTAGGCTAATTGAATTAGTAAACACACTATTCACCCCCCCTCTTGTGTGTCGTTTTACTCAACACGGATAGTGCGACCCGGGAAAAAGGGTCGGATATGGGCAATGCCCGGAAAATGCATATGGTATTATTATAGAAACCTTAGTTGTGTATTGTATTTGAGATGGATAGCCGAGGAGTGTTATTAGCCGAACGGCTACCACATGACTCAACAGTGACTAGGGTCATGAGATTACCCCAGCGGGCCCACTAGATGTTAGATCCGGATAGCGGAGGGTCTTGAGATTTCGTCAGTGGGTCACGCTATTGGTAGACCCGAGTTGGGTGGGACTACCTATCCCTAACCCGGAGGGATTCTTGAGACTAGTGGCCATCCTAGTCGACGGACCCGTGATTTGATTTTCTTACATATTATATGCCTTATTGGGCTAGTTCAAAGAGGTCAGTCTGGCCTAGTCTGGTAGAGAGGGGAAGTCTGGTATGACCGAACCCCCTTACATGTGTTTAGGCCCATAGCGGCCAAATGGCATAGGGTTTGTTAAGGGCTCAAGGGGCTGGTCTAATCATTCAATGATTTGGTAAATTGGTTAACTTAAATTCCTCACTGTATCCTATTGTCATATGTGTTACCTTATCAGGGATTTTAGTGGAGGTTCGAAAGATCCACTCATTGAGTTACTCGTGAACTCACGGTTTATTGTTTTGTTTTTTACAGAGCCCGACCAGCGAAGTACGGCCTAGTGGCATGGTGCAACTGGAGTGCAGGTGGAGGCACAAATCTCGTAGCAGGCGACCATGTAGCCATAGTCGTGTTGTTAGAGTCATTAGACATGCACTGTTCAGTTGTTTCTTTTGAAAACATATGTTGTTTTAACTTTGAGATGTTCTTGTGAAAGTTGGATTGTTCCTTTGAAACTGAACCTTTTAAAAACTATTTTAACTTTTAATAAAGATTGGTGCTATTGTTTTCTTTTATTCGTGTTTTCCTTGATGTGGTGTATATTTCGGTGTTATTATTTGGTGCATGTGGTAGGCTTCGGGGTATCGACACATACCCTGGCCGGTCACACGATGCTAAGTCGGGGCGTGATAGTTTGAGGCAGGGATTCCCTTATGATGGGACCTGACCTGGTAGAGGAGATAGTAGAAAAGGTGAAGCTAATCAGAGAGATGCTGTTGGCAACTCAGAGTCACCAGAAGATGTATGCTGATGGAAAGGCTAGGGAGGTAGAGTTTGCTAAGGGGGACATGGTGTTCCTCAAGGTGTCCTCTATAAAAGGTGTGGTGAGGTTTGGTAAGAATAGAAAGCTAAGCCCTAGGTTCATTGGGTCGTTTCCTATTCTCAGGCGTAGGGGAGCTGTGGCAAATGAGTTGGCCTTACCTCCTAGTATGGACCGAGTGCATCTAGTGTTCCATGTGTCTATGCTAAAGAAGTATGTTCAAGATGAGTCCCATATGATTAAGCCCACCGTAGTGGAGTTGGATTTAACAATCTCATTTGAGGAGCGACCAGTTTAGGTGCTAGACCGTCAGATCAAGAAATTGAGGTTCAAGGAGATCCCTTTGGTTAAGGTCAGGTGGGAGCACCATTCCAGGCAAGAGGCCACCTAGGAGGTGGAGGCTGGATATGAGGGAGGGATATCCTTTGTTATTCGATGATCTGATGAGTCCTTATGTTTCTTTTCTTTCTAAAAATTTGATGACGAATTTTTCATAAGGAGGGAGGATTGTAATATCCTACATACTAATATATATATATATATATATATATATATATATATATATAATGTGATTGTCAGCCTAGCGGAATAGTTCGAAGTTGAGCCGAGTCGACTCATGGTCCGGTGGGAGCTAGCGAGCTTGGGTAAGTAAGAATTTGAATTACGCAATTTCTTTTCTTGATTGGATAAATTTATTTAATTTTATGTTGTGTTTGCATGATTATTAATTTATGTCGCATATGGGTGTGCATGTGTTGGATGCATACATGGAGTATAGGGTTAGATTGGGCTTAAGCAAGCTTAGTTGTCTTAACGGGTTGAGCAGTTAGTGGGTTTGGATCTGAGTCGAGGCAGATGTGGGTTAAAGGAGTTATAAATTTCTCCCTCACTAGGGCTTGCAGCTCCCTATTGGAGTCACACAAGCCTTGAGAGAGGAGAGAAGGCGCCAAGCAGGAGCCAGGTCGCCCCTCCCCATCTCCCTCTCTTGGACCCACCAAGCAAGCCAACCGCCGAGCCATGCCCTTCCTCTTCTTCTTCCTTTCCTTCTCTCTCTTCATCTCCCTTGGAAGCCAAGTCGTTGGCTTGAGGAGGAGCCGCCGCCCCTCCTTTTCTTCTTCTTGGAGCCGTCAGCTTGAGGAGGAGCTGCTGCCCCCTTTTCCCCCTTGGTTGAGCCGAGCTGCCACCACTTGGAGCCGGATTCGGAGGCCGTCGATCGGGATTTCTCCTCTAATCTTCCTTCTTATATATAATGTGATTGTCAGCCTAGCGGACTAGTTCGAAGTTGAGCCAAGTCGACACATGGTCCGGTGGGAGCTTGCGAGCTCGGGTAAGTAGGAATTTGAATTACGCAATTTCTTTTCTTGATTGGATAAATTTATTTAATTTTATGTTGCGTGTGCATGATTATTAATTTATGTCGCATATGGGTGTGCATGTGTTGGATTCATACATGGAGTATGGGGTTAGATTGGGCTTAAGCAAGCTTAGTTGTCTTAACGGGTTGAGAAGTTAGTGGGTTTGGATATGAGTCGAGGCGGATGTGGGTTAAAGGAGTTATAAATTTCTCCCTCACTAGGGCTTGCAGCTCCCTATTGGAGTCACACAAGCCTTGAGAGAGGAGAGGAGGCGCTGAGCAGGAGCCAAGTCACCCCTCCCCATCTCCCTCTCTTGGAGCTGCCAAGCAAGCCAACCGCCGAGCCATGCCCTTCCTCTTCTTCTTCCTTTCCTTCTCTCTCTTCATCTCCCTTGGAAGCCAAGTCGTTGGCTTGAGGAGGAGCCGCCGCCCCTCCTTTTCTTCTTCTTGGAGCCGTCAGCATGAGGAGGAGCCGCTGCCCCCTTTTCCCCCTTGGTTGAGTCGAGTTGCCACCACTTGGAGCCGGATTCGGAGGCCGTCGATCGGGATTTCTCCTATAATCTTCCTTCTTATTCATGCAAGTGGTTTTACCCCTCTTTTTCTCGGGTTTCTCTTGTGTTCTTGAGCCGACTTCGGCATTTTGATGTTCTTTTTGTTTTCAACCAATTTGTGGGTCTTGATCGCCAAGTTCTTGTATTGACTTGTGGGAGGGAACCCGAGGAGTCCCCTTTGTGGCTCGGCAGCCCTAGGAAGACCCTAGGAGTGCTCGGCCAAGGTGGAAGAAGAGGGTGCCCTCAAGTTGTTCGATAAAATGCCTAAGTGAAGGGTATAGTTTATCTTGCTATATATGATTCAATTTGTTTATCAACTTGAATGCTTATAATATTAATGTATTTTTGGATATTAATTCTGTGATTTTTGAAAATTTATCATGTGTTTCAAAGATGATATTTGATCTTGATGGCATGGGGGTTCTTGATATAAATTCTTCATCATAAAAGTTGGTTCTTGATTAAAGATGATTGTGATGCTTGTTAATCGTGTTTAACTAATTTGGTTTTATGAGATTTATCTTAATAATTATAAATCTGATGTGATGATGAATTAGGGATTTATATTCTGTGAATTTTTGGATTTTTATTCCTTATTATGCTGGAACTCAATTATGCTGAAACTACATGCTGAGTTGATAAATAAGAGCTGATTTTAAAATTTTCTTTATGATGTGCATAGTTTACTGAACATAGTCATGTAACCTATCGTTTTGACCAGAAAACAAAGTTTGGAAATATAGATCATACTTTAGAGACCAGATTAAGGCACAACAGTAAGCTAAAACAAAGTCCTAAAATAAAACCCTAATCTTGGTGACTATAATTTTAATTGCATAATTAAAATTGAGAAAAGGGACATCATATGACCTAGGCCTCTTCTCTTCCTTTACTGCATCTATCTTGACAGGGTCCACACTGATTCCTTCCTTGGACACTATATGACCTAGGAATCCCATACTTTCTAGCCAAAACTCACACTTGGTAAATTTGGCGTACAACTGATGTTTTCTGAGCATGTCCAAGACCATTTTCAAATGCTCGGAGTCCTCCTCCTTGCTCTTGGAATACACTAGAATGTCGTCAATAAAGACGATTACAAATCTATCCAAGTATTCTTTGAACACCTTGTTCATGAGGCCCATAAAGGCTGCAGGTGCGTTAGTCAATCCAAACAACATCACCAGGAACTCATAATGGCCGTAGCGAGTCCTGAAGGCCGTCTTGGGTACGTCACGATCTCGAATTCTTAGCTGATGATATCCAGACCTCAAATCGATCATTGAGAACCATTGTGCCCCCTGTAACTGGTCGAACAAGTCATCTATCCTAGGTAGTGAGTAACGATTTTTGATTGTCACCTTATTGAGCTGCCTATAATCAATGCACATGCGTGTGGACCAGTCCTTTTTCTTCACAAATTGGATAGGAGCACCCCACGGGGACACACCTGGGCGCATGAAGCCCAAGTCCAGCAACTCCTACAATTGTGCCTTTAACTCCCGAAGTTCAGTCGGCGCCATCCTATAAGGTGGGATGGAGATCGGTGCTGCCCCAGGCTATAATTCAATGCATAATTCGATTTTTATTCTAGGTGGAAATCTTGACAATTCCTCTTGGAAAACATCGGGGAACTCACAGATCGCTGGAGTTCCACAAACCTCCAGATAGTAGTTTGTGAGCCTTAAGGGCTGAAATGATTCCCATGGGCTCACCCCTTCCATCTCCTTGGAAGGTGAACTGTGGCAACTCAGGCTTGTTGAATGTGATGATCTTAGCCTGGCAATCTACTGACGCAAAGTGCTCCTCCAGCTAGTCCATGCCGAGTATGACCTCGAGTTCAAGTATTGGAAAGAGTGTCAATTCTGCTCTCAATGCATGGCCGCAGATGATCACCTCACAGTCCCGAAAGACTAATTCGACTATTATGGTATCACCCGTGGGTGTTGACACCACATATGGCACGTCAAGCAAGGACGGTGCCATTGGAAACCCAGTAGCAAACTCGACAAACACAAATGAGTGTGTGGCACCCAGATCAAATAGAACGTAAGTAGTAGATGAATTTACTAAAATAGTAGCTGTTACCACTACCTTAGACGCCTCTGCCCCATCACTGTTCATAGCGAACACCCTGGTAGATGATCTATCTAAATGGCTAGCTTACAGCCCCCTGTTCTGCATCTGCCCTCTCTAAGCCACTAACCCTACTAACATAGGCGCATTTCCTTTTGACAGCTTGGATTTCTGACCAACTTTCTCTAGATAGTCCTTATTAAACTGCCCGACCTGACCGCATTTATAGCAAGCATCCGTGTGGCCAAGACAAGCCCCCCAGTGCCTCCGACCCTGCGGCACATCAAACTTCTCGGAGGCACCTCTTGACCTTGCCAGCCTCACTGTTCTAGACCCTGGCCACCCATTGCCCGGGCTACCACTCTGGCCTCGGCTCTGCTAGTGGTTTGCGGTGGTCACTGTCCCCTCTAGATGCCACAGTCGACCCCCAGGTCCTTGCGGCCAAAATTTCTTCTTGGTCGGCCTGTCGTTCCTCTCGAATGGCACCAAAGCTTCCTTCCGAAGGACTTCATCCACCACCCGGGCAAGAGTGGAATCCTTGGTGTAGTGGATGAGCCTGCCAATCTGAGGCCTTAAGCCCTCAACGAACCTCTTGACCCTGGCGGTCTCAAATGCCACTAGGGTCGGATGATATTTGGAAAGTGGGTTAAATTTCATCTCATACTCTGACACTGACATGCCATCAGACTGGCGCAGCATCTCATACTGTTCTTCCACAGCTGCCTTAAATTCTTCCCAGGTGGGAGGCGGCATGCCTACTGCCCTGCGAGCCCTCCAAGTATGCAGCCAGACCTTTGTTGGTCCCTTCATCTGTAGCCCGACCATATGGGCCGCTGCCTCCGATGAGCACCCCAATTCCATGCGCAGTTCATAGCAGTCCCCCCAAAACTCAATGACTTCCACCTGCCGATCTGTTCCAATCAATTCTGGCGGATTCAATGTGATGAAGTTTGTATAAGATGGGGCCTGGAACCCTAATCACCGACGCTACTTTCTCGGCTTCCTCTGGTACTTCCAAAACCACAGGTACAGGCTGTGGCTGCTGCATCTGATGTCTCAACTCTTCCTCTCCGAGGAGTACCTCTGTTAATTGAGCCACTTGAGCTTGCAGTCGAGCAACCGCAGAGTCTTGCCCCTGTTCTTCGGATTGCTCTCTTTCCCTACCCCAGCCCCAGCCTCGGCCCCGATGCTCTACCGAATTACTATCACTGCCACTCAGTGCAGCATTGTGACTCTCCATCACACTATCATATAGAAAAAGTAAGAAACAATTCTCTTGTTAACATACACAATTCATTCAACTGTAATTTAAATTACTAATCACTTAGTACGCTGAGTGCAATCATGGTTGCCAGATCTTGTAGCATACCTATACTGCATGTCGATATGCTAGCATATGTCTCATACGATATGCAACCCCAAGTCGAAGTCATGAGCTAACCAAAAGCTCTGATACCAACTTTGTCACGCCCCAACTCAAGATCGTGTGATCGGCTAGGGTCTATGTCCTACCCTGAAGCCTACCACATACACTGGATAATAAGATGCTGAAAACATGCGAATAAAAACATCTATGCAGCTTTTATTTAATTTTTAAAGAATGTTCAACAATTTTAAAAGAGTTGTGAAACACCAACTATAAAATAAAACAGCTCGAGTTAAAGTTGAATACATGTTTTTCAAATTAACAACTCCCAATGTATATAAAGAAAACAATCCTAGACATCACGACTATGACTACTGGACGCTGCTATGAGATCTACGCCACTACCTGCCCTCTAGCTGCACCATGACTCCAAGCCTCACCTCACAGGTTTTTCTGACTTAATGAGACTCACTATTTTTCTGACTTATATAACCACATGTATATAAGTCAGAAAAATATAAAGTTAGTGACCTAATCTAGTTATGATATGACAACCGACCCGAAGAGTTGTCCTGTATAGACCATACAACCATAACGGCCCAACTAAGGGCAGAGTAGCACCTGGCCACTAGGACATGCTCGAGAACTTATGGTTTGGCTCTAATCGGCCTTGCCACAAAATGATAGTAATACTCCGGCCGCACGGCCTACATAACACATAAGAATATCAGAGCAAACACCGGGTCGTCGACTAGGATGGTCTGCTAGTCTCCGGACACCTACAGGGTTAGGGATAGCTAATCCCACCCAACTGGGGTCTAACACCTAGCGGGCCTGCTGGTGCAATCTCAAGACCCAAATCATTGGTCGAGTCAAGCATTAGTCATTCTAACTTTCCATGCTTCTCAGCTGACCACCACAATCACATTACACAAGCAAGGTGTCCTAAAGCTTTCTTATTTAAAAATCCCGGATATTCACCTATGCTCGGCCCCTTTTTTCTGGGCCTTACCAATCGCACACTATAGCTCACTGGTTGTTCCCTAGGTGTGAGACCTAGCTTGTTCCAATCGCACAATAAATTCTAGCAAGGTAAGTAACTATGCACAAGGTAGCAATTGAGCATATACATTAGAAATTAAATGAAACATTCCCATGATTCACATGTCATGCTAAGATTCTAACCATGTATGTACTACCAAGAATATTTCCTTATAATATACTAATCTCAATCCATCACTACCAAGTTTTATATATCATGTGAATAATCTACAACATAAAAATATGATATAGTACCCTACTTGTAAGCATAAAACATAACAAGACCCTTCTCCCCCTAATACCCACTTGGTCGAGCCTACCCATCGCTGTTCATGCTCGACCGAGAGCAAGAAGGGTAGAAGAGCATGGTCTTGGCCAGGATTGAGAAGAATCAAGTTATCAATCGCACAAGAAACTCGATCCGAGGGCTTCCGAGCACTCTAGGAAATTGGAAAAAAAATTCGACATGACCTTCCCCCTTTCTCCTTCATGTGGCCGGCCCTAATCATCAAGAAAAACGACGAAAAACTTCATACGAACAACGTGTACATAACATTCAAATCAAATATTGAAAGAACATTGGTGAATCGACGGAATTTTTCGAGAAATCGAAGAAAAACCCCTAACTTTGTGTCGACCACCAGCCTACCCTTCACAACAAGGTTCAATCCACTCACCTTGATCAAGGAAGAAGAAGGGACGAGCGACGGCAATCTCGATCTCTCCGATGGCGGCATGAATCCGGGACCGACTCCAGGCTTCCCCTACTCCCTCTCTCTTCCAATAATGAGCCACATGGCTGGGGATGAGGGATTTATTCCCTCAACTTCACTTGACCATTATACCCCCCCCCCCGTATTCACTTGGCCCCTACTCGACTCAATCCGAGTCTGATTCGAGCCCTGACTCAATCCACACACATGATTTGAACTCGACTCTAATAAGACATCTTATGCCTAAGAACGAAGGAACAATTTAACAAATAAAATTTTGTATGGCTTGAATTATACCTTCTACTCGCGGTGATTCCGTGGCTCGACCCGACTAACTCCTGATTCGGTGCGCTGCACCAAAATAATTTTATATTAGAAAACCTCGGGACTTACAATGCCTTTATGAATGGCGAAGAGGCTCGTTGAGGAGCCGAACTATAGGCTAGGCCCGGAAGGTTGGGTGACTTATTCCCAACCTGTGGAACAAGTTCGGATGCGCAAATTCCGATTGTTCCTGTTAACCTCGTGGAATAAGTTCGAAGGGTCTACCCAATTATTCCCGAGGTGCTTTTAAGGAATAAGTTCAGATGGGCAATTCACGATTGTTCCTTCACGTCTCATAGAGCAAGTTCGAAGAGCCTTCCCGATTGCTCTCGAGTTTCTTTATATTAGGATAAGTTTAGAGGGCCTTCCCGATTATCGTAGTATGTTTTGTTGCCTTAGGGCATGGAAGGCTTAGGCTTGTTGATCTACAGTGTTTGGGTGTTGGATTCCTTCGGGCAAGTAGTGGCAAGATGACCTATTAGCTGGTCACTTTCTTGTGACCTCTCCTGCTTGAGTTAAGAGTTTTGTTTTATGCATCATATTTGTGTTCGGTTTTTTGTGGGGTTTGGTAGAACCGCTCACTGAGTTCATTCTAACTCATCCGTTGTCGTTTGTTTTTGTTTTGCAGAGCTTGACTGGTGAGGTAGGCTGAAGCACTTGGCACAGCTGGAGGGCAGAGGAGCTACATTAATCTCATAGCAGTCCTACTTAGGAGTCATAGTCGAGTCTGTAGTAGTTTGTCTTGCACTATGTTTTGGCATTTCGGAGTTGTGGTCCCTTGGGGACGTTTATGTCATTTATTTCGGATTTCATTATTGGTGGTCTGTTGGACCTGATTTATTATTTCCGCACTTTGTACTTTTGCTAAACTTACTTATAATGAATTATGTTTGGTTTTCCATTTGAAATAAAACTTGTTTATTTCTTTCCGGTATGTTTTATTGTTGAGTTGGCATGTGCACGGTTTAGGCTGCAGGGTATAGGTATGTATACCCGGTCACGTGACCCTGAGTTGGGGCGTTACATTATTATATAAAGATAAGATAATATTAGAGTTGAAAATTAAAATTTTTGATATACATCATTAAAAATAGAGTCAGAAATTTGAAAATTAAGAGTAATTAATTAGAATTTAAAATGTCAACTATATAGTTTATATTTATATTTATATTTATATGTAAATTAAATTTCAACCATACTTATTAAAATCATATTCATTATGCTCCAATCACATTCATTTCTAACCCCATCTGCCTCAAGCCGAATCCGATCCCGTTAACCCGACTAAACTTAATTAAACCCATTCTAACCCCATGCCCACATAAACACCCATATACGACATAATTTAATAATCATGCACACGCAACAAAAAATTAAATAAATTCATCCAATCAAGAAAAGAAACTGGATAACTCAAACTCCTACTCATCCGAGCTCGCAAGCTCACACCGGACCATGAGTCGACTCGGCTCAACTTAGAACTAGCCTGCTAGGCTGGCAAACACAACAATAAGGGGATAATAAATAAAAGTCTCTGGGATATTACATATATTGATATCATCTTTACCAAAATCAAGAAAAATATAAGTTCGACAATTATACTTTGTGTTGTAACTGAATTATTTACCAAAAGATATGAATTATAAGCTTTAGTCACTTATCATTTAATAAGAAATCAACCAACATAGTAGGGGTGATTTCGGGTCGGGATGGGTCAAGATTTGTTATGTCTCGATCCCGTCCTGATTTTGAGTCGATGTGCAAATATGTGTCCTAGTCTCGGTCCCGAATATGAAGCATCGTGATTTTATCCCGGTCTCGTCCCGATTTTGAATTGGGACGGGATTATCCCCGAACTTTTGGATTGGGCCGGACCGGTTACCAATAATTAAGTTTAATCAAGTTTTTATTTTAGTAATCAAGATATATCTTTTTGAATATTATTTTTGTTTCAGTTTTAAAATTTATATTTCTCAAGAAATTTACTAAAATATATGTTTAAATTTTAAGGTAAAAGCCAAACTTCCAGAAATCGTTCAATGGACAAAAAACATGTTGTCTGGGCACCATATAGATTTTATTCAAAGGAAAAGGGTCAAATTTACCCCCGAAGTATTGAAAAATATGCAATTTGCCTCTAAAGTATTGAAAAATGTGCAAATTTACCCCTTAAATATATTTTCGACTAAAATTGCCCTTGTTAGTATATAATTGCCACATGTCATATTCCATCGTGTCATCTTATGTGGCCGAGCTACACCTGCCACGTGGGATTTCGTTTGTTGATGTGGACTTTCATTAATGAAAAGGGCAAAAATGATCCAATTATGTAATGTCGAGGGTAATTTTGGTCAAAAATATAGTTAAGGGACAAATTTGTATATTTTTCAATACTTCGCGGGCAAATTTGACCTATTTTCCTTTGTTTATTTGTATTTGAAATTTTATGCTCATCTCTCTCTCTCAATAATTACAAAATTAATTAACTTTTAATACTGTAATTAATTAATATATGTATGCTAATTAAAATATATTATTATTTATAATGTGAATTTTAGGTTATTTAAATTTTTCCTTTAATTATTTGATTAATTTATATATGTTACTAGAATTTGATTGGTTAAGGTTAAAAAATTTGACTCTTGCTTGATAACTCTGCCTTGAGGAGCTTAAATTTGAGTTAATGTGAAAATAAACAAATGATAAGGATAAAAAATTTAAATATAATATTTTATACAATTAAAAATGGACATATTTAGTTGGAAAGACTGAAATAAAAAGTAATTCAACTATCAATGTTAGAATTGTCACATTCAAAATCATAATTAGTAATTTATGTGTTTTTTATATTTTATGTATATATAGATTTGTTTTGGTTTCAAATTTAAAGTAAAAAATGTAAATTATTTTGATTTTTTAATTATATGAATTAATTTAAGTTTATATTTCTTATTATGCTCTATGTTTATAATTTTTCACATATATGATATTTGTTATTATTTTTTGATTATTTAGCTATGAACATTTTTTGTTTAGAGTATAGTTTAATTTAAATTATTTTTAATATATATATTTTTTATTTTTTAAAATTATTTTAATTTAAGTTATATGTATATATAAATACGAAACGCATGTCTTCGACTAGTTCAGAGTAATTTCAATAAGTCGTCTTGGACTCGGTCAAACTCGATCTGTTTCCTTTCTGCGTGAATCTTAATGAGCTGAAGCTAATAGCGACAAATCAGCGATGACATCATCGAACCGCTTGTGATTCATCAAACGCCTCGGCGAACGGGTAGCCAATCAAATCATAACCCCTTCTCCCGTTATCGTCTCATTTTCCTCCTCCCATTCAATTATTTATTTCTTTCTTTCTTTTTCCCTTCATTAGTTATTTATTTCATTTCCATTTTCTTGCTCACTGTTTTAAAGTCAAACACTCGCAAATCTTCTGTCTCTCTCTCTAATTTTCTGAGAATGGCGGCCCCAGTGGTGGATACGGATTACCTCAAGGAGATCGAGAGGGCCAACCGAGACCTTCGTTCCCTCATTTCCCAGAAGGATTGTGCCCCCATCATGCTTTGACTTGCGTGAGTGCAAATCCCGACTCCCTTATGCTCTTTCAGGGTTGTTAGTTTTGATCTATTTTTTCGATCACGTGCCTTAGCATAAGATTTTTGTATCTTTATCTATTTATTTATTGTGCAATGTTGGTTTGTCTAAGACATGGATGAGAGTTGATTTCGAATCCCTAATCGCATCGGCCAATATTACATTTATAGCATTGTGTGGCTGAAGGACGCTATGTGTTCTTCTCTTTGGCACTGGAATCCTGGTCCATGCTATTAAGCCTTCTAAGTTGAATGAGCTTTCTTTTGGCCAACGAAGTCTTATTTGCATTTTTTTTTTGCTAGGCGTGTCTATTTGCTTTAGAGAATGCACTCTATTATCAACAAAAAATTTCTTATTGTGAAAAAGAACTCAACTTTCATACCCTAGCTGGGCATGACTAGCCATTGATGTTCCAACATATCCATATAATAATTTATATAGGCTCCTAGGTTATTGAGAATTTTTTTTAATAATCCTGATAGTTTGGTGTCTATTTGATTTGGAATGCTTCTAAATAGTGTTAAAATATTGTATTTATGAACAGAAGCATGCATTATAAAATTGATTGAGATCACCACAGTTTGCATCAGGTGTAGTGCATTTGCCCTGTTTGTAGCATGAAAGGATAAGGATCAAAATAAGAATTATTTTTCTTTGAAAACTGTATATTTTCTATAAGAGTCATTTGTTACATAGCGGCACATTTGTTTCATAGGATAAGGATGGATAGGATGAGGGGCAAATTTTAGTCTCTCATTGTTTGGAGTCCAAATTAGAGAGAGATAGGAGTAGAGGTGGATACAATTAATGTTATATATGGTGCACACCAGATAACAAAAATTCTAAGGAATCTCCTCTCATTACTTATCCTATTTGATACTTCTTCTATATCCTATTTCCTCTTATCCCATCAGGTGAAACAAAAACACCATAGGAGTTTGGATTTTTTCTCTTTTAAAATAATATATTGTAGCCTTCCTTCGGCCTTATTTACAAAGCTCATTGATGAGAAAATATGCATCTTCAAATAGCTGAGACATTAAAACTTGTTAATTGTTATTGTTGATGTTGGTAGAACCTTCTCGTCAACCAGAGATGAATCTCTTATTCTAGGGGCTGGTTTTATGGTAGACCTTATATGGAAGATAATCTCCATGTGTTACAACCCGCTTAATGGGATAACTGACCCATCAACTTCATAGACCAACCTATTGGCCTAATTAAAATGTTTAAGCTGAAGTTGATGGTAGCACACCCATCAAGCCTTATAAACCAAGGCCACATCCAACATACTCCCGATGTGGGACTAAATTGGGGTATTACAATCTCCCCCACTTATGTCTTGACGTCCTCGTCAAGACCCAACTCGAGTCTAACACATAGCCCAGAATCACACCCAAGTCGGCGACATGTCACGAGATCAGTCCTGAACCTGCCGCTCCCAACTGCGCTACTCCAACACTTCAGTGCTACTACTTGTCCTGACCTGGTGCTGAAAGAAAACAAGAATACAAAAGTAAGTCCACATTAGAATTAGTGAGTGGCTCGGTCCTGAGCCCACCACTGTCCACAGTTGACAGTTATATAATAATATAATGGCCGCATGGTATATAACTTCCATAGTACAATGAATAAGTTCTTAACTCAGAATTGAATATTTTATTTATATAAATCCAAAACATAACTCAATTAATACGAGTCGGTCACTAGAACATGTCTAGTGAGCTTCCCGCCCATGGTTCCCGAGCTAGGTAGGCCCTCTAGCGTCGGTAACCCCAATTGGTTGGGAAAACCCTCCAACCAGAGCCACTCCGGGTCGATCGTCAGTGTGGCTCGCTGACGAGCTTCCCGGTCCACACCTCCTCCACCGATCCACTCAACCACACCCTCATTCCATCCACAAACGTGAGTACATTACGTATAATGAATACACCAACAATGTATACACACCAAATTCAACCAGTTTGTTTAATTTAAAGGTTACCAAGAGAAGGCTTAGGAATAGAATATAGCTACACAAGTATTCTAGATACTATAATTAAATGTATCTGTAAACACCCCAATTCATACTAGCACAATATGTAAATGCATAACAACCGATGAAAACATTTGCATAAACCACCATGAAATTTACATTTAACAAGAAACTACACTAATTGACTTTAAAGCTTTACCTAGTGATATTACCAGGGTTCACCCACATAATTACAAGATTAAAGCACTACTCCATCATTCTAATTTAACCAAAGTATAGAACTTACTTAACAAGACAAATTAACAATCAATTAGCAAGAAGTATACATATGCTTAACTAAACCAAGTTTCAATCTATTCTTCTTAACAGTGGACACTATCTAAAAGAACCATTTACATCACCTAATTTACCAACACACATACTGTTCAAACTTAATCAAACTTAGATTAATAATTTAGCATTTCCTTCTACCCCTTCCTATCCCATTCGGCTACAAGAAGAGCATGACCTGCTGCTGCCTTTCCACAATTTCCATAGCACTCAATTGCTACAATTGGCCCATTCAATCTACTTGTCAAGAGTAGTAATCATACAAACAACATGAAATTTATTTATCCATAATGCTTCAAAGCACCTTTGGCAGTGAACGGCTACACCATTCCAAGCTCCACAATGCATAGCAATTAGATGCAACGAATCCAAAATTTCCTTAAAGAATGGATACAGAAAACTCCCAGCAACCCAATTGAAAGAACACCTAACATTCTCAAGGAAATCCCCACTTCTTCATGACAGGAGGCGACAAGATGAGGAAGACAAGGGGCGGCAAGTTGAGGAAGAAGGCATGGGTTTGGGCAAGGATTTAACCACTCACCGGTAAGAGAAATCGAAGTGGAAGACGCTCTCCAAGCCCTTGAGTCGATGATCACCGGCGACAGCAACACCACCGGCGGCAACCCTTCTTCCAACACCTCCTCTGTCGCCTTCTATCGCTGCCTCTCTTCTCCCCTCTTTTTTTTTTATTTTTGGGTGTGTGCGGCTGTAGCAACCGCACACACCAAATAAACCCTTTTTTTTTTTACAATTCTACCCTCACCCAAACATACCCCCCCCTTTATTTTTATTTTTTTATTTTATTTTTATTTTTATTTTTATACACACACACACACACATATATATATTATTTTATTTTATTTTATTTTTTTACGATTCTACCCCTCACTTAACCCAACTACGGCTTCTACCCAACTTGACCCACACTTGCCCAAATTAGATTCCGATCGAGTCGTCGGACTCGACTCAACTAATAATCCAAAACCTAAAATAAAATAAATAAAACAAAACACTAAACACGCGCAAAAGCCTCACCTTAATTCACATTATCCGACACTTCTTCCGACCTGCTTCGATGCGCATCCACATCGTCCGGCTGAAAATAACTAAATTAAATTATATAAAATTTACGGATATAACAATCTTCCCCCCTTAAAGAAAATTCGACCTCGAATTTAGGGTAGAAAAGAACTCACCAAGGAATCAAAAAGATAGGGATACTTCTCCCTCATCGCACTCTCCACCTCCCAGGTAGCTTCTTGACCAGTATGGTGTTCCCAACGGACCTTCACCAGCGGAACTTCCTTAGACCTCAGCTTCCTAATCTGGCGATCCAAAATCTCTACAGGTTTTTCCTCATATGAGATTGTCGAATCAACCTCCACCACTGACGGCTCAAGTACATGAGTCTCGTCCCTAACATACCGCTTCAACATCGAAACATGAAACACTGGATGCACCCTATCTAGGCTAGGCGGTAAGGCCAACTCATAAGCTACGACTCCTCTTCGCCGTAAGATAGGAAAAGGTCCTATAAACCTAGGACTTAATTTCCCCTTCTTTCCAAACCTCACCACTCCCTTCATAGGAGACACCTTCAAAAACACTAACTCCCCCTCTGCGAACTCAATATCTTGGGCTTTTCCATCTGCATACATCTTCTGACGACTTTGGGCTACCAACAATCGATCCTTAATCAGTTTTACTTTTTCCACGGCATCCTGCACCAAATCGAGCCCCAACAACTGAGACTCTCCAGCCTCGAACCACCCCACTGGGGATCTACATCGCCATCCATACAGGGCCTCAAAAGGCACCATACCAATACTGGTCTGGAAACTATTATTATAGGCGAACTCTACTAAGGGCAGGTGCTTATCCCAACCATCCTCTAAATCCAAAACACAAGCTCTTAACATATCCTCCAAAGTCTGAATGGTCCTCTCAGACTGCCCGTCCGTCTGCGGATGGAAAGCGGTACTGAATCTGACCTGAGTGCCCAAAGCCTCCTGGAAAGACTGCCAATACCGAGCAGTGAACTGAGTACCCCGATCAGAGATGATCATCACTGGAATACCATGATACGCCACAATCCGATCCAAAAATAATCGGGCATACTGCTCTGCGGTGAAAGTCGTCTTCACCGGAATAAAATGCGCCGACTTAGTTAGCCGATCCACCACCACCCAGATGGAATCATTTCCCTTCTTCGACCTGGGTAGTCCAGTAACAAAATCCATAGTGATCTTTTCCCATTTCCACTCCGGCACCTCAAGATTCTGAAGCAGCCCTGCAGGTCTCAAATGCTCAGCCTTAACCTGTTGACAGACCAAACACTTAGACACAAACTCAGCTACCTCCCTCTTCATCCCTCTCCACCAGTAATGCTGCCGCAAATCACGGTACATCTTGGTGGCTCCTGGATGCATAGTATAAGTGGAACTATGAGCCATCTCAAGTACCTGTCGGCGGACTTCTGCCATATCAGGTACCACAATCCTATCCTTGAATCTTAATACACCCTCGGCATCAATCCTAAACCCATCGTTCGCATCTCCCCTCTCAACCAGACCTCGAGTTATAGCACAAAATGCATCCTCACCCTGGGCTGTTCGGAGGATATCCACCAAAGTAGACTGGACGCGAAGATGCGCCACCATACCACCCGAGTTAAACACCGATAACACCGCTCCATTCCCCAGACACTCAGCAAGCTCCCTCGCCAATAGCCTTCTTCTCAAAGTCAAGTGTGCTAGACTACCCATAGATTTTCTGCTCAGTGCATCAGCCACTACATTAGCTTTCCCAGGATGATATAGAATGGTGCAGTCATAGTCTTTCAACAACTCCAACCACCTTCTTTGCCTCAAGTTCAATTCCTTCTGAAGTAAGCAAGTACTGAAGACTTTTATGGTCAGTATAAATCTCACAAGCTTCCCCATACAAATAATGGCGCCATAACTTTAGTGCAAATACTATAGCTGCCAACTCTAAATCATGGGTCGGGTAGTTCTTCTCATGAGGTTTCAACTGCCTAGATGCATAAGCAATCACCCTACCATGCTGCATCAAAACACAACCCAAACCTACCATAGAAGCATCACAGTACACTACAAAACCTCCAGAACCTGACGGTAGAGCCAATACTGGAGCTGAAGTCAACCGGGTTAAAGGAGCTGCAATTCTAGAAAAGTTTTCTACAAACTTCCTATAGTACCCGGCCAAGCCCAAGAAGCTCCGGATCTCAGCCACACAAGTTGGATTTTTCCATCTCTGCACTGCTTCAATCTTCGCGGGGTCTACCTTCACCCCGTCCCTCGATACCACATGACCTAAAAATCCCACACTGTTCAACCAGAACTCACACTTGGAAAATTTTGCAAATAATTGATGCTTCCTGAGGGTCTCCAAAACTACCCTCAAATGCTCACAATGCTCAGCCTCACTTCGGGAGTAAACCAGGATGTCATCTATGAACACAATGACAAACCTATCCAGAAACTCCTTGAATACACGGTTCATCAAATCCATAAATGCAGCCGGTGCATTAATCAACCCGAAGGACATGACCAAAAATTCGTAGTGACCATATCTCGTCCTAAAGGCTGTCTTCTGAACATCCTGATCCCGGATCCTCAACTGGTGATACCCTGACCTTAGGTCGATCTTAGAGAACCACTGCGCTCCCTGTAACTGATCAAAAAGATCATCAATCCTCGGGAGTGGGTAGCGGTTCTTGATCGTCACTTTATTTAGCTACCGGTAATCAACACACATCCGCATGGATCCATCTTTCTTTTTAACAAAAAGTACCGGCGCTCCCCAGGGTGACACACTCGGGCGAATGAAACCCGGATCCATCAATTCTTGCAACTGAGCCTTAAGCTCTCTCAACTCAACCGGTGCCATACGATATGGGGGAATTGAGATTGGCTTCACCTCTGGCTGTAAATCAATGCAGAACTCAATCTCTCGAACCGGCGGCAAACCCGGAAGCTCTTCCGGAAAAACATCCGAATATTCACTAACCACCGGTGTCTCCTCTACCTTTCTGACCGAAATTTCACCTTCCTTAGCCACAGACACAAAAGCTAGAAATGACTGGCAGTCATTCACGAGCAACTTCCGGGCCTTAAGGGCTGAAATAACCCCGAAAGATTCCCCTCTACCTTCACCCTGGAAAGTGAACGACGGCATGCCTGGCTTATTAAAAGTAATAGCCTTCGTTCTACAATCCATAGAGGCATAGTGAGAGGATAGCCAGTCCATGCCCAATACCACATCTAACTCTAAGGTGGGTAGAATTACCAATTCTGCTTCCTAAGTATGCCCACCAATGGACACCTCACAGCCCTTGAAAACTATCTCAACATGGACAGAATGTCCTGTCGGCATTGATACAACCAAGGGTACCACAAGGAAATCTTTTTCTTTATCAAGCTTAATAGCAAAGTTATCAGAAATAAAGGAATGAGTAGCTCCAGGATCAAATAAAATAAATGCAGGTATGGAACAAACTGCAAGGATACCTGTCACCACGGTCTTAGACACCTCAGCACCATCTCGGGTCATAGTGAATACTCGC
Organism: Canna indica; assembly: GCA_034359265.1. Taxonomy (NCBI): domain Eukaryota; kingdom Viridiplantae; phylum Streptophyta; class Magnoliopsida; order Zingiberales; family Cannaceae; genus Canna; species Canna indica. Next base: position 18,088,161 of record CP136897.1, read on the forward strand.
GCAGGAGCTCTCCCAGATCCACTTGCACGCGGCTGCCCTGAACCCTGAGGCTGACCTCTTTGTGCAACAGAAGCTGCGGACACTGGTGCTTTCCCTCTGGACTGTACTGCACTAGAACCACCTCTGACAGGACAGTCCCTCCTGATGTGACCCGGCTGTCCACACCCGAAGCAGGCATTTGTACGACCAAAGCACATCCTGGTGTGCCTCCGCCCACACTGCGGTACCTCAACCCTTCTCTGCACCTCAGACCCCACTATCCTTTGAGTGGCCCCCGGCCCGGTACCTGGGCGACCTCTGAAACTGCTTTGCCCCCGTCCGAACGAACGGGCTGCTCCAGACACCATGCCCTCAGAAAAACCCTATCGCTCGCCAAATCCCTGCGGCCTAAATCTCTTCCTAGCTGGCTCCTCCTGTCGATCAGTCGGTACCATCGACTCCTTCCGCATTGCCTCATCCACCACCTGGGTGAAAGTAGAGTCCTCAGTAAAGTGAATTAGTCTACCAATCTGAACTCTCAGTCCCTCCACGAACCGCCTGACCCTGTCCGTCTCAGTCGCCACTAGCAGGGGATGGTACCGTGATAAGCGTGTAAACTCCATCTCGTACTCTACCACTGACATACTGCCGGTCTGCTTGAGCTGTTCGAATTCCCTTGCTCTCTTCTCCCGCACACTCCTGGGAAGATATTTCTCCACCATAGCTGCTCGGAACTCCTCCCATTCAGGGGGTGGTGCATCAACCCCCCTACGGGACCTCCATACTTGGAGCCACTCCTTAGTAGGTCCCCTCAGCTGCAAACCCACCATCTGCACCATGGCTACAGAAGAGCATCCCAACACCTCGCACAACTCCTGACAGTTGTTTAGAAAAGTCGTCACCTCCACACCAGGGTCTGTGCCTGTGAACTGCGGCGGTCTCAATTGAACAAAATCTTTGTACGCAACGCTGCCTGACACTGCCTCCCTAACGACTGGGGGTACCAACTCCGCTGCCCCCTGTGCCACAGGTGCCACTGGCGGCACAGGTTGAGACTGCTGTTGCCTCAGCTCTCGCTCCCTACGGAGCTCCTCAGTCAACTCGGTCACCCGAGCCTCTAGCATGGTCACCCGAGGATCCTGACCAGCCTCTTCCTGAGCCGGCTGCCTACCGCCACGGCCCCGTCCACGGCCGCGACCACGACCACGCCCACGTCCACGTCCTCTTGAGGAATTACTCCCACTACCACTCACCACAGCATCATTAAATGCCTCCATCACTGATAAGAATAGCAACCAAGAACAGGTAAATTAATCTAACAAGAACAATGAATAAAAATGATACGTACCGCCGCTGGTGCGCAGGCTCAGTTCCCCGATCTCGTGACTAGGACACACTGTATGCCGACATGCTAGCAATACCGATACAGCACCCAAATGTCCCTAAAATTGAAGTCAAGACCTAAACCTTGCTCTGATACCACTTTGTCACACCCCAATTCCACAATGGTGTGACCGGCCAGGGTATACAAGCATACCCCGAAGCCTACTCGAATCACAACCACAGACATAAAACAAACTAATCATAGACCATAAAACAAACTTTATATTTCAAACTCCAACCACTAACAAATGGTTATATATATAACAAAATAAATTCATCCTTTGATAAAGAAATCGCGGAAACATGAATGTTCAACCGGAATAAACTTTAAACAATGATTGAAACAATAATTAAAATAAAGAATCCCTAGATGAAATGAAGTACAATAAGTCTTGATACACGACTCTCGTTAAATCCAACCACTACCCTAACTCTAACTTCGACTTATCACGAGATCAGTCCTGAACCTGCCGCTCCCAGCTGCGCTACTCCAACACTTCAGTGCTACTACTTGTCCTGACCTGGTGCTGAAAGAAAACAAGAATACAAAAGTAAGTCCACATTAGACTTAGTGAGTGGCTCGGTCCTGAGCCCACCACTGTCCACAGTTGACAGTTATATAATAATATAATGGCCGCATGATATATAACTTCCATAGTACAATGAATAAGTTCTTAACTCAGAATTGAATATTTTATTTATATAAATCCAAAACATAACTCAATTAATACGAGTCGGTCACTAGAACATGTCTAGTGAGCTTCCCGCCCATGGTTCCCGAGCTAGGTAGGCTCTCTAGCGTCGGTAACCCCAATTGGTTGGGAAAACCCTCCAACCAGAGACACTCCGGGTCGGTCGTCAGTGTGGCTCGCTGACGAGCTTCCCGGTCCACACCTCCTCCACCGATCCACTCAACCACACCCTCATTCCATCCACAAACGTGAGTACATTACGTATAATGAATACACCAACAATGTATACACACCAAATTCAACCAGTTTGTTCAATTTAAAGGTTACCAAGAGAAGGCTTAGTAATAGAATATAGCTACACAAGTATTCTAGATACTATAATTAAACGTATCTGTAAACACCCCAATTCATACTAGCACAACATGTAAATGCATAACAACAGATGAAAACATTTGCATAAACCACCATGAAATTTACATTTAACAAGAAACTACACTAATTGACTTTAAAGCTTTACCTACTGATATTACCAGGGTTCACCCACATAATTACAAGATTAAAGCACTACTCCATCATTCTAATTTAACCAAAGTATAGAACTTACTTAACAAGACAAATTAACAATCAATTAGCAAGAAGTATACATATGCTTAACTAAACCAAGTTTCAATCTATTCTTCTTAACAGTGGACACTATCTAAAAGAACCATTTACATCACCTAATTTACCAACACACATATTGTTCAAACTTAATCAAACTTAGGTTAATAATTTAGCATTTCCTTCTACCCCTTCCTATCCCATTCGGCTACAAGAAGAGCATGACCTGCTGCTGCCTTTCCACAATTTCCATAGCACTCAATTGCTACAATTGGCCCATTCAATCTACTTGTCAAGAGTAGTAATCATACAAACAACATGAAATTTATTTATCCATAATGCTTCAAAGCACCTTTGGCAGTGAACGGCTACACCATTCCAAGCTCCACAATGCATAGCAATTGGATGCAACGAATCCAAAATTTCCTTAAAGAATGGATACAGAAAACTCCCAGCAACCCAATTGAAAGAACACCTAACATTCTCAAGGAAATCCCCACTTCTTCATGACAGGAGGCGACAAGATGAGGAAGACAAGGGGCGGCAAGTTGAGGAAGAAGGCATGGGTTTGGGCAAGGATTTAACCACTCACCGGTAAGAGAAATCGAAGTGGAAGACGCTCTCCAAGCCCTTGAGTCGATGATCACCGGCGACGGCAACACCACCGGCGGCAACCCTTCTTCCAACACCTCCTCTGTCGCCTTCTATCGCTGCCTCTCTTCTCCCCTCTTTTTTTTTTAATTTTTGGGTGTGTGCGGCTGTAGCAACCGCACACACCAAATAAACCTCTTTTTTTTTACAATTCTACCCTTACCCAAACATACCCCCCCCCTTTATTTTTATTTTTTTATTTATTATTTATTTATTATTTTTTATTTTTATACACACACACACACACACACACACACACACACACATATATATATATATATATATATATATATATATATAATTTTATTTTATTTTATTTTTTTACAATTCTACCCCTCACTTAACCCAACTACGGCATCTACCCAACTCGACCCACACTTGCCCAAATTAGATTCCGATCGAGTCGTCGGACTCGACTCAACTAATAATCCAAAACCTAAAATAAAATAAATAAAACAAAACACTAAACACGCGCAAAAGCCTCACCTTAATTCACTTTATCCGACACTTCTTCCGACCTGCTTCGATGCGCATCCACATCGTCCGGCTGAAAATAACTAAATTAAATTATATAAAATTTACGGATATAACACCATGCTATTTTGATATTTTCATACTGTTGCAGGCACAATTTCTTTTTATACCATGAAGGATTAGGCTTATGGATCTAATATAAAAGATAATATACATACTATATTATTGTGGGCATAGTTTTCTACATTTTCTTGGTATCACAATTAATGTTTTTTGCTCCAAAGACGTCATTCATCATATTGTAAATTTGTTTGTTTCACTCTTAATTTTATGCCCATTGTTTAATCCATATATATATATAATATTAAAGTATCGGTACTTTAAATTAACACTGTGTTGCAAGTAGTGTTTCTTTGCTAGTCATATATCACAAGTTTGTTCATGGTTTCATTTGATAGGTTTCTCTTTTTTGCAAAAAAATACTTTAAACAAAATTTAAATCATAAGGGTTTAACTTCACAGTATAGTTTGTTTATAAGGATGTCATTCAATTGCTTATTATGAATTTGTAAAGTTCCATGACTGAATCTTTCTAGTTATCTCTCAAATGGCATGATGCTGGAACTTTCGATGTAAATACAAAAACAGGATGTCCAAATGGTTCGATTAGGCATGAGGAAGAGTACACTCATGGGTCAAAATAGCTATAGATCTTTGTGGTATGCTTCATTTCTTCATCATGAAACAACACATAAAATTTGCTTATGTAAAATTCACATTTTGCTTGATTTTATTTTTCATCAATATTTCCACTTTGTTGTCTTCAGATTGCTAAAAATTTATAGTAGCATTACACCATGAGAAAACATAATTAGTTACTTTATAACTACTTGTGATAAATCAACTGCAGCTCTTACATAAGTCTTACCACCAATTTCATTATTGTTTTGCATATCCAATTCTATCTCTTATTTGAACCTTGTGCAACATAATTGATGTCTAGATGTTTCGATAAGAAAGCTTTTCTAATACTCATTAACTTATTCTTTTGCCATATACTCGAAGGTGTTATTGTTTCTCTGTTTTTTCTAATCAATTATTAATTTTACTTTTTTCTATAAATCTGAATCCATATTCTTGTTTCTCCTTCTTTTTAAATGGCTTGTAGTTCCGAAATAACATGATGTGTAAAATAATATATTGCCCTTTTGCATTCTGTAGTTAATTTATCTTGCAAGGATGGTTCTAAATGGTCATGGTGCATTTTTTGGAGCTACTCTCTCCAAACAAATTATATAGGGTTAGTAGCTTTATTTGAAATTGTTATTTGAGTTCCCTTTATCTCATAGATTCACCAAAAATACGGTTCATCTTAAACATGAATTAGATGATGGATCTTGAAAGGCTTATCTCATGTTTTTTTTTTCTAGTTGACATCATGACTTTAAAGACTTGTTAGATTTAACACAGATTGGAGTGGTTATGGTGCTAATTTGATCCTTATGTTGTTTAACTGGTGAAATTGAAACAATTTTCCTTACAAATGTATCATTGGTGAAGCTTTCCTCACAAATCTAAATTATTTTAATTTTGTCATGATTCAAATAGTGGTTCTCATGCTCTCATCTCTCGCTCTTTGTTTTTGTTTATCCTATCATCAGAGCCCTTGAAGATAAGACATCCAAGAATTACATATGCTGATCTATATCAGGTGATGATAATCTACAACTTTCTGATTATTTTATAAATAAATTGAAGTTATCCGGACTCACTTTTGGTAAGGATGTCAGTGTAATCTTTTTCACCAAAAAATAGAAGTTAGTATTTCATTATTGAATAAAAGGGCTGAACTAATAAAACTGTTAGACCCGGAACGCCATTGCCCTCTCCATTAATTGGAAATATTTCGGGATCTAACAAATTTGGCCAACTGAAAAGAACTTCATAATATTGACAACATTGCATTTTTTGGGATGCCACAGGGTAAATTATTCTAGCTTAATTTCAACTCTGAAAAGCCTAATGCTTTTCCCCAAAACTTGTACTCTTATTTTGTTACCTTTTATATTTCAATAAATGAGTTCTATTGACACAAAGGATATTAAAGATCATTGTGAACCATGGTAGTAAAACCTAACTAAGCTAGGATTAGCTATGTAACTCGACTTGAAAGTTCGAAGCTCGACCTCGAGCTTCCACTCAATGGGTCTCTAATTTTTGAGCTCAAGCTAATAAATATTCCAACTAATCAAGCACTTGACTTAACTCAATTATTTTGGGCTCATAATCAAGCTTGAATTCGGACTCGAGTCCAAGCTCATGAATTTGTAAATATTCAAAAAATAATATGTAACTTTGGACATATGATGCTCGATTTAACTTTATTCATGGATTTGATATGGGTGTGAATGTGAGTCGCTGCCTCTTTCCATTTATCTGTGGCTCCATGCAAACACCTGTTGGATACACCTCTTGTTCTCCCTCTCTCATTTTTTGTAAATTATATAATGATCCTTTCTAATCCATAGTGTTGGTTCTAGTTAATTTCATAAATAAGGATGACAATAGGTCATATATATACATATATATACACACCAAATTGAAATTGTTCACCAACCCACTATTCAAATTCATATTCAAAATCGATTAGTAAATTTGCTAACCTAAATCGAAATTGGTATTTATTACTTATCAGTTGGATACCTATAAATTGGATCCCATATACTAGGTATTCAAAATATTTTACTTGAAATCTATTCCAAAGCTTGATAAATCTTTTTTAACAAAATTCTTTATTTTCATCTACGATTCACATGATAAAAAACTACAACAATAATTAAAAATAGAAATTGACAATATGAGATTCGAAGATTTGAGGGAAAAGTAGGTAAGCGGTAATGGAGCATTGGGTAATAATGTTAACTACTAAACCCCAAATCCCATATAATTGTATATTATACATATATATAATGTGTAATTAAAATATCTAATGCAAGAGTTTTATCCAAAACCGAAATGTTTTTGAAATAGGTCTTGAAATACAAAATCCAAATCCCTTATCCAATACAAGTTTTTATGGGTTGGATAGTAAGATAGTTATGTATTCACTTAATACCAAAACAAATTGCTATCCCTATTCTTGAACAAACCCAAGCCCGAACCACCCTAGTTTGATTGATAAATGCATTGGGTTCAACCAACTCAATCTAAGTTATAAAAATCATAATTTAAGCCCTACTTTAAAATATGAATTTTTAATTTGGTCCAACACAAGATGATTAAGTTAAATGAAAGCTCAAATTTTAAATAAAAATGAAGAAAAATTCAGGGCACAACCAATAGTCCTTGAAACATTGACAACCAATATGCATGATCACATAGTTGAATATTTTCTTGTTTATTATTTAGTGTTCTTTTTTCTTATATATATATATATATAGGTCCTGCGGCTATTCATAGCAAATGAAAAATGTTTAAATTTTTCTCTACCAGTTTAAAATCTGAAAATGCTTATTTGATAAAGCGCAAGCCTAAGTGTCAGAGTAAGGTTTGTCTTACATGATCAGAGTGACCAAAGTTTGACCTTATCTCTTTGGGCAATACTTGTTTGATATGTTTTGTTTTAGTTTGCCTTAGAGTTATCTATAAACCAAAGATAACTAGAATTTCATAATATCCAGCTGGCGGGAGTTGTGGCTGTTGAAATGTCTGGAGGACCGACCATTGATTTTCTTCCAGGAAGACGGGTATGCAATAAGGCATTATCTCACAACTAGTTAATTATCTGACAATTTCATGTTTGATAATAAATTTATTTTATCGTACCAAGATTCGTCAGTTTGCCCAAGAGAAGGATGACTTCCTGATGCTAAGCAAGGTTTTAGCTTGAATTAATTATCTTAGCTTTGAAAAAGTTTCTATTTTCAGCTATATGCGATGATATTTCAAAGTTTTAGATTCTATGACTATAATATTTTCAATTTCTAAATACTGAGTTATGGAATGAAAAATTGTTCATGTTCTTGCTTGAGCATAAATACTTCTTCTTTGTTTTATTTGAATTTTATGAGTGTTCTTGGTTATATTTTATTGGAAATGCCAATACTTGGAACTTGGAAGATGCAATTAGTATACCTATTGATTTTTTATGAGACAATTATTATTTTATGTCCTTTACCTGCAGGAGTACCCTATCCGAGATACATCTTTTACAGAGTGGGTTAACAGATAAGGAAATTGTGGCATTTTCTGGCGGTCACACGTTGGTATCCTTTATACTATTTATATTTGGAGGCACTCCATGATGAACTATAATTTCCTTTAACTCATACTTTATCTATCTCTTGAAGGGAATGGCTCATTCAGATAGGTCAGGATTTTAGGGTCCCTTTACTAGAGAACCCCACATATTTGATAATTCTTATTTCATGTAAGAATCAACACAAATATGAATTATTTTGAGGCCAAAAATACTTCATAAATCATTTATAGTATCATTTAGTTCACAATAATTTGAATATGATAGATAAATCTCCTTAAAATTGTTATTAACAGTGAGTTGCTCAAGGGGGAAACTGAGGGACCTCTGAAGCTTCCAACTGACAAGGCTCTGTTGAGTTGTACGCTAAGGTATGACCAGTTGCTAGGTCATTAATTTGTTGGTTATTCCGAAATGTCTTTTTTATGTGCTCATTATAGTACTTGTTTGGTTTGTTTTTTTCTTAGTTTCAATTAATTGTTCAGCTTTTAACTCTGAAAAAATTCTTTTGCTAGGACGAAGATCTCTTTTTCAAGGATTATGCAGAGTCACACAAGAAACTATATGAGTTGGGTTTCACTACGAGACAATCAGATAGATTTGCTGCAATGGAGACAGAGTTGACATCACTACGGTAGTAGATGGCGCATGTGATGCAGCAGATGGTGCATGTGACGCAGTACCTTAGACAGATATCATCCAAGGTTGGAGCTCCAGCCATCCTGTCATTCGATGCAACGACATCTACATCGGAGCCATCATCTTAATCGTTGCCGAGAGATGTGCTCCCCACACAGTCTCTCACATCGACATATATATCAGAGTAGTCACTACTAGAATAATGGCCATCAGCAACGGTGTAAACGGCTCCGCCCGTTGCAACGGAGCCGTGGTAGAAACACACGTTGCTGATAACTTAGCAACAGATCAGCAATGTCCACTCTGGCCATTGATAATAATATTATCAGCAATGGTTTTGCCATGAATGCGATGCCGTTGCTGATAGAATTATTAGCAATGGCTCGCGTGTCCGTAGCAACGCCATTAGTGAAAGACTGTTGCTAAGCCATTGTTGTTGGTCATCAGCAACGATTTTCGATAAACTTTTAGTAACGGCTTTCCCACGGATGGTCGTGGGAAAGCCGTTGCTGATGAATAAAACCTGAAATCGAAAAAAATTTAAAATTTAAAATTTCCATTAATACATTGATACATTATCTGATATATAACTCACACACCCATACACACATCCATTCACACATCACAAATACACCCAGATATATATCAAAACAATTATACTTATATTTATAATTATCCACAATCATATAAAAACTATTCAAATGCAAAATTGAAGTATCAATATCCAAACAAAACAAAACAAAAATATATATAGTATCGAAGTAACAAAGTCAATATAATAAAAAAACAATAAATCTCACGATGACGATGGAGGATGGTCTGGATCATATGGCGGAGTTTGAAGTGCTAGGGTGTACACCAGCGTGGACTAACTCGAGGACGATAGATCAGATGATGTTGTTCCGTAATGACTTGACAAGTTGCGTAGCATAACTTGCATATCTGCCATCATCTGATTCTGACACTCCATCAACTCAGTCTGACACGCGACCGTTTCCTCCAATGTCCTTATCCTATTACTATGATCATCTCTGAACCTGGAGGTCGACGGTCCCTCACCAATATGTGGAGGGGTCGGTGCCCCAAGTGGCCCTAGCATGGCTCACGCATGACCACTATCTGCAAAACCATACACGCGGTCGTGGTCCCAGCCACCTGCAGCATCGACCCACACTGTTGCGTCAAAGTCCTCGGGGGTGCCTCAGTGTTGTATCACCATCTGACTGTAGGTCTCCTACTCGAGTTTAATTTTTTATTTAATATTTTTTATAAAACTTAAAATATAAATATATAATGAATAATTTAAATAAATATACTTACCATAATAAATGCAGTGCGGTTGTCGACATACTCCCCCGTCCCATGCACTCGACGATGTGTTCGCTCAAACACCACCATCGAGGAGGGTCGCTGGACAGTCCCATCATCTAACACCGTTATCTATATTTACAAAACAAATACATTAATCAGTACACAGAATAATAAATAAAATATAAAATTAAAATTAAGGTATACTTACCATACGGTTCGCGTGCATAGCAAATTCAATAGAGCCGCCAGTGTGACGTGCTCCTCCCCCCGACATGCGGTTTCAAGCCGCAGTCCTAGAAACCTCCTACCATCGATCCATCGACCATAATGCCACGAGCTGGTCCCATATATCTGGAGTAATCCAATCGGGGTAGTATCCCTAAGTCTCCGAGATGTTAGTGGTCCCAGCTCGGGCCATTGCCTGGGACCGGGCCTGCCCCAGCTGCCCATTGTACCTCACTCGGGAAATAGCCTCCCAGGCAATGTAAATGAAGGGCCTCTGGTCCTCGGCCCATGTATAGCGAGTCTGCAAAATAATAATATTAGTACCAATATTAATCATCATGCATGTATAAAAAAAAAATTAATACGTGCCTCAAACTCGCGTCATAGCATATCGACGTGCTTACTGGGCACGTGAGACCACGTGGGTCATGCCCCATGCATATATCGTCAAATGGTAGAAGAAATGCTCCTTGGCACTTCTTCTTGCTCAAACCTGCACAACAAAAATAAATTTTAATATTATACTATGATATAATGACTTTTTAATGATTCATAATTCATGATATATTACCGCTCCCCAATCATGCTAATGAATCTGCGTGACTCTGCGGCTGGTGGACGCTGCCACCTATTCCGCTCGCGTGGCCGCTTGCGTCTAGATGTACTAGCCTCAGTAGTATCATCGGTAGGAGGATCAATGTGCCCAGTCGGTGCTGGAGTCTCACCAATCGGAGACTCTGAAGTTGTCCTGCGGGGATAACCACGAGAAGACATATCTGTAAAATAGGCATATAATTAGATTATTATATATATAGTAAAGATATATTTAATATAAGATATACTTTACAATTATTCCTCATCATCTGAGTAATAGTCTTCAAATTCTTCCTCTTCTTCCTCTTCTTCATCTTCTCCATCTCCAGCTTCCTCAATTTCATGATCGTCATCATCAGCATATTCAACTTCTAATTGAATTGACGCTATGTCTGCATCCTCGAGTATTAGAATATTACGATCTACAGCAGGAGGATCATCTTCTTGATAGAAACCATCTGTCACATCGGTATCTACTCATTTTCTCCTGCTATCGGATCAATTTTTCCTCTACCTTTAGTCTTATAGACTACACGCCAATATGCTCTATCTTTATTTCGAGCCGGATACGTCGCGTAATATACTTGTTCGGCTTGTGATGCCAATATAAAAGGCTCATTTGCTGCCAATTTGGATTTGTAATTAACCCCAACAAGTTTGTATTTTTTATGAACTTTCATGCCCCTTTCTATTGTATCGAACCAATGACATCTAAATAGGATCACTGATTTTAAGCCAAAGTAGTGCAACTCTATCACTTCTTCCACCAGTCCATAAAAATCCATATCACATTCAACATAGGTTGTCCCTTTCACGCAGACCCTGACATTCATCGTCTTTTTTGTAAATGCATATTCCACCGTGTGAAATGTGTATCCATTAACAAAATATCCGTTATAACAGGACACTAGTCGTGACGGTCCACTAACAAACTCAAATATTCTTTCATCTATTTCAGCTTGGTGATCTTTGCTGTAAGCTTGAATCCATGTAGGGAAATCACGATTCCGTAATCTCTCCAATTCTTGATCGTTGTGAATAGAGTATTTTTGCACCATCTCAATGTCAAATATTTCAATGAATTGTTCAATCTCTGGACAATTGAGTAATACTTACAAGTGTGCCAAATGATACTCTTCCTCGCTTAAGTGTCGAGATGGACGAGAACCAAAAGTACGACCAAAGTGACAAAATATATTTAAACATCCATCTGAATGTCGAACTCCCCCGTCGTCATTACGTGGAAGATGATCAAATCTTGTCTGTACTGTCGATTCAAAGTAAAATGAGCAGAATATTGGAATTTCTTGAATGATATACAATTTAGATATTGATCCTTCAACAGCTGCGGTGTTCTTTACTTTTTTCTTCAAACGATTCATGTATCTTTCAAATAAGTACATCCACCAATATTGAATGGGGCCACCAACTCGTGCCTCGTATGCCAAGTGTATCGGTAGATGCTCCATCGAGTAAAAATATGCAAGAGGGAAAAACTGCTCCAGCTTGCATATGATTTCAACAATATTACTTTCAAGTGTTGACATATCTTCGACTTGAAGGATATTTGCACAAATGTTTCTAAAAAACATACTTAATTCAGTCAACGGACCCCAAATATTATCAGGTAGAAGATCTCGAAATGCGATCGAAAGCAATCTCTGCATGAATACATGACAATCATGGCTCTTCTTCCCTGATATTTTGCAATCATTGACGTTCACACATCGAGATAAGTTTGAAGCATATCCATCAAGTAATCTGAGTTCTTTTATCCATTGACAAACATCTTTGATCTGTTGTTTATTTAACACATACGGGGCCTTCGATTTCAGATATCATCCGTTGACCTCTTGTAACTCCAACTCTGGTCTCTTACAAAGTATTTTCAGATCATGTCGGGCTTTGACATTATCTTTAGTTTTCCTAGAAACATCCATCAAAGTTTTGAAAATATTATCAAACACATTTTTTTCAATGTGCATGACATCTAAATTATGTCGAATCAGTAATGAACTCCAATAGGGCAATTCCCAAAAGATACTTTTTTTCACCCAGTTATGTGTTTGACCAAAGCCTGACACTCTTTCATTCCGACCAAATACTATCTCTGAAAGTGCTGAAACACGTGCTAACATTTGTTCACCAGACAACATCGGTGGTGACCCATCTCTTTCGACTTTGCCCTTAGTAAATTTATTACGATTCCTTCGATACTGATGGTTAGCCTGTAGGTATCGACGATGACAATCAAAGAATTAATGAGATTTTTCGTCCATTCTGAAGACTGATTGATTTAGAGTGTTCCACACAATAAGAACAAGAGAGTCGACCGTGAGTGCTCCAACCAGACAACATGTCGTAAGCCGGGAAATCATTGATTGTCCACAAGATCGCGGCCTTTAAATTAAAGTTTTGCTTCTGATGACAATCATAAGTGACAGCTCCCTCAGTCCACAATATTTTCAATTCATCTATCAAGGGTCTGAGAAACACGTCAATTTCTTTTTGCGGACCCTTAGGACCCAGAATAAACATCGAAAGATAAATAAATTCATCTTTCATACACATTGACGGTGGCAAATTATAAACTATCAGCAGCACTAGCCAAACTGAATAAGGAGTTGCAGAATATCCAAACGGATTAAAACCATCTGTGCATAATCCCAATCTGATATTTCTAGTATCCCTAGCAAATGAAGGATAACATGTATCCAAATATTTCCATGCTTCACTCTCGGATAGATGAGTCATTACTGTATCATCATGACTTCTTGCATGCCAACTCATGTAGGGGGTCGTCTTTTCCAACATAAATAATCATTGAAGCCTCATGTTAGTGGAAAATATCAAAGCACCTTAAACGAGATATTTTTCTATCGGACCGATTTCTTCTCCTTGTAACGAGGATGTTGACATACAGGGCATTTATCCAACTGCACATTTTCTTTATAATATAAAATGCAGTTATTTTGGCACGCGTGTATTTTTTCGTACCCAAGCCCCAATTTTCTCATCAACTTTTTAGTTTTATAAAAAGTAGGCTCAAACTTGTTATCAGTAGACAGCATTCCATCAATCAATCCTGTAATCCAATCATATGCAACCCCGCTGATATTACAATTGGCCTTGATGTTTAGGAGTTGTGTCATTGCTGAAAACCTAGTGTATTTAGGATAATTCTCATACAAAGGTTCATCGGCAGCTATCAACATCTCATAAAATTCAATTTCTACTGTAGTTTGTACTTCTGTGATATCAACCGCTGTAGTATCTGGTGGGACTGATGTTTGAGTAACTAGCTGATCAACATTATCATTCAGGTGGAATTGACCCCCAAGACTATCAAGTATTATAGTTCTATAGGGATTAGATTGACTGGATGAAGAAGCACTAGCAGAGGAAGATTCACCATATGTCTGAACGACAGGATTGCTCGACGTCCTGACTTCACGTGACTCCCTGTGACAAATCCATAGAAAATATCTTGGTGCAAATCCTTTGCTATATAGATGCAGAGTGATAGTCTCCCGATGCAAAAATTGTCCATTCAAGAAAATGCGGCACGGACACCGGATTCTGTCAATGATAGTCTCCCAACTTCATGCGGCACCGACGCTAATGAATTTCCGATTCGAATAGGTGAAATTTAGGAAGTACGTTACGCCTAATCGAAACTCATTCATTAAAGCTCCACGATCAAGACGTACATCCAACTTCGATCAGCCGACATGATTCTGTCAATCAATGACAATTTAATTGGTTAATACCTTTAGGTGAGATTGTCCTATTCCATTCGGGATTTATGTTATTCATATTGCAGTAAGTATTTCTTTTAACCGCTAACTTCATTCTAAATTTCGGCAGCATCTCCCTACAGTTCTCCGAATACGCATATCATCTGGGCGCGTATCGGAGAACAAGAGAGATGCTGTCGAAATTTAGAATAAGTTAACGGTTAAAAGAAAAATATAAGTGCAATACAAATAACTATATTCCCGAATTGTCCAATCAGGGACAATTCAAGGATTGTACGTCGTATAAAAGATCATCTACTTCTTTTACACGAACATACAACCCCCGAATGGATCTAAGGTTTTGCTAAATCATATCCGACTCGTCAATGCGTACATGAGTCGGGTCCATAGTGGACAATTCCGACATGAGTCCGTTCGGGTCCATAGTGGACAATTCCGACATGAGTCCAAATTAGACGATTCCGACGGGAGTCCGAATTGGACGATTCCGGCGTGAGTCCGAAGTGGACGATTCCGACGCAAGTCCGAAGTGGACGATTCCGGCTCGAGTCCACTAAGGACAACTCCGGACTAATTAACATTTTAACTAATTAAATAATATTAATCTACAACATTTTAACTAATTATTAAATATTAATCTAACTAAATTAATCTAAACTCTAATAATTAATCTAAAAATTAATATAAATCATAACAATTAATCTAAACCCTAAAAAATAATCTAACATATTAAACAATTAATTAAATAATTAATCTAAACAATTAATTAATAATTAAATAATTAAATCAAAAATAAAAAAATGTCATTTCCGCCGCTGGCCGAAACCCTATTTTAAGGGTTTCGATCAGATTATACATATGAATCAACGGGGAAGACGATGCGACGAGAAATACCTAGAATCGGTGGTCAGAATCGGCGGTCGAGGACGGGTGGTGGCGTCGACAATGGCAGCTCGGCGGCGGCGGCATCGGAAGA
Source organism: Canna indica (assembly GCA_034359265.1). Taxonomy (NCBI): domain Eukaryota; kingdom Viridiplantae; phylum Streptophyta; class Magnoliopsida; order Zingiberales; family Cannaceae; genus Canna; species Canna indica. The sequence goes on from CP136897.1 coordinate 18,103,701, forward strand.
GGTGCGGCGGCAGCAGAGGAAGAGGAAGAAGGAGGAGGAAGGGCCGGGCGCGCAGCGTGCCCTATATAAACTTATCAGCAATAGCTCACTCGTCTGTTAGAAAACCGTTGCTGATAAGTTTATCATCAGCAACGGCTAACATGTCCGTTAGAAAGCCGTTGCTAAGGTAATTAATTAATATCAGCATATCTAGAATGTCATTGCGAATAGCAACGACTTGAGCGGCCGTTGCTGATAACCGTTGCTGAAGACCCAATTTCTAGTAATGAGTCATTGCCGTTGCCGCTGCTATTGTGATCTTGAGTTACTACTACAAAGCAACTAGGAGAAAATGAATTATCTTAGACTCAATGTCACTTCTGAATATTAGTACATCCAAAAATAAATACTTTCATTGTAGCAATTATTCTAATTGATGGTATGCTACAATTTTAGATCTATACGAGAGAAATGTGATATTGTACTGAACTTGAAATCTTTGATATTATTTTGGAGTAACAGAACTTACATCTTGTGAACTTGTTATAAGCTATTATAAGCATCTACATTAATATTATAAAGTATTATATATTAATATTTAAAATTCATTTTTGGATTTATGATTCATTACATAATTATAGAATTATAGAAACTATTAAAGTACTTAGATTTATGCCACTTGGCAAATTTCTTATCATGAACTTATCATGATATAGATATAGATATATAGATATAGATAAGATTAATAACAAATTCGAAATTAGGAAATTAATTTGAAAATTGAAAATTTCACAACAATTAAAAAGATTATTAAGCTATTGATTTCGGTAATAATTACTAAATGTTGATTAATACTTTTATTTAGTAATTTTGAATTGTGTAATTAATCTTAATTTCGAAAATAATCACAATAGTTAAGTAAATTAAATTGTGTAAAAGGATTACTAATAAATGAATTATTAAAATTATATTAATTTTGAAAATTTTATTTATTTTCTAATTTCAAATTTTATTTAATTAATTTTATTAAATATTCACGTGAATTAGGAAATTATGAATATTTAATATATATATATATATATACATTAAAAACAAAATGCAAAGAAGCCATATGGCATATGGCATCTTCACAATCTATGTTTGTTGACATGGCAAATTGACAAATTTCTAAAAAATCTAATTTATATATAATTTAAAAGGCTTTAATTAGTAAGTTGAGATTATGGGCGACATGGATATACTGGGTGGTTTCAGGAGTTAGATTTCTCAATGAAATCTACTTCTTCTTCTCACAGTGAAATACTCTTCTTTATCTCACAGTGAAATCTTCTTATTTTTCACATGGGTATACTAGGTGGTTTCAGAAGTTGATTTCTCAATGAAATCTACTTTTTCTTCTCACAGTGAAATCTTCCACCTCCTCTTAATTAACTATGCATGCATGCAGCTCGGTGGACTGAGGTCGATGGTGCAATTGGAGCGCAGGGACGTGACGACCGTGAGCTAGAGCGCGATGAACAACAACCTACCGGGGCTTGGCTCCAGCCTCGCGCAATGCCAAGCCCGGTGCACCAGCTTTCGCTCCCACGTCTACAACGACACCAACTTAAATGCACATTTGCATCCCTCCACGGGCATAACTGCCCAGCCTTCGGCGGGGATGACAACCTCGCGGCACTGGACGCGCAGACCACCATCGCCTTCGGCAACAAGTGCTACCAGAGCCTGGTGCTGAAGCAAGGGCTGTTGCACCAGGAGCTCCTCAACAACTAGTCGCAAGATTGGCTGGTTCGATAGTACAGCAGCAACGCGACAGTGATGGTGAAGATGGGAAGCATCAGCCCGCTGATGGAGAACCGAGGACAGATCAGATTGAACAATAGGAAGGTGGACTAATTACATACAAATTACATGGGGTTCTTTGTAGTCTTCCATAGCTTTCTTGAACTGCATGCAGTCATATGCATCGCAATTGTAGTTCAATAAAGCTGTTGTTGTTTTTAATTCTATATTTATTATTATTCTGAATAAAAGTTGAAAATATTTTTTTTAATGTAATGAATTATTTTTATATTAATTTTCAAGATTTTGAAATATCATTTTTTGAATTTGTTTACTTTTTATATAATATGGTTTAAAACATAATTTATATAATATGGATTTTGAAACATCCTTTTTTATATAATATTTCAAACCAAAGAAATTTATATGGTTCAAAATAATTCAAATATCTTATTTTTCTATTTTTTCACAATTTATTATCTTATATCTATATTATATTTATATTTAATATTTACCCGTATGTTGCTATTTTTGTATATTTTCATCGTCGAATCTATACATTTTAAAACATGTACGTATATATAGAAGCATTATTTATGTATGAAAGTCAATTTTTTCCCTATAAATATTAATGTTTTATGATTATAAATTTCACTTTATTTTTCATAAATATTTATTTTTATGTTTAACTTTTTAATAATAAATTCATAACAATATTATATTTGAATAAAGTATTATTTACAATTTCTAATTAAATTTCTTAAATTATTTATTTTTAATTAAATTTACTAAATTATTTATTTTTATTTAAATAAAATTATATTTATTTATTTATATTTGCGGAATGCGCAGATTCTCGACTAGTTACAATTGTATGGGAACACAGATTAATGTGGAAGCGACATGTGTCTACACGAAGATGTGTTTTTGTTGAATTAGAATTATTAGAATTATCAAGTAAAATTATATTACTTTCAAAAAATTTATTTATTTCCTAATTTTCTAATTTCAAAATTTATTTATTTAATTTTATTAAATAAATGTGTGAATTAGGGAATTACTAAGTAAAATTATATTAATTTCGAAATATTTATTTATTTCCTAATTACAAAATTTATTTATTTAATTTTATTAAATAAGTGCATGAATTAGAAAATTATAAATATTTAATTTGAATTTTAAGGGAACACAGATTAATATGGAAGCGACATGTGTATACACGAATATATATTTTATTTGAACTCGTCGAAAACTCACGCGTTGCGTAATTATATGTACATGTAATTTAAATTAAAATAAATTTAACAACTATGATAATAAATTATTATAATTAGTTTAGGTTAAATCATACTTTAAAATTAATACCTAAATAATTTAGAATAAAATTAAATATCATATGTGAAAATTTATAAATGTACAAAAAGATAATAAATATTAACTTAATATAATTTATATAGTTATAAAATCAAAAAATATATATATCTCTTTTAAAAGCAATTTACATTTTTACTTTAAATTTGAAACAAAACTTAATCAAAATACATTAATATACATAAAATATAAAAAATGCATAAGTTAAACTCATTGTTGAATTCTTCATTTATTTATTACTTGGAATGTAGAATGTATTATATTATTTTTGTTTATCTACTATTAAAAAGACTTAAATTATAAAATTAAAATTGATGACCTAATAGGTAGCCAAAACTAATAAAATAATAAGACCACTTCATTGTATATAACACAAAAATTCAATTAAGTTTTAAAATTGAAAATAATAACTTTAAAAACAATTGTAAAAATTTAATAGAATGAGTTGGTTCTCAATATATAAATTACTAAAATAATTTTTACAATCAAAATATTGAATTATGTTTACTAATATCTTAAAAAATAAAATAAAATAACATTAATTAGAAATTAAATTGACAACATTAATTAAAACAAAAAATGAAAAATATTATTAAAATATAATATTGCAAGAAAATGAAGAATCATCTAGTATATAATTAAATCGACAATATTACTTAAAATAAAATTTATAACATTGATTAAAACAAAAAATGAGAAATACTATTAAAAGATAATATCAAGAAAATGAAGAGTCATTTAGTATAGAAATAAATTGACAATACTAATTAAAAATTAAATTTATAATATTAAATAAAACAACTGTCACACCCCAATTCCACAATGGTGTGACCGGCCAGGGTATACAAGCATACCCCGAAGCCTACTCAAATCACAACCACAAACATAAAACAAACTAATCACATACCATATAGGTAAAACAAACTTTATATTTCAAACTCCAACCACTAACAAAAGGTTATAAAACAAAACAAATTCATCCTTTGTTAAAGAAATCACGGAAACATGAATGTTCAACTAGAATAAACTTTAAACAATGTTTGAAACAATAAATAAAATAAAGAATCCCTAGATGAAATGAAGTACAATAAGTCTTGATACATGACTCTCGTTAAATCCGACCACTACCGTAACTCTAACTTCGACTTGTCACGAGATCAGTCCTGAACCTGCTGCTCCCAACTGCGCTACTCCAACACTCCAGTGCTACTACTGGTCCTGACCTGGTGCTGAAAGAAAACAAGAATACAAAAGTAAGTCCACATTAGACTTAGTGAGTGGCTCGGTCCTGAGCCCACCACTGTCCAAAGCATAACTCAATTAATACGAGTCGGTCACTTACTAGAACATGTCTAGTGAGCTTCCCGCCCATGGTTCCCGAGCTAGGCAGGCCCTCTAGCGTCGGTAACCCCAATTGGTTGGGAAAACCCTCCAACCAGAGCCACTCCGGGTCGGTCGTCAGTGTGGCTCGCTGACGAGCTTCCCGGTCCACACCTCCTCCACCGATCCACTCAACCACACCCCCATTCCATCCACAAACGTGAGTACATTACGTATAATGAATACACCAACAATGTGTATACACCAAATCCAACCAGTTTGTTCAATTTAAAGGTTACCAAGAGAAGGCTTAGTAATAGAATATAGCTACACAAGTATTCTAGATACTATAATTAAACGTATCTGTAAACACCCCAATTCATACTAGCACAACATGTAAATGCATAACAACAGATGAAAACATTTGCATAAACCACCATGAAATTTACATTTAACAAGAAACTACACTAATTGACTTTAAAGCTTTACCTACTGATATTACCAGGATTCACCCACATAATTACAAGATTAAAGCACTACTCCATCATTCTAATTTAACCAAAGTATAGAACTTACTTAACAAAACAAATTAACAATCAATTAGCAAGAAGTATACATATGCTTAACTAAACAAAGTTTCAATCTATTCTTCTTAACAGTCGACGCTATCTAAAAGAACCATTTACATCACCTAATTCACCAACATACATACTGTTCAAACTTAATCAAACTTAGATTAATAATTTAGCATTTCCTTCTACCCCTACCTATCCCATTCGGCTACAAGAAGAGCATGACCTGCTGCTCCCTTTCCACAATTTCCACAACACTCAATTGCTACAATTAGCCCATTCAATCTACTTATCAAGAATAGTAATCATACAAACAACATGAAATTTATTTATCCATAAAGCTTCAAAGCACCTTTGGCAGTGAACGGCTACACCATTCCAGGTTCCACAATGCATATCAATTGGATGCAACGAATTCAAAATTTCCTTAAGAATCGATACAGAAATCTCCCATCAACCCAATTGAAAGAACACCTAACATTCTCAAGGAAATCCCCACTTCTTCATGACAGGAGGCGACAAGATGAGGAAGACAAGGGGCGGCAAGTTGAGGAAGAAAGCATGGGTTTGGGCAAGGATTTAACCACTCACCGGTAAGGGAAATCGAAGTGGAAGACGCTCTCCAAAGTCCTTGAGTCGATGATCACCGGCGACGGCAACACCACTGGCGGCAATCCTTCTTCCAACGCCTCCTCCGTCGCCCTCGATCTGTCGCTGCCTCTCTTCTCTTTTTTTTTATAAATTTTGGGTGTGTGCGGTTGTAGCAACCGCACACACCAAATAAACCTTTTTTTTTACAATCCTACCACTCAGTCAAACTTACCCCCCCCCCCCCCCCCCAATTCATACTAGCACAACATGTAAATGCATAACAACAGATGAAAACATTTGCATAAACCACCATGAAATTTACATTTAACAAGAAACTACACTAATTGACTTTAAAGCTTTACCTACTGATATTACCAGGATTCACCCACATAATTACAAGATTAAAGCACTACTCCATCATTCTAATTTAACCAAAGTATAGAACTTACTTAACAAAACAAATTAACAATCAATTAGCAAGAAGTATACATATGCTTAACTAAACAAAGTTTCAATCTATTCTTCTTAACAGTCGACGCTATCTAAAAGAACCATTTACATCACCTAATTCACCAACATACATACTGTTCAAACTTAATCAAACTTAGATTAATAATTTAGCATTTCCTTCTACCCCTACCTATCCCATTCGGCTACAAGAAGAGCATGACCTGCTGCTCCCTTTCCACAATTTCCACAACACTCAATTGCTACAATTAGCCCATTCAATCTACTTATCAAGAATAGTAATCATACAAACAACATGAAATTTATTTATCCATAAAGCTTCAAAGCACCTTTGGCAGTGAACGGCTACACCATTCCAGGTTCCACAATGCATATCAATTGGATGCAACGAATTCAAAATTTCCTTAAGAATCGATACAGAAATCTCCCATCAACCCAATTGAAAGAACACCTAACATTCTCAAGGAAATCCCCACTTCTTCATGACAGGAGGCGACAAGATGAGGAAGACAAGGGGCGGCAAGTTGAGGAAGAAAGCATGGGTTTGGGCAAGGATTTAACCACTCACCGGTAAGGGAAATCGAAGTGGAAGACGCTCTCCAAAGTCCTTGAGTCGATGATCACCGGCGACGGCAACACCACTGGCGGCAATCCTTCTTCCAACGCCTCCTCCGTCGCCCTCGATCTGTCGCTGCCTCTCTTCTCTTTTTTTTTATAAATTTTGGGTGTGTGCGGTTGTAGCAACCGCACACACCAAATAAACCTTTTTTTTTACAATCCTACCACTCAGTCAAACTTACCCCCCCCCCCCCCCCCCCCCAATTCATACTAGCACAACATGTAAATGCATAACAACAGATGAAAACATTTGCATAAACCACCATGAAATTTACATTTAACAAGAAACTACACTAATTGACTTTAAAGCTTTACCTACTGATATTACCAGGATTCACCCACATAATTACAAGATTAAAGCACTACTCCATCATTCTAATTTAACCAAAGTATAGAACTTACTTAACAAAACAAATTAACAATCAATTAGCAAGAAGTATACATATGCTTAACTAAACAAAGTTTCAATCTATTCTTCTTAACAGTCGACGCTATCTAAAAGAACCATTTACATCACCTAATTCACCAACATACATACTGTTCAAACTTAATCAAACTTAGATTAATAATTTAGCATTTCCTTCTACCCCTACCTATCCCATTCGGCTACAAGAAGAGCATGACCTGCTGCTCCCTTTCCACAATTTCCACAACACTCAATTGCTACAATTAGCCCATTCAATCTACTTATCAAGAATAGTAATCATACAAACAACATGAAATTTATTTATCCATAAAGCTTCAAAGCACCTTTGGCAGTGAACGGCTACACCATTCCAGGTTCCACAATGCATATCAATTGGATGCAACGAATTCAAAATTTCCTTAAGAATCGATACAGAAATCTCCCATCAACCCAATTGAAAGAACACCTAACATTCTCAAGGAAATCCCCACTTCTTCATGACAGGAGGCGACAAGATGAGGAAGACAAGGGGCGGCAAGTTGAGGAAGAAAGCATGGGTTTGGGCAAGGATTTAACCACTCACCGGTAAGGGAAATCGAAGTGGAAGACGCTCTCCAAAGTCCTTGAGTCGATGATCACCGGCGACGGCAACACCACTGGCGGCAATCCTTCTTCCAACGCCTCCTCCGTCGCCCTCGATCTGTCGCTGCCTCTCTTCTCTTTTTTTTTATAAATTTTGGGTGTGTGCGGTTGTAGCAACCGCACACACCAAATAAACCTTTTTTTTTACAATCCTACCACTCAGTCAAACTTACCCCCCCCCCCCCCCCCCCCCCCCCCCATTTTTTTTTATTCATATATATATAAAATTTTATTTTTACGCTTCTACCCCTCACTTAACCCAACTGCGGCTTCTACCCAACTCGATCCACACTTGCCCAAATTAGATTCTGATCGAGTCGTCGGACTCGACTCAACTAATAATCCAAAACCTAAAATAAAATAAATAAAACAAAACACTAAACATGAGCAAAGGCCTCACCTTAATTCACATTATCCGACACTTCTTCCGACCCGCTCCGATGCGCATCCACATCGTCCGGCTGAAAATAATTAAATTAAATTATATAAAATTTACGAATATAACAACAACGTATGACAAATATTACTAAAAAAATAATATTGCAAATTTTAAAAAAATTCCAAATCACCCTTACTTTAATTGCTGCGACAATGCAACATGTCAAAATAAAATATTAATTAAAACAAAAAATAAAGTCATTTAGTATAGAATTAAATCGATTACATTAATTAGAAGTTAAAGTGATAACATTACAGTTATTAGTGTAAATGAAAGCTTTAAATTAGGTCATAAATATTGATCAGCCAAAATGAATATTTATGCAAATGAATGGCCCAAATTTAGCGATGAATAAATCAATAAAAAATAAGGTAATAAGCATTGATTAGTTAAAATGAAAATTTATACGAATAACTATTAAATGAATATTCCGAAATAAATAATGAATAAATCAATACTATATTTGACATATCATCATAATTAACTTATTTCTGAATAGACCATGTGACAACTTTGATCTTACTTACATATAAAAAATAAATGACTGCATTGTATAGATTTTGATCTTGCTTCTTTTGTTGCATAATTTAGGACATGATTGCATTGTAGTTTCTCTCAATCATCAGAAAGTAGCTCTGAGAAGGGCAACAGGATGGTCTTCACAGCACCGAACTCGTCGACATTGTTGAGGTGTTCATTCTCCACCCTTACGCATGTATATATGGGAAGTTTATAATATCATAATGTTTAAATTATTAATTATTCATCACCACATATATCAGTTGTGCATCAAGAATTGAAGAACTACTTTACATGTAGAAATTCCAATGTCCGCGTCGAACCACCTCCAGCGAAGCCAATGTGAACTCAACCAATTTGAATTGGACCTTCCCCATGCTTAGACCTAGTTGCATCACGCCCTCAATCCATGTAAGCTCCAGAACAAAGTTCAAAATATGCAAACATACACAGCAATTCATTTAGGTGTAGATTCTTACAACAAAAAGTGAAAGCAGAATTAACTTGAATTCACAGTGGAGAAATAGTAGATCGATTTGCTCTTGAGAATGAGCTTATCTTTGACGAAATTATTATCGGATCTCAAATAAAATAGCCCCCGGCCCAATCCTTGACCAAGTCCCAAAAAAGCTGGTAGAAAGTGGCAGCTGTCAACGTGAGAAGGTCGCAGCTTTCGACGGGTCCACGACGTATTCCCCCTGGTGGCGTATTGAATGGGGAAGAGAAAGAGACGTGAGATATGAGACATGATTGAGAAAGAGAAAGCCGTTAACATTTTTACTATTGTAAATTAATTTGAATGGGAGAGAGAAAATAACTTTAAAAAGAGATCAAATAACATTTTTACTATTGTAAAGAGAAAGCAGTTATTATATTTTAATTGTTGTAATTAATTTGAATGGAAGAGAGAAAATAATTTTAAAAAGAGAGATTTGCCTAAAAATTCTGAATCTGCCAAGTAAGACATTCTGGATTGTGAAAGTGCCCGTGGCCGTTTTGAATCTTGCTTTTATAGATATATATAGATATATAAATTAGAATGATTAGAAATACTAAGTAAAATTATATTAATTTCAAAATTTTTATTTATTTTCAAATATAGCTGATTTCAAAATTTATTTAAATAATTTGATTAAATAATTGCGTGAAATGAGAAATTATGAATGTTTAATTAGAATTTGAACATTTACCTATGTGAAAAATTAAAATAGTTAATGTTGGAGCGACACTTGTCTAATTAAGATATGTTTTTATAATTAGAATTACTAAGTAAAATTATACTAATTCTGTAATTTATATATAATTTCTAAAACTCTAGTTGTCAAAAATTAATATAATTAAAAAATGCTTGAATTAGCAAATTATGAATAATTAATTTGAATTTAAACTTGCTATATTTGGAAAATAATCATAGATAATTAAGTGAAATTTGAAATTAATAATGATTGAATATTTATTTCCTAAATTTTAAATTTCAAACATTTCAATAATTAATATAATTAAAAAATATATGAATTAGGAAAATTTAAATAAATTTAGTAACTAATTAAAATTTAAACCCACTATATTAGGAAAATAATCATAGATAATTAAATAAATTTGAAATTAGTAATGATTGAAATTAATTTAATTAGTAGGTTACATATGAAATTTTTTTCGAGGAAAACAAATTCATGTGGATGTGACACGTGTCCACATGGAGATGTATTTTATATAATACTAGTATGACATCCGTGCTACGCACGGCTTAATTATGCTATATAAATTATTTGAATAAGGATAAATCAATTAGCTGTATGCATTTATAAATTTAATTGTAGAGTAAAAGCAATTGTATTCATCTTTTTGAATAAAAAGTATATATACTAAAATAATATTGAATTAGATATCATCATTTATTGCATTGTAGAGATTTAGAAATATAATAAGTTATGGAAAAAATATTTTGGGTGTAAAATTTAAATTTTTAAAAATAAATGAAAGAAAAATATTTTAGATGGTTTTTGTAACAATAATATTGAATTATATATCAACATATTAGTATTAAATTATTTTAAAAAAAAATTAACATTTTATTTTAAATTAAAATATAACTAAAGATAAAGTATACACTATAGAAGACTTCCTTGTAAACTAACATCTCAAAAAAAATAAAAATAACTTATTTATTATATATTATGAAAGACTTCCTTTTAACAACATTTGTAATGCTATTTTTTTCATTGTCATCGTTGTCATGTATAAGAAATTTTAAACCACGAATGTTGGTTACTCTAGAAATACCAATATATAGTCGAACATGAGAGCACTACTAGAAAAATGGTCATCAGCAACGGCTGATGCCGTTGCTGAAGAGCATCAGCAACGGCTGAGCCGTTGCAATAGAGCCGTGACAGAAAGTCGTGTTGCTGATGACTTAGCAACGGATCAGCAACGGCCGCTCGGGCCATCGCTCAAAACATTATCAGCAACGGCCGCTCGGGCCGTCGCTAAAACTATTATCAGCAACGGTTTTGCCACAGACCCGGAGCCGTTGCTGATAACATTAATAGCAACGGCCGCTGAGTCCGTAGCAACGCCGTTAGTAAAATGTCGTCGCTAAGCCGTTGCTGTAGGTCATCAGCAACGGCTTTCGATACACTTTTAGCAACGGCTTTCCCACGGACGCCCGTGGGAAAGCCATTGCTGATGACGAATACCTGCAACCAGAAAATTTGAAAATTTTAAATTTCCATTGATACATTGATACATTTATCTGATACATAACTCACACACCCATACCCTCATACACACATTCATTCATACATCACAAACACCTCATACACATTCATTCACACATCACAAACACACCAACATATATACATCAAAACAATTATACTTATATTGATAATTATCCACGATAGTATAAAAACAATTCAAATGCAAAATTGAAGTATCAATATCCAAAGAAAATAAGTTAAACAAGTTCAATATCCAAACAAAAAATCTCACGATCAAGATGGAGGATGGTCTGGATTATATGGCGGGGTCTGGAGCGCTTGAGTGTACACCGGCGTGGACTGACTCGAGGACGATGGATTAGATGATGCCGAAGAGATGACTGGTTCGGGATGACCTGACAAGTTGCGTAGCATAGCTTCTATATTCGCCATCGTCTGACTCTGACGCTCCATCATCTCAGTCTGACGCGCGACCGTCTCCTCTAGTGTCCTTATCCTATTACTATGATCATAACTGGATCTAGAGGTGGACGGCCGCTCACCTGCGACCGGAGGGGTCGGTGCCCCAAGTGGCCCTAGTACGGCTCGCGCATGACCACTCTCTGCGAAGCCATATACGCGGCCATGGTCCCAGCCACCTGCGGCCTCGACCCACGATGCTGCGTCAAAGTCCTCGGGGGTACCCCCGCGCTGCACCACCGTCTGGCTGTAGGTCTCCTACTCGAGTTTGATTTTTTGTTTAATATTTATCATAAAACTTAAATTATAAATATATAATGAATAATTTAAACAAATATATAATTACCATAATGTATGCAGCGCGGTTGTCGATGTACTCCCCCGTCCCATGTGCTCGACGGTGAGTCCGCTCGAACACCGCCATCGGGGAGGGTCGCTGGACAGTCCCGTCATCCGACACCGTCGTCTACATTTACAAAACAAATACATTAATTAGTACACATAATAACAAATAAAATATATAATTAAAAGATATACTTACCATACGGTTTGCGTGCACTGCAAATGCAACAGAGCCGCCGGTGTGACGCACTGCTCCTCCCGACATGCGATTTCTAGCCGCATTCCGAGAAACCTCCTGCCATCGATCCATCGACCATATCCCCACGAGCTGGTCCCATATATCCGGAGTAATCCAACCGGGGCCGTATCCCCGAGTCTCCGCGATGTTAGTGGTCCCAGCTCGGGCCATCGCTTGGGACCGAGCCTGCCCCAGCTGCCCGTTGTACCTTGCCCGGGAAATAGCCTCCCAGGCAGCGTAAATGAAGGGCCTCTGGTCCTCGGCCCATGTATAGCGAGCCTGCAAAATAATAATATCAGTACCAATATTAATATATCATCATGCATGTAAAAAATAATAATAATACGTGCCTCAAACTCGCGCCATAACATGTCGACGTGCTCGCTAGGCACGTGAGACCACGTAGGCCATGCCCCGTGCATGTATCGTCGAATAGTAGAAGAAATGCTCCTCGGCACTTCTTCTTGCTCGAACCTGCACAACAAAAATAAATTTTAATATTATATTATGATATAATGAATTTGTAATGATTCATAATTCATGATATATTACCGCTCCCCAATCACGCTAATCAATCTACGTGACTCTGTGGCTGGTGGAGGCTGCCACCTGTTCGGCCCGCGTGGCCGCCTACGTCTGGATGTACTAGCCTCGGCAGTATCATCGGAATGAGGATCAGCAACAGGAGGATCAGCAGCATGAGTAAGTGCTGGAGTCTCACCGATCGGAGACTCCGAAACTCTCCTGCGTCGATAACCACGACCAGACATATCTGTCGAACAGACATATAATCAGATTATTGTATAAATAGTAGAGATATATTTAATAAAATATATACTTTACAATTATTCTTCATCATCTGAATAATAGTCTTCGAATTCTTCTTCTTCCTCTTCTTCCTCTTCTTCCTCTTCTTCATCTCCAGCTTCCTCAATTTCATGATCGTCATCATCAGCATATTCAACTTCTAATTGAATTGACGTTGTGTCTGCATCCTCGAGTATTGGAATAATACGATCCACAGCAGGAAGATCATCTTCTTGATAGAAACCAGGAGGATCATTTTCTCCTACTATCGGATCAATTTTTCCTCTACCTTTTGTCTTACAGACTACACGCCAATCTGCTCTATCTTTATTTCGAGCCGGATACTTCGCGTAATATACTTGTTCGGCTTGTGATGCCAATATAAAAGGCTCATTTGCTGCCAATTTGGATTTATAATTAACCTCAACAAGTTTGTATTTTGGATGAACTTTCATGCCCCTTTCTGTTGTATCGAACCAATGACATCTAAATAGGATCACTGATTTCAAGCCGAAGTAGTGCAACTCTATCACTTCTTCCACCAGTCCATAAAAATCTATATCACATTCAACATAGGTTGTCCCTTTCACGCAGACCCCAGCATTCATCGTCTTCTTTGCAAATGAATATTCAACCGTGTGAAATTTATACCCGTTAACAAAATATCCGCTATAGCACGACACAAGTCGCGACGGTCCACTAACAAACTCAAATATTTTTTCATCTATTTCAGCTCTGTGATCTTTGCTGTAAGTCTGAATCCAAGTAGGGAAATCACGATTCCGTAATCTCTCCAATTCTTGATCGTTGTGAATAGAGTATTTTTGCACCATCTCAATGTCAAATATTTCAATGAATTGTTCAATCTCTGGACAATTGAGTAATACATACAAGTGTGCCAAATGATACTCTTCATCGCTTAAGTGTAGAGATGGACGAGAACCAAAAGCACGACTAGAGTGACAAAATATATTTAAACTTCCATCTGAATGTCGAACACCCCCGTCGTCGTTACGTGGAAGACGATCAAATCTTGTCTGTACTGTCGATTCAAAGTAAAATGAGCAGAATGTTGAAATTTCTTGGATGATATACGATTCAGATATTGATCCTTCAACAGCTGCGGTGTTCTTTACTTTTTTCTTCAGACGATTCATGTATCTTTCAAATAAGTACATCCAACGATATTGAACGGGGCCACCAACTCGTGCCTCGTATGCCAAGTGTATCGGTAGATGCTCCATCGAGTCAAAAAATGCAGGAGGGAAAAACTACTCCAGCTTGCATATGATTTCAATAATATTATTTTCAAGTGTTGACATATCTTCGACTCGAAGGACATTTGCACAAATGCTTCTAAAAAACATACTTAATTCAGTCAACAGACCCCAAATATTATCAGGTAGAAGGTCTCGAAATGCGATCGGAAGTAATCTCTGCATGAATACATGACAATCATGGCTCTTCATCCCTGATATTTTGCAATCATCGACGTTCACACATCGAGATAAGTTTGAAGCATATCCATCGGGTAATCTGAGTTCTTTTACCCATTGACAAACATCTTTGATCTGTTGTTTATTTAACACATATAGGGCCTTCGGTTTCAGATATCGTCCGTTGACCTCTTGTAACTCCAACTCTGGTCTTTTACAAAGTATTTTCAGATCATGTCGGGCTTTGATATTATCTTTAGTTTTTCCAGAAATATCCATCACAGTGTTGAAAATATTATCAAACACATTTTTTTCAATGTGCATGACATCTAAATTATGTCGAATCAATAATGAACTCCAATAGGGCAATTCCCAAAAGATATTTTTTTTCACCCAGTTGTGTGTTTGGCCAAAACCTGACACTCTTTCATTGCGACCAAATACTATATCTGGAAGTGCTGAAACACGTGCTAACATTTGTTCACCAGACAACATCGGTGGTGGCCCATCTCTTTCGACTCTGCCCTTAGTAAATTTATTACGATTCCTTCGATACTGGTGATGAACCGGTAGGAATCGACGATGACAATCAAAGAATGAGATTTTTCGTCCGTTCTGAAGACTGATTGATTTAGAGTGTTCCATACAATACGGGCAAGAGAGTCGGCCGTGAGTGCTCCAACCCGACAACATGCCGTACGCGGGGAAATCATTGATTGTCCACAAGACCGCGGCCTTTAAATTGAAGTTTTGCTTCCGATGACAATCATAAGTGACAGCTCCCTCAGTCCACAATGTTTTCAATTCATCTATCAAGGGTCTGAGAAATATGTCAATTTCTTTTCGCGGACCCTTAGGACCCGGAATAATCATCGAAAGATAAATAAATTCATCTTTCATGCACATTGACAGTGGCAAATTATAAACTGTCAGCAGCACTGGCCAAACTGAATAAGGAGTTGCAGAATGTCCAAACGGATTAAAACCATCTGTGCACAATCCCAATATGATATTTCTAGTATCCATAGCAAATGAAGGATAACATGTATCCAAATGTTTCCATGCTTCACTGTCAGATGGATGAGTCATTACTGTATCATCACGACTTCTTGCATGCCAACTCATGTAGGGGGCTGTCTTTTCCGACATGAATAATCTTTGAAGCCTCGGTGTTAGTGGAAAATACCGAAGCACCTTAAACGGGATATTTTTCTATCGGACCAATTTCTTCTCCTTGTAACGAGGGTGTTGACATACAGGGCATTTATTCAACTGCACATTTTCTTTATAATATAAAATGCAGTTATTTTGGCACGCGTGTATTTTTTCGTACCCAAGCCCCAATTTTCTCATCAGCTTTTTAGTCTTATAAAAAGTAGGCTCAAACTTGTTATCAGTAGGCAGCATTCCATTAATCAATCCAGCAATCCGATCATACGCAACTCCGCTGATATTACAATCGGCCTTGATGTTTAAGAGCTGTGTCATTGCTGAAAACCTAGTGTATTTAGGACAATTCTCATACAAAGGTTCATCGGCAGCTTTCAACATCTCGTAAAATTCTGCAGCTTCTTTATTCGGTAATTCAATTTCTACCGCAGCCCCTACTTCTGTGATATCAACCGCTGTAGTATCTGGTGGGACTGATGTCTGAAGATCTGGCCGATCAACATTATCATTCAGGCGGAATTGACCCCCAAAACTATCAAGTATCATAGTTCTATAAGGATTACATTGACTGGATGAAGAAACACCAGCAGAGAAAGATTCACCATATGTCTGAACGACAGAATTGCTCGACGTCCCGACTTCGCGTGACTCCCCGTGACAAGTCCATAGAAAATATCTTGGTGCAAATCCTTTGCTATATAGATGCAGAGTGACAGTCTCCCGATCCAAAAATCGTCCATTTGAACAAATGCGGCATGAACATCGGATTTGATCACCCATGCTAACGAAATTCCGATTCGAATAGGCGAAATTTAGGAAGTACGTTACGCCTAATCGAAACTCATTCGTTAAAGCTCCACGATCAAGACGTCGGTACATCCAACTTCGATCAGCCGACATGATTGTGTCAATCAATGATAATTTCTTTGGTTAATGTCTTTAGGTGAGATTGTCCTATTCCATTCGGGATTTATGTTATTCGTACTGCACTTACATTTTTATTTTAACTGTTAACTAATTATTCTAAATTTTGACAGCATCTCCCTACAGTTCTCCGAATACGCATATCATCTGGGCGCGTATCGGAGAACAAGAGAGATGTTGCCGAATTTTAGAATAATTAGTTAACAGTTAAAATAAAAATGTAAGTACAGTACAAATAACTATATTCCCAAATTATCCAATCAGGGACAATTCAAGAATTGTACGTCGTATAAAAGATCATCTACTTCTTTTACACGAACATACAATTCCCGAACGGATCTAAGGTTTTGCTAAATCATATCCGATTCGTCGATGCGTACGTGAAACATATCAACTCGTCGGATGGATGATTATTTTCTAAATGTTTCGAGACAGTTCGAGTCCATATTGGACGATTTCGGCGCGCGTCCGAAGTGGACGATTTCGGCGCGAGTCCAAATTGGACGATTCCAGCGCGCGTCCGAAGTGGACGATTCCGGCGCGTGTCCGAAATTAATCTAAACCCTAATAATTAATCTAACAAATTAAACAATTAATCTAAACAATTAATTAACAATTATAAAATAATTAATTAACAATTTCAAAACAATAATATATATATATATATATATATATATATATATTCCGGCGCCGGAGTCCACCCTCCGGCGCCGGCGTACAGTGGCCGGACACACTGTCCGGCCACTGTAGAAGGTCCGGCGGCAGCCATTGGCCGACCGCCGCCGGCCGAAACCCTAGAAATAGGGTTTCGGCCAGATTTTAACCTCTCCGGCCGAAACATAGTGAGAGCCGGTCGGCCGATCAACATATCGGCAGCAGCGGCAGCGGCGGCGAGAGGCGTCGGCAGGAGCGGCGGCGGCAGCAGCGGGAGGAAGAAGGGTCGGGCGCGAGAGCGTGCCCTATATAAACTTATCAGCAACGGCTCACTCGCCCGTTAGAACGCCGTTGCTGATAAGTTATCATCAGCAACGGCTCACTTATCCGTTAGTAAGCCGTTGTTGAAAATTAAAACATCAGCAACGGCTCGCCTTTCCGTATGAAAGCCGTTGTTGATAGTTAAAATAATCTGCAACGGCTCGGTTTTTTGTTAGAACGCCGTTGCAGATACAGATATCTGCAACGGCTCGGGCGGTCGTAAGAATGTCGTTGCAAATAGCAACGGCTTGAGCGGCCGTTGCTGATAGCCGTTGCTGAAGATCAAGTTTCTAGTAGTGGAGGACACATATTTCTAGATATACTCCAACGTGTTTAAATCTTTGACCTTGGCTCTTTTTATGGTCATAACAAAACAAACATATATCGAAAATTGTCTCCATTGAAATTTAAACTAAACTTTTATATCTAATGACGTCAATATCAATCTTGGAATAAAAAATCTTATCCCCTATATTGGTTCTTGATATTATTTTTCTTTCAACACATATTGACCTATTCGAATTATCTCAACTCGAGTTTCATTACATAGACATGAAGATTGATCTATGTTTCTCAAAAGCAGCATGATAGAAACACTGACTTTGAGCTTCAATTCATATGAATGTCATTAATTGAATCACAACCACCATTAGATGAACAGTGGCTGTCAAAGTTGAGATAAATTTTCATTTCACCAGGAACCAAAGTAGCATGAAATTATTCACCTTTTGAACTATTCCACTAGTAATTGACCTCACCCATAAGTTCGGATGGACCAATCCCGATTATCCTAGTATATTTTGTTACCTTAGGGCATGATAGGCTTAGGCCAGTTGATCTTCACCGTTTGGGTGCTGGTTGCCTTCGGGCATGTGGTGGCTAGATGGCCTGATAGCTAGTAACACCCTCGTGACTTTATTCCTTTCTGAGATAGGTGTTATGTTTATGCTTTATCTCTATGTTGGTTTTTCGTGGGGGTTGGTAGAATCGCTAACTGAGTTCTTTTGAACTCACACATTGTTGTTTATCTTTGTTTTCCAGAGCTTAACTGATGAGGTGGGGTGGAGCACTTGACGCAACTGGAGAGCAGAGGAGCTACATTGATCTCGTGGTCCGGTGTGAGCTTGTGAGCTCGGGTAAGTTGAATTATGTGTTATAATTATATTGCTAATTTATTTGATTATGTTACATGTGGATGTGCATGTGTTTATTGCTTGTATTTTATCATGGGGTTAGTTTAGGTTAGCGGGTTGTGGATCCGGGTTGAGAAGAGAGCGGGTTAGGTTGTTGTTAAGTGGAAGTGGAAGTGGGTGTTGTTAAGTGGAAGAGGGTGGGTATTTTATCCCTATTGGAGCCGCACCAACCAAGAGAGAGAGGAGAGTAGTCGCCGAGCCAAGCCAGCAGCTGTCACCCCTCTCCCCCTTTCCTTGAAGCCAGCCGTCGAGGAGAAGAACCAAGCCAAGCCTTGCCGAGCCCTTCCCCCCCTCTTCTTCTTCTTCTTCTTCTCCCATTTGGAAGCCAAGCCAGCGACATGGTGGAGCTGCTGCCCCTTCCTCCTTGTGGAGCCGAGCCGCCGCCGCCGCCACCTTTTAGGCCAGACTCGGAGGCCGCCGATTGGGAATTTCCCCAATTTCTTCTTCCTAATCAAGTGATTTCTTCTTTTTGGGTTTCTTCGAATTCTTGAAGCCGTTCTTGAAGGCTAGGATGTGTTGATTTGTTTTCCATCGATCTATCGAAATTTCACCATTATTTTTTATTATCGTGTTTGGAGGAGTCCCTAAACTCTCCCCTATTATGTTCGGCAGCCCTAGGATGACCCTAGGGGTGCTCGGCCAAGGTGGAGACGAGGGTGCCCTCAAGGTGTTCGGTTAAATGCTTATGTGAGGATATTTTTTTGTGTTCTTGAGATCCATGCCTTAAATTGCTTATTAAATTGAGTTCCTACATGTTCAAACATGCCTTGTAATTAATCTATGATTTTTGGATAGAAATCATATTTGTAAAATTAAGATCTTGATATTGATGCCATGAAGGTTCTTGAAGAAGGGTTCTTGATCATAATGCTTGTTTCTTGATTAAGGTGTTGTTGATACTTATTAGTCTTGTTTAATAAGCATGAAATTTGAGAAATTTATCTCAAGATTAGTATTATTTTTTAATGATAATTAAGGATCTAATTTCTGTTAATTTTGAATTTATTTTCATGCTATGTTGAAAAACTAAATTTTGCTGAAATTTCATGCTGAGATGATGAATATGTGCTATTTTAAAAATACTTGCTGTGGTGTGTGTATTACTCTGAACATAGTCATGTAACCTATTGTTTTGACTAGAAAATATAGTTTGGAAACACATGACACACTCTGAAGATCAGATTCAGGTTAGATACATCAGTTTTGAGTACAACAGTAAGCTAAAACAAAACCCTAAGCTTGGTGAGCTAAATTTTAATTGCAAAATTAAAATTGGGAAAAGGGTCAGCATAATCTGTTATGAACCAACCAACAGAGTTTATTTATGAAATAAAACCATACAGATTTATGACATTACAAGTCTAGGAGTTGGGGTCGGGTATTGGAGTGTTGAGACGCTTCCCAATATGGTTGACACCCCTAAGACACCGTAGGAGAAACTTGACTTAGGTCATGTTGCGTCATACCTTTATGAATGGCGGAGAGGCTAATTGAGGAGCCGGACTGTAGGCTAGGCCCGGAAGGTTGGATCCCTAATTCACAACCTATGGAACAAGTTCAGATGCGCAATTCCCGATTTTTCCGGTTAACCTCGTGGAATAAGTTCGGAGGGCCTACTAGATTATTCCCGATGTGCTTTTAAGGAATAAGTTCAGAGGCCCTACCCGATGATTCCTTTTTGATTTTTTAATTATATGAATGAATTTAAGTTTATATTTGTTATTATGCTCTATGTTTATAATTTTTCACATATATGATATTTGTTATTATTTTTTAATTATTTAGATATGAACTTTTTTTTAGAGCATAGTTTAATTTAAATTATTTTTAATATATATTTTTTCTTTTTTAAAAATCATTTCAATTTAAGTTATATGTATATATATTTACGGAACGCGTGGGTCTTCGACTAGTTCAAAGTAATTTCTATACATCGTCTTGGACTCGGTCAAGCTCGATCGGTTTTCTTTTCTACGTGAATCTTAATGAGCTGAAGCCAATAGTGACAAATCAGCGATGACATCAACGAACCACTTGTGGTTCGTCAAATGCTTTGGCCAACGGGTAGCCAATCAAATCATATCCCCTTCTTCCCTTATCGCCTCATTTTCCTCCTCCCCTTCAATTATTTATTTATTTATTTCTTTTCCCTTCATTAGTTATTTATTTCATTTCCATTTTCCTGCCCACTGTTTTAAAGCCAAACACTTGCAAATCTTCTCTCTCGCTCTTTAATTTTCAGATAATGGCTGCTCCAATGGTGGATGCGAATTACCTCAAGGAGATCGAGAGGGCCCGCCGAGACCTTCGCGCCCTCATTTCTCAGAAGGACTGCACCCCCATCATGCTTCGACTTGCGTGAGTGCAAATCCCGACTCCCTTATGTTCTTTCGGGGTTGTTAGTTTTGATCTATTTTTTCGGTCACGTGCCTTAGCATAAGAATTTTGTATGTTTATTTGTTTATTTATTGTGCAAAGTTGGTTTGTCTAAGACATGCATGAGAGTTGATTTCAAATCCCTAATCGCATCTGCCAATATTACATTTATAGCATTGTGTGGCTGATGGACGCTATGTGTTCTTCTCTTTGGCTCTGGAATCCTGGTCCATGCTATTAAGCCTTGTAAGTTGAATGAACTTTCTTTTGAACAAGGAAGTCTTATTTGCATTTTTTTTTGTCAAGACGTGTCTATTTGCTTTAGAATGCACCCTATTATCAATAAAAATGTCCTTATTGTGAAAAAGAACTCAACTTTCATACCCTAGCTGGGCATGACTAGCCACTGATGTTCCAACATATGCATATACTAATTTATATAGGCTCCTAGGTTATCGAGATTTTTTTTTTAATAATCCAGATAGTTTGGTGTCTATTTAATTTGGAATGCTTCTAAATAGTGTTAAAATATTGTATTTATGAACAAAAGTATGCATTATAAAATTGATTGAGATACCACAGTTTGCATCAGGTGTAGTGCATTTGCCCTGTTTGTAGAATGAAAGGATAAGGATCGATCCTTTGTAAAAAAAATTTCTTTACAAACTGTATATTTTATGTAGGAGTCGTTTGTTACAGAACAGCACATTTGTTTCATAAGATAAGGATGGATAGGATGAGGGACAAATTTTATTATATGTTTGTTTAGAGTCAGAATTAGAGAGAGATAGGAGTAGACGTGGATACAATTAATGTTATATATAGTGCATACCAGATAACAAAAATTCTAAGGAATCTCCTCTTATTTCTTATCCTATTTGATACTTCTTCGATATTCTATTTCGTCATATCGCATCAAATGAAACAAAAACAGAATTGGAGTTTGGATTTTTCCTCTTTTAAAATAATATACTGTAGCGTTCCTTCGGCCTTATTTACAAAGCTCATTGACAAGAAAATATGCATCTTCAAATAGTTGAGACATTATGACTTGTTAATTGTTATTGTTGATGTTGGTAGAACCTTCTCGTCATCCTGAGATGAATCTCTTATGTTAGGGGCTCATTTTATGGCAGACCTTATATTGAAGATAATCTCCATGCTATTTTGATATTTTCATACAGTTGCAAGGCACAAATTCTTTTTATATGATGAAGGATTTGGTTTATGGATCTTATATGAAAGATAATATACATACTATATTATTGTGGGCATAGTTTTCTACATTTTCTTGATAACATAATTAATGTTTTTTGCACCAAAGACGTCATTCATCATATGGTAAAATTGTTTGTTTCACTCTTTATTTTATGCCAATTGTTTAATCCATATATATATATATAATATTAAGTATCCCTACTTTAAATTAACACTGTGTTGCAAGTAGTGTTTCTTTGCTAGTCATATATCACAAGATTGTTCATGGTTTCATTTGATAGGTTTCTCTTTTTTGCAAAAAATTACTTTAAACAAAATTTAAATCCTAAGGGTTTAACTTCACAATATAGTTTGTTTATAAGGATGTCATTCAATTGCTCATTGTGAATTTGTAAAGTTCCATGACTGAATGTTTCTAGTTATTTCTCATATGGCATGATGTTGGAACTTTCGATGTAAATACAAAAACAGGAGGTCGAAATGGTTCAATTAGGCATGAGGAAGAGTACACTCATGGGTCAAATGCTGGATTAAAAATAGCTATAGATCTTTGTGGTATGCTTCATTTCTTCATCATGGAACAACAGGAAAAATTTGTTTATGTAAAATTCACATATTGCTTGATTTTATTTTTCATCAATATTTCCACTTTGTTGTCTTCAAATTGCAAAAAAATTACAGTAGCATTAGGCCATGAGAAAACATAATTAGTTACTTTATAACTACTTGTGATAAATCAACTGCAGCTCTTACAGAAAGTCTTACCATCAATTTCATTATTGTTTTGCATATCCAATTCTTTCTGTTATTTGAACCTTGTGCAACATAATTGATGTCTAGATGTTTCGATAAGAAAGCTTTTCTAATACTCAACAACTTATTCTTATGCCATATACTCGAAGGTGTTATTGTTTCTCTATTTTTTCTAATCAGTTATTAATTTTAATTTTTTCTATAAATTTGAATCCATAGTCTTTTTCCTCCTTTTTAATTGGCTTCTTGTTTCGAAATAACTGGATGTGTAAAATAATATCTTGAAAGGATGGTTCTAAGTGGTCATGGTGTATTTTTTGGAGCTACTCTCTCCAAACAAATTATATAGGGTTGTAGTTTTAACTGAAATTGTCATCTGAGTTCCCTTTATCTCACGGATTCACCAAAAATACGGTTAATCTTAAACAGGAATTAGATGATGGATATTGAAAGGCTTATCTCATGTTTGTTTTTTCTAGTGGTTATGGTGCTAATTTGATCCTTATGTTGTATAACTGGTGAAATTGAAATAATTTTCCTCACAAATGTATCATTGGTGAAGCTTTCTGCTCATGTCTTAAATTATTTTAATTTTGTCATGACTCAAATAGTGGTTCTCATGCTCTCATCTCCCGCTCTTTGTTTTTGTTTATCCTATCATCAGAGCTCGTGAAGATAAGAAATCCAAGAATTACATATGCTGATCTATATCAGGTGATGATCTTCAACTTTCTAATTATTTTATAAATAAATTGAAGTTATCCTGACTCCCTTTTGGTAAGGATGTCAGTGTCATCTTTTTCACCAAAAAACATAAGTTAGAATTTCATTATTGAATAGTCTGCATACATCCACAGCCCAAAAGGGTTGAACTGATAAAACTATTACACCTGGGACACCATTGCCCTCTCCACTAATTGGAGGTATTTCGGGATCTAACAAATTTGGCCAACTCTAAACAACATCATAATATTGACAACAAAGCATTTTTTGGGATGCCACAGGGTAAATTATTCTAGGTTTCAACTCTGAAAAGCCTAATGCATTTCCCAAAATTTGTACTCTTATTTTGTTACCTTTTATATTTCAATGAATGAGTTCTGTTGACACCAGGGATATTAAAGATCATTGTGAAGCATCGTAGTAAAACGTAACTAAGATAGGATTAGCTATGTAACTCGACTTGAAAGCTCGAAGCTGGACCTCGAGCTTCCACTCAATGGGTCTGTAATTTTTGAGCTCAAGCTAATAAATATTCCAACTAATTAAGCACTCAACTTGACTCAATTATTTTGGGCTCATAATTAATCAAGCTCGAATTCGGAGTCGAGTCCAAGCTCATGAATTTGTAAAAATTCAAAAAATAATATGTAACTTTGGACATGTGATGTTCGATTTAACATTGTTCATGGATTTGATATGAGTGTGAATGTGAGTCGCTGCCTCTTTCCATTTATCTATGGCTCTATCCAAACACCTGTTGGATGCACCTCTTCTTCTCCCTCTCTCATTTTTTGTATACATATATACACGAAATTGAAATTGTTCACCAACCCACTATTCAAATTCATATTCAAAATCTATCGGATAGTAAATTTGCTAACTGAAATCGAAATTGGTATTTATTACTTATTAGTTGGATACCTAGAAATTGGATCCCATATACTAATAGGTATTCAAAATATTCGACTTGAAATCTATTCCAAAACTTGATAAATCTTTTTTAACAAAATTCTTTATTTTCATCTTTGATTCACATGATAAAAAACTAGAACAATAATTAGAAATAGAAATTGACAATATGAGATTTGAATATTTTAGGGAAAAGTAGGTAAACGGTAATAGAGCATTGGGTAATAATGTTAACTACTAAACCCCAAATCCCATATAATTGTATATTATACAATAATATAATGTGTAGTTAAAATATCTAATGCAGGAGTTTTATCCATAACCGAAATGTTTTTGAAATAGGTCTTGAAATACAAAATCCAAATCCCTTATCCAAAACAAATTTTTATGGGTTGGATAGTAAGATAGTTATGTATTCACTTAAAACCAAACCAAATTGTTATCCCTATTCTTGAACAAACCCAAGCCCGAACCACCCTAGTTTGATTAATAAATGGATTGGGTTCAACCAACTCCATCTAATTTAGAAAAATCATAATTTAAGCCGTACTTTAAAATATTAATTTTTAATTTTGTCCAACACAAGCTGATTAAGCTAAATGAAAGCTAAAATTTTAAATAAAAATAAAGAAAAATTCAGGGCACAAACAATAGTCCTTGAAACTTTGACAACCAATATGCATGATCACATAGTTGAATATTTTCTTGTTTATTATTTAGTGTTCTTTTTTCTTATATATATATATATAGGTCCTTCGGCTATTCATACCAAATGAGAAATGTTTAAATTTTTCTCTACTAGTTTAAAATTTGAAAATGCTCATTTGATAAGGTGCAAGCCTAAGTGCCGGAGTAAGGTTTGTCCAACATGATCTGAGTGACCAAAGTTTGACCTTATCTCTTTGGGCTATGCTAGTTTGATATGTTTTGTTTTAGCTTGCCTTAGATTTATCTATAAACCAAAGATAACTAGAATTTCATAATATCAAGTTGGCGGGAGTTGTGGCTGTTGAAATGGCTGGAGGACCGACCATTGATTTTGTTCCAGGAAGACGGGTATGTAATAATTAATCCATTATCTCAATCATTAGTTAATTATCTATCAATTAGTTAATTCGTTTATTTTATTATTAACTCATACTTTATCTGTCTCTTGAAGGGAATGACTCATCTGGATAGGTCAAGATTTCAAGGTCCCTTTACTAGAGAACCCCACATATTTGATAATTCTTATTTTATGTAAGAATCAACACAAATATGAATTATTTGGAGGCCAAAAATACTTCATATATCATTTATAGTATCATTTAGTTCGCAATAATTTGAATATGATAGATAAACCTCCTTAAAATGGTTATTTAATAGTGAGTTGCTCAAGGGGGAAACCGAGGGACTTCTGAAGCTTCCAACTGACAAGGCTCTATTGGACGATCCAGAGTTTAGACGCTATGTTGAGCTATACGCTAAGGTATGACCAGTTGCTAGGTCACTAATTTGTTGGTTATTCCTAAATGTCTTTTCTATGTGCACATTATAGTACTTGTTTGGTTTGCTCTTTTCTTAGTTTCAATTAATTGTTCGGCTTTTAACTTTGAAAAAATTCTTTTGCTAGGACGAAGATCTCTTTTTCAAGGAACTATCTGAGCTGGGTTTCACTACGAGACAATCAGATAGATTCGCTGCAATGGAGACAGAGTTGACATCACTTCGACTGCAGATGGCACATGTGATGCAACAGATGGTGCATGTGTCACAGTACCTTGGACAGATATCATCCATGGCTGGTGCTCCAGCCCTCTCATCATTTGGTGCGTCGACATCTACATCGGAGCCATCATCTTAATCGACGTCGAGGGATGCGCTCCCCACACAGTATCTCGCATCGACATCTTCATCGGAGTAGTTGTTGTTGATGCCACTGATGTTGTGATCTTGAGTTACTGCTATGAAGCAACTTGGAGAAATTGAATTCTTTTAGGTTCAATGTCACTTCCGAATATTAGTACATCCAAAAATAAATACTTTCATTGTAGCAATTATTCTAATTGATGGTATGCTACAATTTTAAATCTCTACTAGAGAAATATGATAGTGTACTGAACTTGAAATTTTTGATATTATTTTGGACTAATAGAACTTACGTCTTGTGAACTTGTTATAAGCTATTATAAGCATCTACATTAATATTATAAACTATTATATATCAATATTCAAAATTTATTTTTGGATTCATAATTCATTAAATATTTATAGAATTATAGAAACTATTAAAGTACTTAGATTTATGCCACTTGACAAAGTTCTTATCATGAATTTAGCATGATAAAAATGATAGGGTGCTTTCTTATATATATATATATAAGATTAATAACAAATACGAAATTAGGAAATTTCACAATAATTAAAAAGATTATTAAGTTATTGATTTTGGTAATAATTACTAAATGTTGATTAATACTCTTATTTAGTACTTTCGAATTGTGTAATTAATCACAATTAATACCAATTAATCTTAATTTCAGAAATAATCATGGTAGTTAAGTAAATTAAATTGTGTAAAAGGATTATTAATAAATGAATTATTAGAATTATTAAGTAAAATTATATTAATTTTGAAATTTTTATTTATTTCCTAATTTCAAATTTTATTTAATTAATTTTTATAAATATCCACGTGAATTAGAAAATTATGAATATTTAATCTATATATATACATTAAAAGCAAAATGCAAAGAAGTCATGTGGCATCTTCACAATCTATGTTTGCTGGCATGGCAAATTATCAAATTTCTAAAAAAATCCTAATTTATATATAATTTAAAAGGTTTTAATTAGTAAGTTGAGATTGTGGGCGACATGGATATACTGGGTGGTTTCAAGAGTTAGATTTCTCAATGAATTCTACTTTTTCTTCTCATAGTGAAATATTCTTCTTTATCTCACAGTGAAATCTTCTTTTTTTTCATATGGATATACTGGGTGATTTCAGAAGTTGATTTCTCAATGAAATCTACTTCTTCTCAGAGTGAAATCTTCTTACTCCTCCTCCTAATTAACTATGCATGCATGCAGCTCGTTGGACCGAGGTGGATGGTGCAATTGGAGCGCAGGGACATGACGACCACGAGCCAGAGCGCAGCGAACAACAACCTAGCGGGGTTCGGCTCTAGCCTCGTGCAGCGCCAAGCTCGGTGCACCGACTGTAAGACCCAAAAAATTTCCTAATATAAAAATTTATTTTGGTGCAGCGCGCCGGACCTGGGGTTAGTCGAGTCGAGCCTCGGAATTGCCTCGAGTAGAAGGTATAACTCGACTAATGAAAGTATAAAGTTTAAATTTGTTAAATGATCCTTTCCTTTTATGCATTGATGCTTTAATTGAGTTAAGATCGACTCGTGTTGCGGATAGAATCGAAACCCAAGTCAGACTTAGACTGAGTCGAGTTAAGGTTAAGTCGTTAAAGGAGCAAATAAGTCATTGTAGATGAGGGAATAAAATCCCTCATCATTAAGCCGTGCGGCTCATCTTGGAGCCGCACATAGCCCGAGCAAGAGAGAAGGGAGAGAGATAGAGAGAGAGAGGAGAGATCTTGGTCAGAGCCAGAGATCGTGTCGTCATCAGAAGATTCGAGATCGCCAATGTCTGATTCTTCTTCTTCCTTAAGCAAAGGTGAGTGGTTGTTTTTGGTGGATTGGGGGAGGCGGGTAGCCGAATCCCTAGGACTGCTAGGTGTCGATTTCTCACGAGTTTCCATCGACTCTTGGAATCTTTACTTTCCTATCACTGTTTTGATTCGTTATTCGTCGGATCTTCGTAGCTTTCTTGTCGGATTCTCAACTTTTAGGGGCTGCCGAATCAAGGAAAAAGGGAAGAGGTCATGCCAAAAAATTTCCCAATTCTCTTGACGGATGTAAAACCCCTTTGGACGATCTTAAATCCATGTTGAGTGTATTTGTAGATTATTGTTTGAATGTGATGATTGAAACTCATTTCCCCTAAAGCGTAATAGGCTCGACCAAGCAAAGGAAAACTCCATGATCATGGTTTGGCCGAGTAAGGGGTGTGTGACTTGATCAACGTGTTGATTAGGATAGATCGGAGACAAGGTACTAGGGTTGGGGTTGGTCCTTCCCTTTTATTCCTACCCTTGGAGGCTCGGCCGAGCAAGGAGGGGGGAGATGGTAAACTTTAGAAGTTAAACTTCATGGTTAGGAATACTCAAAGCATTAGAAATATGATGACACTTAGGTAAGACTCTAACTATGGAAGGCTACTATATTGATGCATGTAATTAAAGGAATGGTAGGATAGTAACCATCCTTAGACCCTTCCTCCTTAAATTATGAAATGTGGTGATATTTTTACCATGCTAGATAATATATTCCCTGTTGAATTTATTTGATATTTTACTATTCTAGATAATTTATTCCTTGTTGAATTTATTACTTAATGCAGAATTTAAATTCTTTATCATTGAATCATGTGGCTATACACAGTAGTTGTTGTGAAGTAAATTCATATTATCTTATATGCTGTCCGGTATTGTTAATGGGTGAAATTCCAAGTCCGGGACACGTAGTTGTTTAGCCAAGGTAGCGTATGACGCTAGATGACATGTAGGACATTATAAGGTATATGTTAGATATGGAAACTTCGCTAGTGGATGACACAACTTCTAAGACTTCTTGCAGTCATTTTTGAAACATAGAATTATTAGGTGTACACGTCGAGGAAGGGTAACATTGAATTGTTGACCCTACATGCCGGGTTAGGGCTGGATACGGGTAAATGTTCGGGGTGTAAATTTGAGAACTCTAGGACATTTTGATTGTGTGATGTGCTTGCGATATTTTGCCGAGAAGCATAGATAGTCGGAAATGACAAATGCTTGACTCGGCCAGTGATTTCGGTCTTGAGTTGCACCAACGGGCCCGCTTGGTGTCAGACCCTAGTTGGGTGGGACTAGCTTCCCCTACCCTAGTCGGTGTTTGGAGACTAGTAGATCATCCTAGTTGACGACCCATAGATCTTATTGATTCATTTATATGCTATGTGGCCTGAATGGCCAATAGGTTGTTATTTTGTGTGGTGGGGCTGGTTGTAGCCAAACCACTAATGCATGAACAGGCCCAAAGGTCCGGGTACTATATGGCACAGTTGGGGCTATTATTGCCGATGAAATGTATGTGCCGTCTACACAGTACGACGCGAAGGGTTGGTTGTCATATTAGCAATAACTTAGATCCCTAAAACTTTATATTTTTGTTGACACTTGTGTAAACTTAGTGTTTACTAGGATTAGTTCTAGTTGTCCCTTAGGGTTGAGGTGGAAGAGGACTCTCGATAAGAAGTCGGAAACTTCCGGGTGTGGAAGTGACTTAGGTCGAGAGTGTGTCCCTTCGGTGAAAAGTCCACGCGTGTAAGGGGAACAAAAACTAATTTAGTAAAACTAGTTTGGAAATCCTAAGCGGGGTGCTTAGGTAGTGGTGTAGGCATTGGGGCCGAACCACTATAAATTTCCGTATTTGCATTGCTATTTATTTTTTCTTTAATTGATTAATCATTTATCGCTTCCGCATTTAGTAATAGAATTGAAAAGTGCCTAAACATTTTAAGTAAACGCTTAAAATTGAATTTAGGTGAATCGTTTAATAAACACACTATTCACCCTCCCTCTAGTGTGGTCATTTTGGCTATCAATTGGTATCAGAGCGGGTTCGTAGATTATGATTTCACTATCTCGTCTACACCTAGTCTCGATCTAGAAATGACTCTAGAGAGTGTAGTGTCTTCACCCCCTAGATTCGATGAATCAAACTTTGGTCTATGGAAATTTAGGATGTACACATTTCTGAAGACTAAAGGTTTTGGTTTATTTAGCATGTTACATTGGGAATTTATTGAACCTAAGGTTGACATGTATGATTGGAGTGAATTAGATAAGAAAATGTTTAAATATAATGGAGATGC
This sequence comes from Canna indica, assembly GCA_034359265.1. Lineage (NCBI taxonomy): Eukaryota > Viridiplantae > Streptophyta > Magnoliopsida > Zingiberales > Cannaceae > Canna > Canna indica. The sequence continues at coordinate 18,134,621 of CP136897.1, forward strand.
CATGAATTACATTCTTTGCACATTATCAAGTGGCATCTTAGAAAAAGTCATGCATTGTGCAATGGCTTTTGATTTATGGGCTAGTTTAAATATTCTATATGATCATGCCAAAATTGAGGAAATTGGTACTTTTGATGAAGGTGGTGATGACAATGGTCACACACCTACTACTAATCTTGGTTTTGATGCCCATAGCTCTTCTAGTCAAAGAAGTAGCACCAAGGGCCGAAAAAGAAATGTAATTTATCATGCTTGCAAAGAAAATGGGCATGTGAAGAAAAATTGCCCAAGCATGAAGAACAAAGTAAGGAAGAGGTCAAGTGCTTCCACCTCCACCTCTCATACATTTGAAGCACCCTCTTGTAATGACTATGAAGCTACCTCAAAAGTTTGCCTCATGAGTACCAATGATGAGGTATACTCTCTCCCTTCTAGTCATAATAATGAAAATATTAGTACTAGCTCTTCTAATTCTCATGATATGCAATATGATGAGTTAGTAAGAGAATATAAGATAATGTACACCTTGCTTACAAAAAAGGATAAGGAAAATAAGATGCTAAAGAAAGAAAATGAAATGCTTAATTCTCATGTGCATGAATTAAAGTTAGAAAATGAGAAATTGAAGTCTAAGTCATTTGATTCATGCCATGATAATGTAGAACTTGAGCTTAAGGACTTGAAGCTCAAGAATAACAATTTAGAAAAAGAGAATTGAATGTTAAAATCTCAATTACATGCATTGCATAAATCAATGAATGATGTGAAAAATGAGATGTTAACTTTGAGTAGGAAAGTTAATACTTCCTCTCATATTTCTAAGAATCATAATGTCTCATTCAAGAACTTTAAAAATAAAAATGCTCATGTAAAGAATGCTATGGTTCATCGTCATTCTCATACTAGGCATTCTCAAAAGAAAAATGATTTATCTAAGAATGTCTATGATCATCATGCCTCTCATGTCATGCACTCTATCATTAGACCTCATGATCATAAAAAGAGGAATGATGTCTCTAAGAATGCTCATACTCATCATGTTTCACATGATAAGCATACTAAAATTAAATTTCATGTCCATGCTAAAAATGAAAAGAAAAAGTTTCATGGACATTGCATTTGTTGTGGTATCTATGGGCATGTCATATATGATTGTGCTTTTACCTTAGTTGTTTCAGTATCATTTTCTAACTTGTTTTGTTTTACCTTAGTTGAAGTTTATGATACCATGATTTACTTTGAGTTGGTTTCCCCGCACTTGTAAAAGAGTTTCTCTGGAAAATGATTTTTGATTTTTTGATCTTCGATCTCTTCGGAGACCTCGATAGCCTGTAATGGGCTCAAGCGACCTTGTGGTTCTAAATTGTAAGCACATTGTGGCTTTTGGTTTTCAACCAATAGGAAGGGTTGGAGATCAATTTTTCGTTCATTATTCTTGCGATCTCTTAAAATTCGTTTTGATACCATTCTACTTTATTTTGAAACGAATTTGAAACCATTTAGCAAAGTGATATTTGATAATGATACCTAATGCTTCTCTTTGCTTTTTGGTTGAGTTAGCTTGCTAAGTAGCTATATTCTCTCTAGAAATACTAGTGTAGCTTACTTGCAATTTATAAGTATGTTAGGACGGCTAATTAGGAAGAAAAAGATTAGTTTGGTTAAGCTTTCATGAATAGGGTATAACTTCAATTAATCCAAATCTTAGTGTTTACCTTAATGTTTAAGCTTTAACTATGTTTCTATACTCATGATGGTAATTGCATGCTAAAACCTTAAATTTTCATGAGTCGGTAGAATCTTAGCACTTAGGCAAATTTCATTGAATGAAATTTGCTCTAGGTTGACACTTACCTTTATAGACATTATTTTAAGTCCAAACTAGTTAAACAAACTTAGAGATCTTATCCCTCAGATGTTTCACATCTTAAGATCTCTTAGATTCATTTTGATATCATGGTAAAATTCTTCTTAAAAATGAATCTTTACTATCTAGCATAGGTTAAGGTTTGAATGAAACTTTGCATTAAACCTTGCTATTTAGTTTGTTAGCTTGCTAGTAGTCATAATTATTATATTATGATACTAATGATGTCTACTTGCAAGTTGTGAGTGTAAATGAAGGATATGCTATCTAAAATAAAATGAAAAAGGATATGAAAAGTTGGGCATATTTTCAAGAAAAAGGTATGATTTTGATTTTGCAAAAATCATAATTTAATACTTAAAAGTCCATGTTTAATGATGTCTCTATATGCACATGATTGATTTATCATGATAAATGTTTGAAATTTCATGAGTAGGCTATTTCATGATAACTAGGTAATTTCATGATATTAATATTGAATGAAATTGAACTAGGTTAAAATTCTTCCTTAGAGACTTCATGCTAAGTTAAAAATTAAAAATTCATGTCTAGACGAACAATGTGATAACTATATCACTTTAGGGGACATAAACTTAAAAGATTTGACCCAAGTCAACAAACCACAATTGGAATCAATTGACTTGGACATTTGATTTTAAGTCCAAAATCTTCATAAAGATGTTTAGGAATAGGTTTGACATGTTTCCATTCTCTTAGAATGAAAAAATTCATATGGATATGGATAAATGACAATATAGGTGGTTTCATGAATACCCCTTGTTGAACCAAGTTGACCTATTGATCTTATTTATAATTCATATTTGAGAAACATGTTTAGATTTACTCATGTTAGGTATCCGTTCGTTTAAATATGACAAATCATAAGTAAATATTAAGATTGAAACTTAGCAAGTTTCATAAAAACTACTTTAGTTTTGAATGAAACCGTGCTAGGTTAATATCTTGACTTAAGGACTTAATTTTCATTTCAAACTTGACATATACTGTTTACATGGCCATCATGTAGTGTCATGAAAGTTTGAATGAAAATTGAACAAGTTTAAGAATAACTGAAAATTGCAAAAATACCATTTCAACCTACATTTGATAACAATTTCAATTATTTCTAGGAAAATATAGAAAAATGTTTTTTAGGTTATTCTTGAAACTATACCTTCATTGAAAAATCTAGTATCTTAAGTAAAAATTTCAAAACATTTCATCAAAAGTCTAATTTATAATGAATTTTTGAAGTTGGATTTCAAAAAATGCAAAGTATCATCCCTAATTGAAATATCAATCTTTCGATACTTTGATTTTTCTTCAAAAATTTCAAATGAAAACTCATGTATACCATTTTGATTATGTTTCTAATATCATTCACACCATTGAATGAGTAAAATCATTTCTAGGAATGATTTTGAATTCTTGAATGATAGCAAGAAACTACATTTTGTATGTTTTGATTAGAATTAATATATGATGAAAAATGAACTTTTTTTAATTCATTTTAAGTCAAATTTGATACATGCATTTCAAGCGAGCACTCAATATTTGGTATCAAAAATTTTCATCCAAAAATTGGTTTCAAAAATATTTGTTAAAGATATGATTTTAAAAAATCTTAAAAGTGATTTTTTGAAAACAAAAAGTGTACGTTGACTTAAGTCAACAAAGTACCTTAAAAATTTCATCTTATGCCCAAACTTAATTCATAGACTTATATTATCTCATGTTAGATATCTTAATGCCTAAGGTTGAGAAAACATGAGTAGATAGCAAAACTTGAGACTTAGCATTTTTCATGGTTTCAAGCATACATTGAATGAAATCATGCTAAGTTCATACACACTTGAGTGCATACATGATTGATTTTGAATTCAAATTCTTTAGCTTTGAACATATCATGTATGAATTATGTTTCATGTTAAATACTTATTTTCCATCCCCTGGTTGAGATTTTCATGTTGCATGAAAAATCCTTAGAGTCTCAACTTCATGAAAACTTAATTGTGTCTCATCCCTTTGGATAGTTAGATCTTTCTTGCCCTTTTTGATTGATGTCAAAAGGGGGAGAATTGTATAAGATAATAGGGGAGAAGTGTATAAGTCAAAAAGGAGAAGTGTATAAGATAAATAGGGAGGAAAATATAGGAAATCCATGCATATAGATAGGGGGAGTTTATCTCATAGATATGCATGATGATAGGGGGAGAGATCCCTTAGTTGATATTCATATGCTTTAATGATATATTTTCTTATGGATGTTTGTCATCATCAAAAAAGAGGAGATTGTTGGCTTTAGGTTTTCAACCTTAGCCTTAATCTCGGCCTTGATGGTTTTGATGATAACAATCATGGAACTAATGATTTCATTAAGCATATTTTCAGATTCCATATCGACTAGCATTTGATGTCCTCGATCGAATAAATCGAAGAAATTGAGTAATCGAAAGGACATTGATCGTCGCGCTCGAGTTCATCGTGGAGATTCTCAAAGATCGACGAGAGCACCAAAGACGTATTGGACGAGCTCAAAGATCACATGAAATCTCTCCAAGTTGATGGTCGTCGAAAGCCGGAGCTCGGAAATAAAGCGTGGAAGAAAACCAGGTTGAAAAGTCAATTCAGCCTATGTTTGGTCGACCGGGCGGTCGATCGAACAAGGTAAGTAATGGGGTAGTATCCCTGTCTGTCGACCAGACTGAGGCTAGCTACAGACGCAACCTACGTCAGTCGATCGATCGGTCGATCGAATGGTGGTAGAATTTGGACGAGGCTAGCGGTCGACCAACCTGCGAGCAGCTGTGACGCAAGATCACGTCGGTTGATCAACGGGTGGACCAAAGATCGTGGATCGTGATTTGTGCATCAAGCGATCGACCCGTCGGTCGATAGCCTACAGGGAAGAATGCAGCGGTCAAATGATCGGACGATCGATGCTTCGACTGATGGTTTGTAACCGATAGTTTTCTATCCGTTGAATAGTCGTTGTTTCACCTGGGTATAAATATACCCTCTATAACTTCTTCAAAAACTTCCTTCCTCCACTTCTACAACATTCATTGAGTATTCTAAGAGGAAGATTTAAAGTCTTCCAAAGATTGGAGCGCGCTCTCCTACTTCTTCGAGTTCTTCCTCAAGCGCAAGCTCGGCTGCCTCAACTCGGGCTTCAACTCAAGCTCTACTATTTTGCAAGTTGAAGGTTTTTGAAGGATTAAAAAGAGCTTTTAATCTTGTTTTATATTGTAGCTCGGTTGCCTCAAGTCGGAGACTTCTAGTGTGGAAGTGACTCTTCGGTAGGGGGAGTGGGTATTAGGGGGAGAAAGGGCTTGTTATGTTTTATACTTACATGTAGGGTACTATATCATATTTCTATTTTGTAGATCATTCACATGATATACGAAACTTGGTAGTGATGGATTGAGATTAGTATGTTATAAGGAAATGTTCTTGGTAATGCATACATGGAATGTTTCATTTAATTTCTAATATATATGCTCAATTGTTGCCTTGTGAGATAGTTGCTTACCTTGCTGGAATTTCTTTATAAATGCAGAATTTTAATCATGTTGTTGTATTAAAAAAATTTAAAAAAATCATGTTGTTGTAGAAATCATGTGTATAATTATGGTACTAGTTGTAGAATAATTCCCTATTAAGTTATGTGCTGTAACATAATTGTATTCAAACATTTCTACACTCATGACTTATAATTTACACTTAAGAAATCGGATGAATGACACTAGATGACTATAAGGAAATTCTAGAGAGTTTAATTATTCGTAGAAACTTGAATGTGGACACTTTAGAACACTTTGTATGTGTACTGTGATTGTGATGGTCGGTTGAGAAGCATGAACGGTCAAAACAACTAATGCTTGACTCGGCGGGTGATTTGGGTCTTGAGATTGCACGGCTGGAGTGCAGGCAGTGGCATATATCTCGTAGTAGCATCCAGTAGTCGTAGTCGTGGTGTCTAGATTCGTCTCTTTTTTATTTGATACACTAAGAGATGTTGTTTTGAAAATGTTGCATTCGACTTTAACGCAAGCTATTTGTTTGCATCGTTGTTCTCTTACTCGGAAATTTATGGATAGTTTGTTGTATCAGTATGTTGATTTTAAGTGTATGTGGTAGGCTTTAGGGTAAGACATAGGCCGTGGCCGGTCACGCGACCCCGAGTTGGGCGTGACAGGACCGGTTACTAGTAATTGAGTTTAATCAAGTTTTTATTTTAGTAATCAAGATATATATTTTTCAATATTATTTTTGTTTCATTTTTCAAATTTATATTTCTCAAGAAATTTACTAGGATAATCGGGAAAGGCCCATCAAACTTATCCTGCAAGTTAGGAATTTAGCGTCCAACCACCCAGGCGAAGCACGTAACCCGGCTCCTAATTGTGCCGCTCCGCCATTGTAAAGGATATGACGCATCAAGACCTAAGTCAAGATTTTCCTACAGTGTCCTAGGGGTATCCTCATTATGAAGCGTCTCAACACTCCAAACCCAACCCCTATCCCTTAGACCCGTAATGTCATGAATCGTGTGGTTTTATTTTGTTCATAACACATTTTGCTCACCCTTAACCAAAATTTAATTATATAATTAAAATTTAGATAATCTCAATAGGGGTTTTATTTCAGGTTATTGTTCTACCTAGAACTATTGTGTCTGGCCCGAATCTAGTCTCCAAAGTGTGTCCTATGATTCCAAACTATATTTTATGGTTGAAGCGATAGGTTACACGACTATGTTGAAAGGTGTTAGCATATAATAACAAAGAAATAAAAAATCAGCCCAGATTCAACAAACAACATATAAATTTCAAAAAGCTAAAATTTCTAGCACCTCATGAAATAAAATCCAAATTTTATAGAATTAAATCCCTAAATTTCCAACATCACAGATTCATGTTATCATTCCAATCATGCATACAATCTTATAATTTTCACTAAATAAAAACTAGCATATATATCAAGAATCCCCAAATCAAGAATCAAGGAGATTAATTAACCTATAGCATCAAGAACATCTAGAACTCCAAGACGAGGTTGCATCCAAGATTCACAAGATTAAATTATAAAATCATAGATCTTCCATTAAACATATGCCCCATGATATGAGATCCAAATTTAAAATCTAAGCATCGCATGGAAACCAAGAAAATCTTAAGAACACAAAAAAGAACATCATCAAGATCAAGAATCTTCAAGGTGGCTTCAAGAAAAGTTGAAGAAAATCCGAATAGGAAGGATAAAACCACTCACAATATTAAGGAAAGGATTAGAGACAAGAATCCATTCGATGGCCTCCAATTTTGTCTTCGAAATTCGGTGGCTCAACCGCAAAGAAGAGAAAGCAAGGTGGTGGCTCACTCCAAGCCGTCGGCTTTGAGAGAGCGAGAGAGGGGAAGAAGAGGGCAGCTCAGCTGGCTCCCCTTGGCTCGGCTCCAAAGGGAAGAAGAGAGAAGGAAAGAGAAGGGGAGGCTCTGGCGGCTGGGCTCGGCTCTAGGCGGCGGTGGTTCCAAGTGGAGAAGAGGAGGGCACGGTGGTGGCTCCTGTTGTCTTTAGGTTTTCAATCTTAGTCTTAATCTCGGTTTTGATAATAACAGACATGGGACTATTGATTTTATTGAGAATATCTTTTAGGTTCCATATCAATTAGCGTTCGATGTCCTCAATCGAATATATTGGAAGAAATCAGAAATCGAAAGGACATTAATTGTCGCGCTCGGGTTCATCGCAAAATTTCTCGAAGATCAACAAGTGCACCAAAGTCGACTTGGATGAGTCCAAAGATCACGTGAAAATCTCTCCAAGATGATGCCCATTGAAACCCGAAACCCGGGAACAAAGCACGAAAGAAAATTTGCTGAAATATAAATCTTAGCCTAAATAGGGTAAGGTATCAGGCAGTAGCCTTGTCGATTGACCGATTGGTCGACCGAACACTACCTAAAATAGGTAGTGGCTACTTCGGTCGACTGGTCGATTGACCGACAGAGGCTTGATTTAGGTAGTAGCCATTCGATCGACCCGTCGGTCGATTGAACATAGGGAAGAAAACGCAGTGGGCTATAGCGGTCGATCGATCGGTCGACCAAAATTCATTTGTTGAAGACGCAAACCTGCATCGGTCGACCACCGGGTCGACCGGATTGCGGGATCGATGTTTTTGCATTGGGTGGTCGACCCGTCAATCGACCGACCAAAGAGTAAATAAGGCGATCGATGTGAGCGGTCAATCGGTCGGTCGATCGACTATTTGACCAGCGTCCTACAATGGATAAAAAACTATCCGTTGAGCTACAGTTTCTTCAGCAGGGTATAAATATACCCTCATATAAATCTTTTAACACTTCTTCCTTGATTCTTACAAAGTTCATTGAGTATTCAAAAGGAATATTTAGAGCCTTCCAAAAGATTTAAAGCTTGCGATCTGCTTCTCCGTCAAGTTATTTCTTCAAGCGCACAAGCTGGGCTCAACTCGGGTTTTGGTCAAGCTTGACGAGTTGAAGGCGCCAAAGGCTTGCAAAAGAGCTTTTTCTATTGGTTTTATTCTTTGCTCTTTTGATTGTAATTTTATCTGTTATTTGAATGCGTTTTAATTTGATTTGAGTGTATAGTAAGTCCTAGGCTGTTAGGTCTTGTGTGAAGTGGTATCCTTTGTGTAAAAGGAGTAAAGTCAATTGTGTAAACTTAGTTGTTACTAGAATTAGTTCTAGTTGTCTCTTAGGTTGAGGTGGGAAAGTGCTCCCGATAGGAAGGCATGATACTTTCAGGTGTGAAAGTGCATTCGGTTGGAGAGCGGAGACTTTTCTATGAAAAGTCCTCATTGTAAGAAAAACTCTAATTAATCTAGTAAAACCTAGTTTGGAAATCCTAAGCAGGGTGCTTAGATAGTGGAGTAGGCATTGGGGCCGAACCACTATAAATAACAATGTTTGCATTGCTATTTATTATTGCTTGTGCTTAATTGTTTATATCGCTTCTGCATCCAATCGTAAGATTGCAAATGGCCTAAACTAATCAAGAAATGATTCAAAATGGATTTAGTCTAATTTATTTAGTAAACACACTATTCACCCCCCTCTAGTGTCGCCATTTCGCTTTCAATTGGTATCAGAGCGGGTTCGTAACTTGAGATTTCACCATCTCTTCTACACCTTGTCTCGATCTCAAAATGGCTCTAGAGTCGGTAGCGTCTACACCTCCTAGGTTCGATGCCTCTAACTTTGGTCTATAGAAATCTAGGATGTACATATTTCTAAAGACTCAAGGTTTAGGTATACTTGACATGGTAAAGACAAAATATATTGAACCTATAGAAAACATGAATGCATGGACCCATGAACAAATTAAATTATTTGAATTAAATGGCAAAACAACACATCTTCTATATTGCACATTTTCAAATGAGATACTTGAAAAGGTTATGCATTGCTCTTCTGCATTTGATATTTGGGCAACATTAAACATGCTTTATGATTTTGCAAAAACCGAAGAGTTTATTACTTTAAATTAATGAGGTGATGACAATTGTCATACCTATAGTTCTAATGAAGTTTTTGATGCCCAAAACTCATCTAGTCGAAGGAACACCAAAAATCGGAGAAGAAAGCTAAGGTGTTTCATTTGTCAAGAAAAGAGACATAAAAATAGAAATTGTCCCCACGTGAAGAAAATGACCAAGAAGAAGAATGCTTCCAAGTCCACCTCCGAATCTAGTGGAGAATCTTTCTCTCATGATGATGAAGTCACATCTCAAATATGCCTCATGGGTTTTCGAAATGAGGTAAACCTTCTACTACTAGTCATGTTAAAAATCTTGATAGTGATAGTGATGATAATAGCTCTAATTCTTAAGGAATGTCTTATGATAAGCTATTAGAAGAATCTAAGAAGATGTATGTCAAGATTTGGGTACCAAAAATTTATTCTCTTGTACGGGGAGTCACCACACAAGGTTAAGATGAAGGTGGTTGATTGAAGTTGCTTGAGGATTCAAAGATTGAACCATTTCAAAGTTGCAACTTCAAGACATCTAGATGCCTTAGGTAAAATTAGCATCAAACATCTTGGTATCACCTCCTAACCTTGATTTGCTTTATTTAAGTTGGAGTTATGATACATGCTTAAAATTGATTGATTTTCTCCGGTCTTGATATATTTCAAAAATATTTTTTTATTTTTGATTTCCGGTATCCTCGGAGACCTATTGGCCTGTAATGGGCCTAAGCGACCTTACGGTTTTAAATCGTAGGCACATTGTGGCCTTTCGATTTTCAACCAATAGGAAGGGTTGGAGATTATATTTTTCATTTATATTATTTTGTGATCTCTTAAAATTCGTTTTGATATCACTCGATTTCATTTTTGAAATGAATTTGAAACTATTTAGCAAAGTAGATTTTGATATTGATATTTGATCCTCATCTTTGCTATCTAGTATGATAACTTGCTAGTAGATATGATTTGATTACCATTTATAAAGTATACTTGCAAGTTATAAATATTTTAGGAAGGCTAGTTAGGAAGAAAAAGTTTAGTTTGGCAAATTATTGTCATAAAAAGGTATAATTTTGAAAAATTCAAAATCTTTGTGTTATACCTAAATATTTAAGCTAAAACTATGTCTCTATACTCATGATTAGAATTGCATGTTAAATCCTTGAATTTTCATGAGTAGGTAGAATTTTAGCACTTAGGTAAATTTCATTGAATGAAACTTGCTCTAGGTTGGTATTCATTATTAGAGACCTTATCATTAAGTCCAAACTAATTAAACATGTTTAGAGATCTTATTCCTCAAATGTTTCATATCTTAGGATCTCTTTGATTCATTTTGATAACATGTTAATTCTTTAAAATGAATCTTTACTTTCTAGCATTGGTTAAGGTTTTAAATAAAACTTTGCATTGAACCTTTCTATGTAGTAAGTTAGCTTGCTAGTTGACATATTATTTCATTATGATACTAATGATGTGTACTTATAAGTTGTAAATATTAACGAAAGGTTATGCTATCTAGAAGAAAATGAAAAGAAAATAAAAAAGTTGGGCAAATATTCAAGAAAAATATATGAATTTAATTTTACAAAAATCTTAATATAATTTTTGAATAACCATGCTTAAGTGATTTCTCTATGCTCATGATTGATTATGCATGACAAGTTTATAAAATTTCATGAGTATGAAAATATTTTGATAACTTAGGCAATTTCATGATATCTTGATTGAATGAAACTTGCTCTAAGTTAAAACTCATATTAGAGATCTCACTTTAAGTAAATACCAAACAAACATGTTTAGATACACATATCATATGAGTCTAGGTATCTAAAATTGAAAAATCATGTCTAGATGAACAATGTGATAAATATATCACTTTAGGGGACTTAAGCTTAAAAATATTTTACCCAAGTCAACAAATCGACTTGAAAAATTCATTTTAAGTCCAAAACTTCATAAACATGTTGAGGAATAGGTATGACATGTTTCCATGCATTTAGAATGAAAAAATCATATGAATATGGATAAAATGACAATAGAGGTCAATTCATGCTTACCTCTTTTGAACCAAGTTGACCCAAGTTAACAAGTTGACTTAAAGGTCTCATTTATGATCCATATTTGTGGAACATGTTTAGATTTACTCATGTTAAGTATCCATTGATTTAAGTTTGAAAATTTTGAAATTGATATTTGATCCTCATGTGAGATTTAGAAGTTGGATTTTAAAAATACAACATATCATCCTCATTTGACATATCAATCTTTTCGATTCTTTGATCTTTCTTCAAAAATTTGAAATGAAAACACATGTATTTTGATTCCATTTTAAATATCATTCACCCAATGTCTTGAGTAAAATCATTCATAGGAATGATTTTGAAATTTTGAATGATTACTAGAAATATTCACTTTTTTCATTAAAAACAATATAGAATCAAATATGATATTTGAAAATTCTTTTAAGTTTAAACTTCATTCATGTATTTCAAATGACCATTGAATATTGGGTATCAAAAATTTTTCCTCAAAAAATTGGTACCAAATTTTTTCAGTGAAAATACGATTTTGTATAAACTTAAAAGTTTAATTTTTAAAAACTATAAGTATAGGTTGCCTTAAGTCAACAAAGTGAATTAAAAATTTCATCTTAAGCCCAAACTTAATTCATAGACTTATATTATCTCATGTTAGATGTCCAAATGTCTAAGTTTGAGAAAACATGAGTATATAACAAAACTTGAGACTTAGCATTTTCATATTTTTCATGCTTATTTCAAATGAAAACATGCTAAGTTCATAATTAGATTAAATGACAATAGTTTCACTTCAAACTTGATATACATGTTTTAAATGTCTATATCATTGTATGTTGAAAGTTTGAATGAAATCTAAAAATGTCATGAAAAAAAAAACAATATTCATTTTTAGAACATACATGATTCATTTTGAATTCAAATTTTTTAGCTTTGAACATATCATGTATGAATTAAGTTTCATGTTAAATATTTATTTTCCATCCCTTTGGTTGAGTTTTTCATGTTTCATGAAAAATACTCCTTAGAGTCTCAACCTCATATATATATTGTTTTTCATCCCTTTGAATAGATAGGCCTTTCTTGCCCTTTTTGATTGATGTCAAAAGGGGGAGAAGAGTATAAGTAAAAAGGGAAGAAAAGTATAAGAAAATATAGGAGAAAACTATAGGTAAATGGGAGGAAAATATAGGAAATCCATGCGTATAGATAGGGGGAGTTTAATTATATGGATATGCATGATGATAGGAGGAGAAATCCCTTAGTTGATATCCTATATGCTTTAATGATTATATTTTCTTAAGTATGTTTGTCATCATCAAAAAGTGGGAGATTGTTGGCTTTAGGTTTTCAACCTTAGTCTTAATGTCGGTTTTGATGATAACAAATATGGGACTAATGATTTATTGAGAATATCTTTCAGGTTCCATATCAATTAGCGTTCGATGTCCTCGATCGAAAATATCAGAAGAAATCAGAAATTGGAAGGACATTCATCGTCGCGCTCGAGTTCATTGCAAAATTTCTCGAACATCAACGTGTGCAACAAAGTCGACTTGGATGAGTCCAAAGATCACGTGAAAAGCTCTCCAAGATGATGCTCGTTGAAAGTCGGAACCCAGAAATGAAGCGTGGAAGAAAATAGGCTAAAATATAAATCTCAGTCTAAGTTCGATCGATTGGGCGGTCGATCGAATAGGGTAAGGTATCAGGCAGTAGCCTTGTTGGTCGACTAAACACTGCCTAAAACAGGCAGTGGCTACTTCGGTCGATCATCGGTCGACCGACAGAGGCCTGATTTGGGCAGTAGCCATTCGGTCGACCCGTCGATCGACCAAATATAGGGAAGAAAATGCAGTGGGCTCTAGCGGTCGACTGGTCGGTTGATCGAACTGCATTTGCTGTAGACGCAAACCTACGTCGGTCGACAGACAAGTCGACCAAATTGCGGGATCGATGTTTTTACATCGGGTGGTTGACCCGTCGGTCGTCCGACCATAGAGTAAATGAGGCGATCGATGTGAGCGGTCAATCGGTCGGTCGATCGACTATTTGACCAGCGTCCTACAATGGATAAAAAACTATCCGTTGAGCTACAGTTTCTTCAGCAGGGTATAAATATACCCTCATATAAATCTTTTAACACTTCTTCCTTGATTCTTACAAAGTTCATTGAGTATTCAAAAGGAAGATTTAGAGCCTTCCAAAAGATTTAAATCTTGTGTTCTGCTTCTCCGTCAAGTTATTTCTTCAAGCGCACAAGCTAGGCTCAACTCGGGTTTTGATCAAGCTCTCCCTGTTGACGAGTTGATGGCGCCAAAGGCTTGCAAAAGAGTTTTTTCTTTTGGTTTTATTCTTTGCTCTTTTTTTTATAATTTTATCTATTATTTGAATGCGTTTTAATTTAATTTGAGCGCATAGTAACACCTAGGCTGTTAGGTCTTGTGTGAGGTGGTATCCTTGGTGTAGAATGAGTAAAACCATTTGTGTAAACTTAGTTGTTACTATAATTAGTTCTAGTTGTCCCTTAGGTTGAGGTGGGAAAGTGCTCTCAGTTAGAAGGCGGGATACTTTCGGATGTAGAAGTGCCTTCTGTTGGTGAGCGGAGACTTTTCGGTGAAAAGTCCTCGTTGTAAGGGAAACTCTAATTAATCTAGTAAAGCCTAGTTTGAAAATTCTAAGCGGGGTGCTTAGGTAGTGGAGTAGGCATTGGGGTCGAACCACTATAAATACCGGTGTTTGCATTGCTATTTATTATTGCTTGTCCTTAATTATTTATCTCACTTTCGCATCCAATCGTAAGATTGCAAATTGCCTAAACTAATCAAGAAATGATTAAAATCGGATTTAGGCTAATTTATTTAGTAACACACTATTCACCCCCTCTAGTGTTGTCATTTCCCTTTCATCTCCAAGGGGAGAAGAGGAGGGGGCGGCTGACGACTTGGGCTATTGGCTGGCTCCTCCTTTCTCAACAATGTGTGGCTCCAAAAATTGGAGCCACAACCTAGGAGAGGGGGTTTTATAATTCCTTAACCCTAACCCTTGTAACATAAGCCCAAACCCGCATCCACTTAAGCCAAGACCAACCCGCTAACCCGATAGACTTAATTAATTTAATTAGACTTGATTTAAAACAAAATAAATCATAAGCATTTAATTAAATGCACCCACATGAACATAATTAATAACTATGCACACACAACATCAATTTAAATAATGTTAACCATTCAAGCCTAATTTCATAAATTCAAAAAATTTATATTTTACTTACCCGAGCTCGCAAGCTCACTCCGGACCAAGAGTCGACTCGGCTCGACCATGGACTAGTCCGCTAAGCTGGCAAACACACCCAACAGAAAAAGAATAATAAATTAAATATCTAGGATATTACAATTATTTACTTAAATATATGAATTATTAGCTTTAGTCACTTATCATTTAATAAGAAACCAACCAACATAGTAGGGGTGAGTTTATTTGTATTTGAAATTTTATGCTCATCTCTCTCTCAATAATTACAAATTTAATTAACATTTAATACTATAGTTAATTTATATATGTATGCTAATTAAAATATATTAGTATTTATAATGTGAATTTTAGTTTATTCAAATTTTTCCTCTAATTGTTTGAATAATTTATATATGTTACTAGAATTTGATTGGTTAAGGTTAAGAAATTTGACTGAAAAATAAACAAATGATAAGAATAAAAAATTTAAATATAATGTTTTATACAATAAAAAATGCACATGTATGGTTGGAAAGACTCAAATAAAAAGTAATTCAACTACCAATATTAGAATTGTCACATTCATAATCATAATTAATAATTTATGTGTTTTTTATATTTTATGTATATAATGATTTGTTTTGGTTTCAAATTTAAAGTAAAAAATATAAATTATTTTGATTTTTTAATTATATGAATGAATTGAAGTTTATATTTGTTATTATGTTCTATGTTTATAATTTTTCACATATATGATATTTGTTATTATTTTTTAATTATTTAGATATGAACATTTTTTTTAGAGTATAGTTTAATTTAAATTATTTTTAATATATATTTTTTCTTTTTTAAAAATCATTTCAATTTAAGTTACATTTATATATATTTACGGAATGCGTGGGTCTTTGACTAGTTCAGATCGACTAGTTCAGAGTAATTTCCAAACATCGTCTTGGACTCGGTCAAGCTTGATCGGTTTCCTTTCTGCGTGAATCTTAATGAGCTGAAGCCAATAGCGACAAATCAGCGATGACATCATCGAACCACTTGTGGTTCGTCAAATGCCTCGGCCAACGGGTAGCCAATCAAATCATATCCCCTTCTTCCCTTATCGCCTCATTTTCCTCCTCCCCTTCAATTATTTCTTTCTTTCTTTCTTTCTTTCTTTTCCCTTCACTAGTAATTTATTTCATTTCCATTTTCCTGCTCACTATTTTAAAGCCAAACACTCGCAAATCTTCTCTCTCGCTCTCTAATTTTCAGAGAATGGCGGCTCCAGTGGTGGATGCGAATTACCTCAAGGAGATCGAGAGGGCCCGCCGAGACCTTTGTGCCCTCATTTCCTAGAAGGACTGCGCCCCCATCATGCTTCGACTTGCGTGAGTGCAAATCCTGACTCCCTTATGTTCTTTCGGGGTTGTTAGTTTTGATCTATTTTTTCGGTCACGTGCCTTAGCATAAGAATTTTGTATGTTTATCTGTTTATTTATTGTGCAAAGTTGGTTTGTCCAAGACATGGATGAGAGTTGATTTCAAATCCCTAATCGCATATGCCAATATTACATTTATAGCATTGTGTGGCTGTTGGACGCTATGTGTTCTTCTCTTTGGCTCTGGAATCCTGGTCCATGATATTAAGCCTTCTAAGTTGAATGAACTTTCTTTTGGCCAAGGAAGTCTTATTTGCATTTTTTTTTTCTAGGCATGTCTATTTGCCTTAGAATGCACCCTATTATCAACAAAAATTTCCTTATTGTGAAAAAGAACTCAACTTTCATACCCTAGCTGGGCATGACTAGCCACTGATGTTCCAACATATGCATATAGTAATTTATATATGCTCCTAGGTTATCGAGATTTTTTTTTTAATAATCCAGATAGTTTGGTGTCTATTTAATTTGGAATGCTTCTAAATAGTGTTAAAATATTGTATTTATGAACAGAAGTATGCATTATAAAATTGATTGAGATACCACAGTTTGCATCAGGTGTAGTGCATTTGCCCTATTTGTAGAATGAAAGGATAAGGATCGATCCTTTGTAAATTTTTTTTCTTTATAAACTATATATTTTCTATAGGAGTCGTTTGTTACAGAGCGGCACATTTGTTTCATAGGATAAGGATGGATAGGATGAGGGGCGAATTTTAGTCTCTGTTTGTTTGGAGTCAGAATTAGAGAGAGATAGGAGTAGAGGTGGATACAATTAATGTTATATACAGTGCACACCAGATAACAAAAATTCTAAGGAATCTCCTCTTATTTCTTATCCTATTTGATACTTCTTCTATATCCTATTTCCTCTTATCCCATCAGATGAAACAAAAACACTATAGGAGTTTGGATTTTTCCTCTTTTAAAATAATATACTGTACCCTTCCTTCGGCCTTATTTACAAAGCTTATTGATGAGAAAATATGCATCTTCAAATAGTTGAGAAATTATGACTTGTTAATTGTTATTGTTGATGTTGGTAGAACCTTCTCGTCAACCTGAGCTGAATCTCTTATGTTAGGGGCTCATTTTATGGCAGACTTTATATGGAAGATAATCTCCATGCTATTTTGATATATTCATACAGTTGCGGGCAAAAATTCTTTTTATATGATGAAGGATTTGGTTTATGGATCTTATATGAAAGATAATATACATACTATATTATTGTGGGCATAGTTTTCTACTTCTTCTTGGTAACATAATTAATGTTTTTTGCACCAAGACGTCATTCATCATATGGTAAAATTGTTTGTTTCACTCTTTATTTATGCCCATTGTTTAATCCATATATATATATATATATATATATATATATATAACATTAAAGTACCACTACTTTAAATTAACACTTTGTTGCAAGCAGTGTTTCTTTGCTAGTCATATATCATAAGTTTGTTCATGGTTTCATTTGATAGGTTTCTCTTTTTTGCAAAAAATTACTTTAAACAAAATTTAAATCCTAAGGGTTTAACTTCACAAGATATATAGTTTGTTTATAAGGATGTCATTCAATTGCTTATTGTGAATTTGTAAAGTTCCACGACTGAATGTTTCTAGTTATCTCTCAGATGGCATGATGCTGGAACTTTCGATGTAAATACAAAAACAGGAGGTCCAAATGGTTCAATTAGGCATGAGGAAGAGTACACTCATGGGTCAAATGCTGGATTAAAAATAGCTATAGATCTTTGTGGTATGCTTAATTTCTTCATCATGGAACAACACAAAAAATTTGTTTATGTGAAATTCACGTATTGCTTGATTTTGTTTTTCATCAATATTTCCACTTTGTTGTCTTCAAATTGCAAAAAAATTACAGTAGCATTAGGCTATGAGAAAACATAATTAGTTACTTTATAACTACTTGTGATAAATCAACTTCAGCTCTTACAGAAGTCTTACCATCAATTTCATTATTGTTTTGCATATCCAATTCTTTCTGTTATATGAACCTTGTGCAACATAATTGATGTCTAGATGTTTTGATAAGAAAGCTTTTCTAATACTCAACAACTTATTCTTATTCCATATACTCGAAGGTGTTATTGTTTCTCTTTATTTTTCTAATTAGTTATTAATTTTAATTTCTTCTATAAATTTGAATCCATAGTCTTCTTTCTCCTTCTTTTTAATTGGCTGCTTGTTCCGAAATAACATGATGTGTAAAATAATGTGTTGCCCTTTGCATGCTGTAGTTAATTTATCTTGCAAGGATGGTTCTAAGTGGTCATGGTGCATTTTTTGGAGCTACTCTCTCCAAACAAATTATATAGGGTTGTTGTTTTAACTGAAATTGTTATATGAGTTCCCTTTATCTCATTGATTCACCAAAAATACGGTTCATCTTAAACTGGAATTAGATGATGGATCTTGAAAGGCTTATCTCATGTTTGTTTTTTCTAGTGGTTATGGTGCTAATTTGATCCTTATGTTGTATAACTGGTGAAATTGAAACAATTTTCCTCACAAATGTATCATTGGTGAAGCTTTTTGCTCATGTCTTAAATTACTTTAATTTTGTCATGACTCAAATAGTGGTTCTCATGCTCTCGTCTCTCACTCTTTGTTTTTGTTTATCTTATCATCAGAGCTCGTGAAGAAGAAAAATCCAAGAATTACATATGCTGATCTATATCAGGTGATGATCTACAACTTTCAAATTATTTTATAAATAAATTGAAGTTATCCTGACTCACTTTTGGTAAGGATGTCAGTGTCATCTTTTTCACCAAAAAATAGAAGTTAGAATTTCATTATTGAATAGTCTGCATACATCCACAGCCCAAAAGGGCTGAACTAATA
Organism: Canna indica; assembly: GCA_034359265.1. NCBI lineage: Eukaryota > Viridiplantae > Streptophyta > Magnoliopsida > Zingiberales > Cannaceae > Canna > Canna indica. The sequence continues at coordinate 18,153,574 of CP136897.1, forward strand.
AAACTGTTACACCCGGAACACCATTGCCCTCTCCACAAATTGGAGGTATTTCGGGATCTAACAAATTTGGCCAACTCTAAACAACTTCATAATATTGACAACATAGCATTTTTTGGGATGCCACAGGGTAAGTTATTCTAGCTTTCAACTCTGAAAAGCCTAATGCATTTCCCAAAACTTGTACTCTTATTTTGTTACCTTTTATATTTCAATGAATGAGTTCTGTTGACACCAGGGATATTAAAGATCATTGTGAAGCATCGTAGTAAAACCTAACTAAGCTAGAATTAGTTATGTAACTCGACTTGAAAGCTCGAAGCACGACCTCGAGCTTCCACTCAATGGTCTATAATTTTTGAGCTCAAGCTAATAAATATTCCAACTAATTAAGCACTCAACTTGACTCAATTATTTTGGGCTCATAATTAATCAAGCTCGAATTCGGACTCAAGTCCAAGCTCATGAATTTGTAAATATTCAAAAAATAATATGTAACTTTAGACATGTGATGCTCGATTTAACATTGTTCATGGATTTGATATGAGTGTGAATGTGAGTCGCTGCCTCTTTCCAATTATCTGTGGCTCTATCCAAACACCTGTTGGATACACCTCTTCTTCTCCCTCTCTCATTTTTTGTATATATATATATACACGAAATTGAAATTGTTCACCAACCCACTATTCAAATTCATATTCAAAATCGAAAGGATAGTAAATTTGCTAACTGAAATCGAAATTGGTATTTATTACTTATTAGTTGGATACCTAGAAATTGGATCCCATATACTACTAGGTATTCAAAATATTTGACTGGAAATCTATTCCAAAACTTGATAAATCTTTTTTAACAAAATTCTTTATTTTCATCTTTGATTCACATGATAGAAAACTAGAACAATAATTAGAAATAGAAATTGACAATATGAGATTTGAATATTTTAGGGAAAAGTAGGTAAACGGTAATGGAGCATTGGGTAATAATGTTAACTACTAAACCCCAAATCCCATATAATTGTATATTATACAAATATATAATGTGTAATTAAAATATCTAATGCAGGAGTTTTATCCATAACCGAAATGTTTTTGAAATAGGTCTTGAAATATAAAATCCAAATCCCTTATGCAAAACAAATTTTTATGGGTTGGATAGTAAGATAGTTATGTATTCACTTAAAACCAAACCAAATTGATATCCTTATTCTTGAACAAACCCAAGTCCGAACCACCCTAGCTAGTTTGATTAATAAATTGATTGGGTTCAACCAACTCCATCTAATTTAGAAAAATCATAATTTAAACCCTACTTTAAAATACGAATTTTTAATTTGGTCCAACACAAGCTGATTAAGTTAAATGAAAGCTCAAATTTTAAATAAAAATGAAGAAAAATTAGGGCACAACCAATAGTCCTTGAAACTTTGACAACCAATATGCATGATCACATAGTTGAATATTTTCTTGCTTATTATTTAGTGTTCTTTTTTCTTATATATATATATGTAGGTCCTACGGCTATTCATACCAAATGAGAAATGTTTAAATTTTTCTCTACTAGTTTAAAATCTGAAAATGCTTGTTTGATAAAGTGCAAGCCTAAGTGCTGGAGTAAGGTTTGTCCTACATGATCTGAGTGACCAAAGTTTGATCTTATCTCTTTGGGCTATGCTAGTTTGATAAGTTTTGTTTTAGCTTGCCTTGGATTTATCTATAAACCAAAGATAACTAGAATTTCATAATATCCAGCTGGCGGGAGTTGTGGCTGTTGAAATGGCTGGAGGACCAACCATTGATTTTGTTCCAGGAAGACGGGTATGTAATAATCCATTATCTCAATCATTAGTTAATTATCTATCAATTTCATGTTGGCTAATACGTTTATTTTATGATACCAGGATTCACCGGTTTGCCCAAGAGAAGGAAGACTTCCTGATGCTAAGCAAGGTTTTAGCTTGAATTAATTATCTTATCTTTGAAAAAGTTTCTATATTCAGCTAAATACCTCTTCCTTGTTTTGTTTGAATTTTATGAGTGTTCTTATTTGAGCAGTATAATATTTTGAATTGTTTATTGGAAATGCTAATACTTGGAACTCGGAAGATGCAATTAGTATACCTATTGATTTTTGATGAGATAATTATTATTTTATGTTCTTTACCTGCAGGAGTACCGCATTTGAGATACATCTTTTACAGAATGGGTTTAACAGATAAAGAAATCGTAGCACTTTCTGGCGGCCACACACTGGTATCCTTTATACTATTTATATTTGGAGGCACTCCATGATGAACTATAATTTCCTTTAACTCATACTATATCTGTCTCTTGAAGGGAATGGCTCATCCGGATAGGTCAGGATTTCAAGGTCCCTTTACTAGAGAACCCCACATATTTGATAATTCTTATTTCATGTAAGAATCAACACAAATATGAATTATTTGGTGGCCAAAAATACTTCATATATCATTTATAGTATCGTTTAGTTCATAATAATTTGAATATGATAGATAAACCTCTTTAAAATGGTTATTTAATAGTGAGTTGCTCAAGGGGGAAATCGAGGGACTTCTGAAGCTTATAGTACTTGTTTGGTTTGCTCTTTTCTTAGTTTCAATTAATTGTTCAGCTTTTAACTCTGAAAAAATTCTTTTGCTAGGACGAAGATCTCTTTTTTAAGGATTATGCAGAGTCACACAAGAAACTATCTGAGCTGGGTTTCACTACGAGAAAATCAGATAGATTCGATGCAATGGAGACAGAGTTGACATCACTTCGACTGCAGATGGCACATGTGATGCAGCATATGGTGCATGTGACACAATACCTTGGACAAATATCATCCATGGCTGGTGCTCCAGCCCTCTCATCATTTGGTGCGTCGACATCTACATCGGAGCCATCATCTTAATCGACGACGAGGGATGCACTCCCCACACAGTATCTCGCATCGACATCTACATCGGAGTAGTTATTGCCGCTGCCACTGCTGTTGTGATCTTTAGTTATTGCTATGAAGCAACTTGGAGAAAATGAGTTCTCTTAGGCTCAATGTCACTTCCGAATATTAGTACATCCAAAAATAAATACTATCATTGTAGCAATTATTCTAATTGATGGTATGCTACAATTTTAAATCTCTACGAGAGAAATGTGATAGTGTACTGAACTTGAAATCTTTGATATTATTTTGGACTAATAGAACTTACGTCTTGTGAACTTGTTATAATCTATTACAAGCATGTACATTAATATTATAAACTATTATATATCAATATTCAAAATTTATTTTTGGATTCATAATTCATTAATTATTTATAGAATTATAGAAACTATTAAAGTACTTAGATTTATGCCACTTGACAAAGTTCTTATCATGAATTTAGCATGATAAAAATGCTAGAGTGCTTTCTTATATATATATATATATAAGACTAATAACAAATACGAAATTAGGAAATTTGAAATTTGGAAATTTCACAATAATTAAAAAGATTATTAAGTTATTGATTTTGGTAATAATTATTAAATGTTGATTAATACTCTTATTTAGTACTTTCCAATTGTGTAATTAATCACAATTAATAACAATTAATCTTAATTTCAGAAATAATCATGGTTGTTAAGTAAATTAAATTGTGTAAAATGATTATTAATAAATGAATTATTAGAATTATTAATTAAAATTATATTAATTTCAAAAAAATTATTTAATTACTAATTTCAAATTTTGTTTAATTAATTTTTATAAATATGCACGTGAACTAGAAAATTATGAATATTTAATCTATATATATACATTAAAAGCAAACTACAAAGAAGTCACGTGGCATCTTCACAATCTATGTTCGCTGGCATGACAAATTATCAAATTTCTAAAAAAGTTCTAATTTATATATAATTTTAAAGGTTTTAATTAGTAAGTTGAGATTGTGGGCGACATGGATATACTGGGTGGTTTCAAGAGTTAGTTTTCTCAATGAAATCTACTTTTTCTCTTCACAGTAAAATATTCTTCTTTATCTCACAGTGAAATCTTCTTTTTTTTCACATGGATATACTGGGTGGTTTCAGAAGTTGATTTCTCAATTAAATCTACTTTTTCTCACAGCGAGATCTTCTTACTCTCCTCCTAATTAACAATGCATGCATGCAGCTCGGTGGACTGAGGTGGACGGTGCAATTGGAGCGCAGGGACACGACGACCGCGAACCAGATCACAGCGAAAAACAACCTACCGGGGTTCGGCTCTAGCCTCGTGCATCGCCAAGCCCGGTGCACTAGTTGTAAGATCCAAAAAATTTCCTAATATAAAAATTTATTTTGGTGCAGCGCGCCGGACCCGGGGTTAGTCGGGTTAAGCCTCGGAATTGCCTCGAGTAGAAGGTATAACTCGACTAACGAAAGTATAAAATTTAAATTTGTTAAATGACCCTTTCCTTTTATGCATTGATGCTTTAATTGAGTTAAGATCGACTCATGTTGCGGATAGAATCGGAACCCAAGTCGAACTCAGACTGAGTCGAGTCAAGGTTAAGTCGTTAAAGGAGCAAATAAGTCATTGTAGATGAGGGAATAAAATCCCTCATCATTAAGCCGTGCGGCATATCTTGGAGCCGCACATATCCCGAGCAAGAGAGAAGGGAGAAAGAGAGAGAGAGAGAGAGAGAGAGAGAGAGAGATCTTGGTCGGAGCCAAAGATTGTGTCATCGTTGGAAGATTCGAGATAGCCAATGTCCGATTCTTCTTCTTCCTTAAGCAAAGGTGAGTGGTTGTTTTCAGTGGATTCGGGGAGGCGGGTAGCCAAACCCCTAGAACTGCTAGGTGTCGATTTCTCATGAGTTTCCATCGATTCTTGGTATCTTGACTTTCTTATCACTATTTTGATTCATTATTCGTCGGATCTTCGTAGTTTTCTTGTCAGATTCTCGACTTTTAGGGGCTGCCGAATAGAGGAAAAAGGGAAGAGGTCATGCCAAAAATTTTCCCTACTCCCTTGACGGATGTAAAACCTATTTGGACGAACTTAAATCCATGTTGAGTGTATTAGTAGATTATTGTTTGAATGTGATGATTGAAACTCATTTCCCCTAAAGCGTAATAGGCTCGGCCAAGCAAAGGAAAACTCCATGATCATGGTTTGGCCGAGTAAGGGGTCTGTGACTTGATCAACATGTTGATTAGGATAGATCAGAAAAAAGGTATTAGGGTTGGGGTTGGTCCTTCCCTTTTTTTCCTACCCTTGGAGGCTCGGCCGAGCAAGGAGGGGGAAGATGGTAAACTTTAGAAGTTAAACTTCATGGTTAGGAATACTCAAAGCATTAGAAACATGATGACACTTAGGTAAGAATCTAACTATGGAAGGCTACTATATTGATGCATGTAAATAGAGGAATGGTAGGATAGTAACCCTCCTTAGACCCTTCCTCAAATTCTGAAACGTGGTGATATTTTTACCATGCTAGATAATATATTCCTTGTTGAATTTATTTGATATTTTACCATGCTAGATAATTTATTCCTTGTTGAATTTATTACTTAATGCATAATTTAAGTTCTTTATCATTGAATCATGTGGCTATGCACAGTAGTTGTTGTGAAGTAAATTCATATTATCTTATATGTTGTCTGGTATTGTTAATGGGTGAAATTCCAAGTCCGGGACATGTAGTTCTTTAGCCAAGGTGGCATATGACGCTAGATGGCATGTAGGACATTATAAGGTATATTTTAAATATGGAAACTTCGCTAGTGGATGACACAACTTCTAAGACTTCTTGTAGTCATTTTTGAAACCTAGAATTATTAGGTGTACACGCCGAGGAAGGTAACATTGAATTGTTGAGCCTACATGTCGGGTTAGGGCCGGATACGGGTAAATGCTCGGGGTGTAAACAAGAGAACTCTTGGACATTTTGATTGTGTGATGTGCTTGCGATGGTCTGCCGAGAAGCATAGATAGTCGGAAATGACAAATGCTTGACTCGGCCAGTGATTTAGGTCTTGAGTTGCACCAGCAGGCCCGCTTGGTGTTAGACCCTAGTTTGTTGGGACTAGCTACCCCTACCCTAGTCGGTGTTTGGAGACTAGTAGATTATCCTAGTCGACGGCCCGGAGATCTTATTGATTCATTTATATGCTATGTGGCGTGAATGACCAATAGGTTGTTATTTTGTGTGGTTGGGCTGGTTCCGAGTACTATGTGGCACAGTTGGGGCTATTATAGCCGATGTAATGTATGTGTAGTCTACACAGTACGACCCTAAAGGTCGGTTGTCATATCAACAATAACTTAGATCCCTAAAATTTTATATTTTTGTTGACACTCGTGTAAACTTAGTGTTTAGTAGGATTAGTTCTAGTTGTCCCTTAGGGTTGAGGTGTAAGAGGACACTTGATAAGAAGTCGGAGACTTCCGGGTGTGGAAGCGATTTAGGTCGAGAGTGCGTCTCTTCGGTAAAAAGTCCTCGGGTGTAAGGGGAACGAAAACAAATTTAGTAAAACTAGTTTGGAAATCCTAAGCGAGGTGCTTAGGTAGTGGAGTAGGCATTGGGGCCGAACCACTATATATTTCCGTGTTTGCATTGCTATTTATTTTTTCTTTAATTGCTTAATCATTTTTCGTTTCCGCATTTAGTAATATAATTGAAATGTGCCTAAACATTTTAAGTAAATGCTTAAAATGAAATTTAGGCGAATCGTTTAGTAAACACACTATTCACCCTCCCTCTAGTGTGGCCATTTCGGCTATCAATTGGTATCAAAGCGGGTACACCTAGTCTCGATCTAGAAATGGCTCTAGAGAGTGTAGTGTCTTCACCACCTAGGTTCGATGACTAAAGGTTTTGATGTATTTAACATGTTATGTTGGGAATTTATTGAACCTAAGGTTGACTTGCATGATTGAAGTGAATTAGATAAGAAAATATTTAAATATAATGGAGATGCCATGAATTACATTCTTTGCACATTACCAAGTGGCATCTTAGAAAAAGTCATGCATTGTTCTAGGACTTTTGATTTATGGGCAAGTTTAAATATTCTATATGATCATGCCAAAACTGAGGAAATTGGTACTTTTGTTGAAAGTGGTGATGACAATGGTCACACACCTACTACTAATCTTGGTTTTAATGCCCATTGCTCTTCTAGACAAAGAAGTAGCACCTAGAGCCGGAAAAGAAAAGTAATCTGTCATGCATGCAAAGAAAAGGGGCATGTGAAGAAAAATTGCCCAAGCATGAAGAACAAAGCAAGGAAGATGTCAAGTGCTTCCACCTCCACCTCTCACACATTTGAAGCACCCTCTTGTAATGACTATGAAGCTACCTCAAAAGTTTGCCTCATGAGTACCAATGATGAGGTATACTCTCTCCCTTCTAGTCATAAGAATGAAAATATTAGTATTAGCTCTTCTAATTCTAATGATATGCAATATGATGAGTTAGTAAACGAATATAAGATAATGTACACCTTGCTTACAAAAAAGGATAATGAAAATAAGATGCTAAAGAAAGAAAATGAAATGCTAAATTCTCATGTGCATGAATTAAAGTTAGAAAATGAGAAATTGAAGTCTAAGTCATTTGATTCATGCCATGATAATGTAGAACTTGAGCTTAAGGACTTGAAGCTCAAGAATAACAATTTAGAAAAAGATAATTGAATGTTAAAATCTCAATTACATGCATTGCATAAATCCATGAATGATGTGAAAAATGAGATGTTAACTTTGAGTAGGAAAGTTAATACTTCCTCTCATATTTCTAAAAATCAAAATGTCTCATTCAAGAACTTTAAAAATAAAAATGCTCATGTAAAGAATGCTAAGGTTCATCATCATTCTCATACTAGGCATTCTCAAAAGAAAAATTATTTATCTAAGAATGTCCATGCTCATCATTAGACCTCATGATCATAAAAAGAGGAATGATGTCTCTAGGAATGCTCATACTCATCATGTTTCACATGATAAGCATTCTAAAATTAAATATCATGTCCATGCAAAAAATGAAAAGAAAAAGTTTCATGGACATTGCATTTGTTGTGGTATCTATAGGCATGCCATATATGATTGTGCTTTTAAAATGAACCCTAGTGTTATTAAGACACTTTGGGTACCTAAGCCCATTAACCGCCAAGGACTCAAAGCAGTTTGGGTACCAAAAGTCTCATCTTCTCTTGTAGGGGGGAGCTACCACACAAGGATAAAGAGAAGTGAAGAGTTGAAGTAGACCAGAGTCTTGAATGATGAATCCTCCTTGGTTGCAACTTCAAGTCCTCTAGATGCCTATGGTAAAGTTGGCATAAAATTTCGGTATCATCTTCTAACTTGTTTTGTTTTACCTTAGTTGAAGTTTATGATACCATGTTTTACTTTGAGTTGGTTTCCCCGCTCTTGTAAAAGAGTTTCCTTGGAAAATGATTTTTGATTTTTTGATCTTTGGTCTCTTCGGAGACCTCGGTAGCCTGTAATGGGCTCAAGCGAACTTGTGGTTCTAAATCGTAAGCACAGTGTGGCTTTCGGTTTTCAACCAATAGGAAGGGTTGGAGATCAATTTTTCGTTCATTATTCTTGTGATCTCTTAAAATTTGTCTTGATATCATTCCACTTTATTTTGAAATGAATTTGAAACCATTTTGCAAAGTGATATTTGATAATGATACCTAATTCTTCTCTTCGCTTTTTGGTTGAGCTAACTTGCTAAATAGCTATATTCTCTCTAGAAATACTAGTGTAGCTTACTTGCAAGTTATAAGTATGTTAGGAAGGCTAATTAGGAAGAAAAAGATTAGTTTGGTTAAGCTTTCATGAATAGGGTATAACTTCAATTAATTCAAAATCTTAGTGTTATACCTTAATGTTTAAGCTTTAACTATGTCTCTATACTCATGATGGTAATTGCATGCTAAAACCTTAAATTTTCATGAGTAGGTAGAATCTTAGCACTTAGGCAAATTTCATTGAATGAAATTTGCTCTAGGTTGACACTTACCATTAGAGACATTATTTTAAGTCCAAACTAGTTAAACAAACTTAGAGATCTTATCCCTTAGATGTTGACATCTTAAGATCTCTTAGATTCATTTTGATATCATGGTAAAATTCTTCTTAAAAATGAATCTTTATTATCTAGCATAGGTTAAGGTTTAAATGAAACTTTGCATTAAATCTTGTTATTTAGTTTGTTAGCTTGCTAGTAGTCATAATTATTTCATTATGATACTAATGATGTCTACTTGCAAGTTGTGAATGTAAATGAAGGATATGCTATCTAAAATAAAATGAAAAAGGATATGAAAAGTTGGGCATATTTTCAAGAAAAATGTATGATTTTGATTTTGCAAAAATCTTAATTTAATACTTAAAAATCCATGTTTAATGATGCCTCTATATGCTCATGATTGATTTATTATGATAAATGTTTGAAATTTCATGAGTAGGCTATTTCATGATAACTAGGCAATTTCATGATATTAGTATTGAATGAAATTAAACTAGGTTAAAAATTTTCCTTAGAGACTTCAAGCTAAGTTAAAAATGAAATGAACATGTTTAGATACACATATCACATGAGTCTAGATAGTTAAAAATGAAAATTCATGTCTTGATGAACAATGTGATAACTATATCAATTTAGGGGACCTAAACTTAAAAAGTTTGACCCAAGTCAACAAACCATAATTTGAATCAATTGACTTGGTCATTTGATTTTAAGTCCAAAATCTTCATAAACATGTTTAGGAATACGTTTGACATGTTTCCATGCTCTTAGAATGAAAAAATTCATATGGATATGGATAAATGACAATAGAGGTGGTTTCTTGAATACCCCTTGTTGAACCAAGTTGACCCAAGTCAACAAGTTAACCTATTGGTCTCATTTATAATCCATATTTGAGAAACATGTTTAGATTTACTCATGTTAGGTATCCATTGGTTTAAATTTGAAAAATCATGAGTAAATATTAAGATTGAAACTTAGCAAATTTCATAAAAACTACTTTAGTTTTGAATGTAACCATGCTAGGTTAATATCTTGACTTAAGGACTTAATTTTCATTTCAAAGTTGACATATACTATTTACATGACCATCATGTAGTGTCATGAAAGTTTGAATGAAAATTGAACAAGTTTAAGAATAACTGAAAATTGCAAAAATACCATTTCAACCTACATTTGATAACAATTTCCGTTATATTTAGGAAAATATAGAAAAATGTATTTTAGGTGATTTTTGAAACTATACCTTCATTGAAAAATTTAGTTTCTTAAGAAAAAATTTCAAAACATTTCATCAGGAATCTAATTTATAATGAATTTTTGAAGTTGGATTTCAAAAAATGCAAAGTATCATCCCTAATTGAAATATCAATCTTTCAATACTCTGATTTTTTCTTCAAAAATTTCAAATGAAAACTAATGTATACCATTTTGATTATGTTTCTAATATTATTCACACCATTGAATGAGTAAAATCATTTTTAGGAATGATTTTGAATTCTTGAATGAAAGCTAGAAACTACATTTTGTATGTTTTGATTAGAATTAATATAGGATGAAAAATGAATTTTTTTGAATTCATTTTAAGTTCAAATTTGATACATGCATTTCAAGTGAGCACTCAATATTTGGTATCAAAAATTTTCATCCAAAAATTGGTTTCAATAATATTTGTTAAAAATACGATTTTATACAATCTTAAAAGTGATTTTTTGAAAACAAAAAGTGTAGGTTGACTTAAGTCAACAAAATACCTTAAAATTTTCATCTTAAGCCGAAACTTAATTCATAGACTTATATTATCTCATGTTAGATGTCTTAATGCCTAAGGTTGAGAAAATATGAGTAGATAGCAAAACTTGAGACTTAGCATTTTTCATGGTTTCAAGCATAGCTTGAATGAAATCATGCTAAGTTCATACACACTTGAGTGCATACATGATTGATTTTGAATTCAAATTCTTTAGCTTTGAACATATCATGTATGAATTATGTTTCATGTTAAATACTTGTTTTCCATCCATTGGTTGAGATTTTCATGTTTCATGAAAAATACTCCTTAGAGTCTCAACCTCATATATATATTGAGTATTCTAAGAGGAAGATTTAAAGCCTTCCAAAGATTGAAGCGCGCTCTGCTAGTTCTTCGAGTTCTTCCTCAAGCACAAGCTCAGCTGCCTCAACTCAGGCTTCAACTCAAGCTCTACTATTTTGCAAGTTGAAGGTTTTTGAAGGATTAAAAAGGGCTTTTAATCTTGTTTTATATTGTAGCTCGGCTGCCTCAAGTCGGAGACTTCCGGGTGTGGAAGTGACGTAGGTCGAGAGTGCGTCACTTCGGAGTAAAGTCCTCGGGTGTAAGGGAAACGAAAACTAATTTAGTAAAACTTGTTTGGAAATCCTAAGCGGGGTGCTTAGGTAGTGGAGTAGGCATTGGGGCCGATCAACTTAAAATTTTTGTGTTTGCATTGCTTTTATTTTTGCTTTAATTGCTTAATCATTTATCGCTTCCTCATTTAGTAATAGAATTGAAACGTGCCTAAACATTTTAAGTAAATGCTTAAAATTGAATTTAGGTGAATCATTTAGTAAACATACTATTCACCCACCCTCTAGTGTGACCATTTCGGCTATCAGGGAAGGTTGTAAGTCCAGAGGTTTCCTAATATATAATTTATTTTTAGAGCAGTGCACCGTATTAGGAGTTAGTCGAGTCGAGTTGCGGAATCGCCGGGAGTAAAAGGTATAATTCAAGCTATACGAAATTTTATTTGCTAAATTGTTCCTTCCTTATTGAGCATAAGATATCTTAGTAGTGTCAAGTTCATATCGTGTGTGCGGATTGAATCAGGGCTCGAATCAGACTCGGATTGAGTCGAGTAGGGGCCAAGTGAATAGGAGGGGTATAATGGTCAAGTGAAGATGAGGGAATAAATCCCTCATCCCCAGCCGTGCGGCTCACCATTGGAGCTGCACGCAACCCGAGAAGATAAAGGGAGGAGAAGAAGCTTTGGAGTCGGCGCCAAATTCGTGCCGCCGTCGGAAAGTTCGAGATTGCTGTCGCTCATCCCTTCTTCTTCCTTGATCAAGGTGAGTGGATTGTACCTTGTTATGACGGGTAGGTGGGTAGCCGACACAAGGTTTAAGGGTTTTCTCCAATTTCTCAAAAAATTCCATCGATTCACCAGTGTTCTTCGATGATTTGATTTGAATGTTATATACATGTTGTTGTATGAAGTTTTTTGTCATTTTTCTCGATGTTTAGGGCCGGCCACATGAAGGAGAAAGGGGGAAGGTCATGCCGAAATTTTCCCTAATTTCCTAGAGTGGTCGGAAGCCCTCGGATTGAGTTTCTCGCGCAATTGATGACTTGATTCTTCTCAATCATGGCCGAAACCATGCCCTCCTACCCTGCTTTCTCTCGGCCGAGCATGAACAACATTGGGTAGGGTCGGCCGAGTGGGTATTAGGGGGAGAAAGGGCTTGTTATGTTTTATACTTACATGTAGGGTGCTATATCATATTTCTATGTTGTAGATCATTCACATGATATATGAAACTTGGTAGTGATGGATTGAGATTAGTATGTTATAAGGAAATGTTCTTGGTAATGCATACATGGTAAGGATTTTAGTATGACATGTGAATCATGGGAATGTTTCATTTAATTTCTAATATATATGCTCAATTGTTGCCTTGTGAGATAGTTGCTTACCTTGCTGGAATTTCTTTATAAATGCAGAATTTTAATCATGTTGTTGTATTAATTTTTTTTTAAAAAATCAAGTTATTGTAGAAATCATGTGTATAATTATGGTACTAGTTGTAGAATAATTCCTTATTAAGTTATGTGCTGTAACATAATTATATTCAAACATTTCTACACTCATGACCTATAATTTACACTTAATAAATCGGGTGAATGACACTAGATGACTATAAGGAAATTCTAGGGAGTTTAATTATTCGTAGAAACTTGAATGTGGACACTTTAGAACACTTTGTATGTGTACTGTGATTGTGATGGTCGGCTGAGAAGCATGAATAGTCGAAACAACTAATGCTTGACTCGGCGGGTGATTTGGGACTTGAGATTGCACGGCTGGAGTGCATGCAGTGGCATATATCTCGTAGCAGCATCCAATAGTCGTAGTCGTGGTGTCTAGATTTGTCTCTTTTTTTATCTCATACACTGAGAGATGTTGTTTTGAAATTGTTGCATTCGACTTTAATGCAGCTATTTGTTTGCATCGTTGTTCTCTTACTCGGATATTTTTTGGATAGTTTGTTGTATCAGTATGTTGATTTTAAGTGTATGTGGTAGGCTTCAGGGTAAGACATAGACCGTGGCTGGTCACGCGACCCCGAGTTGAGCATGACAGGACCGGTTACTAATAATTGAGTTTAATCAAGTTTTTATTTTAGTAATCAAGATATATATTTTTCAATATTATTTTTGTTTCATTTTTCAAATTTATATTTCTCCAGAAATTTACTAGGATAATCGGGAATGGCCCATCAAACTTATCATACAAGTTAGGAATTTGGTGTCCAACCACCCAGGCGAAGCACGTAACCCGGCTCCTAATTGTGCCGCTCCGCCATTGTAAAGGATATGACGCATCAAGACCTAAGTCAAGATTTTCCTACAGTGTCCTAGGGGTATCCTCATTATGAAGTGTCTCAACACTCCTAACCCGACCCCTATCCCTTAAACCCGTAATGTCATGAACCGTGTGGTTTTATTTTATGAATACCTTATGATTTGGTTCATAACATATTTTGCTCACCCTTAACACCCAAATTTAATTATATAATTAAAATTTAGATAATCTCAATAAGGGTTTTGTTTCAGGTTATTGTTCTACCCAGAACGTTGAAGTGATAGGTTACACGACTATGTTCAGAGGTCTAAGCACATAATAACAGAGAAATAAAAAATCAGCCCAAACTCAACAAACAACATATAAATTTCAGAAAGCTGAAATTTCCAGCACCTCATGTAATAAAATCCAAATTTTACAGAATTAAATCCCTAAATTTCTAACATCACATATTCATGTTATCATGCCAAACATGCATACAATCTCATAATTTTCACTAAATAAAAACTAGCATATATATCAAGAATCCCTAAATCAAGAATCAAGGAGATTAATTAACCTATAGCATCAAGAACATCTAGAACTCCATGACGAGATTGCATCCAAGATTCACATTATTAAATTATAAAATCATAGATCTTCCATTAAACATATGCCCCATGATATGAGATCCAAATTTAAAATCTAAGCTTCGCATGGAAACGAAGAAAATCTTAAGAATACAAAAAAGAACATCATCAAGATCAAGAATCTTCAAGGAGGCTTCAAGGAAATTTGAAGAAAACCCGAATAGGAGGGATAAAACCACTCACAATATTAAGGAAAGGATTGGAGATAAGAATCCAATCGATGGCCTCCGATTTCGGCTTCGAAATCCGGTGGCTCAACCCCAAAGAAGAGAAAGCAAGGTGGTGGCTCACTCCAATCCACTGGCTTGGAGAGAGAGAGAGAGGGGAAGAAGAGGGCAGCTCGGCTGGCTCCCCTTGGCTCGGGTCCAAAGGGAAGAAGAGAGAAGGAAGGAGAAGGGGAGGCTCTGGCAGCTCGGCTCGGCTCTAGGCGGCGGCGGTTCCAAGTGGAGAAGAGTAGGGGGCGGCAGCGGCTCCTGTTGGCTTTAGGTTTTCAACCTTAGTCTTAATCTCGCTTTCGATGATAACAAACATGTGACTATTGATTTTATTGAGAATATCTTTTAGGTTCCATATCAATTAGCGTTCGATGTCCTCGATCGAAAATATTGGAAGAAATCGGAAATCGAAAGGACATTAATCGTGGCGCTCGGCTTCGTCGTAAAATTTCTCGAAGATGAACAAGTGCACCAAAGTCGACTTGGACGAGTCCAAAGATCGCGTGAAAAGCTCACCAAGATGATGCCCATTGAAAGCCGGAATCCGAAAACAAAGCACGAAAGAAAATAGACTGAAATATAAATCTCAGCCTAAGTTCGGTCGACCACCCGGTCGACCGAATAGGGTAAGGTATCAGGTAGTAGCCTTAACGATTGACTGGTTGGTCTACTGAACACTGCCTAAAACAGGCAGTGGCTACTTCGGTCGACCGGTCGATCGACCGACAGAGGCTTGATTTAGGTAGTAGCCATTCGGTCGACCCGTCGGTCGATCGAACATAGTGGGCTCTAGTGGTCGATCGATCGGTCGACCAAACTTCATTTGTTGAAGACGCAAACCTGCATCGGTCGATCAACGGGTTGACCAAATTGCGGGATCGATGTTTTTGCTTCGGGCGATCGACCCGCTGGTCGATCGACCAAAGAGTAAGTGAGGCAATCGATGTGAGCGGTCGATCGGTCAGTCGACTGACTATTCGGCCAGCGGCCTGCAATGGATAAAAAACTATCCGTTGAGTTACAGTTTCTTCAGCAGGGTATAAATATACCCTTATATAAATCTTTTAACACTTCTTCCTTGATTCTTACAGAGTTCATTGAGTATTCAAAAGGAATATTTAGAGCCTTTCAAAAGATTTAAAGCTTGCGCTCTGCTTCTCCGTCAAGTTATTTCTTCAAGCTCACAAGCTAGGCTCAACTCGGGTTTTGGTCAAGCTTGACGAGTTGAAGGTGCTAAAGGCTTGCAAAAGAGATTTTTCTATTTGTTTTATTCTTGTCTCTTTTGATTGTAATTTTGTCTGTTATTTGAACGCGTTTTAATTTGATTTGAGTGTATAGTAAGTCCTAGGCTATTAGGTCTTGTGTGAAGTGGTATCCTTGGTGTAGAAGGAGTAAAGTCACTTGTGTAAACTTAGTTGTTACTAGAATTAGTTCTAGTTGTCCCTTAGGTTGAGGTGGGAAAGTGCTCCTCATAGGGAGGCGGGATACTTTCGGGTGTGGAAGTGCCTTCGGTTGGAGAGCGGAGACTTTTCGGTGAAAAGTCCTTGTTGTAAGGAAAGCTCTAATTAATATAGTAAAACCTAGTTTGGAAATCCTAAGCAGGGTTCTTAGGTAGTGGAGTAGGCATTGGGGCCGAACCACTATAAATACCTATGTTTGCATTGCTATTTATTATTGCTTGTGCATAATTGTTTATGTCGCTTCTGCATCCAATCATAAGATTGCAAATTGCCTAAACTAATCAAGCAATGATTAAAATCAGATTTAGTCTAATTTATTTAATAAACACACTATTCACCCCCCTCTAGTGTCGCCATTTCACTTTCAATTGGTATATATCAGAGCGGGTTCGTAGCTTGAGATTTCACCATCTCTTCTACACATTGTCTCGATCTCAAAATGGCTCTAGAGTCGGTAGCGTCTACACCTCCTAGGTTCGATGCCTCTAACTTTGGTCTATAGAAATCTAGGATGTACACATTTCTAAAGACTCTAGGTTTAGGTATACTTGACATGGTAAAGATAAAATATATTGAACCTAAGGAAAACATGAATGCATGGACCCTTGAACAAATTAAATTATTTGAATTAAATGGTAAAACAACACATCTTCTATATTGCTCATTTTCAAATAAGATACTTGAAAAGGTTATGCATTGCTCTTCTGCATTTGATATTTGGGTAACATTAAACATGCTTTATGATTTTGCAAAAACCGAAGAGCTTATTTCTTTAAATGAAGGAGGTGATGACAATTGTCATACCTCTAGTTCTAATGAAGTTTATGATGCCCAAAGCTCCTCTAGTCAAAGGAACACCAAAAATCGGAGAAGAAAGATAAGGTGTTTCATTTGTCAAGAAAAGAGACAAAAAGAAAAATTGTCCCCACGTGAAGAAAATGACCAAGAAGAAGAATGCTTCCAAGTCCACCTCCGAATCTAGTGGAGCATGTTTCTCTCATGATGATGAAGTCACATCTCAAATATGCCTCATGGGTTTATGAAATAAGCTAAAACCTACTACTTCTACTCATGTTAAAAATCTTGATAGTGATAGTGATGATAATAGCTCTAATTCTCTAGGAATGTCTTATGATGAGCTATTAGAAGAATCTAAGAAGATGTATGCCATGCTCATGAAATCAAATAAGGAAAATAGAAAAATCAAGATAGAAAACTTGAAACTTGTCAATCATGTGCATGAGTTGAAGAGTGAAAATGAAAAATTGAAAACTAGCATGATTGATCCTTGCCATGATACATTAACTCTAGAAGTTAATGACTTGAAACATAAAAACAAAAATTTAAAGAATGAAAATAGCATGCTAAAAACTCAATTGCATGCTATTCAAAGATCAATGAATGATTTGAAAAGTGAAGTTATTTTATTGAATAAGAAAGTAAATGAATTCAAAAATACTTCATCTACTAAGAACACTAGAATAAAAAATGCCTATGTAAAGAATGCCAATGTTCATAATCATTCTCATGTTAGGCATTCCACATTCAAACCTCATGCTCAAAATAAAAATGTTTCACTTAAGAATGCTCATTCTCATCATAGCTTACATGTCAAGTATTCTGGTGATAAATCACATGTCCATAGGGAAAAGAAAAAGTTTAATGGTCATTGTTTTTGTTGTGGTGTTTATGGGCATGTCATCTATGAGTGTGCCTTTAAAATGAACCCTAGTGTTGTTAAGATACTTTGGGTACCTAAGCCCACTAATCCCCAAGGACCCAAAGCCATTTGGGTACCTAAGCCCACCAACCCCCAAAGACCCAAAGCCATTTGGGTACCAAAAATTTATTCTCTTGTACGGGGAGTCACCACACAAGGTTAAGATGAAGGTGGTTGATTGAAGTTGCTTGAGGATTCAAAGATTGAACCATTTCAAAGTTGCAACTTCAAGACATCTAGATGCCTTAGGTAAAATTAGCATCAAACATCTTGGTATCACTTCCTTACCTTGATTTGCTTTATTTAAGTTGGAGTTATGATACATGCTTAAAATTGATTGATTTTCCTCGGTCTTGATATATTTCAAAAATGTTTTTTTATTTTTGATTTCCGATCTGCTCGGAGACCTATGTGGCATGTAATGGGCCTAAGCGACCTTACCGTTCTAAATCGTAGGCACATTGTAGCCTTTCAGTTTTCAACCAATAGGAAGGGTTGGAGATTATATTTTTCATTTATATTATTTTGTGATCTCTTAAAATTCGTTTTGATATCACTATTTAGCAAAGTAGATATTGATATTGATATTTGATCCTCATCTTTGCTATCTAGTATGATAACTTGCTAGTAGATATGATTTGATTACCATTTATAAAGTATACTTGCAAGTTATAAATATTTTAGGAAGGCTAGTTAGGAAGAAAAAGTTTAGTTTGGCAAATTATTATCATGAAAAGGTATAATTTTGAAAAATTCAAAATCTTTGTGTTATACCTAAATATTTAAGCTTAAACTATGTCTCTATACTCATGATTAAAATTGCATGTTAAATCATTGAATTTTCTTGAGTAGGTAGAATTTTAGCACTTAGGCAAATTTCATTGAATGAAACTTGCTCTACATTGGTATTCATTATTAGAGACCTTATCATTAAGTCCAAACTAATTAAACATGTTTAGAGATCTTATTCCTCAAATGTTTCATATCTTAGGATCTCTATGATTCATTTTGATAACATGTTTATTCTTTAAAATGAATCTTTACTATCTAGCATAGGTTAAGGTTTTAAATGAAACTTTGCAATGAACCTTGCTATGTAGTAAGTTAGCTTGCTAGTTGACATATTATTTCATTATGATACTAATGATGTCTACTTGCAAGTTGTAAATGTTAATGAAAGGTTATGCTATCTAGAAGAAAATGAAAAGGAAATGAAAAAGTTGGGCAAATTTTTATGAAAAATATATGAATTTAATTTTACAAAAATTTTAATATAATTTTTGAATAACCATTCTTAAATGATTTCTTTAAGCTCATGATTGATCATGCATGACAAGTGTATGAAATTCATGAGTATGAAAATATCTTGATAACTTAGGCAATTGTATGATATCTTGATTGAATGAAACTTGCACTAAGTTAAAACTCATATTAGAGACCTCACTTTAAGTAAATACCAAACAAACATGTTTAGATACACATATCACATGAGTCTAGGTATCTAAAATTGAAAAATCATGTCTATATGAACAATGTGATACTATATCACTTTAGGGGACTTAAGCTTAAAAATATTTGACCCAAGTCAACAAATCGACTTGAAAAATTCATTTTAAGTCTAAAACTTCATAAACATATTTAGGAATAGGTATGACATGTTTCAATGCATTTAGAATGAAAAATTCATATGGATATGGTTAAAATGACAATAGAGGTCAATTCATGCTTACATCTTTTGAACCAAGTTGACCCAAGTTACGAGTTGACTTAAAGGTCTCATTTATGATCCATATATGTGGAACATATTTAGATTTACTCATGTTTAATATCCATTGATTTAAATTTGAAAAATCATGAGTAAATGTTAAGATGAAAACTTAGCAAGTTTCATAAAAACTGGTTTAGTTTTGAATGAAACCATGCTAGGTTGATATCTTAACTTAAGGACATAATTTTCATTTCAAACTTGACATATACTCTTTACATGACCATCATGTGGTGTCATGAAAGTTTGAATGAAAATTAAAAAAGTCTTAAGAATAACTAAAAATTACAAAAATATCATTTCAATCTACAATTAGTATAATTTCAGTTATTTCTAGAAAAATATAGAAAAATCATTTTTAAATGATTATTGAAACTACACATTCATTGAAAAATCTAGTTTTATAAGTAAAAATTTTAAAAAGTTTCATCAAGAATCTAATTTATAGTGAAATTTTGAAGTTGGATTTTAAAAATACAAAGTAGCATCCTCATTTGACATATCAATCTTTTCGATACTTTGATCTTTCTTCAAAAATTTCAAATGAAAACACATGTATTTTGATTCTATTTCAAATATCATTCACACAATGTCTTGAGTAAAATCATTCATAGGAATGATTTTGAAAATTTGAATGATAACTAGAAATATTCACTTTTTTCATTGAAAACAATATAGAATGAAAAATGATCTTTGAAAATTCTTTTAAGTTTAAACTTCATTCATGTATTTCAAATGACCATTCCATATTGGGTATCAAAAATTTTTCATCAAAAAATTTGTACCAAAATTTTTCAGTGAAAATATAATTTTGTATAAACTTAAAAGTTTAATTTTTGAAAACTAGATGTATAGGTTGACTTAAGTCAACAAAGTGAATTAAAAATTTCATCTTAAGCCCAAACTTGATTCATAGACTTATATTATCTCATGTTAGATGTCCAAATGCCTAAGTTTCGGAAAACATGAGTAGATAGAAAAAACTTGAGACTTACCATTTTTATGTTTTTCATGCTTATCTCAAATGAAAATATGCTAAGTTCATAATTGGATTAAATGACATTAGTATCACTTCACACTTGATATACATGTTTTAAATGTCTATATCTTTGTATGTTGAAAGTTTGAATGAAATCTAAAAATGTCATGAAAAAAAAATAATATTCATTTTTAGCTTTGAACATATAATGTATGAATTAAGTTTCATGTTAAATATTTATTTTCCATCCCTTTGGCTGAGATTTTCATGTTTCATGAAAAATACTCCTTAGAGTCTCAACCTCATATATATATATTATTTTTCATCCCTTTGAAGAGATAAGCCTTTCTTGCCCTTTTTGATTGATGTCAAAAGGGGGACAAGGGTATAAGTAAAAAGGGAAGAAAAGTATAAGAAAATATAGGAAAAAACTATAGGTAAGTTGGAGGAAAATAAAGGAAATCCATGCGTATAGATAGGGGGAGTTTAATTATATAGATATGCATGTTGATATGGGGAGAAATCCATTAGTTGATATCCTATATACTTTAATGATTATATTTTCTTAAGTATGTTTGTCATCATCAAAAAGAGGGAGATTGTTGGCTTTAGGTTTTCAACCTTAGTCTTAATCTCGGTTTCGATGATAACAAATATGGGACTAATGATTTCATAGAGAATATCTTTCAGGTTCCATATCAATTAGCATTCGATGTCCTCGATCGAAAATATTGGAAGAAATCGGAAATCGGAAGGACATTCATCGTCGCGCTCGGGTTCATCGCAAAATTTCTCGAAGATCAACGTGTGCACCAAAGTCAATTTGGATGAGTCCAAAGATCACATGAAAAGCTCTCCAAGATGATGCTCGTTGAAAGCCGGAACCCAGAAATGAAGCACGGAAGAAAATAGGCTGAAATATAAATCTCAGCCTAAGTTCGGTCGATCGGGCCGTCGATCGAATATGGTAAGGTATCAGGTAGTAGCCTTGTTGGTCGACCAAACATTGACTAAAATAGGCAGTGGCTACTTCGGTCGATCAGTCGATCGACCGACAGAGGCCTGATTTGGGCAGTAGCCATTCGATCGACCCATCAGTCGACCGAATATACAGAAGAAAATGCAATGGGCTCTAGTGGTCGATCAATCGATTGATCGGACTACGTTTGCTGAAGACGCAAACTTGCATCGGTCCACCGATGGGTCGACCAGATTGCGGGATTGATGTTTTTGCATCGGGCGGTCGACCCGTCGGTCGTCCGACCACAGAGTAAATGAGGCGATCGATGTGAGCGATCGATCGGTAGATCGACCAAGCTTTCGACCGACGGCTTGCAACGGATAGAAAACTATCCGTTGAGCTATCGTTTCTTCAACATTGTATAAATATATCCTCATTTAAATCTTTTAATACTTCTTCCTTGATTCTTACAGAGTTCATTGAGTATTCAAAAGGAAGATTTAGAGCCTTCCAAAAGATTTAAAGCTTGTGCTTTGCTTCTCCGTCAAGTTATTTCTTCAGGCGCACAAGCTAGGCTCAACTCGGGTTTTGATCAAGCTCTCCCTCTTGACGATTTGAGGCGTCAAAGGCTTGCAAAAGAGCTTTTTCTATTGGTTTTATTCTTTGCTCTTTTGATTGTAATTTTATCTGTTATTTGAACGCGTTTTAATTTGATTTGAGCGTATAGTAACACCTAGGCTGTTAGGTCTTGTGTGAAGTGGTATCCTTGGTGTAGAATGAGTAAAGCCATTTGTGTAAACTTAGTATTTACTAGAATTAGTTCTAGTTGTCCCTTAGGTTGAGGCGGGAAAGTGCTCTCGGTTGGAATGCGGGATACTTTCGGGTGTTGAAGTGCCTTCTGTTGGAGAGCGGAGACTTTTCGGTGAAAAGTCCTCATTGTAAGGGAAACTCTAATTAATCTAGTAAAACTTAGTTTGGAAATTCTAAGCGGGGTGCTTAGGTAGTGGAGTAGGCATTGGGGTCCAACCACTATAAATACCTGTGTTTGCATTGCTATTTATTATTGCATGTGCTTAATTATTTATCTCACTTTCGCATCCAATCGTAAGATTGCAAATTGCCTATACAAATCAATAAATGATTAAAATCAGTTTTAGGCTAATTTATTTAGTAACACACTATTTATCCCCCTCTAGTGTCGCCATTTCACTTTCAGCTCCAAGGGCAGAAGAGGAGGGGGTGGCTGACGGCTTGGGCTATTGGCTGGCTCATCCTCTCTCAACAATGTGTGGCTCCAAAAATTGGAGGCACAACCTAGAAGAGGGGATTTTAATATTCCTTAAACCTGACCCTTCTAACTTAAGCCCAAACCCGCATCCACTTAAGCCAAGACCAACCCGCTAACCCGATAGACTTAATTAATTTAATTAGACTTGATTGAATACAAAATAAATCATAAGCATTTAATTAAATGCACTCACATGAACATAATTAATAACTATGCACACACAACATCAATTTAAATAATGTTAACCATTCAAGCCTAATTTCATAAATTCAAAAAAATCATATTCTACTTACCCGAGCTCGCAAGCTCACTCCGGACCATGAGTCGACTTGGCTCGACCATGGACTAGTCTGCTAGGCTGGCAAACACACCCAACAGAAAAATAATAATAAATTCAATATCTAGAATATTACAATTATTTACTTAAATATATGAATTATTATCTTTAGTCACGTGTCATTTAATAAGAAACCAATCAACATAGTAGAGGTGAGTTTGGTCGGGATGGGTCGAGATTTGGTATGTCTCGATCCCATCCCAATTTTGAGTCGGGACACAAATATGTGTCCCTGTCTCGGTCCCGAATATGAAACATCGCGATTTTATCCCGATCTCGTCCCGATTTTGAATTCGGACAGGATTACCCCCAAACTTTTGGAGTGGGCCGGACCGGTTACTAATAATTAAGTTTATTCAAGTTTTTATTTTAGTAATCAAGATATATATTTTTGAATATTATTTTTGTTTTATGTTTAAAATTTATATTTCTCGAGAAATTTATTAACGTATTTGTTTAAATTTTAAGGTAAAAGCCAAACTTGAAGAAATCGTGCAAATGACAAAAAACACGTTGTTTAGGCAGCATATAGATTGTATTCAAAGGAAAATGGACAAATTTGCTGCTGAAGTATTGAAAAAGGTGCAATTTGTCTCTAAAGTATTGAAAAATATATAAATTTGCCCCTTAAATATGTTTTGGGCCAAGATTACCCTTGTTAGTATATAATTGCCACATGTCATATTCCATCATGTCATCTTATGTGGCCGAGGTACACTTGCCACGTGGGATTCCGTTTGTTATCATGGACTTCCGTTAACAAGAAGGGCAAAAATGATTCAATTATGTAACGTCGAGGGTAATTTTGATTAAAAACATAGTTAAGGGGCAAATTTGCACATTTTTCAAGACTTCGGGGACAAATTTGACCATTTTCCCTTTGTTTATTTGTATTTGAAATTTTATGCTCATCTCTTTCTCAATAATTACAAATTTAATTAACATTTAATACTATAGTTAATTAATATATGTATGCTAATTAAAATATATTAGTATTTATAATGTGAATTTTAGTTTATTCAAATTTTTCCTCTAATTGTTTGAATAATTTATATATGTTACTAGAATTTGATTGGTTAAGGTTAAGAAATTTGACTGAAAAATAAACAAATGATAAGAATAAAAAATTTAAATATAATGTTTTATACAATTAAAAATGCACATGTATGGTTGGAAAGACTCAAATAAAAAGTAATTCAACTACCAATATTAGAATTGTCACATTCATAATCATAATTAATAATTTATGTGTTTTTTATATTTTATGTATATATTGATTTGTTTTTGTTTCAAATTTTAAGTAAAAAATATAAATTATTTTGATTTTTTAATTATATGAATGAATTTAAGTTTATATTTGTTATTATGCTCTATGTTTATAATTTTTCACATATATGATATTTAATTATAAATTATAAATTATTTTTTAATTATTTTTTAATTATTTTTCACATATATGATATTTGTTATTAAAGCCAAACACTCGCAAATCTTCTCTCTCGCTCTCTAATTTTTGGAGAATGGAGGCTCCAGTGGTGGATGCGAATTACCTCAAGGAGATTGAGAGGGCCCGCCGAGACCTTCGCGCCCTCATTTCCCAGAAGGACTGTGCCCCCATCATGCTTGGACTTGCGTGAGTGCAAATCCCGACTCCCTTATGTTCTTTCGGGGTTGTTAGTTTTGATCTATTTTTTCGGTCACGTGCCTTAGCATAAGAATTTTGTAATGTTATCTGTTTATTTATTGTGCAAAATTGGTTTGTCTAAGACATGGATGAGAGTTGATTTCAAATCCCTAATCGCATATGCCAATATTACATTTATAGCATTATGTGGCTGATGGACGCTATGTGTTCTTCTCTTTGGCTCTGGAATCCTGGTCCATGCTATTAAGCTTTCTAAGTTGAATTAACTTTCTTTTGGCCAAGGAAGTCTTATTTGCATATTTTTTTTCTAGGCGTGTCTATTTGCTTTAGAATGCACCCTATTATCAACAAAAAATTATTTATTGGGAAAAAGAACTCAACTTTGATACCCTAGCTGGGCATGACTAGCCACTGATGTTCCAACATATGCATATAGTAATTTATATAGGCTCCTAGGTTATCGAGATTTTTTTTTAATAATCCAGATAGTTTGGTGTCTATTTAATTTGGAATGCTTCTAAATAGTGTTAAAATATTGTATTTATGAACAGAAGTATGCATTATAAAATTGATTGAGATAACATAGTTTGCATCAGGTGTAGTGCATTTGCCCTATTTGTAGAATGAAAGGATAAGGATCGATCCTTTGTAAAAAAAATTCTTTATAAATTGCATATTTTCTATAGGAGTCGTTTGTTACAGAGCGACACATTTGTTTCATAGGAAAAGGATGGATTGGATGAGGGGCGGATTTTAGTCTCTATTTGTTTAGAGTCAGAATTCGAGAGAGATAGGAGTAGAGGTGGATACAATTAATATTATATACAGTGCACACCAGATAACAAACATTCTAAGGAATCTCCTCTTATTTCTTATCCTATTTGATACTTCTTCTATATCCTATTTCCTCTTATCCCATCAGATGAAACAAAAACACCATAAGAGTTTGGATTTTTCATCTTTTAAAATAATATACTGTAGCCTTCCTTCGGCCTTATTTACAAAGCTCATTGATGAGAAAATATGCATCTTCAAATAGTTGAGATATTATGACTTATTAATTGTTATTGTTGATGTTGGTAGAACCTTCTCGTCAACCTGAGATGAATCTCTTATGTTAGGGGCTCATTTTATGGCAGATCTTATATGTAAGATAATCTCCATGCTATTTTGATATTTTCATATAGTTGCGGGCAAAAATTCTTTTTATATGATGAAGGATTTGGTTTATGGATCTTATATGAAAGATAATATACATACTATATTATTGTGGGCATAGTTTTCTACATTTTCTTGGTAACATAATTAATGTTTTTTGCACCAAAGACGTCATTCATCATAAGGTAAAATTGTTTGTTTTACTCTTTATTTTATGCCCATTGTTTAATCCATATATATATATATATACATATATAATATTAAAGTATCACTACTTTAAATTAACTCTCTGTTGCAAGTAGTGTTTCTTTGCTAGTCATATATCACAAGTTTGTTCATGGTTTCATTTGATAGGTTTCTCTTTTTTGCAAAAAATTACTTTAAAACAAAATTTAAATCCTAAGGGTTTAACTTCACAATATAGTTTGTTTATAAGGATGTCATTCAATTGCTTATTGTGAATTTGTAAACTTCTGTGATTGAATGTTTCTAGTTATCTCTCAGATGGCATGATGCTGGAACTTTCGATGTAAATACAAAAACAGGAGTCCAAATGGTTCAATTAGGCATGAGGAAGAGTACACTCACGGGTCAAACGCTGGATTAAAAATAGCTATAGATCTTTGTGGTATGCTTCATTTCTTCATCATGGAACAACAGAAAAAATTTGTTTATGTAAAATTCACATATTGCTTGATTTTATTTTTCATCAATATTTCCACTTTGTTGTCTTCAAATTGCTAAAAAATTACAGTATCATTAGGCCATGAGAAAACATAATTAGTTACTTTATAACTACTTGTGATAAATCAACTTCAGCTCTTACAAAAGTCTTACCATCAATTTCATTATTGATTTGCATATCCAATTCTTTCTGTTATTTGAACCTTGTGCAACATAATTGATGTCTAGTTGTTTCGATAAGAAAGCTTTTCTAATACTCAACAACTTATACTTATGCCATATACTCGAAGGTGTTATTGTTTCTCTTTTTTTTCTAGTCAGTTATTAATTTTAATTTTTTCTATAAATTTGAATCCATAGTCTTCTTTTTCCTTCTTTTTAATTGGCTTCTTGTTCTGAAATAACATGATGTGTAAAATAATATCTTGCCCTTTGCATTTTGTAGTTAATTTATCTTGCAAGGATGGTTCTAAGTGGTCATGGTGCATTTTTTGGAGCTACTCTCTCCAAACAAATTATATAGGGTTGTAGTTTTAACTGAAATTGTTATCTGAGTTCCCTTTATCTCACGGATTCACCAAAAATACGGTTCATCTTAAATAGGAATTAGATGATGGATCTTGAAAGGCTTATCTCATGTTTGTTTTTTCTAGTCGTTATGGTGCTAATTTGATCCTTATGTTGTAAAACTGGTGAAGTCTTCTTTTTCCTTCTTTTTAATTGGCTTATTGTTCTGAAATAACATGATGTGTAAAATAATATCTTGCCCTTTGCATTTTGTAGTTAATTTATCTTGCAAGTATGGTTCTAAGTGGTCATGGTGCATTTTTTGGAGCTACTCTCTCCAAACAAATTATATAGGGTTGTAGTTTTAACTGAAATTGTTATCTGAGTTCCCTTTATCTCACGGATTCACCAAAAATACGTTTCATCTTAAATGGGAATTAGATGATGGATCTTGAAAGGCTTATCTCATGTTTGTTTTTTCTAGTGGTTATGGTGCTAATTTGATCCTTATGTTGTAAAACTGGTGAAATTGAAACAATTTTCCTCACAAATGTATCGTTGGTGAAGCTTTCTGCTCATGTCTTAAATTATTTTAATTTTGTCATGACTCAAATAGTGGTTCTCATGCTCTTATCTCTCGCTCTTTGTTTTTGTTTATCCTATCATCAGAGCTCGTGAAGATAATAAATCCAAGAATTAAATATGCTGATCTATATCAGGTGATGATCTACAACTTTCTAATTATTTTATAAATAAATTGAAGTTATCCTGACTCACTTTTGGTAAGCATGCCAGTGTCATCTTTTTCACCAAAAAATAGAAGTTAGAATTACATTATTGAATTGTCTGCATACATCCATAGCCCAAAAGGGCTGAACTAATAAAACTGTTACACCCGGAACACCACTACCCTCTCCACTAATTGGAGGTATTTCGGGATCTAACAAATTTGGCCAACTCTAAACAACTTCATAATATTGACAACATAGCATTTTTTGGGATGCCATAGGGTAAATTATTCTAGCTTTCAACTCTGAAAAGCCCAATGCATTTCCCAAAACATGTACTATTATTTTGTTACCTTTTATATTTCAATGAATGAGTTATGTTGACACCAGGTATATTAAAGATCATGGTGAAGCATCATAGTAAAACCTAACTAAGCTAGGATTAGCTATGTAACTCGACTTGAAAGCTCGTAGCTCGACCTCGAGCTTCCACTCAATGGGTCTATAATTTTTGAGCTCAAGCTAATAAATATTCCAACTAATTAAGCATTCAACTTGACTCAATTATTTTGGGCTCATAATTAATCAAGCTCGAATTCGGACTCGAGTCCAAGCTCATGAATTTGTAAATATTCAAAAAATAATATGTAACTTTAGACATGTGATGCTCAATTTAACATTGTTCATGGATTTGATATGAGTGTGAATGTGAATCGCTGCCTCTTTCCATTTATATGTGGCTCTACCTGTTGGCTACACCTCTTCTTCTCCCTCTCTCATTTTTTGTATGTATATATATATATATATAAATACACGAAATTGAAATTGTTCACCAACCCACTATTGAAATTCATATTCAAAATCGATCGGATAGTAAATTTGCTAACTGAAATCGAAATAGGTATTGTTTACTTATTAGTTGGATACCTAGAAATTGGATCCCATGTACTACAAGGTATTCAAAATATTCGACGTGAAATCTATTCCAAAACTTGATAAATCTTTTTTAACAAAATTCTTTATTTTCATCTTTGATTCACATGATAAAAAACTACAACAATAATTAGAAATAGAAATGGACAATATGAGATTTGAAGATTTGACGGAAAAGTAGGTCAACGCTAATGGAGCATTGGGTAATAATGTTAACTACTAAACTCCAAATTCCATATAATTGTATATTATACAAATATATAATGTGTAATTAAAATATCTAATGCAGGAGTTTTATCCATAACCGAAATGTTTTTGAAATAGGTCTTGAAATACAAAATCCAAATCCCTTATCCAAAACAAATTTTTATGGGTTGGATAGTAAGATAGTTATGTATTCACTTAAAAGCAAACCAAATTGTTATCCCTATTCTTGAACAAACCCAAGTCCGAACCACCCTAGTTTGATTAATAAAAGGATTGGGTTCAACCAACTCCATCTAAGTTAGAAAAATCATAATTTAAACACTACCTTAAAATATGAATTTTTAATTTGGTCCAACACAAGCTGATTAAGTTAAATGAAAGCTCAAATTTTTAAAAAAAATGGAGAAAAATTCAGGGCACAACCAATAGTCCTTGGAACTTTGACAACCAATATGCATGATCACGTAGTTGAATATTTTATTGTTTATTATTTAGTGTTCTTTTTTCTTATATATATATATATATATATATATAGGTCCTGCGGCTATTCATACCAAATGAGAAATGTTTAAATTTTTCTCTACTAGTTTAAAATCTGAAAATGCTTATTTGATAAAGGGCAAGCCTAAGTGCCAGAGTAAGGTTTGTTCTACATGATCTGAGTGACCAAAGTTTGACCTTATCTCTTTGGGCTATGCTAGTTTGATATGTTTTGTTTTAGCTTGCCTTAGATTTATCTATAAACCAATGATAACTAGAATTTCATAATATCCAGCTGGCGGGAGTTGTGGCTGTTGAAATGGCTGGAGGACCGACAATCGATTTTGTTCCAGGAAGACGGGTATGTAATAATCCATTATCTCAATCATTAGTTAATTATTTATCAAGTTCATGTTGGATAATACGTTTACTTTATTGTACCAAGATTCGCCAGTTTGCCCAAGAGAAGGAAGACTTCCTGATGCTAAGCAAGGTTTTAGCTTGAATTAATTATCTTAGCTTTGAAAAAGTTTCTATTTTCAGCTATATGCCATGATATTTCAAAGTTTTAGATTTTGTAAGTATGCGACTATAATATTTTCAATTTTGAAATACTGTGTTATGGATTGAAAAATTGTTCATGTTCATGCTTGAGCAGTAGAAATTTTGTCTGCATTAATGAATGATGAAGAATTTTATGAGTGTTCTTGGTTGTATTTTATTGGAAATGCTAATACTTAGAACTCGGAAGATGCAATTAGTATACCTATTGATTTTTAATAAGATAATTATTATTTTATGTGCTTTACCTGCAGGAGTACCCTATTTGAGATACATCTTTTACAGAATGGGTTTAACAGATAAGGAAATCGTAGCACTTTCTGGCGGCCACACACTGGTATCCTTTATACTATTTATATTTGGAGGCACTCCATGATGAACTATAATTTCCTTTAACTCATACTATATCTGTCTCTTGAAGGGAATGGCTCATCCGGATAGGTCAGGACTTCAAGGTCCCTTTACTAGAGAACCCCACATATTTGATAATTCTTATTTCATTTAAGAATAAACACAAATATGAATTATTTGGAGGCCAAAAATACTTCATATATCATTTATAGTATCATTTAGTTCACAATAATTTGAATATGATAGATAAACCTCCTTAAAATGGTTATTTAATAGTGAGTTGCTCAAGGGGGAAACCGAGGGACTTCTGAAGCTTCCAACTGACAAGGCTCTATTGGACGATCCAGAGTTTAGACGCTATGTTGAGCTATACGCTAAGGTATGACCAGTTGCTAGGTCATTAATTAGTTGGTTATTCCTAAATGTCTTTTCTACGTGCACATTATAGTAGTTGTTTGGTTTGTTCTTTTCTTAGTTTCAATTAATTGTTGAGCCTTTAACTCAGAAAGAAATCTTTTGCTAGGACGAAGATCTCTTTTTCAAGGATTATGCAGAGTCACACAAGAAACTATCTGAGCTGGGTTTCACTACGAGACAATCAGATAGATTCATTGCAATGGAGACAGAGTTGACATCACTTCGGCTGCATATGGCGCATGTGATGCCACATGCAACATATGGTGCATGTGACGCAGTTCCTTGGACAGATATCATCTATGGCTGGTGCTCCAGCCCTCTCATCATTCGGTGCGACGACATCTACATCGGAGCTATCATCTTAATCGACGTCGAGTGATGCGCTTCCCACACAGTATCTCGCATCGACATCTACATCAGAGTAGTTGTTGCCGTTGCCACTGCTGTTGTGATCTTGAGTTACTGCTATGAATCAACTTGGAGAAAATGAATTCACTTAGGCTCAATGTCACTTCCGAATATTAGTACATCCAAAAATAAATACTATCATTGTAGCAATTATTCTAATTGATGGTATGCTACAATTTTAAATCTCTACGAGAGAAATGTGATAGTGTACTGAACATGAAATCTTTGATATTCTTTTGGACTAGTAGAACTTACGTCTTGTGAACTTGTTATAATCTATTATAAGCATCTTAATATTATAAACTATTATATATCAATATTCAAAATTTATTTTTGGATTCATAATTCATTAAATATTTATAGAATTATAGAAACTATTAAAGTACATAGATTTATGCCACTTGACAAAGTTCTTATCATAAATTTAGCATGATAAAAACGCTAGAGTGCTTTGTTATATATATATATAAGATTAATTACAAATACGAAATTAGGAAATTTGAAATTTGGAAATTTCACCATAATTAAAAAGATTATTAAGTTATTGATTTTGGTAATAATTATTAAATGTTGATTAATACTCTTATTTAGTACTTTTGAATTGTGTAATTAATCACAATTAATAACAATTAATCTTAATTTCAGAAATAATCATGGTAGTTAAGTAAATTAAATTGTGTAAAAGGATTATTAATAAATGAATTGTTAGAATTATTAAGTAAAGTTATATTAATTTCAAAATTTTTATTTATTTCCTAATTTCAAATTTTATTTAATTGATTTTTATAAATATCCACGTGAATTAGAAAATTATGAATATTTAATCTATATATATACATTAAAAGCAAAATTCAAAGAAGTCATGTGGCATCTTCACAATCTATGTTTGCTAGCAAGGCAAATTATCAAATTTCTAAAAAAAATCTAGTTTATATATAATTTAAAAGGTTTTAATTAGTAAGTTGAGATTGTGGGCGACATGGATATACTGGGTGGATTTAGATTTCTCAATGAAATCTACTTTTTCTTCTCACAGTGAAATATTCTTCTTTATCCCATAGTGAAATCTTCTTCTTTTTTCACATGGATATACTGGGTGATTTCAGAAGTTGATTTCTCAATGAAATCTACTTCTTCTCACAGCGAAATCTTCTTAATCCCCCTAATTAACTATGCATGCATGCAGCTCGGTGGACCGAGGTGGACGGTGCAATTGGAGCGCAGGGACACGACGACCGCGACCCAGATCGCAGCGAACAACAACCTACCGTGGTTCGGCTCCAGCCTCGTGCAGTGCCAAGCCCGGTACACCAGCTGTAAGACCAAAAAAATTTCCTAATATAAAAATTTATTTTGGTGCAGCGCGCCGGACCCGGGGTACGTCGGGTCGAGCCTCGGAATTGCCTCGAGTAGAAGGTATAACTCGACTAAGGAAAGTATAAAATTTAAATTTGTTAAATGACCCTTTCCTTTTATGCATTGATGCTATAATTGAGTTAAGATAAACTCGTGTTGCGGATAGAATCGGAACCCAAGTCGGACTCAGACTGAGTCGAGTCAAGGTTAAGTCGTTAAAGGAGCAAATAAGTCATTGTAGATGAGGGATTAAAATCCCTCATCATTAAGCCGTGCAGCTCATCTTGGAGCCGCACGTAGCCCGAGCAAGAGAGAAGGGAGAGAGAGAGAGAGAGAGAGAGAGAGAGAGAGAGAGAGAGAGGAGAGTTCTTGGTCGGAGCCAGAGATCGTGTCGTCGTTGGAAGATTCGAGATGGCCAATGTCTGATTCTTCTTCTTCCTTAAGAAAAGGTGAGTGGTTGTTTTCGGTGGATTGGGGGAGGCGGGTAGCCGAACCCCTAGGACTGCTAGGTGTCGATTTCTTACGAGTTTCAATCGATTCTTGGTATCTTGACTTTTCTATCACTGTTTTGATTCATTATTCGTCGGATCTTCGTAGTTTTCTTGTCGGATTCTCGACTTTTAGGGGCTGCCAAATCAAGGAAAAAGTGAAGAGGTCATGCCAAAAATTTTCGCAATTCCCTTGACGGATGTAAAACCCCTATGGACGATCTTAAATCCATGTTGAGTGTATTAGTAGATTATTGTTTGAATGTGATGATTGAAACTCATTTCCCCTAAAGCGAAATAGGCTCGGCCAACCAAGGTAAACTCCATGATCATGGTTTGGCCGAGTAAGGGGTGGTGACTTGATCAACGTGTTGATTAGGATAGATAGGAGACAAGGTATTAGGGTTGGGGTTGGTCCTTCCCTTTTATTCCTACCCTTGGAGGCTCGGCCGAGCAAGGAGGGGGGAGATGGTAAACTTTAGAAGTTAAACTTCATGGTTAGGTATACTCAAATCATTAGAAACATGATGACACATAGGTAAGACTCTAACAATGGAAGGCTACTATATTGATGCATGTAATTAGAGGAATGGTAGGATAGTAACCATCCTTAGACCCTTCCTCCTTAATTTCTGAAACGTGGTGATATTTTTACCATGCTAGATAATATATTCCTTGTTGAGTTTATTTGATATTTTACCATGCTAGATAATTTGTTCCTTGTTGAATTTATAATGCAGAATTTAAGTTCTTTATCATTGAATCATGTGGCTATACATAGTAGTTGTTGTGAAGTAAATTCATATTATCTTATATGCTGTCCGGTATTGTTAATGGGTGAAATTTCAAGTCCGAGACACTTAGTTCTTTAGCCAAGGTGGCATATGACGCTAGATGACATGTAGGACATTATAAGGTATAGGTTAGATATGGAAACTTCGCTAGTGGATGACACAACTTCTAAGAATTCTTGTAGTCATTTTTGAAACCAAGAATTATTAGGTGTACACGCTGAGGAAGGGTAACATTGAATTGTTGACCCTACATGCCGGGTTAGGGCCGGATACGGGTAAATGCTCGGGGTGTAAATATGAGAACTCTAGGACATTTTGATTGTGTGATGTGCTTGCGATGGTCTGCCGAGAAGCTTAGATAGTTTGAAATGACAAATGCTTGACTCTGCCAGTGATTTAGGTCATGAGTTGCACCAGCGGGCTCGCTTGGTGTCAGACCCTAGTTGGGTGGGACTAGCTACGCCTACCCAAGTCAGTGTTTGGAGACTAGTAGATCATCCTAGTTGACAGCCCGGAGATCTTATTGATTCATTTATATGCTATGTGGCCTGAATGACCAATAGGTTGTTCTTTTGTGTGGTAGGGCTAGTTTGTAGCCGAACCACTAATGCATCAACAAGCCCTAAGTTCCGAGTACTATGTGGCACAGTTGGGGCTATTATAGCCGATGAAATGTATGTGTGGTCTACATTGTACGACCCTAAGGGTCGGTTGTCATATCAGCAATAACTTAGATCCCTAAAACTTTATATTTTTGTTGACACTTGTGTAAACTTAGTGTTTACTAGGATTAGTTCTAGTTGTCCCTTATGGTTGAGGTGTAAGAGGACACTCGATAAGAAGTCGGAGACTTCCGGGTGTGGAAGTGACTTAGGTCATGAGTGTGTCTCTTCGGTGAAAAGTCCTTGGGTGTAAGGGGAATGAAAACTAATTTAGTAAAACTAGTTTGGAAATCCCAAGCGAGGTGCTTAGGTAGTGGAGTAGGCATTGGGGCCGAACCACTATAAATTTCCATGTTTGCATTGCTATTTATTTTTTCTTTAATTGCTTAATCATTTATCGCTTCCGCATTTAGCAATAGAATTGAAACGTGCCTAAACATTTTAACCAAATGGTTAAAATTGAAATTAGGCGAATCGTTTAGTAAACACATTATTCACCCTCCCTCTAGAGTGGCCATTTCGGCTATCAACTGGTATCAGAGCGGGTTCGCAGATTATGATTTCACCATCTCGTCTACACCTAGTCTCGATCTAGAAATGGCTCTAGAGAGTGTAGTGTCTTCACCACCTAGGTTCGATGAATCAAACTTTGATCTATGGAAATTTAGGATGTACACATTTCTGAAGACTAAAGGTTTTGGTGTATTTAAGATGTTACATTGGGAATTTATCAAACCTAAGGTTGACATGCATGATTGAAGTGAATTAGATATGAAAATATTTAAATATAATGGAGCTGTCATGAATTACATTATTTGCACATTACCAAGTGGCATCTTAGAAAAAGTCATGCATTGTTCTACGACTTTTGATTCATGCCAAAACTGAGGAATTTGGTACTTTTGATGAAGGTGGTGAAGA
The DNA here is from genome assembly GCA_034359265.1 of Canna indica. Lineage (NCBI taxonomy): Eukaryota > Viridiplantae > Streptophyta > Magnoliopsida > Zingiberales > Cannaceae > Canna > Canna indica. The sequence goes on from CP136897.1 coordinate 18,188,833, forward strand.
CAATGGTCACACACCTTCTACTAATCTTGGTTTTGATGCCCATAGCTCTTCTAGTCAAAGAAGTAGCACCAAGAGCCGAAAAAGAAAAGTAATATTTCATGCTTGCAAAGAAAAGGGGCATGTGAAGAAAAATTGCCCAAGCATGAAGAACAAAGCATGGAAAAGGTCAAGTGCTTCCACCTCCACCTCTCACACATTTGAAGCACCCTCTTGTATGATTATGAAGCTACCTTAAAAGTTTGCCTCATGAATACCAATGATGAGGTATACTCTCTCCCTTCTAGTCATAATAATGAAAATATTAGTACTAGTTCTTCTAATTCTCATGATATGCAATATGATGAGTTAGTAAGCGAATATAAGATAATGACACCTTGTTTACAAAAAAGGATAAGGAAAATATGATGCTAAAGAAAGAAAATAAAATGCTTAATTCTCATGTGCATGAATTAAAGTTAGAAAATGTGAAATTGAAGTCTAAGTCATTTGATTCATGCCATGATAATGTAGAACTTGAGCTTAAGGACTTGAAGCTCAAGAATAATAATTTAGAAAAAGAGAATTGAATGTTAAAATCTCAATTACTTGCATTGCATAAATCCATGAATGATGTGAAAAATGAGATGTTAACTTTGAGTAGGAAAGTTAATATTTCTAAGAATCAAAATATCTCATTCAAGAACGTTAAAAATAAAAATGCTCTTGTAAAGAATGCTAAGGTTCATCATCATTCTCATACTAGGCATTCTCAAAAGAAAAATGATTTTTCTAAGAATGTCCATGCTCATCAAGCCTCTCATGTCATGCACTCTATCATTAGACCTCATGATCATAAAAAGAGGAATGATGTCTCTAGGAATGCTCATACTCATCATGTTTCACATGATAAGCATTCTAAAATTAAATATCATGTTCAGGCTAAAAATGAAAAGAAAAAGTTTCATGGATATTGCATTTATTGTGGTATCTATGGGCATGCCATATATGATTGTGCTTTTAAAATGAACCCTAGTGTTATTAAGACACTTTGGGTACCTAAGCCCATTAACCGCCAAGGACTCAAAGTAATTTGGGTACCAAAAGTCTCATCTTCTCTTGTAGGGGGAGCTACCACACAAGGATAAAGAGAAGAGAAGAGTTGAACTTGACCAGGGTCTTGAATGATGAATCCTCCTTGGTTGCAACTTCAAGTCCTCTAGATGCCTATGGTAAACTTGGCATAAAATTTCGGTATCATCTTCTAACTTATTTTGTTTTACCTTAGTTGTAGTTTTTGATACTATGTTTTACTTTGAGTTGGTTTCCCCGCTCTTGTAAAAGAATTTCTTTGGAAAATGATTTTTGATTTTTTGATCTTCGGTCTCTTCGGAGACCTTTGTAGCCTGTAATGGGCTCAAGCGACCTTGTGGTTCTAAATCGTAAACACATTGTGGCTTTCGGTTTTCAACCAATAGGAAGGGTTGGAGATCAATTTTTCGTTCATTATTCTTATGATCTCTAAAAATTTGTTTTGATATCAGTCTACTTTATTTTGAAATGAATTTGAAACCATTTAGCAAAGTGATATTTGATCATGATACCTTATTCTTCTGTTTGCTTTTTGGTTGAGTTAGCTTGCTAAGTAGCTATATTCTCTCTAGAAATACTAGTGTAGCTTACTTGCAAGTTATAAGTATGTTAGGAAGGCTAATTAGGAAGAAAAAGATTAGTTTGGTTAAGCTTTCATGAATAGGGTATAATTTCAATTAATTCAAAATCTTTGTGTTATACCTTAATGTTTAAGTTTTAACTATATCTATATACTCATGATGGTAATTGCATGCAAAAACCTTAAATTTTCACGAGTAGGTAGAATCTTAGCACTTAGGCAAATTTCATTGAATGAAATTTGCTCTACGTTGATACTTACCATTAGAGCAATTATTTTAAGTCAAGACTAGTTAAACAAATTTAGAGATCTTATCCCTCAGATGTTTCACATCTTAAGATCTTTTAGATTCATTTTGATATCATGATAAAATTCTTCTTAAAAATAAATCTTTACTATCTAGCATAGGTTAAGGTTTAAATGAAACTTTGCATTAAACATTGTTATTTAGTTTGTTAGATTGCTAGTAGTCATAATTATTTCATTATGATACTAATGATGTCTACTTGCAAGTTGTGAATGTAAATGAAGGATATGCTATCTAAAATAAAATGAAAAAGTTGGGCATATTTTCAAGTAAAATGTATGATTTTGATTTTGCAAAAATCTTAATTTAATACTTAAAAATCCATGTTTAATGATGTCTCTATATGCTCATGATTGATTTATCATGATAAATGTTTGAAATTTCATGAGTAGGCTATTTCATGATAACTAGGCAATTTCATGATATTAATATTGAATGAAATTGAACTAGGTTAAAATTCTTCCTTAGAGACTTCATGCTAAGTTAAAAATGAAATGAACATGTTTAGATACACATATCACATGAGTCTAGATAGTTAAAAATGAAAATTCATGTCTAGAAGAACAATGTGATAACTATATCACTTTAGGGGACTTAAACTTAAAAGGTTTGACCCAAGTCAACAAACCATAATTGGAATCAATTGACTTGGACATTTGATTTTAAGTCCAAAATCTTCATAAACATGTTTAGGAATAGGTTTGACATGTTTCCATGCTCTTAGAATGAAAAAAATCATATGGATATGGATAAATAACAATAGAGGTGGTTTCATGAATACCCCTTGTTGAACCAAGTTGACCTATTGGTCTCATTTATAATCCATATTTGAGAATCATGTTTAGATTTACTCATGTTAGGTATCCATTGGTTTAAATTTGAAAAATCATGAGTAAATATTAAGATTGAAACTTAGCAAGTTTCATAAAAACTACTTTAGTTTTGAATGAAACCATGCTAGGTTAATATCTTGACTTAAGGACTTAATTTTCATTTCAAACTTGACATATACTGTTTACATGACCATCATGTAGTGTCATGAAAGTTTGAATGAAAATTGAACAAGTTTAAGAATAACTGAAAATTGCAAAAATACCATTTCAACCTACATTTGATAACAATTTTAGTTATTTATAGGAAAATATAGAAAAATGTTTTTTAAGTGATTTTTGAAACTATACCTTCATTGAAAAATTTAGTTTCTTAAGTAAAAATTTCAAAACATTTCATCAAGAATCTAATTTACAATGAATTTTTGAAATTGGATTTCAAAAAATGCAAAGTATCATCCCTAATTAAAATATCAATCCTTCGATACTTTGATTTTTTCTACAAAAATTTCAAATGAAAACTCATGTATACAATTTTGATTATGTTTCTAATATCATTCACACCATTGAATGAGTAAAATCATTTGTATGAATGATTTTGAATTCTTGAATGATAGCTAGAAACTACATTTTGTATGTTTTGATTAGAATTAATATAGGATGAAAAATGAACTTTTTTGAATTCATTTTAAGTTCAAATTTGATAAATTCATTTCAAGTGAGCACTCAATATTTGTTATAAAAAAATTTCATCCAAAAAATGGTTTCAAATTTTTTTGTTAAAGATATGATTTTGTACAATCTTAAAAGTGATTTTTTGAAAACAAAAAGTGTAGGTTGACTTAAGTCAACAAAATACCTTAAAAATTTCATCTTAAGCCGAAACTTAATTCATAGACTTATATTATCTCATGTTAGATGCCTTAGTGCCTATGGTTGAGAAAATATGAGTAGATAACAAAACTTGAGACTTAGCATTTTTCTTGGTTTCAAGCATACCTTGATTGAAAGCATGCTAAGTTCCTACACACTTGAGTGCATACATGATTGATTTTGAATTCAAATTCTTTAGCTTTGAACATATCATGTATGAATTTTGTTTCATGTTAAATACTTGTTTTCCATCCCTTGGTTGAGATTTTCATGTTGCATGAAAATCCTTAGAGTCTCAACTTCATGAAAACTTAATTGTGTCTCATCCCTTTGGATAGTTAGATCTTTCTTGCCCTTTTTGACTGATGTCAAAAGGGGAAGTATTGTATAAGAAAATAGAGGAGAAGTGTATAAGTCAAAAGGGGGAGAAGTGTATAAGATAAATAGGGAGGAAAATATAGGAAATCCATGCATATAGATAGAGGGAGTTTATCTCATAGATATGCATGATGATAGGGGGAGAAATCCCTTAGTTGATATTCATATGCTTTAATGATATATTTTCTTATGGATGTTTGTCATCATCAAAAAGGGGGAAATTGTTGGCGTTAGCTTTTCAACCTTAGCCTTAATCTCGGCCTTGATGGTTTTGATGATAACAAACATAGAACTAATGATTTTCATGGTTTTGATGATAACAAACATAGAACTTTTCAACACTAGCATTTGATGTCCTCGATCGAATAAATCGGAGAAATTGAGTAATCGGAAGGACATTGATCGTCGCGCTCGAGTTCGTCGTGGAGATTCTCAAAGATCGACGAGAGCACCAAAAACGTATTGGACGAGCTCATAGATCACATGAAAGCTCTCGAAGTTGATGGTCGTCGAAAGCTGGAACTCGGAAACAAAGCGCGAAAGAAAACCAGGCTGAAAAGTCAATTCAGCCTATGTTCGGTTGACCGGGCGGTCGACCGAATAGGGTAAGTAATGGGGCAGTAGCCCTGTCGGTCGACCGATCGGCCAACCGGACTAAGGCTAGCTGCAGACGTAGCCTGCGTCAGTCGATCAATCGATTGATCGAATTGCGGTAGAATTTAGCCGAGGCTGGCGATCAATCGACTTGCGAGCAATCGCAACGCAAGATCACGTCGATTGATCGATGGGTGGACCAAAGATCGTGGATCGTGATTCCTACGTCAAGCGATCGACCCATCGGTCGACTGCCTACAGGGAAGAATGCAGCGGTCAAATGACCGGTCGATCGATGCTTCGATTGGCGCTTCGACCGGCGATTTGTAACGGATAGTTTTCTATCTGTTTAATAGCCGTTGTTTCACCTGGGAATAAATATACCCTCTATAACTTCTTCAAAAACTTTCTTCCTCCACTTCTACAACATTCATTGTGTATTCTAAGAGGAAGATTTAAAGCCTTCCAAAGATTGGAGCGCGCTCTACTACTTCTTCGAGTTATTCCTTAAGCACAAGCTCGGCTGCCTCAACTCAGGCTTCAACTCAAGCTCTACTATTTTGCAAGTTGAAGGTTTTTGAAGGATTAAAAAGGGCTTTTAATCTTGTTTTATATTGTAGCTCGACTGCCTCAAGTCGGAGACTTCCGGGTGTGGAAGTGACTCTTCGGTGTGGAAGTCGAGAGTGCGTATCTTCGGTGTAAAGTCCTCGAGTGTAAGGGAAACGAAAACTAATTTAGTAAAACTTGTTTGGAAATCCTAAGCGGGGTGCTTGGGTAGTGGAGTAGACATTGGGGCCGAATCACTATAAAATTTCATTATTTGCATTGCTATTTAATTTTACTTTAATTGCTTAATCATTTATCGCTTCCGCATTTAGTAATAGAATTGAAACGTGCCTAAACATTTTAAGTAAACGCTTAAAATTGAATTTAGGCGAATCATTTAGTAAACATACTATTCACCCCCCTCTAGTGTGGCCATTTCGGCTATCAAGGAAGGTTGTAAGATCAGAGGTTTCCTAATATATATTTTATTTTTAGAGCAGCGCACCAGATCAGGAGTTAGTCGGGTCGAGTCGCAAAATCGCCGGGAGTAAAAGGTATAATTCAAGCCATACGAAATTTTAATTGCTAAATTGTTCCTTCCTTATTAAGCATAAGATGTCTTACTAGAGTCAAGTTCAAATCGTGTGTGCGGCTTGAATCAGGGATCGAATCAGACTCAGATTGAGTCGAGTAGGGGCCAAGTGAATAGGAGGGGTATAATGGTCAAGTGAAGATGAGAGAATAAATCCCTCATCCCCAGCCGTGCGGCTCACCATTGGAGCGGCACGCAACCCGAGAAGAGAAAGGGAGGAGGAGAAGCTTTGGAGTCGGCGCCGAATTCGTGCCACCGTCGGAAAGTTCGAGATCGCCGGCGCTCATCCCTTCTTCTTCCTTGATCAAGGTGAATGGATTGTACCTTGTTGTGAAGGGTAGGTGGGTAGCCGACACAAGGTTTAGGGGTTTTCTCCAATTTCTCAAAAAATTCCATCGATTCACCAATGTTCTTCCAAGATTTGATTTGAATGTTATATACAAGCTGTTGTATGAAGTTTTTCGTCATTTTTCTCGATGTTTAGGGCCGGCCACATGAAGGAGAAAGGGGGAAGGTCATGCCGAAATTTTCCCCAATTTCCTAGAGTGGTCGAAAGCTGTCACACCCTTACTGAGGGTAGTGTGACCGGCCAGGGTCCACATCCAACCCTGTAGCCAACTGTCTACACTGACATCAAGAAACCAAAACACATCGACTAAAATAAACTTAACATACTTTATAAAACAAAGTTTGCAAGTCACAAAGTATAAGTTTTTCAAAACAAGATGAAACATCAACCTCAAATCCAAATGGACAAACATCACATTTTTGCAATTCTTTTCAATTACAACCGTCAATGCAGAAATAAACCAACAAAACTAGGACTAGTCTAAGACTCATGGACGCTGCTAGAAGATTTGGCACCGCCTCTGCCCTCCAGCTGGACCATGTCGGCACAAAGCTACTCCTCATGCTTTGCAAAAATAGAAATAAACTGTGAGCCCACTTGAGACTCAGTGAGTGGCTGAATTGAACTTACACATAAGCCTCAATTATATATATATATCATACATGGCAATAAAGGAAAATGTACTAAGAGCTAAAATTTATTTCTAATGCGATTACCGACCCCCAACGGGTACGTCCACATCAACTGAACAAGATAACCTGCCATCTCGGCTTATCTAGCCTTTCAGCATTCGGCCCTTGGGCCTACTCATAGAATCATATCCCGGCTACAGCTGTCCCTATCATATCCGGTAGTATCACACTGGGTCTAGGCCATAACATCTCAAGATGTAAACAAACAATCCCGGGCCGTCGACTAGGATGGCCACTAGTCTCCGGACACCGTCTGGGGTAAGGATAGCTAATCCCACCCAACTGGGGTCTGGCACCTAGCGGGCCCGCTGGCGCACCTCTAGAACCAATTGGCCGAGCTGAGCATTGGTCATTTCCGACCTCCTCGCTCCTCGGTGGACCATCTCAAGCACATTACACATTCAATATCCAATGATTTCCATACATATAAATATACTTCGGGCCTTTGTCGGTATCTAGCCATCTCCCGTTACCGGGTCAACAATTCATGCTGCCCCTTTTTGTATATGCGCACCTACAATCTCTAAGTTTTCAAAAATATACAAGCAGTTATAGAAGTATTATTGTCTCATATCTAAGTTTCCATAAATGTACTATGAACATCTAGTGGCACCTTACATGTTAACTAGCCTTCTACACTGTCTTAGGTGAGAATTTCCATGAGTCAACCTTGGAATACCATCCAAGAATATTTAGGGCAGCATACATAATTTAAAGAAAAATGCTCAAATATTACATCATTCATCATATATAACCATAATGCACATACCTAACAATTCTTATACTACCTTAGGAATATTAGCTCAATAAGGAGCAACTATCTAGCATGGCAAGGTAGTAATAAATTTAAATAACATGTATGAATTATAAAACATGGAAACATTGTCAACATCCAAGTTTAAGGGTCAAATGCCAAGTATGGTTACAAGACTAGCATTCCTAAAGTTTCAAATCAATCAAGCTACTTGCTATGTTTGATGTTCTTCCTAAGTATAGTCATATCTCTATGTATGATCCTTATAGTCATGTAATTTCCATCTATAGCTAATCTCTTCTCCCCTCCCTAGCCTTGGCCGAACCATGAGCAAGGAAGACCTTGCTCGGCCGTGGTCCTAGTGGTAGGAAAAAACGGAGGAGACTCTAGCTATACCTCTACCTCTTAAATTCCGAATGTAACTTAAAATGCCAATAAACTAATTTACCCTTCCCTCACCCTTGGCCGAACCCTCTTCATGAGTGGTAAGGTTCATTCGGCCATTCAAGGGACTCCTAGGGAAGAAATGCTTCAATATACGAAAGATATACAAGTAGAACTACATCGAACATTGATCAAAGGTCATCTAAGGGCTTCCTTGCCGTTAAGGGAATTGGGGAAAATTTTGGCATGACCTTTCCCCATGACCCGACAGCCCTAAAAACTTGGAAATCGATGAAGAAAAAGCAAGTTCCGATAAGAAATTTCATAAAATAGTGAGCGCGCATCATAGAAATCAAGATTTGTCGGAAAGATCGTGAAAACTCAACCTATCTCATCTAGGGTTCGGCCACCCGCCTCCCCCAAGTTTCAAAACTTAACCACTCACCTAGGTTGCGGAGAAACAAGGATCGGGTGACGACGACTCAAAATTTTTCCGGCGACGACGCGAATCCCGGATTGATCCAAGCCCCAAGCCTCACCTTGCTCCTCTTCCTCTCTCCCCTTAGGTAGCCTTGTGCGGCTCAATAGATGAGCCACACGGCTGCAAGATGAGGGTTTTAATCCCTCATCTAGCTTTCTAAATGAGGCCTCTTGTCTCACTTAACACGCACTCAAACCTCGACTAAACCCAATCTTAACTTGGGTTCCGATTCCAACAATAATATGACTCGAGTTAACTTAATTTAAGTTATGATTTTATAGAAGGAAAGTTAATTATCCAAATAGACTTCATGATTCATTAGCCAAGTCATACCTTTTCACTCGAGGCGATCCTGAGGCTCGACTCAACTACCCCCGGGTCCGACGCGCTGCACCAAAATAGATTTTTATATTAGAAAACTTTTTCTGAGTCTTACAACCTTTCGCCCTTAAGGGAAATTCGTCCTCGAATTTACTTAAATAACAAGGACTTACCGACTCCTCGAACAAGGAAGGGTAGCGCTCTCTCATGTCCTGCTCTACCTCCCATGTGGCATCTTGCCCGTTTGGTGCTCCCATCTGACCTTTACTAGGGGAATTTCTTTGGACCTTAGCTTCCAGATCTGGTGGTCAAGAATCTCCACCGGCCTTTCCTCAAATGCGATGGCCGAATCTACTTCAATAGAAGATGGCTCGATCACAATCCTATCCAAAAATAGTTGGGTATACTGCTCCATAGAGAAGGTAGGCTTCACTGGTATGAAGTGCGCGATCTTGGTTTACCGAATCAAAACCGCATTTTGACTTAGGCAATCCGGTCACTAGATCCATGGTGATTTTCTCCTACTTCCACTCGGGCACTTCGAGATTTTGCAGGAGCCCCACAGGCTTAAGGTGTTCGGCCTTCACCTGCTGATAGGCTAAACATTTGGAAACAAATTCTGCCACCTCTCTATTCATGCCTTTCCACCAGTAATGCTGCCTTAAGTCCCGGTACATCTTGGTGGCCCCGAATGCATCGTGTAAGTGGAACGATGACCTAGTTCCAAGACTTGTCTGCACACCTCAGCCATGTCTGATACTACTATCCGGTCTCTGAACCTCAGTACACCTTTTGACTCCAATCTGAAATCGATCTCTGCATCACCTCTTTGTACAAGGTCCTTGGTTAGTGCACAAAAGGCATCTTCCCCCTACGCTGCACGCAACATGTCCACCAGCATGGACTGTACCCGCAGATGGGCCATCAGGGCACCTGAAGCTGACACTGATAAGGTTGCACCCCCATCTAGGCATAAAGCCAACTCTCGAGCTAGAGACCTCCGCTTAGCTTCCAAATGGGCCAAACTGCCCATGGATTTTTTGCTCAGCGCATCTGCTACCACATTTGCTTTCCCCAGGTGATACATAATGGTGCAATCATAGTCCTTTAGGAGCTCCAGCCACCTCCTCTACCGAGGTTCAACTCCTTTTGGGTAAGCAAGTACTGGAGACTCTTGTAATCTGTGTAGATTTCGCAAGTCTCCCCGTACAAGTAGTGCCTCCAAAACTTCAGTTCAAAGACCACTGCCGCTAATTCTAGGTCATGCGTTAGATAGTTCTTTTCATGAACTTTCAACTGGCGAGATGCATAAGCAATCACTATGCCATACTGCATCAAGACACAGCCCAGACCAACATGAGATGCATCACAGAAAACCACAAACCCCCATGAGCCGGAAGGTACAACCATCACAGGTGCAGATGTTAAATATGCCTTGAGCTTTTGAAAGATCGCCTCACATTTGTCATCCCAAACGAATCTGACCTTCTTCTGGGTCAACCGAGATAGAGGGGCTGCAATTCTGGAGAAATTCTCCACAAACTTCCGATAATAGCCGGCCAACCCAAGAAAACTGCAGATCTCGGTGACACTAGTCGGCCGCTTCCAGTTCTGAACCACTTCAATCTTGGCGGGATCTACCCTTATTCCTTCCTTGGACACTACATGGCCCAAGAACGCTACACTTTCCAACCAAAATTCACACTTGGAAAATTTGGCAAACAAGCGGTGCTCTCTGAGGGTTTCCAGGACCATTCTCAGGTGCTTAGAGTGCTCTTCCTCACTCTTGGAGTAAACCTAAATGTCGTCAATGAAGACGATCACAAAGCTGTCTAGGTACTCCTTAAATACCCTATTCATTAGGTCTATGAAGGCAGCAGGTGCATTGGTTAGGCCAAAGGACATCACTAGGAACTCATAGTGACCGTAGCGAGTCCTAAAGGCCGTCTTTGGTACATCACAGTTTCGGATTCTCAACTGATGGTATCCGGACCTCAGATCTATCTTTGAAAACCATTGAGCCCCCTGCAGTTGGTCAACAGATCGTCTATCCTCAACATTGGGTAGCGATTCTTAATAGTCACCTTGTTCAGCTGCCTATAATCAATGCACATGCGCATCGACCCATCCTTCTTCTTCACGAAGAGAACCGGTGCACCCTAGGGTGACACACTCAGCCGGATGAATCCCAGGTCTAGCATTTCCTGCAATTACACCTTTAGCTCTCTGAGTTCGGCCGGTGTCATCATGTAAGGGGGAATAGAAATTGGTTTCACCCCAGGCTGCAGATCAATGCAAAAAAATCGACCTCCCTTCTGGGCGGCAACCCTGGCAATTCCTCGGGAAACACATCAGGGAATTCATAGACCACGAGGGTTTCGTTGACATGCTTTGCTTCACCCCCTTCCTCCTCGGCCACAGATACAAAGGCCAGGAAAGGTTGGCAGCCGACCCTCAGCAATTTGGGAGCCTTTACGGCTGAGATGACCCCTATCGGCTTGCTATCTCCCCTCTCCTTGGAAGATGAATTGCGGCAGCCCAGGCTTATTAAACATCACTGCTTTGGCTCTATAGTCCAACATTGTGAAATACTCTGCCAGCCAGTCCATGCCAAGGATGACGTCAAGCTCAAGAGTGGGTAGGAGTGTCAAATCCACACTCAGCACATGGCCGCATATGAGCACTTCACACCCTTGATAAATTGAGGTTGCTAAGATTGCATTGCCTGTAGGTGTTGATATCATTAATGGCCCATCAAGCATAGAGGGTGCCATTGGCAGCTTTGCAGCAAATATGGCAGACACAATTGAGCGCGTGACACCTAGATCAAATAATAGATACGCAGTAGACGAACATACTAAAATAGTACCTGTCGCCACTGCTTTGGAAGCCTCTGCCCCATCACGGTTCATAACATATACCCGCGCAGGCGGCCTCTCTGAATAACTGGTCTGCGGCCCCTTATTCTGAGTCTGCCCTCTCGATGCTACTGACCCTACTGACATAGGTGCTTTACCCCTTGACTGTTCAGGCTTCTGACCAGTTCCCTCAGGGCAGTCCTTCTTGAAATGTCTAACTCGACCACACTTGAAGCAAGCATTAGTGTGGTTAAGGCAGGACCCCCAATGCCTCCGACCGCAGCTGCCACACTACGGCGTCTCAATTCTCTGAGAACCACCTCCTAACACTGCCAACCTCACTGACCCGGTCCCTGGGCCCCCATGGCCCCGATTGCCATTCTGCCCCTGGCTTTGTTGCTGCTCTGCTATGGGCATTGGCCCCTCTGAGTGCCAAGGTCGACTACTAGAACCCTATGACCGGAACTTCTTCTTAGCTAGCCCGTCGTTTCTCTCGAACGACACCAAAGCATCTTTTCGTAGGGCTTCATCCACTACCCGAGCCAGTGTAGATTCCTCGGTGTAATGAATAAGCCTGCCAATTTGTGGCCTCAATCCTGCCATGAACCTCTTGACCCTATTGGTCTCAGTCGCCACTAGGGTGGGATGGTACTTGGAGAGACGATTAAACTCCATCTCATACTCTGACACTGTCATGCCACAAGACTTGCGCAACATCTCAAGGTCCCGTGCCCTCTTATCACGAACACTCATTAATACATGACATGCTCATGAATGCCAAAATCACTCGGCCCATGCCGGCCCTATAGAAAACAATACACTCATACGACCTAACCCAGCTCAAACCTAGCAATCATACAAGTCGGTCGCTAGAATCTATCTAGCGAGCCTTCTACCCGGGCCCTCTCTGGTTGGGCATGGCCCACCCAACCAAATCCGCTCGGGTCTAAAGTTAGTGTGGCTCCCCTTGGGTCTAATGTCAGCGTGGCTCACTCACGCAGTATCAAGACCCAAAATCCCCTCGTCGGGTCGGGTCCAACTTGCCAAGTCGGTACGCTTCTCAGCTTGACCATCGCTCATCCACAAGCACAACCACAATCAATATCCATGCACAGTACGCACAAGTACATAAAGAATATTTTCTTTCGACAAACGGGGTACACGTCTACGCACCCCAACTCGACCCTCTCTTGGGTCTAATCTCTTGGCTCTAGGTTTCATCACCCAATTTACTGCCACTGTCGCTCAGTGCAGCATTGGGAGCCTTCATTACACTATCACATAAAAGAAAAAGTTTCCTGTCACATTATAAATTTTTAACTTAACCATTGAAAAGTTACTAACCGCATGGTGCGCTGAGTGCAGGAGTGGTTGTCCAATCTCGTAGCGTAACTATACCGTATGTCGGCACGCTAGCATATGCCTCATATGGTACCCAACATTGAGTCATAGACAAGACCTAACCTAGTGCTCTGATACCAACTTTGTCGCACCCCGACTAAGGGTAGTGTGACCGGCCAGGGTCCACATCCTACCCTGTAGCCTACTGTCTACACTGACATCAAGAAACCAAAACACATCGACTGAAATAAACTTAACATACTTTATAAAACAAAGTTTGCAAGTCACAATGTATAAGTTTTTCAAAACAAGACGAAACATCAACCTCAAATCCAAATGGACAAACATCACGCTTTTGCAATTCTTTTCAATTACAACCGTCAGTGCAGAAATAAACCACCATAACTAGGACTGGTCTAAGACTTATGGACGCCGCTTCGAGATTTGGCACCACCTCTGCCCTCTACCTGCACCATGTCGACACAAAGCTACTGCTCATGCTCTGCAAAAATAGAAATAAACTTTGAGCCCACTTGGGACTCAGTAAGCGACTAAATTGAACCTCCACATAATCCTCAGTCATATATATATATATATATATATATCATACAGGGCAATAAAGGAAATGTACTAGGATGTAATTTTTTTTTCTAATGCGATTACCGACCCCCAACAGGTTCGTCCGCATCAACTGAACATGATAACCTGCCATCTCGGCTTATCTAGCCTTTCGGCATTCAGCCCTTGGGCCTACTCATAGAATAATATCCTTACTATAGCCGTCCCTACCATATCTGGTAGTATCACACTAGCTCTAGGCCGCAACATCTCAAGATGTAAACAAAAAATCCCGGGCCATCGACTAGGATGGCCACTAGTCTCCGGACACCGTCTGGGGTAAGGATAGCTAGTCCCACCCAACTGGGGTCTAGCACCTAGCGGGCCCACTAGCGCACCTCTAGACCCAACTGGCCGAGCTAAGCGTTGGTCATTTCCGACCTCCTCGCTCCTCGGTGGACCATCTCAAGTACATTACACATTCAATATCCAAGGGTTTCCATACATATAAATATACCTCGGGCCTTTTTCCGTATATAGCCATGTTTGGCTAACGGGTCAACAATTCATGCTGCCCCTTTTTGTATATGCGCACCTACAATCTTTAAGTTTCCAAAAATATACAAGCAGTTGTAGAAGTATTATTGTCTCATATCTATGTTTCCATAAATGTGCTGTGAACATCTGGTGGCACCTTACATGTTAACTAGCCTTCTACATTGTCTTAGGTGAGAATTTCCATTAGTCAACCTTGGAATACCATCCAAGAACATTTAGGGCAGCATACATAATTTAAAGAAAAATGCTCAAATATTACATCATTCATCATATATAACCATAATGCACATACCTAACAATTCATATACTACCTTAGGAATATTAGCTCAATAAGGAGCAACTATCTAGCATGGCAAGGTAGTAATAAATTTAAATAACATGTATGAATTATAAAATATGGAAACATTGTCAACATCCAAGTTTAACGGTCAAATGCCAAGTTTGGTTACAAGACTAGCATTCCTAAAGTTTCAAATCAATCAAGCTACTTACTATGTTTGATGTTCTTCCTAAGTATAGTCATATCTCTATGTATGATCCTTATAGTCATGTAATTTCCTTCTGTAGCTAATCTTTTCTCCCCTCTCTAGCCTTGGCCGAACCTTGAGCATGGAAGACCTTGCTCGGCCATGGTCCTAATGGTAGGAAAAGAGGGAGGAGACTCTAGCTATACCTCTACCTCTTCAATTCCAAATGTAACTTAAAATGCCAATTAACTAATTTACCCTTCCCTCACCCTTGGCCGAACCCTATTCATGAGTGGTAAGGTTCATTTGGTCATTCAAGGGACTCCTAGGGAAGACATGCTTCAATATACGAAAGATATACAAGTAGAACTACATCGAACATTGATCAAAGGTCATCTAAGGGCTTCCTTGCCGTCAAGGAAATTGTGGAAAATTTTGGCATGACCTTTCTCCTTTCCCCATGACCCGGCTGCCCTAAAAACTTGGAAATCGATGAAGAAAAAGCAAGTTTCGATAAGAAATTTCATAAAACAGTGAACGCACATCATAGAAATCAAGATTTGTCGGAAAGATCGTGGAAACTCAACCTATCTCATCTAGGGTTCGGCCACCCGCCTCCACCAAGCTTCAAAACTTAACCACTCACCTAGGTTGCAGAGAAACAAGGATCGGGTGACGACGACTCAAAATTTTTTCGGCGACAACGCGAATCCCGGGTCAATCCAAGCCCCAAGCTTCACCTTGCTCCTCTTCCTCTCTCCCCTTAGGCAGCCTTTTGCGGATCAATAGATGAGCCACACATCTACAAGATGAGGGTTTTAATCCCTCATATAGCTTTCCAAATGAGGCCACTTGACTCACTTAACTCCCACTCAAACCTCGACTAAACCCGAACTCAACTTGGGTTCCGATTCCAACCATAATATGACTCGACTTCACTTAATTTTAGGTATGATTTTATAAAAGGAAAGTTAATTATCCAAATAGACTTCATGATTCATTAGCCGAGTCATTCCTTTTTACTCGAAGCGATCCATAGCCTCGACTCAACTACCCCCGGGTTCGACGCGCTGCACCAAAATAGATTTTTATATTAGGAAACTTTTTCTGGGTCATACAGAAGCCCTCAGATTGAGTTTCTCGCGCAATTTATGACTTGATTCTTCTCAATCATTGCCGGAACCATGCCCTCCTACCCTGCTTGCTCTTGGTCGAGCATGAACAACCTTGGGTAGGGTCGGCCGAGTGGGTATTAGGGGGAGAAAGGGCTTGTTATGTTTTATACTTACATGTAGGGTACTATATCATATTTCTATATTGTAGTTCATTCACATGATATATGAATCTTGGTAGTGATGGATTGAGATTAGTATGTTATAAGGAAATGTTCTTGGTAATGCATACATGGTAAGGATTTTAGTATGACATGTGCATCATGGGAATGTTTCATTTAATATCTAATATATATGCTCAATTGTTGCCTTGTGAGATAGTTGCTTACCTTGCTGGAATTTCTTTATAAATGCAGAATTTTAATCATGTTGTTGTATTAAAAAATTTTAAAAAAATCTTGTTGTTGTAGAAATCATGTGTATAATTATGGTACTAGTTGTAGAATAATTCCCTATTAAGTTATGTGCTGTAACATAATTGTATTCAAACATTTTTACACTCATGACCTATAATTTACACTTAAGAAATCGGGTGATTGACACTAGATGACTATAAGGAAATTCTAGGGAGTTTAATTATTCGTAGAAACTTGAATGTGGACACTTTAGAACACTTTGTATGTGTACTGTGATTGTGATGGTCGGCTGAGAAGCATGAACAGTCGAAACAACTAATGCTTGACTCGGTGGGTGATTTGGGTCTTGAGATTGCACGGCTAGAGTGCAGGCAGTGGCATATATCTCGTAGCAGCATCCTGTAGTTGTAGTCGTGGTGTCTAGATTTGTCTTACTGAGAGATGTTGTTTTGAAAATGTTGCATTCGACTTTAACGCAAGCTATTTGTTTGCATCGTTGTTCTCTTACTCGTATATTTTTTGGATAGTTTGTTGTATCAGTATGTTGATTTTAAGTGTATGTGGTAGGCTTCAGGGTAAGACATAGACCCTGGCCGGTTACGTGACCCCGAGTTGGGCATGACAGGACCGGTTACTAATAATTGAGTTTAATCAAGATTTTATTTTACTAATCAAGATATATATTTTTCAATATTATTTTTGTTTCATTTTTAAAATTTATATTTCTCAGGAAATTTACTAGGATAATCAGGAAAGGCCCATCAAACTTATCCTGCAAGTTAGGAATTTGGCGTCCAACCACCAAGAAGTAGCACGTAACCCGGCTCCTAATTGTGTCGCTCCGCCATTGCCAAGGATATGACGCATCAAGACCTAAGTCAAGATTTTCCTACAGTGTCCTAAGGGTATCCTCATTATAAAGCGTCTCAACACTCCAAACCCGACCCCTATCCCTTAGACCCGTAATGTCATGAACCGTGTTGTTTTATTTTATGAATACCTTATGATTTGGTTCATAACATATTTTGCTCACCCTTACCCAAATTTAATTATATAATTAAAATTTAGATAATCTCAATAAGGGTTTTGTTTCAAGTTATTGTTCTACCCAGAACTATTGTGTTTGGCCCGAATCTAGTCTCCAAATTGTGTCCTATGTTTTCAAACTATATTTTCTGGTTGGAGCGATAGGTTACATGACTATGTTCAGATGTGTAAGCACATAATAACAGAGAAATAAAAAATCAGCCCATATTCAACAAACAACATATAAATTTCAGAAAGCTAAAATTTCCAGCACCTAATGAAATAAAATCGAAATTTTACAGAATTAAATCCCTAAATTTCCAACATCACAGATTCATGTTACCATGCCAATCATGCATACAATCTCATAATTTTCACTAAATAAAAACCAGCATATATATCAAGAATTCCTATATCAAGAATCAAGGAGATTAATTAACCTATAGCTTCAAGAACATCTAGAACTCTAAGATGAGGTTGCATCCAAGATTCACAAGATTAAATTATAAAATCATAGATCTTCCATTAAACATATGCCCCATCATATGAGATCCAAATTTAAAATCTAAGCATCGCATGGAAACGAAGAAAATCTTAAGAACACAAAAAAGAACATCATCAAGATCAAGAATCTTCAAGGTGGCTTCAAGAAAATTTGAAGAAAATCCGAATAGGAGGGATAAAACCACTCACAATATTACGGAAAGGATTAGAGACAAGAACCCAATCGATGGCCTCCGATTTTGGCTTCGAAATCCGGTGGCTCAACCCCAAAGAAGAGAAATCAAGGTGGTGGCTCACTCCAAGCCGCCGGCTTGGAGAGAGTGAGAGAGGGGAAGAAGAGGGCAGCTCGGCTGGCTCCCCTTGGCTCGGCTCCAAAGGGAAGAAAAGAGAAGGAAGGAGAAGGGGAGGCTCTGGCGGCTCGGCTCGGCTCTAGGCGGCGGCTCCTGTTTGCTTTAGGTTTTCAACCTTAGTCTTAATCTCGATTTTGATGATAACAAACAAGGGACTATTGATTTTATTGAGAATATCTTTTAGGTTCCATATCAATTAGCGCTCGATGTCCTCGATCGAAAATATTGGAAGAAATCGGAAATCGGAAGGACATTAATCGTCGCGCTCGGGTTCGTCGCAAAATTTCTCGAAGATCAACAAGTGCACTAAAGTCAACTTGGATAAGTCCAAAGATCACGTGCAAAGCTCTCCAAGATGATGCCCATTGAGAGCCAAAACCCGGAAACAAAGCACGTAAGAAAATAGGCTGAAATATAAATCTCAGCCTAACTCCCACTACTAGAAAAATGGTCATCAGCAACGGCTGATGCCGTTGCTGAGCCGTTGCTGAAGAGCATCAGCAACGGCTGAGCCGTTGC
The DNA here is from genome assembly GCA_034359265.1 of Canna indica. NCBI lineage: Eukaryota > Viridiplantae > Streptophyta > Magnoliopsida > Zingiberales > Cannaceae > Canna > Canna indica. The sequence continues at coordinate 18,207,291 of CP136897.1, forward strand.
AATAGCGTCGTGACAGAAAGTCGCGTTGCTGATGACTTCGCAACGGATCAGCAACGGCCGCTCGGGCCGTCGCTCAAAACATTATCAGCAACGGCCGCTCGGGCCGTCGCTAAAACTATTATCAGCAACGGGTTTGCAACAGACCCGGAGCCGTTGCTGATAACATTAATAGCAACGGCCTCGAGTCCGTAGCAAAGCCGTTAGTAAAAACCCGTCGCTAAGCCGTTGCTGTAGGTCATCAGCAACGGTTGTCGATACACTTTTAGCAACGGCTTTCCCACGGACGGCCGTGGGAAAGCCGTTGCTGATGACCCATACCTGCAAACAGAAATATTTCAAATTTCTAATTTCCGTTGATACATTGATACATTTATCTGATACATAACTCACACACCCATACCCTCATACACACATCACAAACATCTCATACACATTCATTCACACATCACAAACACACCAAGATATACATCAAAACAATTATATTTATATTCATAATTATCCACGATAGTATAAACACAATTCAAATGTAAAATTGAAGTATCAACATCTGAGTAACATAGTCAATATAAATTAAACAAGTTCAATATCTGAGTAACAAAGTCAATATAAACAAAATCTCACGATGACGATGGAGGATGGCCTGGATCATATGGCGGGGTCTGGAGTGCTTGAGTGTACACCGGCGTGGACTGACTCGAGGACGACGGATTAGATGATGCCGAAGAGATGCCTGCTTCGGGATGACCTGACATGTTGCGTAGCATAGATTGTATATCTGTCATCATCTGACTCTGGCGCTCCATCATCTCAGTCTGACGCGCGACCGTCTCCTCTAGAGTCCTTATTCTGTTACTATGATCATAACTGGATCTAGAGGTGGACGGCCGCTCACCAGCGACCGGAGGGGTCGGTGCCCCAAGTGGCCCTAGTACGGCTCGCGCATGACCACTATCTGCGAAGCCATATACGCGGCCATGGTCCCAGCCACCTGCGGCCTCGACCCACGATGCTGCGTCAAAGTCCTCGGGGGTACCCCCGCGCTGCACCACCGTCTGGCTGTAGGTCTCCTACTCGAGTTTGATTTTTTGTTTAATATTTATCATAAAACTTAAATTATAAATATATAATGAATAATTTAAACAAATATATAATTACCATAATGTATGCAGCGCGGTTGTGGATGTACTCCCCAGTCCCATGTGCTCGACGGTGAGTCCGCTCAAACACTGCCATCGGGGAGGGTCGCTGGACAGTCCCGTCATCCGACACCGTCGTCTACATTTACAAAACAAATACATTAATTAGTACACATAATAACAAATAAAATATATAATTAAAAGATATACTTACCATACGGTTTGCGTGCACTGCAAATGCAACAGAGCCGCCGGTGTGACGCGCTGCTCCTCCCGACATGCGATTTCTAGCCGCATTCCGAGAAACCTCCTGCCATCGATCCGTCGACCATATCCCCACGAGCTGGTCCCATATATCCGGAGTAATCCAACCGGGGCCGTATCCCCGAGTCTCCGCGATGTTAGTGGTCCCAGCTCGGGCCATCGCCTGGGACCGAGCTTGCCCCAGCTGCCCGTTGTACCTTGCCCGAGAAATAGCCTCCCAGGCAGCGTAAATGAAGGGCCTCTGGTCCTCGGCCCATGTATAGCGAGCCTGCAAAATAATAATATCAGTACCAATATTAATATATCATCATGCATGTAAAAAAAATAATAATACGTGCCTCAAACTCGCGCCATAACATGTCGACGTGCTCGCTAGGCACGTGAGACCACGTAGGCCATGCCCCGTGCATGTATCGTCGAATAGTAGAAGAAATGCTCCTCGGCACTTCTTCTTGCTGGAACCTGCACAACAAAAATAAATTTTAATATTATATTATGATATAATGAATTTGTAATGATTCATAATTCATGATATATTACGTACCGCTCCCCAATCACGCTAATCAATCTACGTGACTCTGTGGCTGGTGGAGGCTGCCACCTGTTCGGCCCGCGTGGCCGCCTACGTCTGGATGTACTAGCCTCGGCAGTATCATCGGAATGAGGATCAGCAACAGGAGGATCAGCAGCATGAGTAAGTGCTGGAGTCTCACCGATCGGAGACTCCGAAACTCTCCTGCGTCGATAACCACGACCAGACATATCTGTCGAACAGACATATAATCAGATTATTGTATAAATAGTAGAGATATATTTAATAAAATATATACTTTACAATTATTCTTCATCATCTGAATAATAGTCTTCGAATTCTTCTTCTTCTTCCTCTTCTTCCTCTTCTTCCTCTTCTTCATCTTCTTCATCTTCAGCTTCCTCAATTTCATGATCGTCATCATCAGCATATTCAACTTCTAATTGAATTGACGTTGTGTCTGCATCCTCGAGTATTGGAATAATACGATCCACAGCAGGAATATCTTCTTCTTGATAGAAACCAGGAGGATCATTTTCTCCTACTATCGGATCAATTTTTCCTCTACCTTTTGTCTTACAGACTACACGCCAATCTGCTCTATCTTTATTTCGAGCCGGATACTTCGCGTAATATACTTGTTCGGCTTGTGATGCCAATATAAAAGGCTCATTTGCTGCCAATTTCGATTTATAATTAACCTCAACAAGTTTGTATTTTGGATGAACTTTCATGCCCCTTTCTGTTGTATCGAACCAATGACATCTAAATAGGATCACTGATTTCAAGCCGAAGTAGTGCAACTCTATCACTTCTTCAATCAGTCCATAAAAATCCATATCACATTCAACATAGGTTGTCCCTTTCACGCAGACCCCAGCATTCATCGTCTTCTTTGCAAATGAATATTCAACCGTGTGAAATTTATACCCGTTAACAAAATATCCGCTATAGCACGACACAAGTCGCGACGGTCCACTAACAAACTCAAATATTTTTTCATCTATTTCAGCTCTGTGATCTTTGCTGTAAGTCTGAATCCAAGTAGGGAAATCACGATTCCGTAATCTCTCCAATTCTTGATCGTTGTGAATAGAGTATTTTTGCACCATCTCAATGTCAAATATTTCAATGAATTGTTCAATCTCTGGACAATTGAGTAATACATACAAGTGTGCCAAATGATACTCTTCATCGCTTAAGTGTCGAGATGGACGAGAACCAAAAGCACGACCAGAGTGACAAAATATATTTAAACGTCCATCTGAATGTCGAACACCCCCATCGTCGTTACGTGGAAGACGATCAAATCTTGTCTGTACTGTCGATTCAAAGTAAAATGAGCAGAATGTTGAAATTTCTTGGATGATATACGATTCAGATATTGATCCTTCAACAGCTGCGGTGTTCTTTACTTTTTTCTTCAGACGATTCATGTATCTTTCAAATAAGTACATCCAACGATATTGAACGGGGCCACCAACTCGTGCCTCGTATGCCAAGTGTATCGGTAGATGCTCCATCGAGTCAAAAAATGCAGGAGGGAAAAACTGCTCCAGCTTGCATATGATTTCAACAATATTATTTTCAAGTGTTGACATATCTTCGACTCGAAGGACATTTGCACAGATGCTTCTAAAAAACATACTTAATTCAGTCAACGGACCCCAAATATTATCAGGTAGAAGATCTCGAAATGCGATCGGAAGTAATCTCTGCATGAATACATGACAATCATGGCTCTTCATCCCTGATATTTTGCAATCATCGACGTTCACACATCGAGATAAGTTTGAAGCATATCCATCGGGTAATCTGAGTTCTTTTACCCATTGACAAACATCTTTGATCTGTTGTTTATTTAACACATATAGGGCCTTCGGTTTCAGATATCGTCCGTTGACCTCTTGTAACTCCAACTCTGGTCTTTTACAAAGTATTTTCAGATCATGTCGGGCTTTGACATTATCTTTAGTTTTTCCAGAAATATCCATCACAGTGTTGAAAATATTATCAAACACATTTTTTTCAATGTGCATGACATCTAAATTATGTCGAATCAATAATGAACTCCAATAGGGCAATTCCCAAAAGATACTTTTTTTCACCCAGTTGTGTGTTTGGCCAAAACCTGACACTCTTTCATTGCGACCGAATACTATATCTGGAAGTGCTGAAACACGTGCTAACATTTGTTCACCAGACAACATCGGTGGTGGCCCATCTCTTTCGACTCTGCCCTTAGTAAATTTATTACGATTCCTTCGATACTGGTGATGAACCGGTAGGAATCGACGATGACAATCAAAGAATGAGATTTTTCGTCCGTTCTGAAGACTGATTGATTTAGAGTGTTCCATACAATACGGGCAAGAGAGTCGGCCGTGAGTGCTCCAACCCGACAACATGCCGTACGCGGGGAAATCATTGATTGTCCACAAGACCGCGGCCTTTAAATTGAAGTTTTGCTTCCGATGACAATCATAAGTGACAGCTCCCTCAGTCCACAATGTTTTCAATTCATCTATCAAGGGTCTGAGAAATATGTCAATTTCTTTTCGCGGGCCCTTAGGACCCGGAATAATCATCGAAAGATAAATAAATTCATCTTTCATGCACATTGACGGTGGCAAATTATAAACTGTCAACAGCACTGGCCAAACTGAATAAGGAGTTGCAGAATGCCCAAACGGATTAAAACCATCTGTGCACAATCCCAATCTGATATTTCTAGTATCCATAGCAAATGAAGGATAACATGTATCCAAATGTTTCCATGCTTCACTGTCAGATGGATGAGTCATTACTGTATCATCACGACTTCTTGCATGCCAACTCATGTAGGGGGCTGTCTTTTCCGACATGAATAATCTTTGAAGCCTCGGTGTTAGTGGAAAATACCGAAGCACCTTAAACGGGATATTTTTCTGTCGGACCGATTTCTTCTCCTTGTAACGAGGGTGTTGACATACAGGGCATTTATCCAACTGCACATTTTCTTTATAATATAAAATGCAGTTATTTTGGCACGCGTGTATTTTTTCGTACCCAAGCCCCAATTTTCTCATTAGCTTTTTAGTCTTATAAAAAGTAGGCTCAAACTTGTTATCAGTAGGCAGCATTCCATTAATCAATCCAGCAATCCGATCATACGCAACTCCGCTGATATTACAATCGGCCTTGATGTTTAAGAGCTGTGTCATTGCTGAAAACCTAGTGTATTTAGGACAATTCTCATACAAAGGTTCATCGGCAGCTTTCAACATCTCGTAAAATTCTGCAGCTTCTTTATTCGGTAATTCAATCTCTACCGCAGCCCCTACTTCTGTGATATCAACCGCTGTAGTATCTGGTGGGACTGATGTCTGAAGAACTGGCCGATCAACATTATCATTCAGGTGGAATTGACCCCCAAGACTATCAAGTATCATAGTTCTATAAGGATTACATTGACCGGATGAAGAAGCACCAGCAGAGGAAGATTCACCATATGTCTGAACGACAGGATTGCTCGACGTCCCGACTTCGCGTGACTCCCCGTGACAAGTCCATAGAAAATATCTTGGTGTAAATCCTTTGGTATATAGATGCAGAGTGACAGTCTCCCGATCCAAAAATCGGCCATTCGAACAAATGCGGCACGGACATCGGATTTGATCACCCATGCTAACGAAATTCCGATTCGAATAGGCGAAATTTAGGAAGTACGTTACGCCTAATCGAAACTCATTCGTTAAAGCTCCATGATCAAAACGTCGGTACATCCAACTTCGATCAGCCGACATGATTCTGTCAATCAATGACAATTTCTTTGGTTAATGTCTTTAGGTGAGATGGTCCTATTCCATTCGGGATTTATGTTATTCGTACTGCACTTACGTTTTTATTTTAACTGTTAACTAATTATTCTAAATTTCGACAGCATCTCCCTACAGTTCTCCGAATACGCATATCATCTGGGCGCGTATCGGAGAACAAGAGAGATGTTGCCGAAATTTAGAATAATTAGTTAACAGTTAAAATAAAAACGTAAGTGCAGTACAAATAACTATATTCCCAAATTGTCCAATCAGGGACAATTCAAGAATTGTACGTCGTATAAAAGATCATCTACTTCTTTTACACGAACATACAATCCCCGAACGGATCTAAGGTTTTGCTAAATCATATCCGACTGATCGATGCGTACGTGAAACATATCAACTCGTCGGATGGATGATTATTTTCTAAATGTTTTGAGACAGTTCGAGTCCATATTGGACGATTTCGGCGCGCGTCCGAAGTGGACGATTCCGGCGCGAGTCCGAATTGGACGATTCCGGCGCGCGTCCGAAGTGGACGATTCCGGCGCGAGTCCGAATTGGACGATTCCGGCGCGCGTCCGAAGTGGACGATTCCGGTGCGAGTCCGAATTGGACGATTCCGGCGCGAGTCCGAATTGGATGATTCCGGCGCGCGTCCGAAGTGGACGATTCCGGCGCGCGTCCGAAATTAATCTAAACCCTAATAATTAATCTAACAAATTAAACAATTAATCTAAACAATTAATTAACATTTATAAAATAATTAATTAACAATTTCAAAAACAATATATATATATATATATATATATATATATTCCGGCGCCGGAGTCCACCCTCCGGCGCCGGCGTACAGTGGCCGGACACACTGTCCGGCCACTGTAGAAGGTCCGGCGGCGGCCATAGGCCGACCGCCGCCGGCCGAAACCCTAGAAATAGGGTTTCGGTCGGATTTTAACATCTCCGGCCGAAACCGTATAGGCCGGCCGATCAACATACCGGCAGCAGCGGCAGCGGCGCGGCGGCGAGAGGCGTCGGCGAGAGGCGTCGGCGTCGGCAGCAACGGCAGCAGCGGCGAAGTTCTCGGCAGGAGGCGGCGGCGGCAGCAGCGGGAGGAAGAAGGGTCGGGCGCGAGAGCGTGCCCTATATAAACTTATCAGCAACGGCTCACTCGCCCGTTAGAAAGCCGTTGCTGATAAGTTATCATCAGCAACGGCTCACTTATCCGTTAGCAAGCCGTTGCTGAAAATTAAAAAATCAGCAACGGCTAGCCTTTCCGTCCGAAAGCCGTTGCTGATAATTAAAATAATCAGCAACGGCTCGGTTTTCCGTTAGAACGCCGTTGCAGATACAGATATCTGCAACGGCTAGGGCAGCCGTAAGAATGCCGTTGCAAATAGCAACGGCTTGAGCGGCCGTTGCTGATAGCCGTTGCTGAAGACCAAGTTTCTAGTAGTGTCCGGTCGACTGTGTGGTCGACCGAATAGGGTAAGGTATCAGGCAGTAGCCTTGTCGATTGATCGGTTGATCGACCGAACACTGCCTAAAATAGGTAGTGGCTACTTCGGTCGACCGGTCGATCGACCGACAGAGGCTTGATATAGGTAGTAGCCATTCGGTCGACCCGTTGGTTGATCGAACATAGGGAAGAAAATGCAGTGGGCTCTAGCGGTCGATCGATCGGTCGACCAAACTTCATTTGTTGAGGACGCAAACCTGCATCGGTCGACTGATGGGTCGACCGGATTGCGGGATCGATGTTTTTGCATCGGGCGGTCGACCCATCGGTTGACCAACCAAAGAGTAAATGAGGCGATCGATGTGAGCGGTCGATCGGTCGGTCGACCGACTATTCAACCAACACCCTGCAACAGATAAAAAACTATCCGTTGAGCTACAGTTTCTTCAGCAGGGTATAAATATACCCTCATATAAATCTTTTAACACTTCTTCCTTGATTCTTACAGAGTTCATTGAGTATTCAAAAGGAATATTTAGAGCCTTCCAAAAGATTTAAAGCTTGCGCTCTGCTTCTCCGTCAAGTTATTTCTTCAAGCGCACAAGCTGGGCTCAACTCGGATTTTGGTCAAGCTTGATGAGTTGAAGGCGGCAAAGGCTTGCAAAAGAGCTTTTTCTATTGGTTTTATTTTTTGCTCTTTTGATTGTAATTTTATCTGTTATTTGAACGCATTTTAATTTGATTTGAGTGTATAGTAAGTCCTGGGCTGTTAGGTCTTGTGTGAAGTGGTATCCTTGGTGTAGAAGGAGTAAAGTCACTTGTGTAAACCTAGTTGTTGCTATAATTAGTTCTAGTTGTCCCTTTGGTTGAGGTGGGAAATTGCTCCCGATAGGAAGGCGGGATACTTTTGGGTGTGAAAGTGCATTCGGTTGGAGAGCGGAGACTTTTCAGTGAAAAGTCCTCATTGTAAGGAAAACTCTAATTAATCCTAAGCAGGGTGCTTAGGTAGTGGAGTAGGCATTGGGGCCGAACAACTTTAAATACCTATGTTTCCATTGCTATTTATTATTGCTTGTGCTTAATTGTTTATATTGCTTATGCATCCAATCGTAAGATTCCAAATTGCCTAAACTAATCAAGAAACGATTAAAATCAGATTTAGTCTAATTTATTTAGTAAACACACTATTCACCCCCGTCTAGTGTCGTCATTTCGCTTTCAATTAGTATCAGAGCGGGTTCGTAGCTTGAGATTTCACCATCTCTTCTACACCTTGTCTCAATCTCGGAATGGCTATAGAGTCGGTAGCATCTACACCTCCTAGGTTCGATGCCTCTAACTTTGGTCTATACAAATCTAGGATGTACACATGTCTAAAGACTCAAGGTTTAGGTATACTTGACATAGTAAAGATAAAATATATTGAACCTAAGGAAAACATGAATGCATGGACCCATGAACAAATAAAATTATTTGAATTAAATGGTAAAACAACACATCTTCTATATTGCATATTTTCAAATGAGATACTTGAAAAGGTTATGCATTGCTCTTCTGCATTTGATATTTGGGCAACATTAAACATGCTTTATGATTTTGCAAAAACCGAAGAGCTTATTACTTTAAATGAAGGAGGTGATGATAATTGTCATACCTCTAGTTCTAATGAAGTTTTTGATGCCCAAAGCTCATGTAGTCAAAGGAACACCAAAAATCAGAGAAGAAAGCTAAGGTGTTTCATTTGTCAAGAAAAGAGACACAAAAAGAGAAATTGTCCCCATGTGAAGAAAATGACCAAGATGAAGAATGCTTCCAAGTCCACCTCCGAATCTAGTGGAGCATCTTTCTCTCATGATGATGAAGTCACATCTCAAATATGCCTCATCGGTTTTCGAAATGAGGTAAAACCTACTACTTCTAGTCATGTTAAAAATCTTGATAGTGATAGTGATGATAATAGCTCTAATTCTTTAGGAATGTCTTATGATGAGCTATTAGAACAATCTAAGAAGATGTATGCCATGCTCATGAAATCAAATAAGGAAAATGGAAAAATCAAGATAGAAAACTTGAAGCTTGTCAATCATGTGCATGAGTTGAAGAGTGAAAATGAAAAATTGAAAACTAGCATGATTGATCCTTGCCATGATACATTAACTCTAGAAGTTAATGACTTGAAACATCAAAACGAAAATTTAAAGAATGAAAATAGCATACTAAAAACTCAATTGCATGCTATTCAAAGATCAATGAATGATTTGAAAAGTGAAGTTATTTTATTGAATAAGAAAGTAAATGAATTTAAAAATACTTCATCTACTAAGAACACTAGAATAAAAAATGCCTATGTAAAGAATGTCAATGTTCATAATCATTCTCATGTTAGGCATTCCACATTCAAACCTCATGCTCAAAATAAAAATGTTTCACTTAAGAATTCTCATTCTCATCATAGCTCACATGTCAAGCATTCTGGTGATAAATCACATGTCCATAGGGAAAAGAAAAAGTTTAATGGTCATTGTTTTTGTTGTGGTGTTTATGGGCATGTCATCTATGAGTGTGCCTTTAAAATGAACCCTAGTGTTGTTAAGACACTTTGGGTACCTAAGCCCACTAATCCCAAGGACCCAAAGCCATTTGGGTACCAAAAATTTCTTCTCTTGTAGGGGGAGTCACCACACAAGGTTAAGATGAAGGTGGTTGATTGAAGTTGCTTGAGGATTCAAAGATTGAACCATTTCAAAGTTGCAACTTCAAGACATCTAGATGCCTTAGGTAAAATTAGCATCAAACATCTTGGTATCACCTCATTACCTTGATTTGCTTTATTTAAGTTGGAGTTATGATACATGCTTAAAATTGATTGATTTTTCCCGCTCTTGATATATGTCAAAAATGTTTTTGTTTTTTGATTTCCGATCTCCTCGGAGACCTATGTGGCCTGTAATGGGCCTAAGCGACCTTACGGTTCTAAATCGTAGCACTACTAGAAAAATGGTCATCAGCAACGGCTGATGCCGTTGCTCAGCCGTTGCTGAAGGGAATCAGCAACGGCTGAGCCGTTGCAATAAACCCGTGACAGAAAGTCGCGTTGCTGATGACTTAGCAACGGATCAGCAACGGCCGCTCGGGCCGTCGCTCTAAACATTATCAGCAACGGCCGCTGGGCCATCGCTAAAAATATTTTCAGCAACGGTTTTACCACGGAACCGGAGCCGTTGCTGATAACATTAATAGCAACGGCCTAGAGTCCGTAGCAAAGCCGTTAGTAAAAACCCGTCGCTAAGCCGTTGCTGTAGGTCATCAGCAACGGTTGTCGATACACTTTTAGCAACGGCTTTCCCACGGACGGCCGTGGGAAAGCCGTTGCTGATGACCCATACCTGCAAACAGAAATATTTCAAATTTCTAATTTCCGTTGATACATTGATACATTTATCTGATACATAACTCACACACCCATACCCTCATACACACATCACAAACATCTCATACACATTCATTCACACATCACAAACACACCAAGATATACATCAAAACAATTATATTTATATTCATAATTATCCACGATAGTATAAACACAATTCAAATGTAAAATTGAAGTATCAACATCTGAGTAACATAGTCAATATAAATTAAACAAGTTCAATATCTGAGTAACAAAGTCAATATAAACAAAATCTCACGATGACGATGGAGGATGGCCTGGATCATATGGCGGGGTCTGGAGTGCTTGAGTGTACACCGGCGTGGACTGACTCGAGGATGATGGATTAGATGATGCCGAAGAGATGCCTGCTTCGGGATGACCCGACAAGTTGCGTAGCATAGCTTCTATATTCGCCATCGTCTGACTCTGGCGCTCCATCAACTCAGTCTGACGCGCGACTGTCTCCTCTAGTGTCCTTATCCTATTACTATGATCATAACTAGATCTGGAGGTGGACGGCCGCTCACCAGCGACCGGAGGGGTCGGTGCCCCAAGTGGCCCTAGTACGGCTCGCGCATGACCACTATCTGCGAAGCCATATACGCGGCCATGGTCCCAGCCACCTGCGGCCTCGACCCACGATGCTGCGTCAAAGTCCTCGGGGGTACCCCCACGCTGCACCACCGTCTGGCTGTAGGTCTCCTACTCGAGTTTGATTTTTTGTTTAATATTTATCATAAAACTTAAATTATAAATATATAATGAATAATTTAAACAAATATATAATTACCATAATGTATGCAGCGCGGTTGTGGATGTACTCCCCAGTCCCATGTGCTCGACGGTGAGTCCGCTCAAACACTGCCATCAGGGAGGGTCGCTGGACAGTCCCGTCATCCGACACCGTCGTCTACATTTACAAAACAAATACATTAATTAGTACACATAATAACAAATAAAATATATAATTAAAAGATATACTTACCATACGGTTTGCGTGCACTGCAAATGCAACAGAGCCGCCGGTGTGACGCGCTGCTCCCCCCGACATGCGATTTCTAGCCGCATTCTGAGAAACCTCCTGCCATCGATCCGTCGACCATATCCCCACGAGCTGGTCCCATATATCCGAAGTAATCCAACTGGGGCCGTATCCCCGAGTCTCCGCGATGTTAGTGGTCCCAGCTCGGGCCATCGCTCGGGACCGAGCCTGCCCCAGCTGCCCGTTGTACCTTGCCCGGGAAATAGACTCCCAGGCAGCGTAAATGAAGGACCTCTGGTCCTTGGCCCATGTATAGCGAGCCTGCAAAATAATAATATCAGTACCAATTCTTAATATATCATCATGCATGTAAAAAAAAAAATAATACGTGCCTCAAACTCGCGCCATAACATGTCGACGTGCTCGCTAGGCACGTGAGACCACGTAGGCCATGCCCCGTGCATGTATCGTCGAATAGTAGAAGAAATGCTCCTCGGCACTTCTTCTTGCTCGAACCTGCACAACAAAAATAAATTTTAATATTATATTATGATATAATGAATTTGTAATGATTCATAATTCATTATATATTACGTACCGCTCCCCAATCACGCTAATCAATCTACGTGACTCTGTGGCTGGTGGAGGCTGCCACCTGTTCGGCCCGCGTGGCCGCCTACGTCTGGATGTACTAGCCTCGGCAGTATCATCCTCATGAGGATCAGCAACTGGAGGATCAGCAGCATTAGTAAGTGCTGGAGTCTCACCGATCGGAGACTCCGAAACTCTCCTGCGTCGATAACCACGACCAGACATATTTGTCGAACAGACATATAATCAGATTATTGTATAAATAGTAGAGATATATTTAATAAAATATATACTTTACAATTATTCTTCATCATCTGAATAATAGTCTTCGAATTCTTCTTCTTCTTCCTCTTCTTCCTCTTCTTCCTCTTCTTCATCTTCTTCATCTCCAGCTTCCTCAATTTCATTATCGTCATCATCAGCATATTCAACTTCTAATTGAATTGACGTTGTGTCTGCATCCTCGAGTATTGGAATAATACGATCCACAGCAGGAAGATCATCTTCTTGATAGAAACCAGGAGGATCATTTTCTCCTACTATCGGATCAATTTTTCCTCTACCTTTTGTCTTACAGACTACACGCCAATCTGCTCTATCTTTATTTTGAGCCAGATACTTCGCGTAATATACTTGTTCGGCTTGTGATGCCAATATAAATGGCTCATTTGCTGCCAATTTCGATTTGTAATTAATCTCAACAAGTTTATATAAATGGCTTGGATGCAGAGTGACAGTCTCCCGATCCAAAAATCGGCCATTCGAACAAATGCGGCACGGACATCGGATTTGATCACCCATGCTAACGAAATTCCGATTCGAATAGGCGAAATTTAGGAAGTATGTTACGCCTAATCGAAACTCATTCGTTAAAGCTCCATGATCAAAACGTCGGTACATCCAACTTTGATCAGCCGACATGATTCTGTCAATCAATGACAATTTCTTTGGTTAATGTCTTTAGGTGAGATGGTCCTATTCCATTCGGGATTTATGTTATTCGTACTGCACTTACGTTTTTATTTTAACTGTTAACTAATTATTCTAAATTTCGACAGCATCTCCCTACAGTTCTCCGAATACGCATATCATCTGGGCGCGTATCGGAGAACAAGAGAGATGTTGCCGAAATTTAGAATAATTAGTTAACAGTTAAAATAAAAACGTAAGTGCAGTACAAATAACTATATTCCCAAATTGTCCAATCAGGGACAATTCAAGAATTGTACGTCGTATAAAAGATCATCTACTTCTTTTACACGAACATACAATCCCCGAACGGATCTAAGGTTTTGCTAAATCATATCCGACTGATCGATGCGTACGTGAAACATATCAACTCGTCGGATGGATGATTATTTTCTAAATGTTTTGAGACAGTTCGAGTCCATATTGGACGATTTCGGCGCGCGTCCGAAGTGGACGATTCCGGCGCGAGTCCGAATTGGACGATTCCGGCGCGCGTCCGAAGTGGACGATTCCGGCGCGAGTCCGAATTGGACGATTCCGGCGCGAGTCCGAATTGGACGATTCCGGCGCGCGTCCGAAGTGGATGATTCCGGCGCGCGTCCGAAATTAATCTAAACCCTAATAATTAATCTAACAAATTAAACAATTAATCTAAACAATTAATTAACATTTATAAAATAATTAATTAACAATTTCAAAAACAATATATATATATATATATATATATTCCGGCGCCGGAGTCCACCCTCCGGCGCCGGCGTACAGTGGCCGAACACACTGTCCGGCCACTGTAGAAGGTCCGGCGGCGGCCATAGGCCGACCGCCGCCCGCCGAAACCCTAGAAATAGGGTTTCGGTCGGATTTTAACATCTTCGGCCGAAACCGTATAGGCCGGCCGATCAACATACCGGCAGCAGCGGCAGCGGCGCGGCGGCGAGAGGCGTCGGCGTCGGCAGCAACGGCAGCAGCGGCGAAGTTCTCGGCAGGAGGCGGCGGCGGCAGCAGCGGGAGGAAGAAGGGTCGGGCGCGAGAGCGTGCCCTATATAAACTTATCAGCAACGGCTCACTCGCCCGTTAGAAAGCCGTTGCTGATAAGTTATCATCAGCAACGACTCACTTATCCGTTAGCAAGCCGTTGCTAAAAATTAAAAAATCAGCAACGGCTCGCCTTTCCGTCCGAAAGCCGTTGCTGATAATTAAAATAATCAGCAACGGCTCGGTTTTCCGTTAGAACGCCGTTGCAGATACAGATATCTGCAACGGCTCGGGCGGCCGTAAGAATGCCGTTGCAAATAGCAACGGCTTGAGCGGCCGTTGCTGATAGCCGTTGCTGAAGACCAAGTTTCTAGTAGTGTAGGCACATTGTGGCCTTTCGGTTTTCAACCAATAGGAAGGGTTGGAGATTATATTTTTCATTTATATTATTTTGTGATCTCTTAAAATTCTTTTTGATATCACTCGATTTCATTTTTGAAATGAATTTGAAACTATTTAGCAAAGTAGATTTTGATATTGATATTTGATCCTCATCTTTGCTATCTAGTGTGATAACTTGCTAGTAGATATGATTTGATTACCCTTTATAAAGTATACTTGCAAGTTATAAATATTTTAGGAAGGCTAGTTAGGAAGAAAAAGTTTAGTTTGGCAAATTATTTTCATGAAAAGGTATAATTTTGAAAAATTCAAAATCTTTGTGTTATACCTAAATATTTAAGCTTAAACTATGTCTCTATACTCATGATTGGAATTGCATGTTAAATCCTTGAATTTTCATAAGTAGGTAGAATTTTAGCACTTAGGCAAATTTCATTGAATGAAACTTGCTCTAGGTTAGTATTCATTATTAGAGACCTTATCTTTAAGTCCAAACTAATTAAATATGTTTAGAGATCTTATTCCTCAAATGTTTCAAATCTTAGGATCTCTTTGATTCATTTTGATAACATGTTAATTCTTTAAAATGAATCTTTTCTATCTAGAATAGGTTAAGATTTTAAATGAAACTTTGCATTGAACCTTGCTATGTAGTAAGTTAGCTTGCTAGTTGACATATTATTTCATTATGATACTAATGATGTCTACTTGCAAGTTGTAAATGTTAATGAAAAGTTATACTAATGATACTAATGATGTCTACTTGCAATTTCATGATATCTTGATTGAATGAAACTTGCTCTAAGTTAAAACTCATATTAGAGACCTCACTTTAAGTAAATACCAAACAAACATGTTAAGTATCCATTGATTTAAGTTTGAAAAATCATGAGTAAATGTTAAGATGGAAACTTAGCAAGTTTCATAAAAACTAGTTTAGTTTTGAATGAAACCATGCTAGGTTGATATCTTAACTTAAGGACATAATTTTCATTTCAAACTTGACATATACTCTTTACATGACCATCATGTGGTGTCATGAAAGTTTGAATGAAAATTGAAGAAGTCTTAAGGATAACTAAATATTACAAAATATCATTTCAATCTACAATTAGTATAATTTTAGTTATTTCAAGAAAAATATAAAAAAATTATTTTTAAATGATTCTTGAAACTACACATTCACTGAAAAAATCTAGTTTTATAAGTAAAAATTTCAAAAAGTTTCATCAAGAATCTAACTTATAGTGAAATTTTGAAGTTGGATTTTAAAAATACAAAGTATCATCCTCATTTGACATATCAATCTTTTCGATACTTTGATCTTTCTTCAAAAATTTCAAATGAAAACACGTATATTTTGATTACATTTCAAATATCATTCACCCAATGTCTTGAGTAAAATCATTCATAGGAATGATTTTGAAAATTTGAATGATAACTAGAAATATTCACTTTTTTCATTGAAAATAATATAGAATGAAAAATGATCTTTGAAAATTATTTTAAGTTTAAACTTCATTAATGTATTTCAAATGACCATTCAATATTGGGTATCAAAAAATTTTCATCAAAAAATTGGTACCAAAATTTTTCAGTGAAAATATGATTTTGTATAAACTTAAAAGTTTAATTTTTGAAAACTAGAAGTATAGGTTGACTTAAGTCAACAAAGTGAATTAAAAATTTCATCTTAAGCCCAAACTTGATTCATAGACTTATATTATCTCATGTTAGATGTCCAAATGCCTAAGTTTGAGAAAACATGAGTTGATAGCAAAACTTGAGACTTAGCATTTTCATGTTTTTCATGCTTATTTCAAATGAAAACATGCTAAGTTCATAATTGGATTAAATAACATTAGTTTCACTTCAAACTTGATATACATGTTTTAAATGTATATATCTTTAAAATGTCATGAAAAAAAAACAATATTCATTTTGAGTTGATATACATGTCTATATCTTTGTATGTTGAAAGTTTGAATGAAATCTAAAAATGTCATGAAAAAAAAACAATATTCATTTTGAGAACATACATGATTAATTTTGAATTCTAATTTTTTAGCTTTGAACATATCATGTATGAATTAAGTTTCATGTTAAATATTTATTTTTCATCCCTTTGGTTGAGATTTTCATGTTTCATGAAAAATACTCCTTAGAGTCTCAACCTCATATATATATTGTTTTTCATCCCTTTGAATAGATAGGCCTTTCTTGCCCTTTTTGATTGATGTCAAAAGGGGGAGAAGAGTATAAGTAAAAAGGGAAGAAAAGTATAAGAAAATATAGGAGAAAACTATAGGTAAATGGGAGGAAAATATAGGAAATCCATGCGTATAGATAGGGGAAGTTTAATTATATAGATATGCATGTTGATAGGGGGAGAAATCCCTTAGTTGATATCCTATATGCTTTAATGATTATATTTTCTTAAGTATGTTTGTCGTCATCAAAAAGTGGGAGATTGTTGGCTTTAGATTTTCAACCTTAGTCTTAATCTCGGTTTTAATGATAACAAATATGGGACTAATGATTTCATTGAGAATATCTTTCAGGTTCCATATCAATTAGCGTTCGATGTCCTCGATTGAAAATATCGGTAAAATTCGGAAATTGGAAGGACATTCATCGTCGCGCTCAGGTTCATCGCAAAATTTCTCGAAGATCAATGTGTGCACCAAAGTCGACTTGGATAAGTCCAAAGATCACGTGAAAAGCTCTCCAAGATGATGCTCGTTGAAAGCCGGAACCCGAAAATGAAGCATGGAGGAAAATAGGCTAAAATATAAATCTCAGCCTAAGTTCGGTTGATCAGGCGGTCTATCGAATAGGGTAAGGTATCAGGCAGTAGCCTTTTCGATCGACCAAACACTGCCTAAAACAAGTAGTGGCTACTTCGGTTGATCAGTCGATCGACCGACAGAGGCCTGATTTGGGTAGTAGCCATTTGGTCGACCCGTCGGTTGACCGAATATAGGGAAGAAAATGCAGTGGGCTTTAGCGGTCGACCGATCGCTCGACCGGACTATGTTTGCTAAAGTAGCGGGATCGATGTTTTTGCATCGGGCGGTTGACTGGTCAGTTGACCGATCAAAGAGTAAATGAGGCGGTCATGTGTGCGGTCGATCAGTCGGTCGACCGACTATTCGACCAGCGGCCTGCAACGGATAAAAAACTATCCATTGAGCTACAGTTTCTTCAGCAGGGTATAAATATGCCCTCATATAAATCTTTTAACACTTCTTCCTTGATTCTTACAGAGTTCATTGAGTATTCAAAAGGAAGATTTAGAGCCTTCCAAAAGATTTAAAGCTTGCGCTATGCTTCTCCGTCAAGTTATTTCTTCAAGCGCACAAGCTAGGCTCAACTCGGGTTTTGATCAAGCTCTCCCTCTTGACGAGTTGAAGGCGTCAAAGGCTTGCAAAAGAGCTTTTTCTATTGGTTTTATTATTTGCTCTTTTTATTGTAATTTTATTTGTTATTTGAACGCGTTTTAATTTGATTTGAGCGTATTGTAAAACCTAGGCTGTTAGGTGTCACACCCCGACTGAGGGTAGTGTGACCGGCCAGGGTCTACATCCTGCCCTGTAGCCTACTGTCTACACTGACATCAAGAAACCAAAACACATCGACTGAAAGAAATTTAACATACTTTATAAAAGAAAGTTTGCAAGTCACAATGTATAACTTTTTCAAAACAAGAAGAGACATCAACCTCAAATCCAAATGGACAAACATCACGTTTTTGCAATTCTTTTCAATTACAACCGTCAGTGCAGAAATAAACCAACATAACTAGGACTAGTCTAAGACTCATGGATGCCACTACGAGATTGGCTCCGACTCTGCCCTTTAGCTGCACCATGTCGACACAAAGCTACTGCTAATGCTCTGCAAAAATAGAAATAAAGTGTGAGCCCACTTGGGACTCTGTGAGTGGCTCAATTGAACCACCACATAAGCCTCAGTCATATATATATCATAAAGGGCAATAAAGGAAATGTACTAGGAGGTAAAATTTATTTCTAATGAGATTATCGACCCCCAACGGTTTCATCCGCATCAACTGAACATGATAACCTGCCATCTCGGCTTATCTAGCCTTCAGCATTCGGCCCTTGGGCCTACTCATAGAATCATATCCCGGCTACAGCCGTCCCTACCATATCCGGTAGTATCACACTGGCTCTAGGCCACAACATCTAAAGATGTAAACAAATAATCCCGGGCCGTCGTCCTAATGGTAGGAAAAGAGGGAGGAGACTCTAGCTGTACCTCTATCTCTTCAATTTCGAATGTAACTTAGAATGCCAATTAACTAATTTACCCTTCCCTCGCCCTTGGCCGAACCCTATTCATGAGTGGTAAGGTTCATTCGGCCATTCAAGGGACTCCTAGGGAAGACGTGCTTCAATATACAAACGATATACAAGTAGAACTACATCGAACATTGATCTAAGGTCATCTAAGGGCTTCCTTGTCGTCAATGGATTTGGGGAAAATTTTGGCATGACCTTTCCCCTTCCCCATGACTCGGCAGACCTAAAAACTTGCAAATCGATGAAGAAACAGCGAGTTTCGACAAGAAATTTCATAAAACAGTGAACACATATCATAGAAATCAAGATTTGTCCGAAAGATCATGAAAACTTAACCTATCTCATTTAGGGTTCAGCCACCCGCCTCCCCCAAGCTTCAAAACTTAACCACTCACCTAGGTTGCGGAGAAACAAGGATCGGGTGATGACGACTTGAAATTTTTCCGGCGACGACGCGAATCCCGGATCGATCCAAGCCCCAAGCTTCACCTTGCTCCTCTTCCTCTCTCCCCTTAGGCAGCCTTATGCGGCTCAATAGATGAGCCACACGGCTGCAAGATGAGGATTTTAATCCCTCATCTAGCTTTCCAAATGAGGCCTCTTGACTCACTTAACTCGCACTCAAACTCATCTAGCTTTCCAAATGAGGTCTTTCCTTAATGACCTTTACTTTTTCTACCGCCTCCTCAACCAGGTCGGGGCCCACCATGAGTGATTCCCCTACCTCAAACCAGCCCACCGGGGACCTGCACCGCCGCCCATACAAGGCCTCAAAAAGAGCCATGCCAATGCTACTGTGACAGCTGTTGTTATAGGCGAATTCGATCAACGGTAGGTGCCTCTTCCAGCCCTCTGCCATATCCAGGACGCACGCCCTCAGCATATCTCCAAAGCTTGGATGGTCCTCTCTGACTGCTCGTAAGTCTGCGAATGGAAGGCTGTACTGAAATGCACTTGAGTACCCAGAGCTTGCTGGAAGGACTGCTAGAATCGGGCTGTGAACTGGGTACCGCGGTCGGATATAATCATCGCCGGGATACAATGATATGCCACAATCATATCCAAAAATAGTCGGGCATACTTCTCCCCAGAGAAAGTAATTTTCACTGGTATAAAGTGCGCGGTCTTGGTTAACCGGTCCACCACCACCCAAATGGAATCAAAACCACCTTTTAACTTAGGCAATCTAGTCACTAGATCGATGGTGATTTTCTCGCACTTCCACTCGGGCACTTCGAGATTTTGTAGGAGCCCCGCAGGCTTAAGGTGTTCGGCTTTCACCTGCCGACAGACTAGACATTTAGAAACAAATTTTGCCACCTCTCTTTTCATGCCCTTCCACCAGTAATGCTGCCTTAAGTCCCGATACATCTTGGTGGCCCCCGGATGCATCGTGTAAGTGGAACGATGACCCAGTTCCAGTACTTGCCTACACACCTCAGCCATGTATGGTACTACTATCCAGTCTATGAACCTCAGCACACCTTCTGAGTCCAATCTAAAATCGTTCTCTGCATCACCTCTTTGTACCAGGTCCTTGGTCAGGGCACAAAAGGCATCTTCCCCCTGCGCGTCCCACAGCATATCCACCAGTGTGGACTATACCCACAGATGGGCCATCAGGGCACTTGAAGCTGACACTGATAAGGTTGCACCCCCATCTAGGCATAAAGCCAACTCTCGTGCTAGAGTCCTCTGCTTAGTTTCCAAATGGGCCAAACTGCCCATGGATTTTCTGCTCAGCGCATCTGCTACCACATTTGCTTTCCCCGAATGATACATAATGGAGCAATCATAGTCCTTTAGGAGATCTAGACACCTCCTCTGCCTGAGGTTCAGCTCTTTTTGGGTAAGCAAGTACTAGAGACTCTTGTGATCTGTGTAGATTTCGCAAGTCTCTCCGTACAAGTAGTGCCTCCAAAGCTTCAGTGCAAGACCACTGCTACTAATTCTAGGTCATGCGTCAGATAGTTCTTCTCATGAACTTTCAACTGGCGAGACACATAAGCAATCACTCTGCCATACTGCATCAAGATGCAGCCCAGACCAACCCGAGAGGCATCACAGAAAACCACAAACCATCCTGAGCCAGAAGGTATAGCCAACATGGGTGCAGATGTCAAACATGCCTTGAGCTTTTGAAAGCTCGCCACACATTTGTCATCCCAAACGAATCTGACCTTCTTCTGGGTCAACCAAGATAGAGGGGCTGCAATTCTAGAGAAATTCTCCACAAACTTCTGGTAATAGTCGGCCAACACAAGAAAACTGCGGACCTTGGTCACCCTAGTCGGTCGCTTCCAGTTCTGAACCACTTCAATCTTGGCGGGATCTACCCTTATTCCTTCCTTGGACACTACATGGCCCAAGAACCCTACACTTTCCAACTAAAATTCACACTTGGAAAATTTGGCAAACAAGCGGTGCTCTCTGAGGGTTTCTAGGACCATTCTCATGTGCTTAGAATGCTCTTCCACACTCTTGGAGTAAACCAAAATGTCGTCAATGAAGACGATCACAAAGGTGTCTAGGTACTCCTTAAATACCCTATTCATTAGGTCCATGAAAGCAACAGGTGCATTAGTTAGGCCAAAGGACATCACTAGGAATTCATAGTGACCATAGCGAGTCCTAAAGGCCATCTTTGGCACATCGCAGTCCCGGATTCTCAACTGATGGTATCCAGACCTCAGATTATCTTTGAGAACCATAGAGCCCCCTGAAACTGGTCAAACAGGTCGTTTATCCTCGGTAGTGGGTAGCAGTTCTTAACAGTCACCTTGTTCAGCTGCCTATAATCGATGCACATGCGCATCGACCCATCCTGTAAGGGGGAATAGAAATTGGCTTCACCCCGGGCTGCAAATCAATGCAAAAATCGACCTCCCTTCTAGGCGGCAACCCTGGCAATTCCTCAGGAACACATCAGGGAATTCACAGACCACGGGGGTTCCGCTAACATGCTTTACTTCACTCATTTCCTCCTTGACCACAGCTACAAAGGCCAGGAAAGATTGGCATCCACCCCAAAGTAATTTGCTAGCCTTTAGGGCTAAGATGACCCCTATCGGCTTGCTACCTCCCTCCCCTTGGAAGATGAACTGTGGTAGCCCAGGCTTGTTAAACATCACTGCTTTGGCTCTACAGTCCAACATTGCAAAATATTCTGCCAGCCAGTCCATGCCAAGGATGACATCAAGCTCAAGAGTGGGTAAGAGTGTCAAGTCTGCACTCAGCACATTGCCGCATATGAGCACTTCACACCCTTGATAAATTGAGGTTGTTAAGATTGTATCGCCCGTAGGCGTTGACACCATCAATGGCCCATCAAGCATAGAGGGTGCCATTGGCAGCTTTGCAGCAAATATGGCCGATACAAATGAGTGCGTGGCACCCGGATCAAATAATACATATGCAGCAGATGAACATACTAAAATAGTACCTGTCACCACTGCTTTGGAAGCCTCTGCCCCATCACGGTTCATAGCATATACCCGCACAGGCGGCCTCTCTGAATGACTGGCCTGTGGCCCCCTATTCTGAGTCTGCCTTCTCGGTGCTACTGACATAAGTGCTTTACCCCTTGACTGCTCAGGCTTCTGACTAGTTCCCTCAGGGCAGTCCTTCTTGAAATGTCCAACCCGACCGCACTAGAAGCAAGCATTAGTGTGGTTAAGGCAGGATCCCCAATGCCTCCGACTGCAATTGCCACACTGCGGCACCTCAAATCTCTGAGAACCACCTCCTAACACTGCCGGCCTCACTCGCCCGGTCGCTTGGCCCCCACGGCCCCGATTACCATTTTTCCCCCGGCTTTGCTGCTGATCTGCTGTGGGCATTGCCCCCTCAAAGTGCCAAGGTCGACTACCATAACCCTGTGACCAAAACTTCTTCTTAGCTGGCCCATCATTTCTCTCGAACGGAACCAAAGCTTCTTTCCGCAGGGCTTCATCCACTACCCGAGCTAGTGTAGATTCCTAGGTGAAATGAATAAGCCTGCCAATTTGTGGCCTCAATCCCGCCACAAACCTCTTGACCCTAGCGGTCTCAGTCGCCACTAGGGTGGGATGGTACTTGGAGAGACGATTAAACTCCATCTCATACTCCAACACTGTCATGCCTCCAGCTTGGTGCAGCTTCTCAAAATCACGGGCGCGCTTGTCACAGACACTCATGGGTAAGTACTACTCTTCCTCAGCCGTCCAAATTTCCTCTCATGTGGGAGGTGGTGCGCCAGCTGCCCTGCGGGCCTTCCAAGTTTGCAGCCAGACCTTTGCCGGTCCCCTCATGTGAAGACCGACCATACGAGCAGCCGCCTCTGATGAACATCCCAGTTCCATGCATAGCTCATAGCAATCCTCCAGAAATTCCGTCACTTCCACCTGACGATCTGTCCTAGTGAACTCTGGTGGCTTCAGGGTGACAATATTTGCATAAGTAGGGATTCTAACCACTGGAGCTACCACCTCCGCCACTTATGGTACCACTGAAACCACAGGCACTGGCTATGGCGGTGGCTGCTGGGACTGCTACTGCATCTGCTGCTGCAACTGCCGTCTCAGTTCCTGCTCCTTATGGAGTGCCTCAATCAATTGGTTCACCAGAGCCTGCAGTAGATCAACCACTGACTCTTGTCCCTGTCCCTCAAATAGTTCTCTATCTCTGCCTTGGGTCCGGCCTCGGCAACGACCTCGGCCTCGCCCCGGCCTCGGCAACGACCTCGGCCTCGCCCCGGCCTCGACGTTCCGTCGAGTTACTGCCACTACCGCTCAAAGCAGCATTTCGAGCATCCATTTCACTATCACAAGGAAGAAAGGAAATTGCATGACATATAAGAAATTAGTAACACAAGCTCTTTAAACTACTAACCGCATGGTGCGCTGAGTGCAGGAGTGGTCGCCCAATCTCGTAGCATAACTATATCGTAAGTTGGCATGCTAGCATATGCCTCATACGGTACCCAACACTGAGTCATAGACAAGACCTAACCTAGTGCTCTGATACCAACTTTGTCACACCCCGACTGAGGGAAGTGTGACCGGCCAAGGTCCACATCCTGCCCTGTAGCCTACTGTCTACACTGACATCAAGAAATCAAAACACATCGACTGAAAGAAATTTAACATACTTTATAAAAGAAAGTTTGCAAGTCACAATGTAGAAGTTTTTCAAAACAAGAAGAAACATCAACCTCAAATCCAAATGGACAAACTTCACGTTTTTGCAATTCTTTTAAATTACAATCGTCAGTGCAGAAATAAACTAACATAACTAGGACTAGTCTAAGACTCATGGACGCCGCTACGAGATTTGGCTCTACCTCTGCCCTCCAGTTGCACCATGTCGACACAAAGCTATTGCTCATGCTCTGGAAAAATAAAAATAAACTGTGAGCCCACTTGGGAATCAGTGAGTGGCTGAATTGAACTTCTAAATAAGCCTCAGTCATATATATATATATCATACAGGGCAATAAAGGAAATGTAGTAGGAGGTAAAATTTATTTCTAATGCGATTACCGACCCCCAACGGGTTCATCCGCATCAACTGAACATGATAACCTGCCATCTTGGCTTATCTAGCCTTCGGCATTCGGCCCTTGGGCCTACTCATAGAATCATATCCCGGCTACAGTCGTCCCTTCCATATCCGGTAGTATCACACTGGCTCTAGGCCACAACATCTCAAGATGTAAATAAATAATCCCGGGCCGTCAACTATGATGGCCACTAGTCTCCGGACACCGTATGGAGTAAGGATAGCTAGTCCCACCCAACTGGGGTCTAGCACCTAGCGGGCCCACTGGCGCACCTCTAGACCCAACTGGCCGAGCTAAGCATTGGTCATTTCCGACCTCCTCGCTCCTCAGCGGACCATCTCAAGCACATTACACATTCAATATCATAGGGTTTCCATACATATAAATATACCTCGGGCCTTTGCCCGTATCTAGCCATGTCCGGCTACCGGGTCAACAATTCATGCTACCCCTTTTAGTATATGCGCACCTACAATCTCTAAGTTTCCAAACATATATACAAGCAGTTATAGAAGTGTTATCATCTCATATCTAAGTTTCCATAAATGTGCTATGATCATCTAGTGGCACCTTACATGTTAACTAGCCTTCTACACTGTCTTAGGTGAGAATTTGCATTTGTCAACCTTGGAATACCATCAAAGAATATTTAGGGCAGCATACATAATTTAAAGAAAATGCTCAAATATTACATCATTCATCATATATAACCATAATGCACATACCTAACATTTCTTATACTACCTTAGGAATATTAGCTCAATAAGGAGCAACTATCTTACATGGCAAGGTAGTAATAAATTTAAATAACATGTATCAATTATAAAACAAGGAAACATTGTCAACATCCAAGTTTAAGGATCAAATGCCAAGTATGGTTACAAGACTAGCATTCCTAAAGTTTCAAATCAATCAAGCTACTTGCTATGTTTGATGTTCTTCCTAAGTATTGTCATATCTTTATGTATGATCCTTGTAGTCAAGTAATTTCCATCTATAGCTAATCTCTTCTCCCCTCCCTAGCCTTGACTGAACCATGAGCAAGGAAGACCTTGCTCGGTCATGGTCATAATGGTGGGAAAAGAGGGAGGAGACTCTAGCTATACCTCTACCTCTTCAATTCTGAATGTAACTTAGAATGCCAATTAACTAATTTACCCTTCCCCCACCCTTGGCCGAACCCTCTTCATGAGTGGTAAGGTTCATTCGGCCATTCAAGGGACTCCTAGGGAAGACATGCTTCTATATACAAAAGATATACAAGTAGAACTACATCGAACATTGATCTAAGGTCATCTAAGGGCTTCCTTGCCGTCAAAGGAATTGGGGAAATATTGGCATGATGTTTCCCCTTTCCCCATGACTCGGCAGCCCTAAAAACTTGCAAATCGACGAAGAAACAGTGAGTTCCGACAAGAAATTTCATAAAACAGTGAACGCACATCATAGAAATCAAGATTTGTCGGAAAGATCGTGAAAATTCAACCTATCTCATCTAAGGTTCAGCCACTTGCCTCCCCCAAGCTTCAAAACTTAACCACTCAACTAGGTTGCGGAGAAACAAGGATCGGGTGACGACGACTTGAAATTTTTCCGACGACGACGCGAATCTTGGATCGATCAAAGCCCCAAGCTTCACCTTGCTCCTCTTTCTCTCTCCCCTTAGGCAGCCTTGTGCGGCTCAATAGATGAGCCACACGGCTGCAAGGTGAGGGTTTTAATCCCTCATCTAGCTTTCCAAATGAGGACTCTTGACTCACTTAACTCGCACTCAAACCTCGACTAAACCCGAACTCAACTTGGGTTCCGACTCAAACCATAATATGACTCGAGTTAACTTAATTTAAGGTATGGTTTTATAAAAGGAAAGTTAATTATCCAAATAGACTTCATGATTCAATAGCCGAGTCATACCTTTTCACTCAAGGTGATCATGAGGCTCGACTTGACTAGCCCCGGGTCCAACGCGCTACACCAAAATAGATTTTTATATTAGGAAACCTTTTTCGGGTCTTACATTAGGTCTTGTGTGAAGTGGTATCCTTGGTGTAGAATGAGTAAAGCCATTTGTGTAAACTTAGTTGTTACTAGAATTAGTTATAGTTGTCCCTTAGGTTGAGGTGGGAAAGTGCTCTTGGTTGGAAGGCGGGATACTTTCGGGTGTAGAAGTGCCTTATGTTGGAGAGCGAAGACTTTTCGGTGAAAAGTCCTTATTGTAAGGGAAACTCTAATTAATCTAGTAAAACCTAGTTCAGAAATCCTAAGCGGGGTGCTTAGGTAGTGGAGTAGGCATTGGGGTCGAACCACTATAAATACCTGTGTTTGCATTGCTATTTATTATTTATTGTGCTTAATTATTTATCTCACTTTCGCATCCAATCGTAAGATTGCAAATTGCCTAAACTAATCAAGAAATGAATATAATCGGATTTAGGCTAATTTATTTAGTAAAACACTATTCACCCCCCTCTAGTGTTGCCATTTCGCTTTCAGCTCCAAGGGGAGAAGAGGAGGGGACGGCTGACGGCTTGGGCTGTTGGCTGGCTCCTCCTCGCTCAACAATGTGTGGCTCCAAAAATTGGAGCCACAACCTAGGAGAGGGGGTTTTATAATTCCTTAACCCTAACCCTTCTAACTTAAGCCCAAAACCTTATCCACTTAAGCCAAGACGAATCCGGTAACCCGATATACTTAATTAATTTAATTAGACTTGATTTAATACAAAATAAATCATAATCATTTAATTAAATGCACCCACATGAACATAATTAATAACTATGCACACACAACATCAATTTAAATAATGTTAACCATTCAAGCCTAATTTCATAAATTCAAAAAATTTATATTCTACTTACCTGAGCTCGCAAGCTCACTCCGGACCACGAGTCGACTCGGCTCGACCACGGACTAGTCCGCTAGGCTAGCAAACACACCCAATAGAAAAAGAATAATAAATTGAATATCTAGGATATTACAATTATTTACTTAAATATATGAATTACAATATAGTAGGGGTGAGTTCGGTCGGGATGGGTCGAGATTTGGTATGTCTCGATCCCATCCCAATTTTGAGTCGGGACACAAATATGTGTCCCAGTCTCGGTCCCGAATATGAAACATCACGATTTTGAATTCGGATAGGATTACCCCCAAACTTTTGGAGTGGGCCGGACCGGTTACTAATAATTAAATTTATTCAAGTTTTTATTTTAGTAATCAAGATATATTTTTTTGAATATTATTTTTGTTTTAGTTTTAAAATTTATATTTCTCGAGAAATTTATTAAAGTATTTGTTTAAATTTTAAGGTAAAAGCGAAACTTGAAGAAATCGTGCAAAGGACAAAAAACACGTTGTTTGGGCACCATATAGATTGTATTCAAGGGAAAAGGAATAAATTTGCTGCTGAAGTATTGAAAAAGGTGCAATTTATCTCTAAAGTATTGAAAAATATACAAATTTGCCCCTTAAATATGTTTTGGGCCAAGATTGCCCTTGTCAATACATAACTGCCACATGTCATATTCCATCATCTCATCTTATGTGGCCGAGCTACACTTGCCAGGTGGGATTCCGTTTGTTGACATGGACTTCCGTTAACAAGAAGGGCAAAAATGATCCAATTATGTAACGTCGAGGGCAATTTTGATCAAAAAGATAGTTAAGGGGCAAATTTGCATATTTTTCAAGACTTCGGGGGTAAATTTGACCATTTTCCCTTTGTTTATTTGTATTTGAAATTTTATGCTCATCTCTCTCTCTCAATAATTACAAATTTAATTAACATTTAATACTATAGTTATTTAATATATGTATGCTAATTAAAATATATTAGTATTTATAATGTGAATTTTAGTTTATTCAAATTTTTCCTCTAATTGTTTGAATAATTTATATATGTTACTAGAATTTGATTGGTTAAGGTTAAGAAATTTGACTGAAAAATTAACAAATAACAAGAATAAAAAATTTAAATATAATGTTTTATACAATTAAAAATGGACATGTATGGTTGGAAAGACTCAAATAAAAAGTAATTCATAATCATAATTAATAATTTATGTGTTTTTTATATTTTATGTATATATTGATTTGTTTAGGTTTCAAATTTAAAGTAAAAAATATAAATTATTTTGATTTTTTAATTATATCAATGAATTTAAGTTTATATTAGTTATTATGCTCTATGTTTATAATTTTTCACATATATGATATTTGATATTATTTTTTAATTATGGACATTTTTTTTAGAGTATAGTTTAATTTAAATTATTTTTAATATATATTTTTCCTTATTTAAAAATCATTTCAATTTAAGTTACATGTATATATATCTACGCAACGCGTGGGTCTTTGACTAGTTCAGATCGACTAGTTCAGAGTAATTTCCATACATCGTCTTGGACTCGGTCAAGCTCGATCGGTTTCCTTTCTGCGTGAATCTTAATGAGCTGCAGCCAATAGCGACAAATCAACGATGACATCATCGAACCACTTGTGGTTCGTCAAATGCCTCGGCCAACGGGTAGCCAATCAAATCATATCCCCTTCTTCCCTTATCGCCTCATTTTCCTCCTCCCCTTCAATTATTTCTTTCTTTCTTTCTTTTCCCTTCATTAGTTATTTATTTCATTTCCATTTTTCTGCTCACTATTTTAAAGCCAAACACTCACAAATCTTCTCTCTCGCTCTCTAATTTTCAGAGAATGGAGGCTCCAGTGTTGGATGCGAATTACCTCAAGGAGATCGAGAGGGCCCGCCGAGACCTTCGCGCCCTCATTTCCCAGAAGGACTGTGCCCCCATCATGCTTCGACTTGCGTGAGTGCAAATCCCGACTCCCTTATGTTCTTTCAGGGTTGTTAGTTTTGATCTATTTTTTCGGTCACGTGCCTTAGCATAAGAATTTTGCATGTTTATCTGTTTATTTATTATGCAAAGTTGGTTTGTCTAAGACATGGATGAGAGTTGATTTCAAATCCCAAATCGCATATGCCAATATTACATTTATAGCATTATGTGGCTGATGGACGCTCTGTGTTCTTCTCTTTGGCTCTGGAATCCTGGTCCATTCTATTAAGCTTTCTAAGTTGAATGAACTTTCTTTTGGCCAAGGAAGTCTTATTTGCATTTTTTTTTCTAGGTGTGTCTATTTGCTTTAGAATGCACCCTATTATCAAAAAAAAATTACTTATTGTGAAAAAGAACTCAACTTTCATACCCTAGCTGGGCATGACTAGCCACTGATGTTCCAACATATGCATATAGTAATTTATATAGGTTCCTAGGTTATCGAGATTTTTTTTTAATAATCCAGATAGTTTGGTGTCTATTTAATTTGGAATGCTTCTAAATAGTGTTAAAATATTGTCTTTATGAACTGAAGTATGCATTATAAAATTGATTGAGATACCACAGTTTGTATCAGGTGTAGTGCATTTGCCCTGTTTGTAGAATGAAAGTATAAGGATCGATCCTTTGTAAATTTTTTTTCTTTATAAACTATATATTTTCTATAGGAGTCGTTTGTTACAAAGCGGCACATTTGTTTAATAGGATAAGGATGGACAGGAAAACAAATATATTTTCTAGTATCTGTTTGTTTGGAGTCATAATTAGAGAGAGATAGGAGTAGAGGTGGATAGAATTAATGTTATATACAGTGCACACCAGATAACAAAAATTTTAAGGAATCTCCTCTTATTTCTTATCCTATTTAATACTTCTTCTATATCCTATTTCCTCTTATCCCATCAGATGAAACAAAAACACCATAGGAGTTTGGAATTTTTTCTCTTTTAAAATAATATACTGTAGCCTTCCTTCGGCCTTATTTACAAAGCTCATTATGAGAAAATATGCATCTTCAAATAGTTGAGACATTATGACTTGTTAATTGTTATTGTTGATGTTGGTAGAACCTTCTCGTCAACCTGAGATGATTCTCTTATGTTAGGGGCTCATTTTATGGCAGACCTTTTATGGAAGATAATCTCCATGCTTTTTTGATATTTTCATACAGTTGCGGGCATAAATTCTTTTTATATGATGAAGGATTTGGTTTATGGATCTTATATGAAAGATAATATACATACTATATTATTGTGGGCATAGTTTTCTACATTTTCTTGGTAACATAATTAATGTTTTTTGCACCAAAGACGTCATTCATCAGATGGTAAAATTGTTTGTTTCACTCTTTATTTTATGCCCATTGTTTAATCCATATATATATATAATATTAAAGTATCACTACTTTAAATTAACACTGTGTTGCATAAACAAAAAAATTACTTTAAACACAATAAGGATGTCATTCAATTGCTTATTGTGAAATTGTAAAGTTCCATGACTGAATGTTTCTAGTTATCTCTCAGATGGCATGATGCTTGAACTTTCGATGTAAATACAAAAACAGGAGGTCCAAATGGTTCAATTAGGCATGAGGAAGAGTACACTCATGGGTCAAATGCTGGATTAAAAATAGCTATAGATCTTTGTGGTATGCTTCATTTCTTCATCATGGAACAACACAAAAAATTTGTTTATGTAAAATTCACATATTGCTTGATTTTATTTTTCATCAATATTTCCACTTTGTTGTCTTTAAATTGCTAAAAAATTACAGTTGCATTAGGCCATGAGAAAACATAATTAGTTACTTTATAACTACTTGTGATAAATCAACTGCAGCTCTTACAGAAGTCTTACCATCAATTTCATTATTGATTTGCATATCCAATTCTTTCTTTTATTTGAACCTTGTACAACATAATTGATGTCTACATGTTTCGATAAGAAAGCTATTATAATACTCAACAACTTATTCTTATGCCATATACTCGAAGGTGTTATTGTTTCTCTTTTTTTATTAATCAGTTATTAATTTCAATTTTTTCTATAAATTTGAACCCATAGTCTTCTTTCTCCTTCTTTTTAATTGGCTTCTTGTTCCGAAATAACATGATGTGTAAAATAATATCTTGCCCTTTGCATTCTGTAGTTAATTTATCTTGCAAGGATGGTTCTAAGTGATCATGGTGCATTTTTTGGAGCTACTCTCTCCTAACAAATTATATAGGGTTGTAGTTTTAACTGAAATTGTTATCTGAGTTCCCTTTATATCACAGATTCACCAAAAATACGGTTCATCTTAAACAGGAATTAGATGATGGATCTTGAAAGGCTTATCTCATGTTTGTTTTTTCTAGTGGTTATGGTGCTAATTTGATCCTTATGTTGTATAACCGGTGAAATTGAAACAATTTTCCTCACAAATGTATCATTGGTGAAGCTTTCTGCTCATGTCTTAAATTATTTTAATTTTGTCATGACTCAAATAATGGTTCTCATTCTCTCATCTCTCGCTCTTTGTTTTTGTGTATCCTATCATCAGAGCTCGTGAAGATAAGAAATCCAAGAATTACATATGCTGATCTATATCAGGTGATGATCTACAACTTTCTAATTATTTTATAAATAAATTGAAGTTATCCTGACTCACTTTTGGTAAGGATGTCAGTGTCATCTTTTTCACCAAAAAATAGAAGTTAGAATTTCATTATTAAATAGTCTGCATACATCCACAGCCCAAAAGGGCTGAACTAATAAAACTGTTACACCCGGAACACCATTGCCCTCTCCACTAATTGGAGGTATTTCGGGATCTAACAAATTTAGCCAACTCTAAACAACTTCATAATATTGACAACATAGCATTTTTTGGGATGCCACAGGGAAGATTATTCTAGCTTTCAACTCTGAAAAGCCTAATACATTTCCCAAAACTTGTACTCTTATTTTGTTACCTTTTATATTTCAATGAATGAGTTCTGTTGACACCGGGGATATTAAAGATCATTGTGAAGCATCGTAGTAAAACCTAACTAAGCTAGGATTAGCTATGTAACTTGACTTGAAAGCTTGATGCTCGACCTCGAGTTTCCACTCAATGGGTCTGCAATTTTTGAGCTCAAGCTAATAAATATTCCAACTAATTAAGCACTCAACTTGACTCAATTATTTTGGGCTCATAATTAATCAAGCTCGAATTCGGACTCAAGTCCAAGCTCATGAATTTGTAAATATTCAAAAAATAATATGTAACTTTAGACATGTGATGCTCGATTTAACATTGTTCATGGATTTGATATGACTGTGAATGTGAGTCGCTGCCTGTTTCCATTTATCGGTGGCTCTATCCAAACACCTGTTGGATACACCTCTTCTTCTCCCTCTCTCATTATTTGTATATATATATATATATATATATATATATATATATATATATATACACACACACGAAATTGAAATTGTTCACCAACCCACTATTCAAATTCATATTTAAAATCGATTGGTATTTATTACTTATTAATTGGATACCTAGAAATTGGATCCCATATACTACTAGGTATTCAAAATATTCAACTTGAAATCTATTCCAAAACTTGATAAAACGTTTTTAACAAAATTCTTTATTTTCATCTGTGATTCACATGATAAAAAACTACAAAATAATTAGAAATAGAAATTGACAATATGAGATTTGAAGATTTGAGGGAAAAGTAGGTAAACTCTAATGGAGCATTGGGTAATAATGTTAACTACTAAACCCTAAATCCCATATAATTGTATATTATACAAATATATAATATGTAATTAAAATATCTAACGTAGGAGTGTTATCCATAACCAAAATGTTTTTGAAATAGGTCTTGAAATACAAAATCCAATTCCCTTATCTAAAACAAATTTTTATGGGTTGCATAGTAAGATAGTTATGTATTCACTTAAAACCAAATTGTTATCCCTATTCTTGAACAAACCCAAGTCCAAACCACCCTAGTTTGATTAATAAATGGATTGGGTTCAACCAACTCCATCTAAGTTAGAAAAATCATAATTTAAACACTACCTTAAAATATGAATTTTTAATTTGGTCCAACACAAGCTGATTAAGTTAAATGAAAGCTCAATTTTTAAATAAAAATGAAGAAAAATTCAGGGCACAACCAATAGTCCTTGGAACTTTGACAACCAATATAAATGATCACATAGTTGAATATTTTCTTGTTTATTATTTAGTGTTCTTTTTTCTTATATATATATATATATATATAGGTCCTGCGGCTATTCATACCAAATGAGAAAAGTTTAAATTTTTCTCTACTAGTTTAAAATCTAAAAATGCTTGTTTGATAAAGTGCAAGCCTAAGTGTCGGAGTAAGGTTTGTCCTACATGATCTGAGTGACCAAAGTTTGACCTTATCTCTTTGGGCTATGCTAGTTTGATATGTTTTGTTTTAGCTTGCCTTAGATTTATCTATAAACCAAAGATAACTAGAATTTCATAATATCAAGTTGGCGGGAGTTGTGGCTGTTGAAATGGCTGGAGGACCGACCATTGATTTTGTTCCAGGAAGACGGGTATGTAATAATTAATCCATTATCTCAATCATTAGTTAATTATCTATCAATTAGTTAATTCGTTTATTTTATTATACCAGGATTCGCCAGTTTGCCCAAGAGAAGGAAGACTTCCTGATGCTAAGCAAGGTTTTAGCTTGAATTAATTATCTTAGCTTTGAAGAAGTTTCTATATTCAGCTATATGTGATGATATTTCGAAGTTTTAGATTTTGTAAGTATTTAACTATAATATTTTCAATTTCTAAATACTGTGTTATGGAATGAAAAATTGTTCATGTTCTTGCTTGAGCAGTAGAAATTTTGTCTGCATTAATGAATGATGAAAAATACCTCTTCTTTGTTTTGTTTGAATTTTATGAGTGTTCTTGGTTGTATTTTATTGGAAATGCTAATACTTGGAACTCGGAAGATGCAATTTGTATACCTATTGATTTTTGATGAGATAATTATTATTTTATGTGCTTTACCTGCAGGAGTACCCTATTTGAGATACATCTTTTACAAAATGGGTTTAACAAATAAGGAAATCGTAGCACTTTCCGGCGGCCACACACTGGTATCCTTTATACTATTTATATTCGGAGGCTCTCCATGATGAACTATAATTTCCTTTAACTCATACTATATCTGTCTCTTGAAGGGAATGGCTCATCCGGATAGGTCAGGATTTCAAGGTCCCTTTACTAGAGAACCCCACATATTTAATAATTCTTATTTCATGTAAGAATCAACACAAATATGAATTATTTGGAGGCCAAAAATACTTCATATATCATTTATAGTATCATTTTGTTCACAATAATTTGAATATGATAGATAAACCTCCTTAAAATGGTTATTTAATAGTGAGTTGCTCAAGGGGGAAACCGAGGGACTTCTGAAGCTTCCAACTGACAAGGCTCTATTGGACGATCCAGAGTTTAGACGCTATGTTGAGCTATACGCTAAGGTATGACCAGTTGCTAGGTCATTAATTTGTTGGTTATTCCTAAATGTCTTTTCTATGTGCACATTATAGTTCTTGTTTGGTTTGCTCTTTTCTTAGTTTCAATTAATTGTTGAGCTTTTAACTATGTAAAAAATCTTTTGCTAGGACGAAGATCTCTTTTTCAAGGATTATGCAAAGTCACACAAGAAACTATCTGAGCTAGGTTTCACTACGAGACAATCAGATAGATTCATATTACAAAGTCTTGTGAACTTGTTATAATCTATTATAAGCATCTACATTAATATTACAAACTATTATATATCAATATTCAAAATTTATTTTTGGATTCATAATTCATTAAATATTTATAGAATTATGGAAACTATTAAAGTACATAGATTTTTGCCACTTGACAAAGTTCTTATCATGAATTTAACATGATAAAAACGCTAGAGTGCTTTCTTATATATATATATATATAAGATTAATAACAAATACGAAATTTAAAAATTTGAAATTTGAAAATTTCACAATAATTAAATAGATTATTAAGTTATTGATTTTGGTAATAATTATTAAATGTTGATTAATACTCTTATTTAGTACTTTCGAATTGTGTAATTAATCATAATAAATAACAATTAATTTTAATTTCAGAAATAATCCTGGTAGTTAAGTAAATTAAATTGTGTAAAAGGATTATTAATAAATGAATTATTAGAATTATTAAATAAAATTACATTAATTTCAAAAATTTTATTTATTTCCTAATTTCAAATTTTATTCAATTAATTTTTATAAATATTCACGTGAATTAGAAAATTATGAATATTTAATCTATATATATACATTAAATTATGAATATTTAATCTATATATATACTGGGTGGTTTCAAGAGTTAGATTTCTCAATGAAATCTACTTTTTCTTCTCACGGTGAAATATTCTTCTTTATCTCACAGTGAAATCTTCTTTTTTTTCACATGGATATACTGGGTGGTTTCAGAAGTTGATTTCTCAATGAAATCTACTTCTTCTCACAGTGAAATATTCTTACTCCTCCTTATTAACTATGCATGCATGCAACTCGGTGGACCGAGGAGGACGGTGCAATTGGAGGACAGGGACACGACGACCGCGAGCCAGATCGCAGCCAACTACAACCTACCGGAGTTCGACTCCAGCCTCGTGCAGCGCTAAGCCCGATGCACCAACTGTAAGACCCAAAAAATTTATTAATATAAAAATTTATTTTGGTGCAGCGCGCCGGACCCGGGGTTAGTCGGGTCGAGCCTCGGAATTGCCTCGAGTAGAAGGTATAACTCGACTAATGAAAGTATAAATTTTAAATTTGTTAAATGACCCTTTCCTTTTATGCATTGATGCTTTAATTGAGTTAAGATCGACTCGTGTTGCAGATAGAATCGGAACCCAAGTCGGACATAGACTGAGTCGAGTCAAGGTTAAGTCGTTAAAGGAGCAAATAAGTCATTGTAGATGAGGGAATAAAATCCCTCATCATTAAGCCGTGTGGCTCATATTGGGGCCGCACATAGCCCGAGCAAGAGAGAAGGGACAGAGAGAGAGCGAGGAGAGATCTTGGTCAGAGCCAGAGATCGTGTCGTCGTTGGAAGATTCGAGATGGCCAATGTCCGATTCTTCTTCTTCCTTAAGCAAAGGTGAGTGGTTGTTTTCGGTGGATTGGGGGAGGCGGGTAGCCGAACCCCTAGGACTGCTAGGTGTCGATTTCTCACGAGTTTCCATCGATTCTTGGTATCTTAACTTTCCTATCATTGTTTTGATTCATTATTCGTCGGATCTTCATAGTTTTCTTGTCGGATTCTCGACTTTTAGGGGCTACCGAATCAAGGAAAAAGGGAAGAGGTCATGTCAAAAATTTTCCCAATTCCCTTGACGGTTGTAAAACCTCTTTGGACGATCTTAAATCCATGTTGAGTGTATTCGTAGATTATTGTTTGAATGTGATGATTGAAAATCATTTCCCCTAAAGCGTAATAGGCTCGTCCAAGCAAAGGAAAACTCCATGATCATGGTTTGGCCGAGTAAGGGGTGTGTGACTTGATCAATGTGTTGATTAGGATAGATCAGAGACAAGGTATTAGGATTGGGGTTGGTCCTTCCCTTTTATTCCTACCCTTGGAGGCTCCGCCGAGCAAGGAGGGGGGATATGGTAAACTTTAGAAGTTAAACTTCATGGTTAGGAATACTCAAAGCATTAGAAACATGATGATACTTAGGTAAGACTCTAACTATGGAAGGCTACTATATTGATGCATGTAATTAGAGGAATGGTAGGATAGTGACCATCCTTAGACCCTTCCTCCTTAAATTATGAAACATGGTGATATTTTTACCATGCTAGATAATATATTCCTTGTTGAATTTATTTGATATTTTACCATGCTAGATAATTTATTCCTTGTTGAATTTATTACTTAATGCAGAATTTAAGTTCTTTATCATTGAATCATGTGGCTATACACAGTAGTTGTTGTGAAGTAAATTCATATTATCTTATATGTTCTCCGGTATTGTTAATGGGTGAAATTCCAAGTCCGGGACACGTAGTTCTTTAGCCAAGGTGGCATATGACGCTAGATGACATGTAGGTCATTATAAGGTATAAGTTAGATATGGAAACTTTGCTAGTGGATGACACAACTTCTAAGACTTGTTGTAGTCATTTTTGAAACCTAGAATTATTAGGTGTACACGCCGAGGAAGGGTAACATTGAATTGTTGACCCTATATGTCGGGTTAGTGCCGGATACGGGTAAATGCCTGGGGTGTAAATAAGAGAACTCTAGGATATATTGATAGTGTGATGTGCTTGCGATGGTCTGCCGAGAAGCATACATAGTCGGAAATGACAAATGCTTGACTCGGCCAGTGATTTAGGTCTTGAGTTCCACCAGCGAGCCCCTTGGTGTGAGACCCTAGTTGGGTGGGACTAGCAACCCCTACCCCAGTCGGTGTTTGGATACTAGTAGATCATCCTAGTTGACGGCCCAAAGATCTTATTGATTCATTTATATGCTCTGTGGCCTGAATGACCAATAGGTTGTTATTTTGTGTGGTAGGGCTGGTTGTAGCCGAACCACTAATGCATCAACAGGTCCTAAGTTCCGAGTACTATGTGGCACAGTTGGGGCTATTATAGCCGATGAAATGTATGTGTGGTCTACATAGTACGACCTTAATGGTCGGTTATCATATCAGCAATAACTTAGATCCCTAAAACTTTATATTTTTGTTGACACTTGTGTAAACTTAGTGTTTACTAGGATTAGTTCTAGTCGTCCCTTAGGGTTGAGGTGTAAGAGGACACTCGATAAGAAGTCAGAGACTTCCGGGTGTGGAAGTGACTTAGGTCGAGAGTGCGTCTCTTCGGTGAAAAGTCCTCGGGTGTAAAGGGAACGAAAACTAATTTAGTAAAACTAGTTTGGAAATCCTAAGCGAGGTGCTTAGGTAGTGGAGTAGGCATTGGGGCCGAACCACTATAAATTTCCGTGTTTGCATTGCTATTTATTTTTTCTTTAACTGCTTAATCATTTATCGCTTCCGCATTTAGTAATAGAATTGAAACGTGCCTAAACATTTGAAGTAAATGCTTCAAATTGAATTTAGGCGAATCGTTTAGTAAACACACTATTCACCCTCCCTCTAGTGTGGCCATTTCGGCTATCAATTGGTATCAGAGCAGGTTCGCAGATTATGATTTCACCATCTCGTCTATACCTAGTCTCGATCTAGAAATGGCTCTAGAGAGTGTAGTGTCTTCACCACCTAGGTGCGATGAATCAAACTTTGATCTATAGAAATTTAGGATGTACACATTTCTGAAGACTAAAGGTTTTTGTGTATTTAACATGTTGCATTGGGAATTTATTGAACCTAAGGTTGACATGCATGACTGAAGTGAATTAGATAAGAAAATATTTAAATCTAATGGAGATGTCATGAATTACATTCTTTGCACATTACCAAGTGGCATCTTAGAAAAAGTCATGCATTGTTCTACGACTTTTGATTTATGGGCTAGTTTAAATATTCTATATCATCGTGCCAAAACTGAGAAAATTGGTACTTTTGATGAAGGTGATGATGACAATTGTCACACACCTACTACTAATCTTGATTTTGATGCCCATAGCTCTTCTAGTCAAAGAAGTAGCACCAAGAGCCGGAAAAGAAAAATAATCTATAATGCTTGCAAAAAAAAGGGGCATGTGAAGAAAAATTGCCCAAGCATGAAAAACAAAGCAAGGAAGAGGTCAAGTGCTTCCACCTCCACCTCTCACACATTTGAAGCACCCTCTTGTAATGACTATGAAGCTACCTCAAAAGTTTGCCTCATGAGTACCTATGATGAGGTATACTCTCTCCCTTCTAGTCATAACAATGAAAATGTTAGTACTAGCTCTTCTAATTCTCATGATATGCAATATGATGAGTTAGTAAGCAAATATAAGATAATGTACACCTTGCTTACAAAAAAGGATAAGGAAAATAAGATGCTAGAGAAAGAAAATGAAATGCTTAATTCTTATGTGCATGAATTAAAGTTAAAAAATGGGAAATTAAAGTCTAAGTCAATTGATTCATGCCATGATAATGTAGAACATGAGCTTAAGGACTTGAAGCTCAAGAATAATAATTTAGAAAAAGATAATTGAATGTTAAAATCTCAATTACATGCATTGCATAAATCCATGAATGATGTGAAAAATGAGATGTTAACTTTGAGTAGGAAAGTTAATCCTTCCTCTCATATTTCTAAGAATCAAAATGTCTCATTCAAGAACTTTAAAAATAAAAATGCTCATGTAAAGAATGCTAAGGTTCATCATCATTCTCATACTAGGCATTCTCAAAAGAAAATTATTTATCTAAGAATGTCTATGCTCATCATGCCTCTCATGTCATGCACTCTATCATTAGACCTCCTGATCATAAAAAGAGGAATGATGTCTATATGAATGCTCATACTCATCATGTTTCACATGATAAGCATTATAAAAATAAATATCATGTCCATGCTAAAAATGAAAAGAAAAGTTTCATGGACATTGCATTTGTTGTGGTATCTATGGGCATGCCATATATGATTGTGCTTTTAAAATGAACCCTAGTGTTATTAAGACACTTTGGGTACCTAAGCCCATTAACCCCCAAGGACTCAAAGCAATTTGGGTACCAAAAGTCTCATCTTCTCTTGTAGGGGGAGCTACCACACAAGGATAAAGAGAAGTGAGGAGTTAAAGTTGACCAGAGTCTTGAATGATGAATCCTCCTTCGTTGCAACTTCAAGTCCTCTAGATGCCTATGGTAAAGTTCGCAAAAAATTTCGGTAACATCTTCTAACTTGTTTTGTTTTACCTTAGTTGAAGTTTATGATACCATGTTTTACTTTGAGTTGGTTTCCCCACTCTTGTAAAAGAGTTTCTTTGGAAAATGATTTTTGATTTTTTGATCTTCGGTCTCTTCGGAGACCTCGGTAGCTTGTAATGGGCTCAAGCAACCTTGTGGTTCTAAATCGTAAGCACATTGTGGCTTTCGGTTTTCAACCAATAGGAAGGGTTGGAGATCAATTTTTCGTTCATTATTCTTGTGATCTCTTAAAATTCGTTTTGATATCATTCTACTTTATTTTGAAATGAATTTGAAACCATCTAGCAAAGTGATATTTGATAATGATACCTAATTCTTCTCTTTGCTTTTTGGTTGAGTTAGCTTGCTAAGTAGCTATATTCTCTGTAGAAATACTAGTGTAGCTTACTTGCAAGTTATAAGTATGTTAGGAAGGCTAATTAGGAAGAAAAAGATTAGTTAGTTTGGTTAAGCTTTCATGAATAGGGTGTAACTTCAATTAATTCAAAATCTTAGTGTTATACCTTAATGTTTAAGCTTTAACTATGTCTTTATACTCATGATGGTAATTGCATGGTAAAACCTTAAATTTTCATGAGTAGGTAGAATCTTAGCACTTAGGCAAATTTCATTGAATGAAATTTGCTCTAGGTTGACACTTACCATTAGAGACATTATTTTAAGTCCAAACTAGTTAAACAAACTTAGAGATCTTATCCCTCAGATGTTTCACATCTTAAGATTTCTTAGATTTATTTTGATATCATGGTAAAATTCTTCTTAAAAATGAATCTTTACTATCTAGCATAGGTTAAGGTTTAAATGAAACTTTGCATTAAACCTTGTTATTTAGTTTGTTAGCTTGCTAGTAGTCATAATTATTTCATTATGATACTAATGATGTCTACTTGCAAGTTGTGAATGTAAATGAAGGATATGCTATCTAAATGTAAGACCCCCCCCCCCCTAAAAAAAAGAAGGGTTTCCTATTATAAAAATCTATTTTGGTGCAGCGCGTCGGACCTGGGGGTAGTCGAGTCGAGCCTCAGGATCACCCCGAGTGAAAAGGTATGACTCGGCTAATGAATCATGAAGTCTATTTGGATAATTGACTTTCCTTTTATAAAATCATCCCTTAAATTAAGTTAACTCGAGTCATATTATGGTTTGAGTTAGAACCCAAGTTGAGTTCGGGTTTAGTCGAGGTTTGAGTGCGAGTTAAGTGAGTCAAAAGGCCTCATTTGGAAAGCTAGATGAGGGATTAAAACCCTCATCTTGCAGCCGTGTGGCTCATTCATTGAGCCGCACAAGGCAGCAAGGGAGAAAGAGGAGGAGCAAGGAAAAAAAAAGGGAGGCACTACTCGGATTCTTGGTCGGAGATCTTGCCATTGCCAGAGCTGATCACTTCAAGGACGTGGGGATCTTCTTCCTCACTGTTTTCTCTTCTTAAAAAGATGAGTGGTTAAGGCTTTAACAGTTTGGGGGAGGCGGGTGGCCGAACCCTAGATGCTAGGTTGAGTTCTCGCGTTTTTCCAACGATCTATGATTTCAAAGATAGGTACTCACTGTTTTATGATGTTCTTGTCGGATCTCGCTATTTTAAACATCGATTTGAGTATTTTAGGGGCGGCCGAGTCATGGAAAAAGGGGAAAGGTCATGCCAAAATTTTCCCCGATTCCCTTGACGACAAGAAGGTCCTTAGATGCCCTATACCACTATTTTGATTTAATCCTTTGAACTCCTTGCGTAACATGAAGCATGTCCCCCTCTAAAGCCCCTTGAAGTGGCCGAACGAACCCTAAGATTCATGAAGAGAGTCGGCCAAAGGGTGAGGGGAAGGGTAAGTTGATCTTTGGTATTTAAGAAGTACGTGAAATTGAAGAGACAAAGTATAGTTAAAGTCTCTTCCATC
The DNA here is from genome assembly GCA_034359265.1 of Canna indica. Taxonomy (NCBI): domain Eukaryota; kingdom Viridiplantae; phylum Streptophyta; class Magnoliopsida; order Zingiberales; family Cannaceae; genus Canna; species Canna indica. Next base: position 18,249,361 of record CP136897.1, read on the forward strand.
TTTTCCTACCCCAAGGACCTTGGCCGAGCAAGGTTTCCCTTGCTCGTGGTTCGTCCAAGGTTGGGGAGAGGAGAAGAGATTTGCCTTAGATGGAAAGTTCATGATCTTAGGGATCACATAAGGATATGACAATACTTAGGAAGAACACCAAACTTAGCAAGTAGCTTAATTGATTTGAATTGTAGAAATGCTAGATTGTATCCATACTTAGCATTTGATAGTTAAACTTGGATGTTGACAATGTTACCATGTTTTATAATTCATACATGTTATTTAAATTATTACTACCTTGCCATGCTAGATAGTTGCTCCTTATTGTGCTACTATTCCTAAGGTAGTATAAGAATTGTTAGGTATGTGCATTATGATTAAATAAGGTGAATGATGTAATATTTGAGCATTTTTCTTTCCATTATACATGCTGCCCTGAATTTCCTTGGATGGTATTCCAAGGATGACTCATGGAAATTCTCACCTAAGACAGTGTAAAAAAAAGCTAGGTAACATGTAAGGTGTCACTAGATGTTCATAACACATTTATGGAAACCTAGATATGAGACTATCACACTTCTATGACTGCTTGTACATCTTGGAAACTTAGAGATTGTAGGTGCACATATACCAACAAGGGCGGCATGAATTGTTGATCCGGTAGCCGGAGATGGCTAGATACAGGCAAAGGCCCGATGTGTATATATATATATGGAAACCCTAGGATTTTGATTGTGATGGTCCGCCGAGGAGCGAGGAGGTTGGAAATGACCAATGCTCAGCTCGGCCAGTTGGGTCTAGAGGTGCGCCAGCGGGCCCGCTAGGTGCTAGACCCTAGTTGGGTGGGACTAGCTATCCTTACCCCAGACGGTGTCCGGAGACTAGTGGCCATCCTAGTCGACGGCCCGGGATTGTTTGCTTGCATCTTGAGATGATACTAGCTGATATGGTAGGAACGGCTGTAGCCGAGATATATTGCTATGAGTAGGCCCAAGGGCCGGATGCCAGAGGCTTGATAAGCCAAGGTGGCAGGTTATCATGTATAGTTGGTACTGATGGATCCGTTGAGGGTCTGTAATTGTATTAGAAGCATACTCTACCTCCTTGTACATTCCTTCGTTGCCTTGTATGATATATATGCAAGTCTAAGGATTATGTGGAGGTTCATTTGAGCCACTCACTGAGTACCAAGTGGACTCACAGTTTATATTTTATTTTGTAGAGCATGAACGGTAGCTGAGTGTCGACATGGTGCAGCTGGAGGGCGGAGGCAGTGCCATATCTCGTAGCGGTGTCCATGAGTCTTAGACTGGTCCTAGTTATGTTGGTTTATCATAATCCATGTTTAATGATGTCTCTATATGCTCATGATTGATTTATCATGATAAATGTTTGAAATTTCATGAGTAGTCTATTTCATGATAACTAGGCAATTTTATGATATTAATATTGAATGAAATTGAACTAGGTTAAAATTCTTCCTTAGAGACTTCATGCTAAGTTAAAAATGAAATGAACATGTTTACATACACATATAACATGAGTCTAGAAAGTTAAAATTGAAAATTCATGTCTAGATGAACAATGTGATGACTATATCACTTTAGGGGACTTAAACTTCATAAACATGTTCGGAATCAATTGACTTGGACATTTGATTTTAAGTCCAAAATCTTCATAAACATGTTTAGGAATAGGTTTGACATGTTTCCATGCTCTTAGAATGAAAAAATTCATATGAATATGGATAAATGACAATAGAGGTGGTTTCTTGAATACCCCTTGTTGAACCATGTTGACCCAAGTCAACAAGTTGACCTATTGGTTTCATTTATAATCCATATTTGAGAAACATGCTTAGATTTACTCATGTTAGGTATCCATTGGTTTAAATTTGAAAAATCATGAGTAAATATTAAGATTGAAACTTAGCAAGTTTCATAAAAACTACTTTAGTTTTGAATGAAATCATGCTAGGTTAATATCTTGACTTAAGGACTTAATTTTCATTTCAAACTTGACATATACTGTTTACATGACCATCATTTGATAACAATTTCAGTTATTTCTAGGAAAATATAGAAAAATATTTTTTAGGTGATTTTTGAAACTATACCTTCATTGAAAAATCTAGTTTCTTAAGTAAAAATTTTGAAACATTTCATCAAGAATCTAATTTATAATGAATTTTTGAAGTTGGATTTAAAAAAATGCAAAGTATCATCCCTACTTGAAATATCAATCTTTCGATACTTTGATTTTTTCTTCAAAAATTTTGAAATGAAATCTCATGTATACCATTTTGATTATGTTTCTAATATCATTCACAGCATTAAATGAGTAAAATCATTTATAGGAATGATTTTGAATTCTTGAATGATAGCTAGAAACTACATTTTGTATGGTTTGATTAGAATTAGTATAGGATGAAAAATGAACTTTTTTGAATTCATTTTACGTTCAAATTTGATACATGCATTTCAAGTGAGCACTAAATATTTGGTATCAAAAATTTTCATCCAAAAATTGGTTTCAAAAATATTAGTGAAAGATATGATTTTATACAATCTTAAAAGTGATTTTTTGAAAACAAAAAGTGTAGGTTGACTTAACTCAATAAAAAACCTTAAAAATTTCATCTTGAGCTGAAACTTAATTCATAGACTTATATTATCTTATGTTAGATGTCTTAATGCCTAAGGTTGAGAAAATATGAGTAGATAGCAAAACTTGAGACTTAGCATTTTTCATGGTTTCAAGCATACCTTGAATGAAATCATGCTAAGTTCATACACACTTGAGTGCATAGATGATTGATTTTGAATTCAAATTCTTTAGCTTTGAACATATCATGTATGAATTATGTTTCATGTTAAATACTTGTTTTCCATCCCTTGGTTGAGATTTTCATGTTGCATGAAAAATCCTTAGAGTCTCAACTTCATGAAAACTTAATTGTGTCTCATCCCTTTGGATAGTTAGATCTTTCTTGCCCTTTTTGATTGATGTCAAAAGGGGAAGTATAGTATAAGAAAATAGAGGAGAAGTGTATAAGTCAAAAGGGGGAGAAGTGTATAAGATAAATAGGGAGCGAAATATAGGAAATCCATGCATATAAATAGAGGGAGTTTATCTCATAGATATGCATGATGATAGGGGGAAAAATCCCTTAGTTGATATCCATATGCTTTAACGATATATTTTCTTATGGATGTTTGTCATCATCAAAAAGGGGGAGATTGTTGGCTTTAGGTTTTCAACCTTAGCCTTAATTTCGGCCTCGATGGTTTTGATGATAACAAACATAGAACTAATGATTTCATTAAGCATATTTTCAGTTTCCATATCGACTAGCGTTTGATGTCCTCGATCGAATAAATCGGAGAAATCGAGTAATCGGAAGGACATTGATCATCGTGCTCGAGTTCATCGTGGAGATTCTCAAAGATCGACGATAGCACCAAAGACGTATTGGACGAGCTCAAAGATCACATGAAAGCTCTCCAAGTTGATGGTCGTCGAAAGCCGGAACTCGGAAACAAAGCGCGGAAGAAAACTAGGCTGAAAAGTCAATTCAGCCTATGTTCGGTCAACCGGGCGGTCGACCGAATAGGTTAAGTAATGGGGCAGTAGCCCTGTCGATCGATCGATCGGTCAACCGGACTAAGGCTAGCTGCAGACGCAGCCTGCGTCTGTTGATCAATCGATTGATCGAATGGCGGTAGAATTTGGCCGAGGCTGGCGGTCGACCGACCTGCGAGCAAACGCGACGCAAGATCACGTCGGTTGATCGACGGGTTGACCAAAGATCGCGGATCGCGATTCCTGCGTCAAGCGGTCGACCCGTCGGTCGACCGCCTATAGGGAAGAATGCAGCGGTCAAATGACCGATCGATCGATGCTTCGACCGGCGCTTCGACCGGCGGTTTGTAATAGATAGTTTTCTATCCGTTGAATAACCGTTGTTTCACCTAGGTATATATATACCCTCTATAACTTCTTCAAAAACTTTCTTCCTCCATTTCTACAACATCCATTGAGTATTCTAAGAGGAAGATTTAAAGCCTTCCAAAGATTGGAGCGCGCTCTACTACTTCTTCGAGTTCTTCCTCATGCATAAGCTTGGCTACCTCAACTCAGGCTTCAACTCAAGCTCTACTATTTTGCAAGTTGAAGGTTTTTGAAGGATTAAAAAGAGCTTTTAATCTTGTTTTATATTGTAGCTCGACTGCCTCAAGTCGGAAACTTTCGCATGTGAAAGTGACTTAGGTCGAGAGTGCGTCTCTTCGGTGTAAAGTCCTCGGGTGTAAGGGAAATGAAAACTAATTTAAAACTTGTTTGGCAATCCTAAGCGGGATGCTTAGGTAGTGGAGTAGGCATTGGGGCCGAACCACTATAAAATTTCTGTGTTTGCATTGCTATTTATTTTTGCTTTAATTGCTTAATCATTTATCGCTTCCGCATTTAGTAATAGAATTGAAACGTGCCTAAACATTTCAAGTAAACGCTTAAAATTGAATTTACGCGAATCATTTAGTAAATATACTATTCACCCCCCCTCTAGTGTGGCCATTTCGGCTATCAGGGAAGGTTGTAAGACCAGAGGTTTCCGAATATATAATTTATTTTTAGAGCAGCGCACCAGATCAGGAGTTAGTTGGGTCGAGTCGCGGAATCGCCGGGAGTAAAAGGTATAATTCAAGCCATACGAAATTTTATTTGCTAAATTGTTCCTTCCTTATTAAGCATAAGATGTCTTAGTAGAGTCAAATTCAAATCGTGTGTGTGGATTGAATCAGGGCTCGAATCAAACTCGGATTGAGTCAAGTAGGGGCCAAGTGAATATGAGGGAATAAATCCCTCATCCCCTGTCGTGCGGCTCACAATTGGAGCCGCACGCAACCCGAGAAGAGAAAGGGAGGAGGAGAAGCTTTAGAGTCGGCGCTGAATTCGTGCCACCGTCGGAAAGTTCGAGATCGCCGTCGCTCATCCCTTCTTCTTCCTTGATCAAGGTGAGTGGATTGTACCTTGTTGTGAAGGGTAGGTGGGTAGCCGACACAAGGTTTAGGGGTTTTCTCCAATTTCTCAAAAAATTCCATCAATTCACCAATGTTTTTCCAAGATTTGATTTGAATGTTATATACATGCTGTTGTATGAAGTTTTTCATCTTTTTTCTCGATGTTTAGGGCCCTAAATCAAGAAACAAGGAGATTAATTAACCAATAGCATCAAGAACATCTAGAACTCCAAGATGAGGTTGCATCCAAGATTCACAAGATTAAATTATAAAATCATAGATCTTCCATTAAACATATGCCCCATGATATGAGATCCAAATTTAAAATCTAAGCATCACATGGAAACCAAGAAAATCTTAAGAACACAAAAAAGAACATCATCAAGATCAAGAATCTTCAAGGTGGCGTCAAGAAAATTTGAAGAAAATCCGAATAGGAGGGATAAAACCACTCACAATATTAAGGAAGGGATTAGAGAGAAGAATCCAATCGATGGCCTCCGATTTCGGCTTCGAAATCCGGTAGCTCAACCCCAAAGAAGAGAAAGCAAGGTGGTGGCTCACTCCAAGCCGCCGGCTTGGAGAGAGCGAGAGAGGGGAAGAAGAGGGCAGCTCGGTTGGCTCCCCTTGGCTCGGCTCCAAAAGGAAGAAGAGAGAAGGAAGGAGAAGGGGAGGCTCTGGTGGCTCGGCTCGGTTCTAGGTGGCGGCGGTTCCAAGAGGAGAAGAGGAGGAGGCGGCGGCGGCTCCTGTTGGCTTTAGGTTTTCAACTTTAGTCTTAATCTCGGTTTTGATGATAACAAACATGGGACTATTGATTTTATTGAGAATATCTTTCAGGTTGCATATCAATTAGCGTTTGATGTCCTTGATCGAAAATATTAGAAGAAATCGGAAATTGGAAGGACATTAATCGTCGCACTCGAGTTCATCGCAAAATTTCTCAAAGATCAACAAGTGCACCAAAGTCGGCTTGGACGAGTCCAAAGATCACGTAAAAAGATCTCCAAGATGATGCCCATTAAAAGCCGGAACCCGGAAACAAAGCACGATACAAAATAGGCTAAAATATAAATCTCAGCCTATGTTCGGTCTACCGGGCGGTCGGCTGAATAGGGTAAGGTATCAGGCAGTAGCCATGTCGATTGACCGATTGGTCGATCGAACACTGCCTAAAACAGGCAGTGGCTACTTCGGTCGACTGGTCGATCGACCGATAGAGGCCTGATTTAGGTAGTAGCCATTCGGTCGACGTGTTGGTCGATCCAACATAGGGACGAAAACGCAGTGGGCTCTAGCGGTCGATTAATCGGTCGACCAAACTTCATTTGTTGAAGAAGCAAACCTACAATTGCACCTTTAGCTCTCTGAGTTCGGCCGGTGCCATCCTGTAAGGGGGAATAGAAACTGGTTTCACCCTGAGCTGCAGATTAATGCAAAAAAATCGACCTCCCTTTAGGGCTGCAACCCTGGCAATTCCTCAGGAAACACATCATGGAATTCACAGACCACGGGGGTTCCGTTGACAAGCTTTGCTTCACCCCCTTCCACCTCGGCCATAGATACAAAGGCCAGGAAAGGTTGGCAGCCGCCCCTAAGCAATTTGCGAGCCTTTAGGGCTGAGATGACCCCTATCAACTTGCTACCTCCCTCTCCTTGGAAGATGAATTGCAGCAGCCTAGGCTTATTAAACATCACTGCTTTGGCTCTACAGTCCAACATTGCGAAATGCACTGCCAACCAGTCCAAGCCAAGGATGACGTCAAGCTCAAGAATGGGTAGGAGTGTCAAATCCGCACTCAGCACATGGCCACATATGAGCACTTCACACCCTTGATAAATTGAGGTTGCTAAGATTGTATCGCCCTTACGCGTTGGTACCATTAATGGCCCATTAAGCATAGAGGGTGCCATTGGCAGCTTTGCAGCAAATATGGAAGACACAAATGAGCGCGTGGCACCTAGATCAAATAATACATACGCAGCAGACGAACATACTAAAATAGTACCTGTCGCCATTGCTTTGGAAGCCTCTGCCCCATCACGGTTCATAGCATAAACCCGCGAAGGCGGCCCCTTATTCTGAGTCTGTCCTCTCAGTGCTACTGACCCTACTGACATAGGTGCTTTACCCCTTGACTACTCAGGCTTCTGACCAGTTCCCTCAGGGCAGTCCTTCTTGAAATGTCTGACTTGACCGCACTTGAAGCAAGCATTATTGCGGTTAAGGCAGGACCCCCGATGCCTCCGACTGTAGCTGCCACACTGCGGTGTCTCAAATCTCTGAAAACCACCTCCTCACACTACCGGCCTTATTGACCCGGTCCCTGGGCCCCCATGGCCTCGGTTGCCATTCTGCCCCGGGCTTTGCTGTAGCTTTGTTGTGGGCATTGCCCCCTCGGAGTGCCAAGGTCGACTACCACAACCTTGTGACCGGAACTTCTTCTTAGCTGGCCCGTCATTTCCCTCGAACGGCACCAAAGCTTCTTTCCATAGGGCTTCATCCACTGCCTGAGCCAGTGTAGATTCTTCGGTGTAATGAATAAGCCGTCCAAATTGTGGCCTCAATCCTGCCACGAATCTCTTGACCCTGGCGGTCTCAGTCGCCACTAGGGTGGGATGGTACTTGGAGAGATGATTAAACTCCATCTCATACTCCGACACTATCATGCCACAAGACCTGTGCAGCATCTCAAGGTCTCGTGCCCGCTTTTCACGAACATTCATTAATACATGACATGCTCATGAAGGCCAAAATCACTCGGCCCATGCTGGCCCCACAAAAAACAATACTTTCATACGACCCAACCCAGCCCAAACCTAGCAATCATACAAGTCGGTCGCTAGAATCTATCTAGCGAGCCTTCTACCTAGGCCCTCTCTGGTTGGGTATGGCCCACCCAACCAAATCCACTCGGATCTAAACTTAGTGTGGCTCCCCTTGGGACTAACGTCAGTGTGGCTCACTCATGTAGTATCAAGACCCATAATACACTCGCTGAGTCGGGACCAACTTGCCAAGCCGGTACGCTTCTTGGCTCAGCCATCGCTCAACCACAAGCACAACCACAATCAATAACCATGTACAGTACGCACAAGTACATAAAGAATATTTTCTACCGATAATCGGGGTACGAGTCTACTTGCCCCAACTCGACCCTCTCTTGGGTCTAACCTCTTGGCTCTATGTTTCATCACCCAATTTACTGCCACTGTCACTCAGCGCAGCATTGAGAGCCTCCATTAAACTATCACATAAAAGAAAGGGTTTCCTGTCACATAATAAATTTTTAACATAAGCTTTGAAAAGTTACTAACCGCATGGTGCGCTGAGTGCAGGAGTGGTCGTCCAATCTCGTAGCATAACTATATCGTATGTCGGCACACTAGCATATGTCTCGTACGGTACCCAACACTGAGTCATAGACAAGACCTAACCTAGTGCTTTGATACCAACTTTTTCACACCCCGACTGAGGGTAGTGTGACCGGCCAGGGTCCACATCCTGCCTTGTAGCCTACTGTCTACACTGACATTAAGAAACCAAAACACATCGACTGAAAGAAACTTAACATACTTTATAAAACAAAGTTTGCAAGTCAAAATGTATAAGTTTTTCAAAACAAGAAGAAACATCCACCTCAAATCCAAATGGTCAAACATCACGTTGTTGCAATTCTTTTCACTTACAACCGTCAGTGTAGAAATAAACCAACATAACTAGGACTAGTCTAAGACTCGTGGACGCCGCTACGAGATTTGGCACCGCCTCTACCCTCCAGCTGCAACATGTCGACACAAAGCTACTGCTCATGCTATGCAAAAATAGAAATAAACTGTGAGTCCACTTGGGACTCAGTGAGTGGCTCAATTGAACCTCCACATAAGGCTCAGTCATATATATATATATATATATATATATATATATATATATATATATATATATATATATATCATACCGGGCAATAAAGGAAATGTACTAGGAGGTAAACTTTATTTCTAAAGCGATTACCGACCCCCAATGGGTTCGTCCGCATCAACTGAACATGATAACCTTCCATCTCGTCTTATCTAGCCTTTGGCATTCGGCCCTTGGGCCTATTCATAGAATCATATCCCGGCTACAGCCGTCCCTACCATATCCGGTAGTATCACACTAGCTCTAGGCCACAACATCTCAAGATGTAAACAAACAATCCCGGGCCATCGACTAGGATGGCCACTAGTCTCCGGACACCGTCTGGGGTAAGGATAGCGAGTCCCACCCAACTAGGGTCTGGCACCTAGCAAGCCCGCTGGCACACCTCTAGACCCAACTGGCCGAGTTGAGCATTGGTCATTTCCGACCTCCTCGCTCCTCGATGGACCATCTCAAGCACATTACACATTCAATATTCTAGGGTTTCCATATATATATACCTCGAGCCTTTTGCCCGTATCTAGCCATGTTTGGCTACCGGGTCAACAATTCATGCTACCCCTTTTAGTATTTGCGCACCTACAATCTCTAAGTTTCCAAAAATATACAAGAAGTTATAGAAGTGTTATCGTCTCATATCTATGTTTCCATAAACGTGCTATGAACATCTAGTGGCACCTTACATGTTAACTAGCCTTCTACATTGTCTTAGGTGACAATTTCCATGAGTCAACCTTGGAGTACCGTGCAAGAACATTTAGGGCAACATACATAATTTAAAGAAAATGCACAAATATTTCATCACTCATCATATATAACCATAATGCACATACCTAACACTTCTTATACTACCTTAGGAATATTAGCTCAATAAGGAGCAACTACCTAGCATGGCAAGGTAGTAATAAATTTAAATAACATGTATGAATTATAAAACATGGTAACATTGTCAACATCCAAGTTTAAGGATCAAATGCTAAGTATGGTTACAAGACTAGTATTCCTAAAGTTTCAAATCAATCAAGCTACTTGCTATGTTTGATGTTCTTCCTAAGTATTGTCATATCTCTATGTATGATCCTTATAGTCATGTAATTTCCATCTATAGCTAATCTCTTCTCCCTTCCCTAGCCTTGGCCGAACCATGAGCAAGGAAGAACTTGCTCGGCCATGGTCCTAATGGTAGGAAAAGAGGGAGGAGACTCTATCTATACCTCTACCTCTTCAATTCCGAATGTAACTTAAATGCCAATTAACTAATTTACCCTTCCCTCACCCTTGGCCGAACCCTCTTTATGAGTGGTAAGGTTCATTCGGCCATTCAAGGGACTCCTAGGGAAGACATGCTACAATATACGAAAGATATACAAGTAGAACTACATCGAACATTGATCTAAGGTCATCTAATGGCTTCCTTGACGTCAAGGGAATTGGGGGAAATTTTGGCACGACCTTTCCCTATTCCCCATGACTCGGCATCCCTAAAAACTTGCAAATCGATGAAGAAACTACGAGTTCCGACAAGAAATTTCATAAAATAGTGAACGCACATCATAGAAATCAAGATTTGTCAGAAAGATCGTGAAAACTCAACCTATCTCATCTAGGGTTCGGCCACCCGCCTCCCCCAAGCTTCAAAACTTAACCACTCACCTAGATTGCGGAGAAACAAGGATCGGGTGATGACGACTTGAATTTTTTTGGCGACGACACGAATCCCGGATCGATCCAAGCCCCAAGCTTCACCTTGCTCCTCTACCTCTCTCCCCTTAGGTAGCTTGTGTGACTCAATGGATGAGCCACACGGTTGCAAGATGAGGGTTTTAATCCATCATCTAGCTTTCCAAATGAGGCCTCTTGACTCACTTAACTCACACTCAAACCTCGACTAAACCCGAACTCAACTTGGGTTCCGACTCAAACCATAATATGGCTCGAGTTAACTTAATTTAAGGTATGATTTTATAAAAGGAAAGTTAATTATCCAAATATACTTCATGATGCATTAGCCGAGTCATACCTTTTCACTCGAGGCGATCCTGAGTCTCGACTCGACTACCCCCGGGTCCGACACGCTACACCAAAATAGATTTTTATATTATGAATCTTTTTCCGGGTCTTACAGTTAAGATGAAGGTGGTTGATTGAAGTTGCTTGAGGATTCAAAGATTGAACCATTTCAAAGTTGCAACTTCAAGACATCTAGATGCCTTAGGTAATATTAACATCAAACATCTTGGTATCACCTCCTTACGTTGATTTGTTTTATTTAAGTTGGAGTTATGATACATGCTTAAAATTGATTGATTTTCCCCGCTCTTGATATATTTCAAAAATGTTTTTTTATTTTTGATTTTCGGTCTCCTCGGAGACCTATGTGGCCTGTAATGGGCCTAAGCAACCTTACGGTTCTAAATCGTAGGCACATTGTAGACTGTCGGTTTTCAACTAATAGGAAGGGTTAGATTATATTTTTCATTTATATTATTTTGTGATCTCTTAAAATTCATTTTGATATCACTCGATTTCATTTTTGAAATGAATTTGAAACTATTTAGCTAGTAGATATGATTTGATTACCATTTATAAAGTATACTTGCAAGTTATAAATATTTTAGGAAGGCTAGTTAGGAAGAAAAAGTTTAGTTTGACAAATTATTATCATGAAAAAGGTATAATTTTGAAAAATTCAAAATCTTTGTGTTATACCTAAATATTTAAGCTTAAACTATGTCTCTATACTCATGATTAGAATTGCATTTTAAATCCTTGAATTTTCATGAGTAGGTAGAATTTTAGCACTTAGGCAAATTTCATTGAATGAAACTTGCTCTAGGTTGGTATTCATTATTAGAGACCTTATCATTAAGTCCAAACTAATTAAACATGTTTTGATATCTTATTCCTCAAATGTTTCATATCTTAGGATCTCTTTGATTCATTTTGATAACTTGTTAATTCTTTAAAATGAATCTTCACTATTTAGCATAGGTTAAGATTTTAAATGAAACTTTGCATTGAACCATGCTATGTAGTAAGTTAGCTTGCTAGTTGACATATTATTTCATTATGATACTAATGATGTCTACGTGCAAGTTGTAAATGTTAATGAAATGTTATGCTATCTAGAAGAAAATGAAAAGGAAATGAAAAAGTTGGGGAAATTTTCAAGAAAAATGTATGAATTTAATTTTACAAAAATCCTAATATAATTTTTGAATAACCATGCTTAAGTGATTTCTCTATGCTGATAATTGATTATGCATGACAAGTGTATGAAATTTCATGAGTAGGAAAATATTTTGATAACTTAGGCAATTTCACGATATCTTGACTGAATGAACTTGCTCTAAGTTAAAACTCATATTAGAGACCTCACTGTAAGTAAATACCAAACAAACATGTTTAGATACAAATATCACATGAGTCTAGGTATCTAAAATTGAAAAATCATGTCTAGATGAACAATGTGATAACTATATCACTTTAGGGGACTTAAGCTTAAAAATATTTGACCCAAGTCAACAAATCAACTTGGAAAATTTATTTTAAGTCCAAAACTTCATAAACATGTTTAGGAATAGGTATGACATGTTTCCATGCATTTAGAATGAAAAATTCATATGGATATGGATAAAATGACAATAGAGATCAATTCATGCTTATCTCTTTTGAACCAACTTGACCCAAGTTAACAAGTTGAATTAAAGGTCTCATTTATGATTCATAGTTGTGGAACATGTTTAGATTTACTCATGTTAAATATCCATTGATTTAAGTTTGAAAAATCATGAGTAAATGTTAAGATGAAAACTTAGCAAGTTTCATAAAAACTAGTTTAGTTTTGAATGAAACCATGCTAGGTTAATATCTTAACTTAAGGACATAATTTTTATTTCAAACTTGACATATACTCTTTACATGACCATCATGTGGTGTCATGAAAGTTTGAATAAAAATTGAAGAAGTTTTAAGAATAACTAAAAATTACAAAAATATCATTTCAATCTACAATTAGTATAATTTTAGTTATTTCAAGAAAAATATAAAAAAATCATTTTTAAATGATTCTTGAAACTACACATTCACTGAAAAAATCTAGTTTTATAAGTAAAAATTTCAAAAAATTTCATCTAGAATCTAATTTATAGTGAAATTTTGAAGTTGGATTTTAAAAATGGAAAGTATCATCCTCATTTGACATATCAATCTTTTCGATACTTTGATCTTTCTTCAAAAATTTCAAATGAAAACTCATGTATTTTGATTCCATTTCAAATATCATTCACCCAATGTCTTGAGTAAAATCATTCATAGGAATGATTTTGAAAATTTGAATGATAACTAGAAATATTCACTATTTTCATTGAAAATAATATAGGATGAAAAATGATCTTTGAAAATTCTTTTGAGTTTAAACTTCATTCATGTATTTCAAATGACCATTCAATATTGGGTATCAAAAAAATTTCATCAAAAAATTGGTACCAAAATTTTTCAGTGAAAATATGATTTTGTATACACTTAAAAGTTTAATTTTTGAAAACTAGAAGTATAGGTTGACTTAAGTCAACAAAGTGAATTAAAAATTTCATCTTAAGCCCAAACTTGATTCATAGACTTATATTATCTCATGTTAGATGTCCAAATGCCTATGTTTGAGAAAACATGAGTAGATAGCAAAACTTGAGACTTAGCATTTTCATGTTTTTCATACTTATTTCAAATGAAAACATGCTACGTTCATAATTGGATTAAATGACATTAGTTTCACTTCAAACTTGATATACATGTTTTAAATGTCTATATCTTTGTATGTTGAAAGTTTGAATGAAATCTAAAAATGTCATGAAAAAGAAACAATATTCATTTTGAGAACATACATGATTGATTTTGAATTCAAATTTTTTAGCTTTGAACATATCATGTATGAATTAAGTTTCATGTTAAATATTTATTTTTCATCCCTTTGGTTGAGATTTTCATGTTTCATGAAAAATACTCCTTAGAGTCTCAACCTCATGTATATATTGTTTTTTATCCCTTTGAATAGATAGACCTTTCTTGCCCTTTTTGATTGATGTCAAAAGGGGGAGAAGAGTATAAATAAAAAGGGAAGAAAAGTATAAGAAAATATAGGAGAAAACTATAGGTAAATGGGAGGAAAATATAGGAAATCCATGCGTATAGATAGGGGGAGTTTAATTATATAGATATGCATGTTGATAGGGGGAGAAATCCCTTAGTTGATATCCTATATGCTTTAATGATTATATTTTCTTAAGTATGTTTGTCATCATCAAAAAGAGAGAGATTGTTGGCTTTAGGTTTTCAACCTTAGTCTTAATCTCAGTTTTGATGATAACAAATATGGGACTAATGATTTCATTGAGAATATCTTTCAGGTTCTCTATCAATTAGCATTCGATGTCCTCGATCAAAAATATCGGAAGAAATCAGAAATTGGAAGGACATTCATCGTCGTGCTCGGGTTCATCACAAAAATTCTCAAAAATCAACGTGTGCACCAAAGTCGACTTGGACGAGTCCAAAGATCACGTGAAAAGCTCTCCAAGATGATGCTCGTTGAAAGCTGAAACCCGGAAATGAAGCACGAATGAAAATAGGCTGAAATATAAATCTCAGCCTAAGTTCGATCGATCGGGCGGTCGATCGAATAAGGTAAGGTATTAGGCAGTAGCCTTATCGATCGACTGAACACTGCCTAAAACAAGCAGTGGATACTACGGTCGACCGACAGAGGCCTGATTTGGGCAGTTGCCATTCGGTCGACCGAATATAACGAAGATAATGCAGTGGGCTTTAGCAGTCGATCGATCGGTCGACCGGACTATGTTTGCTGAAGATGCAAACCTGCGTCGGTCGACCGATAGGTCGACCGGATTGCAGGATCGATGTTTTTGCGTCGGGCGGTCGACCCGTCGATCATCTGACCACAGAGTAAATGAGGCGATCGATGTGAGCGATCGATCGTTCGGTCGACCGACCATTCGACCGACGACCTACAATGGATAGAAAACTATCCGTTGAGCTGTCGTTTCTTCAGCATGGTATAAATATATCCTCAGCATGGGAAAAGTCCTCGTTGTAAGGGAAATTCTAATTAATCTAGAAAAACCTAGTTTGGAAATTCTAAGCGGGGTACTTAGGTAATGGAGTAGGCATTAGGGCCGAACCACTATAAATACCTATGTTTGCATTGCTATTTATTATTGCTTGTGCTTAATTATTTATCTCACTTTCGCATCCAATCGTAAGATTGCAAATTGCCTAAACTAATCAAGAAATGATTAAAATCGGATTTAGGCTAATTTATTTAGTAACACACTATTCACCCCCCCTCTAGTGTTGCCATTTCGCTTTCAGCTCCAAGGGGAGATAGGAGGGGGTGGCTGACGGCTTGGGCTGTTGGTTGGCTCCTCCTCTCTCAACAATGTGTGGCTCCAAAAATTGGAGCTACAACCTAGGAGATGGGGTTTTATAATTTCTTAACCCTAACCCTTCTAATTTAAACCCAAACCCGCATCCACTTAAGCCAAGACCAACCCGCTAACCCGATAGACTTAATTAATTTAATTAGACTTGATTTAATACAAAATAAATCATAAGCATTTAATTAAATGCACCCACATGAAAATAATTAATAACTATGCACACACAACATCAATTTAAATAATGTTAACCTTACCCGAGCTCGCAAGCTCACCCCGGACCATGAGTCGACTCGGCTCGACCACGGACTAATCCGCTAGGCTGGCAAACACACCCAACAGAAAAAGAATAATAAATTGAATATCTAGGATATTACAGTTATTTACTTAAAGATATGAATTATTAGCTTTAGTCACTTGTCATTTAATAAGAAATCAACCAACATAGTAGGGGTGAGTTCGGTCGGGATGGGTCGAGATTTGGTATGTATCGATCCCATCCCAATTTTGAGTCGGGACGGAAATATGTGTCCCAGTCTCGGTCCCGAATATGAAACATCGCGATTTTGTCTCGATCTCGTCCCAATTTTGAATTCGGACAGGATTACCCCTAAACTTTTGGAGTGGGCCGGACCGGTTAATAATATTTAAGTTTATTCAAGTTTTTATTTTAGTAATCAAGATATATATTTTTGAATATTATTTTTGTTTTATTTTTTAATTTTATATTTCTCGAGAAATTTACTAAAGTATTTGTTTAAATTTTAAGGTAAAAGCCAAAGTTAAAGAAATCGTGCAAAGGACAAAAAACACGTTGTTTGTGCACCATATAGATTGTATTCAAGGGAAAAGGGATAAATTTGCTGCTGAAGTATTAAAAAAAGTGCAATTTGCCTCTAAAATATTGAAAAATATACAAATTTGCCCATTAAATATATTTTGGGCCAAGATTGTCCTTGTCAGTACATAATTGCCGAGCTACACTTGCCACATGGGATTCCGTTTGTTGACATGGACTTCCATTAACACGAAGGGCAAAAATTATCCAATTATGTAGCTTCGAGGGCAATTTTGGTCAAAAACATAATTAAGGGGCAAATTTGCACATTTTTCAAGACTTCGGGGACAAATTTGACCCTTTCCCCTTTGTTTATTTGTATTTGAAATTTTATGCTCATCTCTCTCTCTCAATAATTACAAATTTAATTAACATTTAATACTATAGTTAATTAATATATGTATGCTAATTAAAATATATTAGTATTTATAATGTGAATTTTAGTTTATTCAAATTTTTCCTCTAATTGTTTGAATAATTTATATATGTTACAAGAATTTGATTGGTTAAGGTTAAGAAATTTGACTGAAAAGTAAACAAATGATTAGAATAAAAAATTTAAATATAATGTTTTATACAATTAAAAATGGACATGTATTGTTGGAAAGACTGAAATAAAAAGTAATTCAACTACCAATATTAGAATTGTCACATTCATAATCATAATTAATAGTTTATGTGGTTTTTATATTTTATGTATATATTGATTTGTTTTGGTTTCAAATTTAAAGTAAAAAATATAAATTATTTTGATTTTTTAATTATATGAATGAATTTATGTTTATATTTGTTATTATGCTCTATGTTTATAATTTTTCACATATATGATATTTGTTATTATTATTTAATTATTTAGATATGAACTTTTTTTTAGAGTGTAGTTTAATTTAAATTATTTTTAATATATATTTTTTTCTTTTTTTAAAATCATTTCAATTTAAGTTATATGTATATATATTTACGGAACGCGTGGGTCTTCGACTAGTTCAGAGTAATTTCCATACATCATCTTGGACTCGGTCAAGCTCGATCGGTTTCCTTTCTGCGTGAATCTTAATGAGCTGAAGCCAATAGCGACAAATCAGCGATGACATCATCGTTCCACTTGTGGTTCATCAAATGCCTTGGCCAACGGGTAGCCAATCAAATCATATCCCCTTCTTCCCTTATCGCCTCATTTTCCTCCTCCCCTTCAGTTATTTCTTTCTTTCTTTTCCCTTCATTAGTTATTTATTTCATTTCCATTTTCTTGCTCATGTTTTAAAGCCAAACACTCGCAAATCTTCTATCTCGCTCTCTAATTTTCAGAGAATGGCGGCTCCAGTGGTAGATGTGAATTACATCAAGGAGATTGAAAGGGCCCGCCGAGACCTTCACGCCCTCATTTCCCAGAAGGACTTCGCCCCCATCATGCTTTGACTTGCGTGAGTGCAAATCGCGACTCACTTATGCTCTTTCGGGGTTGTTAGTTTTGATCTATTTTTTCGGTCACGTGCCTTAGCATAAGAATTTTGTATGTTTATCTATTTATTTATTGTGCATAGTTGGTTTGTCTAAGACATGGATGAGAGTTGATTTCAAATCCCTAATCGCATCTGCCAATATTACATTTATAGCATTGTGTGGCTGATGGATGCTATGTGTTCTTCTCTATGGCTCTGGAATCCTGGTCCATGCTATTAAGCCTTCTAAGTTGAATGAACTTTTTTTGGCCAAGGAAGTCTTATTTGCATTTTTTTTTTCTGCGCATGTCTATTTGCTTTAGAATGCACCCTATTATCAACAAAAATTTCCTTATTGTGAAAAAGAACTCAACTTTCATACCCTAGCTGGGCATGACTAGCCACTGATGTTCCAACATATGCATATAGTAATTTATATAGAGTCCAAGGTTATTGAGATTTTGTTTTAATAATCCAGATAGTTTGGTGTCTATTTAATTTGGAGTGCTTCTAAATAGTGTTAAAATATTGTATTTATGAACAAAAGTATGCATTAAAAAATTGATTGAGATACCACAGTTTGCATCAGGTGTAGTGCATTTGCCCTGTTTGTAGAATGAAAGGATAAGGATCAATCCTTTGTAAATTTTTTTTCTTTATAAACTGCATATTTTCTATAGGAGTCATTTGTTACAGAGCGGCACATTTGTTTCATAGGAAAAGGATGGATAGGATGAGAGGTGAATTTTAGTCTCTGTTTGTTTGGAGTTAGAATTAGAGAGAGATAGGAGTATAGGTGGATAAAATTAATGTTATATACAGTGCACACCAGATAACAAAAATTCTAAGGAATCTCCTCTTATTTCTTATCCTATTTGATACTTCTTCTATATCCTATTTCCTCTTATCCCATCAGATGAAACAAAAACACCATAGGAGATTGGATTTTTCCTCTTTTAAAATAATATACTGTTACGCCCCGCCTAGGTTTATCCCTCTATAAGGGACCTCACCTAGGAGAAACGCAACTAGCAACAGAACAACAACATCAAAATGGACTGAATTTAAATTTACAACCAGATTCCAATCAAATGTCTAACCAGATAATAATAAAAGTTCAACAGTCCATAAGTGAACAATGAATTCTAGAGTCTAGCTAAAAGTGCATAGTTCAACTAGTAAATTAGGAAACTAAATGTTGTGCGGAAGACGTCTCCTCCTCCTCCAAAACTCTAGCTACCCCATAAGATAATGCCGTCATACCTGAGAATCTGAGGCAAAAATAACAAACATCAGCAGAAGGCTGAGTAGGATTTCAACAAGATGTTATGATGCCATGTGTACAACGGAAGATATGATTCAACCATCTACTCGATGCACCTATACCAATCAACTATGTCAACTATGTCAACTATCATCTATATGAGTATGTGGTCATAAACCCAATCAAGAGCGTAGTGGACATTGGGTTTCCTCCGCACTCTCACACCTCGAGAGTGGCACCTCAAGCCCGCTCCAGCTAGAGATGCGACTATCCAAAAAAAATGGTAGTCCGCCGACGTCTAACACCTCGACGCCGTTCACACAACCCGTGTCATAAATATGTGATCACCGGTGTCACTTGCCCTACACCTTGGGCAATATATCAACATTGTCCAGGGCTATCGCCCAACAGTAGGTCAACTATGCATCATGTCAACAACTACACTACTACAACTCAACTAATATAATGCTAGTAGTCATATCATCATGTATGAATTAAATATATAAACAACAGCATAAGACATGCAACGACTATACTAGCATTCTCAACTAATATGCATATAAAATATCATGCTGGCAACATGTATCAACAAAATATGCATAAAGAGTTCCAACGGCAGTAGATATCAAATTTCAACGGAATAGAACAACAAGATATATTTCAACATACGGTAACAACCGATCTAGGATGAGATTCACCTTAACAACTAATATAAAACCAAATAACTCATTTTGAAACCATAAAAGCCGATACACTAATATTTTCCAACTCGGCACGCAAAATGAGGCAATAAACGCAAACTGATTTCAATATCCGAAAGCCAAATGACAAAACTGACTTCACCGGTGAATTCGGGGTGCCGAGTAGGTACAAATTCATATATAATATGATTATTTTGACCCACTATAAAGCCTCTAAAATAATATTTAAATAATAAATAAATAACTTAAATGACTACTCAATATATCGCTGCTACAGACTCTTGTAACAGTGCTATAACTCCTCAATGCTGCTACAACACCACATGTCAACTCATAACAGTGCTATACATCTATAACAAAAACCAACTAATATCACTCATAATAACATTGATATAATACCTATACCACTGCTACCAAGATTTTAACACCGACATAAACCCAACACATTTCATCTCCTCACACACCCGCACCCGACTGCGCACCTGCGCCTCCTTCATTCGCTACCCTGCTGCCGACGCGACCCACTGGAGACGACGCCATCGCTGGTCGGCGGTGGTGATCCTCCGACCAGCCGCCTTCATCTGCCATCTCCGACCAACGACGAGAAGACTGCGCCATCGCCACCCAATGACAGGAGACTCGCCGATCGACACCACCCGGTCGCCGTCGCCCCCATTGCGAACAAGCAGCGACGCTGGAGTCAGGGGCGGCGAATCCTGGATGCGGACGATTACGCCCTTCGCTCTTCCACCAGGCAACACCACGCTCGGCGGTGGCGTCTCGCCAGGTGGCGACATCGCTCGATGACGATGCCCCATTTGGTGGTGTCAACGCGCGTGGCGACGACAGCGCCACCGACGTCGTACGGCGAAACTAACACTCAAACAATAC
Source organism: Canna indica (assembly GCA_034359265.1). Taxonomy (NCBI): domain Eukaryota; kingdom Viridiplantae; phylum Streptophyta; class Magnoliopsida; order Zingiberales; family Cannaceae; genus Canna; species Canna indica. Next base: position 18,269,874 of record CP136897.1, read on the forward strand.
CACCGATAGGGTCTCGATTCCGCACTGTCCCGATTGGCAGCGCTGATCCAATCCACCACTCGACGAGGACGATGACGAAAAGATCAGATCCAACACTCAATTAGAACAACGACGAAAACCACAAGGTTGATGACAGCATTTCAGATTCAGAAATTACAATCGGCGAGAACACATCGAAGAACAAAAGACGACTCGAGCGAACCACAAAAGACTTCAGATCTACGAATCAACAGGCTAACTACACCAAATCTCATCCCAAAATCGGGTTTACCCTAAGCGAAAGGAAAGAAGTAGGTCAAGAATCCTACCGGAATTCTCCTCCGAACTCCGATTCACCGGAGTCTTCTCACCGCCGACGCCACAAGATCCTCCGTCGACTGCCGCCCCTTGCTGCCGCTACAGTGATTGGGAGAGGAAGAAAAAGATTAGAGAGGGGTTAGGGCTTAATTAAATAGGATTAATATTTTTGCAAAAAGGCCCCTCTAAGAAAATATTTACAACTAGGTCCAAAAATTTTCAAGGTATAACATATACTGTAGCCTTCCTTCGGCCTTATTTACAAAGCTCATTGATGAGAAAATATGCATCTTCAAATAGTTGAGACATTATGACTTGTTAATTGTTGTTGTTGATGTTGATAGAACCTTCTCGTCAACCTGACATGAATCTCTTATGTTAGGGGCTCATTTTATGGCAGATCTTATATGGAAGATAATCTTCATGCTATTTTGATATTTTCATACAGTTGCGGACACAAATTCTTTTTATATGATGAAGGATTTGGTTTATGGATCTTATATGAAAGATAATATACATACTATATTATTGTGGGCATAGTTTTCTACATTTTCTTGGTAACATAATTAATGTTTTTTGCACCTAAGACGTAATTCATCATATGGTAAAATTGTTTGTTTCACTCTTTATTTTATGCCCATTGTTTAATCTATCTATATATATATATAATATTAAAGTATCACTACTTTAAATTAACACTATGTTGCAAGTAGTGTTTCTTTGCTAGTCATATATCACAAGTTTGTTCATGGTTTCATTTGATAGGTTTCTCTTTTTGCAAAAAATTACTTTAAACAAAATTTAAATCCTAAGGGTTTAACTTCACAATATAGTTTGTTTATACAATTGCTTATTGTGAATTTGTAAAGTTCCATGACAGAATGTTTCTAGTTATCTCTCAGATGACATGATGCTGGAACTTTCGATGTAAATACAAAAACAGGAGGTCCAAATGGTTCAATTAGGCATGAGGAAGAGTACACTCATGGGTCAAATGCTGGATTAAAAATAGCTATAGATCTTTGTGGTATGCTTCATTTCTTCATCATGGAACAACACAAAAAATTTGTTTATGTAAAATTCACATATTGCTTGATTTTATTTTTCATCAATATTTCCACTTTATTGTCTTCAAATTGCTAAAAAATTAGCAATAGCATTAGGCCATGAGAAAACATAATTAGTTACTTTATAACTACTTGTGATAAATCAACTGCAGCTCTTACAGAAGTCTTACCATCAATTTCATTATTGTTTTGCATATCAAATTCTTTCTGTTATTTGAACCTTGTGCAACATAATTGTTGTCTAGATGTTTCGATAAGAAAGCTTTTCTAATACTCAACAACTTATTCTTATGCCATATACTCGAATGTGTTATTGTTTCTCTGTTTTTCTAATGAGTTATTAATTTTAATTTTTTCTATAAATTTGAATCCATAGTCTTCTTTCTCCTTCTTTTTCATTGGCTTCTTGTTCTGAAATAACATGATGTGTAAAATAATATCTTGCCCTTTGCATTCTGTAGTTAATTTATCTTGCAAGGATGGTTCTAAGTGGTCATGGTGCATTTTTTGGAGCTACTCTCTCCAAACAAATTATGTAGGGTTGTAGTTTTAACTAAAATTGTTATCTGAGTTCCCTTTATCTCACGGATTCACCAAAAATATGGTTCATCTTAAACAAGAATTAGATGATGGATCTTGAAAGGCTTATCTCATGTTTGTTTTTTCTAGTGGTTATGGTGCTAATTTGATCCTTATGTTGTATAACTGGTGAAATTGAAATAATTTTGCTCACAAATGTATCATTGGTGAAGCTTTCTGCTCATGTCTTAAATTATTTTAATTTTGTCATGACTCTAATAGTGGTTCTCATGCTCTCATCTCTCGCTCTTTGTTTTTGTTTATCCTATCATCAGAGCTCGTGAAGATAAGAAATCCAAGAATTACATATGCTGATCTATATCTGGTGATGATCTACAACTTTCTAATTATTTTATAAATAAATTGAAGTTACCCTTACTCACTTTTGGTAAGGATGTCAGTGTCATCTTTTTCACCAAAAAATAGAAGTTAGAATTTCATTATTGAATAGTCTGCATACATCCACAGCCCAAAAGGGCTAAACTAATAAAACTGTTACACTCGGAACACCATTGTCCTCTCGACTAATTGGAGGTATTTCGGGATCAAACAAATTTGACCAACTCTAAACAACTTCATAATATTGACAACATAGCATTTTTTGGGATGCCACAAGGTAAATTATTCTAGTTTTCAACTCTAAAAGCCTAATGCATTTCCTAAAACTTATACTCTTATTTTGTTACCTTTTATATTTCAATGAATGAGTTCTGTTGACATCAGGGATATTAAAGATCATTGTGAAGCATCGTAGTAAAACCTAACTAAACTAGGATTAGCTATGTAACTTGACTTGAAAGCTCATAGCTCAACCTCGAGATTCCACTCAATGGGTTTGTAATTTTTGAGCTCAAGCTAATAAATATTCCAAGTAATTAAGCACTCAACTTGACTAAATTATTTTGGGCTCATAATTAATCAAGCTCGAATTCGGACTCGAGTCCAAGCTCATGAATTTGTAAATATTCAAAAAATAATATGTAACTTTAGACATGTGATGCTCAATTTAACATTGTTCATGGATTTGATATGAGTGTGAATGTGAGTCGCTGCCTCTTTCCATTTATCTGTGGCTCTATCCAAAAACCTGTTGGATACACCTCTTCTTCTCCCTCTCTCATTTTTTGTATACATATATACACGAAATTGAAATTTTTCACCAACCCACTATTCAAATTCATATTCAAAATCGATCGAATAGTAAATTTGCTAACTGAAATCGAGATTGGTATTTATTACATATTAGTTGGATACCTAGAAATTGGATCCCATATACTACTAGGTATTCAAAATATTCGACTTGAAATCTATTCCAAAACTTGATAAATCTTTTTTAACAAAATTCTTTATTTTCATCTTTGATTCCCATGATAGAAAACTACAACAATAATTAGAAATAGAAATTGACAATATGAGATTTGAAGATTTGAGGGAAAAGTAGGTAAAGGCTAATGGAGCATTGGGTAATAATGTTAACTACTAAACCCCAAATCCCATATAATTGTATATTATACAAAAATATAATGTGTAATTAAAATATCTAATGCAGGAGTTTTATCCATAACCGAAATGTTTTTGAAATAGGTATTGAAATACAAAATCCAAATTCCTTATCCAAAACAAGTTTTTATGGGTTGGATAGTAAGATAGTTATGTATTCACTTAAAACCAAACCAAATTGTTATCCCTATTCTTGAACAAACCCAAGCCCGAACCACCCTAGTTTGATTAATAAATGGATTGGGTTCAACCAACTCCATGTAAGTAAGAAAAATCATAATTTAAGCCCTACTTTAAAATATGAATTTTTAATTTGGTCCAACACAAGCCGATTAAGTTAAATGAAAGCTCAAATTTTAAATAAAAATGAAGAAAAAATCAGGGCACAACCAATAGTCCTTGAAACTTTGACAACCAATATGCATGATCACATAGTTGAATATTTTCTTGTTTATTATTTAGTGTTCTTTTTTTGTATATATATTTTTGTATATATATATATATATATATTGGTCCTACGGCTATTCATACCATATGAGAAATGTTTAAATTTTTCTCTACCAATTTAAAATCTGAAAATGCATATTTGACAAATGCAAGCCTAAGTGCCGGAATAAGGTTTGTCCTACATGATCTGAGTGACCAAAGTTTGATCTTATCTCTTTGGGCTATGCTAGTTTGATATGTTTTGTTTTAGCTTGCCTTAGATTTATCTATAAACCAAAGATAACTAGAATTTCATAATATCCAGCAGGCGGGAGTTGTGGCTGTTGAGATGGCTGGAGGACCGACCATTGATTTTGTTCCAGGAAGACGGGTATGCAATAATCCATTATCTCAATCACTAGTTAATTATCTGTCAATTTCATGTTGGATAATACAATTATTTTATTGTACCAGGATTCACCAGTTTGCCCATGAGAAGGAAGACTTCCTTATGCTAAGCAAGGTTTTAGCTTGAATTAATTATCTTAGCTTTGAAAAAGTTTCTATTTTAAGCTATATGCCATGATATTTCAAAGTTTAGATTTTATAAGTATGTGACAATAATATTTTTAATTTCTAAATACTGTGTTATGGAATGAAAAATTGTTCATGTTCTTGCTTGAGCAGTAGAAATTTTGTCTGCATTAATGAATGATGAAAAATAGCTTTTCTTTGTTTTGTTTTAATTTTATGAGTGTTCTTGGTTGTACTTTATTGAAAATGCTAATACTTGGAGCTCAGAAGATGCAATTAGTATACCTATTGATTTTTGATGAGATAATTATTATTTTATGTGCTTTACTTGCAGGAGTACCCTATTTGAGATACATCTTTTACAGAATGGGTTTAATAGATAAGGAAATCATAGCACTTTCTGGCGGCCACACAATGGTATCCTTTATACTATTTATAATTCAAGGCACTCCATGATGAACTATAATTTCCTTTAACTCATACTTTATTTGTCTCTTAAAGGGAATGGCTCATCCGGATAGGTCAGGATTTCAATGTCCCTATACTAGAGAACCCCACATATTTGATAATTCTTATTTCATGTAAGAATCAACACAAATATGAATTAGTTTGAGGCCAAAAATACTTCATATATCATTTATAGTATCGTTTAGTTCACAATAATTTGAATATGATAGATAAACCTCCTAAAAATGGTTATTTAATAGTAAGTTGCTCAAGGGGGAAACCGAGGGACTTCTGAAGCTTCCAACTAACAAGGCTCTATTGGACGATCCAGAGTTTAGACGCTATGTTGAGCTATACGCTAAGGTATGACCAGTTGCTAGGTCATTAATTTGTTGGTTATTCCTAAATGTCTTTTCTATGTGCACATTAGTGTACTTGTTTGGTTTGCTCTTTTCTTAGTTTCAATTAATTGTTCAGCTTTTAACTCTAAAAAAATTCTTTTGGTAGGACGAAGATCACTTTTTGAAGGATTTTGCAGAGTCACACAAGAAACTATCTGAGCTGGGTTTCACTACGAGACAATCAGATAGATTTGCTGTATTGGAGACAGAGTTGACATCACTTCGGCTGCAGATGGCGCATGTGATGCAGCAGATGGTGCATGTGATGCAGTACCTTGGACAGATATCATCCATGGTTGGTGCTCCAGCCCTCTCATCATTCGATGCGACGACATCTACATCAGTGTCATCATCTTAATCGACATCGAGGGATGCGCTCCCCACACAGTATCTCAGATCGACATCTACATCGGAGTAGTTGTTGCCGCTGCCACTGCTGTTGTGATCTTGAGTTACTGCTATGAAGCAACTTGGAGAAAATGAATTCTCTTAGGCTCAATGTCACTACCTAATATTAGTACATCCAAAAATAAATACTTTCATTGTAGGAATTATTCTAATTGATGGTATACTACAGTTTTAAATCTCTACGAGAGAAATGTGATAGTGTACTGAACATGAAATCTTTGATATTATTTTGGACTAAAAGAACTTAGGTCTTGTGAACTTGTTATAAGCTATTATAAGCATCTACATTAATATTATAAACTATTATATATTAATATTCAAAATTTATTTTTGGAACCATAATTCGTTAAATAATTATAGAATTATAGAAACTATTAAAGTACTTAGATTTATGCCACTTGACAAAGTTATTATCTTGAATTTAGCATGATAAAAACGCTAGAGTGCTTTCTTATATATATATATATATATATATATATATAAGATTAATAACAAATACGAAATTTGGAAATTTCACAATGATTAAAAAAATTATTAAGTTATTGATTTTGCTAATAATTACTAAATGTTGATTAATACTCTTATTTAGTACTTTCGAATAGTGTAATTAATCACAATTAATAACAATTAATCTTAATTTCGGAAATAATCATGGTAGTTAAGTAAATTAAATTGTGTAAAATGATTATTAATAAATGAATTATTAGAATTATTAAGTAAAATTATATTACTTTAGAAATTTTTATTTATTTCCTAATTTCAAATTTTATTTAATTAATTTTTATAAATATCCACATGAATTAGAAAATTATGAATATTTAATCTATATATATACATTAAAAGCAAAATGCAAAGAAGCCTTGTGGCATCTTCACAATCAATGTTTGCTAGCATGGAAAATTATCAAATTTCTAAAAAAAATCTAATTTATATATAATTTAGAAGGTTTTAATTAGTAAGTTGAGATTGTGGGCGACATTGATATACTGTTGTTTCTCACAGTGAAAACTTCTTTTTTTTCACATGAATATACTGGGTGGTTTCAGAAGTTGATTTCTCAATGAAATCTACTTCTTCTCAATGAAATCTTCTTACTCCTCCTCCTAATTAACTATGCATGCATGCAGCTTGGTGGACCGAGGTGGACGATGCAATTGGAGCGCAAGGACACGACGACCGTGAGCCAGAGCGCAGCGAACAACAACCTACCGAGGTTCGGCTCCAGCCTCGTGCAGGGCCAAGCCTGGTGCACCAGTTGTAAGACCCAAAAAAATTTCTAAATATAAAAATTTATTTTGGTGCAACGCGCCGGACCCGGGATTAGTCGGGTCGAGCCTCGGAATTGCCTCGAGTAGAAGGTATAACTCGACTGATAAAAGTATAAAGTTTAAATTTGTTAAATGACCATTTCCTTTTATGCATTGATGCTTTAATTGAGTTAAGATCGACTCGTGTTGCGGATAGAATCGGAACCCAAGTCAGACTCAGACTGAGTCGAGTCAAGGTTAAGTCGTTAAAGGAGCAAATAAGTCATTGTAGATGAGGGAATAAAATCCCTCATCATTAAGCCGTGAGGCTCAACTTGGAGCCGCACATAGCCCGAGCAAGAGAGAAGGGAGAGAGAGAGAGGAGAGATCTTGGTCGGAGCCGGAGATCATGTCGTCGTCGGAAGATTCAAGGTCGCCAATGTCCGATTCTTCTTCTTCCTTAAGCAAAGGTGAGTGGTTGTTTTCGGTGGATTGGGGGAGGCGGGTAGCCGAACCCCTAGGACTGCTAGGTGTCGATTTCTCACGAGTTTCCATCGATTCTTGGTATCTTGACTTTCCTATCATTGTTTTGATTCGTTATTCGTCAGATGTTCGTAGTTTTCTTGTCGGATTCTCAACTTTTAGGGGCTGCCGAATCAAGGAAAAAGGGAAGAGGTTATGACAAAATTTTTCCCAATTCCCTTGACGGATGTAAAACCCCTTTGGACGATCTTAAATCCATGTTGAGTGTATTAGTAGATTATTGTTTGAATGTGATGATTGAAACTCATTTCCCCTAAAGTGTAATAGGCTCGGCCAAGCAAAGGAAAACTCCATGATCATGGTTTGTCTGAGTAAGGGGTGTGTGACTTGATCAACGTTTTGATTAGGATAGATCGGAGACAAGGTATTAGGGTTGGGATTGGTCCTTCCCTTTTATTCCTACCCTTGGAGGCTCCGCCGAGCAAGGACGGGGGAGATGGTAAACTTTAGAAGTTAAACTTCATGGTTAGGAATACTCAAAGCATTAGAAACATAATGACACTTAGGTAAGACTCTAACTATGGAAGGCTACTATATTGATGCATGTAATTAGAGGAATGGTAGGATAGTAACCATCTTTAGACCCTTCCTCCATAAATTCTGAAATGTGGTGATATTTTTACCATGCTAGATAATATATTCCTTGTTGAATTTATTTGATATTTTACCTTGCTAGATAATTTATTCCTTGTTGAATTTATTACTTAATGCAGAATTTTAGTTCTTTATCATTGAATCATGTGGCTATACATAGTAGTTGTTGTAAACTAAATTCATATTATCTTATATGTTGTCCGGTATTGTTAATGGGTGAAATTCCAAGTCCGGGACACGTAGTTCTTTAGCCAAGGTAGCGTATGACGCTAGATGACATGTACGACATTATAAGGTATATGTTAGATATGGAAACTTCCTAGTGGATGACACAACTTCTAAGACTTCTTGTAGTCATTTTTGAAACCTAGAATTATTAGGTGTACACGCTGAGGAAGGGTAACATTGAATTGTTGACCCTACATGCCGAGTTAGGGCCGGATACGGGTAAATGCTCAGGCTGTAAATAAGAAAACTCTAGGACATTTTGATTGTGTGATGTGCTTGTGATGGTCTGCCGAAAAGCATAGATAGTCAAAAATGACAAATGCTTGACTCGGCCAGTGATTTAGGTTTTGAGTTGCACCAGCGGGCCCGCTTGGTGTCAGACCCCAATTGGGTGGGATTAGCTACCCCTACCCCAGTCGGTGTTTGGGTAGATCATCCTAGTCGACCGCCCAGAGATCCTATTGGTTCATTTATATGATATGTGGCCTGAATGGCCAATAAGTTGTTATTTATTGTGGTAGGGCTGGTTGTAGGGACCATTTGAGCTGCAGATCGTAATGCTCCTAGAAAGGCATATTTCGAATATAGAGGACGTTCCCAACATTCCACGAGAATATCATACCCAACTATGAACCGTACGAGCACGTCCTCTCTCACCCCCCACCGCGCTTACGGCTCTATACCCCAACCCAACTTGCTCTGGCCCCGGGTCCTCCCGCATCTCTTCCTCGGTAAGCAGACCGTGGAAGCAGGGGGGTATCCGCTTGGGACTGATAGAAAGCAGCATATCTATTTTGTTTGTCCCTCCTGACCGCCTAAAAAATCTAAATAGTGGTCGTGTCAGAGACATCTTTATCTGAGGAGGAGGCTTCGTCCTCCGGCTCCTCAGAAATGATTTGAGGATCGGCTGGCTCATCCTCGGAATCTGAAAAGATGGAAGAGAAAGGCCCTAAGGTTCGGGTACTATGTGGCACAGTATGGGCTATTATAGCCGATGAAATGTATGTGTGGCCTACACAGTACGACCCTAAGTGTCGGTTGTCATATCAGCAATAACTTAGATCCCTAAAACTTTATATTTTTGTTGACACTTGTGTAAACTTAGTGTTTACTAGGATTAGTTCTAATTGTTCCTTTGGGTTGAGGTGGAAGAGGATACTCGATAAGAAGTCGGAGACTTCCGGGTGTAGAAGTGACTTAGGTCAAGAGTGCATTTCTTTGGTGAAAAGTCCTCGGCTGTAAGGGGAACGAAAACTAATTTAGTAAAACTAGTGTGGAAATCCTAAGCGGGGTGATTAGGTAGTGGAGTAGGCATTGGGGCTGAACCACTATAAATTTCCATGTTTGCATTGCTATTTATTTTTTCTTTAATTGCTTAATCATTTATCGCTTCCGCATTTAGTAATAGAATTGAAATGTGCCTAAACATTTTATGTAAACGCTTAAAATTGAATTTAGGTGAATCGTTTAGTAAACATACTATTCACCCTCCCTCTAGTGTGGCCATTCTGACTATCAATTGGTATCATAGCAGGTTCGTAGATTATCATTTCACCATCTCGTCTACACCTAGTATCGATCTAGAATTGGCTCTAGAGAGTGTAGTGTCTTCACCACCTAAGTTCGATGAATCAAACTTTGGTCTATGGAAATTTAGGATGTACACATTTCTGAAGACTAAAGGTTTTGGTGTATTTAACATGTTACATTGGGAATTTATTGAATCTATGGTTACATGCATGATTGAAGTGAATTAGATAAGAAAATGTTTAAATATAATGGAGATGCCATGAATTACATTCTTTGCACATTACCAAGTGTCATCTTAGAAAAAGTCATGCTTTGTTCTACGGCTTTTGATTTATGGGCTAGTTTAAATATTCTATATTATCATGCCAAAACTGAGAAAATTGGTACTTTTGATGAAGGTGGTGATGACAATGGTCACACACCTCCCTCTTGACGAGTTGAAGGCGCCAAAGGCTTGGAAAAGAGCTTTTTCTATTGGTTTTATTCTTTTTTCTTTTGATTGTAATTTTAAATGTTATTTGAATGCACTTTAATTTGATTTGAGTGTATAGTAAGTCCTAGGCTGTTAGATCTTGTGTTAAGTGGTATCCTTGGTGTAGAAGGAGTAAAGTCACTTGTATAAATTTAGTTGTTACTAGAATTAGTTCTAGTTGTCCCTTAGGTTGAGGTGGGAAAGTGCTCTCGATAGGACGGCGGGATACTTTCGGGTGTGGAAGTGCCTTCGGTTGGAGAGCGGAGACTTTTCGGTGAAAAGTCCACGTTGTCAGGGAAACTCTAATTAATCTAGTAAAACCTAATTTGGAAATCCTAAGCAGGGTGCTTAGGTAGTGGAGTAGGCATTGGGGCCGAACCACTATAAATACTTGTGTTTGCATTGCTATTTATTATTGCTTGTGCTTAATTGTTTATATCGCTTCTGCATCCATTCATAAGATTGCAAATTGCCTAAACTAATCAAGAAAAGATTAAAATTGGATTTAGTCTAATTTATTTAGTAAACAAACTATTCACCCCCCCTCTAGTGTTTAACTTCACAATATAGTTTGTTTATTCAATTGCTTATTGTGAATTTGTAAAGTTCCATGACTGAATGTTTCTAGTTATCTCTTAGATGGCATGATGCTGGAACTTTCGATGTAAATACAAAAACAGGAGGTCCAAATGGTTCAATTAGGCATGAGGAAGAGTACACTCAAGGGTGAAATGCTGGATTAAAAATAGCTATAGATCTTTGTGGTATGCTTCATTTCTTCATCATGGAACAACACAAAAAATTTGTTTATGTAAAATTCACATATTGCTTGATTTTATTTTTCATCAATATTTCCACTATGTTGTCTTCAAATTGCTAAAAAATTAGCAATAGCATTAGGCCATGAGAAAACATAATTAGTTACTTTATAACTACTTGTGATAAATCAACTGCAGCTCTTACAGAAGTCTTACCATCAATTTCATTATTGTTTTGCATATCCAATTCTTTCTGTTATTTGAACCTTGTGCAACATAATTGATGTCTAGATGTTTCGATAAGAAAGCTTTTCTAATACTCAACAATATATTCTTATGCCATATACTCGAAGGTGTTATTGTTTCTCTGATTTTTCTAATCAGTTATTAATTTTAATTTTTTCTATAAATTTGAATCCATAGTCTTCTTTCTCCTTCTTTTTAATTGGCTTCTTGTTCCAAAATAACATGATGTGTAAAATAATATCTTGCCCTTTGCATTCTATAGTTAATTTATCTTGCAAGGATGGTTCTAAGTGGTCATGGTGCATTTTTTGGAGCTACTCTCTCCAAACAAATTATATAGGGTTGTAGTTTTAACTAAAATTGTTATCTGAGTTCCCTTTATCTCACGGATTCACCAAAAATACGGTTCATCTTAAACAGGAATTAGATGATGGATCTTGAAAGGCTTATCTCATGTTTGTTTTTTCTAGTGGTTATGGTGCTAATTTGATCCTTATGTTGTATAACTGGTGAAATTGAAATAATTTTCCTCACAAATGTACCATTGGTGAAGCTTTTTGGTCATGTCTTAAATTATTTTAATTTTGTCATGACTCAAATAGTGGTTCTCATGCTCTCATCTCTCGCTCTTTGTTTTCATTTATCCTATCATCCGAGCTCATGAAGATAAGAAATCGAAGAATTACATATGCTCATCTATATCAGGTGATGATCTACAACTTTCTAATTATTTTATAAATAAGTTGAAGTTATCCTTACTCACTTTTGGTAAGGGTGTCAGTGTCATCTTTTCACCAAAAAACAGAAGTTAGAATTTCATTATAGAATAGTCTGCATACATCCACAACCCAAAAGGGCTGAACTAATATAATTGTTACACCCGGAACACTATTGCCCTCTCCACTAATTGGAGGTATTTCGGGATCTAACAAATTTGGCCAACGCTAAACTACTTCATAATATTGACAACATAGCATTTTTTGGGATGCCACAGGGTAAATTATTGTAGCTTTCAACTCTGAAAAGCCTAATGCATTTCCTAAAACTTGTACTCTTATTTCGTTACCTTTTATATTTCAATTAATGAGTTCTATTGACACCAGGGATATTAAAGATCATTGTGAAGCATCGTAGTAAAACCTAACTAAGCTAGGATTAGCTATGTAACTCGACTTGAAAGCTCGAAGCTCAACCTCGAGCTTCCACTCAATGGGTCTGTAATTTTTGAGCTCAAGCTAGTAAATATTCCAACTAATTAAGCACTCAACTTGACTCAATTATTTTGGGCTCATAATTAATCAAGCTCTAATTCGGACTCGAGTCCAAGCTCATGAATTTGTAAATATTCAGAAAATAATATGTAACTTTGGACATGTGATGCTCGATTTAACATTGTTCATGGATTTGATATGACTGTGAATGTGAGTCGCTGCCTCTTTCCATTTATCTGTGGCTCTATCCAAACACCTATTGGATATACCTCTTCTTCTCCCTCTCTCATTTTTTGTATATATATATATACACGAAATTGAAATTGTTCACCAACCTACTATTCAAATTCATATTCAAAATCGATCCGATAGTAAATTTGCTAACTGAAATCAAAATGGGTATTTATTACTTATTAGTTGGATACCTAGAAACTGGATCCCATATACTACTAGGTATTGAAAATATTCGACTTGAAATCTATTCCAAAACATGATAAATCTTTTTTAACAAAATTCTTTATTTTCATCTTTGATTCACATGATAAAAAACTACAACAATAATTAGAAATAGAAATTGACAATATGAAATTTGAAGATTTGAGGGAAAAAGTAGGTAAACGGTAATGGAGCATTGGGTAATAACGTTAACTACTAAACTCCAAATCCCATATAATTGTATATTATACAAATATATAATGTGTAATTAAAATATCTAATGTAGGAGTTTTATCCATAACCGAAATGTTTTTGAAATAGGTCTTGAAATACAAAATACAAATCCCTTATCCAAAACAAGTTTTTATGGGTTGGATAGTAAGATAGTTAAGTATTCACTTAAAACCAAACCAAATTGTTATCCCTATTCTTGAACAAACCCAAGCCCGAACCACCCTAGTTTGATTAATAAATGGGTTGGGTTCAACCAACTCCATCTAAGTTATTAAAATCATAATTTAAGCCCTACTTTAAAATATGAATTTTTGATTTGGTCCAACACAACTGATTAAGTTAAATGAAAGCTCAAATTTTAAATAAAAATGAAGAAAAATTGAGGGCACAACCAATAGTCCTTGAAACTTTGACAACCAATATGCATGATCACATATTTGAATATTTTCTTGTTTAATATTTAGTGTTCTTTTTTCTTTTAAATATATATATATGTAGGTCCTGCGGCTATTCATACCAAATGAGAAATATTTAAATTTTTCTCTACCAATTTAAAATCTGAAAATGCTTATTTGATAAAGTGCAAGCCTAAGTGTCCGAATAAGGTTTGTCCTACCTGATCTGAGTGACCAAAGTTTGACCTTATCTCTTTGGGCTATGCTAGTTTGATATGTTTTGTTTTAGCTTGCCTTACATTTATCTATAAACCAAAGATAACTAGAATTTCATAATATCCAGCTGGCGGGAGATGTGGCGGTTGAAATGGCTAGAGGACCGACCATTCATTTAATTCTAGGAAGACGGGTATGCAATAATCCATTATCTCAATCATTAGTTAATTATCTGTCAATTTCATGTTGGATAATACATTTATTTTATTGTACCAGGATTCGCCAGTTTGCCCAAGAAAAGGAAGACTTCCTGATGCTAAGCAAGATTTTAGCTTGTATTAATTATCTTAGCTTTGAAAAAGTTTGTATTTTCAGCTATATGTCATGATATTTCAAAGTTTTAGATTTTGTAACTATGTGACTATAATATTTTCAATTTCTAAATACTGTGTTATGGAATGAAAAATTGTTCATGTTCTTGCTTGAGCAGTAGAAATTTTGTCTGCATTAATGAATGATGAAAAATACCTCTTCTTTGTTTTGTTTGAATTTTATGAGTTTCTTGGTTGTATTTTATTGGAAATGCTAATACTTGGAACTTGAAAGATGCAATTAGTATACCTATTGATTTTTGATGAGATAATTATTATTTTATGTGCTTTACATGCAGGAGTACCCTATTTGAGATGCATCTTTTTGAGAATGGGTTTAACATATAAGGAAATCGTAGCACTTTCTGGCGGCCACACACTAGTATCTTTTATACTATTTATATTTGGAGTCACTCCATGATGAACTATAATTTCCTTTAACTCATACTTTGTCTGTCTCTTGAAGGGAATGACTCATCCGGATAGGTCAGGATTTCAAGGTCCCTTTACTAGAGAACCCCACATATTTGATAATTCTTATTTCATGTAAGAATCAACACAAATATGAATTATCTGGAGGCCAAAAATTCTTTATATATCATTTATAGTATTGTTTAGTTCACAATAATTTGAATATGATAGATAAACCTCCTTAAAATGGTTATTTAATAGTGAGTTGCTCAAGGGGGAAACCAAGGGACTTCTGAAGCTTCCAACTGACAAGGCTCTATTGGACGATCCAGAGTTTAGACACTATGTTGAGCTATACGCTAAGGTATCACCAGTTGCTAGGTCATTAATTTGTTGGTTATTCCTAAATATCTTTTCTATGTGCACATTATAGTACTTGTTTGGTTTGCTCTTTTCATAGTTTTAATTAATTGTTCAGCTTTTAACTCTGAAAATATTCTTTCGCTAGGACGAAGATCTCTTTTTCAAGGATTATGCAGAGTCACACAAGAAACTATCTGAGCTGGGTTTCACTATGAGACAATCAGATAGATTCGCTGAAATGGAGACAGAGTTGACATCACTTCGGCTACAAATGGCGCATGTGATGCAGTAGATGGTGCATGTGACGTAGTACCTTGGACAGATATCATCCATGGCTGGTGCTCCAGCCCTCTCATCATTAGGTGCGACGACATGTACATCGGCGCCATCATCTTAATCGATGCCGAGGGATGCACTCCCCACGCAGTATCTTGCATCGACATCTACATTGGAGTAGTTGTTGCCGCTGCCACTGCTGTTGTGATCTTGAGTTACTGCTATGAAGCAACTTGGAGAAAATGAATTCTCTTAGGCTCAGTGTCACTTCTGAATATTAGTACATCCAAAAATAAATACTTTCATTGTAGCAATTATTCTAATTGATGGTATGCTACAATTTTAAATCTCTACGAGAGAAATGTGATAGTGTATTGAACTTGAAATCTTTGATATTATTTTAGACTAATAGAACTTACGTCTTGTGAATTTGTTATAAGCTATTATAAGCATCTACATTAATATTATAAACTATTATATATTAATATTCAAAATTTATTGTTGGATTCATAATTCATTAAATAATTATAGAATTATAGAAACTATTAAAGTACTTAGATTTATGACACTTGACAAAGTTCTTATCATGAATTTAGCATGATAAAAATGCTAGAGTGCTTTCTTTTATATATAAGATTAATAACAAATACGAAATTAGAAAATTTGAAATTTGGAAATTTCTCAATAATTAAAAAGATTATTAAGTTATTGATTTTGGTAATAATTACTAAATGTTGATTAATACTCTTATTTAGTACTTTCGAATTGTGTAATTAATCATAATTAATAACAATTAATCTTAGTTTTGGAAATAATCATGGTAGTTAAGTAAATTAAATTGTTTAAAAGGATTATTAATAATTGAATTATTAGAATTATTAAGTAAAATTATATTAATTTCAAAATTTTATTTATTTCCTAATTTCAAATTTTATTTAATTAATTTTTATAAATATCCACGTGACTTAGAAAATTATGTATATTTAATCTATATATATACATTAAAAGCAAAATACAAAGAAGCCATGTGGCATTTTCACAATCTATGCTGGCATGGCAAATTATCAAATTTCAAAAAAAATATATAATTTATATATAATTTAAAAGGTTTTAATTCGTAAGTTGAGATTGTGGGCGACAAGGATATACTGGGTGGTTTAAAGAGTTAGATTTCTCAATGAAATCTACTTTTGCTTCTCACAGTGAAATATTTTTCTTTATCTGACAGTGAAATCTTCTTCTTTTTTCACATGGATATACTGGGTGGTTTCAGAAGTTGATTTCTCAATGAAATCTACTTCTTCTCACAGTGAAATATTCTTACTCCTCCTAATTAACTATGCATGCATGCAACTCGGTGGACCGAGGAGGACGGTGCAATTGGAGCGCTGGGACATGACGACCGCAAGCCAGAGCGCAACGAACAACAACCTACCGGGGTTCGGCTCCAGCCTCGTGCAACGCCAAGCCTGATGCACCAGCTGTAAGACTCAAAAAAAATTCTAATATAAAAATCTTTTTTGGTGCAGCACGCCGGACCCGGGGTTAGTCGGGGCGAGCCTCGGAATCGACTCGAGTAGAAGGTATAACTCGACTAATGAAAGTATAAAGTTTAAATTTGTTAAATGACCCTTTCCTTTTATGCATTGATGTATAATTGAGTTGAGATCGACTCGTGTTGTGGATAGAATTGGAACCCAAGTCGAACTCAAGCTGAGTCGAGTCAAGGTTAAGTCGTTAAAGGGGCAAATAAGTCATTGTAGATGAGGGAATAAAATCCCTCATCATTAAGCCATGCGGCTCATCTTGGAGCCGCACATAGCTCGAGCAAGAGAGAGAGAGAGAGAGAGAGAGAGAGAGAGAGAGAGAGAGGAGAGATATTGGTCGGAGCCGGAGATTGTGTCGTCGTTCGAGATCGCCAATGTCCGATTCTTCTTCTTCCTTAAGCCAAGATGAGTGGTTGTTTTCGGTGGATTGGCGGGTAGCGGAACCCCTAGCACTGCTAGGTTTCGATTTCTCATGAGTTTCCATCGATTCTTGGTATCTTGACTTTCCAATCACTATCTTGATTCGTTATTCGTCGGATCTTCGTAGTTTTCTTGTCGGATTGTCGACATTTATGGGCTGCCGAATCAAGGAAAAAAGGAAGAGGTCATGCCAAAATTTTCCCCAATTCCCTTGACGGATGTAAAACCCCTTTGGACGATCATAAATCCATGTTGAGTGTATTTGTAGATTATTGTTTGAATGTGATGATTGAAACTCATTTCCCCTAAAGCAAAATTGGCTCGGCCAAGCAAAGGAAAACTCCATGATCATGGTTTGGCCGAGTAAGGGGTGTGTGACTTGATCAACGTGTTGATTAGGATAGATCGGAGATAAGGTATTAGGGTTGGGGTTGCTCCTTCCCTTTTATTCCTACCCTTGGAGGCTCGGGCGAGCAAGGAGGGGGTAGATGGTAAACTTTAGAAGTTAAACTTCATGATTAGGAATACTCAAAGCATTAGAAACAAGATGACACTTAGGTAAGACTCTAACTATGGAAGGCTACTATATTGATGCATGTAATTAGAGGAATGGTAGGATAGTAACCATCCTTAGACCCTTCCTCCTTAAATTCCGAAATGTGGTGATATTTTTACCATGCTAGATAATATATTCCTTGTTGAATTTATTTGATATTTTACCATGCTAGATAATTTATTCCTTGTTGAATTTATTACTTAATGCAGAATTTAAATTCTTTATCATTGAATCATATGGCTATACACAGTAGTTGTTGTGAAGTAAATTCATATTATCTTATATGCTGTCCGGTATTGTTAATGGGTGAAATTCCAAGTCTGGGACACGTAGTTCTTTAGCCAAGGTAGCGTATGACTCTAGATGACATGTAGGACGTTATAAGGTATAAGTTAGATATGGAAACTTCGCTAGTGGATGACACAACTTCTAAGACTTCTTGTAGTCATTTTTGAAACCTATAATTATTAGGTGTACACATCGAGGAAGGGTAACATTGAATTGTTGACCCTACAGGCCAGGTTAAGGCCGGATACGGGTTAATGCTCAGGGTGTAAATAAGAAAACTCTAGGACATTTTGATTGTGTGATGTGCTTGTGATGGTCTACCGAGAAGTATGGATTGTCGAAAATGACAAATGCTTGACTCGGCCAGTGATTTAGGTCTTGAGTTGCACCAACGGGCCCACTTGGTGTCAGACCCCAGTTGGGTGGGACTAACTACCCCTACCCCAATCGGTGTTTGGAGACTAGTAGATCATCATAGTCGATGGCCCGGAGATCTTATTGATTCATTTATATGCTATGTGGCCTGAATGACCAATAGGTTGTTATTTTGTGTGGTAGGACTAGTTGTTGCTAAACCACTAATGCATGAACATGCCCTAAGGGCTGGGTACTATGTGGCACAGTTCGGGCTATTATAGCCGATGAAATGTATGTGTGGTCTATACAGTACGACCCTAAGGGTCGGTTGTCATATCAGCAATAACTTAGATCTCTAAAACTTTATATTTTTGTTGACACAGATATATATATGATATTTGGGGATTATGTGGAGGTTCGAAGAACCGCTCATTGACTCCCATGTGGACTCACGGTTATTTTTTTTTGTTTTGCAGAGCCTGATCAGTGAGTTAAGGCTTGGAGTCATGGTGCAGCTGGAGGGCAGGAGGTGGTGTCAATCTCGTAGCAACGTCCGATTGTCATTTTCTTACAGTGAGAGTCGTTGGCTTTTAAAGCTTGTAATCAACTTTGAACTTGAGATGTTTCATTTTGTGATGATGTTAGCTACTTTCTTTTTTTTTCAAAAATAATTGTGAACTTTGAAATTTCAAATAAAGTTGCATTGTTGTTTCTTTTTATTTGATGTGTTCCGGTTTGTCGTTAGTTAGTGTGGGTAGTAGGCTTCAGGGTAGGATGTAGACCCTGGCCGATCACACCGACCCTTTGTTTGAGTGTGACAAAGTTGGTATCAGATCTTTTGGTTAGATCTTGACTATGACTAGGAGTTGGGTACCGTATGAGACATTTGCTAGCGTGTCGATATACGGTATAGTTATGCTACGAGATATGGCAACCATGACTGCACTCAGTGCACCATGCGGTTAGTAAATTTTAAAAGCTTATTTTAAAAATTTATTATGTGATAGGAAATTTTTCTTTTTCTATGATAGTGTAATGGAGGCTCGTAATGCTGCACTGAGCGGCAGCGGTAGTAACTCGATAAAATGTCGAGGCCGGGGGCGAGGCCCAGGCCGGGCTTGGGGCAGAGGTAGGTAGCAGTCCGAGGGTCGGGGACAAGAGTCAGCAGTTGCTCGATTGCAAGCTCAGGTATCTCAGCTAACTAAGGTGCTCCTTAGCTAGGGAACAAGAACTGAGGCTACAGCTACAACAGCAGCATTCGTCACCGCCGCAACCAGTACCCGTAGTTCCGACAGTACCAGAGATGGTCGAGGCTGTAACACCAGTGGTCAGGGCTCCGAGAGGCCCAAGCTATGCATACTTCGTCATGCTGAAGCCACCAGAGTTCACCGGAATAGATCGACAGGTGGAAGTGACTGAGTTTTTGGGTGATTGTTATGAATTATGCATGGAGCTGGGGTGCTCATCGGAGGCAGCGACTTGTATGGTCAGACTTCAGATGAAGGGACCGACAAAGGTCTGGCTGTACACTTGGAGGGCTCACAAGCCAGCAGGCGCACCGCCTCCCATATGGGAGGAATTCAGGGCGACTGTCGAGGAGCAGTACTTGCCAATGAGTGTTCGCGACAAGCGAGCTCAAGACTTTGAGATGTTGCATCAGGCTGGAAGCATGTCGGTGTCAGAATATGAGATGGAGATCAACCATCTTTCCAAATATCATCCGACCCTAGTGGCATCTGAGGCCACAGATCGGTAGGCTTATCCACTATACTGAGGATTCCACTCTTGCCCGAGTAGTGGATGAAGCCCTTCAGAAGGAAGCCTTGGTGCCGTTCGAGAGGATGATGGGCCAGCCAAGAAGAAATTTCGGCCACAAGTATTTGGGAGTAGAGCGTGGGATTCAGAGGGGACAATGAACGCTGCAGACCACCAGCAGAGCCGATGACAGAATGGTAATCGGGGCCATGGGGGCCCAGGGTCTGGATGAGTGAGACCGGTAGTGTCAGGAGGTGGTTCTCAGAGAGCTGTGGTGCCACAATGTGGCAGTTGTAGTCGGAGGCACTAAGGGGCCTGCCTTGGCCGCACAGATGCTTGCTATAGGTGCGGTCGAGTCGGGCACTTCAAGAAGAATTGTCCAAAGAGAGTTGGCAAGAAGTCTGAGCAGTCTGAAGGAAAGGCACCTATGTCAGTGGGGTCAGTGGCTCAGAGAGGTCAGATGCAGAACAAGGGGCCGCATGCTAGACATTCAGAGAGATCGTCTGCTAGGGTATTTGCTATGGTCGTGATGGGGCAGAGGCATCTAAGGCAGTGGTAACAGGTACTATTTTAGTATGTGCATCTGTTGCATATGTTATGTTTGATTCAGGTGCCACGCACTCATTTGTATCTGCTAAATTTGCTACTGAGTTGCCAATGGCACCTTCCTTGCTTGACGGGCCATTGGTAGTATCGACGCCTACGGGTGATGCAATCGTAGCCAAATCAATTTTCCAAGGCTGCAAAGTGCTAATCCGCAGCCATGTATTGAATGCAGATTTGACACTCCTACCCACGCTTGAATTCGATGTCATTCTTGGCATGGATTGGTTGGCAGAGCACTTTGCATTGCTGGATTGTAGGGCTAAGACAGTTATGTTCAGCAAGCTCGGGGTGCCGCAGTTCACCTTCCAAGGAGACGGAGGAAGCGAGCCGATTGGGGTCATATCAACCCTAAAAGCTCGTAAGCTGCTTCAGGGCAGTTGCCAATCTTTCATGGCCTTTGTATCCATGGCCAAGGAAGAAGGGGGTGAGGCAAGAGATGTTAGTGGAATCCCGGTAGTCTATGAGTTCCCCGATGTGTTTCCCGAGGAATTACCGGGATGCTGCCCAAAAGAGAGGTTGATTTCTGTATTGATTTGTAGCCCGAGGTGAAGCCGATCTCCATTTTGCCCTATAGGATGGCGTTAGCCGAACTCAGAGAGTCAAACGTGCAATTGCAATAAATGCTAGACCTGGGTTTCATCCGGCCGAGTGTGTCACCATGGGGTGCTCCGGTGCTCTTTGTGGAGTACCTAGACAGCTTTGTGATCCTCTTCATTGATGACATCTTGGTATACTCCGAGAGTGAAGAGGAGCACTCCGAGCACCTGAGGATGGTCCTGGAAACCCTCAGAGAGCACCGATTGTTTGCTAAATTTTTCAAGTGTGAATTCTGGTTGGAAAATGTAGGGTTTCTGGGTCATGTGGTGTCCAAGGAAGGGATAAGGGTAGACCCTGCAAAGATGGAGGCGGTGCAGAACTAGAGGCGGCCAACCAATGTGACTCAAATCCATAGTTTTCTTGGTCTGGCCGGGTACAGCCGAAAGGTCATAGAGAACTTCTCCAGGACTGCAGCCCCTTTGACTCGGTTGACTCAGAAAAAGGTTAAATTCGTTTGGGACGACTAGTGTGAAGCGAGCTTTCAGAGGCTCAAGGAATGCTTGACGTTGGCACCCGTGTTGGCTGTACCTTTCGGCACAGGGGGGTTTGTAGTCTACTGTGATGCCTCTTGGGTTGGCCAAGACTGTGTTCTAATGTAGTTTGGTAGAGTCATAGCCTCTGCATCCCGCCAGCTGAATGTTCATGAAAAGAACTACCTGACGCACGACCTAGTGCTAGCAGCAGTGGTTTTTGCACTGAAGCTCTGGCAGCACTATTTGTACGGGGAGACTTGCGAGATCTACATGGATCATAAGAGTCTGCAGTACTTACTTACCCAAAAGGAGCTGAACCTTAGGCAGAGGAGGTGGCTAGAGCTCCTAAAGAATTATGACTGCACCATTATGTATCATCCGGGGAAAGCCAATGTGGTAGCAGATACTCTAAGCAAAAAATCCATGGGCAATTTGGCTCATTTGGAAATCAAGCAGAGGCCTCTAGGTCGAGAGTTGGCGCTGTGCCTAGATGGGGGTACAAACTTGACAGTGTCAGCATCAGGTGCCTTGGTGGCACACTTGCGAGTACAATCCACACTAGTGGATATGTTGCGTACCACACAAGGAGAGGATGACTTTTGTGCATTGACCAAGGACTTAGTGCAGAGAGGCGATGCAGAGAATGAATTCAGGTTGGACTCAAAGGGTGTGCTGAGTTTCAAAGATCGAATCATGGTGCCAGATATGGCAGAGGTGCGCAGGCAAGTCCTAGAGCTGGGTCATTGTTCCACTTATACGATGCATCCGGGGGGCACCAAAATGTACCGATATTTAAGACAGCATTACTGGTGGAAGGGCATGAAAAGAGAGGTAGCAGAGTTTGTATCCAAATGTCTGGTCTGCCAACAGGTGAAGGCTGAACACCTGAAGCCTGCGGGACTACTGCAAAACCTCGATGTGCCCGAGTGGAAGTGGTAGAAGATCACCATGGACCTAGTGATCAGGTTGCCTAAGTCAAAAGGCGGCTTTGACTCCATTTGGGTGGTAGTGGACTAGTTAACCAAGACCATGCACTTCATCCAAGTGAAGACAAACTTTTCTGCGGAGCAATACGCCAAACTATTCCTGGACAAAATTGAGGCATACCATGGTACCCCTGTGATGATCATATCCGATCGCGGTACCCAGTTCACACTCTAGTTTTGGCAGTCCTTCCAGGAAGCCTTGGGTACCCATGTGCGCTTCAGCACAATTTTCCATCCGCAGACTGGCTTACAGTTAAAGAGGACCATCCAAACCTTGGAGGATATGCTGAGGGCATGCATCCTAGATTTGACCGACAGCTAGGAGAAACACCTACCCTTGATAGAGATCGCCTACAACAATAGCTATCACAATAGCATTGGCATGGCTCCTTCCGAGGCCTTGTATGGGCGGCGGTATAGGTCCCCTGTGGGCTGATTTGAGGCCGGAGAATCACTCATGGTGGGTCCTGATCTGGTTGAGGAAGTGGTAGAGAAGGTGAAAATCATAAAAGAAAGATTGCTGGCAGGCCAGAGTTGACAGAAAATGTAATGCTGATAAGAAGGCTAGACAATTGGAATTTGCTGAGGGCGACTTGGTGTTCCTGAAGGTTTCCCCTATGAAAGGGGTGGTCCGGATTGGGAAGAAGGGAAAGTTGAGCCCTAGGTTCATTGGGCCTTTCCCTATTATCAAGCGGAGGGGCGAGGTGGCTTATGAGCTGGCTTTGCCTCCTATCCTGAGCAGAGTGCACCCAGTTTTCCATGTGTCCATGCTCTGGAGATATGTAAGAGATGATTCGCATGTGATCTAACCTTCTTCAATCGAAGTGGATTTAGCTGTCTCATTCGAGGAAAGGCGGTAGTGATCCTTGACCGCCAAGTTAGGAAGCTATGGTCCAAAGAAATTTCCCTGGTGAAAGTTAGATGGGAGCACCACTCCGGGCAAGAGGCCACTTGGGAGGTAGAGCAAGACATGAGAGAGCGCTACCCTTCCTTGTTTAAAGAGCCGGTAAGTCCTTGTCACCCAATTAAATTTGAGGATGAATTTCCCTCAAGGGAAGAAGATTGTAAGACCCAAAAAATTTCCTAATATAAAAATCAAATTTGGTGCAGCGTGTCGGACCCGGGGTTAGTCGGGTCAAGCCTCGGAATTGCCACAAGTAGAAGGTATAACTCGACTAATGAAAATATGAAGTTTAAATTTATTTAATGACCCTGTCCTTTTATGCATTGATGCTTTAATTGAGTTAAGATCGACTTGTGTTGCGGATATAATTGGAACCCAAGTCGGACTCGGACAGAGTTGAGTCATGGTTAAGTCGTTAAAGGGGAAAATAAGTCATAGTAGATGAGGGAATAAAATCCCTCATCATTGAGTCGTGCGGATCATCTTGGAGTCGCACATAGCCCGAGCAAAAGATAAGGGAGAGAGAAGGAGGAGAGATCTTTGTCGGACCCGGAGATCGTGTCGTCATCGGAAGATTCGAGATCGCCAACGTCTGATTCTTCTTCTTACTTATGCAAAGGTGAGTGGTTGTTTTTGGTGTACTGGGGGAGGCGGGTAGCCGAACCCCTAGGATAGGTAGGTGTCAATTTCTCGCGAGTTTCCATCGATCGTTGGTATCTTGACTTTCCTATCACTATTTTGAATCATTATTCATCAAATCTTCATAGTTTTCTTGTCGGATTCTCGACTTTTAGGGGCAGCCGAATCAAGGGAAAAGGGGAGAGGTCATGCCAAAATTTTCCCCAATTCCCTTGACGAATGTAAAACCCCTTTGGACGATCTTAAATCCATGTTGAGTGTATTAGTAGATTATTGTTTGAATGTGATGATTGAAACTCATTTCCCCTAAAGCATAATAAGCTCGGGCAAGCAAAGGAAAACTCCATGATCATGGTTTGGCTGAGTAAGGGGTGTGTGAGATGATCAACGTGTTGATTAGGATAGATCAGAGACAAGTTATTAGGGTTGGGGTTGGTCCTTCCCTTTTATTCCAACCCTTAGAGGCTCGGCCGAGCAAGGCATGCCTTGCTCTAGTCTCGGCCGAGCAAGGAGGAGGGAGATGGTGAACTTTAGAAGTTAAACTTCATGGTTAGGAATACTCAAAGCATTAGAAACATGATGACACTTAGGTAAGACTCTAACTATGGAAGGCTACTATATTGATGCATGTAATTAGAGGAATGGTAGGATAGTAACCATCCTTAGACCCTTCCTCCTTAAATTCTGAAATGTGGTGATATTTTTACCATGCTAGATAATATATTCCTTGTTGAATTTATTTGATATTTTACCATGCTAGATAATTTATTCCTTGTTGAATTTATTATTTAATGCAGAATTTAAATTCTTTATCATCGAATCATGTGGCTATACATAGTAGTTGTTGTGAAGTAAATTCATATTATCTTATATGTTGTCCAGTATTGTTAATGGGTGAAATTCCAAGTCTGGGAAATGTAGCTCTTCAACCAAGGTAGCGTATGATGCTAGATGACATGTAGGACATTATAGGATATATGTTAGATATGGAAACTTCGCTAGTTGATGACACAACTTCTAAGACTTCTTGTAGTCATTTTTGAAACCTAGAATTATTAGGTCTACACGCCGAGGAAGGGTAACATTGAATTGTTGATCCTATAGGCCGGGTTAGGGCCGAATACAGGTAAATGCCCGGGGTGTAAATAAGGAAACTCTAGGACATTTTGATTGTGTGTTGTGCTTGCGATGGTCTACTGAGAAGCATGGATAGTCAGAAATGATAAATGCTTGACTCGGCCAGTGATTTGGGTCTTGAGTTGCACCCGTGGGCCTGCTAGGTGTCAGACCCCAGTTGGGTGAGACTAGCTACCCCTACCCCAGTCGGTGTCTGGATACTAGCAGACCATCCTAGTCGACGGCGTGGAGATCTGATTGATTCATTTATATGCTATGTGGTCTGAACGACCAATAGGTTGTTATTTTGTGTGGTAGGGCTGGTTGTAGCCGAACCACTAATGCATGAAGAGGCCCTAAGGGCTGGGTACTGTGTGGCACAATTGGGGCTGTTATAGCCGGTGAAATGTATGTGTGGTCTACACAGTACGACCCAAAGGGTCGGTTGTCATATCAGCAATAATTTAGATCCCTAAAAGTTTATATTTTTGTTGACACAAATATATATATGATATTTGGGAATTATGTGGAGGTTCGAAGAACCGCTCAGTGAGTCCCATATGGACTCATGATTATTTCTCTTTGTTTTGCAGAGCCTGATCAGTGAGTTGAGGCTTGGAGTCATGGTGCACCTGGAGTATGACGCCATAAAATTTAGTCACGTGACCGACCATTCTGCAGTCAAACACCCTAAAGCCTAACCCATTACACAAGCATCTAAATAGGTACAACTTGAAAACAAAGTGTTTATAACATAACTAGGGAATAATCAATAGCAACTCAGTTATGAAGACACAATCCACATACCAGATATATCATAAAATGATTCAACCAAAAGTTAACAACTCCAGGACACTCTAAAAAGTATAATATCATAGTTTTCAAATAGTACTCGACTCAACTAGACTCGACCAGACTCGACTACGCCAACCAGCTCACGAGATCGCTACCGGAGTCCACCCCCATCAGCTGCACCGTACCTCAGGATCACGCTCTGCAAAACAAACATGAGAGTAAAAGTGAGTATAAAACTCAGTGAATGGTCTCCCAATCCTTAGGAAATAGAATCTAGTAATGGCAATACATGCTATATATATCAAGTGACTGCAGATTCTAAGTCATTTATGTAAGGAATAAAATCTCATCCGACTCTACGGAAATTACTTTCTAAATTTTGAATCCCAAATAGCCACTTTTCTCAGTTGCAATGATCTAGGAAGACCCTCTAGACTCAGTATTCAACTGCCTCTCCCCCCCCCCCTCGGGTACATTGGTCTAGGAAGGCCCTCTAGAACCAGTACCCACTATTTTTATGCTCAAGTCTACTGGTCTAGGAAAGCCCTCTAGACTCAGTACCCACTAAATCTTTTTCCTGGGTTCACTGGTCTAGGAATACCCTCTAGAACCAGTACCCAACTCAGTCAGGAAGGTCCTCTAACCCATGGTCACTCGTACGCGGCGCGTACCACTCGGCCCTACATATGGCCCATATTCATCACATACGTTACATGCACTGCTCGGCCCACCAGCCCTATGTATCTCATGCGCGGGGCGCACCACTCGGCCTATTAAGGCCCATAATTATCACATGTGTTTTGCACACCACTCGACCCAATATGGCCCAGACCACTACCCGAGGGTCACACCAAGCCCGCATACCGGTCCAATTAACATACACTAGGAAAATTTCAGCTTGCTGAAATCGTATATTTCCTACTCCCGCATTATAGTTCAAGTCACTTAAGTACTCCCTATGTTCCCAAAATATACCTTACATGCAAATCGATAGGTTACATCAGTATGTTTCGCCTTAATTTGACTATCCAAACTACTAAATCAAATCATCACAGATTTGACTAGATTTCAGCACAGCACATTCCAGCAATCAACATGTACATTCATTACAGCACATACTAGACCATTTCAGCATACATAGAAATTTCAGAACACAATGTGTAATTCCAGCAGTATCAATAACATAAACTTTTCAGCATCAATTACTAAAGAGAAATCTGCATACATTACTAAGGGAAAATCTGCATCAATTACTAAAGAAAATTCCTGCATCTATATACTAGGTAGATTTCAGGATGAATTTTCAGCATCAATACATTAATTTCAGCATGAAATTTCCATCACATACACGCATAAAATTCAGCATTTGAACTTAGAAATTTCAGCAATGTTTATATGCAACTTCAATCATAAAAATCAGAATATATATACTACCCAATATCAAGGTATAAAACCATTATAATCATGCGTCCATTTCATGAAATAATCCACTAAATACATCATGTGAGAACCTATCCTTAGAATTGCCTCTACCTCCATGGCCGACCAGCCCTAGGGCACCCTTAGGGCTGCTGCACACTACAAGGTAAATCCCAACCCTTCCTTCCTTGCTAAAACATCATGTACGAGGAATCAAACGAAACAATACCGTATAATCTTTCACAAATCTCAAGAAAACTTCATGGAAAGGGGCAGCACAAAGAGGGGAAAAGGGAGAAGGAGAAATCCACTCACAGGAAATAAATCATAAAGCACAAGGAGTAGGGAAGGTCTATCAGTGCTCGACGCCGACGATTCGCGCATTTCCGGCCGGATCGAACACCCCGCTCGAACTCCTGGTCGCTGCCCCTACAGTGCCATACGCCCCAGGCGCCAGGTATTTTATATTTTATATTTTTTTACTTTGGCTGAAATTACTAATCTGCCCCTAACTTAAGTGGTTCACTAAACCTTCTCTATCTCACCCAATCGAAGTCCGAATTCGGATCCGATTGAACCATTGAATTCCTCTCGAAGTCCTCATTAACTACGTGATGCATAAAATATTTTACCATTTAAATTTTTAATTAAGAAAATTTTTAGAGTATCCGGGTCTCACCTCAAGCTAAGCGTCAATGCTCAAACCTGTGCGCACCATCTCGCGTCACACGCAGCTGCGTCAACTTCAATCGCAATAGGCTCCAGCACATGAGAATCATCTCTAACATACAGCTTCAGCATGGAGATATGAAACACGGGGTGAACCCTGCTCATGCTAGGTGGTATGGCAAGCTCATACGCCACCGCCCCTCTCCGGCCAAGAATGGAGAACGGTCCAATGAATCAGGGACTTAGTTTCCCTCGCTTGCCAAACCTCACCACTCCTTTCATGGGCGACGCCTTGAGGAACACCAAGTCCCCCACCGCAAATTCTAAGTCCCTTGATATACCATCGACATACATTTTTTGCCAACTTTGAGCTGCTAATAATTGGTCTTTTATCACCTTCACCTTTTCCACAACATCATGAACCAAGCCTGGCCCTAACGCTTGAGTTTCACCCACCTCAAACCATCCCACTGGAGACCGACACCTCCACCCATAAAGGGCCTCAAACGGAGCCATGCCAATTCTACTGTGGTAGCTGTTGTTATATGCAAACTCTACTAGCGGCAAGTACCTCTCCCAACCATCCTCAAAATCCAACATGCATGCCCGCAACATGTCTTCCAATATCTGGATAGTCCTCTATGATTGGCCGTCAGTCTGAGGGTGAAAGGTTGTACTAAATTGGACCTGAGTACCCAGGGATTCCTGGAAGGATTGCCAGAATCGAGCGGTGAATTGGGTGCCCATATCAAAAATGATCATCACCGGTATCCCGTGGTACGCCACTATTCGGTCCAGGAAAAGCCTAGCATACTGCTCCGCTGAAAAGGTTGTCTTGACCGGAATAAAGTGTGCCGACTTGGTCAACCAGTCCACCACGACCCATATGGAAATGACCTCCTCTCGAACTCGGCAAACCAGTCACCAGATCCATAGTGATCTTCTCCCACTTCCACTCAGGTACATCTAAGTTCTGGAGCAACCCCGCAGGTCTCAAGTGCTCTGCCTTAACCTGCTGACAGGTTAAGCACTTGGACATATACTCAGCCACTTTCCACTTCATTCCTTTCCACCAATAATGCTACCGCAGGTCACGGTACATCTTCGTGGCCCCTAGGTGGATGGTGTACGAAGAGCGGTGGCCCATCTCAAGAACTTTCCTCTTCACTTCAGTCATATCGGGTACCATAATTCTGTCTTTGAATCTCAAGACATCCTCAGCATCGATCCGAAACCCATCATCTACATCCCCTCTCAATACAAAGTCTCTATTCATTGCGCAAAAAGCATCCTCCTTCTGAGCTGAACAAAGCACCTCAACTAAGGTAGACTGCACCTGCAAATGTGCCACCATATCTCCGGTGTCAAACACTGAAATTACGAAGCCGCCATCCAAGCATGTCGCCAACTCTCTAGCTAGAGATCTCCTCTCAACCACCAGGTGTGCAAGGCTACCCATGGATTTCCTGCTCAAAGCATCGACAACAACATTCGCCTTACCAGGTTGGTACATTATGGTACAATCATAATCTTAATTTAAGCAGCTCAAGCCATATTCTTTGCCTCAAATTCAGTTCCTTCTGCGTCAACAGTTATTGAAGACTCTTATGATCTGTGTACATCTCACAGGTCTCGCCATACAAGTAATGGCGCAAGAGCTTTAAGGCAAACATCACTGCCGCCAATTCTAGATCATGCGTCGGGTAATTCTTCTCATGATTTTTTAGTTGCCGTGATGCATAGGCAATGACCTTGCCACACTACATAAGGACGCATCCCAAGACTACTCTTGAGGTATCGCAGTATACGACAAAACCCCCATACCCCAACGGTAAGGCAAGTATAGGTGCCGACGTCAAGCAGTCCTTGAGCTTTTGAAAGCTCTCCTCACATCTGTCATCCCAGGCAAAATTAACCTTTTTCAGAGTCAACTGGGGTAAGGGGGCTGCAATCCGAGATAAGTTCTCCATGAACTTCCGGTAATACCCCGCTAAACCCAAGAAACTACGTATCTCAGATACGCTAGTCGGCCTTTCCCAATTCTGCATTGCCTCAATTTTGGCGGGATCTACCTTGACCCCATCTCGGGACACCACATGCCCCAAGAATCCTACACTTTCCATCTAGAACTCGCACTTGGAGAACTTAGCATAAAGCTGGTGCTCCTTGAGAGTCGCTAGAACTGTTCTTAAGTGCTCACTATGCTCCTCTTTACTCCTAGAGTATACTAGAATATCATCAATAAAAACAATCACGAACTTTCCCAAGTACTCTTTGACCACACGGTTCATCAAGTCCACGAAAGCAGTGGGTGCATTAGTCAGCCCAAAGGACATGACTAAAAACTCATAATGGTTGTATCTCGTTCGAAAAGCTGTCTAGTTTTGTCATTTTCCTACACCGAGAGTCGTTGGCTTTTAAAGCTTGTAATCAACTTTGAACATGAGATGTTTTAGTTTGTGATGATATTAGCTACTTTCTTTCTTTTCAAAAATAATTGTGAACTTTGAAATTTCAAATAAAGCTACATTGTTGTTTCTTTTTATTTGATGTGTTTCGGTTTCTCATTAGTCAATGTAGGTAGTAGACTTCAAGGTAGGACATAGACCGTGGCCGGTCACACGACCCTGAGTTGGGGTGTGACACCAGCTTTCGCTCCCACGTCTACAACGACACCAACGTAAATGCACATTCGCATCCCTCCGCGGGCATAACTACCCGGCCTCCCGCAGGGATGGCAACCTCGCAGCAGTAGACAAGCAGATCGCCATCGCCTTCGGCAACAACTGCTACCCGAACCTAGTGCTAAAGCAAGGGCTGCTGCACTCGAACCAGGAGCTCTTCAACAATTGGTCGCAGGACTGGCTGGTCTGGCAGTACAGCAGCAATGCGTCTGCCTTTGCGGCAGCAATGGTAAAGATGGGAAGCATCAGCCCGCTGACGGGGAACCGAGGATAGATCAGATTGAACAGCAGGAAGGTGGACTAATTACATACAAATTACATGGGGCTCTTTGTAGTCTTCCACAGCTTTCATGAACTACATGCAGTCATATGCATCGCAATTGTAGTTCAATAAAGCTGTGGGAAATCAAAGCGAGACCATATTAAATAAATTATTCGATGAATTAATCAGAAACATACACATATGTATATTATATAGAGAATTCATTTGTGTGTTTGTGTTTATTTCTTGATGTGATCAGCTACAGCCTCCAGCTAGCCATGATCAGAATTGACACTAAACATTAACTTTCAATACATTTTAAAATTTTAACTAAATATTTTTTATTTTGTTGATGTGGCAAATTTAGTTTTTTTTTCTTAATTTTTGTATTTTTAATATTTTTTTAAATGTGGAAGCTGTCTTTTTTTTTTTCACATGCATCTTTTTTTTTGTTGTTTTTAATTCTATATTAATTATTATTCTGAATAAAAGTTGAAAATATTTTTTTAATGTATTGAATTATTTTTATAGTAATTTTCAAGATTTTGAAATATCATTTTTGGAATTTGTTTACTTTTCAAGAAAACTTAATATAATATTTCAAACCAAAGAAATTAATTTATATGGTTTAAAATAATTCAAATATCTTATTTTTCTATTTTTTCTCAATTTATTATCTTATATCTATATTATATTTGATATTTACCCGTATGTTACTATTTTTGTATATTTTCATCGTCGAATCCATACATTTTAAAACACATACGTATATATAGAAGCATTATTTATGTATGAAAGTCAATTTTTCCTTAGAAATATTAATGTAACATTTTATTCTTTTATGATTACAAATTTAACTTTATTTTTCAAAAATATTTATTTTTATGTTTAACTTTTTAATAATAAATTCATAACAATATTATATTTGAATAAAGTATTATTCATAACTTTTTAATAATAAATTTGTTAAATTATTTATTTTTATTTAAATAAAATTATATATTTATATATTTATATTTGCGCAATACGCAGGTTCTCGACTAGTTACAATTGTAAGGGAACACTAACTAATGTGGAAGCGACATGTGTCTACATGAAGATGAGTTTTTGTTGAATTAGAATTATTAAGTAGAAATATATTACTTTCAAAAAATTTATTTATTTTCTAATTTTCTAATTTCAAAATTTCCTTATTTAATTTTATTAATTAAATGCGTGAATTAGGGAATTACTAACTACAATTATATTAATTTCAAAATGTTTATTTATTTCCTAATTTCCTAATTAAAAATTCATTTATTTAATTTTATTACATAAATGCATGAATTAGAAAATTATAAATATTTAATTAGAATTTTAAGGGAACACATATTAATGTGGAAGCGACATGTGTATACACGAATATGTATTTTATTTGAATTACAATGTTTAGAATTACTATGTAAAATTATATTAATTTTGAAATTTTTATTTATTTCCAAATATAGCAACTTTCAAAATTTATATAAATAATTTTATTAAACAAATGCGTGAATTGAGAAATTATGAATGTTTAATTAGAATTTTAATATTTACATATGTGAAAAATTAAAATAGTTGAAGTTGGAGCGACACTCGTCTAATTAAGATGTATTTTTTAATTAGAATTACTAAGTAAAATTATATTAATTCTGTAAGTTATATATAATTTCTAAAATTCTATTTGTCAAAAATTAATATAATAAAAAAATAATTGAATTAGGAAATTATGAATAATTAATTAGAATTTAAACCTGCTATATTTGGAAAATAATCAAAGATAATTAAGTGAAATTTGAAATTAATAATGATTGAAATTTATTTAATTACTATATTAAAATTAATAAGTAAAATTATATTAATTTTAAAATTTATATTTATTTCCTAAATATCTAATTTAAAAATTTTCAATAATTAATATAATTAAAAAATGTATGAATTAGAAAATTATGAATAATAAATTAAAATTTAAACTGACTATATTTGGAAAATAACCGTAGATAATTAATTGAAATTTGAAATTATTAATGATTGAAATTAATTTAATTAGCAGATTACATATGGATTTTTTCTAGGGAAACGAATTTATGTGGATGTGACACGTGTCCATATGAAGATGTGTTTTATATAATACTAGTATGACACCCGTGTTACGCACGATTTAATTATGCTATATAAATTATTTGAAAAAGGATAAATCAATTAGTTATGCATTTATGAATTTAATTGTAGAGTAAAAGCAATTGTATCTACTTTTTTTAATGGAAATTATATATACTATAATAATATTGAATTTGATATCATCATTTATTGCATTGTAGAGATTTAGAAATATAATAAGTTATCAAAAATATATTTTGGGCATAAAATTTAAATATTTAAAAATAAATAAAAGAAAAATATTTTAGATGGTTTTTGTAACAATAATATTGAATTATATATCAACATATTAGGTATTAAATTATTTATAAAAGAAAAATTGACATTTTATTTTAAATTAAAATATAGCTAAAGATAAAATATAAACTATGGAAGACTTTCTTGTAAACTAACTTCTCAAAAAAATGAAAATAACTTATTTATTATACATTATGAAAGACTTCCTTTTAACAACATTTGTAGAGCTATTTTTTTCATTGTCATCATTGTCATGTATAAGAAATTTCAAACCATGATTGTTGGTTACTCTATAAATACTAACATATAGTTAAACATGAGAGGACACATATTTCTAGATATACTCCAACGTGTTTAAGACTTTGACCTTGACTCTTATTTATGATCGTAGCAAAACAAACATATATCTAGAATAAAAATTTTATCTGATGGCGTCAATATCAATCTTGGAATAAAAATTTTATCCCCTATATTAGTTCTTGATATTATTTTTCTTTCAACACATGTTGACCTATTCGAATTATCTCAAGTCGAGTCTCATTACATAGACATGAAGATTGATCTATGTTTCTTGAAAGTAGCATGATAGGAACACTGACTTTGAGCTTCAATTCATATGAATGTCATTAATTGAATCATAGCCACCATCGGATGAACAGGGGCTGTCAAAGCTAAGATAAATTTTTATTTCACCAGGAACCAAAGATAAAATTATTCACCTTTTGAACTATTCCATTTGTTGGTACTAAGATAGCTATGTGCCGCAAGTAATTGACATCACCCATGTTGTTCAAAAACAATAGATAAATGACATTCACTATTGCAGTAAGTTGATCACCAATTTGTCATGCCCCAACTTAGGGTCATGTGATCGGTCAAGGTATACGTGCCTATACCCCGCAGCCTAACCCATACACATGCCAACTCATAACAATATAACATAGCGGAAAGAATGAAATGAGTTTTATTTTAAACAAAAAACCAAACAATATTTCCTTAGAAGTAAGTTTATCAAAACAGTAAAGTGTGGAAATAATAAATAAATGTTCAACGGTTCATTTACAAGTGAAATCTAAAATGAAAGACATGAATGTCCCCAATGGACTACAACTCCAAAATACCAAAATACAAGTGCATGACAAACTACCAAAAATTCGACTACGACCCCTAACTAAGACTGCTATGAGATCAATGTGGCTCTGTAATATCCTATATATTATTATTTATTTCTCTTATTGTTTGTCATTGTCAATCGAGCACGCTAGTTCGAGGTCGAGCCGAGTCGACTCATGGTCCAGTGCGAGCTTGAGAGCTCGGGTAAGTTGAACCGGTAATTTTATACTTTATGTGCTTGATTTATTTATTTGCATTGCTTGGGTGTGCATGTGTTTTGATGCTTGTTTGGAGCATGAGTTTAATTAAGCATAGGTGGATGCGGGTTTGATAAGGGTTAGAGGGTTTGGGGAGGGAATCATAACCCCCCCCCCCCCAATAGGCATGTGGCTCCCTTTTGGAACCGCACAGGAAGTTTGAGAGAGGAGCAGCTAAGCTGCCCCTCTTCCCCTCTTGGAGCCACTGCCTTCATGGGTCGAGCTGTCGGGATCTCTTCCTCTCTTGGAGCTGCCAAGTCCCTCTCTCTCTCCCCTCCCTCTCTTTTGGAAGCCAAGCCATCAGCTTGGTGGGGAGATGCCGCCCCCTTCCTTTGGATTGGTGCTGCCCCTTTGGGGTCTTGGAGCTGTCGCCGCTCCCCCTTGCTTGAGCTAAGCCGCTGCACCTTTGAAGCCGAATTCAGAGGCCGCCGATTGGGAATTTTTTTCCTGAAGATTTCTTCTTCCTAATCATGTGAGTGGTTTTACCCCTCCTTTTCTCAGGTTTTCTCTCGTGCTCTTGAGCCGATTTGGGCGTTGTGCCGTTCTTGATCGTTTCTCGTCGATTTTGTGTTGATTCTGAAATCTTGTGTCGACTTGTGCGAGGGAACTTGAGGTTTCCCCTTTGTGGTTCGGCAGCCCTAGAAATACCCTAGGGGTGCTCGGCCAAGGTGGGAGAATGGGTGCGCTCAAGGTGTTTGGTGAAATGCCTAAGAGAGGACTCTTGTGTATTTTTTAGATCTATGCTTTGAATTCCTTACCAAATTAGGTTTCTATATGTTAATGCAGGCTTGTAATTAATCTGTGATTTTTGGATTGTAATCATGTTTGACAAAGATAGGGTTTGATCTTAATGTCATGTGTGTTCATGATGTGGGTTCTTGATCATAAAGCTTGATTCTTGTTTAAAGATGATTTTGGTTCTTGCTAGTCTTGTTTAATACATATGTATGTTATGAGATCTATCTCGAATTTTGGATTAATTACCATGGATGGCTGAAAACTTAATCTTGCTGAAATTTCATGTTGAGTTGTTGATTCTGAGCTAATTTTGAAAACGTTGTTGTGATGTGTCTAGTTTCTAAACATAGTCATGTAACCTATCATTTTGACTAAAAAATATAGTCTGGATCCATAGGACACACTGGTAGTCAGATTCAACTTGGTTGCACTTGTTTCGGGTCCAACAATAAACTAAAAACAAAACCCTAAAACAAAATCCTAACTTTGGCAAATGGAAATTTTAGTTGCATAATTAAAATTCAAGGGGCAGCATAATTTGTTATGAACCAACAAATTTAATTTTGTGCATGGAATAAAACCTCATGGGTTATGATGTTATGGGTCTAGGAGTTGGGATCTGACCTCTCTGGGCCACTAACCCCACTGACATAGATGCCATTCATTTTGATTTCTCGAACTTCTGGCCAACTCTATCTAGACAGTTCTTCTTGAAGTGCTCGACTCGACTGCATTTATAGCTAGCATCCGTGCGGCCAAGACAAGCCCCCCAGTGCCTCCGACTGTAGCTACCACATTGCGGTACCTCAACTTTCTGAGAAACACCTCCTGACACTGCCGGCCTCACAGATCCAGACCCTGGGCCCCCACGGCCCCGATTACCATTATGTCCTCGGCTTTGCTGGTGGTCTGTGACGGTCACTGCCCCCTCTGAATGCCACGGTCGACCACCCGATCCTTGCGGCCGAAATTTCTTCTTGGTCGGCCCGTCATTCCTCTCGAACGGCACTAAGGCTTCCTTCCGAAGGGCTCCATCCACTGCCCGAGCAAGAGTGGAAACCTCGGTGTAGTGGATGAGCCTGCCAATCTGAGGTCGCAATCCTCCAATGAACCTCTTGACCCTGGCGGTATCAGATGCTAGTAGGGTCGGATGATATTTGGAAAGGTGGATGAACTTCATCTCTAATTCTGAGACTAACATGCCCCCAGCTTGACGCAACATCTCAAAGTTTCGGCATCGCTTGTCACGAACACTTATTGGCAAGTACTGCTATTCCACAGCTATCATGAATTCCTCCTAGGTGGGAGGCGGCGCGCCTACTGCCCTGCGAGCCCTTCAAGTATGCAGCTAGACCTTTGTCGTTCCCCTCATATAAAGTTCGACCATATGGTCCACTGCCTCCGATGAGCACCCCAGTTCCATGTATATTCCGTAGTTGTCCCCCCAAAACTCAGTCACTTCCACCTGTCGATCTGTTCCGGTGAATTTTGGCGCCTTCAGCGTGATGAAATTTGCATAGGTTGGGGCTCTCAAAGCCTTGACAATTGGTGTTATAGCCTCAGCCACCTCCAGTACTGCCAGAACAACGGATGCTAGTTGCACTTGTTGTCTCAGTTCCTGCTCCCTAAGGAGCGCCTCCATTAGCTGAGCTATCAGAGCTACCTGAGCTTGCAATCGAACAACCGCAGACTCTTGCCCCCGATCCTTGGACTGCTCCCTGTATTTGCCCCGGGACAGGCCTCGACCTCGCCCCCGGCCTCGATGTTCCATCGAGTTACTGCCACTGCCGCTCAGTGCAGCGTTATGAGCATCCATCACACTTCAGAGAGAAAAAAAAAGTAATTCTCCTGTCATAAAAAAAAAAAATTCAACGGAATCTTTTTGAATTACTAACTGCATGGTGCGCTGAGTGCAGTCGTGGTTGCTAGATCTCGTAGCATAACTCTACCATATGTCGACACGCTAGCATATGTCTCATACGGTACCCCACTCCTAGTCATAGTCAAGACCTAACAAAAAGCTCTGATACCATCTTTGTCACACCCCAACGTAGGGTCATGTGACCTGCCAGGGTCTATGTCCTACCCTGAAGCCTACTACATACATTGACAATCAGAAATCGAAAACACATAATGAAAATAACTGTGCAGCTTTATTCAAATTTTTAAAGAAGGTTCGTATTTTTATAAAAATGACAAATTTCGAAACATCAACCACAATATAAAAAAACTCAAGTTTAAAGTCAAATACATGTTTTCAAATAGACACTCTTAGTGCATGAAAAACAACAGTCCTACACCTCTCGACTTTGACTAATGGACGCTGCTAAGAGATCTACGCCACCGCCTGCCCTCCAGCTGCATCATGACTCCAAGCCTCATCTCACTGATCAGGCTCTGCAAAACAAGGAAATAAATCATGAGTCCACATCAGACTCAGTGAGTAGTTCTTCCGAACCTCCACGTAAAACCCCAATAAACACATATATATAAGGCAACATAATATAAAGTTAGGGGTATGATTTGTTTCTAATATGACAACTGACCTCAAGGGTCATTCTGAATAGACAATGCATAC
The DNA here is from genome assembly GCA_034359265.1 of Canna indica. NCBI lineage: Eukaryota > Viridiplantae > Streptophyta > Magnoliopsida > Zingiberales > Cannaceae > Canna > Canna indica. The sequence continues at coordinate 18,308,237 of CP136897.1, forward strand.
TTACAACCGGCTATAACAACCCAACAAAGCCACATGGCACCCGACCCTTAGGGCCTGCTCATGATCTAGTGGTTCGGCTCTAACCAGTCCTAACATACAAAGATAGTAACATACTAGCCATACGGCCTACATAACCCACAAGTGAAACAGAGCAATCTATGAGCCGTCGTCTAGGATGGTCTGCTAGTCATCAGACACCTACCGGGTTAGAGATAGCTAGTCCCACCCAACCGGGGTCTGACACCTAGCGGGCCCATTGGTGAAAACTCAAGACCCAACTCACTGGCCAAGTCAAGCATTAGTCATTCCGACTATTCATGCTTCTCTGCTGACCACCACAATCACATCACACAAGCAAAGTGTCGTAGAGTTTTCTTATTTGAAATCCCGGGCATCCACCCGTGCTCAGCCTTTTGTTTCGATCGTATCATGCGCACACTATTGTTCGCAGAATGTTTCTTAGGTGTGAGATCTAACTCGTCTACTTTTGAGTTTCCATAACTAACACAACCTTATAATTTCATGCAAATCATCTAGCGTCATACGCTACCTTGGCTAATGTAAGCTACATGTCATAGACTTGGAAATGCACCCAATAACAATACCAAATAGCATATAAGCTATAAATAAATTACTTCACGTCACCTACTATGTATAGCCACATGATTCAATGATAATGAATTTAAATTCTGCATTAAACAATAAATTCAACAAGGAAAGAAATTATCTAACACGGTAAAAGTATCACCAAATTTCAGAATTTAAAGAGGGAAGATCTAAGGATGGTTACTATCCTACCATACTACCAAATACATGCACTGACGTAGTAGTCTTCCTTAGTTAGAGTCTTACCTAAATGTCATCTTTATTCTAATTGTCAATCTAGGCAACTTTTCATTTCCAATTGTTTTGAGTATTCCTAATCATGAAGTTTAGCTTCTAGAGGCCACCACCCCCCCTCCCTCTTCCTCGGCCAAGACTTGAGCTTGGCATGCCATGCTCGGCCGAGTCCTCATGGGTAGGAACAAGGAGGAAGAACCAACCCAAATCTTAGTATCTTGTTTCCAATCTAGCCTAACCAAGCCCTTGATCATTGTGTACACCCCTTGCTCGGCCGAACCCTGCACATGGGTTGTCCCCTTGATAGGCCGATCCTACAAGGCCTAGAGAAAGAGTTTCAATCCTCATTTACAGTAAATAGATTATACATCTACTCGGTATAGATTCAAGATTGATTAAAAATGGGTTTACGCCCGTCGAGAGGAATGGGGAAAATTTCGCCATGTCCTTTCTCCTTTTCCCTCTACTCGGCAGCCCCTAAAACATCAAGATCCGAGAAAACTACAGTAGATCCGATGTAATAATAATTAAAACAGCGATATGAAGATTAAAGTACCACAAATCGATAAAACCTCATGACAAAATCTCTACCTAGCAGTTCTAGGGGTTCGGCCACTAGCCTCCCCCAAGCAACCTTGGAAAACAACCACTCACCTTGATTAAGGAAGAAGAAGGGATGGAAATTGGCAATCTCGATCCTTTAGACGACGACACGATCTCCGGTGCCGACCAAGATCTCCCCTCCTCCCTCTTTTGCTTGGGCTGCATGCGGCTCCAAGATGAGCCGCACGGATGTAGATGAGGGGTTTTATTCCCTCATCTACAAATGACTTATATGCCCTTCCTCATAACATAGTTCTTACTCGACTCAGCCCGAGTCCAATTCGGGCTCTGATTCGATCTGCATACACGAGTCGAACTCGACTCTAATAAGACATCCAATGCATAAAAAAGAAATGTCCATTTAACCAATTAAACATTATAGGTCGAGTTATACCTTCTAGTCGAGGCGATTCCGTGGCTTGATCTGACTAACCCCTGGTCCGGTGCGCTACACCAAAATAGATTTCTACATTAGGAAAATTCTGGGTCTTACAACCTTCCCCCCTTAAAGGAAATTCGTCGTCGAATTTTGATGAATTAAAAGGTCTTAGTGGCTCTCCGAACAAGGAAGAGTAGCGTTCTCTCATGTCTCGCTTTACCTCCCAAGTGGCTTTTTGTCCGGAGTGGTGCTCCCATCTAACTTTCACCAAGGAAATTCCCTTGGGCTCCTCTTCATACGAGACCGTCGTGTCCACCTCAACCACAGTCAGCTTGATCACGTGGGACTCATCCATCACATATCTCCAGAGCATTGACACATGAAAAATTGGGTGAACTCTGCTCAGGCTAGGAGGCAAAGCTAGTTCGTAAGCCACCGCGCCTCTCCGCTTGAGAATAAGGAAAGGCCCAATGAACCTAGGGCTCAACTTCCCCTTCTTCCCAAACCGAACTATCCCTTTCATGGGGAAAACCTTCAGGAACACCAAGTCACCCTCAGCGAACTCCAACTCTCTGGTCTTCTTATCGGCATACATTTTCTATCGACTCTGAGCCATTAGCAATCTTTCCTTTATAATTTTCACCTTCTCTACTACTTCCTCAATTAGATCAGGACCCACCATGAGTGATTCTCTGGCCTCAAACCAGCCCACAGGAGACTTGCACCACCACCCATACAAGGCCTCAAAAGGAGCCATGCCAATGCTACTGTGATAGTTATTATTGTAGGCGAACTCGATCATTGGTAGGTGTTTCTCCCAACTGTCGGCCATATCCAGGATGCATGCCCTCAACATATCCTCCAAGGTTTAGATGGTCCTCTCTGACTGTCCATCAGTCTGCAGATGGAAAGCTGTGCTGAAGCGCACCTGCGTACCCAAGGCTTCGTGGAAGGACTGCCAAAACTGGGCTATGAACTGGGTACCACAATCGGATATGATCATCATAGGGGTACCATGGTATGCTATAATTCTGTCTAGGAATAGTCTGGCGTACTGCTCCTCATAAAAGTTTCTCTTGATGGCTATAAAATGGGTGGTCTTTGTCAATCTGTCAACCACCACCCAGATAGAATCAAAACCGCCTCTTGACTTAGGCATCCTTGTCACTAGATCCATAGTGATCTTCTCCCACTTCCATTCAGGAACTTCTACATTTTGGAATAGCGCCGCGGGCTTGTAGTGCTCGGCCTTTACTTGTTGGCAGACCAAACACTTGGATACGAATTCTGCGACCTCCCTTTTCATGCCCTTCCACCAATAATGCTGACTTAAATCTTGGTACATTTTGGTGGCTCCCGGATGCATCGTATAAGTGGAACGATGACCCAGCTCTAGGACTTGCCTGCGCACCTCTGCCATATTAGGCACCATGATTCAGTCTTTGAACCTCAGCACACCCTTTGAGTCCAGCCTAACTCCATTATTTGCATCGACTCTCTGCACTAAGTCCTTCATCAGATCACAAAAGGCGCCCTCTCCTTGCACGGCACACAACATACCCACCAGTGTGGATTGTACCCGTTGGTGTGCCGCCAAGGTACCTAAAGCTGACACACTCAGGGTTGCACCCCCATCTAGGCACAGCGCTAGATCTTGAACTAGAGGCCTTCGCTTGATTTCTAATGAGCCAAACTGCTCATGGATTTTTTGCTCAAAGCATCTACTACCACATTGGCTTTCCCCGGATGATACATAATGATGCAGTCATAATCCTTTGGGTGCTCCAACCACCTCCTCTGCCTAAGGTTCAGCTCCTTTTGGGTAAGAAAGTACTAGAGGCTCTTGTGATCTGTATAGATCTCGCAAGTCTCCCCGTACAAATAATGCCGCCAGAGCTTCAGTGCAAAAACCACTGCCGCCAGCAATAGGTCATGTGTCGGGTAGTTCTTTTCATGAACTTTCAGCTGGCGGGACGCATAGGCTATGACTCTATCAAACTGCATCAGAACGTAGCCTAGCCCAACCTGAGAGGCATCACAGTAGACTACAAACCCTCGTGAGCCTGAAGGTACGACTAACACGGGTGTCAACGTCAAGCATTCCTTAAGCTTCTGAAAGCTCACCTCGCACTTGTTGTTCCAATCAAATTTGATCTTTTTCTAAGTCAACTGAGTCAAAGGGGCTGCAATCGTGGAGAAGTTTTCTACAAACTTCCGGTAGTACCCGGCCAACCCAAGAAAGTTGTGGATCTCAGTCACGCTGGTTGGTCGTCTCCAATTCTGCACAACCTCCACCTTTGAGAGATCCACCCTTATCCCTTCCTTGGACACTACATGGCCCAGGAACCCTACACTTTCTAATCAGAATTCACATTTGGAAAATTTAGCGAACAACTGGTGTTCTCTGAGGGTTTCCAAGATCATCCTCAAGTGTTCGGAGTGCTCCTCCTCACTCTTGGAGTATACCAAGATGTCATTAATAAAGACGACCACAAAGCTATCTAGATACTCCTTAAACACCCTGTTCATCAGATCCATGAAAGCAATAGGTGCATTGGTTAGACCAAAAGACATCACTATAAACTCGTAGTGACCATAGCGACTCCTAAAGGCAGTCTTAGGCACATCGCCATCCTGGATTCTCAGTTGATGATATCCTAACCTCAAGTCTATCATAGATTACCATCGTGCCCCCTATAATTGGTCAAACAAATCGTCTATCCTCGGCAGTGGGTAACGATTCTTGATTGTCACTTTATTCAGCTGCCTATAGTCGATGCACATGCGCATAGACTCATCCTTCTTCTTCACGAAGAGCACCGAAGCATCCCATGGTGACACGCTCGGCCGGATAAAGCCCATATCTAGCATTTCTTACAATTGCACTTTTAACTCCCTGAGTTTGGCTAGCGCCATCCTATAGGGTGGGACAGAGATCGACTTCACCCCGGGCTGCAAATTAATGCAGAAATCAACCTCTCTTTTAGGCGGCAATCCTGATAATTCCTCGGGAAACACATTGGGGAACTCGTAGACTACCTGAGTTCCACCGACATCCCTTGCCGCACCCCCTTCTTCCATGGACACAAATATGAAGGATAGGAAAGACTAGCAGCCGCCCTGAAGCAGTTTACGAGCTTTAAGGGTTGAGATGACCCAAATCGGCTCGCTCCTTCCTTGTCCTTGGAAGGTGAACTATGGCAAACTGGGCTTGTTAAACACGATTGTCTTAGCTCTACAATCCAGCAATGCAAAGTGCTCTGCCAATCAATCCATGCTGAGAATAACGTCGAGTTCAAGCATGGGCAGGAGTGTTAAATCTGCCCTCAATGCATGGCCGCAGATGATCACTTCGCAGATTTGGCTACAATTGCATCACCCGTAGGCATTGATACAACAAATGACCCATCGAGCAAAGAAGGTGCCATTAGTAACTCAGTAGCAAATTTGGCAGATACAAATTAGTGCGTGCCACCCGAATCGAATAGAACATAAGTAGCAGATGAACATACTAAAATAGTACTTGTTACCACTACCTTTGACACTTCTGCCCCATCACGATTCATAACAAACACCATGGTAGACGGTCTCCCTGAATGGCTAGCCTGTGGCCCTATTCTGCATCTGACCTCTCTGAGCCACTGGCCCCACTAACATAGGTGCCTTTCCTTTTCATTGCTCGAACTTCTAGACAACTCTCTCCAGATAGTCCTTCTTGAAGTGCCTGAGTCAACCGCATTTATAGCAAGTATCCGTGCGGCCAAGACAGACCCCCTAGTGCCTCTGACTAAAATTTCCACATTGCGGCACCTCAACTTTCTGAGAAACACCTCCTGACACTACTGGCCTTACTAATCCAGACCCTGGGCCCCCACAGCCCCGGTTACCATTCTATCCTCGGCTCTGCTGGTGGTCTGTGGCAGTCACTGCCCCCTCTGAATGCAATGGTCGACCCCTATATCCTTGTGGCTGAAATTTCTTCTTGGTCAGCCCATCACTCCTCTAGAACGGCACCAAGGCTTCCTTTTGAAGGGCTTCATCCACTACCCGGGAAAGAGTGGAATCCTCGGTGTAGTGGATGAGCCTGCTAATCTGAGGCCTCAAGCCTCCAACGATCCTCTTGACCCTGGAGGTCTTAGATGCCACTAGGGTTGGATGATATTTGGAAAGGTGATTGAACTCCATCTCATATTCTGACACTGACATGCCCCCAGCCCGACGCAGCATCTCAAAGTCCCAGGCTCACTTGTCATGAACACTCATTAGAAAGTACTACTCTTCCACAGCCACCCTGAATTCCTCCCAAGTGGGAGGCGGCGCGCATGCTGCCCTGCGAGCCCTCCATGTGTACAGCCAGACCTTTGACGATCCCCTTATCTGAAGTCTGACCATACGGGCCGCTGCCTCCGACAAGCACCCCAGCTCCATGCATAGTTCGTAGCAGTCACCCAGAAACTCAGTCACTTCCACCTGCCAATCTATTCTGATGAATTCTGGCTGCTTCTGTGTGATGAAGTTTGCATAGGTTGGGACTCCCGGATCCCTAACCACTGGTGTTATAGCCTCAACCAACTCCGGTATCATCGGAACTATGGGTACTGGTTGCGGCGTCGCGGCTGTTACTACTGCATCTGTTGTCTCAATTCCTGCACCCTAAGGAGTGCCTCTGTTAGCTGAGCTACCTGAGCCTGCAATTGAAGAAACATAGACTCTTGCCCCTGATCCTCAGACTGCTCCCTGTCTCTGCTCCGGGGCCCAGCCTTGGCCTCACCCCCGGCCTCGATGTTCCATCGAGTTAATGCCACTACCACTCAGTACAACATTATGAGCATCCATCACACTATTAGAGAGAAAAAAAAAACAATTCTCCTATCATAAAAAAAATATATTTCAGCAGAATACTTTTAAATTGCAAACCGCATGGTGCTCTGAGTCCAGCCGTGGTTGCCAGATCTCGTAGCATAACTATACCATATGTCGACACACTAGCATATGTCTAATATGGTACCCCACTCCTAGTCATAGTCAAGACCTAACCAAAAGCTCTGATACAAACTTTGTCACACCCCAACATAGGGTCGTGTGACCGTCCATGGTCTATGTCCTACCCTGAAGCCTACTACATACACTGACAATCAGAAACCGAAAACACATAATGAAAACAACGATGCAGCTTTATTCAAATTTTTAAAGAAGGTTCACTATTTTTATAGAAATGACAAGTTCTGAAACATCAACCACAATATGAAACAACTCAAGTTTAAAGTCAAATACATGTTTTCAAATAAACACTCTCAGTGCATGTAAAACAACAATCCTAGACCTCTAGAATATGACCAATGGACGCTGCTACGAGATCTACGCCACCGCGTGCCCTCCAGCTACACCATGACTCCAAGCCTCATCTCATTGATCGGGCTCTGAAAAACAAGGAAATAAACCTTGAGTCCACATGGGACTCAGTGAGCGATTCTTTCGAACCTCCACGTAAATCCCAAATAATCACATATATATAAGGCAGCATAATATAAAGTTAGAGGTATGATTTGTTTCTAATATGACAACCGACCTCAAGGGTTGTTCTGTATAGACAATGCATACATACAACCAGCTATAACAACCCAACTAACCCACATGATCTAGTTGTTCGGCTCTAACCAGCCTTACCACCCAAAGATAGTAACATACTGGCCATACAGCCTACATAAATAATTGGTTTAAGGGTTTCTCTCAAGGTTCAATCTTCATTTAGATGATAACAAATATGTATTTAATCTATGTGTGAAGTTTGGAGTTCAGGTTGAGGTTGCGATAAGCATGCGAAGTTCGTTCAAATGAAACGAAAGAAAAGACCATCAAAGAAACGGAAGAAGAAAATGTCAAAGAAAGGCTTCCGGTATAGATCTAGTATAAATCTTCATTCAGTTGACCCGTCGGTCGATTGGATGGTGTGAGTAAAGCACAGATAGGGTAGCGGTCGATCGGTCGGTTGACCGACGATCGACCGACAAACAAACAAACGGTTGTAACGACTAGTTTTTTGCCTGTTGAACCGCCCGTTCAACTGAGGGGTTATAAATACCCGTCACCTAACTTCTTAAATGATTAGAAATTTAATTGAGCATTCAAGAAATGATTTGAGCCTTAAAAGAGATTGTTTTGCTGCGCCCTACTCGTTCATCAACATCTTTCTTAAAGCACCCCCTTCCCTCAACTTTGCTACAACTCAAACATCTTCTGGCAAGTTGGAGGCTTGAAGGCTTGGGAAAAGAGTAGTGGTTCCTTCTTACAATTCTTAAGCTTTTTTTCATTGTATTTTAAGATTTATTTCAAACTTGTTTTTCATATGTAATAACCTGCTAGGTGTGCTAGAGAAACACTTAAGGTAGACTTTGTAGATTTGTGTTTTGCCTATGTGAATAGGTTTGAGGAGTTCTCAAAGAGGTGAGAAGAGTATCCTCAGTTATATTCAAAGGGAAACACAAGTTCTATAAAGTAGTTGGTTAGAAATCCTTGGTGAGCCAAGGTAGTGGAGTAAGCGGTTGGCCAAACCACTTTAATTGATCATGTTTGCGTTGCTTTCAATATTTGCTTATTATTATTCGTTGATATTTGATCACATCCACTATTAAGATACACTTGCATTTGATTGAAATTAAATTGGGCAAAAAGAAAAATAGATTAAAACAAAAATGGGACATACACTTTTCAACCCCCTTCTAGTGTCGGATTTCATACAACATTTGGTATCAGAGCAAGGTCGTATGTCAAGACTTAACCATCTTCCCTACAATTTAAGATGTCCAGTGAAATTCAATTAGCTCAAGGGTCCTCTACTCATACTCCACCACTATTCGATGGAAACAACTATGCCTACTGGAAGATTCATATGAATGGCTTCCTACAATCTCTAGGCATGGATGTATCGAGGATGATTTTAGTAGAGTATAAGCAACCCTATAAGAACATGGATGATTGAGACCAAGAAGAGATTAGACTTTTCAATGCAAATGCAAAGGTCGTCAATGCTTTATATTGCGGCCTATCAATTATTGAGTTTAATAGGATTTCTACCTGAAAGTCCGCTTATGAATTATGGAAGGTCCTAGAGATCACACATGAAGGGACTTCACAAGTAAAGGAATTCAAAATAAACCTACTCATGCATGATCATGAAATGTTTAAAATGTTATCACATGAATCCATTGATGCCATGTATGCTAGATTTCAAAATATTACAAATGGCTTAGCTAACCTTGGTAGAGAAATAAAGGAAGAGGAAAAGGTAAGGAAGCTCCTCCGTTCCCTTCCAAAATCTTGGGAGCCCAAGGTCATAGTAATCATGGAAGCAAAGGACATGATTACCTTGAAGATCACCGAGCTCATTAGGTCTCTCATGACACATGAGACCCACATAAAGCAATAGCAGGAGGAAGATGCCCCCAAAGGTAAGACCATTGCCTTAAAAGCATCACATCGAGTAGAAGAGTCGTCATCATCCGAGGACGAGGCAGATGACCTTGAAGAAATGGCAATGCTAGCAAGAAGATTCATGAGTTTCATGAGGGGAGGCACGAGGAAGGGAAGAGGAAGCTATACATGCTATTATTGCAACAAGGCTGGGCACCTAAGGAAGGATTGCCCACTCCTCAAGATGGCTTCCACATCCAACCCTCACAAGAAGGACAAATACAAGAAAAAGAAGAAGGCAATGATGGCTTCGTGGGATGAAAGCGAGGCTTCATCAAGTGAAGAAGACACAAAGAGTGAAAAGGCAAATATTTGCTTGATGGCAAATGATGATGAGGTGAGATTTACTTTTGGTGAAGTTTTTTTTACTCAAGAAGAGCTAGAAAGTGAATTTGAACAAATGCATGATGAATTTAATGCTATTAGGAGGAAATATAGAGACCTTAAAAAGGACAATAATTATTTAGAGCTTGAGAATGATAGTTTATTACTCACATGCAATGCCTAATTAAGAAAAGAAGTAGACACCGTTAAGGAGGAGACACACACCCTAGAGAAAGCTAAAAAGGACTTAGAAAATGACAACAAAAAATTAGAAGATGAAAATAAGTATTTAAGTGATCAAGTAGAGCACTTGAATAATAGCATGATAACATTAAAAAAGAAACTTTGCATGCTCAATGAAAAGATGACAACCATACAAAATGCCATGTCTAAGGTTGTCTATAAAAAGAAATCATCACACTTCCATGCTCACACACACAATAGAAGAAAATTTAATGGAAATTATTTTTCTTGTGGTATATTTGGTCATATGTCTAAGGATTGTGCTTTGAGGAGGAACTCACATGCAAGATTTACTTGGGTTCCCAAAATGGCTAACACTCAAGGACCCAAGAAAATTTGGGTACCTAAAATAGTTTATTCTCCTTTTGTAGATGGAGAAGCATCCTCAAGCAAGTAGAAGCACTTGGATATTGGATAGCGGTTGCTCAAAGCACATGACAGGTGACATCAAATTATTTGGAACCCTATCAAGCAAAGATGGTGAACATGTCACATTTGGAGACAATGCTAAAGGTAAGATTGTTGGCATTGGTGATATATGTATACTCCCTTACCCATGCATTAAGAATGTTTTACTAGTTCATGGGTTAAAATATAACTTGATTAGCATATCACAATTATGTGACAATGGATACATAATTATTTTTGAAGCATCTAAATGTATCATTAGGAGTGCACCATCAAATGATATCATGTTTATTGGAAATAGGCAAGAAAATGTCTACACCTTAGACTTAAATGTCTTGCCAAATCCCCATATTAGATGCTTAGTTGCCATGAAGAATGACTCTTGGTTGTGGCATAGAAGGCTAGGACATGCTAGCATGAGCCTTATCCAAGAAATATCTAAGAAAGAATTAGTTAAAAGATTACCCAAGATAAAATTTAAAAAAGACAAACTTTGTGATGCATGTCAACTAGGTAAGCAAGTCAAATCTTCATTTCATAGCATTAATCAAGTGAGTACATCTAGAATTTTTGAGCTTGTGCACAAGGATCTCTTTGGTCCATGTGATGTAGCTAGTCTAGGTGGAAAGCTATATTGTTATGTATTAGTTGATAATTTTTCTCGATTTACATGGGTTTTCTTTTTAGCTATGAAAAATGAAACTTTTGAGTTTTTCAAAAAGTTTACAAAGAAAGTTACAAATGAGAAAGGAGTTTCAATTTTAAAAATTAGAAGTGATAATGGAGGAGAGTTTAAAAATAAAATTTTTTTCGAGTTTTGTGATGATTTGGGTATTGAACATACCTTTTCTTCCCCTAGGTCACCTCAACAAAATGGGGTGGTGGATAGGAAGAATAGAACCTTACAAGAGATGGCTAGGACCATGCTATGTGAAAACAATATACCTAAGTATTTTTGGGCCGAAGCCATAAATACCTCTTGCTATGTTCTTAATCGAGTTTTATTAAGACCTAAAATTAAGAAAACACCTTTTGAGCTTTGGAATGGTAAAATCCCAAATGTGGGATATTTTCATATTTTTGGATGCAAATGTTTCATATTAAATACTAAGGAGAATTTAGGAAAATTTGATTCTAAATTCGATGAAGGGATTTTCCTAGGTTACTCCATTAATTCCAAGGCATATAGAGTTTACAATCGTAAAACCATGATTGTTAAAGAATCTATGCATGTCATGTTTAATGAAACTAATGATTCTTCAAGAAATGTGAAGATTGTAAATGTAGGTGAGGAACTTGAGGATCTCACACTTCATGACAAAGAGGTAGAGGATGAAGATAATGAGGAAACTCAACATGAAGATCCACCATCCTCGAATTTATCTCAATATGAAGATGAAGATGAAGAAGCTCTACCACCTCTCCCTAAAGGATATCGGTTGGTAAGGGATCATCCAATGGATCAAGTCATTGGAGAACCTTCAACGGGAGTGGTAACGCATTCTAAACTCAAGAATATTTGTCAATATGTAGCTTTTATATCTCAAGTATAGCCTAAGAACATTAAGGAAGCAATAGAAAATGAGTTTTGGATACTAGCTATGCAAGAAGAACTCAACCAATTTGCTAGAAATGATGTATGGGACTTAGTGCCTAGACCTAGTGAACAAACTATAATTGGGAATAAATGGGTATTTAGAAATAAGCTAGATGAAGAAGGATTAGTCATTAGAAACAAAGCTAGGCTAGTGGCACAAGAGTACAATCAACAAAAAAGGATAGATTATAATGAAACTTTTGCTCCAGTAGCTAGATTATAAGCAATTAGAATGCTTTTGGCATATGCTAGCTTTAAGGGTTTTAAACTTTTTCTAATGGATGTTAAAAGTGCATTTTTAAATAGTTTCATTAGTGAAGAAGTTTATGTTGAACAACCCCACGGATTTGAAAGTTTTGAGTTTCCAAACTATGTTTTCAAAATTAAAAAGGCATTATATGGTTTAAAACAAGCCCCTAGGGCTTGGTATGAAAGGCTTTTAAATTTTTTAATTGAACAAGGTTTTAATATTGGAAAAGCCGATGTTTCACTTTTTATTAAGCATCATGAAAATGATATGTTATTAGTACAAATTTATGTTGATGACATAATTTTTGATGCTACTAATGAAATTCTTTGTAAGTGGTTTGCTAAGTGTATGCAAGATGAGTTTGAGATGAGCATGATGGGAGAGCTCTCCTTCATGCTTGGTCTCTAAATGAAGCAAACCAACAAAGGAATCTTCATCAATCAAGCCAAGTACACAAAGGAGCTCATCAAAAGGTTTGGAATGAATGAAGCCAAGATAGCTTCTACACCAATGAGCACATCCATCAAGCTTGACAAAGATGAAGAGGGTGTCAAAGTTGACGAAAAACGATATCGATGTATGATTGGTAGTCTTCTTTACTTAACCGCAAGTAGACCCGATATCATATTTAACGTTTGTGCATGTGCTAAGTTTCAATCTTGCCCTAGGATGTCTCATTTAAGTGCAGTCAAATGCATATTGAGATATTTAAAGGGCACGGTGGACTTAGGACTATGGTATCCATGTCATACATCATTTGATTTAATCGATTTTTCAGACACAAATTTTACCAGGTGTAAAGTAGATAGAAAAAGTACTAGTGGGTGTTGTCAATTCTTAGGAGCGAGTCTTATTTCTTGGTTCTCAAATAAACAAAACTTAGTTGCACTTTCAACTACCGAAGCGAAATATATCGCTGCGGCTAGTTGTTGTGCACAAGTCCTTCGGATGAAATAAACTCTTTTAGACTATGGACTTAAGTATTCTTGCATACCTATTCATTGTGATAATACTAGTACAATAAATTTAACAAAGAATCCTATTTTACACTCTAGGACTAAGCATATTGACTTAAGGCACCATTTCCTTAAAGATAATGCGACTAAGGGAAATATATCAGTAGAATTTATATCCACCGACAAACAACTTGCTGATATATTTAAAAAATCATTGGTTGAGGGAAGCTTCACAAATTTAAGGATGCAATTAGGAATTTGTGCTTTTCCTAGTAGTTAAGATGTTCTTCTCCAAAATTTATATGGTTTTTAAAACTTACATTCTATAAAGTATCATCGCACTTTTATAATGCTCTGTAGTGGGGCTTTGCGACTTATTGATGTTTGCCTTCTATAGGCTTACATTAATAGGAAGGACTATGGTGGTAGATGATACTTGGTTTTATGAGTTTCCTTTTTTTTTTATGATGAAACTCATTAATTGTACCTTAATTCTTACCCTTTTTGATTGATGTCAAAAGGGGGAGAAAAAGTAAGGTCACACTTGGTTTTTACGATGCATATTGTTAGGGGGAGTTACAAAAAAAATATGCACATTGATAGAAGGAGCATAGGTTGAGTTGTATGCTTTTGTATGCATATGTTAAGTTTTACATCTTGTATACCTTAACTCATGAATGCCTTAACTCAAACTCACAAAAAAATATGTACATGCTTTCTTAAAATTCCATGTTATGCTTGTCATCATCAAAAAGGGGGAGATTGTTGGCTTAAGGGTTTCTCTCAAGCTTCGATCTTCATTTTGATGATAACAAACATGTATTTAATCTATGTGTGAAGTTTGGAGTTCAGGTTGAGGTTGCGATAAGCATGCGAAGTTCGTTCAAATAAAATGAAAGAAAAGACCATCAAAGAAATGGAAGAAGAAAAAGTCAAAGAAAGGCTTCGGGTATAGATCTAGTAGAAATCATGTAATATACCCCCAAGATGATTTTATCCCAAGCCAAATTGTAAAGTTATCCAAGTTAAAACTTGGTAATTAAATCCATGAAAAAACATGTAACAAATTCAAAGTAAAAATCAGCATCAGCCTGAGTTCGGTCGACCGAACAAGGCAGAATACTAGCAGTAGCCTATTCGGTCGACTGATCAGTCGACCGAAGTTGGTGAAAAATTGGCAGAAGGCTACGTTGGTCGACTGGCCGAAGCCAAAATTTGGCAGAAGGTGCATCGGTCAACCAGATTGTAGATCGCAGATCGCGCCTCCGGTTTCACTGCATCAGTCGACTGGACGGCGCGAATAAAGCACATAAATGGTAGCGGTCGATCGGTCGGTCAACCGACAAAGGATCGGCAAGCAACCGAATGACTATAACGGCTAGTGTTTTGCCTGTTTAGCTGAGGGGTTATAAATACCCCTCACCTAACTTCTTAAAAGTTTCATAGAAATTTAATTGAGCATTCAAGAAGTGACTTGAGCCCTCAAATAGATTGATTTGCTACGCCCTACTCGTTCATCAACATCTTTCTTAAAACTCCCACTTCCCTCAACTCTGCTACAACTCAAGTTCATCTTCTAGCAAGTTGGAGGCTTGAAGGCTTGGAAAAAGGGCAGTGGTTCCTTCTTACGATTCTTAAGCTCTTTTTCATTGTATTTGAGGATTTATTTCAAACTTGTTTTTCATCTGTAATAGCCTGCTAGGTGTGCTCGAGAAACAATTAGGGTAGACTTTTTAGATTTGTGTTTTGCCTAGGTGAATAGGTCTGAGGAGTTCTCAAAGAGGTGAGAACAGTGTCCTCAGTTGTATTCAAAGGGAAACACAAGTTCTATAAATTAGTTGGTTAGAAATCCTTGGTGAGGAGCCAAGGTAGTGGAGTAGGCGGTTGGTCGAACCACTATAATTGATCGTGTTTGCATTGCTTTCAATATTTGCTTATTATTGTTAGTTGATATTTGATCACATCCACTATTAAGATACAATTGCATTTGATTGAAGTTAAATTGAGCAAAAATAAAAATTGATTAAAACAAAAAGGGGACAGACACTATTCATCTCCCCTTCTAGTATCGAATTTCATACAACATAACCCACAAGTGAAATAGAGCTATCTCTGGGCCGTCTAGTAGGATGGTCTGCTAGTCTCCAGACACCTACTGGGTTAGGGATAGCTCGTCCCACCCAACTGGGGTCTGTCATCTTGCGGGCCCGCTGGTGAAACCTTAAGACCCAAATCAGTGGCCGAGTCAAGCATTAGTCTTTCCAACTATTCATGCTTCTCAGCTGACCACCACAATCACATCACACAAGAAAAGTGTCTTAGAGTTTCCTTATTTAAAATCTCAAGCGTCCGCCCGTGCTCAGCCTTCTGTTTTGGCCGTATCATGCACACACTATCGTTCCCAAAATGTTTCTTAGGTGTGAGATCTAACTCGTCTACTTTTGAGTTTCCATAACTAACAAAAACCTTATAATTTCGTGCAAATCATCTAGTGTCATATGCTACATTGGCTAATATAAACTACATGTCATAGACTTGGAAATGCACCCAATAACAAAACCGGACAGCATGTAAGCTATAAATAAATTACTTCACGTCACTTACTATTTATAGCCACATGATTCAATGATAATGAATTTAAATTCTGCATTAAACAATAAATTCAACAAGGAAAGAAAATATCTAACATGGTAAAAGTATCACCAAATTTCAGAATTTAAAGAGGGAAGATCTAAGGATGGTTACTATCCTACCATACTACCAGATACATGCACCGACGTAGTAGTCATCCTTAGTTAGAGTCTTACCTAAATGTCATCTTGATTCTAACTGTCAATCTAGACAACTTTTCATTTCCTATTATTTTGAGTATTTCTAATCATGAAGTTTAGCTTCTAGAGGCCACCACCCCCCTCCCTCTTGCTCGGCCGAGTCTTTATGGGTAGGAACAAGGAGGAAGAACCAACCCCAATCTTAGTATCTTGTTTCCAATCTAGCCTAACCAAGCCCTTGATGATTGTGTACGCCCCTAGCTCGGCCGAACCCTGGAGATGGGCTGTCACCTTGATTGGCCGAACCTACAAGGCCTAGAGAAAGAGTTTCAATCCTCATTTATAGTAAATAGACTATATATCTACTCGGTATAGATCCAAGATTGATTAAAAATGGGTTTACGCCCGTCGAGGGGATTGGGGAAAATTTTGGCATGACCTTTCCGCTTTTCCCTCTACTTGGCAGACCCTAAAACATCAAGATCCGAGAAAACTACAGTAAATCCGACATAATAACAATTTAAACAACGATACGAAGATCAAAGTATGACAAATCGATAAAACCTCATGACAAAGTCACTACCTAGCAGTCCTACGGGTTCGGCCACTCGCCTCCCCCAAGCAACCATGGAAAACAACCACTCACCTTGATTAAGGAAGAAGGGATGGACATTGGCGATCTCGATCCTTCAGACGACGACATGATCTCCGACGCCGACGAAGATCTCCCCTCCTCCCTCTCTTTCTCGGGCTACGAGCGGCTCCAAGATGAGCCGCACGGATGTATATGAGGGGTTTTATTCCCTCATCTACAAATGACTTATATGCCCTTCCTCGTAACTTAGTTAATAAGACAGGAACAATAAGACATCTAAGACGTCCAATTCGGGCTCCGATTCGATCCGCATACACCAGTCGAACTCGACGTTAATAAGACAACTAATGCATAAAAAAGAAATGTCCATTTAACTAATTATACTTCATAGGTCGAGTTATACCTTCTACTCGACGCAATTCCATGGCTTGACCCGACTAACCCCTGGCTGGTGCCCTGCACCAAAATAGATTTCTTTATTAAGAAAACTCCAGGTCTTAGAAGCACATTCGAACAATTGGGAATCGCCCATCCGACCTTACGCCTTTACGATATCATAGGAATAATCTGGATTTGCCCATCCGAACTTATTCCTTTAAAACACCTCGAGAATAATCGAGTAGGCCCTCCGAACTTATTCCACAAGGCCCAACCAAAACAATCGGGATATGCTCGTCCGAACTTGTTCCAATAATTAACGTAGGAGTAATCGAGATTCGCACATCCGAACTTACCCCTTTTATATATAGAATCTTGGGAACAATCGGGATTTGCCCATTCGAGATTGTTACACAAGATACACAGGAACAATCCAGATTTCTCCATTCGAACTTGTTCCATAGGTTAGGAATTAGTCATCCAACTTTTCGGGCCTAGCCCGAAATCCAAGCCTTTTTGTCATTCATAAAGATATGGTGCATCTTGACCTAAGTCAAGTCTCTCCTACAGTGTCTTAGGGGTGTCCAAATTGGAAAGCGTCTCAACACTCCAATACTCGACCCCAACTCCTAGACCAGTAATGTCACAAACACGCGAGGTTTTATTTCATGCATAAATATTATTTGTTGGTTCATAATAGATTATGCTAACCCCTTGCTCAATTTTATTTATGAAATTAAAATTTAAATCACCAAGATTAGGATTATGTTTTAGGGTTTTGTTTTAGCTTACTGTTGTGCCCAAAACGGAAATATATAACACGAATCTGCTCTCTAGAATGTGACCTATATTTCCAAATTATGTTTTCTGGTCAAAACAATAGGTTACACGACCATATTCAATAAACTATACACATTACAAATAGGACATCAAAATCAGCCCTAAAACAAATAATTCAGCATGTAGTTTTTAGCCTAATTGAGTTTCAACATAATAAAGGTAATTAAATTTGAAAATTATAGAATTAAATTCCTTAGGGCACGATAGGCTGAGTCCTATTGCACTTGACTGCTAGAGTATTGGATGCCTTCGGGTAACACTGGATGTACTTCTTCAGCATAGATACATAGAACACTGGATGTACTCGGTCCATACTAGGAGGTAAGGCTAACTCATAGGCCATAGCTCCCCTTCGCCGGAGAATAGGAAATGACCCAATGAACCTAGGGCTTAGTTTTCCTTTCTCACCAAATCTAACCACCCCTTTCATAGGGGACACCTTTAGGAACACCATGCCCCCCTCAGCAAGCTCTACCTCCCTGGCCTTTCTATCAACATACATCTTCTGGCGACTCTGAGCTGCCAACAGCCTCTCTCTAATTAGCTTCACCTTTCTACTGCCTCCTCCACCATGTCAGGTCCCATCATAAGGAATCGCCTGCCTCAAACCAGCCTACGGGTGACCTGCATCTCCGCCCATACAATGCCTCAAATAGGGCCATCTCGATGTTGCTGTGATAGCTATTATTGTAGGCAAACTCAATCAGAGGTAGGTGCCTCTCCCAACTGCCCTCCAAATCTAGGACACATGCTCTCAACATATCCTCTAGCGACTGAATAGTCTACTCTAACTGATCATCTGTCAGAGGGTGAAATACAGTGTTGAATCGAACCTGAGTCCACAATGCCTCCTAGAAAGATAGCAAGAATCAAACTGTGAACTAAGTACCCCGATTTGAGATGATCATAATAGGAACACCATGGTAAGGGGCAATCCGATCATAAAAAGGTTGTCCTGACTGGTATAAAATACGACGTCTTGGTTAGGTGATCCACCATTACCCAGATGGAATCATTGCCCTTCTCAGACTTTGCCAAACTTGTAATAGAATCCATGGTTATCTTCTTCCATTTCCACTCTGTTACTTCTAGGTTCTGGAGTAACCCTGCCTGATTCAAATGCTTAGTCTTAACCTGCTGACACACCAAGCATTTATATATGAACTCGACCACCTCTCTTTTCATGCCTTTCCACCTATAATTCTACCTTAGATCACGATACATCTTTGTGGCTCCCGGATGCATAGTGTATGTGGAATGATGAGCCAACTCTAGCATCTGCCTGCGCACCTCGACCATATCTAGCACCACTATCCTGTTCTTAAACCTCAGAACACCCTTTGAGTCAACACCAAAACTAATATCGACATCGCCTCTCCTGGCCAGATCCTTAGTCAGTGCACAAAAAGCATCCTCCTCCTATGCTGCTCGCAACATGTCATCCAATGTGGACTGCACTCTCAGGTGAGCCACCAGCACAACAAAAGCTGACAATGACAAGAATGACCCGCCATCCAAACACAAGGCCAAATCTCAAGCCAACGGCCTCCTCCTAACTGCCAAATGTACTAGACTACCCATAGAATTCCTGCTCAAAGCTTCAGCTACCATGTTTGCTTTCCCCATACAGTACATGATCATGTAGTCAAGGTCCTTCAAGAGCTCAAGCCATCTTCTCTGCCTCAGGTTCAACTCATTCTGGGTGAGCTAATACTAGAGGCTTTAATGATTAGTGTATATCTTACAAGCCTCGTCATAAAGGTAGTGACGCCACAGCTTCAATGTGAACACTACTGCTGTCAGCTCAAGATCATGAGTTGGTAATTCTTCTCGTGAACCTTCAACTGCCTACAGGCATAAACTATCACCCTGCCATTCTACATCAACACATAACCCAAGCCGACCCGGGAGGCATCACAATAAACAACAAAACCTCTCGAGCCCGTGGGCACTGCTAGAACTAGTACCGATGTCAAGCGTTCATTGACCTTTAGAAAGCTCTACTCACACCTACTGTCCCACTCGAACTTGACCTTCTTCTGAGTCAGGCAGATCAATGGCGCTGCAATCCTGGAGAAATTCTCCACAAATTTTCTATAATAGCCTGCCAACCCAAAGAAATAACAAATCTCTGTGACATTAGTCGGCTTCTTCCAATTCTGAACTGCTTCTATCTTTGCGGGGTTCACCTTTACTCCTTCCTTGGACTCCACATGGCCAAGGAACCCCATACTCTCCAGCCAAAACTCGCACTTGGAGAATTTAGCATACAAGTGATGCTCCCGGGGAGTCTCTAGAACCATCTGTAAGTGCTCAGTATATTCCTCTCTACTCCTAGAATATATTAAGATATCATCACTGAACACTATCACAAATTTATCTATGTATTCCCTGAACACTCGGTTCATCAGGTCCGTAAATGTTGCAGGTGCATTAGTCAGCTTGAAGGACATCACTAGGAACTCAAAGTGCCCATACCTCGACCTTAAAGCAGTCTTAGGGATGTCACTATCTCGGATCCTCAACTGATGATACCTTGACCACGGGTCAATCTAAGAAAACCACTGAGCCCCTGGAAGTTGATCAAATAAATCATCAATCCTGGGTAACGGGTACCAATTCTTCACCGTTACCTTGTTAAGCTGCCGGTAATCAATGCACATCCGCATGGACCCATCTTTCTTTTTCAGAAAGAGCACTGGAGCACCCCAAGGTGAAACAGTTGGGCGAATGAAGCCCAACTCAAGTAGCTCCTGCAATTGGGACTTCAACTCTCTCAACTCAGGTGGTGCCATCCGATACGGTGGAATGGAGATCGACTTCACCCCTGGTTGCAAATCAATACAAAATTCGATCTCCCTCTCTAGAGCCAACCCTGGAAACACCTCTAGGAACACATCAGAGAACCCACATACCACAGGCGTTCCCTCAATGTCCCTAGCCACACCTCCGTCTCCCTCTTCCACCGACACAAAAGCCAAGAAGGATTGGCATCCACCTAGAAGTAGCTTTCGAGCCGTGAGACCTGAAATTGCCATCAACGGCTCTCCCTTTCCCTCACCCTAGAAGGTAAACTGGGGCAATTCGAGCTCACAAAAGGTCATATTCTTAGCCCTGCAATCCGCTGAGGCAAAATGGTCCGCCAACTAGTCCATGCCCAAAATTACATCAAGCTCTAACATCGGCAGGAGTGTCAATTCAACTATCAACACATGCCTACAAATGATAATCTCATAGCCCCAAAAGATTGTATTTGCCATCACAAAAACACCCGTAGGCGTAGACACCACAAGAGGCAAATCAAGCACAGAAGGTTTCCCTGACTACTTAGTAGCAAACAAAGTACATACAAAACAGTGCGTAGCACTCGGATCAAATAAGACATATGCAATAGCAGAACCAACCACAATATTACCTAACACCACTGCCTTGGATGCCTCAATGCCCTCTTGGTTCATAGCAAATACCCATGTATTGGGTCTCTCTAAAAACTAGCTTCTCGGCCTCCTCCTTAAGTTCGACCCCTCTGAGCTACGGAACCCAGTGACATTGGTGCCTTTCGTCTAGTCTGATCAGGCTACTGATTGCCCTTGCTAGGACAATCCTTTTTGTAATTCCCTCTGCCCATAGTTGAAACATACCTCTGAACATCCCCAGCAAGCCCCCAGTGCTTCCTATGACATCGGTTACATTGCTGCGGCCCATGCCTCCGCTGCAAACCTCCAAACGAAGCCCCTGGTCCTGGACCCCTAGAACTGTTATGGCCTCTGCCCTGCTGCGGATCCGCTGTCCTGAAAGTCCCCTCTGAGTGAGCTGACCAACCCCCCGAAGGCTGGGGTCAAAACTTTTTCTTCTGGGGACAATCATGCCTATCTGTCGATACCAGTGCCTCATCTATGACCCAAGCAAATGAAGTATCGTTCATGTAATGGATTTGTCTGGCGATCTGCGGCCTCAACCCCTCAACAAACCTCTTGACCCTTGCTATCTCCGTGGCTATCAAGGTGAGATGGTACTTTGAGAGTCGATTGAACTCTATCTCATAATCTATCATCGACATATTGCCCGTCTGATGCAATAGCTCAAGCTCTTTCGCTCACCTATCTCGGATGCTCATCGGCAGGTACTTCTCCACCATAGCATCTCTAAACTCCTCCAAGGTAGAGGGTGGTGTATCTACTGCTCTGCAATCCATCCAGGTGTGAAGCTAATCATTGGCTGGACCTCTCAGCTGTAACTCGATCAGTCGAGCGGTCATCTTAGAAAAACAACCAAGCTCCTTGCACAGCTCATAGCAATTTCCTAGGAAACTTGTGACCTCCACCCGCTAATTTGTCCCTGTATACTCTGGTGGCCTGAATGCAACATAATCTGCATATGAAGGTGCTTTGGGGGCTCTAACCACTGGTGCTACTGGCTGGACCACCTATGGTGTTGCGAGTGCTGTCGGTACTAGTTGTGGCTGCTGCCTTAGCTCCTGCGCCCTACGGAGCGCCTTAGTCAGCTCAGCCACTCGGGCCTACAACTGAACAACCATGGGATCCTGCACCAGATCTTCTTGGGCCTATGGTGGTCTCCCAAGACCCCGGCCCTGGCCTCGACCTCGGCGCTCACTAGAGTTGCTGTCACTACTGCTCCTTGCGGCATCAAAGGCCTCCATCAATCTGGAATCACCAGAAAGAAAATATCAAAATTAGACAATTTAATTCACCCTAAGTCATCAAGTAACTAAACCACAAATTGCGCTGACGTGCAAACTTAGCCCATTGATCACATGACATATCCCTACCGTATATTGACATGCTAGAAATGCCTAATACGGTGACAACTCTAGGTCATAGTCAAACCGAACCACATGCCCTAATACCACATTGTCACGCCCCAACTCTAGGTCATAGCCTATACCCCGCAGCCTAAACCATGCACATGCCAACTCAACAAAAAACCATAGTTGAAAGAAATAAACAAGTTTTATTTCAAATGGAAAACCAAACAGAATTCTCATAACAAGTTTTATTTCAAATGTGGCTTCTCTGCCCTCCAACCATGCCAAGTGCTCCAATCGACCTCATCGGTCAGGCTCTGCAAAATAAAAATGAAACAACAATGGATGAGTTCAAAGAACTTAGTGAGTGGTTCTACCAACCCCCACGAAAATCCAAACACAGGTATGATGCATAAAGCAAAACTCCTAACTCTAGCAGGAGAGGGTCACAATGGAGTGACCAATCAATAGGTCATCTAGCCACTACCTGCCCGAAGGCAGCCAACACCCGAAAACGATGAAGATCAATAGGCCTAAGCCTACCATGCCCAAGGTAACAACACATACTAGGATAATAGGGTAGGACCTCAGAACTTATCCTAATATAAAGAAACTCGGGAGCAATCGAGATTGGTCCATCCGAACTTGCTCCACGAGACGCGTAGGAACAATCGAGAATCGACCATCCGATCTTGCCCCTTTATGATATCACAGGAATAATTTGGATTTGACTGTCTGAACTTATTCCTTAAAAGCACCTCGGGAATAATTGAGTAGGCCCTTCGAGCTTATTCCACAAGGCCCAACCGAAACAATCGGGATTTGCCCATTCGAACTAGTTCCAATAATTAACGTAGGAGTAATCGGGATTCGCCCATCCGTACTTATCTCTTTTAAATATATAATCTTGGGAACAATTGGGATTTGCCCATCTGAGCTTGTTCCACAAGATACGCAGGAACAATCGGTATTTGCCCATCCGAATTTGTTCCACTAGTTGAGAATTAGTCATCCAACCTTCTGGGCCTAGCTCGAAATCCAGCTCCTCAACGAGCCTCTCTACCATTCATAAAGATATGGCGCATCATGACCTAAGTCAAGTCTCTTCTATGGTGTCTTAGGGGTGTCCAAATTGGGAAGCGTCTCAACACTCCAATACTCGACCCTAACTCCTAGACCGATAATGTCACAAACTCGTGAGGTTTTATTTGATGCATAAACTTTATTTGTTGGTTCATAACAGATTATGCTAACCTATTGCTCAATTTTATTTATGTAATTAAAATTTATATCACCAAGATTAGGATTTTATTTTAACTTCTTGTTGTGCCCTGAAACTGATGTATCTAACCCGAATTTGGTCTCTAGAATGTGACCTATGTTACCAAACTATGTTTTCTGGTCGAAACTATAGGTTATGTGACCATATGCAACAAACTATGCACATTACAAATAGGATTTCAAAATCAGCCCTGAAACAAACAATTGCATGCAGTTTTCAGCCTAATTGAGTTTCAGCATAATTAAATTCAAAAATTACAGAAATAAATTTCTTAATTATCAACATAGCAGAATTATTTCATTGAGGCAAAACTTCTCAAGAATCAAGTCATGACTGCATGAATCAAAACAATCTTCAAGCAAGAATCAAATTACATGATCAAGAATCTTATATCAAGAACTCTCATGGCTTCAATATCAATTCTTTTTTTCTTTTTTTTTTGTAGAACATGCTCCATATCAAAAATCATAGATTTAAATCTAAGGTAGGCAACCACAATTCAAGAACCTAAATAGGCAAGCAACTAAAGATATAAACTTCAAGATAAACAAGATCTCTCACTTGGGCATTTCATCGAACTTCTTGAGGGCACCATTGCTTCACCCTTGGCCAAGCACCCCTAGGGTAAACCTAGGGTTGCTAAGCCACAAAGGGAGAGTCTCGGCCCTCCTTACATGAATCGTCACAAGAACACGACAATCAAAATCGATGGTTCGGCGAGAAATCACAAGAATCAAGAAAATGCCCAAATTGGCTCAAAACTACAAGAGAACCCGAGAAAGGAGAGGAAAAACCACTCAGCCAAATAGGAAGGATGATTAGAGGAGAAATCCTGGATGACGGCCCTCGAATCCGGCTTCAAGAGATGATGGCTCGACTCAGGAAGAGGGGAAGAGGGGGAAGCGGCTCCTCAAGCTGTCGGCTTGAAGAAAGAGGAAGAGAGGGAGAGAGAGAGGGTGGCTGGCTCGGCTTCAGGCGGCTCCTCTCTGCTCGGCTCCAAAGGGGAGGGAAACGAGAAGGAGGCTCGGAGGCTGCAGCTTGGCTCGGTGGTCCATAGGAAGGAGATGGGGAGTGGCAGCTGCTTGGCTCGGCGGCTGCTCTCCTCTCTCACTCGGCTGGTGCGGCTCCAATAGTGAGCCGCCAACCCTAGGGGGGGGGATTTTATAATCCCCTCCCAAAACCACCTATCCGTACCCTTACTAAACCAAGATCCGTAGCCCGCTAACCCAAAACTAAACCCATGATAAAATACAATCAACAAACACGTGCACATCTACATACAATATAATGAAATCAATTAGCTATAAACTTGTAAATCATAATTCAACTCACCCGAGCTCACACCGGACCATGAGTCGACTAGCCCTCTAGGCTGGCAAACACAAACAATAAGGGGATAAAAAAAAAAATATAGGATATTATAGATTATTCCTGTGTTTTCTCGTGGAACAAGTTCGGATGGGCAAATCCTGATTGTTCCCGAGCTTCTTTTAAGGAATAAGTTCGGACGAGCAAATCTCGATTGTTCCTATGATATCTTCAAGGGACAAGTTCGGACGGCAGAATCCCGATTGTTCCTATGCGACTTGTGGAGCAAGTTCGAACGGGCAAATCTCGATTGCTCCCGAATTTCTTTATTATAGGATAAGCTCGGACTGGCACTTCACTGCTAGAGTGTTGGATGCCTATGGGCATGGGATGGCCAGATGGCCTAATAGCTAGTCACTCCCGTGTGACTTTATTCCTGTTTGAGATAGGTGTTTTATCATATGCTATATCTCTATGTTTGGTTTCTTGTGGGGGTTGGTAGAACCGCTCACTGAGTTCTTTTGAACTCACCCATTGTCATTTTTGTTATTTTTGCAAAGCTTGATCGGTGAGGTGGGCTAGAGCACTTGGTGCGGCTGGAGGGTAGAGGAGCCACATTGATGTCATTGCAGTCCAAGTTAGGGGTCGTAGTCGAGTCTTTGGTAGTTTATCATGCACCTGTGTTTTGATATTTTTAGAGTAGTAGTCCCTTGGGGACATTCATGTCTTTTATTGGATATTTCACTTGTAAATGAACTATTGTACTTGATTTAATATTTTCGCACATTACTGTTTTGCTAAAATTTATTCTAATGAAATATGGTTTGGTTTTTCATTTAAAATAAAACTCATTTTCTTTCCACTATGTTTTATTGTTATAAGTTGGCATGTGCATGGGTGAGGCTGCGAGGTATATGCACGTATACCCCGACCGGTCATGTGACCCTGAGTTGGGGCATGACAGACTCCTTTGCTCCCCAACCGCTCCTAGTGCTTTAGCCCACCTCACTGGTCGGGCTCTACAAAAAAAGCAAAAAGAATGACAATGGGTGAGTTCAAAGAACTCAGTGAGCGATTCTACTAACCCCCACAAGAAACCAAACACAAAAGTATAGCACATGATAAAACACATGTCTCAAACCGGAATAAAGTCACAAGGGAGTGACTAGTTATCAGGCCACCTGGCCACCACACGCCTGAAGTCATCCAACACTCTAGCAGTGATGTGCAACAGTGTCACACCCCGACTGAGGGTAGTGTGATTGGCCAGGGCCTACATCCTGCCCTGTAGCCTACTATCTACACTAACATCAAGAAACTAAAACATATCGACTGAAAGAAACTTAACATACTTTAACAAAAGTTTGCAAGTCATAATACAAAAGTTTTTCAAAACAAGAAGAAACATCAACATCAAATCCAAATGGTCAAATATCAAGTTTTACAATTCTTTGCAAAGATAACCGTCAGTGTAGAAATAAAACCAACATAACTAGGACTAGTCTAAAACTCATGGAAGCCGCTACGAGATATGGCACCGCCTCAAGCCTCTAGCTGCACCATGTTGACACCAAGCTACTGCTCATGCTCTGCAAAATAAAATATAAACTGTGAGTCCACTTGGGACTCAGTGAGTGGCTCAAAGGAACCTCCACATAAGCCTCAGACCTGCATATATATCATACATGGCAATAAAGGAATGTACAAGGAGGTAAAGTATGTTTCTAATGCAATTACAGACCCTCAACGGATCCATTAGTACCAACTGTACATGATAACCTGCCACCTTGGCTTATCAAGCCTCTGGCATCCGGCCCTTGGGACAACTCATAGCAATATATCCCGGCTACAGTAGTCCCTACCATATCAGGTAGTATCATCTAAAGATGCAAGCAAACAATCCCGGGCCGTCGACTAGGATGGCCACTAGTCTCCGGACATCGTCTGGGGTAAGGATAGCTAGTCCCACCCAACTGGGGTCTGGCACCTAGCGGGCCCACTAGCGCACCTCTAGACCCAACTGGCTGAGCTGAGCATTGGTCATTTCCAACCTCCTCGCTCCTCGGTGAACCATCACAAGCACATTACACAATCAAAATCCTAGGGTTTCCATATACATATATATACACTTCGGGCCTTTGCCCGTATCTAGCCATGTCCGGCTACCGGGTCAACAATTCATGCCGCCCCTGTTAGTATATGTGCACCTACAATCTCTAAGTTTCAAAGATGTACAAACAGTCATAGAAGTATGATAGTCTCATATCTAGGTTTCCATAAATGTGCTATGAACATCTAGTGACACCTTACATGTTACCTAGCCTTTTTACACTGTCTTAGGTGAGAATTTCCATGAGTCATCCTTCGAATACCATCCAAGGACATTTAGGGCAGCATGTATAATGGAAAGAAAAATGCTCAAATATTACATCATTCACCATATTTAATCATAATGCACATACCTAACAATTCTTATACTACCGTAGGAATAGTAGCACAATAAGGAGCAACTATCTAGCATGGCAATGTAGTAATAATTTAAATAACATGTATGAATTATAAAACATGGTAACATTGTCAACATCCAAGTTTAAGTATCAAATGCTAAGTATGGATACAATCTAGCATTTCTACAATTCAAATCAATTAAGCTACTTGCTAAGTTTGGTGTTCTTTCTAAGTATTGTCATATCCTTATGTGATCCCTAAGATCATGAACTTTCCATCTAAGGCAAATCTCTCCTCCTCTCCCCAACCTTGGCTGAACCATGAGCAAGGGAAACCTTGCTCGGCCAAGGTCCTTGGGGTAGGGAAAGATGGAAGAGACTTTAACTATACTTTGTCTCTTCAATTCCACGTACTTCTTAAATACCAATGATCAACTCACCCTTCCCCTCACCCTTTGGCCGACCCTCTTCATGAATCTTAGGGTTCATTCGGCCACTTCAAGGGGCTTTAGAGGGAACATGTTTCATATTACGTGAGGAGTTCAAAGGACTACATCAAAACAGTGGTGTAAGGGCATCTAAGGGCCTTCTTGTCGTCAAGGGAATCGGGGAAAATTTCGGCATGACCTTTCCCCTTTTCCAATGACTCGGCAGCCCCAAAAATACGTATATCGGTTATTAAAACAGCGAGATCCGACAAGAAACATCATAAAACAGTGAGTACATATCGTTGAAATCATGGATCATCGGGAAAAATCACAAGAACTCGACCTATCATCTAGGGTTCGGCCACCGCCTCCCCCAAACTGTTAAAGCCTTAACCACTCACCTAGATCACCAAGAAATAAGGATCGGGTGATGACGACTTGAGAATTTCCGACGACGATGTGAATTCCGGATCGATCCATGCCCCCATGCCCCCTCCTTGCTCCTTCTCCTCTTTCTCCCTTGCGGCCTTGTGCGACTCAATGCTTGAGTCGCACAGCTGCCATATGGGGGGGTTTTATCCCCTCAACCATCTTTCCAAGATGGTTTCAAGGCTCACTTAAGTCATACTCAGAACTCGACTAAACCTGAACTCAACTCGGGTTCCGACCCAACCCATAACATGACTCGTGTTAACTTAATTTAAGGTATGATTTTATAAAAGAAAAGTTAATTATCCTAATTTGCTTCATGATTCATTAGCCGAGTCATATCTTTTCACTTGAGGTGATCCTAAGGCTTGACTCGACTACCCCCGGGTCCGATGCGCTACACCAAAACATATTTTTTTATATTAGGAAACTTTTTCCGGGTCTTACAACCTTCCCCCCTTAAGGGAAATTCGTCCTCGAATTTACTTGAATAACAAGGACTTACCGACTCCTCGAACAAGGAAGGGTAGCGATCTCTGATGTCCTGCTCTACCTCCCATGTGGCCTCTTGCCCGGAATGGTGCTCCCATCTAACCTTTACCGGGGGAATTCCTTTGGACCTTAGCTTTCTGGTTTGGCGGTCAAGAATCTCTACCGGCCTTTCCTCAAATGAGATGGCTGAATCTACCGCGATAGAAGAGGGCTCGATCACATGCGAATCATCTTTTACATACTTCCGCAACATGGATACATGGAAGACCGGGTGTACTCTGCTCAGTCTAGGAGGCAATGCCAGCTCATAGGCCACTTCGCCCCTCCGCTTGAGAACAGGAAAAGGCCCAGTGTATCTAGGGCTCAGCTTCCCCTTCTTCCCAAACCGAACCACCCCTTTCATAGGATAGACATTCAGGAATACTAAGTCACCCTCTGCAAATTCCAATTCCCTGGCCTTTCTATCGGCATACATTTTCTGTCGACTCTGAGCCGCCAGCAATCTTTTCTTAATGACCTTTACTTTTTCTACTGCCTCCTCAACCAGATCGGGACCCACCATGATTGATTCCCCTGCCTCAAACCAGCCCACTGGGGACCTGCACCGCGGCCCATACAAGGCCTCAAAAGGAGCCATGGTAGTGCTACTGTGCTAGCTGTTGTTATAGGCGAATTTGATCAATGGTAGGTGCCTCTCCCAGCCATCTGCCATATCCAGGACGCATGCCCTCAGCATGTCCTCCAAAGTTTGGATGGTCCTCTCTGACTGCCCGTCAGTACGCGGATGGAAAGCTGTGCTGAAATGCACCTGAGTTCCCAAAGCTTCCTAGAAGGACTGCCAAAACTTGGCGATCGGATATAATCATCACCGGGGTACCATGATATGCCACAATCCTATCCAAAAATAGTCGGGCTATTGCTCCGCAGAGAAGGTAGTTTTCATTGGTATGAAGTGCACGGTCTTGGTTAACCGGTCCACCACCACCCAAATGGAATCAAAACCATCTTTTGACTTAGGCAATCCAGTCACTAGATCCACGGTGATTTTCTCCCACTTCCACTCGGGCACTTCGAGATTTTGCAGGAGCCCCACAGGCTTAAGGTGTTCGGCCTTCACCTGCTGACAGACTAGACATTTGGAAATAAATTCTGCCACCTCTCTTTTCATGCCTTTCCACCAGTAATGCTGCCTTAAGTACTGACACATCTTAGTGGCCCCCGGATGCATCGTGTAAGTGGAACGATGACCCAGTTCCAGAAATTGCCTGCGCACCTCAGCCATGTCTGGTACTACTATCCAGTCTCTGAACCTCAATACACCTTTTGAGTCCAATATGAAACCGTTCTCTGCATCACCTCTTTGTACTAGGTCCTTGGTCAGTGCACAAAAGACATCTTCCCCCTGCGCGGCACGCAGCATGTCCACTAGTGTGGACTGTACCCGCAGGTGGGCCATCAGGGCACCTTAAGCTGACACTGATAAGGTTGCACCCCCATTTAGGCATAAAGCCAACTCTCGGGCTAGAGTTCTCCGCTTAGCTTCCAAATGGGCGAAACTGCCCATGGATTTTCTGCTCAGCGCATCTGCTACCACATTTGCTTTCCCCGGATGATATATAATGGTGCAATCATAGTCCTTTAGGAGATCCAGCCACCTCCTCTGCCCGAGGTTCAGCTCCTTTTGGGTAAGAAAGTACTGGAGACTCTTCCTCACTCTTGGAGTAAACCAGAATATCGTCAATAAAGACGATCACAAAGCTGTCCAGGTACTCCACAAATATCCTGTTCATTATGTCCATGAAGGCAGCAGGTGCATTGGTTTGGACAAAGGACATCACTAGGAACTCATAGTAACCGTAGCGAGTCCTAAAGGCCGTCTTTGGCACATCGCAATCCTGGATTCTCAACTGATGGTATCCGGACCTCAGATCTATCTTTGAAAACCATTGAGCCCCCTGTAGCTGGTCAAACAGATCATCTATCCTCAGCAGTGGGTAACGATTCTTAATAGTCACCTTGTTCAGCTACCTATAATCAAGGACATGCACATCGACCCATCCCTCTTCTTCACGAAGAGAACCGGTGCACCCTAGGGTGACACACTCGGCCGGATGAACCTCAGGTCTAGCATTTCCTGCAATTGCACCTTTAGTTCTCTGAGTTCGGCCGATGCCATCCTGTAAGGGGGAATAGAAATTGGTTTCACCCCGGACTGCAGATCAATGCAAAAATCGACCTCCCTTCTGGATGGCAACCCTGGCAATTACTCGGGAAACACATCAGGGAATTCACAGACCACGGGGGTTCCGCTGACATGCTTTGCTTCACCCCCTTCCTCCTTGGCCATAGATACAAAGGCCAGGAAAGATTGGCAGCCGCCCCTAAGCAATTTGCGAGCCTTTAGGGCTTAGATGACCCCTATCGGCTTGCTACCTCCCTCTCCTTGGAAGATGAACTGCGGCAGCCCAGGCTTATTCAACATCACTGCTTTGGCTCTGTAGTCCAACATTGCAAAATACTCTGCCAATCAGTCCATGCCAAGGATGACATCAAGCTCAAGAGTGGGTAGGAGTGTCAAATCCGCGCTCAGCATGTGGCTGCATATGAGCACTTCACACCCTTGATAAATTGAGGTTGCTAAGATTGCATCGCCCGTAGCCGTTGATACCATCAATGGCCCATCAAGCATAGAGGGTGCCATTGGCAGCTTTGCAGCAAATATGGCAGACACAAATCAGTGCATGGCACCTGGATCAAATAATACATATGCAGCAGACGAACATACTAAAATAGTACTTGTCACCACTGCTTTGGAAGCCTCTGCCCCATCATGATTCATAGCTTACATCCGCGCAGGCGGCCTCTCTGAATGATTGGTCTGCGGCCCCTTATTCTGAGTCTGCCCTCTTGGTGCTACCGACCCAACTGACATAGGTGCTTTACCCCTTGACTGCTCAGGCTTCTGACTAGTTCCCTCAGGGCATTCCTTCTTGAAATGTTCGACTCGACCGCACTTGAAGCAAGCATTAGGGCGATTAAGGCAGGACCCCCAGTGCCTCCGACTACAGCTGCCACACTGCGGCACCTCAGATCTCTGAGAACCACCTCCTAACACTGCCGACCTCACTGACCTGGTCCCTGGACCCCCACGGCCCCGATTGCCATTCTGCCCCTGGCTTTGTTGCTGATCTGCTGTGGGCATTGCCCCCTCAGAGTGACAAGGTCGACTACCAGAACCCTATGACCAGAACTTCTTCTTAACTGGCCCGTCATTTTTCTCGAATGGCACAAAAGCTTCCTTCCGCAGAGCTTCATCCACTACCCGAGCCAATGTAGATTCCTCGGTGTAATGAATAAGCTTGCCAATTTGTGGCCTCAACCCTGCCACGAACCTCTTGACCCTGGCGGTCTTAGTCACCACTAGGGTGGGATGGTATTTAGAAAGCTAGTGAAATTCCATCTCATACTCTAACACTGACATGCCACCAGACTTGCGCAGCATCTCAAAGTCCCGTGCTCGCTTATCACGAACACTCTTTAATACATGACATGCTCATGAATGCCAAAATCACTCGGCCCATGCCAGCCCCACAGAAAGCAATACATTCATACGACCCAAACCGACCCAAACCTAGTAATCATACAAGTCGGTTGCTAGAATCTATCTAGCGAGCATTCTACCCGGGCCTTCTCTGGTTGGGCATGGCCCACCCAACCAAATCCGCTCGGGTCTAAAGTTATTGTGGCTCCCCTTGTGTCTAACGCCAGCGTGGCTCACTCACACCGTATCAAGACCCAAAATCAACTCGCCGAGTCGGGACCAACTTGCCAAGTCGGTATGCTTCTCAGATCGGCCATCGCTCATCCACAAGCACAAAAACAATCAATATCTTCTACCGACAACCGGGGTACGCGTCTACACGCCCCAACTCGACCCTCTCTTGGGTCTAACCTCTTGGGTCTATGTTTCATCACCCAATCTACTGCCACTACCGCTTAATGCAGCATTGGGAGCCTCCATTACACTATCACAGAAAAGAAAAAGTTTCCTGTCACATAATAAATTTTTAACAGAAGCTTTTAAAATTTACTAACCGCACGGTGCGCTAAGTGCAGGAGTGCTCGCCCAATCTCTTAGCATAACTATACCGTAAGTCGGCACGCTAGCATATGCCTCATACGGTACCCAACACTGAGTCCTAGACAAGACCTAACCTAGTGCTCTGATACCAAATTTGTCACACCCCAACTGAGGGTAGTGTGACCGGCCAGGACCCACATCCTGCCCTGTAGCCTACTATCTACACTAACATCAAGAAACCAAAACATATCGACTGAAAGAAACTTAACATACTTTATAAAAAGTTTGCAAGTAATAATATATAAGCTTTTCAAAACAAGAAGAAACATTAACATCAAATCCAAATGGTCAAATATCAAGTTTTACAATTCCTTTCAAAGATAACCGTCAGTGCAGAAATAAAACCAACATAACTAGGACTAGTCTAAGACTCATGGAAGCCGCTACGAGATATGGCACCGCCTCCGCCCTCTAGCTGCACCATGTCAACACCAAGCTACTGCTCATGCTCTACAAAATAAAATATAAACTGTGAGTCCACTTGGGACTCAGTGAGTGGCTCAAAGAAACCTCCACATAAGCCTCAGACCTGCATATATATCATACAAGGCAATAAAGGAATGTACAAGGAGGTAAAGTGTGTTTCTAATGCAATTACAGACTCTCAACGAATCCATCAGTACCAACTGTACATGATAACCTGCCACCTTGGCTTATCAAGCCTCTGGCATCCAGCCCTTGGGCCTACTCATGGCAATATATCCCGGCTATAGCCGTCCCTACCATATCAGATAGTATCATCTCAAGATGCAAGCAAACAATCCCGGGCCATCGACTAGGATGGCCACTAGTCTCCAGACACCATCTGGGGTAAGGATAGCTAGTCCCACCCAACTAGGGTCTGGCACCTAGCGGGCCCGCTGGCGCACCTCTAGACCCAACTAGCCGAGCTGAGCATTGGTCATTTCCAACCTCCTCGCTCCTCGACGGACCATCACAAGCACATTACACTATCAAAATCCTAGGGTTTCCATATACATATATATACACTTCGGGCCTTTGCCTGTATCTAGCCATGTCCGGCTACCGGGTCAACAATTCATGCCGCCCCTGTTAGTATATGTGCACCTACAATCTCTAAGTTTCCAAGATGTACAAACAGTCATAGAAGTGCGATAGTCTCATATCTAGGTTTTCATAAATGTGCTATGAACATCTAGTGACACCATACATGCTACCTAGCCTTATTACACTGTCTTCGGTGAGAATTTCCATGAGTCATCCTTGGAATACCATCCATGAGTCAAATATTACATCATTCACCATATTTAATCATAATGCACATACCTAACAATTCTTATACTACCTTAGGAATAGTAGCACAATAAGGAGCAACTATCTAGCATGGCAAGGTAGTAATAATTTAAATAACATGTATGAATTATAAAACATGGTAACATTGTCAACATCCAAGTTTAAGTATCAAATGCTAAGTATGGATACAATCTAGCATTTCTACAATTCAAATCAATTAAGCTACTTGCTAAGTTTGGTGTTCTTTCTAAGTATTGTCATATCCTTATGTGATCCCTAAGATCATGAACTTTCCATCTAAGGCAAATCTCTCCTCCTCTCCCCAACCTTGGCCGAACCATGAGCAAGGGAAACCTTGCTCGGCCAAGGTCCTTGGGGTAGGGAAAGATGGAAAAGACTTTAACTATACTTTGTCTCTTCAATTCCACGTACTTCTTAAATACCAATTATCAACTTATCCTTTCCCTCACCCTTTGTCCAACCCTCTTCATGAATCTTAGGGTTCATTCGGCCACTTCAAGGGGCTTTAGAGGCGACATGTTTCATATTACGTGAGGAGTTCAAAGGACTACATCAAAACAGTGGTGTAAAGGCATCTAAGGGTCTTCTCATCGTCAAGGGAATCGGGGAAAATTTCGGCATGACCTTTCCCCTTTTCCCATGACTCGGCAGCCCCAAAAATACGTAGATCGATGATTAAAACAGTGAGATCCGACAAGAAACATCATAAAATAGTGAGTACATATCGTTGAAATCATGGATCGTCGGAAAAAATCGCAAGAACTCGACCTATCATCTAGGGTTCGGCCACCGCCTCCCCCAAACTGTTAAAGCCTTAACCACTCACCTAGATCCCCAAGAAATAAGGATCAGGTGATGACGACTTGAGAATTTCCGACGACGACGCGAATTCCAGATCGATCCAAGCCCCCTCCTTGCTCCTTCTCCTCTTTCTCCCTTGCGGCCTTGTGTGACTCAATGGTTGAGTCGCATGGCTGCCATATGGGGGGGTTTTATCCCCTCAATCATCTTTCCAAAGATAGTTTCAAGGCTCACTTAAGTCATACTCGGAACTCGACTAAACTCGAACTCGACTCGGGTTCCGACCCAACCCATAACATGACTCGAGTTAACTTAATTTAAGGTATGATTTTATAAAAGGAAAATTAATTATCCAAATAGACTCCATGATTCATTAGCCGAGTCATACCTTTTCACTCGAGTTGATCCTGAGGCTCGACTCAACTACCCCCGGGTCCGACGTGCTGCACCAAAACATATTTTTTATATATTAGGAAACTTTTTCCGGGTCTTACAAACATGCCTCAGCCTCAGCAAATCATTCTCAAGGCATACAAGGACAATCGGGATTGGCCCATCCGTGCTTATCCTATTATTAAGAAACTCAGAAGCAATTGGGATTTACTTGTCTAAACTTGCTCCACGAGACGCATAGGAACAATCGGGATTCACCCGTCCGAACTTGTCCCTTAAAGATATCAAAGGAGTAATCAAAATTTGCCCGTCTGAACTTATTCCTTAAAAGTAGCTCGGGAACAATCAGGATTTGCCCATCCAAACTTGTTCCACGAGAGAACACAGGAACAATCGGGATTTGCCCATCCGAACTTGTTCCAAATAATGATGTAGGAATAATCGAGATTCACCCATCTAAACTTATTCCTTTAAACACAAGTTGGAAATTAGTCATCCAACTTTCTGGGCCGAGCCCGTAATTCGGCTCCTAGCCGAGCCTCTCCGCCATTCATAAAGATATGGCGCAATATGACCTAAGTCAAGTGTCTCCTACAATATCTTAGGGAGGTCTTTATTGGGAACGCTACAACACCCAATACCCGAACCCAATTGCTAGACCCGTAACGTCATAAACCCATGAGGTTTTATTTCATGCACAAAATTTAATTTGTCGGTTCTTAACAAATAATGCTGCCCTTGAATTTTAATTATGCAATTAAAATTTTCATTTGCCAAAATTAGGGTATTGTTTGAGGGTTTTATTTTTAGTTTACTGTTGAGCCCAAAACTAGTGCACTCGAGTCGAATCTGACTCTCAGAGTGTGTCCTAAGGATCCAGACAATGTTTTATAGTCAAAATGATAGGTTACACAACTATCCTTGTAGAGATTACAAAATCAGTCACGAATTAACATTTTCAGCATGAAATTCTAGCAAGATTGAGTTCTTAACATATCAAGATAATTAATCCAAAAATTATAGTAATTAAAATCCTTAATTACCACTACAACAGATTTATTCATCATGATAAATCATTCAAGGATTAATTCACAATTCTTAATCAATACTTAACATGCATCCACATCATCATTAAACCAAGACCTAAGATTCAACTTCAGGAACCCATCAAGAACACATACATGGCAACAAGATTTAAGTCTTTTAACATACAAAACATGGATATATATGTTGAAATTATAGATCTAGATAGGGATCATGCGTAGCATCATAGGGACATAATCAACATTAAGAATTTAAAAGTTTAAACCTCAAGAACATCGAAAATTTCTCTTAGGCATTTCATCGGACACCTTGTGGATGACCCAATCCCTCCTTGGCCGAGCACACCTAGGGTAACCCTAGGGCTGCCGAGCCCAATAGGGTGGGGGGGCTTCGGGCCTCCTCTTTCATGACAACAAAAGAAATAAAAAACTCTCAATTTACTGTAGCACAAAAAAGAATATTTAAAATAAAGAAATATATATCAATAATAGAAAAAATATTTTAACATTCTCCCACTTGGGCAAGGTCAATTGTATCAATAGAATTTGAAAATATTCATTTAAAAATGACTCTCAGGTTAAACACAAAAATATGATCACAAATAAAAATATGATCGAAGATGCAACACTTATTAAGACTTCTATCAACAAACCAATAATATAATATCATAGCAGCCATCACGTCATTTATTGACATAAGACTTATCCATGGTCACGAATACCACTAATATTGCCGACAATTGTCATTGGTGTGGAGTGCAGCATGAAAATAACACTCAAAATGATCCAACAACAATAATGCTACTTTCATTGTCAGTTCTCATACTTTCTCTTCTATATATACCTTTCGGTAAGAGAAAGCGTATGATTCTAAAAAACCATCATGTCCCTATACTCAAATAAGATGTCAATCAGTGGACAACATGAATCACATGACACCGAGTCTCAAATATGTTATTCACGTATTTATAAACAAAGTCATGATGCTCTAGACTCAAATATGGTATCAATCAATGGATATCTTGATGCAAATAAAACCGAGTCTCAAATACGTTAAACACATATGCATAAACAAAACCAATGTCCTTGGACTCAAATATGGTATCAATCAAGGGACATCTTGATTCAATATGACACCAAGTCTCAAATATGTTGAACACATAATTGTAATAATAGAATACAAAACGAGAATGTTATTAAGGATGTCGTAATATAATATCTGAGGATCATGCATCAAAGTGCTTAATCACTTGTATAAATAAAAAACAAAACTCCCACTAACCAAGCAAATTAAAAGAACTCAAAATACTCATATTTTCAACATGTCTTTCAAAGACTATGGGCCTAAGTCCCTTGGTTAAGGAACATGCTAATATTTATATGTGTTCAAAAATGTCTCCTTATTTACAAGATCTCAAACTGTCAAAAAATTTGATTCTAAATGTTTGGAGTCTTGTAATGAGATCTAAAATATGAAGTTATGTATTAATATTTTTAGGTCAGATAGCTTGATATTCAGCTAGTTACTAATAGAAAAAATATTTTCCTCTCACTGACATTCAGATATATATATATACTAATCAATTATTTTCTTCACATCCTATGAGTGTCATTATCTTATCAACAAGTGATTTATGAATCAGTTAATCAATGGAAATGCATTAGTTTTCGAGAACCTATCC
This sequence comes from Canna indica, assembly GCA_034359265.1. Classification (NCBI taxonomy): domain Eukaryota; kingdom Viridiplantae; phylum Streptophyta; class Magnoliopsida; order Zingiberales; family Cannaceae; genus Canna; species Canna indica. The sequence goes on from CP136897.1 coordinate 18,346,377, forward strand.
CTTTTGGGTAGATAGATTTTCTAGACTAACGCACACTCCAATAACGTCACCTTAATATAATTGAAATGCATTAGATTAAATTATAGGACATATTTTATTGAGGCTAACCAAATATTACACATTCCCCTTTGGGCAGAACATGCAATCATGAAATAAAGCCTCAGTGAGTTAATGTCACGCCCCAAATATAGGGTCACGTGACCAGCCAGGGTATACGTGCTTATACACCGCAGCCTAACTCATGCACATGCCAACATCATTAAACAACAAAGTAAATAACATTTTTATTTCAAAAGGAAAACCATACAGAATTCATTACAAGTAAGTTTAACAAAAGTACAAATGCGAAAATAATAAATCAAGTCCAATAAATTGCCAATAATGAAATCCGAAATAAATTAAATGGCATAAACGTCCCCAAGGGACTACAACTTTGAAAAGCCAAACCATAGTGTATGACAAACAACAACAGACTTGACTACAACCCCTAACTAGGACTGCTATGAAATCAATGTAGCTCCTCTGCCCTCCAACCGCGCCAAGTGCTCCAGCCCACCTCACCAGTCAAGCTCTGAAAAACAAAAACTAACGACAACGGATAAGTTCAAAGAACTCAATGAGTGGTTCTATCAACCCCCACGAAAAACCAAACATAGCTATGATGCATAAAGCAAAAACTCCTGACTCAAGCGGGATAAAGGTCACAAGGGAGTGACTAGCTAACAGGCCATCCGGCCACTACCTGCCCGAAGGCATCCAACACCCAAATGGTGAAGATTAACAGGCCAAATTCTACCATGCCCTAAGACAATAACACATACTAGGATAATCGGGAAGGCCCCTCGATCTTGTCCTAGTATAAAGAAACTCGGGAGCAATCCGGAAGGCCCTCCGAACTTGCTCCATGAGACACGAAGGAACAATCGGGAATCGCCCATCCGAACTTGTTCCATAGGTTAGGAATTAGCCACCCAACCTTCCAGGTCTAGCCCACAATTCGGCTCCTCAACGAGCCTCTTCGCCATTCATAAAGATATGGCGCAACATGACCTAAGTCAAGTCTCTCCTACGGCGTCGTAGGGGTGTCAACCTTATTAGGAAGTGTCTTAACACTCCAATACCCGACCCCAACTCCTAGACCCATGATGTCATAAACCTGTGAGGTTTTATTTCATGTATAACTTTATTTGTTGGTTCATAATAGATTATGTTGAACCCTTGCTCCATTTTAATTATGCAATTAAAATTTAGATCACCAAGGTTACGATTTTGTTTTTGGGTTTTGTTATAGCTTAATGTTGTACATGATACTGATGTATCTAACCCGAATTTGGTTTCTAGAGTATGTCCTATGTTTCCAAACTATGTTTTTTAGTCGAAATGATAGGTTACACGTCTAAGTTCAGCAAACTATGCATATTACAAATAGGATTTCAAAATTAGCCCTAAAACAAACAATTCAGCATGCAATTTTCAGCCTAATTGAGTTTCAGCATAATGAAGGTAATTAAATCTGAATATTACATAATTAAATTCCTTAATTATCAACACAACAAAATTATATCATTTGAGACAAAACTCATAAGAATCAAATCATGATTGTTTATCCAAGATTAGCAAGCATCAAGACAATCTTCAAACAAGAATCAAATTTCATGATCAAGAATCTCATATCAAGAACACCCATGGCTTCAAGATCAAATCTTATATATATTTTTTCAAAACATGATCATCTTCCAAAACTCACAGATTTAATTCCAAGAAATGCAACAACAATACGATAACCTAAATTGGTAACCAATTCAAGGTATAGACCTCAAAATAAACAATGACTCTCACTTAGGCATTTCATCGAACACCTTGAGGGCAACCTTGTTTCTCCCTTGGCCGAGCACTTCTAGGATCATCCTATGGCTGTCGAGCCCCATAGGGGTGGGCTTAGGGCCTCCTAAAGCATGACACACAAGAAGAACAACAAGAATCCAAGAGATCATCAAAAAACAAAATCAAGAACATCAAGCCTCCAAGAACGGCTTCAAGGAACTAAAAAAAAACCGAGAAGGAGGGGTAAAATCACTCACCTTGATATAGGAAGAAAGAGCACAAGAAACTCTAAATTGGCGGCCTCCAAATCCAGCCTCAAAGGGGCGGTGGCTCCTCTTCAAGAAAGCTAGCACCTCCAAGACTCAAGGGGGTGCTGGCTACACACAAGCCATCGGCTTGGCTCCAACGAAAGGGGAAGAGAGAGAAAGGAAGAGAGGGGAGGGAGAGAGGCTCATCACCTTGCTTAGGGCTGGCAGCTCCAAGGAAGAGGAAGAGGGGAGAGGGGCGGCTCAGCTTGTCTGGGCGGCTCCTCTCTCTACGCGGCTTGTGCGGCTCTAATAGTGATCCATATGCCATAAGAGGGGGGCAGGGGGGATTTTTTAATCCCTTCCCCTCCTCTTCAACCCGAACCTTCTCTAACCCGCATCCGCCTCAACGTGTATCTAAACCCACTAACCTCTCAACCCGCTAACCGAACTAAGCTTAATTAATCCTATTCTAACCCCATGATAAATTACAAGCAACAACCATATGCACATTCACACACCACATAATTAAACAATCGCACATACACAACATAAAATTAAATAAATTCATCAAATCAAGGAAAGAAACTACAAAAATCAAATTCCTACTCACCCAAGCTCGCAAGCCCGCACCGGACCATGAGTCGACTTGACTCAACCTCAAACTAGCTTGCTAGACTACAAGTCACAATTAATGACAAAAATAATTATCAATATCTAGGATATTACAATCCTCCATCCTTCAAGAAAATTCATCCTCGAATTTTAGAAAAGAAACTTAAGGACTCACCAAATCATCAAACAATGAAGGATATCGCTCCCTCATTTCCTGCTCCACCTCCAAGGTGGCCTCCTAACCGGACTGGTGCTCCCACCTGACCTTGACCAAGGGAATCTCCTTGGACCTCAATTTCTTGATCTGCCAATCTAGCACCTCAACTGGTCGCTCTTCATAGGAAACTACTGAATCTACCTCCACTGCGGTAGGCTCAATCATATGAGACTCATCCCGAATGTACTTTTTTAGCATAGACACATGGAACACATGATGTACTCGATCTATACTAGGAGGTAAGGCTAACTCATAGGCCACAGCTCCCTTGCGCCTAAGAATAGGAAACAACCCAATGAACCTAGGGCTTAGCTTTCCTTTCTTACCAAATATCACCACCCCTTTCATCGGGGATACCTTGAGGAACACCATGTCCCCCTCTGCAAACTCTATCTCCCTGGCCTTTCCATCAGCATACATCTTTTAGCGACTCTGAGCTGCTAACAAGCTCTCTCTGATTAGCTTCATCTTTTCTACTGCCTCCTCCACCAGGTCAGGTCCCATAACAAAGGAAACTCTTGACTCAAACCAACCTACAGGCGACTTGAATCTCCGCCCATACAATGCCTCAAATGGGATTATCCTGATGCTACTGTGGTAGCTGTTATTGTAGGCAAACTCAATTAGAGGTAAGTGCCTCTCCCAACTGCCCTCCAAATCTAGGACACATGCTCTCAGCATATCCTCCGGTGTTTGAATAATTTGATCTGACTGACCATATGTCTGAGGGTGAAATGCGATACTGAACCGAACCTGAGTTCCCAATGCCTGACTAAAAGACAGCCAAAATAGAGCTGTGAACTTCTTGGATTTAGGTTTTCAACCTTAGTCTTAATCTCGGTTTTGATGATAACAAATATGGGACTAATGATTTCATTGAGAATATCTTCAGGTTCCATATTAGTAGCGTTCAATGTCCTCGATCGGAAAAATCGAAGAAATTGATAAATCGAAAGGACATTAATCATCGCGCTTGGATTCATCACGGAAGTTTCTCGAAGATCGATGAGTGTACCAAAGTCGCATAGGACGGGCTCAAAGATCACATGAAAGCTCTCCAATATGATACTCATTGAAAGCCGAAACCCAGAAAAGAAGCGCGGAAGGAAAAAGGGTTGAAAATTCAATTCAGCCTAAGTTCGATCGACCGGGCGGTCGATCGAATAGGGTAAGGAAAATGGCACCAGCCATTTTGGTTGACCGGACGGTCAACCAAATAGTGCCGTAAAGAAGCAGAAGCTACTTCGGTCAACTTATTGAAGCGAGCTCTGTCGATTGACCAACCGGTCGACCGACGTACGGATAGCCGAAGATACAGATCTCGTCGGTCGATCGATGGGTCGATCGAATATGGGATTGCGCGATCTCGCATCTGGGTGGTCGACTCGTCGGTCGACCGACCACAGAGAGAAAGCAATGATCGAATGACCAGTCGATCGGTCGGTCGACTTACTAATCGACCAGTGGCCTGCAATAGATAGAAAACTATCCGTTGAGCTGCCGTTTCTTCAGGAGGTTATAAATACACCCTCATATATCATATTAAATCCTCTTCCTTGTCAATTACAAATTTTATTGAGTAGTTTAAAGGAAGATTTAAGCCTTCCAAGTGATTGATTGAAGCGCGCCTATTCTTCTGTCGAGTTCTTCTTCAAGTGCCAGCTGCTTCCCTCAACTCTGCTGCAACACAAGATTTATCTTTCAGCAAGTTGAAGGTTTGAAGGCCTGAAAAGAGTAGTTAACCTTGTTTTATCTTTCAGCTCTTTTTATTGTATCTTTTAACTATTATTTGAACTTGTTTAATTTGAGTTTGTGAAGACCCTGTGTTAGGTCTTGTTGTGTGGAAGTGGTATCCTTGGTGTAGAAGGAGTAAAACCACTTGTGTAAACTTTGTGTTTACTAGGATTAGTTTAGTTGTCCCTTAGGGTTGAGGTGAAAGAGTGCTCTCGGTAAAAAGGCAGACTTCCGGGTGTGGAAGTACCTTAGGTCGAGAGTGAGACTCTTCGAGTGAAAAGTCCTCTGTGTAAGGGAAATGAAAATTAATCTAGTAAAAATAGTTTGGAAATCCTAGTGGAGTAGGCATTGGAACCGAACCACTATAAATCTTGTGTTTGCATTGTTTTATTGTTGCTTGTGCTTAATTGTTTATATCGCTTCTGCATCAAATCGTAAGATTGGAAATTGCCTAAACTAATTAAGCAAATGATTAGATTGGAATTTAGGCTAATATAATTAGTAAACATACTATTCACCCCCCCTCTAGTATCGCCATTTCGCTTACAGAACTGAGTACCCCGATTTGAGATGATCATAGCAGGAACACCATGATATACAACGATCCGATCTAAGAACAACCTTGCATACTACTTAGCTGAAAAGATCATCTTGACTGGTATAAAATGCCAAGTCTTGGTTAGGCAATTTACCACTACCCAGATAGAATCATTGCCCATCCCAGACTTTGGCAACCCCGTCACAAAATCTATGGTTATCTTCTCCCAATTCCACCCTGGTACTTCTAGGTTCTGGAGTAACCCTGTCAGCTTCAAATGCGCACCCTTAACCTGCTGACACACTAGACACTTAGACACAGCCTCGGCCACTTCTCTTTTCATGCATTTCCACCAATAATTTTGTCTTAGATCACGGTACATCTTTGTGGCTCCCGAATGCATAGTGTATGTGGACAGATGAGCCATCTCTAGCACCTGCCTACGAACCTCGACCAATCTGGCACCACTATCCGATTCTTAAACCTCATTATCGGCATTGCATCTCTTGGCCAAATACTTAGTGAGAGCACGTAAAGCATCCTCCTACTGCGCTGCTTGCAACATGTCAACCAACGTGGACTGCACCCTCAGGTGAGCCACCAGCGCACCAGAAGTTGAAACTGATAAGACTGCCCTGGCATCCAAACACATGGCCAAATCCTGAGCCAACGACCTCCTCCTAACTACCAAATGCACTAGACAACCCATGGACTTCCTACTCAAAGCATCAACCACCACATTGGCCTTCCCCGGATGATATGATATTGTAGTCATAATCCTTCAAAAGCTCAAGCCATCATCTATGCCTCAGGTTTAACTCCTTCTGAGTGAGCAAGTACTAGAGGCTCTTAGGATCAGTGTATATCTCACAAGCCTCGACATAAAGCTAGTGTTGTCACAGCTTCAATGCGAACACCATAGCTGCCAGCTCAAGATCGTCAGTTGGGTAATTCTTCTCGTGAACCTTCAACTACCTGGAGGCATAAGTTATTACCCTGTTATTCTGCATCAGCACATAACCCAAACCGACCTAAGAGCCAACACAGTAAACAACAAATCCTCCTAAGCCTGAGGGTTCTGCTAGAACTGGTGCCGACGTTAAGCGGTACTTGAGCTTCAGAAATCTCTCCTCGCACCTACTGTCTCATGCAAACTTGCCCTTCTTTTGAGTCAGGCGGGTCAATGGCGCTACGATTCTTGAGAAATTCTCCACAAACATTCTGTAATAACCTACCAACTCCAAGAAACTGCGAATCTCTATGACATTAGTCGGCCTCTTCCAATTCTGCACTGCTTCTATCTTTGTTGGGTCCACCTTTACTCCTTCCCTGGACACCACATGGCCATGGAATCCCACACTCTTCAGCCAGAAATCGCACTTGGAGAATTTGGCATACAAGTGGTGCTCCCAGAGATTCTCTTGAACCATCTGCAAGTGCTCAGCATGCTCCTCCTTGCTCCTGAAATATATCAAGATATCGTCAATGAACACTATCACAAACTTATCTAGGTATTCCCTGAACACTCGGTTCATCAGGTCCATAAAGGCTGTAGGTGCATTAGTCAGCTCGAAGGACATCACCAGGAACTCAAAGTGCAGTCTTGGGGACGTCACTGTCCCAAATCCTCAACTGATGGTATCCTGACCACAGGTCAATCTTAGAAAACCACTGAGCTCCCTAAAGCTGATTAAATAAACTATCAATCCTGGGCAGCGGGTACCGATTCTTCACCGTTACCTTGTTAAGTTGCCGTTAATCAATGCATATCCGCATAGACCTATGCAAAATGGACACTTAGTTTGGAGACTGAGAAGTCGTTCGTTTAGTGCAAACTCTTGGGGTAAGATTGTGGGATACTAATGTAGCTTCCACACCAAATTTTAGTGAATTCTGAGTCGAGTAGACTGGGTTTAGAAATTTATTTTGAAGACTACCTAAAATTGTCTATTTCTGCATATACCAGAAATTGTAAAAAGTTGAAAGTTAGATACAATATTCGGGGAATGAAACCTTGTCCAATGACATTGAAATTTTGGGAATTCGTAGTGGGGTATGTGAACACCCATACGAATATAGTTTGGAGGAAAAAGAGTAAGAATTGATTTAGTTCTGAATTTTTTAAGACAACAATTGAAACTAAAAAATTTGCTAGTGGATGTAGAAATTTGAGGATAGCCAGTTCGACACGCCATTTCGTGGTCGACCAGTCGTCGAAATGATATGAAATTTTGCAGTTAGATTGTATGATATTCATACTTGATATTCTATGAGATTTTTATCCATTTCATTTTAAACAATGGTTTGGTAAAGGTAGCAAAATTGGAACAATTAACCTTTGAGCAATGCAAGTTTTCACTTGAGCAATGAAATTGTTTCGATGTTCGTGTTGGACAAAATGGCACACTAGAGGGGGGGTGAATAGTGTGTTATCTAAAGTTATAGCCTAATTCCGGTTTTAATCGTTTCTTAAATTATTTAGAAAAATCACTATTTATCAACTAGATGCGAAAGCAAAAATAAGCAATTAAGCACAAATAGAATATCAATGCTAACACACTGATTTATAGTGATTTGGCCCCAATGCCTACTCCACTACCTAACCACCCTGCTTAGGATTGCTAAATTAAGTTTACTAGATTAAACTGGTTCCCTTACAAAGAGGACTTTGACCCGAAGAGTCTCACTCTCAATCTAAAGCACTTCCACAACCGAAAGTCTCCGCCTTCGTACCGAGAGCAGTCTTCCACCTCAACCCTAAGGGACACCTCAACTAATCCTAGTAAGCTATGTTTACACGAGTGGCTTTACACCTTCTACACTAAGGTAAACCACTTGCATCCAAGACCTAATACTAGGTCTTCTTACAAATTCAAATACATTGAATTGAAAAACAAATTAAAACAAGTTTTACTACAAGAAGAGGAATAAAAAAACTTATCACAAATAAATGCCTCTTCTTTCCGAGCCTAGTACCCTTGATGAACCCTTTGAAGGAGAACTCTTTGATGGCGAGGGATCAAGAGCTAGGTTTGATGAATTTTGTCACTTTGAAACTTGAAGGATGCTAGGAATCACTCTTTGAAGTCTTTTTGCATCACAAATTATCTAGGAGGAAGAGCAAAATAAGTTAGAAGAGGGGTATTTATAACCCCTCAATGAAACGGCAGCTCAACGGGTGGAAAACAAGTCATTTCGCCATTCGGTCGCTTATCGGTAGATCATCGATCGACCGACCGATCGACCGTCCAGCGACCGCTGGCTTTCTGTGGATTAATCACCCTGTTCGGTTGATTGACGGGTCGATCGAATGAGTCACGATTTCCGCGATTCGTAATCTGGTCGACCAATCAGTCGATCGAAGAAGGTACTGCCAATTTATTACCTCGGTTGGTCGATCGAAGTAGCCTTCTGCCATTTTTTCATCGTCTTTTGTCGGCCGAATTGGCTACTGCCAATTTTCTTCACCATTCGGTCGATCGATCGATCGACCGAACCTCGGCTGGAAATTTTTATTTTGGCTTTCTCATTTTGCGCTTTGTTTTCCTGCTTCGTTCTTCAGCATGCTTCACCTTGAAAGATTTTCCATGTTGTCCAAGCTATTTCTGGTGCACGCATTGGTTTGTTTTGAAGATCGATCGTAAGACATGAGGCTTGACTTATCTTTTATCGATCCTGCAATTTTCATACTTCAAGAATTTGTTAAATAAGTTTGGTATCATCAAAATAGTCATGAAGAGAATAAAGCATAAAGGAAGAAACCTTCAGCCAACAATTTCCCCCTTTTTGATGATAACAAACCATTTACGGTAGAGAGCATTAAAGGAAATGATTTATACATTTTGTATTTGTAAATTAGTATGTAGCATGAGTTTATAGATGGATATATGAGAGCATTAAAAGAAATGATGTATACATTTTGTTTTTAGTGCTCCCTCTATCATTATGCATATATTTTCTAACGCTCCCCCTATCATCATGCCATACTATATATGATACTTCTCCCCCTTTTGTCATCCATAAAAAAAAATAAGTATCATACATAGCAAGTTTATATGAATCATCAACAATAGTCAATCATGATAAGGAGTTGCCAAATACATTATAAAGTCGATCATCAAAGACAAATCCATAAGATAAATAACATCAAAACATCAAATAAGACTAGTCATCCTAACGTGGTGGTGGAGGTGGTAGATGCGACTGATAGTATTGCCACATCTCATCCACCCGACCATACATCTCATCAAATCGACGATCGTACAAGTCCACTTGCCGACCGTATTGGTCAACATGTTGACAATACTCATCTAGGCGCTCTCTTGTTACTCTGTTCCATTCCACTTGGTCGATGTGAAACTGAGCAAAGCGATGCTCCAGATCACCTAGACGCCAAATGAGAGTGCTGAATGATGAACTCCCACCAGCATCGTCCTCCTCTATGCCTATGTCATGCTCAGTCTACTCCATAGGATCTCCTCGCATTCTTTTGCCGCACGGATTTTCAAGGATCTTCATGCGGTTGAGAGAGGATGAATCTATGGCTTTGGGTATGGGTTCTACTTCAAACCTAGACTTATTTACCCTAGCTGCATATATAAAGCGAGAAATCAAGGAGGTACATGGTAAGGCTTATTTTCTGGAGGCATGAACATCAGCTATGTACCGAAGGATGAGATCAGGAACATCTATGGGTATGTGTTTTCTATCACAAGGTTGGAGAATAAGGCTTTTATTAGGATGGGACATACAGGTACTTGCTTTCCTATGAACTCTACCATCGCATGCTAACAAGTTACTTCTAATGTCAAATTATTCAAGGTCACCAAAATTAATTGGACGTGTCTAAAGGAAGGCTCTATCTACAAACCTAGGAGCTTGTGTTTTGCCTAAAGGGGTCAAGAGGTTATCGGGCAAGCTTGAAAGTTTTGTCTTGGGTGCCATTCTGCAAGATAATTAGGATGAGGATGTAGATGATTAGCTTTGATGAAGGATGCATGCTTTTAAAGCAATGAAAAGAAATCGACATAAATTAATGCAAGACCTCCTTAAAAAATAGATTTTATCATTAAATCTCAATATGAAAAAAAAAAAACATAAAAATAAAAATAAAGGATAAACAAAGAAAAAAACAAAAGAGCCATAAAATGAAAGAGCACACCTTCATTTGAATCATTTTAAAAAAAAAATTTGTTTTGGGCTAGATGAGGATGAGGAAATTTTTCTAATTGACCAAAAAGAATTCCTTTTTAGAAAAGACAAAATAAATGTTGAGAATAACTCATGAAAGAAAGCAAGAAAGAACTTGTTCTTGAGTCATTTAAAGAAAAACAAAATAAGTGTTGAATCATTTAAAGAGAACATGATATATTTTGATTTTTCTTCCCTAAAAACTTGTTTTTGAGGTAAATATCCAAGGAAAATTATCATCCAAGAAAAAGAACAATGAATCACGTTTTTATGGATGAACCAAGACATTGAGAGAAGAAGAGATGAAGAAACCACACAACATTGAGTATAATCTCATGAATGATAGCTAAAGATCAAGCATTTTACCTTGGAGAAGAAGTAGAAAGCCTGGAAGAAAGGGAAGAGGGTTTTGGCAGCCAGTCGAATGGGCAAGAAAGCCCTAGTTTTGGGCTTAAGAACTTAAGTTGAAGGGTCTGGATTAAATATGGTGGAAAAATGGACGAACCAGATGGTTTTTCGCCCGCCGGTCGATCGGGCGGTCACAAGTCGATCGATTGCTCGATCTGCCATGAGTTTTTAACCCTTAAAGAAAAATTATTTTTGAGAGATGTGAACATTTAAAGTTTATGAAATTTTTTCCACATGAACTAGTCTTTATGAGGATTCCAAAAAATCAAGAATCACTCAAAAAGGACATCTCTACAATTTTCTAAAACTTCTACAAGTTCTCGATGACATTTTTGTAAATATGAGTCATTTATCCATCGATTTCAGATTTTGTTTAAACTTTCTAGATACCAACATATGACCATTTAAAGCATGTATGCTAAGTTTGAAACAAAGATGATGTCATTTAAAAAAAATTTATCTTAACATCATTTTGTTTAAGAGATAAGCATATTACTATATAGTTGCTAATTATCAATCCTTAACTTATACTCATGGTTTTTCAATAAGACACATGAGCACTTAATATAAGTTAATCTAAAAATGTTTTCCAACTACTAGCTCAATATGATAGTCTTTAATGTGAATTTTAACCTTGAGCACATTTCAATCGATTAAGAAATCATAAAATTGCTTAAGATATCAAAGTTTTGCCTACTCATGTAATTTCATAGATTTGACATTCAAAAATAATCATGAGTATAGAGACATCATGAAAGCATGAATATTCAATATTTCACAAAGATTTTGCCAAATTTAAACTCATACCTCATTCTTGGAGTTTTGCCAAACTTATCATTCACCTTCCAATTTTCTTCATGGCTTGGATGAGATGGCAATTTAGTCTTCCATTAACATTCATAACTTGCAAGTAGACTTCTAATAGTATAATGGAAATGTGACTACTTAACAGGTTATCGTACTAGATAGCAAGGAGGGAATCATTTATCGATTTCAAATTTTACTTTGCTAAATAGTTTGAAATCTGTTTCAAAATAAAATCGAGTGATATCAAAATGAATTTTTAAGAGATCATAAATATAATATTAAATGAAAACATGATCTCCAACCCTTCCTATTGGTTGAAAACCGAAAGGCCACAATGAGCCTACAATTTAGAACCGCAAGGTCGCTTAGGCCCATTACAGACCACATAGGTCTCCGAAGAGACCAGAAAATCAAAAATCAAAAATATTTTTGCAAAGGACTCTTGTCAAGCGCGGGAAAAACTCAACCGAATTATGCATAGTATCAAAAACTTCAACTCAAGTATATCAATGATGATTAGAAGATGATACCAACGAATTTGATGCCAACTTTACCATAGGCATCTAGTCTAGGTGAAGACTTTGAAGTTGCAACCATATAGGGATTCTTCCTTCAACTCATTGGTCAATTTTAATTCTTCAATCTCCTTTACCCTTGTGTGGTAGCTCCCCCTACAATAGAGCTAGAAAACTTTGGTACCCAAATGGCTTTGGGTCCTTGGGGATTAGTTGGCCTAGGTATCCAAAGTATCTTAACAACACTTGGATTTCTCTTAAATGCACAATCATATATTGCATGGCCATATGTACCACAACAAAAACAATGTCCATAAAACTTTTTATTTTCCCTATGGACATGTGATTTTTCACTAGAATGCTTGACATGTGAGCTATGATGAACATGAGCATTCTTAAACGAGACATTCTTCTTTTGAACATGAGGTTTAATTGTAGAATACTTAGTATGGGAATGATGATGAACATTGGGATTCTTTACATAAGCATTTCTCATTCTAGTGTTCTTAGTAGATGAGGCATTTTTTAATTCATTTACTTTCTTATTCAAGAAAATAACCCCACTTTTCAAATCATTCATGGATTTTTGAATGACATGCAATTGAGTTTTTAACATGCTATTTTCATTTTTTAAATTATCATTTTTATGTTTCAAGTCCTTAATCTCAAGTTTCATATCATCATGGCACGAATCAAATGACCTAGATTTCAATTTTTCATTTTCCAATTTGAACTCATGCAAGCAAGAATTAAGCGTCTTATTTTCTTTCTTTAACCTTTTATTTTCCTTATCCTTTTTAATTAGCAAGGCATACATGTTTTTGTACTCATCCATTAATTCATCATAAAGCAAATCATGAGAGCTAGATGAGTTAGTGCCATCATTTTCATTAATACGACTAGAAGGAGAGTAGTTTACCTCATTGTTATCATTCATGAGGCAATCTTTTGAGATGACTTCATAGTCATGGTAAGAGGATGCTTCACTTGAATAAGATGACGATGATGAAGCGTTTGACCTCTTCTTTGCCTTTTCTTCATGGAAGGGCAGTTTTTCTTTACATGCCCCTTCGCCCTGCTTGCATGACATACTACCTTTTTTTTCCGGCTCTTGGAGCTACTCCTTTGACTAGATGAGCTATGGGCATCAAGATTAAGATTAGTAGTAGGTGAGTGACCATTGTCATCAGTACCTTCATCAAAAGTGCCAATCTCTTCAGTATTGGCATAATCATATAAAACATTTAAAGTAGCCCATAAATCAAAAGTCGTTGAACAATGCATGACTTTTTCAAGAATGCTATTTGGTATGGCACAAAATATGCAATTCATTGCTTCTCCATTAAATTGAAACATTTTCTTGTCAAGTTCACTCCAATCATGCATGTCAATCTTAGGATAAATGTATTCAAATTTTAACATGTTATAAACACCAAAACCTCTACTCTTCATGTAGGTGTACATCCTAGACTTCCAAAGACCAAAGTTCAATTCATCGAACCTAGGAGGTGAGGATGCTACCAACTCTAGTACCTTATTCAAATCGAGACTAGATGTAGACGAGATGGTGAAATCTCAGACTACGACCTGTTCTGATACCAACTATTCGACGAAATGGCACACTAGAGGGGCGGGGTGAATAGTGTATTATCAAAAGTTATCGCATGATTCAGGTTTTAATTGTTTCTTAAATTATTTAGGCAAATCGTTATTTATCAACTAGATGAGGAAGTAAAAATAAGCCAATTAAGTACAAACAGAATATCAATGCTAACACACTGATTTATAGTGTTCGGCCTCAATGCCAACTTTACTACCGAAGCACCCTGCTTAGGATTTTCAAACTAAGTTTACTAGATTAAATTAGTTCCCCTACAAAGAGGACTTTGACCCGAAGAGTCTCACTCTTAATCTAAGGCACTTCCACACCAAGAAGTCTTCGCCTTCTTACCGAGAGCACTCTTCCACCGCAACTAATCCTAGTAAGCTATGTTTACACAAGTGGCTTTACACCTTCTACACTAAGGTAACCACTTACATCCAAGACCTAACATTAGGTCTTCTTACAAATTCAAATACAACGAAATGAAAAACAAATTAAAACAAGTTTTATTACAAGAAGAGGAATAAAAAAACTTATCACAAATAAATGCCTCTTCTTTCCGAGCCTAGTACCCTTGATGAACCCTTTGAACCCTTTGAACCCTTCATATAATTCCAACACTATATGGGTACCTCAAGATGTAAAACCCACACGCATTAAATACCCAAAAACATAGATTTTGAGCATACAAGATAACCATTTTAGTCAACATTTTCAGCCACCATCACATTTTGAGCATACCCAATTCATTAAGGAAGAAAATGATGGAAAGATCAAAGAACATCACCAATCGACAAGAACTTCATGAGCAAAATCCTCGATCTAGCATCTCTATTTTGGTTCGGCCACCCACCTCACCATACAACTAATATCCAACCACTCATCTTGATTAAGGAAGAAGAAGGGATGGCCGTTGGCGATCTCGATCCTTCCGACGGTGACATGACTTCTAGCGCCGACCCAAGATCTCCCCTCCTCCCTCTCTTGCTCGGGCTGCGTGCGGCTCCAAGATGAGCCGCACGTGTAGATGAGGGGTTTTATTCCCTCATCTACAAATGACCTCAATGCCCTTCATCATAACTTAGTTCTTACTCAACTTAACCCGAGTTCGATTCAGGCTCCGATTCGATCAGCATACACAAGTCGAACTCGACTCTAATAAGACATCTAATGCATAAAAAGGAAATATCCATTTAACCAATTAACTTCATCATTCGAGTTATACCTTCTACATGAGGCAATTCCGTGACTCGACCCGACTAACCCCTAGTCTGGTGCGCTGTACCAAATATATTTCTATATTAGGAAAATTTCGGGTCTTACAAAAATTTCTGTCATTGATACCCTTTAGTGACGAATTTTTAAGTATCAGTGACAGATTTTTTCCATCACTAATGTATGTTTCTCTTGTGGTGTTGGTTCTTGATATTATTTTTCTTTTCAACACATGTTCGCCTATTCGAATTATCTGAAGTCGAGTCTCATTGCATAGACCTGAAGATTGATCTATGTTTCTCAAAAATAAGATGACAGGAACACCGACTTTGAGCTTCGATTTGTATGAATATCATTAATTGAATCACAACCACCATCCGATGAACAACGGCTATCAAAATTGAGACAAATTTTCATTTCATCAGGAACCAAAGACAACATAAAATTATTCACCTTTTGAACTATTCCATTGGTATGTACTAAGATAGCTCTGTGCTTCAAGTAATTGAGATCACCCATATTGTTCAAAAACAATAGATAAATGACATTCACAATTGAAGCAAGTGGATCACCAGTTTCCTATATGAGCAAATCATCAGGAATCTTTATGTTGACATCCCCATCAATAGCATCACCAAGGGTCTCATTTCCAATATTTGATACAGTGAATTTCCTGAGTGTAACCTCATATATGTCTTGTTAATATTAGCATCTCACACAATATCTTCACAAATAAGATGAATTAATGGTAGCATACACAATATCTTGTCTTGTGTAATACCCGCTAAAAAAAATTAAAATAATAAAATAAAATAATAATAATAATAATAATAATAATAATAATAATAATAATAATAATTTATGTGTTTTGGTTTTAGCAGGTTACGCGTGATGTGAGATGGCGCGTGCGGGATTGAGCGATAGTGCCTCATCTTGGATCACTTGAGGTGAAACTCGGCTACTTGTGGGGTAAACCAAGGGTTTGGGCCCGAGATGAGGCTGTGTGGGGTGCACTTGTGCATGCACCTAAGATACGTGAACATAGTCGTTCCCACCCGAGCTAACCACCTTCTATTTATAATATATGTTTCTTTTCATATTGGATGTACTTGTGGTTGTGTTGTGATGGCCGAGCTGGGAAGCGCATTAACATGTGAAGCTAATGCCCAACCCATCGAGTTGATATTGGGTCGGATATTCATCGATGGGCCACGTCGACGATTGACCCGAGTGGCACTAGTTGGAAGGCTTGTCCCAACCGAGTATCTAGGGCTCTGAGACTAGAGGGCCTTCCTAGCTCAGCGGGCCCAAGGCAGGAAGTTCACTAGGGAGGCTTGCTTAGTGAGCAACTTGTGAGTTGTGTATTGTAGTTTATGAGGATTCTCTATTTTGGCCGAGTTAGGCCGGAGGGTGCGCGATGCGCACGAGAGATTTATTATTGAAGATCCTCACATTCATATATTAGCTTATTGATGTTAATGTCATGTGTCTATGATAAATTTTGTTATGCACGTATGTTAATTAAATCTAGGTTGTTGCTAGTGCAGTGTCAAAAAAAAAAATCTAGGTTGGAGGCATTTATACTAGTGCTAAAATCTCAAACCCGTTAAGTAACAATGAGTTGCTAGAATTACCTTATGGAATGGTTGGATAGTGAATGGTTAAACACACATACGATTGGATTGGCTCATTTTATTGGAGTGGTGGGGGTGCACGGCGACCGAGAGGGTGACTCCGGGGATAGATCAAACTTGATGCGGCCATGCGCGCACTTGTGATATTGACAGATCACCTAACCATTCGAGTAATAATATTGGTGTGCATTCTGGTGAATTTTCTAATTATTGTGATGGTTCTTGCGCTTGGAGCATGGTGGGCTAAGAAGTGCTTTAGTTGGCGGAGCTATCGCCCGACTCAGCGAGAAGGTTTTGGACTTGGGAAGCTCGTCAACGAGCCACACTGACAACTGACCTAGTGAGTGGCGTTGGTTGGAGGGCCTCCCCAACCAGAGGAAGGTTACCCGGGCTAGTAGGCTGTCCTAGCTCGGAGGGACGGGGCAAAAAGCTCGCTAGGCGGTGTTCCAATGACTCACTCGTGAGATTGTGTCACGCCCCTGCTCAAGATCACATGACCGGCCAGGGTATACGTGCCTATACCCTGTAGCCTAACCCATGCACATGCCAACACATAAAAGGATAGCGGAAAAAATATCACCTTTTTATTTTAAACGGAAAACAAAACATATTTTATTATAAAGGTAATGTGTTCAGCAGAGAGTTCAAATGCGGAAATAAAAAAATCAAAGTTCAACAGTTCTTTTAACAAATAAAATCTGAATCAAAGACATGAATGTCCCCACGGGACTACAACTCCAAAACACCAAATGCATGACAAAACTACTACAAACTCGACTACGACCCCTAACTAGGATTGCTATGAGATCAATGTAGCTCTGCTGCCCTGCAGCCGCACCAAGTGCTCCAGCCCACCTCACCGGTCAGGCTCTAGAAAACAAAAACAAATGACAACGGGTGAGTTCAAAAGAACTCACTGAATGGTTCTACCAGCCACCACGAGAAACCAAACACAGATATAATGCATGGAGATGAAACATTTATCTCAAGCAGGAAATATCACAAGAGTGCGACTAGCTAACAGGCCATCAGGCCACACTTGCCCAAAGGCATCCAACACCCAAATGGTGAAGAACAACATACCTAAGCCAATGCAAGAAGCTGACACTGACAAGATTTCCCCGCCATCTAAACACATGGCCAAATCCTGAGCCAACGACCTCCTCTTGACTTCCAAGTGTGCCATACTGCCCATAGACTTCCTGCTCAAAGCATCAGCCACCACATTAGCCTTCCCTGGATGGTACATGATCGTGCAGTCATAGTCTTTCAAGAGCTCAAGCCATCTTCTCTGTCTCAGATTCAACTCCTTCTGGGTGAGCAAATATTGGAGGCTCTTATGATAAGTGTATATCTCACAAGCTTCGCCATAAAGGTAGTGGCGCCACAACTTCAACATCATAGCTCATGGGTCGGGTAATTCTTCTCGTGGACCTTCAGCTGTTGAGAGGCATAAACTATCACCATGCCATTCTGTATCAACACAAAACCAAGCCGACCCGAGAGGCATCATAATAAACAACAAATCCTTCCGAGCCCGAGGGTACTGCTAGAACTGGTGCCGACGTCAAGCGGTCTTGAGCTTCAGAAAGTTCTCCTCGCACTTACTGTCCCATTCGAAGTTGACCTTCTTCTGAGTCAGGCGGGTCAATGGCGCTGCAATCCTGGAGAAATTCTCCATGAATTTTTTGTAATAATTTGCCAACCCCAGGAATCTAAGTCAACCTCTTCCAACTCTGAACTGCTTCTATATTCATGGGCTCCACCTTTACCCATTCGCTGGACACCACATGGACAAGGAACCCCACACTCTCTAGCTTGAACTCGTACTTGGAGAATTTGGCATACAAGCGGTGCTCCCTGATAGTCTCTATAACCACCCTCAAGTGCTCAACATGCTCTTCCCTGCTCTTGAAATAAATCAAGATGCCATCAATATACATTTTCACAAATTTATCCAAGTATTCTCTGAACACTCTGTTCATCAGGTCCATAAATGCTACAGGTGCATTAGTCAGCCCGAAGGATATTACCAGGATCTCAAAGTGCCCATACCTCAACCTGAAAGCAGTCTAAGGGATGTCACTGTCCCGGATCATTAACTGATGATACCCTAACCGCAAGTCAATCTTGGAAAAGCACTGAGTCCCCTGGAGCTGATCAAATAAATCATCGATCCTGGGCAGCGGATATTGGTTCTCACCGTAACCTTAATAAGCTGCTGGTAGTCTATGAACATCTGCATGGATCCATCCTTCTTTTTCACAAAGAGCATTGGAGCACCACAAGGCGAAACACTTGGGCGAATGAAGCCCAAATCAGGCAACTCCAGCAACTGGGATTTCAACTCTCTCAACTCTGTTGGTGCCATCTGATACCACATAATGGAGATCAGCTTCACACCAGGCTGCTAATCAATACAGAACTCAATCTCCATTTCTGGAGGCAACCCTGGCAACTCCTCCGAAAACACATCAGAGAACCCGCATACCACGAGCGTGCCCTCGATGTCCCTAACCGCACTTTTGACTCCCTCTACCACAGACACAAAGGCCAAAAAAGACTGGCATCCACCCAGAAATAGCTTCCGGACCTTGAAAGCTAAAATTATCGTAAACGAATCTCCCCTTCCCTCACCTTGGAAGGTAAATTGGGGCAATTCAGGCTTACAGAAGGTCATAGTCATAGCCCTGCAATCCACTGAGGTGAAATGGTCTACCAACTAGTCCATGCTGAAAATCACATCAAGCTCTAGCATCGGCAGGAGTGTCAATTCGGCCATCAGCATGTGCCCATAAATGACCACCTCACAGCCTCGAAAGACTATCTCTGCAAGCACAGAAATGCCCGTCGGCATAGACACCACAATAGGTAAATCAAGAACAGAGAATTTCCCTATCAACCTAGCAACAAACAGAGCAGATACTAAAGAGTGTGTAGCACCCAGATCAAACAAAGACATATGCAATGGCAGAACCAACAACAAGATTACTTGACACTACTGCCATGGATGCCTCAGCACCCTTCTGGTTTATAGTAAACACTCGTGTAGTGGGCCTCTCTAAACCACTAGCTCACTGGCCTCCACCTGATTCTGACCCCTTTGAGCCACGAAACCCACTAACATCAGTGTTTTTCCTCTTGTTTGATCAGACTACTGACTGCCCTTGCCAGGGTAATTCTTTCTTTAGTGCCAGGTCTGCACACAGCTGAAACATACCTCTGACCATCTCCATCAAGCTCCTCAGTGCTTCCTGTGACATCGGTTACACTATTGCGGCCCAGGCCTCTGCTGCTAACCTTCAAATGACGCCCCTGGTCCTGGACCCCTAGAACTGTTATGACCTCCGCCTTGTTGCGGAATCGCTATTCTGAGAGTACCCACAGGATGAGCTGGCCGACACTCTGGGTACTGGGGCTGAAACTTTTTCTTCTGGGATCCATCATGTCTATCTATCGGTACCAGTGCCTCCTTTTGTAGCGCCTCATCTACAACCTGAGCAAAGAAAGTATCCTTCGTGTAATGGATCAGTCTGGTGATCTGCGGCCTCAGCCCATCGACAAATCTCTTTACCCTGGCGGTCTCTATGGCTATCAAGGTGAGGTGGTACTTCGAGAGTCGGGTGAACTCCATCTCATAATTTGTCACTAACATACTGCCGATCTAACGTAGTAGCTTGAATTCCTTCGCCCGCCTATCTCGAACGCTTAGTGGCAAGTACTTCTCCACCATAGCAGCTGCTCTGCGGGGGTGCGGGTGGTGCATCTGCTACTCTGCGATCCATCGAGGTGTGGAGCCAATCCTTGGCTAGTCCTCTCAGCTGCAACTCAATCAGTTCGGCGGTCGTCTCAGGCGAACAACCAAGCTCCCTACACAGCTCATAGCAATCTCCTAGGAAATTGGTGATCTTCATCGGCTAATCTATTCTTCTATACTCTGGTGACCTGAAGGCAAGAAAATCTGCATATGAAGGTGCTCTGGAGGCTCTAATCACTAGTGCTACTAGCTGAACCACCTCTGGTACTGCAGGTGCTGCCTATATTGGTTGTGGATGCTGCCTCATCTCTTGCTCCCTACGGAACGCCTCAGTCAGCATAGCCACTCGGGCCTGCAACTGTACAACCATGGCATCATGTCCCACCTCCTCTCAGGCATGCGGTAGTCTCCCACGACCCCGGCCCCGGCCTCGGCATTACCCTCGAGGCTCAATAGAGTTGCTGTCACTACCACTCCTAGCGGCATCAAAGGCTTCCATCAATCTGGAATCACCAGAAATAGAAACAAATCATAATCAAGCAATTGAATTCACCCTAACATTTTGCAAACTTAACCACGAGTTGTCTTGAGGAGTATACTTAGACCATTGATCTCATAACACAATCTTATTGTATACTGACCCGCTAGCAATGCCATATATGGTAAATAAATCCTAGGTCGTAGTAAGACTGAACCACATTCTCTGATACCACATTGTCACGCCCCAACTCAGGGTCACGTGACCGGCCAGGGTATACGTGCCTATACTCTATAGTCTAAACCATGCATATGCCAACTCATAAGAATAAACAATAGCGGAAATAAATAAACGAGTTTTACTTCAAATGGAAATCAAACCAGAGTTCATCATAAACAAGTTTTAGCAAAATAGCGAAGTGCGGAAATAATAAATCGAAGTCCAACAATTTGTTTACTAATGAAATCTGAAATAAAAGACATAAACATCCCCAAGGGACCACAACTCCAAAATACCAAACACAAGTGCGTGGCAAACTAACAAAACTCGACTACGACCGCTAACTAGGACTGCTATGAGATCAATATAGCTCCACTGCCCTCCACCGCACCACGAGTTCTAGCCCACCTCACCGGTCAGGCTCTGCAAAACAAAGACAAATGACAACGTATGTGTTCAAAAGAACTCAGTGAGTGGTTCTACCAACCCCCACGAAAAACCACACAGATGAGAAGCATAAAGCAAAACTCCTAACTCAAGTAGAACAGGTCACAAGGGAGTGACTAGTTCATAGGCCATCTGGCCACCACATGCCCATAAGCAACCAACACTCTAACAGTGAAATATAATAGGCCTAAGCCTACCATGCCCAAAGGCAACAAAATATACTAGGATAATCGGGATTGGCCCATTCGAACTTATCCTAACATCAAGAAACTCGGGAGCAATCGGGGTTGGCCCATCCGAACTTACTCCATGAGACGCGAAGGAACAATCGGGATTCGCTCATCCAAACTTGCCCATTTAAGATACCACAGGAATAATCGAGATTTGCTCGTCCAAACTTATTCCTTAAAAGCAACTTGAGAATAATCCGAATTTGCTCGTCCGAACTTATTCCATGAGGCCACACCGGAACAATCAGGATTTGCCCATCTGAACTTGTTCCAAAAAGATAACGTAGGAATAATCAGGATTCACCCATCCAAACTTATTCCTTTAAATTTAGAATCTTGGGAACAATTAGGATTTGCCCATCCGAACTTGTTACACAAGATACGCATGAACAATCGAGATTTAACCATCCGAACTTATTCCACAGGTTGGGAATTAGCCATCCAACCTTCCGGCCCTAGCCCGCAATTCCAGCTCCTAAACGAGCCTCTCCGCCATTCAATGAGAGATGGCACAACATGACCTAAGTCAAGTATCTCCTACGGTGTCATAGGGATGTATCAATTGGGAAGACTCCACAATACCCAATACTTGATCCCTACTCCTAGACCCGTAATGTCATAAACCCGTGAGATTTTATTTCATGCATAAACTTTACTTATTGGTTCATAACAGATTATGCTACCCCTTTGCTCAATTTTAATTATGCAATTAAAATTATAGTCACCAAGATTAGAATTTTGTTTTAGCATACTATTGTACCCAAAACTGATGTATTTAATCCGAATTTGGTCTCTAGAGTGTGTCCTATGCTTCCAAACTATATATTCTGGTGAAAATAATATGTTACACGACTATGTTCGGAAAACTACACACACCACAACAAGTATTACAAAAATAACACAGATTCATATCTCAGCATGAAATTCCAGCAAGATTGATTTTTCAGCATAACATGGAAAAAATTCTGAAATTTACAACAAATAGATCTCTAATTATCACCAAAATAGAATACAAATATTGAGATAATCTAACAACTATTCTATGCATTAAACAAGGCAAATAAGCATCGATCGTCATCTTTAAACAAGAATCAAGTATCATTATCAAGAACTCAAATCAAGATCACACTTGACATCAACATCAAGATCTTAACTTGTAACGCATGAGTTCTATCCAAAAAAAATCATAGATTAATTGCAAGGCATTCTTTGGCATATAGGAACCTAAATTAACAAGCGATTTAAGGCATAGATCTCAAGAACACAACAAGAACCCCTTTTAAGCATTTTATCAAATACCTAGAGGGCACCCTCATCTCCACCTTGGCCGAGAACCCATATGATCATCCTAGGGCTGCCGAGCCACCGAGGGAAGGGTTTAGGGCCTCCTCAAGCACGGCAAACAAAAGAACGGCTAGAATTTGAGAAATCATCGGAAAACCAATCAAGAACATCTTGCCTTCAAGAACGGCTACAAGTATTCGAAAAAACCCGAGAAGAAGGAGGGTAAAATCACTCACATGAATAGGAAGAAAGATTTGAGGAGGATTTCCGATCGACGGCCCTCGAATCCGGCTCCACGGGATGACCTCGGCTCAAAGAAGGGGGAAGAGGGGGCGGCGGCTTAACTCCAAGCCGCTGACTTCAAGAAAGGGGAAGAGGGAGAGGGGCGGCCCCTCTCTACTCGCCTCCAAGAGAAAGGGAGAATGAGATGAAGGGGGGAAAAACTCGGCTCGGCGGCTGTGGCTTGAGGACGATAGCTCCAAGGAAGGGGAGAGGGGTGGCTACCTCAGATTGCCTCCTCTCTCCTTTCACAGCTTGTGCAGCTCCAATAGGGAGCCGCAAGCCCTAAGGAGGGGGGAGGGGGGGGGGATTTTATAATCCCTTCCCACCTCTTCAACCCTAATCTTCTCTAACCCGCATCCGTCTCAACCCGGGTTTGCAACCCGCTAACACACACTAACCCCATGAATAAATACAAGCAACAAACACATGCATATCCACATGTAACATAATCAAATCAATTAGCTATATAATGATAATTCATAATTAAACTTGCCCGGCTGGCTCCAATAGGGAGGGGCGGCTGGCTCGGCTTGGTTCCTCTCTCCTCTCATGGCTTGTGCGGCTCCTATAGGGAGCCGCAAGACCGGGGGGGGGGGGGGGGGGGGGATTTTATAATCCCTTCCCACCTCTTTCACCATAACCTCCTTTAACCCATATCCAAACCCACTAACTTCTCAACCCGAATTCGCAACCTGCTAACCCAAAATAAACCCATAGTAACACATGCATCAACCACACACATACCCATATACAACATAATTTAATAATCATGTACATGTGACAACATAATTAAATAAATTTATCTAATCCACAAAAGAAATTGCAAAATTCATATTCCTACTTACACGAGCTTGCAAGCTCGCACCGGACCATGAGTCGACTCAGCTCGACCTCGAACTAGCCCGCTAGAATGACAATAACAAATAATAACAGAAAACAAATATTAATATCTCAGATATATAGATTGTTAGATGTTGTGTTGTGTTATGGCCGATATAGGCCGATGTGTTGTGATGTGCGAAGGAGCACAAGATGGTTGATTAGAGGTTGTGACTAGTACATGACAGGGTAAAATTTATATTTTTACCAATGTTGATTAAAAAGACAAAAGGGGTGTATATGTCTGTGTATTGTGCTTGTGATGCCGTTGGAGGGCATTCCTAATGGTGGAGACTCGCTAGTGGGATTTCCTAATGTTGAGTCATGTCGGAGGGCTTTCCCAACAAGAGAGGGCAGTAGCACTAGAGGGTATTCCTAGGTTGTCTATCCCATGGATGGGTACGTGGTAGAGGGAATTCCTAGCACCCTACCTGGTGGTACCATGTGTATAGGTTAGAGGGCTTTTCCTAACATTGTCCCCGGCTTGTGTGCTTGTATGCTTACTATTGCATGATTCATGAATTTAGTATTGGCTGAGACCAATCGGTGAGGGTATGTGCACGAGCGTGCACGAGAGGTGTGCATGGACATTATGTTAATGTATCTGATGATTATGGGTCTATAGATGGGATAGATTAGCTAGTACCTCTGCGAGTTTAAGACCCGTGGGAGGGTCCGAGAGTGGAGGGTGCCCAAGTGTGCACTCGGTGTCTTTGACAAAGTATCCCGACCAATCGAGGATAGAAGTATGTGCACACATAGTTTTCAGAGGAGGATGTTATCCTTGTGACTGAAAACCTTGGCTTGGTAATTTTAATTTGAATTTTTGGAAATCAAAATGATATGTGGAGAACTTCGACCTGGGTTTGGCATGATTAATTAAGTTGATGGGTCGGTGTGAGTACTCTCGATTACATCTGAGTTTGATATTGGTGAACATGCATGTACATTTTGTCTGATGCGGTTGTGAAGGCTAGACCAGCATGTTTTGGTCATTAAGGATTGTTGTGTATGAGCTAGCCTTGCCTGCTAGCATGGACAAGGTTCATCTCGTGTTTCGCGTATCCATATTGAAGTGGTATGTTAGAGATAATTTTCAAGTGCCAGAGCCCACCATTGTTGAGGTAGACGTGGCAATCCTTATGAAGAGAGGCCGTGGAACTGGACAGGTAGGTCCAAAAAACTGAGCTCCAAGGAGGTCCCCTTGGTAAAGGTTCGGTGGGAACATCTTTCAGGCCAGGAGGCGACCTGGGAACTGGAGCAAGATATGATAGAGAAATATCCTCACTTATTTAGTTGAGAAGATAAGTTTCTTTTACCCCTAAATTCGAGGACGAATTTTTTTTAAGGGGGGGAGATAATAATAATAATAATAATAATAATAATAATAATAATAATAATAATAATAATAATAACAATAATATTTTGGGTAAATTACACGAAACCCCCCTCGCCTATAGTCATTGTGCACAAAGACTACCTAAACTACCAAGTGTGCACGAAGCCCCCCTCGATTACACTTTTAGTTCGAATAGCCCTCATCCGTTAGCCCGTCCGTTAGTCAGTTAATGGTAAAATTCACTCGTGCGCAAAAGCCCCCTCCGACCCCTTCGATATGAATTAACTTTAAAAGTACCCCGTGCAGAAAACCCCCCTCCGACTATTTCGATTCTCCACGCTAGTGACATTGGTGACCATGGCAATTGAACCCTAATCGTCCAAATCAAGAGCCAAACGCCAGACTTTTTAATCAACAAGGAACCCTAATCATCAACAGAAGGAAGATGCCAAGGATCCAATGGGGAAGATGTGAACTTCAGGCTCCACTAGTGCAGACAGCAGCTCAAGCGGTAGCAATAGGTTGGGTGTGAGGTATTGTTACTGTGGAATGATTTCTCCATTGAAGACTGCAAGCACTAACGCCAACGTAGGAAGGTGATTTTTTGGATGTCCCTCAAAATTGGTTAGTGTTTAAATCCCTAATTTTGAATCAATCTCAATTAAATCCCTAATTTTAGATCGCTACATGTACATATTGGTGGTCCACATCGTAGTTACTTCGAATGGATAGACCCTCCCAAGAAATACTCAAAGTTGGAAGATCGCAATATCATATTTGAAAATCTACTTAGAAGGAATATAGTTTTAACTAAACAAAATAAGGATTTGATCGAGAAGATTGATAAGTTACAACAATTAGAGATAAAGAATAAAGAATTGATACTGCAGATTGAATCTGGGAAGGACAGAGAATTTAAGCAGCTATCAATTATAGTTGTAGCCTTTGTTTTCATTGCTTTTATTTTAGATTTATCTTTCAAATAAGATGTTGTAATCTATGCAGTAAAACTACACTTTATCATATATGTATTAGACCCTTTGAATTATCACTTTGTATTAGTTTGAATTATCTATTTTTCCAATGTGAATCCACTAATACACATAATACTGTTAATACACATAACTGAAACATCTCACACTAATTCACATAATATTGTTAATACACATAATTGAAACATCATCACACCAATTCACACAATACTGTTAATACACATAACTAAAACATCATCACATTAATTCACACTATTTCACATAATACTAAAACATTCAGTTTACACCATACTTAAACAAAAAAAGCTGAAACATTCAGTTTACACCATGATCCACTAAGTGAAAACATTATACATCATGATCTACACTGAAAACAATATACAAACAGTCAGTTTACATCATGGTCCTCTTTCTAGCACAAATTCTTTTCTTCATTCTATGAGCTGTCCGAAGGTTTGTTGGCTGAGCTGTCCAAAAATTTGTTGGCTGAGACATGCTAAATGGTTGTTGCTGCTGAAAGGTACCAAATGCTGATGGTGTTGGTTGAGACATGCTGAAAGGTTGTTGAGATATTCTGAATGATGATTGAGACATCCTTAATGATGGCTGAGAGCTTGGCCTACCTGAAGGTTGCTGAGACATGCTGATTCGCCTAGCTGAATATGGCTGAGACTTGTTGAAAGGTGGAGCTGATGATGGTTGAGCTGAAGATGTAGTCTTTCTCCTTCCCCTTGTCTCGTTGGGGTCTACTGGACCCTTGCATCTTCTACTATTATGCTTTGGCTGTCCACAATTCGCACAATTCATAAATATGTCTTTAGAATACCATTGGTGTACATAGTTTTTAGGTATGTCTTCAACACTATCAATACCATTGAAACAATTAAGTTAATACAGATAACAACCAAAGTTAATAATAAATACAAGGAAAAAATGTCAAAACCAACCTATACATACAAGAAATTGCATGCATACATGGAATGCCAATAAGTTGCCATTTCCCACAACTACATGTTCTCTATTTGAGGTCAACTACCTTTTGTCCATCTCTCACATGATTTGCTTCAAATAAAAGGTTTCCACAACAAGCTATTATGGATAGGGGAGCATCCTTCTTTGCCGACTCCAATTTCAACTGAACTCGTGGAGTTATTGGACTGGGATAATTCATCATACCCTCCTTAGCAACTAGCCTCTTCATCAACATCCTTCTAATCATCTCACACATAGTCAATATTGGCTTATCACGTGCCTCGAGTATGAATCCATTAAATGTCTCTGTAATATTATTCAATAGCATATCACTCATGGTTCTTTCTCTAAAGGCATGTTTGGACCACTTTCTTGGAGGTTTTCTCATCAACTAGTGATATGCATATTGGTCTATATTCTTGATTCTTTCCAGACAAGCCTTGAAACTATTAAATGTTTTAGCCCTTGATGCATTCCAGAGCTCATCCTTTAAAGTCTTGCCGGGATGACTCTTCTTGAAGTTGGCATAAAAATGCCTTACACAGATTCTATGATCAGCCCCTAACTCCTCCAACTTTGATTCCAAACCCTATTACATATATTTGCAGAGATAATTAAACAACAAAAACTTAACAACTTATAACAATTAAACTATAGTTGTGTGCACAAGACCCCCCTAAACTATAGTTGTGTGCGAAAGACCCCCCTAAACTATAGTTATGTACGCAAGACCCCCTAAACAATAAAACACTTAACAAGAACCACATAACTGGAACTGGTCTATAATAGTTACCTTTTGTTGATCTGACATAAAAGTCCAGCCATTCTCTTTAATTGAACCTATATCTTCAAGTAGGTAATACAAGAACCACTTCCAACTGTCATAACACTCAACCTCCACTATAGGCCATGCAATGGGATACATATTGTCAATTCTCATCCTTTGCTATTGCACACAACAGCTGTCCTCCATAAGGCCCCTTTAGAAAACATCCATTTATGCAAATGATGGGCCTAGAAGCAGCTTTGAACCCAGTCTTCAATGCATCCAAACATACATAAAATCTCTTGAACAAGCCATTCTTGAGATCTACCTTGTAATTACTGCTAGGATTGTACTTTTTTACAACTGCACTATAATCCCATAACTTTGTAAATTGTACAGCTATCTTTCCTCGTAGCTTCAACATTGTCTTTTGCTTTACCCTATAACACTGGTATCTAGACATGGTCACTTTATGATCTCTGTGCACTTGATTTTGAAAATCTTTATTATCCCAATGAGGTTGGCCTCTAATGTGCTCCAAATACTCCTCTACTAACCAATTTGAATCAACCTTTGTATTTTCAAATTACCATCCACAATTCTTGTGTTCCATATTTGAGCATGTCTTGATTTGAAAAGCCTCATTCTTCTGGGAGGGGGATGCACGAACCTTCCATCCACAGCCCCTCTTGCATGCAATGATTATCCTTCTCATTTCATTCTTGATGAATACAAAATCAATCCCTCTCTGTATTGCATATTTTTTGGGTGCTAACCGACACACTTTAAAATCATTGAAACACATTCCCGTTGTCAGTTCAACCCTTCCATGAAAATTTGTCTTCTCCTTAAAAGTTGCAAACTTTTGCTTTTTTTTTATTTTATTTCCCTGCTCATTCTTACTCTCACTAGCAGTATCCAAGTGATCACTTGGTTCATATTCACTCTTATCACTTGGTTCCTTTTTTCTGTTATTCACACTCTCTTTCTTATCATTGAACATGTCATTAACTTCTTTTTCAACCTGTGTGAAATTGTGATCAAAGAATACATTAGGAACATCATCTTCACTGTCAAGGAAGTCACAACCATCCAGGTTTACTTCTTCTTCACTTTGTGCAGGTTCCTTCCTTTTTCGTGGCTTTTTTATTGTCATTTTAATCTTCATACCCTTCCTTGGGATCTTAATTAACTTCTTGCTCAATCCACTCATTTTTTTATTCTTTTTATTAGATGAACTCTCAGCCTGTGTGTTTGCCTTTGTTGGAGGTGTTGCCTGTGTTGCTGGTGTTACCTGTGTTGCCTGTGTTGCCGGTGTTGCCAGTGGTGCCTATGTTGCAGGTGTTGCCTGTGGTGCTTGTGTTGCATGTGGTAGTTCCTGATCCAAGGGTATACTATAGAAAGTTTATGGAGAATTTCTCCAAGATTGCAGCGCCATTGAGCCACCTGACCCAGAAGAAGGTCAAGTTCGAATGGGACAGTAAGTGCGCGGAGAGTTTTCTGAAACTCAAGGATCGCTTGACGTCGACGCCAATTCTAGTAGTACCCTCGGGTTCATAAGGTTTTGCTATTTATTGTGATGCCTCCTGAGTCGACTTGGGTTGTGTGCTGATGCAGAATGGCAGGGTGATAGGCTATGCCTCCAGGCAGTTGAAGGTTCATGAGAAGAATTAACTAACCCATGATCTTGAGCTGGCAGCGGTGGTGTTCGCATTGAAGCTATGGCGTCACTACCTTTATAGCGAGGCTTGTCAGATATACACTGATCATAAGAGCCTCCAGTATTTACTCACCTAGGAGGAGTTGAACCTGAGGCAGAGAAGATGGCTAGAGCTGTTGAAGAACTATGACTGCACGATCATGTACCATCCAGGGAAGGCTAATGTGGTAGCTGATGCCTTGAGTAGAAAATCTATCGGCAGTTTAGCACACTTGGCGATCAGGAGGAGGCCATTGGCTTAGGAGTTGGCCTTATTCTGGGATAGAGGAGCAGTCTTGTTAGTGTCAGAATCGGGTGCACTAGTGGCCCAATTGAGAATGCAGTCGGTGTTGGTTGACATGTTGCAGGCAGCGCAAGAGGAGGATGCCTTTGGTGCGCTCAATAAGGATCTAGCCAGGAGAGATGCAAATAATGGGTTCAGTGTAGACTTCGAGGGTGTTTAGAGGTTTAAGAATTGGATTATGGTGCCTGATATGGCTGAAGTTCGCAGGCAGGTGCTAGAGATGGCTCATTGGTATATCTATACAATGTATCTGGGAGCTACAAAGATGTACTGAGATCTCAGGCAGAACTATTGGTGGAAAGGCATGAAAAGAGAAATGGCCGAGTTCGTGTCTAAGTGCCTAGTGTGTCAGCAGGTGAAGCCTGAGCATTTGAAGCCGGTAGGGTTACTCCAGAACTTAAGGGTACCATAGTGAAAATGGGAGAAGATAATCATGGATTTCGTGACTGGGTTGCCAAAGTCCGGGAAAGACAATTATTCTATCTGGGTAGTGGTGGATCGTCTAACTAAGACGTAGCACTTCATAACAGTCAGGACAACCTTTTCAGCTGAGCAGTACGTGAGGTTGTTTTTGGATCGAATCGTCGCTTATCATGGAGTTCCAATTATGATTATCTTGGATCGGGGCACTCAGTTCACAGCTCAATTTTGACAGTCTTTCTAGGAGGCGTTAGGCACTCAGGTTCATATCAGTACCGTATTTCACCCTCAGATAGATGGTCAGTCAGAGCGGACTATTCGGACGCTATATGATATGCTAAGGGCATGTGTCTTAGACCTGGAGGGCAGTTGGGAAATGCACTAACATCTGATTAAGTTTGCTTATAATAACAACTACCACAACAATATTGGGATGGCCTCGTATGAGGCGTTGTATGGACGGAGATGCAGGTCGCCTGCAGGCTGGTTTGAGGCAGGGAATTCCCATATGATGGGACCTGATCTAGTGGAAGAAGTTATGGAAAAAGTGAAGCTAATCAAGGAGAAGTTGTTAGCAGCTCAGAGTCGCCAGAAGATGTATGTTGATGGAAAGATCAGGGAGGTAGAGTTTGCTGAGGGGGGCAAGGTGTTCCTCAAGGCGTCCCCTATGAAAGGGGTGGTTAGATTTTGTAAGAAAGAAAAGCTAATCCCTAGATTCATTGGGCTGTTTCCTATTCACGGGCACAAGGGAGCTGTGGCCTATGAGTTGGCCCTACCACCTAGTATGGACCAAGTACATCCGGTGTTCCATGTGTCTATGCTGAAGAGTTATATTCTGGATTATTCCCATGTGGTCGAGCTTACCGCAGTGGAGGTGGATTCAGCAGTCTCTTATGAGGAGCGGCCAGTTGAGGTGCTAGACCGATAGATCCAGAAGTTGAGGTCCAATGAGATCCCCGTGGTAAATGTTAGATGGGAGCAACATTCCGGCTAGGAGGCCACCTGAGAGATGGAGCAGGATATGAGGGAGAGTTATCCTTCATTGTTTGATGATGTGGTGAGTCCTTATTTTCTTTTCTGAAATTCGAGGACGAATTTTCTTTAAGGAGGGAGGAGGGAGGGAGTCCTTAACATATTCTCAATCTTTGTAAGAGCAAAGTTCTTCAATTCATCTTCACTTAGATACAATCTTTACACAAAAAATTCACTCATAAAAAGTCCAAAAATTCACTTAGATACAATCTTAACATATTATTATTAATTTTCCATTATTGTTTGTATTTGTCAGTCTAGTGGGCTAGTCTGAGGTCGAGCTGAGTCGACTCATGGTCTGGTGCGAGCTTGAAAGCTCGGGTAAGTAGGAATATAAATTATGCGATTTCTTTTATTGCATATATAATTTTATTTAATTATTTTAATGTGTGTGCTTGATTTATTAAATTGTATTGCATGAGTGTGCAAGTGTTTGATGCTTATGTGGAGCATGAGGTTAGATTGAGTTTAATTAAGCCAAGACGGGTTAGCGGGTTTGGATTCGGCTCGATGCGGATACATGTTGCTAGGGGTTGAGGGCTTGGGGAGGGATTTATAACCCCCCCCCAACTTTGGCATGCGGGTCCCTATTGGAGCCGCACAAGCCATTTGGAGAGAGGAGCAGTCGAGCCGCAAGCCGCCCCTCTCCCCTCTCTTGGAACTGACACCCTCAAGCAGCCAGCCGCTAAAGTGCCAGCTGCCGAACCCCTCTTCCTCTCTCACCCCCGCCCAGAGGCCAAGCCGTCGG
This sequence comes from Canna indica, assembly GCA_034359265.1. NCBI lineage: Eukaryota > Viridiplantae > Streptophyta > Magnoliopsida > Zingiberales > Cannaceae > Canna > Canna indica. The sequence continues at coordinate 18,378,770 of CP136897.1, forward strand.
CTTGGTTGAAGCCACCACCGCCTTGAAGCCTTGGAGCTGCCGCCCCTTTCTCGAGGAGCCAAGCCACTGGTTGTAACGCCCTAACTCAGGGTCACGTGACCGGCCAAGGTATACGTGCCTATACCCCGCAGCCTAACCCATGCACATGCCAACTCATAAAGATAACATAAGAATATCAATTTTTATCAATAAAATGAGCTAAAACATATTTTCATTTCAAAACATCAAGTTTTTAAGAAATAGTTCAAGTGCAGAAATAATTAGGATTGGCCCATCCGAACTTGCTGCACGAGACGCGAAGGAATAATCGGGAATCGCCCATCCGAACTTGCCCCGTTAAGATGTCACAGGAATAATCAGGATTTGCCCATCCAAACTTATTCCTTAAAAGCACCTCAGGAATAATCGGGTAGGGCCTCCGAACATATTCCACGAGGCCAAACCGGAATAGTAGGGATTTGCCAATCTGAACTTGTTCCAATAAATAACATAGGAGTAATCAGGATTCACCCATTCGAACTTACCCCTTTAAATAAAGAATCATGGGAACAATCAGGATTTGCCCGTCCAAACTTATTCCACAAGATACGCAAGAACAATCGGGATTTGCCCATCAGAATTTGTTCCATAGGATAAGCAGGAACGATCTTGATTTGCCCATCCAAACTTCTTCCACAGGATGGGAATTAGCCATCCAACCTCCCGGGCCTAGCCCGCAATTTGGCTCCTCAACGAGCCTCTCCACCATTCATAAATATATGACTCAACATGACCTAAGTCAAGTCTCTCCTATGGTGTCTTAGGGGTGTCCTTTTTGGGAAGCGTCTCAACACTCCAATACCCGACTCCAACTCCTAGACCCGTAATATCATAAACCCATTAGGTTTTATTTAATTCATAAATTTATTTGTTGGTTCATAATAGATTATGCTAAACCCTTGCTCAATTTTAATTATGCAATTAAAATTTAGATCACCATGATTAGGGTTTTGTTTTAGCTTACTGTTATGCCCGAAACTGATGGGTATAACCCGAATCTGGTCTCCAGAGTGTTTCCTATATTTTTAAACTATATTTTCTGGTCAAAATGATAGGTTATATGACTATATTCAGTAAATTATATAAACCACAACGAGCATTTAAAAAACAACACAGATTCACTATCACAGCATGAAATTCCAGCAACATTGAATTTTCAGCATATCTTGAAAATAAATTCAAAAATTCACAAATATTAACTCCCACAATTTCCATCACATGAGATTTATAATCATTAAAATAAATCTTACAAAAACTATATTTAATATGTAAGAACAACAAGCATCACAACCCTCTTTACCCAAGAACCAACCTTTATACTCAAGAATTTAAATCAAGAACCCTCATGCCTTCAAGATCAAACCCATCTTGAAACACTTGATATATTTTCAAAAAAATCACAGATTTAATACACCATTCTCTTAGGCAATTCATCGAACACTTGGACGGCACCCCTTTTCTCCACTTTGGCCGAGCACCCCTATGATCATCCTAGGATTGTCGAGCCCCATAGGGGAGGATTTAGGCCCTCCTAAAATACGGCACACAAAAAGAACGACGAGAATTTGAGAGATCGTCGAAAAACAATCAAGCACATCTTTACCTTCAAGAAAGGCTTCAAGAATTCGAAGAACCCGAGAAGGAGGGGTAAAACCACTCACCTTGATTAGGAAGAAGAGAATAGAGAGGAACTTCCAAGCGGCAGCCTCAGAATCCAGCCTCAAAGGGGCGGCTCGGCTAAACAAGAGGGCGGCGGCTCAAAGATCAAGAAGAAAGAGGTGCCGGCTTGAAGAAGGCTTGGCTTCCAAGAGAGGGGAAAGAAGAGGGGAAGGGGCTCGGCGGCTCGGCTCTTGAGGGCAGCGGCTCCAAGTATGAGGAAGAGGGGAGAGGGTAGCGGCTCCTCTCTCAATGCGGCTTGTGCGGCTCCAATAGGGAGCCACAAGCCAAAAAGAGGGGCGGGGGATTTTATAATCCTGTCCTCAATCCTAAATCCCTAACCCTCATAGCAAACCCGCATCCTCCGCGAGCCGAATCCAAACCCGCTAACCCGACTAAGCTTAAATTAAGTCAATCTAACCCCACATAAACATCAATCATGAGCACACCCATGCAACATAATTTAATAATTACGGACATGCAACAATCACAATTAAATCAATTTGCTACAAAATTATAAGTCATAATTCAACTCACCCGAGTTCGCAAGCTCGCACCGGACCAAGAGTCGACTCGGCACGACCTCATACTAGCCTACTAGGCTGACAAACACAATCATAAATGAAGACTAATAAATAAAATATCTAGGATATTACAATCCTCCCTCCTTAAAGAAAATTCATCCTCGAATGTTAGAAAAACTTAAGGACTCACCAGATCATCAAACAATGAAGGATAACGCTCCCTCATATCCTGCTCCACCTCCTAGGTGGCCTCCTGCCTGGAATGGTACTTCCACCTGACTTTAACCAGGGAATCTCGTTAGACCTCAATTTTTTAATTTGCCGATCTAGCACCTCAACTGGCCGCTCCTCATAGAAGACTGCTGAATCCACCTCCGCTGTGGTAGGCTCAATCACATGGGACTCATCCCGAACGTACTTCTTCAACATAGAGACATGGAACACTGGATGCACCCGGTCCATACTTGGAGGTAAAGCCAACTCATAGACCACAGCTGGGATGATCATAATAGGAACACCATGATAGCGACGATTCGATCCAAAAACAACCTTGCATACTGCTCGATTGAAAAGGTCGTCCCGACTGGTATAAAATATGACATCTTGGTTAGGCGATCCACCACTCCCAAATAGAATCATTGCCCTTCCCGGATCACAAAATTCTTGGTTATCTTCTCCTATTTCCATTGTGGTACTTATAGGTTTTGGAGCAACCCTGCCGGCTACAAATGCTCAGCCTTAACCTGCTGACACACCAGGGTACTTAGACACGAACTCGGCCACTTCTCTTTTCATGTCTTTCCACCAGTAATTCTGCCTTAGGTCATAGTACATCTTCGTGGCTCCCGGATGCATAGTGTATGTGGACCGATGAGCCATCTCAAGCACCTGCCTACGAACCTCGATGATAACTGGCACCACTATCTTTTTCTTAAACCTCATAACGCCATTCGAGTCAACACCGAACCCATTATCGGCATCACCTATCCTAGCCAAATCCTTAGTGAGAGCACAAAAAACATCCTCCTCCTGCGCTGCCTGCAGCATGTCAACCAACGTGGAATGCACCCTCAAGTGAGCCACCAGTGCAGCAAAAGCTGACACTGACAAGACTGCCCCGCCATCCAAACGCATGGCCAAATCCTGGGCCAACGGCCTCCTCCTGATTGCCAAATATGCCTAACTAACCATAGACTTCTTGCTCAAAGCATCAACCACCATATTAGCCTTTCCCGAATGATACATGATCGGGGAGTCAAAGTCCTTAAAGAGCTCAAGCCATGTTCTCTGCCTCAGGTTCAACTCCTTCTAGGTGAGCAAATACTGGAGGCTCTCATGATTAGTGTATATTTCATAAGCTTCGCCATAAAGGTAGTGATGCCACAGCTTCAATGCGAACACCACCACTGATAGCTCAAGGTCATGAGTCAAGTAATTCTTCTCGTAAATCTTCAACTGCTTGGAGGCATAAGCTATCACACTGCCATTCTACATCAACACACAACCCAAGCCGACCAGGGAGGCATCATAGTAAACAAAATCCTCCCAAGCCCAAGGGTAATGCTAGAACTGGTGCCGACGTCAAGCGGTCTTTGAGCTTCAGAAAGCTCTCGTCGCACTTACTGTACCATTCGAACATGACCTTCTTCTTAGTCAAGCGGGTCAACAACACTACAATCCTAGAGAAATTCTCCACAAATTTTTTGTAATAGCTTGCCAACCCCAGGATACTACGGATCTCTGTGACATTAGTTGGCCTCTTCCAATTCTGAACTGCTTCTATCTTCGCGGGGTCCACCTTTACCCCTTTCGTGGACACCACATGGCCAAGGAACCCCATACTATCCAGCCAGAACTCGCACTTGGAGAATTTGACATACAAGCGGTACTCCCAGAGAGTCTTTAAAACCATCTGAAAGTGCTAAGCATGCTCCTCTTTGCTCCTGGAATATATCAAGATATCATCAATGAACACTCACAAATTTATCCAAGTATTCCCAGAACACTCGATTCATCAGGTCCATAAATGTTGTAGGTGCATCAGCCAGCCCGAAGGACATCACCAGGAACTCAAAGTGCCCATACCTCAACCTGAAAGCAGTTTTAAGGATGTCACTCTCCCGGATCCTCAACTGATGGTACCCTGACCGTAGGTCAATCTTAGAAAACCACTGAGCTCCCTAAAGTTGATCAAATAAATCATCAATCCCGAGTAGCGGATACCGATTCTTCACTGTTACCTTGTTAAGCTGCTGTAATCAATGCGCATCCGCATGGACCCATCTTTATTTTACACAAAGAACACTAGAGCACCCCAAGTTGAAACACTTGGGCGAATGCAGCCTAACTCAAGCAGCTCATGCAACTGGGACTTCATCTCCCTCAACTCAATTGGTGTCATCCGATACGGTGGAATGGAGATCGACTTTAGCCTTGGCTGCAAATCAATACAAAATTCGATCTCCCTCTCCAGAGGCAACCCTAGAAACTCCTTCGGAAACACAGTAGGGAACTTGCACACCACGAGCGTCCCCTTGATTTTCCTAGCCGCACCTCCGCCTCCTTCTGCCACTGATACAAAGGCCAAGAAGGACTGACATCCACCCAAAAGTAGCTTTCGAGACTTGATAGCTGAAATTGCCATCAATGAATCTCCTCTTCCCTCAACCTGGAAGGTAAACTCGGGCAATCCGAGCTTACATAAGGTCACAATCTTAGCCATACAATCTATTGAGGCGAAATGGTTTGCCAACCAGTCCATGCCCCAAATTACATCAAGATATAACATCAACAGGAGTGTCAATTCGGCTATCAACACATGCCCACAACAGTCCAGATTGATATCCACGTCCATAACACTCAAATTAAATGTTTCGTGAGCTGAAATGCCAATAAAATCATTATTGTTAACACTAAGTTTTTGGCTAGGAAATTTCATAGCATCATAAACATTGAATTTGATGACTTCCCTATCAAATTCCATAGTGAGTGTGCCATTATACACATCTAGTTTTGTCCTAGCTGTGCTAAGAAATGGTCTTCCAAGCAAAATTTCTGATGAGTTGGAAGATGTGTCTTCCTCCATATTTAGCACAAAAAAATCTGCAAAAAGACTAAATTATTTACTTGAACTAAAACATCTTCCAACACCCCTTCGGTGTAAACAACTGACCTGTCAGCTAATTGAATGACAACACCTGTCTTTTTCAATGAACCAATATTTAAAAATGAATAAATAGACAATGACATGACATTTATAGATGCTCCTAAATCACACATAGCTCTTTTTATACTAGCATTACCTATCTTGCAAGAAATAGAAAACATACCTTGATCTTTGCATTTGGGAGATAATTTTCTATGAAGTACAGCGGAAGCATTTCCTCCCACACTTACCTTTTCATTAACAGACAGCTTTTTCTTGTTGGTGCATAACTCCTTGAGAAATTTAGCATACCGAGGTATTTTCTTAATGGCGTCAAATAAAGGAATATTAATTTCAACCTTGCGAAAAAGTTCAAGTATCTCTTTCTCTTCACTTTCCTTCTTAGACGTGGCCAATCTTCATGGAAAAGGGGGCTTGATCATCAACATTCTCGGTTATGTGCAAGTTGCCCTCAACATGGTATTTCTGAACAATTGCTAATCCAAAATTTATATGAAGATTTGTTGTCCATGGAAAGAAGGATGATGGATGCATTGAGTGGTGGGGCTATAGTGAACAAAACTCCTCAAGCCACCAAGGAATTAATCTCCATCATGGCAGCCAATTCACAACAATTTAGGCTACGACAGGAACCTTCAAGAGGAGTAAATGAGGTAAATGTGTCTTCGCTTGAATCAAAAATTACTCATCTAACTACTATGGTTCAGAATTTGATTGTAGGAAACACCTTATAGGTCAAAGTGTGTGAGATTTGTGCCGCCGTGGGTCATCTCATGACATGTGTCCTACCCATCAAGAGGACACACAAGAACAAGCTAACGTCGTTGGAGGATTCCCAGGTCCGCCACAAAGGAAACCTGATCCCTATTCAAACATCTACAACCAAGGTTGGAGGAATCAACCAAACTTAAGTTATGGGACAAGACAACCAAATTTTCAACAACAAAATTTTCAACAATAAAACTTTCAGCAATTTCAGCACAAACCACCTGTTCCATCACAGCAATTCCCTTCAAGCTCAGGTACATCTCTTGAAGACATTGTTAAATCACTTGCAATTAGTACACAATAATTTCAACAAGAAACAAAAGCAAGCATACAAGAAACAAGGGCAAGCATTCAAGTTTTGGAGAACCAAATAGGTCAATTGGCGTCATCCTTAACCAAGCTGGAATCACAGGGCAAGTTGCCCTCACAAATTGTCATTAATCCAAAACAGAATGCTAGTAAAATGACTCTGAGAAGTGGAAAGGAGTTAGTAGAACCCAGTCTGTCAAGATGTGGGCACGCCTTAGAGTCAGAAACTGAAATTGAAATCACAACTAACCAGAAACAAGACGAAATAGAACAACTGAGAACGTTGATGATCAAGCCCCCTTTTCCAAGAAGATTGGCCAAGTCTAAGAAGGAAAATGAAGAGAAAGAGATACTTGAACTTTTTCGCAAGGTTGAAATTAATGTTCCCTTATTTGACGTCATTAAGAAAATACCTCAGTATGCTAAATTTCTCAAGGAGTTGTGCACCAACAAGAAAAAGACGTCTGGTAATGAAAAGGTAAGTGTGGGAGGAAATGCTTCCGATGTACTTCAAAGAAAATTACCTCCCAAATGCAAAGATCAATGTATGTTTGCTATTTCTTGCAAGATAGGCAATGTTGGTATAAAAAGAGCTATCACTATAAGAAAACAAACTATCACCGACGAATTTATTATTGACGAATTAATTTTGTTGGTATTACCGACAAAATTATCGATGGATATAAAATCCATTGGTAATTCAGCCTACAAATTTATGAAATCTATAAATTTTTTCTTTCCCCCTTCTTTTTCAACTGATTAAAATATTTCCCTCCTTTTTTTTGTTATTACAGACAAAATTACCGACGGATACAAAATCCGTTGTTAATTCAGCCTACAAATTTATAAAAATCTATATTTTTTTCTTTCCCTCTTCTTTTTCAGCTCATCAAAATATTTCCCCCCTTTTTTTATCCGACCAAAAAAACTCATCCTTCCCAGCCCTAGCGTCCTTTTCCCTTTTTTATTTTCTTTGCTGACATCATAACCCTTCTCCAACTCTTATCAGCCACCTCCAAGCGAGTTTTCTCCCATTACCTCAGCTTCCTCTCATCCTTCGCCGCCGACATCCTACTAAGGATAAACTTTTCCTCCGCAGCAGTAGGAACCGAATGTCAAGGTTACGGCTGCTGACATGCCACCCGCTATGTAGAAGCAGGTGTTTCGGTGCACTCGCAAAACCCTTGCTTCCATGACCAAGTACGAGACCAAGCTACTCACCTAACCCTCAAGAAGGCAAGCATCCCCTATGGTTGTCACTGTCGCTGTGTCAGCGACCACTTCTCCATCCCTCTCCTTCCACCGCTCCTATGTAAGTCCCCCGTGCCATCGTCCCCGCCCTCACGGTCTCTTCAGCGGCAACTCCTGCTCCCTATGTGTGCCATCTTGAAGAGGAACCCCAAGCACTTGAAGTAATCCTCTCCTCGTTTCTTCAAGGTCGGGCCTTCTTATCCATTCATGAACTTTGATTTGCTTCTAGTGTATAGTAGAATCTTGACGTAAATACTTGGAATTTGAAAGAAATGGGAATCAATGCTATAAGTGGAGATGGAGGCTTATGGGTTCTGAGACTTGGATGCTTGAGCCCGTCATCAAGCTTATCAAGGAAGGAGCCGTCGGCGTGATCCCTACTGATACAGTGTATACTGTCACTCTCTTCTCTTTTTGCTCCCCTCCCTCTTCTGAATACTTTTTGATATTCCAAACTTGTGATTTTTGGGAGTCGATTAGTAGCTTTGTTGTTGATTTTAATGTTTCAATAATAATGTGGTTGTTGAAGTTCTCATGAGTATTGATTTGCAAAAGGCTTCAACTTTAGCGTGCATGACTATTAAGATTAGTTGCCATTGCTTATTTGAAATTTATGAGTAATGCAATGAACAATATTTATCAACAGGAATCTCATACTTCCTTTGAAATCGACCAACAGGAATCTCATACTTTCGTCAATTTTAATGTATCATAGTTATTCCTTGAGTAAATCTAGATTCGAGAACACCATGTAATGCATTGAACAATACTTACCAAAATCTCATACTTCCTTCAAAATGGACCTAGTAATCCACCAGCATCTCATTTTTCTTAGTATTACTTGCAAATGCACATTAGAACTATGTATTACTTCCTTTTTCATTGTAAAAGGTCTTAACAACACTTTTAGTTGCACATGCAGAATCAAAGATATAGAAAATAAGAAGGCAAGAATTATAGTGCAAAATATACAATACTTTTATTTTTTGCGCTACTCGAGAGTTCAACGCTTTTATTCTCTACTAAATATGTTTATTAGCAATGAGATCTATGTTATTAGCAATGAATCCGATAATAACTAGTGTCAGCAAACTTGTGTACAAGTATACAACTATAATTTTCATTCACTAGTCATGTTGTTATGTCAACAATGCTAAACTTATTTTTATTTACTAATGTTGTAAGTTCATTATATCTTTGTAGACCCAATAACTCAATCAAATCAAAGTTGGACTAGAGGTCTTATAAGTGACACTGGATCCTTATTTACATCATTAATTGTTTCTTATGTTCCTTAATTATTCATAACATTCTTAAAAGGATGAGATCAAATATAGTAATTAATTTCTTCTTGAATTCCATCTATAGTCAGCTACTTTCTTCATTCATGCTATGTTTTCTACAAGTCCTGGTAACATGTATTATTATTATTATTATTATTATTATTATTATTATTATTATTATTATTATTATTATTATTATTATTATTATTATTATTATTATTATTATTATTATTATTATTATTATATATCCTTGTCAAGTTGGTCTGCGAATTGAGCGTCCACAAGAAATTATTAATAAAATTTAGGTAAAGCTGACTTGGTCTGGCTTGGAACAACTTTAATATCTTATTTACTTCAGAATTGCTTTCTTAGGTTATCATTTTTAACCTTCTATGTATAAATTTAACTATTTATAAAATTCTAAATTTGTGTTCCTACCTATATGCTTCCACCAGGTTTGTTCTCAATATTATTTCCTTTCAAGATCTAGATCAAATTTCTAGTTTGCTTTATGTACTTGGTATTCTTTTCTGTTTCATGCCATTTGATGGTCTGCAAAGGAAACATGCAGCTGAAGGTCTTGATGGTTTAAATTATTATACTTTAAATTATGCAAAGTATTTTTCGGTTTTTTGAATAATGCACTATTTCTTTTATTGAACTCCATATTTTCTTATATCCAGTGCAGCTTGCTTGTTTTTTCCTCATAATCCTTTAGCATATCTATAAAGATAACTTGTTTAGAAGTACATCTTATATAGTTCACATCAAAATTATAAAAACAAAAAATGAAAAGCAGATCTATAAAGTTGAATTTTAATTACTAATGAAAAAAATACTTAGCTGATCACTACATGTATGTAACACAAGCTAGTTTAATTTTCAAGTTCAGCACCTTGCATGTTATAAGAATTGTATACAAGATATAACTTTAGCTGTGCTGCATATATATTTTGCTAGTTTACTTTGACATGTAACAAACAACTCATGATTACCCTTGAAACTCCGGTGCTCAAAGAATTCTTCTTTAGAGCTCCTTCTTCCTTATAGTCTACTTCTTTGATCTTTGTGAAATATATGTCATTTTTCTGCCATGTTTGCCTGTTGGAAGCAGAAGATAGTAGAGATAATTACAATTCCTTGATTAAGAGGAATTATTCTCTATATATTTATATATGAATTAATTAATTTGTCAACTTGAGCCATTGACGGAGGGGCAGATAGTGGCAGTGTGCGGGTTGTAGCAGTCAGCGCAGGAGATGGAGGAGGCGCTCAACCACGCCATGGAAGCCCTCCACCGATCGCTGGTGGATGCCGTCGTCTTCGACGCGCTCAGCTGCCCCCTCAACATGCCCAACTACATGGCGCAGATGGCCATCGCAATGGACAAGCTCACCACCTTGGAAGATTTCATTCGACAAGTAATTAAATATTAAATACTTAGTGATTATTAGATTTTTCTTTGATTAATTGGAAGTTGTTAATATTGTTATTGAGTACAGTAATTAATTGAAGTAGGTAACAATATATATATATAGTTTATTTATAGCTAATTATGGAGTCAGGGTGCCACGAAAGTCTGATCTTATATTAAAGAAGCTATAGTAAGATTACCCATTTCTTATAGTAGCTAAGGAAGATAGCTGGGATGATGAGAAAGGGAAGTAGCATCTCTTTCTAGTTCATGGCAGCTTCGTGAGCTCACACACAGTATCATGTGACATTGGCAACACTTGTGGGATAGGAGACGAAATGAAAAAGTTTGAAACTCAAGTCTTCTAGGATTCTTAGATGGTATTTTGACAATTGAATTATTGAAGGGGTTAATTACACTACCCCTCTGAGTTTGAAAATTACATGTACCACCTCCTAGATGTCATGTGCCAATTTTATACACTAAAATAATATTTTCTTTATGAAATACATGGCATGTCAGCATGACACATCTACTCACTCAACCCCACTATGATATTAGATCTAGATTGCAAATGGAGACAATGTTATATTGATTATTTGTTAGGACACCAATTTAATCTAAGTGGTGCACTGGTTTTTTAGTAATCTACTTTGGTAATTGTCATGCTTATTTGTCAAGTATTTGACGGGGAAAAAATACTTTAGTGAAGAAAGCTGTCATACTGCTGCAACTTCTATCTGTGTTTCTGTGGTAGTCATACGCTTCAGCTTTTCAATTATTTAGCTTTTGGCCTCTGTTCTCTTAAGCTATTATGTTCTAATTTTTTTGTTTTATCTCTGTATAGGTCCATGAACGGCAGGACACTAGAGAAGTTGATATTCTTACAAAAGGTACATAAATGTCTTATTTAATTATCTCTTGGTAATAAGTGACATGCATCCTTTCATTTAATGTAGTTATAGAAGTTCATTAATATGTTAATTATATGTGATCATTTTACCTTTGTTACCTTCTTTAACTAATTAAGCCCACATTTCAGTAGGAAAATGGATTTTGGTGATGATAGACTTCTCTATGCTCATGATCAGCTTTGGTGATGATATCATACTGAATTCTCAGCATGCTGAACATAGCATGATGAGAATTCAGCATACCTGAATTCTCTGCATGCTGAATTATCAGCTGAGAATTGCTAAATTATCAGTATGCTGAACATAGCATGTTGAGAATTCAGCATGCTGAGAATGAAGGCTATGTTCAGCAATCACCGGTCAGTAAATTAAATTGCATTCTTAATTAATCATTCTTAATTTTTACCAAGTATAATTAGGAGGGGAAACCGGAAGGAAAGAGGGGCATATATTATGGTGATATATAGAAGACTTGATAGATCATGTTTTATTTATCTTGGGAAGGAAGGTATTATTATAATGTGTAGCAGTGATGGATACAGGATGCATTTTTTTTCATATTCTTTGTTCAAACTTAGGAATGAATGCAAGTCTGCTCAATTTCTCTTTGATTTCTAGGTTTTAATTTCATTTTCAACACTGCTACATAGCTACAACCTTGTCTTGCACCGCTTGGTTTTATTTCAGAGCTCAGGAATGCCAAAATCTATTAGGTATACTTTATCAATAACTATATTATGTAGATTAAAATATACTCATGGATAAAAGTTTTTTTCTATTGATATTAATACACGAGTGAAAGATTCAACTTGATGATATAGAATAAATTTGAATATTAATATATTCATAAATAATTCTGTAAGATGAAATCGATTTTTTAGTTGAATTGCATAATGACAATAGATCGATTTGAAGTGCAAATATATTTAGGACAAACTTCTAAGTTATGAACTTAATGAGTCAAGCCACCAAATGTAGACATGAGACATGGATTGATGGAGAATGAACTAGATACAGTTCATGTACCACGATATTTGTGTGACTTCTTTTCATATTCTTTCCAATTTTTTACTATTGCAATTCGTATACTTGTTTTGATTACATAGTTGAGCATTTATATTTAAATAGTGCTGGAAGCATAGTTGAGCATTAGATAATTTAGTTACAAACTTGGTATTTCTCATTTCATTGCCTCATTGGTTCTTTTGTTTTTACATGTAGGTAAAAAGGATGAAGTGCAAGAATCTACTTCTTGAAAAAAAAATCTTATGTATTTTTGAAACTTTGAAACTTTGAAACAATGTAAATATTTGACTAGCACAATGTATTTCGAAATTACTTGTATACAATAGTTTCTTATGTGTGTGGAATCCAATGATGTGTGATTTCAAAAATTATTTTTAAGATTTCATGTGTGAATTATCAAATTATCTTATATGTGATTTTATGATTTGAGGATTGAATTCAGGTACACAATAATGAGCACTTGGTAGAGGTAATTCCAACAGATATACTAACAAAAATTATTTGTTGGTAATATCAACGCTAGCAGACATTGTTGGTATTACCGACAGATATGTATCAGTTGGTAATACCGATAGATATGTATCCGTTGGTAATACCGACAGATATGTATTCATTGGTAATACCGACAGATATGTATCCGTTGGTATTATCGATAGATGTATCCGTCGGTATTACCAACAAAAGAAAATATCTGTCGATATTACCAATAGATTAATTAAAATCCGTCAGTATTACCGAGGAACCTTTTACCGATAAATTTTACCGACAGATACTCCGTCGGTAACAATATTACCGACGGATTTGGTCCGTTGGTGATATCCTACTTTCTTGTAGTGTATGTGTGATTTAGGAGCATCTATAAATATCATGTCATTGTCTATTTATTCATCTTTAAATATTGGTTCATTGAAAAAGACAGGTGTTGTCATTCAATTAGCTGACAGGTCAATTGTTTACCCCGAAGGGGTGTTGGGAGATGTTTTAGTTCAAGTAAATAATTTAGTTTTTCTGCAGATTTTTTTGTGCTAAATTTGGAGGAAGACACATCTTCCAACTCATCAGAAATTTTGCTTGGAAGACCCTTTCTTAGCATAGCTAGGACAAAAATAAATGTGTATAATGACACACTCACTATGAAATTTGATAGGGAAGTCATCAAATTCAATGTTTATGATGCTATGAAATTTCCTAGCCAAAAACTTAGTGTTAATAGTATTGATTTTATTGGCATTTCAGCTCGTGAAATATTTAATTTGAGTGTTATGGACGTGGATATCAATTTGGACAGTATTGAAATTGATTATGAAATAAGTTTTTTTTTTTTTTTGAAATCTTGTCCTAGAATTCGATTTTTCAACTCATACATTTCAATTGTTATCTAGAAAGATTCATTTACATCTTTGAACACCCCAATTCATTGTGTCTAGATGTCTTGAACTGAATTACAATGGGAAGCTAATATGAACAATGCATTTCTTATCTCTCCACACGATATATGGTTATCTTTTGATGAACCCTCAGAATTTCAAGATGCAATAAACTTTGAAACAATCATGTCTGCTTAGTTTTATCTTGCACAATAGGAACTTTACTTTGTTATGGCTCAAGTCTGAAAAAAAAAAAGGAAAAAGAGAAAGAAAGAAAGAGCATCACTACTCCGCTGATCACCAAAGATCATGAGTAGAGCTAGTAGCCACCTAGAATTGTGATCAACTGAGTAACCGGGTGCATGCATCACCAATGTATGTCCTCGCGTCAAAAGGTTACATGACATTCTAGGCAAGGAACTTAGATTCGGGGTCAACCGAGTAACCGGGTGCATGCATCACCAATGTATGTCCTCGCGTCAAAAGGTTGAGCAACGGTCTAGGAAAATAAAACAACCAGAATTTACCATGTTAAAGGCTAAAATTTTGTTTCCAAGTTCACATACAAATTTGGACTCTCCTTTTGTGTCTAAAACATTAAACCAAGATATTTGGTTGTTAGTTTATTACTATGTAGGGTTGATTTGATTTTTATTTCTATTTTAGTTACGTTTGGAATTCTCCTATAAGCGGAGAAAAATTGTAATGAACAAGGGCTAATTTTTAGCTTTAGTTTTTAGGGCTGGCATTTTTCTTAGCTATAGCCTTCTCTTTTCTTTTGCTCTTTAAGTTTTCAGTAGTAGTTTATTTTTGAGAATGAAATTGTGTGAGTTTGAAATGCGTGGCTGATCAACTTCTTTCTAGGTAAACGGCGATTCGACGTTTCGATTCTACGAATTGTGAGACTCTTCTGTATTTAAAGTCACTGTTTTCTAGTATTTTATTTATTTCCTGTGGAATTTATTCTATTGTTTATTTTTAAATATCGGTCTGTTACCAGATTATTAGAACAATAGCTAGTCTACCGGTATTGGTTGTTCCATGCCGGATTTAAAGACAAATTAGTCGAGGTTATTGTTCAATCCGAACTAATGGAATACTTGAATTAATATGACTTGTGAGATTGTTGTTCAATTCACAAAAGTCTATTAAATTGCTAGAAATAAAGAAACTTATCCATAGTATCTTTGATCAATCCTACGATCCGAAATCGAGAACGTACCTTTAGCTAGACTTTCCTGATTTCTCCTTAATTTTAGTCACTCTTTTTAATTACTATTTTTATTTTAGTTTGCATCTAATTAGAACCCCCCCTCTTTTTAATTTCTCATTTTTAACTTCTGGTTTTGAAAGAATTTGAAACTAACCAGTCTTTGTGGATTCGACCCTACTTGTCACGACTATAAAATCTCAAGAAGTAGGAATTTATTTTTGGTGGATTCGACACTCATCAAACACATGCCCACAAATGACAACCTCGCAGCCCCGAAAGACTGTCTCTACCATCACCGAAATGCCCGTAAGCGTAGACACCACAAGAGGCAAATCAAGTACAGATGGTTCCCCTACCAACTTAGCAGCAAATATACCAGATACAAAAGAGTACATAGCACCCGGATCAAACAAGACATAGGCAACTGTAGAACCCACAACAAGGTTACTTGACACTACGACCCTGGACGCCTTAGTGCCTCTTGGTTCATAGCAAACACCCATGCAGCGGGACTCTCTGAACCACCAGCTCGCTGGCCTCCACCCTGAGTCTGACCCCTCTAAACCATGGAACCCACTAACATTGGTGTCTTTCCTCTGGTATGATCAGGCTGCTGACTACCCTTACCAGGACAATCCATCTTGAAGTGCCCAACCTATTCGCACCCAAAACATGCCTCAGAGAGAAACTGCTTTGGGTCCTGCTCAACTCTAGTCGCACATAGTCATGGCCGTTAAGCATAAGGTCACTCTACACCCATAATTTATATTTCCTGAAATCAAGGGCAGAGATCCTCCAATCAATCCAAAATTCTGGCTATAAAGAAAATTTACCATCAGCCAACCCCTACAGATCCCTTTTGCAGAACTCTATCGTCCGACCCCCTAGGATCCCTAGGGCCGACCTAACCAAACTGCACCATAGATATTTAAACTATATGACGAGAACCAATGAATCATCCAAGATACTAAGCAAATATTGCAAGGGTCTCTAATCCAGGCACCCATACAAAGGTAGGCCTTAAAAATGGTGCACTCTCTAACACAGGACCAATCACGGCCTCATGCTGTGCTACCCTAGGACTGTCCCACACTCCCTTCTCCTGGGCCTGCGATGGTCTCCCACGACCCCGACCTCGTCCTCGGCCTCGGCCTCAACACTCTGTAGAGTTGCTGTCACTACCGCTCCTGGCGGCATCAAAGGCCTCCATAAATTTGGAATCACCAAAAAAAAAACAAATCATAATCAAACAATTTAATTCATCCTAAGTTGTTAAGTAACTTAACCACAAGTCACGCCGAGGTGAAGACTTAGCCCATTGATCTCAAAATATACCCCTACCATATATTGACACGCTAGCAAAGCCCTATACGGTGACAACCCTAGGTCATAGTCAGACTGAACCACATGCTCTGATACCACATTATCATATCCCAACTCAAGGTCATGTGACCAACTAGGTTATATGGGCCTATACCCCCAGCCTAACCTATGCACTTGCCAACTCATAAAGATAACAAAAGAATATCAGTTTTTATCAATAAAATGAGCTAAACAGATTTTTATTTCAAAACATCAAGTTTTTAAGAAATAGTTCAAATGCGAAAATAAATAAACCAAAGAGTAACAGTTCTTTTAACAAATAAAAATTGAATAAAAGACATGAATGTCCCCACGGGACTACAACTCCAATATCAAATTACAAGTGCATGACAAAACTACTACAGACTCGACTACAACTCCTAACTATGATTTCTATGAGATCATCTGGCTCCTCTACCCTCCAGGCGCGCCAAGTGCTCCAACCCACCTCATTGGTCAAGCTCTACAAAACAAAAACAACAATAATAGGTGAGTTCAGATAACTGAGTGAGCGATTCTACCAACCCCCACGAAAAATCAAACACAAATATGATGCATAAACCAAAATTCCTGACTCAAGTAGGAAAGGTCACAAGGGAGTGACCAGCTAACAGGCTATCTAGTCACCACCTGCCCAAAGCCAGCCAACACCCAAACAATGAAGATCAACAGGCCTAATCCTACCATGCCCTAAGGCAACAAATTAAACATACCAGGATAATTGGGAAGGCCCTCCGAACTTATTCTAATATAAAGAAACTCGGGAGCAATCAAGATTAGCCCATCAGAACTTGCTCCACGAGACGCGAAGGAACAATCGGGAACTACCCATCCGAATTTGCCCCTTTAAGATATCACAAGAATAATCGAGATTTGCCTGTCCGAACTTATTCCTTAAATGTACCTCGGGAATAATTGGGTAGGCCCTCCGAACTTATTCAACGAGGCCAAACTGGAATAATCGAGATTTGCTCATCTGAACTTGTTTTAATAAATAGCGTATGAGTAATCGGGATTTGCCCATTCGAACTTACCCCTTTAAATAAAGAATCTTGGGAAAAATCAGGATTTGCCCATCCGATCTTATTCCACAAGATATGCATGAACAATCGGGGTTCGCCCATCCGAACTTGTTCCATAGGATACGCAGGAACAATCAGGATTTGCCCATCCGAACTTGTTGCATAGGTTGGGAATTAGCCATCCAACCTCCAGGGCCTAGCCAGTAATCCGGCTCCTCAACGAGCCTCTCCGCTAATCATAAAGATATGGCGCAACATGACGTAAGTCAAGTCTCTCCTACGGTGTCTTAGGGGTGTCCTTTTTGACAAGCGTCTCAACACTCCAATACCTGACCCCAACACCTAGACCCGTAATATCATAAACTCGTGAGGTTTTATTTCATGTATAATTTTATTTGTTGGTTCATAACAAATTATGCTGACCCCTTACTCAATTTTAATTATGCAATTAAAATTTAGATCACCAAGATTAGAGTTTTATTTTAGCTTACTATTATGCCCGAAACTAAAGTGTATAACCCGAATCTGTCTCTAGAGTGTGTCCTATGTTCCAAACTATACTTTCTAGTTAAAATAATAGGTTACAGGACTATGTTCAGTAAACTATATATACCACAACAAGCATTTCAAAAACAACACAGATTCATCATCACAACATGAAATTTCAACAACATTGAATTTTCAGCATATCTTGAAAATAAATCTAAAAATTCACAGGAATTAACTCCCATAATTTCCATGACATGAGATTCATAATCATTAAAATAAATCTTACAAAAACCATATTTAATATGCAAGAACAACAAGCATCACAACCCTCTTTACCCAAGAACCGACCTTTATACTCAAGATTATAAATCAAGAATCCTCATGCCTTCAAGATCAAATCCATCTTTGAAACACATGATATATTTTCAAAAAACAAATCACAGATTTAATATCAAGCATGCATTTAAATTATAAGCATCAAGATTGATGAACAAATTGAATCATAGAAGGCAAGAAAAATCTACACCCTTCTCTTAGGCAATTCATCAAACACTTGGAGGGCACCCCTTTTCTCCACCTTGGCTGAGCACCTCTAGGATCATCCTAGGGTTGTCAAGCCCCATAGGAAAGGGTTTAGGGTCTCCTCAAATACGGCACACAAAAAGAACGGCGAGAATTGAGAGATCATCGAAAAACAATCAAGCACAGCTTTGCCTTCAAGAAAGGCTTCAAGAATTTGAAGAACCCGAGAAGGAGGGGTAAAACCATTCACCATGATTAGGAAGAAGAGAATAGAGAGGAACTTCCAAGCGGCGGCCTCCTAATCTGGCCTCAAAGGGGCAGCTCCACGATCAAGAAGAAAGAGGTGTCAGCTTCAAGAAGGCTTGGCTTCCAAGGAGGGGAAAGAAGAGGGGAAGGGGCTCGACGGCTTGGCGCTTGAGCGCAGCAACTCCAAGGATGGGGAAGAGGGGAGAGGGACAACTCAGCTTGGCTGGGCGGCTCCTCTCTCCACGTGGCTTGTGCGGCTCCAATAAGGAGCCGAAAGCAAAAAAAAAAGGGGTGGGGGGGGGGGGGGGTTTATAATCCTCTCCTCAAACCTAAATTCCTAACCCTCTTAGCAAATCCGCATCCACCTCGAGCTGAATCCAAACCCACTAACCCAACTAAGCTTAAATTAACTCAATCTAACCCCACATGAACATCAACCACGAGCACACCCATGCAACATAGTTTATTAATTAAGGACATGCAACAATCACAATTAAATCAATTTGCTACATAATTATAAGTCATAATTCAACTCACCCGAGCACGCAAGCTCACACAGAACCATGAGTCGACTCATCTTGACATCGGACTTGCCCGCTAGGCTGACAAACACAATCATAAATAGAGACTAATAAATAAAATATCTAGGATATTACACCGCCACCCTTTGGGGCTGGATTTGGAGGCCGTCGATCGGAGAATTCTCCTCTAATCTTTCTTCCTAATCGGGTGAGTGGTTTTACCCCTCCCTTTCTCGGGTTTTCTCACGTGTTCTTGAGCCGATTTGGGTGTTTTTATCACCGAATTCTTGTATTGACTCGTGGGAGGGGACCTGAGGTTTCCCCTTTGTGGCTTGGCAGCCCTTGGACTACCCTAGGGGTGCTCGGCCGAGGTGGATGTAGGGGTGCCCTCGTGGTGTTTGATGAAATGCCTAAGAGAGGATTCTTGTTTATTTTGTGATCTATCTTAGATTGTTTACCTATTTAGTTTCCTATAACGTCAATGCATATCTTATAATTAAATCTGTGGTTTTTGGGTGTTAATCATATTTTACATAGATAAGCATTTGATCTTGATGCCATGTGTGTTCTTGGTGTATGTTCTTGATCATGAAACTTGAATATTGTTTTAAAGATGGTATTGATGCTTGCTAATCTTGTTTAGCAAATATGATTTTTTTTTTATGAGATTTATCTCAATATTATAAATCAGCTTTGACAGTAATTAGGGATGTAATTTCTGTACATTTTCGATTTAATTACCATGATATGCTGGAAACTCAATCTTGCTGAAAACTTCATGCTGAATTATTGATTCAGGGTTGATTTTGAAAAACTTATTGTGATGTGTATAGTTTATTGAATATAGTCGTGTAACCTATCATTTTGACCAGAAAAACTTAGTCTGGAACCTTAGGACACACTTTGGAAGTCATATTCGACTTGGGTGCACTAGTTTTGGGCTCAATAGTAAACTGAAAATAAATCCTAAAACAAAACCCTAATTTGGCAAATCGAAATTTTAATTGCATAATTAAAATTAAAGGGGCAGCATAATCTGTTATGAACCAACAAATAAATCTTTGCATGAAATAAAATCTCATGGGTTGATGGTATTACGGGTTTAGGTGTTGGGAATGGGCATAGAGTGTTGTGGCGCTTCCCCATAAAGACACCCCTAAGACACCGTAGGAGACACTTGACTTAGGTCTTATTTGCGTCATTTCTTTATGAATTGCAGAGAGGTTCGGATAGGAGCCAGATTGTGGGCTTGGCCCGGAAGGTGGATGGTCAATTCCCAACATGTGTTTAAAGGAATAAATTCGAATGAGCGAATCCCGATTATTCCAACGCTATTTTTTACGAACAAGTTTGTACGGGCATATCCCGATTGTTCCTGTGTTTTCTCATGGAACAAGTTCGAATAGGCAAATCCCAATTGTCCCTGAGTTTCTTTCAAGGACTAAGTTTGGAGAGGTGAATCCCGATTTTTCCTACGATATCTTTAAGGAACAAGTTCAAACGGGCAAATCCTGATTATTTCTACATTTCTCGTGGAGCAAGTCCGGACGGGCAAATCCCGATTGGTCCTGAGTTTCTTTATTTAAGGAATAAGTTCATATGGGCGAATCTCAATTATTCCTATGCTTTATCTAAGGGTTCTATTATAGCAAAAGCTCAGATTTGGTGGCACATTTGCAGGTGCAAACTACCTTAGTGGAGATGTTTCATTCACTACTAGAAATTGAGTCTTCAGCAACGGCTATTAGCAACGATCGCTCAAGCCGTTACTATTTGCAATGGCATTCTTACGGCCGCTCAAGACGTTGCAGATATGTTGTATCTGCAACGGCTTTCTAACGGACACGCGAGCCATTGCTGTTGATTTTAATTATCAGCAATGGCTTTCTAACGGACAAGTGAGCCATTGCTGATGATAACTTATTAGCAACGGTTTTCTAACGAGCGAGTGAGCCGTTGCTGATAAGTTTATATATGTCACAGGTCGCGCCCGACCCTTCTTCCTCCAGCTGCTGCCACCGCCGCCTCCTCCTCCCGCCTCTCACCACCGCTGTCGACACCGAGCTGCCGCTGCCGACGCTGTCGTCCGTCCTCGACCGCCGATTTCAGGTATTCATCGCCGCCCGGCTGTCTCTTCCCATTGCGGCCGGTGAGAAATCCGACCGAAACCCTATTTTTAGGGTTTTGGCCAGTGGCGGTCGGTCGATGGCCTCCGCCGGATCTTGTACAGTGTTCGGACACACTGTCCGGACACTGTACACCGGCGCCGGAAAGAGTAGATTTATGATTTTTTTATTTTTTTTATTTATATGTTAATTAATTATTTAGATTAATTGTTTAATTTGTTAGATTAATTATTAGGGTTTAGATTAATTTTTAGGGTTTAGATTAATTTCGGAATTGTCCACTTCGGCATTGTGCCGGAATCGTCCACTTCGGACGCGCGCCGAAATCATCCACTTCGGACGCGGGCCAGAATCGTCCACTTCGGACGCGCGCCGGAATCGTCCACTTCGGACTCTTGCCGAAATCGTCTAATTTGGACTCGTGTCGGAATTGTCCAATATGGACTCGAACTGTCTCGGAATATTTAGAAAATAATCATCCATCCGACGAGTTGATATGTTTCACGTACGCATCGACGAGTCGGATATGATTTAGCAAAACCTTAGATCCGTTCGGGGATTGTATGTTCGTGTAAAAGAAGTAGATGATCTTTTATACGACGTACAATTCTTGAATTGTCCTTGATTGGACAATTTGGGAATATAGTTATTTGTACTGTACTTATGTTTTTATTTTAACTGTTAACTAATTATTCTAAATTTTGGCAACATCTCTTTCGTTCTCCGATACGCGCCCAGATGATATGCGTATTCGGAGAACTGTAGGGAGATGCTGCCGAAATTTAGAATGAAGTTAGCGGTTAAAATAAGTACTTAGTGCAATATAAATAACATAAATTCCGAATGGAATAGGACAATCTCACCTAAAGACATTAACCAAAGAAATTGTCATTGATTGACAGAATCATGTTGGCTGATTGAAGTTGGATGTACCGACGTCTTGATCGTGGAGCTTTAACGAATGAGTTTCGATTAGGCGTAACGTACTTCCTAAATTTTGCCTATTCGAATCGGAATTTCGTTAGCATCGGTGATCAAATCCGATGTTCGTGCCGCATTTGTTTGAATGGACGATTTTTGGATCTGGAGACTGTCACTCTGCATCTATATAGCAAAGGATTTGCACCAAGATATTTTCTATGGACTTGTCACGGGGAGTCACGTGAAGTCGGGATCTCGAGTAATCCTGTCGTTCAGACATATGGTGAATCTTCCTCTGTTGGTGCTTCTTCATCTAATCAATCTAATCCCTATAGAACTATGACACTTGATAGTCTTGGGGGTCAATTCCACCTGAATGATAATGTTGATCGGCCAATTCTTCAGACATTAGTCCCACCAGATACTACAGTGGTTGATATCACAGAAGTACAAACTGCGGTAAAGATTGAATTACTGTATAAAGAAGTTGCAGAAGTTTACGAGATGTTGAAAGCTGCCGATGAACCTTTGTATGAGAATTGTCCTAAATACACTAGGTTTTCAGCAATGACACAGCTCTTAAACATCAAGGCTGATTGTAATATCAGCGGAGTTGCGTATGATCAGATTGCTGGTTTGATTAATGGAATGCTTTCTATTGATAACAAGTTTGAGCCAACTTTTTATAAGACTAAAAAGCTAATGAGAAAATTGGGGCTTGGGTACGAAAAAATACACGCATGCCAAAATAACTGCATTTTATATTATAAAGAAAATGTGCAGTTGGATAAAAGACCTGTATGTCAACATCCTCGTTACATGGAGAAGAAATCGGTCCGACAGAAAAATATCCCGTTTAAGGTGCTTCGGTATTTTCCACTAACACCGAGGCTTCAAAGATTATTCATGTCAGAAAAGACAGCCCCCTACATGAGTTGGCATGCAAGAAATCGTGATGATACAGTAATGACTCATCCATCTGACAGTGAAGCATGGAAACATTTGGATACATGTTATCCTTCATTTGCTAGGGATACTAGAAATATCAGATTGGGATTGTGCACAGATGGTTTTAATCCGTTTGGACATTCTGCAACTCCTTATTCAGTTTGGCCAGTGCTGCTGACAGTTTATAATTTGCCACCGTCAATGTGTATGAAAGATGAATTTGTTTATCTTTTGATGATTATTCCGGGTCCGGTCCTAAGGGTCCGCGAAAAGAAATTGACATATTTCTCAGACCCTTGATAGATGAATTGAAAACATTGTGGATTGAGGGAGCTATCACTTATGATTGTCATCGGAAGCAAAACTTCAATGTAAAGGCCACGGTCTTGTGGACAATCAATGATTTCCCGGCGTACGGCATGTTGTCTGGTTGGAGCACTCACGGCCGACTCTCTTGTCCGTATTGTATGGAACACTCTAAATCAATCAGTCTTCAGAACGGACGAAAAATCTCATTCTTTGATTGTCATCGTCGATTCCTACCGGTTAATCATCAGTATCGAAGGAATCGTAATAAATTTACTAAGGGCAGAGTCGAAAGGACCTTTTATATTGGCATCACAAGCCGAACAAGTATATTACGCGAAGTATCTGGCTCGAAATAAAGATAGAGCAGATTGGCGTGTAGTCTGTAAGACAAAAGGTAGAGGAAAAATTGATCCGATAGTAGGAGAAAATGAGCTGATAACTGATATGACACATGGTTTCTATCAAGAAGATGATCCTCCTGCTGTAGATAGTATTATTCCAATACTCGAGGATGCAGACACAAAGTCAATTCAATTAGAAGTTGAATATGCTGATGATGACGATCATAAAATTGAGGAAGCCGGAGATGAAGAAGAGGAAGAAGAGGAAGAAGAGGAAGAATTCGAAGACTATTATTCAGATGATGAGGAATAATTGTAAAGTATATATTTTATTAAATATATCTCTACTATTTATACAATAATCTGATTATATGTCTATTCGACAGATATGTCTGGTCGTGGTTATCGTCGCAGGAGAGCTTCGGAGTCTCCGATCGGTGAGACTCCTACACTTACTCATGCTGCTGATCCTCCTGTTGCTGATCCTCATGCGGATGATACTGCCGAGGCTAGTACATCTAGACGCAGGCGGCCACGTGGGCCGAACAGGTGGCAGCCTCCACCAGCCACAGAGTCACGTAGATTTATTAGCGTGATTGTGGAGCGGTAATATATCATGAATTATGAATCATTACAAATTCATTATATCATAATATAATATTAAAATTTATTTTTGTTGTGCAGGTTCGAGCAAGAAGAAGTGTCGAGGAGCATTTCTTCTACTAATCGACGATACATGCACGGGGCATGGCCTACGTGGTCTCACGTGCCTAGCGAGCACGTCGACATGTTATGGCGCGAGTTTGAGGCACGTATTATTATTATTTTTACATGCATGATGATTAATATTGGTATTGATATTATTATTCTGTAGGCTCGCTATACATGGGCTGAGCACCAAAGGCCCTTCATTTACGCTGCCTGGGAGGCTATTTCTCGGGCAAGGTACAACAGGCAGCTGGGGCAGGCCCGATCCCAGGCGATGGCACGAGTTGGGACTACTAACATCGCGGAGACTCGGGGATACAACCCCGATTGGATTACTCCGGATATATGGACCAGCTCATGGGAATATGGTCGACGGATCGATGGCAGGAGGTTTCTCAGAATGCGGCTAGAAATCGCATGTCGGGGGGAGCAGCGCGTCACACCGGCGGCTCTGTTGCATTTGCAGTGCACACGAACCGTATGGTAAGTATACCTTTTAATTATATATTTTATTTGTTTCTATGTGTACTAATTAATGTATTTGTTTTGTAAATATAGACGACGGTGTCGGATGACGGGACTGTCCAACGACCCTCCCCGATGGCGGTGTTTGAGCGGACTCACCGTCGAGCACATGGGACGGGGGAGTACATCGACAACCGCGCTGCATACATTATGGCAACTATATATTTGTTTAAATTATTTATTATATATTTATAATTTTAGTTTTATGACAAATATTAAACAAAAAATCAAACTCGAGTAGGAGACCTACAGCTAGACGGTGGTGCAGCGCGGGGGCACCCCCGAGGACTTTGACGCAGCAACGTGGGTCGAGGCCACAGGTGGCTGGGACCATGGCCACGTATATGGATTTGCAGATAGTGGTCATGCGCGAGCCATACTAGGGCCACTTGGGGCACCGACCCCTCTGGTCGCTGGTGAGCGGTCGTCCACCTCTAGATCCAGTTATGATCGTAGTAGCAGAATAAGGACTCTAGAGGAGACGGTCGCACGTCAGAGTCAGATGATGGCGGAGATGCATGCTATGCTACGCAACATGTCAGGTCATCCCGTAGCAGGCATCTCTTCGGCATCATCTCATCCATCGTCCTCGAGTCAGTCCACGCCGGTGTACACTCAAGCACTCCAGACCCCGCCATATGATCTAGGCCATCCTCCATCGTCATCGTGTGATTGTTTTTATATTGACTTTGTTACTGAGATATTGGACTTTTTTAATTTATTTTGTTTGGATATTGATACTTCAATTTTGCATTTGAATAGTTTTTATACTATTGTGGATAATTATCAATATAAATATAATTGTTTTGATGTATATCTTGGTGTATTTATGATGTGTGAATGAATGTGTGTATGAGTGTATGGGTGTGTGAGTTATGTATCAGATAATGTATCAATGTATCAATGTATCAATGGAAATTTTAAATTTTAAATTTTTTCGTTACCAGGTTCACATCATCAGCAACGGCTTTCCCATGGCCATCCGTAGGAAAGCCGTTGCTAAAAGTTTATCGAAAGCCGTTGCTGATGACCTACAGCAACGGCTTAGCAACGGGCCTTTACTAACGGCGTTGCTACGGGCTCACCGGCCGTTGCTATTAATGTTATTAGCAACGGCTCCGCGTCAGTGGCAAAACCATTGCTGAAAATATTTTTAACAACGGCCCGAGCGGTCGTTGCTGATCCGTTGCTAAGTTATCAGCAACGCGATTTTCTGCCACGGCTCCATTGCAATGGCGCCAGCCGTTGCTGATGATCTTCAGCAACGACATCAGCTGTTGCTGATGATCTTCAGCAACGGCATCAGTCGTTGCTGATGCCCATTTTTCTAGTAGTGATTCAGCACAGAAGGAAGATGTTTTTTGCGCGATGACTAGAGACTTTGTTTTGAAAGGGGATGCAGAGGATGGGTATCGGATTGATGCTAAGGATGTCATGAGATACAAGGATAGAATTGTGGTACCAGATATGGCTAAAGTGAAGAGGCAGGTTCTTGAGTTGGGTCACCGCTCAGCGTACACCATGAACCTAGGGACCACGAAGATGTACCGTGACCTGTGGTAGCATTATTGGTGGAAAGGAATGAAGTCGGAAGTGGCCGAGTATGTGTGCAAATGCTTGACTTGTCAGGCAGATTAAGGTAGAATATTTGAGACCTACGGGGCTGCTTCAGAACTTAGATGTACCTGAGTGGATGTGGAAGAAGATTACTATGGACCTAGTGATCGGTTTTCCAAGGTCGATGGGAGGTCATGACTCCATCTGGGTCATGGTGGACCGGCTGACCAAGTCGACACACTTTATTTTGATCAAGATGGCTTTTTCAATGCAGTAGTATACTAGACTTATTCTGGATCGAATAGTGGCGTATCACAGGATTTCGGTGATGATAATTTTCCAATGGGATGGTTTGAGGTGGGTGAGACTCAGATGTTAGGGCCAGACTTGGTCCATGACGCTGTAGAAAATGTGAAGGTGATAAAGGACCGGTTGTTGGCAGCTCAGAGTCAGCATAAAATGTATGATGATGGCAAATCAAGGGATTTAGAATTTGAGATGGGAGACTTGATGTTCCTCAAGGTGTCGCCGATGAAAGGAGTGGTGAGTTTTGGCAAGCGAGGAAAACTAA
Source organism: Canna indica (assembly GCA_034359265.1). Taxonomy (NCBI): domain Eukaryota; kingdom Viridiplantae; phylum Streptophyta; class Magnoliopsida; order Zingiberales; family Cannaceae; genus Canna; species Canna indica. Next base: position 18,405,868 of record CP136897.1, read on the forward strand.
TCCCCGGGTTCATTGGACCATTCCCCATTCTTAGCCCGAGAGGGATGGTGGTGTACGAGCTTGCCTTGCCGCCTAACATGAGTAGGGTTCACCCCGTGTTTCATATATCCATGCGGAAGCGGTATATTAGAGACAATTCTCATGTGTTGGAGCCAACTATGGTTGAGGTTGACGCAACCATTTCTTACGAGGAAAGGCCTGTAGAGATTCTGGACAGGCAGGTTTGAAAATTGAGGTCTAAGGAGGTCCCCTTGGTAAGAGTGCGATGGGAACACCATTTGGGCCAAGAGACGACCTCGGAGTTGGAGAAGGATATGATGGAGAAATATCCCCAGCTGTTCATTGGAGAAGGTAAGTTCCTCTTTAACCCTAAATTCGAGGATGAATTTTTTTTAAGGGGGAAGATTGTAATACTCGCAAAAATATTTTTTGTGTATCGATTTCAGCGGGTTGCGCATGACGCGAGGTGGTGCACGCGGGCTTGAGGATTAACACTTAACTTGAGGTGAGACCCTTAAATATAAATTTATATGGCAAAATATTTTGTGTCGTGGATTTAAGGAGGACTTCAAGTGGAGTTCGATAGTCCAACCGGAACTTGATTCAGATTGGAATTGAGTGAATTATGACTGGTTTAGTAAATCACTTAAGGGGAGGGCTGTTTGGTAATTTTACTAAAAAAAATTTACTTGAGCACTTGGGACGTTCGACCATAGTAGTTGCACGCAACCCGAGGTGCTTGGGGAGAGAATGGCAGGGACCAAAGTTGGAACTAGGGTGTCCAATCTAGCCGAAATTTGCGAGTCATCGGCGTCAAGCACCGCAAGGCCTTCCCCACTCTTTATCCTCTCTGATTCTTCTTCGGTGAATGGATTCTTCCTTCCTCTTCTCCCTCTTCTCTCATGTGTCGCCTGCTGCAACGTAGAGTTTGAGAAATTTCTTTATATTAATTGGATTTCTCCACTTATTTGGATGATTACCTTGATAAATAAGTGATGATATGGATTAAGTTATAATGTAGTTGTGAATAGAGATTGAAAATCCTAATTTGATTTCAATGGCCGCATGTGCCATGCTCCTTGTGGCTGCATGACAAAAAAAAAAGGGAGGTTTACTTGGAGGTGCAGCCGATGAGATCTCATTGGGTAGGGTGATAAAAGTGTCATAGAAATGTTGTGTAGGTGGAAAGAAAAAAAAAGGGAAATTGCAAACGTGGTTTGAATCAAACTGTCGCATGCTTTACTTTGGTTTTTTTCTTTCTTTCTTTCACTTCTATGTATGGCCGAGCACTACATTAGAATAGGGTTCCACAAGGTACAGGTTTAATGGGAGATGTATATTTTATCCCCTGGTCGTTCATTTTATCTTTTTTTTTTTTAATTTGGGTTGAAACAATGCCATACTTGAGTTCTTAATTGAGTGGAAATCGAAGCATGCTCAGATCATATATTTAGATGCTAAAATTTCATATGCTTATGTGCTGAAATTTCATATGTTTATTGCTGAAATTTCATGTTGAAATTGGTGTACAAAAGCAGAAAATTACCTTAGAATAGGTAGTGCATAAATTCTTAGTAATGTTGAAATTTCAGAGTTTTTCATGCTCAAATCGTATAGTCTTGATGCTGAAAATTTCATGATAATGTTGCTGAAATTCTTTATGTTTGAGACTTAAATTTCATATAATGAAATGCTAAAATTTTATTTGTCATGATGCTAAAATGATACACATAATAGAAGCTGAAATGTGTTGTGCTGTAAATTTAGTCAAATTTATACTGATTTGATTTAATAGTTTGGACAATTAGTTTAATGCGGAAGGTAGTGATGTAACCTACCGATCTTCGTGTAAGATATGTTTTGAAAACATAGGAAGTACTTAGGAGACCTGAACAGTATGGGTAGATAGAAATTTGGTAATTTCAGTAGGCTGGAAATTCTCGTAATGCATGTTAATCAAGCTGAGTTGCGGGCCTGGTATGACATTCTGATCTGTTAGAAACAATTGGGGTTTTAGCTTGATACCAGTTACAGGGAACCTTTGGTGTTGGCATGAGGGCATGACCCTCGAATGGTGACTTGGGCCATATTAGGCCGAGTTGTACGCACAGCGTACGAGCGATCATGGATAGAAGGGCCTTCCTGGCCGAGTGGGTACTGGTTCTAGAGGGCCTTCCAAGACTAGTGAACCCGAGGGGGAGAGTTAGTTGGACACTGATTTTAGAGGGTCTTCCTAGATCAGTGAAATTGAGAAAAGTAGTTAACTGGGATTCATAAATTAGAGGGCATTTTTCGTAGAGTCAGATGGGAGTACATTCATTATATAATAAATTGACATCCGTGCTCACTTGACATATTATACATTGTATTTACTGGATTTTATTGGTGAGGATTGGGAGACCATTCATTGAGTTTTATACTCACTTTTATTTTTGTGTTTGTTTTGCACAGCATGATTCTGAGGTACGGCGCAATTGATGACGACAAACTCTGGTAGCTATCTCGTGAGCTAGTTCACGTAGTCAAGTCGAGTCATGTTGGAACTGAGTCTGTTAAAACATTTGTGTGGTTGGAATGATAGTCTTCTCTTTTTTTGGTCCTGAACTCATAAACCAGCATGTTTATCTTGTACTTCATAGACGTGATATTGAGTTGTCATCAGATGTTTATTGTTATGCTATAGTACGTTATTTCCTAGTTTTGGTGCTTGTTATATCTAGATGTTTGATTTAGGCTTCAGGGTGTTCGACCGCACTCTGGCTAGTCACATGACTCACTTTTGGGGCGTGACAAAGAGGTATCAGAGCATGTGGTTAGGTCGTGACTACGTCACTAGATGTAATATCCTAGATATTAATATTTTTTTTCTATGCATGCTCGTGATTGTTAGCCTAGAGGACTAGTTCGAGGTCGAGCCGAGTCGACTCATGGTGTGGTGTGAGCTTGCGAGCTCGAGTAAGGAGAAAATTTGGATTGTGTGAATTCTTTTCTTAGTTAGATAAATTTATTTAAATTGTGTTGTTGCATGTCCTTGATTAATAAAATGTATGGCAATGGTGTGCATGTGTGTGATGTTTATGTGTAGCATGGGGTTGGATTGAATTATTTAAGCTTAGTTGGGTTAGCAAGTTTGGATTCGGCTCGAGGCGGATGCGGGTTTGCTAAAAGGGTTAGTGGAATTAGGTTTGTGGTGTGCAGTATAACCCTCCCCCCTTGTTATGCAGCTCCCTATTGGAGCCGCACAAGTATCTTGAAGAGAGGAGCCAGCCGACAGCTGCCAGTCGCCAGCTGCCCCTCCCATTCCCCTCTTAGAGCTGCCAAGCCTCCTTGGGTATGACCCATCTGAGCCACAGAACTCACTGACATCGGTGCCTTTCCTCTAGTCTAATCAGGCTGCTGACTGCCCTTGCCATGATAATCCTTTCTGTAGTGCCCAGTCTGCCCACAGCTGAAACACACCTCTGAACGCCCCCAGCAAGCTCCCTTGTGCTTTCGATGGTATTGATTACACTGTTGTGGCCTAGGCCTCCACTGCGAGCCACCCGACGGCGCCCCTGATCCTGAAACCTGTGGTCTCTGAAACTATTATGGCATCCGCCCTGCTGTGGATCCGTTGTCTTGAGAGTCTCCTTAGAGTGAGCTGGCCGATCCACTGAAGGCTGGGGCCGAAACTTTTTCTTCTGGGTACCATCATGCCCGTCTGTCGATACCAGTACCTCTTTCCAAAGTGCCTCATCTACAACCTGAGCAAAAGAAGTGTCCTCTATGTAATGGATGAGTCTAGTGATCTGCGGCCTCAACCCCTCAACAATCCTCTTGACCCTGGCGGTCTCTGTGGCTATCAAGGTGGGATGGTACTTCGAGAGTCGTGTGAAGTCCATCTCATAATCTATCATCGACATACTGCCCATCTAATATAGTAGCTCGAACTCTTTCGTCCGCCTGTCTCGGACACTCAATCACAATTACTTCTCTTCCATAGCAGCTCTAAACTCCTCCCAGGTAGGCGGTGGTGAATCTGCTACTATGCAGTCCCTCCAAGTGTGAAGCCAATCCCTGGCTGGACCTCTAAACTATAACCCAATCAAACGAGCAGTCGTCTCAGAAGAACAACCAATCTCCCTGCATAGCTCATAGCAATCTCCTAGGAAACTACTGTGGCTACTGTCTCAGCTCCTGCTCTCTGCAGAGTGCCTCTGTCAGCTCAGCCACTCGGGCCTGCAATTGCAAAACCATGGGATCCTGTCCCACCTCCTCCCGGGCCTGCGGTGGTCTCCAATGACCCCGGCCCCTGCCTCGACCTCGACGCTAAGTGGAGTTGATGTCACTACCGCTCCTAGCAGCATCAAAGGCCTCCATCAATCTGGAATCACCAAGAAAAAAAATCATAATTAGGCAATTAAGTTAACCCTAACATTTTGCAAACTTAACCATGAGTCAAGCTGAGGTGCAGACTTAGCCCATTGATCTCATAATATAACTCTACTGTATACTGACACGCTAGCAATGCCCTATATGGTGACAACTCTATGTCGTAGTCAGACCAAACTACACGCTCTGATACCATATTATCACGGCCCAAATTCAGGGTCACGTGACCGACTATGGTATACGTGCCTATACCCAGCAGCCTAACTCATGTACATGCCAACCCATAAAAATAGCAGAATAAACAACGACTTTTATTAATAAAAATAACCAAAATAGATTTTTATTTCAAAACATCAAAGTTTTTAATAAATAGTTCAAGTGCAGAAATAAATGAACCAAAGAGTAACAGTTCTTTTAATAAATATAGTCTAAATAAAATATGAATGTCCCCACGGGACTACAACTCTAAAACATCAAATCACAAGTGCATGATAAAACTACTATAGACTCGACTACGACCCCTAACTAGGACTGCTATGAGATCAATATAGCTACTTCGCCCTCCAGCCGCGCTAAGTGCTCCAACCCACTTCACCGGTCAGGCGCTGCAAAACAAAAACAACGACAATGGGCAAGTTCAAAAAACTCAGTGAGCTGTTCTACCAACCCCCACAAAAAAACAACACAGAGATAAAGGATAAGCATAACACCCATCTCAACATGAATAAAGTCACAAAGGTATGACTAGCTATAGGCCATCTGGCCACCACGTGCCTGAAGGCAACCAACACCAAACGATGAGGATCAACAGGTCTAAGCGTACCGTCCGAACTTGCTCCACGAGACGCGAAGGAACAATCGGGATTTGCCCATTCGAACTTGCCCCTTTAAGATATCGCAGGGATAATTGAGATTTGCTCATCCGAACTTACCCCTTTAGAATATCACTGGAATAATCGAGATTTGCCCATCCGAACTTATTTCTTAAAAGCACCTCGGGAATAATCAAAATTTGCCCGTTCAAACTTATTCCACAAAATCATACCGGAACAATCGGGATTTGCCCATCCAAACTTGTTCCTTTAACTCAGGTTGGGAATTAGCCATCGAACCTTTCCGGCCTAGTCCACAATATGGCTCCTCAACGAACCTCTCTTCCATTCATAAAGATATGATGCAACATGACCTAAGTCAAGTCTCTCCTACAGTGTCTTAGGGGCGTCCTTATCGGGAAGTGCCTTAACACTACAATACCCGACCCTAACTCCTAGACCTGTAATGTCATAAACCCATGTGGTTTTATTTTATGCATAAACTTTATTTGTTGGTTCATGACAGATTATGCTGACCCTTTGCTCAATTTTAATTACGCAATTAAAATTTAGATCACCAAGATTAGGGTTTTGTTTTAGGGTTTTATTTTAGCTTACTGTTGTGCCTGAAACTGATGTGTCTAACCCGAATCTGATCTCCAGAGTGAGTCCTATGTTTCCAAACTATATTTTCTGATCAAAACGATAGGTTGCACAACTATATTCGACAAACTATGCACATCGCAAACAAGATTTCAAAATCAGCCCTAAAACAAACAATTCAGCATGTAGTTTTCAGCCTGATTGAGTTTTAAGCATATCAAGGTAAATACATTCGAAATTTACATAATTTAAATCCTTATTTAACATCATAATAGAATTATATCATTGAGGCAAAACTTCTCAAAAAATCAAGTCATGATTGTATAACCAAGAGTAGCATGAATCAAGAAAATCTTCAAGCAAGAATCAATTTACATGATCAAGAATCTCATATCAAGAACACTCATGGCCTCAAGACCAATCTTTTTCTTTTTAAAAAAAAAAACATGCTCTCATCCAAAAATCACATATTTAAATCTAAGACATACAACAACAATTCAAGAACCTAAATAGGCAAGCAACTCAAGATATAAAATTCAAGATAAACAAGAACTCTCACTTGGGCATTTCATCGAACACCTTGAAGGAACCCTTGCTTCACCCTTGGCCGAGCACCCCTAGGGTAAACCTAGGGCTGCCAAGCCACAAAGGGAGAGTCTCGGGCCCTCCTTCCATGAATCAGCACAAGAACACGACAATCAAAATTCATAGTTCGATGAGAAATCACAAGAATCAAGAATCCGCCTCGAGTCGAATACAAACCCGCTAACCTAATTCCACTAACCCTCTTAGCAAATCCGCATCCGCCTCGAGTCGAATCCAAACCTGCTAACCCGACTAAGCTTAAATAATTCAATCTAACCCCATGCCCCACATAAACATCACACACATGCACACCAATGCCATACAATTTATTAATCAAGGACATGCAACAACACAATTTAAATAAATTTATCTAATTATTAAAAGAATCCGCACAATCCAAATTATCTACTTACCCGAGCTCACAAGCTCGTACCGGACCATGAGCCAACTCGGCTCGAGCTCGGACTAGTTCGCTAGGCTGACAATCACGAACAAGCATAGAAAAGAAAGATTAATATCTAGGATATTACACTAGAATATAGAGTATTGTATAGACAAGAGTCAATGTGTCTTATAAGGTGTGTTCTATTCACAAGATTGGGCTAAGGAGACGGGCGCATCAGCAACAGTACTTATGATCACTGTAACAATTTTAATTTGACTTGTACTTAATGCAATTGGTTTTTCTGTTATGTTTTTGATAGTGATGGAAGCTCAAGGTGAGGCAGTGATGAGTGGGAGTGATAGTAATTCTGCAGGCCAAAGGGGCCGAGGCCGAGGTAGAAGCCGCACTGGGGGTCGGGGCCATGGCCGACTAGCCCAAGAGAGGGCAGAGCCACACCCTCGAGTGGCACAGTTAGAGGCATAGGTGGCCGAGTTAATGGAGGTGCTCTATAAGGAACGAGAAATGAGGCAACAATCGTCTCAACTTGAGCTAGTTGCACCAGCTGATCCAGTGACTGAGGAGTTAGTGCCACCTGTGATTGGGGTAGAGTATCATCATGAGGCAGTGGGCCTTGAGATACCTTATGAGAGGTTTGTCAGATTGAGCCCCACAGAGTTCACCGGTACCGATCCGACAGCAGAAGTCACAGATTTTCTCAATGATTGTTATGTGTTCTGCCAAGTGCTAGGATGTTCATCCGAGGCGACAACACGCATGGTAGGCTTACAGATGAGGGGACCGGCCAAGGAGTGGCTCCAAACCTAGGAGGCCCGTAGGGGGGACCTAACACCACCCCCTACATGGGATGAGTTTAAGGCCGCAGTGATAGAGCGGTACCTTGTCACGCCCCAACTCTGGGTCGCATGACCGGCCAGGGTTTATGTCCAACCCTGAAGCCTACCACATACACTGAATAGAAAAATACTGAGAATACACGCCAACCAAAAAACATACAAGTAGAAGGAAAATGACGCAAAATTTTATTTAATTTAAAACAAGCCTCGAACAATTTTAAAAGAGTTGTAAAAACAAACCAACTATTAAGAACATCTCGAGTTAGAAGTCAAATAAATGTTTTCAAATTAAACATCACTTAGTGTATAAAAAGCAACCCTAGACATCACAACTACGACTACTGGACACTGCTACGAGATCTATGCCACTGCCTGCCATCCAGCTGCACCATGACTCCACTGGTCGGGCTCTGCAAAAATAAGAGAAATAAACCGTGAGTCCACATGGGACTCAGTGAGTGGTTCTTCTGAACCACCACATAAATCTCCAATAACAACATACATATAAGTCAACAATTTATAAATTTAGAAATCTAATCTAGTCATGATATGCTAACCGGCCCAGAGGCCATCCTGTATAAACTGTACTGCCAGCCATAACGGCCCGACTAGAATGGGCAACACTCGGCCACTACAACCTGCTCAAGAACTAGTGGCTCGGCTCTGCCCGGCCTTTACCACAAAATAATAATCTGACTCCACGGCCCACATATCACATGAGGAAAGTCAGAGTGATCATTGGGTCATCGACTAGGATGGTCAACTAGTCTCAAGAATCCACCGGGTTAGGGATAGCTAGTCTCACCCAACACGGGTCTACCATCAGCGTGGCCCACTGATGGAATCTCAAAATCCTCCACCACTCGGGTCTAACACCTCGCGGTCCCGCTGGTGCAATCGTTAGACCCTAATCACCCGCCGAGTCAAGCATTAGTCATCCCGACCATCCATGCTTCTCAGCCGACCATCACAATCACAATACACAAGCAAAGTGTTCTAAAGTTTCCTTATTTAATCCCGGGCATTCACTCGCATCTGGTTCCCCCATTTTGGGCTTTCCCATTCGCACACTAGTGCCCGCTGATTTATTTCTAGCTGTGAAACCCATTTTATCTATGTCCAGATTTTTTTAACAATTAACACCCTATAATTTCATTATAATCATCTAGTGTCATTCACCACATTCCTTAAGTGTAAATCACATGTCATAAGCATATAAATGTTCAAATAAAGTTATATCACCACATCTAAATTATAAGAAAATTATTCTACACTTACTATCATGAATAACCACATGTTTGCAACAATAAATAAATTTAATTCTGCATTTAATCAATAAATTTTAGCAAGGTAATAATTGAACTATCATGGTAAAAATTCAATACTAGTAAATTAATGGAGGAACTTTCCCAAAATTATATGCCATACGAAATTCGAACCATGTATATACTATCAAGAACATTTCCTTATAGCATGATATTCTCAATCTATCACTACTAACAATTCATACATTAATTGAGTGATTCATGTGAAATCAAGGATTTAATACCCTACATGTAAACGTGAACCAACTTGAGCCCTTTTCCCCTTCCCCCACCTACTCGGCCGAGCCTACCCAAGGTTGCTCATGCTTTGCCGAGAGCAACCAGGGTAGGGGAAAAAGGTTATCGGCCATGGTTGAGAGGAATCAAGTCATCAATCACGAGAGAAACTCGATCATAGGGCTTTCGACCACTCTAGGAAATTGGGAGAAAATTTGGCATGACCTTCCCCCTTTTTCCCTTCATGTAGCCAGCCCCAATCATCAAGAAAACGACGAGAAAACTTCATACGAACAACATACATAACATTTGAATTGAATCGTGGAAGAAATATCAGTGAATCGACAAAATTACTCGAGAAATTGAAAAAACCCTTAAAACCTTGGGTCGGCTACCCGCCTACCCTACATAACTGGGTTCAATCCACCCACCTTGATCTAAGGGAAAAATTGGACGAGCGATGATGATCTCAATTTTTTTGACAGTGGCACAAATCCGACACCGACCTCAAAGCTCTCCCTCTCTCCTCGCTCTTCTCGGGCTGTGTGCGGCTCCAATGCTTGAGCCGCATGATTGCTAAGGGGGTGAGGGTTTAATTTCCTCATTTACCTTTGACTGATTTGCCCCTCTCACTTAATTAGCCCATACTCAACTCAATCCGAGCCCGATTTGAACCCTGACTCGATCCGTGAACACGGTTTCAGATCCGACTCTACTAAATCATTTCATGATCATAAAGGAAAGGAATACTTAGCAAAAATTTCATAAAACTTAAATTATACCTTCTACTCGTGGCGATTTCAAGACTCAACTCGACTAGCTCCCGGTCAGGTGCGCTGCACCAAAATAAATTCTATAATAGGAAACCTAGGGTCTTACAATGACGGTACCTACCTAGGAATATTCATGAGAGGCTGGTAAGAGATTTTGAGCAGTTCCGCCAGACAGGTGGGATGATAATCCAACAATATGAGGTGGAGTTACTAGGTTGTCCTGCTACCACCCTAATTTGGTAGCTATTGAGATGGATAGGGGTCAAACGGATTTGTGGAGGGATTGCGACCACAGATTGGCTGCTTGGTTCACTACACACAGGGCACCTCTTTTGATGAGGCAGTTGATGAGGTGATGCGTAAGGAAGCTCTAGTACTTGTAGAGCAACCTGAGGGGCACTCGAGGAAGAGGTCTAGATCTGATGTACTAGTGGGATGACAAGCCCATTCTGAGGGTGCCATTGTGAGGCTAGTTCCGCAGGTGAGCAGAGGGCAGAGCATGGCCAGAGGCGGCTCAGGGCTGAGTTGTGTACAGTGGACACCTACGGGGGATACATCTTTACCAAATATCTTTTGGGAATTGCCCTATTGGAGTTCATTATTGATTCGACATAATTTAGATGTCATGCACATTGAAAATAATGTGTTTGATAATATTTTCAACACTTTGATGGATATTTCCGGAAAAACTAAAGATAATGTCAAAGCCCAACATGATATGAAAATACTTTGTAAAAGACCAGAGTTGGAGTTACAAGAGGTCAACGGACGATATCTGAAACCGAAGGCCCTATATGTGTTAAATAAACAACAGATCAAAGATGTTTGTCAATGGGTAAAAGAACTCAGATTACCCGATGGATATGCTTCAAACTTATCTCGATGTGTGAACGTCGATGATTGCAAAATATCAGGGATGAAGAGCCATGATTGTCATGTATTCATGCAGAGATTACTTCTGATCGCATTTTGAGATCTTCTACCTGATAATATTTGGGGTTCGTTGACTGAATTAAGTATGTTTTTTAGAAACATCTGTGCAAATGTCCTTCGAGTCGAAGATATGTCAACACTTGAAAATAATATTGTTGAAATCATATGCAAGCTGGAGCAATTTTTTCCTCCTGCATTTTTTGATTCGATGGAGCATCTACTGATACACTTGGCATACGAGGCACTAGTTGGTGGCCCCGTTCAATATCGGTGGATTTATTTATTTGAAAGATACATGAATCGTCTGAAGAAAAAAGTAAAGAACACCGCAGCTGTTGAAGGATCAATATCTGAATCATATATCATCCAAGAAATTTCAACATTCTGCTCATTTTACTTTGAATTGACAGTACAGACAAGATTTGATCATCTTCCACGTAACGACGACGGGGGTGTTCGACATTCAGATGGACATTTAAATATATTTTGTCACTCTGGTCGTGCTTTTGGTTCTCGTCCATCTCGACACTTAAGCGAGGAAGAGTATCATTTGGCACACTTGTATGTATTACTCAATTGTCCAGAGATTGAACAATTCATTGAAATATTTGACATTGAGATGGTGCAAAAATACTCTATTCACAACAATGAAGAATTGGAGAGATTACGGAATCGTGATTTCCCTACTTGGATTCAGACTTACAGCAAAGATCACAGAGCTGAAATAGATGAAAGAATATTTGAGATTGTTAGTGGACCGTCGCGACTTGTGTCGTGCTATAGCGGATATTTTGTTAATGGGTATAAATTTCACACGGTTGAATATTCATTTACAAAGAAGACGATGAATGCTGGGGTCTGTGTGAAAGGGACAACCTATGTTGAATGTGATATGGATTTTTATGGACTGGTGGAAGAAGTGATAGAGTTGCACTACTTCGGCTTGAAATCAGTTATTCTATTTAGATGTCATTGGTTCGATACAATAGAAAGGGGCATGAAAGTTCATCCAAAATACAAACTTGTTGAGGTTAATTACAAATCTAAATTGGCAGCAAATGAGCCTTTTATATTGGCATCACAAGCCGAACAAGTATATTACGCGAAGTATCCGGCTCGAAATAAAGATAGAGCAGATTGGCGTGTAGTCTGTAAGACAAAAGGTAGAGGAAAAATTGATTCGATAGTAGGAGAAAATGAGCTAATACCTGATATGACACATGGTTTCTATCAAGAAGATGATCCTCCTGCTGTAGATCGTATTATTCCAATACTCGAGGATGCAGACACAACGTCAATTCAATTAGAAGTTGAATATGCTGATGATGACGATCATGAAATTGAGGAAGCTGGAGATGAAGAAGATGAAGAAGAGGAAGAAGAGGAAGAAGAGGAAGAAGAGGAAGAATTCGAAGACTATTATTTAGATGATGAGGAATAATTGTAAAGTATATATTTTATTAAATATATCTCTACTATTTATACAATAATCTGATTATATGTCTATTCGACAGATATGTCTGGTCGTGGTTATCGTCGCAAGAGAGCTTCGGAGTCTCCGATCGGTGAGACTCCTACACTTACTCATGCTGCTGATCCTCCTGTTGTTGATCCTCATGTGGCTGATACTGCCGAGGCTAGTACATCCAGACGTAAGCGGCCACGCGGGCCGAACAGGTGGCAGCCTCCACCAGCCACAGAGTCACGTAGATTGATTAGTGTGATTGGGGAGCGGTAATATATCTTGAATTATGAATCATTACAAATTCATTATATCATAATATAATATTAAAATTTATTTTTGTTGTGCAGGTTCGAGCAAGAAGAAGTGCCGAGGAGCATTTCTTCTACTATTCGATGATACATGCACGGGGCATGGCCTACGTGGTCTCACGTGCCTAGCGAGCACGTCGACATATTATGGCGCGAGTTTGAGGCACGTATAATATTTTTTTTACATGCATGATGATTAATATTGGTACTGATATTATTATTTTGCAGGCTCGCTATACATGGGCCGAGGACCAAAGGCCCTTCATTTACGCTGCCTGGGAGGCTATTTCCCGGGCAAGGTACAACGGGCAGCTGGGGCAGGCTCGGTCCCAGGCGATGGCCCGAGCTGGGACCACTAACATCACGGAGACTCGGGGATACGGCCTTGATTGGATTACTCCGGATATAAGGGACCAGCTCATGGGAATATGGTCGACGGATCGATGGCAGGAGGTTTCTAGGAATGCGGCTAGAAATCGCATGTCGGGGGAAGCAGCGCGTCACACCGGCGGCTCTGTTGTATTTGCAGTGCACGCGAACCGTATGGTAAGTATACCTTTTAATTATATATTATATTTGTTACTATGTGTACTAATTAATGTATTTGTTTTGTAAATGTAGACGACGGTGTCGGATGACAGGACTGTCCAGCGACCGTCCCCGATGGCGGTGTTTGAGCGGACTCACCGTCGAGCACATGGGATGAGGGAGTACATCGACAACCGCGCTGCATACATTATGGTAACTATATATTTGTTTAAATTATTCATTATATATTTATAATTTAAGTTTTATGATAAATATTAAACAAAAAATCAAACTCGAGTAGGAGACCTACAGCCAGACAGTGGTGCAGCGCGGGGGTACCCCCGAGGACTTTGACGCAGCAACGTAGGTCGAGGCCGCAGGTGGCTGGGACCATGGACGCGTATATGGCTTCGCAGATAGTGGTCATGCGCGAGCCGTACTAGGGCCACTTGGGGCACCGACCCCTCCGGTCGCTGGTGAGCGGCCGTCCACCTCTAGATCCAGTTATGATCATAGTAGCAGAATAAGGACTCTAGAGGACACGGTCGCGCGTCAGACTGAGATAATGGAGCGCCAGAGTCAGATGATGGCAGATATACAAGCTATGCTACGCAACATGTCAGGTCATCCCGAAGCAGACATCTCTTCGGCATCATCTAATCCATCGTCCTCGAGTTAGTCCACGCCGGTGTACACTCAAGCACTCCAGACCCCGCCATATGATCCAGACCATCCTCCATCGTCATCGTGAGATTTTTTTTATATTGACTTTGTTACTAAGATATTGGACTTGTTTAATTTATTTTGTTTGGTTATTGATACTTCAATTTTGCACTTGAATAGTTTTTATACTATTGTGGATAATTATAAATATAAATATAATTGTTTAGATGTATATCTTGGTGTATTTGTGATGTGTGAATGAATGTGTGTATGAGTGTATGGGTGTGTGAGTTATGTATCAGATAATGTATCAATGTATCAATGGAAATTTTAAATTTTAAATTTTTTCATTACCAGGTTCACATCATCAGCAACGGCTTTCCCACGGCCGTCCGTGGGAAAGCCGTTGCTAAAAGTGTATCGAAAGTTGTTGCTGATGACCTACAGCAACGGCTTAGCGACGGGATTTTACTAACGGCATTGCTACGGACTCAGCGGCCGTTTCTATTAATGTTATCAGCAACGGCTCCGGGTCCGTGGCAAAACCGTTGCTGATAATATTGTTAGCAACGGCCCGAGCGACCGTTGCTGATCCGTTGCTAAGTTATCAGCAACGCGACTTTCTGCCATGGCTCCATTTCAATGGCTCGGCCTTTGCTGATGCTCTTCAGCAACGGCTCAGCAACGGCATCAGCCGTTGCTGATGCCCATTTTTCTAGTAGTGAACAATTGGTATCAGAGCGGGTCCATAGCTTGAGATTTCACCATCTCTTCTACACCTTGTCTCAATCCGAGAATGGCACTAGAGTCGGTAGTCTCTTCACCTCCTAGGTTCGATGAATCAATCTTTGGTCTTTGGAAGTCTAGAATGTACACCTACTTAAAGACTAGAGGTTTTGATGTTTATAACATGATTAAATTAGAATACACATTGAACCTAAGGTTGACATGCATGATTGGAGTGAACATGATAAGAAAATGTTTCAATCTAATGGATATGCTATGTAGTCTATTTTTTGTACCTTACCTAATAGCATCCTTGACAAAATCATGCATTGTACATAGGCATTTGATTTATGGGCTACATTAAATATGTTATATGCTAAAATCGAAGAGCTTAATACACTTGTTGAAGGTGGTGATGACAATGGTCATCCCCCTAGTGCTAACCTCGGTTTTGATGCTCTTAGTACTTCTAGTGAAAGAAGCAAATCAAAAAGCCGAAAAAGACAAGTTATATGCTACTTGTGCAAGGAAAAAGAGCACATTAAAAGAAATTGCCCTTCATCAAAGAAAAATGTCAAGAGGAAGACAAGTGCGTCAACTTCCACAACCGAATCACAAGAAGCATCCTCTTGTCATGATCAAGAAGTCATATCTCAATTTTGTCTCATGGGTCTTCGGAATGAGGTAAAATCTTCTACTTCTAGTCATGATAGAAATTTTGATAATGATAATGATGATAGTAGCTCAAATTCTTTAGGTATGACTTATGATGAGCTATTAGAAGAATCTAAGAAGATGTATGTCTTGCTTATGAATAAGATCAAAGAAAATAGATTAGAGAGAGAGAATTTAAGGAAAATTTAAGGCTTGATTCACAAGTGCATAAATTAGAGAAAGAGAATTTGAATACTAGTTTTGTTAATTCTTGCCATGACAATTTTAAGATTGAAATTGAAGACTTAAAAAGTGAGAATATTGATTTGAAAAATGAAAATGATGATTTGAAAATTTACCTGAAAAATATGTCAAAAGTTGAAATTGAAAATTTGAAAGTAGAAAATACAAAGATCAAAAATGAAAATAGTGTGATGAAACCTCAATTGCATGCTATTCACAAATCCATGAGTGATTTGAAAAATGAGATTGTATTTTTAAATAGGAAAATCAATGATTTATCAAATGCATCTTCCTTTAAGAACTCTAAAAATAAAAATGCTTATGTAAAGAATGCTAATGTTCATCATCATTCTCATGTCAAGCATTCCTCATTAAAACCTCATGTTCAAAAGAAAAAGTTTCATGAAAATTATTTTTGTTGTGGTATATATGGCCATGCCATTCATGATTGTGCATTTAAAAGAAATCCAAGTGTTGCTAAGACACTTTGGATTCCTAGGCCAACTCACCCTCAAGGACCCAAAGTCATTTGGGTACCGAAAGTTTCTTGTTCTCTTATAGGGGGAGCTACCACACATGGTTGAAGGAAAGTGATGTGTTGAAGTTGACCATGGACTTGAATGATGAATCCTCCCTTGGTTGCAACTTCAAGCTACATTGATGCCTTAGGTAAAGTTGGCATCAAAACTATTCTGGTATCATCTTCTATCTTGCATTGTCTTAGCTTAGTTGAAGATTATGATACTATGTTTAATTTGAGTTATTTTCCATGATCTTGCTAAAGAGTTCTTTTGAAAATGTTTTTGATTTTTGATTTTGATTTCTTGGACTCTTCGGAGACCTATGTGACCTGTAATGGGCCTAAGTGACCTTGCGATTCTAAATCGTAGGCTAATTGTGGCCTTTCGGTTTTCAACCAATAGGAAGGGTTGGAGATCATGTTTTCAATAATATTACATTTGTGATCTCTTAAAATTCATTTCAGATTCATGATAACATATTTTGAAATGGATTTCAAACTATTTAGCAAAGTGGATTTTGAAAATGATACTTGATTTTTTCTCTTTGCTATTTGGTTTAAGATGTTTGCTAGTAGCTTTAGTTTCAATTAAATCTGCTAATGAAGTCTACTTGCAAGTTGAGAATGTTAATGGAAGGCTATGCTATCATGAAGAAAATTGAAAAGTAAATGACAAGTTTGGCAAAATTCACTTGAAAAGAGGTATGGGTTTGACTTTTGTTAAAATCTTGCTCAATTACCTCAATAATTATACTTGAATAATGTCTCTATACTCATGATCAATTTTGCATGATAAATATTTGAAAGTTCATGAGTAGGTAAAATTTTGATAAGTTAGGAAATTTCATGATATCTTAATTGAATGAAATTTGCTCTAGGTTGAAATTCATATTAGAGACCTCATTGTGAGTTAGTGGTTGGCAAACATGTTTAGATACACATATCACATGAGTCTAGGTATTTAAACTTTAAAAATTATGTCTAGATGAATAATGTGATAACTAGATCACTTTAGGGGACTTAAACTTGAAAAGTTTGACCCAAGTCAACAAATCGACTTGGACACTTCATTTTTAAGTCCAAACTTCATAAACATGTTTAGGAATAGGTATGACATGTTTCCATGCACTTAGAATGAAAAATTCATATGGATATGGATAAAATGACATAGAGGTCATTTCATGCTTACCTCTTTTGAACCTAGTTGACCCAAGTCAACAAATTGACTTAAAGGTCTCATTTCAATCCATATTTTGGAAACATGTTTAGATTTACTCATGTTAGTTGTCCATAAGTTTAAATTTGAAAAATCATGAGTAAATGATAAGATTGATACTTAGCAAGTTTCATGATAACTAGCTTAGTTTTGAATGAAACCATGCTAAGTTGATATCTTGACTTAAGGATATAATTTTCATTTCAAACTTGGCATACACTCTTTACATGACCATTATGTGGTGTCATAAAAGTTTCAATGAAAACTAAGCACTTTTTAAGAATAACTGAAAATTACGGAAATGCCATTGAAAGTTGAGCATTTTTAGTTATTTCTAGAAAAATATAAAAATGTCCTTTTTAACTGATTCTTGAAACTAGATTTTCACTGAAAAATCTAGTTTCTTTAGTAAAATTTCAAAAAGTTTCATCAAGAATCTGATTTATAATGGAATTTTGAAGTTGAATTTTGAAAACTCAAAGTATCACTTACTTGAAATACTCACTTTTCCGATACTTTGATTTCTCATCTAAAACTTCAAATGAAAACTCATGTATATAATTTTGATTCAATGTCTAATATCATTCACTCCATTGCTTGAGTAAAATCATTCATATGAATGATTTTGATAATTTGAATGATAGCTAGAAATATTCATTTTTTCATTGAAAACAATATAGGATAAAAAATGAACTCAGACAATTCATTTTGAGCCCAAACTTGATTCATATACTTAGATTCTCTCATGTTTGATGTCTAGATATCTAAATATGAGAAAACATGAGTAGATAGCAAAATTTGATACTTAGCATTTTCATGTTTTCATGTCTATTTAAATGAAACTGTGCTAAGTTCATATTTCGATCAAATGACATTAGTTTCATTTCAAACTTGATATACATGCTTTAAATGACCATATCTTGGTATTTTGAAAGTTTGAATGAAATCTAAAAATGTCATGAAAATGAATCAATATTCACGAAAATATTCATACTTGAGTGGATACATGATTTAGTTTTGAATTCTATCTATTACTCTTTTCTATCATGTATGATTTAGTTTCATATCAAATATTTTTTCCCTTCAGTTGTGATTTTCACGTTTCATGGAAAATAATTTTAGAGTCTTAAATTTGACTATAGGTTGACTTTTTTTTGCCCTTTTTGATTGATGTCAAAAAGGGGAGAAAAATATAGGTGAAGGGGAAGAAAATATAGGAAATCTATGCATATAGATAGGGGCAGTTCTATTATGTAGATATGCATGTTGATAAGGGAAGAAATCCCTTAGTTGATATCCTTTGTACCTTAATATGTATATTTCTTAAGGATGTTTGTCATCATCAAAAAGGGGGAGATTGTTGGTCTAAGGTTTTCTACCTTAGTCTTAATCTCGGTTTTGATGATAACAAACATGGAACTAATGATTCATTAAGAATATTTTTCAGGTTCCATATCAGTTAGTGCTCGATATCCTCGATCCGAAATATCGGAGAAATCACAAAGTCGAAAGGACATTGGTCAACGCGTTCGGGTTTGTCTCGGAAATTTCTCGAAGTTCGACGTGTGCACCAAAGTCGTATTGGACGAGTCCAAATATCACATGGAAAGCTCTCAAAGCTGATGCTCGTTGAAAGCTGGAACCTGAAAACAAAGCGAGCAAGAAGAAGGCTGAAAAAAATCAAGTTCTCTTGCAGATTTTATTGAGTATTAGAAAGAGAGTTTTGAGCCTTCTAAAGATAGATTAATAGCGCTCGGTTCTTCCGCCGATAACTTCTTCAAGCGCACACTCTGCCTCAACTCGGGTTTCAAATTCGAGCTCTACGACTTGGCGAGTTGGAGGTTTTGAAGGCTTGGAAAAGAGCATTTAATCTTGGTTTACTCTTTAAGCTCTTTTGATTGTATTTTAATTGTTATTTGAACACTATTTTCCTTAGATTTAAGCTTGTGAAGACCTAGATTGTTAGGTCTTGAAATTGGGTGGTTGCCTTTGTGTTTGTGGCTTAATTCCACCGGTGTAAACATAGTTTGCTAGGATTAGTTGAGTTATCCCTTAGGTTGAGGTGGAAGAGTGCTCTCAGTAAGAAGGCAGAGACTTCCGGGTGTGGAAGTGCCTTAGGTTGAGAGTGAGACTCTTCGAGTCAAAGTCCTCTATATAAGGGAAACTATTTAATCTAGTAAACTTAGTTTGGAAATCCTAAGTAGGGTGCTTAGGTAGTGGAGTAGGCATTGAGGCCGAACCACTATAAATCACCGTGTTTGCATTGCTTCTTCTTGTGTTTGCTTAATTATCATATTCACCTTGCTTCCTCTTGTTATTGAATTTGTTAAATTGCCTAAGTAACTAAGTAAATGATTAAAACCGGAATTAATCAAATTGATTAGTAAACACACTATTCACCCCCTCCTCTAGTGTGCCATTTCATCCAACACATTGATTATACGCAACTGAACAAGTTTGCCATCAAGAATCGATACCCGTTGTCGATGATTGATGACCTGTTCAATCAGCTTCAAGGGGCACAGTAGTTCTCCAAGATTGACTTGAGATCTAGATACCACAAGCTGAAGATCCGAGATCACGATGTGCCTAAGATGGCTTTTCGAATGAGATACGACCATTATGAGTTTTTAGTCATGTCTTTTGCGCTAACTAATGCACCCGCTGCTTTCATGGACTTGATGAACCGTGTGTTCAAAGTGTACTTGGACAAGTTTGTGATTATTTTTATTGATGATATTCTGGTATACTTGAGGAGCAGAGAGGAGCATAGTGAGCACTTGGGGACAGTTTTAGCGACTCTCTGGGAGTATCAGCTTTATGCTAAGTTCTCAAAGTGCGGGTTCCGGATGGAAAGTGTAGGATTCATCGAGCATGTGGTGTCCCGAGATGGGTTCAAGGTGGATCCCGCCAAGATTGAGGTCGTGCAGAATTGGGCAAGGCCGACTAGCTTAATCTGAGATACGTAGTTTCTTGGGTCTGGCTGGGTATTACCAGAAGTTCGTGAAAAACTTCTCACGGATTGCAGCCCCCCTAACCCGGCTGACCAAGAAGAAGGTTAAGTTTGTTTGGAATGACAGTTGTGAGGAGAGTTTTCAAAAACTCAAGGATTGCTTGACGTCGGCACCTATACTTGCCTTACCGTCAGGGTCTGGTGGATTTGTCATTTACTACGATGCTTCGAGAGTAGGCTTGGGATGCATCCTTATGCAGTACGGTAAGGTCATCGCCTATGCATCGCGACAGCTAAAAAATCATGAGAAAAATTACCCGACGTATGATCTGGAATTGGTAGTAGTGTTCGC
Source organism: Canna indica (assembly GCA_034359265.1). NCBI lineage: Eukaryota > Viridiplantae > Streptophyta > Magnoliopsida > Zingiberales > Cannaceae > Canna > Canna indica. The sequence goes on from CP136897.1 coordinate 18,426,353, forward strand.
CGTAATTAAAGCTTTGGCATCATTACTTGTATGGCAAGGCCTATGAGATCTACACAGATCAAAAGAGTCTTCAGTATCTACTGACGCAGAAAGAATTGAACTTGAGGCAAAGGATGTGGATTGAGTTGCTTAAAGATTATGATTACACCATATTGTACCACCCTAGCAAAGCGAATGTTGATGCTGACACCTTGAGCAAGAAATCCATGGGTAGCCTTGCACACCTGACTATTGAGAGGAGACGTCTAGCTAGAGAGCTGGCGACATGCATGGATGGCGTCTCTGTAATTTCAGTATTCGACACCGACGATTTGGTGGCACATTTGCAGGTGCAATCTACCTTAGTGGAGATGTTTCATTCAGCACAGAAGGAAGATGCTTTTTGCGCGATGACTAGAGACTTTATTATGAGAGGGGATGCAGAGGATGGGTATCAGATTGATGCTAAGGATGTCCTGAGATACAATGATAGAATTGTGGTACCAGATATGGTTGAAGTGAAGAGGCAAGTTCTTGAGTTGGGTCACCGCTCATCGTACACCATGAACCCAGGGGCCATGAAGATGTACCGTGACCTGCAGCAGCATTATTGGTGGAAAGGAATGAAGCGAGAAGTGGTCGAGTATGTGTCCAAGTGCTTGACTTGTCAGGTAGGTTAAGGCAGAATATTTGAGATCTACAAGGCTGCTTCAGAACTTAGATGCACCCGAGTTGATGTGGAAGAAGATTACTATGGACCTGGTGATCGGTTTGCCAAGGTCGATGGGAGGTCATGAGTCCATCTGGGTCGTGTTGGACCGGCTAACCAAGTCAGCACACTTTATTCCGATCAAGATGGCTTTTTTAGCAGAGCAATATGCTAGACTTATTCTAGATCGAACAGTGGTGTATTACGAGATTCCAGTGATAATCATTTCTGACAGGAGCACCCAATTCATCTTTCGGTTCTGGCAGTCCTTCAAATGGTACTTAGAGTTTTATAGAATTTTATGTTTTGTTTGTCATCATCAAAAAGGGGAACATTGTTGGCCCAAGGGTTCCTCCTAGGCTTCGATCTCTATTTTGATGATAACAAATATGTATCTAATATATTTGTGAAGTTTTGAGTTCAAGTTGAGGTTACGATACACGCGCGAACTTCGCTCGAAGAAATACAAACATCGGCAAAAAGGCTCCAATGTAAATTGAGTAGAATTCATAGATCGCTAAATAGATTTTATGTATAAATATGCCTAGAAAATATCTCAAGCCTATTTATAATGTTATCCAAGTCAAAACTCGGTAACATAACCCGGGAACAAAGTCTGAAACAAAACAAATGTAAAAAATAGCTTCAGTCCAGGTTCGGTCGATCGATCGGTTGATCGAATGAGGTAGAATATTGGCAATAGCCACTTCGGTCAATCGAACGAAGCCAAAAATTGGCAGTGGCCAATTCGATCGACCGATCGGTCGATCAGACAAAGCCAAAAGAGGACAAAATATGGACGGGAAAGGGCAGTAACCTAGCGGTCACTGGGCGGTCGATCGGTCGACTGACGATCAATCAACAAGCGATCGGACGACGTCCAACAGGTAGAAAAATGCCCGTTGGAATGAGCTGTCGAGTGATGGGTTATAAATACCCCTCACCAACCTTCATTAACCCATCTTAACTATTCTTAAAAGCTTCCTAAGTGAGATTTGTGCCTTCTAAGCTTGAATTGCTCGTGCTTGCTTCCTCAATCGATGATTTCTCTCAAACGCTCATCTTCCCGCGACTCCGGCTTCGATTTGACCTCAACATCTAGTGGAGTTGGAGGCGTTGAAGGCATGGAGAAGAGCTTTTAGTTGTGGTTTTATCTTTTGCTCTTTTCATTATAATTTTATTTGTTATTTGAACTTGTTTCGTCATTATTAGCTTGCTAGGTGTGCTAGTGTAAACACTTAGGGTTTCCTTCATAGAATTGTGTTTTGCCTAGGTGAATAGGTTTGAGGAGTTCTCAAAGGGTTGAGAAGCGAGTCCTCAGTTATATTCAAAGGAAAACACAAAGTCTATAAAGGATTTAGTTAGAAATCCTTGGTGTAGAGCCAAGTTAGTGGAGTAGGTGGTTGGTCAAACCACTATAATCATTTGTCTCTGCATTGCTTGTTTGATCGTGCTTATTATCTAATTATTACTTGTCAAGCATCGTAATTTAGTTGAGTGATCAATTTGGTTGCATTAGAAATTGAGTAGAAGCTAAAATTCACCCAATACTATTCAACCCCACCCCCCACCCCTCCTTCTAGTGTGGGTATTCGATCAACACATAAGAGGCTTTCGGTTTCACTTGTTTGTCGTTCACCTCCTATAAATCTAAATCTAGATGTTTGCAATATACTTTTAAGTTCATTCTTGCCTTCACATTATCTTTTGTTTTTCCTGCAAAATCCATTATTGTTTTAAAAATATTCTCGAACACACTCTTTTCAATGTGCATCACATCCAAATTATGTCAAACTAATAATGAGCTCCAGTAAAGCAGTTCCCAGAATATACTTTTTTTTATCCAATTGTGTCTTTCTCCAAAACCACTATTTTTGTCAACCTCTCCAAATGTGATGTCTGATAACACAAAAACTCAAGCTAACATTTGATTACCAAACAAACGCGGAGGTGGTCCATCTTTTTCCACTCCGCCCCTAATGAATTTATCTCTATTTCTTCGGTATGGATGATCAAGTGGCAAAAATTGACGATGACATTCAAAGTATGAAATCTTTCATCCATGCCAAAGACTGAATGCTTTTGTTCATTCCATACAATACGGACAACCAAGCCTCCCGTGTGTGCTCCAACCAGACAACATAGCATATGCCGTGAAATCACTAATTGTCAACAATAATGCGGCCCTCAAGTTGAAATTCCTTTTTTGATAAATATCATAAGTGATGACTTCGTCGTCCCACAAGTACTTTAAATCATCAATTAACGATCGAAGGAGCACATCCAATTCTTTTCTTGGTCCCCATGGTCCTGGGATTATCATACTCAAAAATATGACATCATCTTTCATGCACATCGACGGCGACAAATTGTAGACTGTGAGGAGCACCGGTCAAATAGAATATGAAGTGGATGATTGACCAAATAGATTGAACCATCAGTACATAACCCTAGTCTGACATTTCTAGGATCACTTGCAAATGATGGATAACATCGATCAAGATGTTTCCATGCTTCACTGTCAGATGGGTGAGTCATAACATTCGGGTCACGACTCTTAGCATGCCATATCATATGTTGGGTTATTTTTTCAAACATGAATAACCACTTCAATCTAGGAATTATCGAGAAATATTGAAGAACCTTAAACGGTATATCTTTCTGCCTACTCGAAGATTTCTCTTTGTACCATGGATGTCCACATGTTGGACATTGGTTCAAGTCTGCGTATTCACGATAATAGAGAATGCAGTTGTTCTAACATGCATGAATTTTCTGATACCCTAAACCAAGTCTCTTCAGCATCTTTTTCGTCTTATAAAAACTGTCCTCCAATTTGTTATCTTTAGGCAACGCTTTGTGAAAAAGCTTGGAAAACTGATTATATGCTATCTCAATTACGTTGCAGACAGACTTAATATTTAACATTTGAGTCATTATTGACAACCTTGAATATTCATCACAGCCTTCATACAATGGTTCATCTGCAGCTTTCAGTAAATTGTAAAATTGTGATGCTTCTACATTTGGTAACTCTATTTGAATTTCTGGTTATACTTGTGGCTCACACTCTATATTCATTGCCGCTTCAATACTTGACGATGAACTCCTAATTCTATGTGAGGCATTGGCAACCTTTGGAATTCACGACCGCCAAGAGCATCCAAAACTATATTTCGATACGGCTGCTCAACATATGTTGTATGAGTTGCAGACGAAGATCCAATATTAGACGACTAGCCTCCTAATTCGTACGATGACATGCCTATGAATGACTCCCCGTGTGAAATCCATCGATAGTAATGATTCATGAAACCATTTCTGTATAGGTGCAATGTCACTGCCTGTCGATCTAGGAAAAACAAGTTGACACACCGACGACACGGACATCTGATTTTGTCAACACTAACAAATTGCGGTTTTGAATCTGCGAAGTTCAAAAATTCCTGAACACCGCTCTTGAATTCTTCAAGTAAACCTCCAAGGTACATCCGATGGTACATCCAACTACGATCTTCCATCATGATTCTGTACGTGATATATCACAATAATTACTTCTTTAGAAATCTTCATAGGTGGGGTGGTCCTATTCCATTCGGGAATCAAATTATTCTACTTGCATTTAAATATTCTTTTTAACATTCAATTTTAATTGAAATTCCAGCAGCATTTCCCTACAGTTCTCCAAGTATGCATATCATCTGGGTGCATACTTGGAGAACAAGGGATATCTGCTAGAATTTCTAACTGAAATGAATGTTAAAAAAAATATTTAACTGCATGTAGAATAATTTTGATCTCAAACTGTCCAATCAGGGATAATTCAGAAATCATAAAGAATCTATAAGTCTTGTACTTCTTATAGATAATGATACAATCTATGAATGAATCTCCAATGGATCGCGATCGCAGAACCGTCGCGTCTACGACTGCCTCCAGTCCCATCGCAAATAAGTCATCGCAAAAAGCTAATTTTTTTATAGTGTAATTAATTAATTCATTATGCAGTCGTATAGAAAATTTGCACACGTTAATTAATGTCTCTTTAAGAAATTAATAATATATTTTGTTCTTGCCTGAAGTCGAGTGTGTTGCAAGCCTTCTCGCCTCCTGGTCCAGCGCAGCTCTGGTGGTGGCCTACAAAGAGACTTCGACGCTCAAGTGAGAAGAAATTTTAGATTATGTGTATGGAATTGGAACAAAGAGTATACATGCAGTGTGTCATGTCTATTTTACAAGGCGGGTTTGGGTACTTGGCGAGGATATCTCCGGTAATTTTGCGGGGATATGCTCTGAATAGGTCGACTGTTATCCCTGTGATCGTGGATTTATTAATGTCAAATCCCTGATGATAAATGTAGGATGTTAATACCATTATTTGGTCGGGTGGAGCCCCTTGACTGAGTTGTAGCTGGTTCAATTTGGGTTGGGTTCATGAGTTGGGGCTTCGGGATCGGGTTGACGGGCCCAGAGGTCCAATCTAGTCCACAACCCCCGAGCTTGGTCGGAGTCCAAGGATTGTGTGTCGAGCACTAATAGTGTGTCAATCTCCTTGGTTTGCCGAGCTCTTAGTATGTGCAAAGCTTTTGACCTCGGGCTAGTATATGAGCACATGTCGAGTTATGTCCTTAGTCAAATCATTGGGATAGAAGAACTCAGTATGCCTCAGTTTTATCGCTTCGTGGCTCTTCATTTTTGTTTCTCTGCAACCCTTCAATTTATGTGCTCAGTGTGACGGTTGTCGGGGGGAGGGTGTCTTTTCTTGTGCATGTCGCCCGTCACTGTCTGCCCAATATTTATTTCTGACAAGGAGTAATTATGGCCCTCATTCATTTTCAAGGCACTTGGATATATGATGCCGATGGGGAAATTGATCAAGATTTGTTATGTTAGCAGAGTGTGATAAGCGATCGTTAGATTGGGAGGTTGCCTCTTCCTGGGTCTTTAAAACTTCCCCTCTCCCATTCCCTTGTGTTCTAAGTTCTAGCATGGAGTCGAGAGCGTTGCGAGTCTCCGCATCTCTCGATTCTTGCTCCCGAGATCTCTGTCGGCGATATCATCGCTTTGTTCATCGTCCTGCTCATCCCCAATCATTTCCAGTGTGTCTCTTTCACCTTGTTGTTGGGATGGAAATAAGAAATACAGCGGAAATAATAATTTAAAAAATTTGAAACATCCCAAAACAGCAATCTACTTTAGCAACAATTAAGGAATTCAATCTACGAGTAGAAGAGGGAATGTACACCTTATACCTACGGTTGGATAGGGTGCTCCTATTCCCATATCAAGACTTCATAATTTAAGAACCTATAAACAAGAATGATAATTATCTAAATAAACCAATTCCCTAAACAATAGGAAAGAGGTTTATCTAAATAATTCAATTTCTTACTAATTAATAGAATTATGATTTATCCACATAAATCATATATCTATTAATTTTATGATTTATCTTCATAAATCAAATTCTTATTAATTAGGATTTATTCAAATTAATTAATTCCCAATTAATCGGTTAGGCTCATGATTAGAAACTAATTTTTCCCACCATGTATATTTGATTCAAATCAAATTATATTTAATTCATAATTAAATATATTTCAATTCAAGTAGGTAATCAAATATTTAATTCATAATTAAATTTAATCAACTACATGAAATATTATCATGTGTCAATCCCTACAATTTAGGGATGCCCTACAAATTAGGGTTACCAAGGAACTCATTCCTCGTGCATTCGTTCCTATAGGAAACAACTTTTTTATCCTGTTCGTAAATGAGATCTGTGATCGAGTTGCAGCATGTCCATACTAGTAGACATATAGGGCCGCATTCGAACTTTGTCTCATAAGGTATGTTATGAGGTTAGTCTATTGTGTGTGACCCATTGGGCCCCACGCTAAGCCCCTAGTGAGTTGTGCATAACGGTGAGTCGGATCCGATAGAATGACTTCTATTCGAATCTTATGAGCCATCACTAAACCCCTTTAGTGTGATCGTGAAAGACTCCACTCACAAGTCAAGATTGATGTCTAGAAACGTGTCATGACTACCCGGATAGTGTGAGGTTCAATCTACAGGGATCGAACGCCCTTCAGTGATTAGTTACCGTACAACTAAGTCCCTTAGTTACAATGTCCCGAATATGACTAGAGTATGAAAAAAGCATCAAACCCTAATATCGATCCATATGTATTCTATCTGCCAAGTCGTCATCTCAATAATGTCATGTCAAAAATCTTTTTCCGACATTCATATCTACTATGGCTAGAGATTCCTAAGTCGACACTTGCAGGGCCACATAGGACATTATCTCCTCTTACTAGGACTAACTGATTCCATATTGGTTGCTCACATACCTCCATGGATGCTTCCCCATACCCTGAGATATCCGCATATGACACTAAAGGCCACATAAGGATAAGTCCAAAGCAATGGATCGATACTCACAAGGTAACCATGGTAATCTCAAGTCCAAGGACTGCTTGCATCTAGTATCACCCGAGGAACATCCTATCGACACTTATGTAAGGATTTCATTCTGTGTTCCTCGTGTAGGTTCGTTCAGTGAACTTATTCCCTAATGAGCACCTACACTTGTACATTAAATGATGGCTCATAGGTAACTATGAAATCAGCTACCCCTTATCGTATAAGGCATGTACCAAGTGCACCAGTCTATTCGGAATCACCAATCCCCTAATTGATGATCATATGATTGGAAACATTTAGAACATGGACATCTGGATTCCAAGTCTCACTGGCATGATCTCATCATGGCCTTGGAATCAATTACTCGGGTCGATGGGGTTTATCACAATCTAATATACACAAAATATAAATGCAGCTTATGATGAAAAGTTGCCTCATATTATTCATTAACCAAAAATAGTTTCTTACACATCAACATGTGATTGGCTCAAGGGCACTATTTCTTTCACTTGTCTCCTTGCCTGCTTATCCTACTCGGTCAAGGTTGGCCCTGGGTTGGTGTTGACTCATTACTCGCCTGTTTAGGTTTCCTACTTCATTTGTTCAAAGGTGAAGAAGGGTGTTACACCTGAATTGGCAGTCAGTAGATCGGGCATCATCGTGGATTCTCTCCACTGGGCTCATGAGGAAATAAAGAGGGAAACATCGGTGATGAGCGACTAGCGGGATATTTTGGAGTTCCATGTCTAGGTGATGCTACTCCAATTAGGTAGTGAGGAGGCCTTTGAGGATTGCTCTGCCAGGCTCATGGACTTCGACGTCAACGAGGACCCTAAGCTATCCTTTTGGATTGGGCAAAACTTCTTGATCCATGCGGGTTTATTACTCCAACGCAGACCGAGACCTCGATGTCGGGGAGAAGTCAGAGTCCATCCAAGCACCTTCTCTAGTTTGGATCGTCCTTATCTTGCCACACACCGCTGCTGATAGCGTTATCAGCAGGGAACTTTCTGGGTGGAGTGATAGCTTCAACAATAATGTTTATTTTGTCTGGTATCTTTGTTTGTAATGACAGAATATTCACCCTTCGCAAGTTGACGACCGCTCTTTGTGGGCTTGTAAATAATGCATTTGGTTTTTGCTTGCATGCAACGATTGTGTTTGTGTGTTATGGTGTTTTGCTTGATGTGAGCTAAGTGTTTGGCAAGTGTTGATCTTACCTAGTCGGCGGGCACATTTAGAGCCGAGTGTGGTGCTTAGGGTTGTCTTGCTTTAGTTGACGTTGTCAGGTCGATGGTTGTTCGAGTAGAGGGTTACTTCAGTGCTTCTTTGCTCGACGTCGGCTAGTCGGTAGTTGTTCAGTAGTTATTAGTAGGATCGACGGTCCTTTGGATTTGAACTCTTCCGAAACTATCCAAGCAGGGGGTTGGAAGTTGAGGACGTTGAGGTCGATCTTGTTTTGAGTCGAAGACTGTGACCAAGGTTGGGGACCGTATTTAGGGTCGAGGAGGATATCGATGATGCCAAGGTTGCATTCAAAGGCCATGACTACATTTAAGGCCAAGGAAGACGTCGAGGATGCCAAGGTCATTGTCATGGTTGAGGACCACATATAGGATTGAGGAGGTCTTCAAGGGTGGCGAGTGTTGGCCTAAGGTTTTCTACCTTGGTCTTAATCTGGGTTTTGATTATAACAAACATGGAATTAATGTTTCATTGAGAAATATCTTCAGGTTCCATATCGATTAGCTCTTGATGTCCTCTATCAGAAATATGGAAGAAATCAGAAAATCGAAAGGACATTGATCGTCACGTTAGGGTTCGTCATGGAAATCTCTTGAAATTCGACGCATGCACCAAAGACGTCTTGGTCGAGCCTAAAGAACACATGGAAAGCTCTCCAAGTTGACGCACATTAAAGGCCAGAATCTGGAAACAAAGCGCGCAAGAAGAATGCTGAAAAAATTAAGTTCAGTCTAGGTTCGATCAACTGCTCGATTGACCGAACAATGGAAAAAATTGACAGTGGCTACTTTGGTCGATCGGTCGGTCGACCGAACGAGGCCAAAAACTGGTAGTATCTACTTCGATCTACCGATCAGTCGACCAGACAGCAGACGAGCTTAAAATGCGACACATTCGATCGACCTTCCGGTCAACCAATAGAGCAGCAGAAGCGCAGAAAGCCAACAGTCGCTGGGCAGTCGATCGGTCGGTCGACTGATGATCTATCGACAAGCGATCGAGCATCAGCAACGGGCAAAAATGCGCCCGTTGACAAGCCGTTTGATCGCAAGATTATAAATACCCTTCTCTCTCTCTCATGGGTAATGAATGATGCAAATAACCCTCAAAGAGTGATCTTTAGCATCCTCCAAGCTTCTCAATTGATCAAATTCTTCAAACCTAGCTCTTGATCCCTCATCTTCAAGAGTTCTTCATTAAAGGGTTCATCAAGGGTGCTAGGCTCATAAAGAAAAGGTGTTTACATTATGATAAGTTCTTTTCTTCCTCTTCTTGGAATAGAATTGTTTTTTTATTTATTTTTACATAAATTTACTTGAGCTTGTAAGAAGACCTTGTGTGTGGTCTTGTGTGTAAGTGGTTATCTTGGTGTGTAAGGCATAAAGCCACTTGTGTAATCCAAGTTAGGAGTAGGTCTTAGGAATTGAGGTGGGAAAGCTCACTCAGTAGGAAGGCGGGATACTTCCGGGTGTGGAAGTGCCTTCGAGGTGAGTGTAGGGTCATTCCGGTGCAAAGTCCTCAATTGTAAGCTACTCATAATTTAGTAAATTTGGGTGTGAAATCCTAAGCACGATGCTTAGGTAGTGAAGTAGGCATTGGGGCTGGACCACAATAAATAATTGTGTTTGCATTGTCTCTTTTGAGTTTGCTTAATTTCATTACTTATTGCTTCTACATCTAGCCTCGATCCGAAAAATGGCACTAGAGTCGGTAGCGTCTTTACCTCCTAGGTTCGGTGAATCGAATTTTGGTCTTTGGAAGTCTAGGATGTATACCTTCTTAAGGACTAGAGGTTTTGGTATTAATAACATGTTGAAATTTGAATACACTTACCCTAAGGTTGACATGCATGATTGGAGTGAACTTGACAAGAAAATATTTTAATTTAATGGAGAAGTTAGAATTGCATATTTTGTGCCATACCAAATAACATCCTTGAAAAAGTCATGCATTATTCTATGGTTTTTTATTTATGGGCCATTTTAAATATTTTATATGATTATGCCAAGACCGAAGAGATGGCACTTCTAACGAAGGTAGTGATGACAATGGTCATTCATCTACCCCTAATCTTGGGTTGATGCTCATAGCTCTTCTAGTCAAAGGAGTAGCTTTAAGAGCCGAAAAATGAAGGTAGTGTGTCATACATGCAAGGAAAAGGGACATGTGGAGAAAAATTGCCCTACCATGAAAAACAAGGCAAATAAGAGGTCAATTGCTTCCACCTTCACATCTTACTCAAGTGAAGCACCCTCTTTTCATGACCATAAAGCCACTTCGAAAGTTTGCCTCATGAATGCTAATGGTGAGGTACACTCTTCTTCTTCTAGTCATGCTAATGATAATAACAATGCTAGTTCTACTAGTTCTCTTGACATATCATATAATGAGTTAGTAGATGAATACAAAAAAATATATGTCTTGCTTGTTAAAAAGGATAAAGAGAACAAAAAATTGAAGAATGAAAACTTAAGTCTTAGCTCTCAATTACATGATGTAAAATTAGAAAATGAGAAGCTAAAAATTAGTGTCTCTAATCCATGCCATGATACCTTAAGTATTGACACTAAGGATTTGAAAACAAAAAATAACATCTTAAAGAATGAAAATAGCATGTTGAAAACTCAATTGCATGTTATTCATAGATCCATGAACGATTTAAAAAACGAGGTTGTGTTTTTCAATAAGAAAGTAAATGAATTCAAAAATGTTTCTTCTCCTAAGAATACAAGAATGAAAAATGTTTATGTAAAGAATGTCAATGTCCATCATGTTCAAAATGCTAAGCATTCTACCATTAAACCTCATGTTCAAAAGAAGAATGTTTCCTTCAAGAATTCTCATGTTCATCATAGCTCACATGTCAAGCATTCTAGTGTTAAATCTCATGTCCATGTTAAAAATGAAAGGAAAAAGTTTCATGGACATTATTTTTATTGTGGTACATATGGTCATACAATCTATGATTGTGCATTTAAGAAGAATCCAAGTGTTACTAAGACACTTTGGATACCTAGGCCAACTAACCCCCAAGGACCCAAAGTCATTTGGGTACTAAAAGTTTCTTGCTCTCTTGTAGGGGGAGCTATCATACAAGGGTAAAGAGAAGTGAAGAGTTGAAGTTGATCACAAACCTAAATGAAGTATCATTCCTTGGTTGCAACTTCAAACCATCATGATGCCATTGGTATGGAAATTAGCATCTAGGTATACTTTGTATCATCTCCTTACTTTAGTTTGTTTTATTTAAGTTGGAGTTATGATATATGTTTAATTTGAGTTATTTTCCCCGCTCTTGTTAAGAGTCCTTTGGAAAATATTTTTGATTTTTGATTTCTGATCTCTTCGGAGACCTATGTGGCCTATAACGGGCCTAATCGACCTTGCGGTTCTAAATCATAGGCTCATTGTGGACTTTCGATTTTCGACCCATAAGAAGTGTTGGAGATCTTATATTTCAAAATTTTATATTTTGAGATCTCTCGATTTGTTTTGGTTTCACGACGATTTTACTCGAAACGAATGTTTCACTATCTAACTTAGGTTAAAATTCTCAAATAAAGATTTCTATTTCACCTTGCTATTTAGTATGATAACTTGCTAGTAGATATGATTTGATTATCATTAATGAAGTATACTTGCAAGTTATTGTAAATGGAAGGCTATTACGAAGAAAATGAAAAAGAAAATGAAAAGTTTGGAAAAAATTTCAAGAATGAGGTATGAGTTTGTTTTTGAAAAAATCTTAATATAATGCTTGAATATTCATGCCTTAATAATGTCTTTATATACTCATGATTGACTTTGCATGATAGATGTTTGAATTTTCATGAGTAGGAAAAATTATGATAACTAGGCAATTTCATAAAACTTTGGTTAAATGAAATGAGCTCTAGGTAGAATTTTAATTTGGAGACTTCATTTTAAGTTGAAACTTGATAAACATGTTTAGATTTACTCATGTTAGGAGTTCATGTGTCTATACTTAAAAAACCATGAGTATAAGTTAAAGAATGATACTTAGCAATTTCATGTTAACATGTTTGTTTCTTGAATGAAATCATGCTAAGGTAAAATTTTGATCAAATAACATTATCTTTGTCTCAAACTCAATATACATGGTTTAAATGATCATATTTTGGTATCTAGAAAGTTAGGACAAAATCTGAAAACGTTTGACAAATAACTCATATTTACAAAAATGCCACTGAGAACTTGTAGATTTTCTAGAAAATTATAGAGATGTCCTTTTTGAGTGATTCTTGACTTTTTGGAATCCTCATGAAGCCTAGTTCTTGTGGAAAAAATTTCATAAAGTTTTAATATATAGATCTCTCAAAAACAATTTTTGGGGGGCTTAAGAAAACCCATGGCAGCTCGAGCGGTCGCACGACATGTGACCGCCCGATCGACCGACGGACAAAAATTAATCCTTTCTTTTGTTGGAAGGAGAATATTATTGATTCAAATGTATGTTTGCTATTTTATTTGTAGCCCATTTTATATTTTCTTTGGATCCTATCTTTTATTTTTATTTTATCTCTTTTTGGACTCACATATTGAGATTTAATGTTAAAATTCAATTTTTTTAAAAAAAAAAGGCCTTGTACGAATTTATGTCGATCTTAACTTCTCATTGCTTTAAGAGCATGCATTACTCATCAAAGCTAATTATCTACACATCATCCTAATTGTCTTGTAGAATGGCACCCAAGACAAAGCTTTCAAGCTTGCCCGATAATCTTTTGACCACTATAGGCAAGACTCAAGCCCCTAGGTTTGTGGACAGAGCTGTCTTACAGACTCGTCCAGTTAACTTAGGTGACCTAGAGCAGTATGACATTAAAGGTAAACTTGCAAGCCTGCGATGGGTAGAGTATATAGGAAAGCAAGTACCAGTATGTCCCATCTTGATAAAAGTATTTTTCTCCAACCTCGTGATAGATCATGCTAGATTAGGTGACTCACTGGTTCTTAGATCTAAAATTTTGGGCAAATCCATAGTAATCACTGAATCAGCCATTAGAGATGCATTTGGGTTTCCTCTGTTAGGAAGATCCACATATAAGATGTCCACACACCTCTTTCATGAGGATTTTCCTAGTCATGAAGTTATATCAGTCATCTGTCCTGAGGACTATTAGGGGATGCTTCCTACCCAAAGCATAAAATTATCAACCTCAGCTAGGATCATGCACCTTATCATTGAATATAATATTATTCCTAGAGCAGGTCACTATGACGAGGTAACCAGTATGAGTACTAGGGTACTCTTCTTTGCTATGTCCCGCATACCCATAAACGTTCCTGATCTCATGCTTCGCTACATAGCGGATGTTCATGCCTCAAAGAAGCAAGCCCTACCCTATGCGTCAGCGATTTCTCACTTTATCTAGGTTGCTGGGGTAAACAAATCTAGATTTGAAATAGAACCTATGTCCAAAGCCATAGATTCGTCCTCTCTCAACCGTATGAAAATTCTTGAAAATCGGCGCAGTAAAAGAGTGCGGGGCACATGCGGAACTCACTGATCAGGACATAGTCATGGAGGCGGGAGATGCTGGTGGAAGCTCGTCAACCAGCACTCCCATTGAGCGTCTGGGTGATCTAGAGTATCGTTTTGCTCTGTTTCATATCGACCAGGTGGAATGGAGCAGAGGCACAAGAGAACGCCTAGACGAGTACGGCCGACAGATCGATGAGTAGGGTCAGATGATCGATGAGCATGGCCGGTGAATGGATTAATATGGTCAACGTATTGACTAGTACGGTCAGTAAGTGGATGAGTATGGTCGTCAGTTTGATGAGATGTATGGTCAAGTCGATGAGATGTGGCAATACTATCAGTTGCATCTACCACCTCCCCCACCTGAGGATGATTAGAACTATTTGATGTTTGATGTTATTCATTTTATGGACTTGTATTAATTAACACTACACTTTGTTTGATCAACTTTATATTTGTATTTGAAACTCCTTATCTGTAAGTATTATGTGATGATTGAATGACTTGTTATATTTGAAACATGTTAATGTTTACACTTGGTTACACTTGGCCATTCAATGAAATCATGTATTGATTAGTGTCACTTGTATGTATGTTTTTCTCCCTTGAGTTGAGATCTTCATTCTTCATGAAAACTAATTTTAGAGTCCCAACTTTGACTGGGTGGAATTTTCTTGCCCTTTTTTTATTGATGTCAAAAGGGGGAGAAAAATATAGGTAAAGGGGAAGAAAATATAGAAAAACCATGCATATAGATAGGTGGAGTTCTATTATATAGATATGCATGTTTATAGGGGGAGAAATCCCATGTTTGATATCCTCTATGCTCAATTGTAGATATTTTCTTAAGGATGTTTATGATCATCAAAAAGGGGGAGATTATTGGCCTAAGATTTTCTACCTTGGTCTTAATCACAGTTTTGATGATAACAAACATGGAACTAATGTTTCATTGAAAAATATTTCCAGGTTCCATATCGATTAGCTCTTGATGTCCTCGATCAGAAATATTGAAGAAATCAAAAAATCAGAAGGATATTGATCGTCACGTTCGGGTTCATCATGGAAATCTCTTGAAGTTTGACACGTGCACCAAAGACGTCTTGGTCGAGCCTAAAGAACACATGGAAAGCTCTCCAAGTTGATGCACATTGAAGGTCGAAACCCGGAAATGAAGCACGCAAGAAGAATGCTGAAAAAATTAAGTTCAGCCTAGGTTCGATCAACCGAATGTAGTTAAAAAATGGCAGTAGCCACTTCAGTCGATCGGTCGATTGACCGAACAATGAAAAAAATCGGCAATGGCTACTTCGATCGACCGAACGAGGACAAAAATTGGTAGTATCTACTTCGATCGACCGTACAGTAGAGGAGCTTAAAACGCGACACATTCGGTCGACCCTCCGGTCGACCAAATAGAGCGGCAGAAGCACAAAAAGCTAGTGATCACTAGGCGATCGATCGGTCGATCGACCGATGATCAACCGGGCATCGGCAACGGGCAAAAATGTGCCCGTTGATGAGCCGTTTGATCGCAGTATTATAAATACCCTTCTTTCTCTCTCCTGGGTAATGATTGATGCCAATAACCTTCAAAGAGTGATCTTTAGCATCCTTCAAGCTTCTCAATTGATCAAATTCTTCAAACCTAGCTCTTGATCCCTCATCTTCAAGAGTTCTTCATTAAAGGGTTCATCAAGGGTGCTAGGCTCATAAAGAAAAGGTGTTTACATTGTGATAAGTTCTTTTCTTCCTCTTCTTGGAATAGAATTGTTTTTTTATTTATTTTTACTTAAATTTACTTGAGCTTGTAAGAAGACCTTGTGTGTGGTCTTGTGTGTAAGTGGTTATCTTGGTGTGTAAGGCGTAAAGCCACTTGTGTAATCCAAGTTAGGAGTAGGTCTTAGGAATTGAGGTGGGAAAGTTCACTCGGTAGGAAGGCGAGATACTTCCGGGTGTGGAAGTGCCTTCGAGGTTAGTGTAGGATCTTTCCGGTGCAAAGTCCTCAATTGTAAGCTACTCATAATTTAGTAAATTTGGGTGTGAAATCCTAAGCACGGTGCTAAGATAGTGGAGCAGGCATTAGGGTTGAACCACTATAAATAATTGTGTTTGCATTATCTCTTTTGAGTTTGTTTAATTTTCTTATTTATTGCTTCCGCATTGAATATTAGAATTGGGAATTGCCTAAGTTGTAAGAAACGAATAAAAATAGAATTCAATAAGATTTAGTTAACACATTATTCACCCCCCCCCCCCTCTAGTGTGACCATTTCACCCAACACCGAGGCTGTGAGCGTTGAGGCTATAAGTAGGGGCGTTGATGCCCTAAGTTAGGGTGACGAGGCAAGGGACAACGCTTGGGGTCAAGCCAAGCTCGTTGGGAGCATAAGGCGGGATCACATTTGGATTTGTGCTCATTTAGAGTGAGTTGGTCTCATTTAGAGCTGAAGGCCACATTTAGGGCCGAGGACCACGTTTGGGGTCAAGCCAAGCTCGCGGGGAGCGTAAGGCGGGACTGTGCATGGGGTCGCGATCATTTAAAGCGAGCCGGTCTCATTTAGAGCCAAAGGTCATATTTAGAGCCGAGGAGAACTCAGGGAACGCCGAGGTTGAGGAAGCCTTCAAGGGCGTTGAGGCCATAAGTAAGTTTTGGGCTCATTTAGAGCTGGAGTCGGTCTCTCACTTATAGTCGGAGGACGCATTTAGGGTCAAGGACCACGCTTGGGGCCAAGCCGAGCTCGTGGGGACTGTAAGGCAGGATCTCTAAATGAGTTGATCTTCGAGGAGGGTGTAGTAACTTGACATTCTTCGAAATTTCTTCTAGTTCGAGATATGCTCTAGCATCTCCCCTTGCCTGAGGTAGGCTATATAGGGGGTTCTCCTGTCAGTTTTTTGCTCAACTATTTGGACTTCGACCAAGGTGTCGGTTGGTTGGATGTTGGCTGGCCGAGAACTTATTGGGTGATCGATATGTTGTTTTGAGGCTTCTTGGTGCTAGCGAGCTTAGATAATAGGTCAGCTCGGGTGTTTTCTTCCTGATGTATGTGCTAGATCACACAATCATCAATGTTAGTCATTAAGGAGTATACCAGAGATAGGTACCTTTCTAAGGAGGGATCCCTTGCTCATATATACTAGTGTGTGCTCATACATACCAGCCCGAGGTTAGAAGCTTGGCACGTAATCCTCAGACTCCGACCAAGCTCAGGGATGGTGGACTGGACTAGCTCGGTCAGCCCGGTCCTGGAGGTGCCCCAACTCATTAACTCGACTTAGATTAAACCAGCTACAACCCAACCTGGGGGCTCCACCCGATCAAACAAGGATATTAATATCCTACATTTATCATCAGGGGTTCGACAGTAAAAAATTCGCAATCGTAGGGATAACAGTCGGCCCATTCAGGGCTTATCCCCGTAAAACTTCCAAAGATATCCTTGTCGAGTACCTAGACCTGCGTCGCAAAACGGACACGATGAACTACATGTATACTCTATACTCCAATTCCATACACCATCTAAAATTCCTTCTCACTTGGGCGTCAGAGTGTCTTTTGCATATCACCACCGGAGCCGCATTGAACTAGGAGGCGCGAAAGCTTGCAGCATCCCCGACTTTAGGCGAGAACAAATAGTTATTCCATTCATCCTATATTTTTATTATTTGTTTATTCCTATTTCTTGTTTATTTCATTCCTCGTCTATTCCACGAAGCAAAGAAAAAAAACTCGTCTATTCCTCGTCTATTGGGAGTCGATAAGTGACTTCCTACGTTTTTATTACTTGTTGTCAATCAAATAAGCAGGAAAAAAAATTCTACTTCTTGATAAGTACAACTTGCCGCATCAATCATTTTCTTATATATAATATGTAAGATTGAATTTGAAGAGAATTTGCAAATTTGACTATTTTTTTGGATAAATACAAATTCTAATGCATCATAGAATTTTCTTTGAGCGCCTCCTTCCTCCATCGCACAACTCCCACCTCGATACCTCCTTCCTCTACTGCAAACGCACGACTGCGGCTCACAAGTTGTGTGCTGTAATACTCCAATTTAATTTCATATTTGGTATATTGAATATTGTATTGGTTGATAGGAATTGATAGTGTATAACTATTAACTTTAGTTCAAATATTTTGTTCAAATCAATGGTTAAGACCTGTAAAGTTGATGGGCTAGTTATCCCATTGAGCGGGACATAACAAATGATATAAGAGCGGGACGTAGTCCTGGGTATGATCAGGGATCCCATGTGAGAAAAGACTATCTGCAAATATGTTGAAGTCGTTATTAGGTTAGGCTTCACATGAATGTGTTAAGTCGATGTTGCCCCTCCTAGACGTTCTCACGTAACATTCGGCTAATTAATAGGCCCATCAAGGCCGAACCAACCTCTTGCGGACCCAAAGGAAAAAATTCTATTGATCACTCCGATTCGCTTCGTAGCGTCTCCAGGGCCTCCGATTGGTCGGCAAAGGTCAGAACACATACGAGTATTACATGATGTCTTCCACGAAAGTACAAATAATCTTGAGATTGATCGTCAACTTTATTCATCATCACTGTACCAACAGAAGCTCATGATGTACTATATATTTCTTCATCCAAGCAAGTCATTAATTAATTAATTTCCTCACATAGTCTCATCCGACAACACGATTCTCATATCTTCAATCCAAACTGCATATGCACAATGCATTTCCAGTTCGAGAGGATGTTAAAGGATAGCGAATATTTACACAGAAGATTCCTATATGAACATAAAAGATTTGTATCACTTATTAATTCGATTTACTCAATATATTTTCGTCTAATATATTTTATCCTTTATCGGTTAAATGACAACTAATTAGTTTTCCTCATATTATTTAGGGCCGGCAATTTTTGACACGACACGATAATCCGACATGACACGACACGACACGACACGGAGTTACACGGGTTCGAATTTGGCTAAATGTGTATTTTGATTAAACGGGTTCATAATCGTGTTAATCAGGGTTGAACTCATGTAACCCGTATAAACATGATTAAACTCATTTAACTAAATATGTTTAATCGTGTTACTGAACATATTTAATTCATTTACCCGTTTATATGGATATATATATATAATAAAAAGTAAAAAAATATAGATGTTGAATATGTCTTGTTATTAATAGTCTTTCTAATATGTTTAATTTTTAATTTCAGTAGCTTTCATTTTGTTTACTATTGAAATTATGTTTATCATGTTGTATCGTGTATGTGTACACATGTATCCGTTTAGACATGTTTACTTAAACGGATTAAGTGTGCCGTGTTGTGTCAACCCAGGAATAAAAGAGTCGGATTCGAATTTGCATATTCGAACACGTTTAATAAACGGATAAGGTTCGAATTTAGCCATTTAGACACGACAAGTTTAAACACGACACGTACGAGTTATCACCCCTAATATTACTTGTGTTCGCAAGCAAGTAATATTCTTATACATATCAATATTAATTAGGTAGAGAGCAAACTTTGGAAACTATCTAATTTAAACTTTGACTTGCAATATATAATAAATTATCCTTCTTTCCTTAATTTTCAATATTAGGCAGTACAAACTCTAGAAATCATTTCACACGTTTCTTCATACCTTTACGTATAATTAAGAAATTAACCAATTAGGTGGGCTTTATTTTTTTGACCAATAATAAAAAAAAGTCTCGCATAGCTTCCGTATGGGTCTCAATATATAGAAAAGTCAAAGTAGAGCCCCTATAAATATCCCATTCCATTGGAGAAGATAACTAATCAACTCTCATCACAAGAGACTTAGTACTCAATCAAGCCAAGAAATCAGATATGACGGATTGCACTGGTATGCATATGCATGTCCTCTCTCCTCTCTTTTTGGTGTTATTAATTTCTTTGTTCTTCTAATTCAATTATGATCATATATATCTTTTATTTTTTATTTATTTTACAACATTTATTATAGTAGGTATATATATATAATTAGTTATTTCTATCTTCCAGGGAAGAGTTCATGGCCCGAGTTGGTGGGAGTGGAGGGAGAGAAGGCGGTGAAAATAATTGAGGAACAGAACCCGACGGTCACTGCTCAAATTGTGATAATTGGAGTGTCGATCGTCACCCCTGACTTTCGTTGCGACAGGGTGTGGGTTTGGGTCGATAAGGATACTGGTATAGTTGGAAAAGTTCCCCAGATTGGGTAGATGTGTATAATATATGCTACATATATATATTATTATTATTATTATTTACCTTAATTAGTTAAATAATAAAGATGGCAAATATATATGATCATGCATGCATGCATGGAGATGCCATGCACTATATGTAATATTATATAAGGTCATTATTAATGTAATAATATATATATTATCTATTGGATGATTAATGTCTTTGTGCAACTACATGGGATTATATACTCAATTATTGGAGAAAGCTAGAAAATGATGAATTCCAAATGGACATTGAATATTATTAATTAATACAATATTGTTTATGATAAAAAAAAGCGATAAGAGGACTTCTATATAGCACTTGGTATATGCAATCAATAGATCTTAAGTTACTCTCTTTTACTAAAAGTTATCCAAACAAGCTCGAAATATAAAAGAAAATGATATCGTTGTTGGAAAATAATCTATCACAATATAATGAACAAAAATGTTTGTTGGTATATATGTCCAATGGAATGATTTGATAGTCATCGTATCGTCAAAATTGCATATTCGATGGTAATTACCGTCAGTTTATATTTATCGATAATAGCTTCAAATAAAAATCTGATGATAATTGCTATCGAGTTGTTTCCTATGGTAATACATTCGTAAACCTTTTTTATATACGGTAATACCTACAAAATATTATGGAATTCCAAAAAAAAAAAAAAGCTAAATCTCATTTTCCTTTGAAATTGTGCCACGCTTGCAACTTATGCAATTTGACTTTTTGCTTTAGAAGAAAAATCCTCATCTCTTATCAAATTTGTTAGATCATCCTCTAAACACCTTAAAGGTCGACATACTGCGTACCCATGCATTCGTATTTGCTAATGCTTCCTAGCCAATCCAACTTTAGAAGGTGTCCTCTACCAAACGAAAATACAAAAACGTTAGAGGGAAAGCAACAACCATACACCCTATGAAGTTTGCTTGAGAAGGCCTCAAGGACTTCACAGGAAAAACACCGACTTAGATCCTAAGAGCTCGTTTATAGTATTATCATAATACTATACAATATTTGAAAAATCTTAAATGATGTATTAATTAATACATGGTTTATTAGAAATAGTACCCTTTTTTTTAACAAACGAAGAAATATATAAATTAGATAGGGGGATACATGCTCAGCATCCTTACACAAAATAAAGTCTAGCTCAGGAGGTCGTATGGTAGTCCAAACAGTGGACTCCCTACGTCTTCTAGCATAGTTTGTTGCCCAATGGACAGCTTCATTCACAGATCTATTTACAAAAATACAAGATACATTAACATATATTTTGTAGGGAATGACAAATCCGGTTGAAAATTTTTTGGTTCTGCCAGAGAGGAGTAGCCTTGTTGTTTATCATGTCTACAAGAGCTTTGCAATATGTTTTAATGATAATATGATCCAAGTTCTTGGAATCTGCCCAAGTTAACGCATTCAAAATAGCAGTACTTTCCGAATGAAATGCGAAAATATAATGGAAGAAATTAGAGGAAACAAAAGTACAGTTACCTTCGTGGTTTCTTACCACAAAACCTACAACTCCATCAGGGTCTAGAAAAGCTCCATCGCAATTGATTTTATACCATCCAGGAGGGGGAGGAGACCATATTGTTGATAGTAGGCATAGAGCCCTCAGGAGTATAGTGAAATTTATAATTCGTGGAAAATGTTAGAATTCTCATAACTGTATTAGAAACGACAGACCTTCCTTCATCATGTAAGATATTGTTTCTAAAGAACCAAATGAACCACAAGGCATTAGGAATAATGATTTTAGTCTTAGAATTCAAATGGGACTTAAGACAGCTACCCGAATGCCAAGCACCTCTATTAGATAAATCCAAATTAAGAATTTGACCCAAAGAAGACCAAATTTCATAAGCATATAGATAGTCCAAAAAAAGATGAGAAATAGTTTAAACATCATTATTACAAAAAACACAAGAAGAATTCACAGATAAGCCAAGATTGGATAATCTGATTTTAGTAAGCAGTTGGCCATGAAAGAATTTTCATAAAAACAATTTGACTTTTGGAGCTATATAAAGTTTCTAGGTCAAGTTCCAAATTGGATTGATACTAACAGAAATAAGGTATTCAATTTTAAGAAACAAATATGCAGATGACACGGTTGTCATACCATTTTCATTTGCAATCCAGGCCACAAAATCATCATTGGGATAAACTGATATCTCAATGTTAGAAATGGTCTCCCACTGCACAAGGATAAACCTAGGAAAGCAGACCAAGCATAATTATACATTAATGATTAACATGAGTAAGGCTATGAATTAGGATCATATTAATGTAGGTAGGTTTCATAGCTAAAGGAAGGTCTAAAGTCCAATAATCATTAAGAATAGAAGCATTGTTATCATTTCCAATTATATTTTTAAAACCATGAAATAGATTGGAATAGGCATTATAGAAAAGTTTCCAGCTCCAACAGGATTTGATAGGGGGATTTGGATTGGTGCAGGACACCAGGGGTATTTGGCTTGAACCACCTTTACCCAAAGGGAGTTAGAGTTGTTTAGGTAGGATTGGATTCTTTTAGCATGCATGAAGAGATATGCTTTTGGAACTGATATCTTGGATACCAAGTCCTCCTAATTTCTTAGGGAGAGTGACAGTATTCCAATTAAGGAGATGGATGCTATTGTGATTAGAGTTGTGATTCCATAAAAAATTCCTAATTGTTTTGTCTATTCTCTTACTAAGGTCACTACTTAACCAGGTGAGAGAGACGAAGTGCATGGGGATAACGTTAAGAACAGATTTGATGAGAACCAATCTCCCAGCTTGAGAAAAGAGACTAGCTTTCCAATTAGAGAGCTTGGATTCTATTTGGGTAAGAATATGAGTATGGTTGGAGGCAGGAGACCTTCTAGGAGACATTATAACTCCAAGGTATTTAAAAGAAAAGCTGCCAACCCTCATACCAAGGAGAAGATGATTTTAACAACATTTAGGCTTTTAGAGTTGGCTTTAAAAACAAGAATGATATCATCTGCAAACATGGGGTGGGTTACCTTAAGATTGTTTTTGAATTTAAAAGGGGTAAGTTTATCAAGATAAACAACATCATTAATAAGGTAAGTAAGGATTTGTGCAACTAGAATGTATAA
Source organism: Canna indica (assembly GCA_034359265.1). Classification (NCBI taxonomy): domain Eukaryota; kingdom Viridiplantae; phylum Streptophyta; class Magnoliopsida; order Zingiberales; family Cannaceae; genus Canna; species Canna indica. The sequence goes on from CP136897.1 coordinate 18,449,568, forward strand.
AAAATGGGAGAGTGGATCTCCCTGTCTAATTCCTTTAGAAGATGGGAAAAATTTTGAAACTTGAGAGTTGACTAAGCAAGCAAAAGTAGTGGAAGAGATGCAAGCATTAATCCATTTAATAAATTGATCAGGAAATTTAAAAAGCTTTAGAACATCAATTATGGCTTTCCTACTAAGAAGTGCAAGCTTTTTCAACGTCTATTTTAACAATGATAAAAGGAAACTTACTTTTAGAGTCATAAAAAGAATGAACCAGTCCTGTACAATCAAAATATTGTCAAGAATATTTCTACCCTTCACAAAGGCAGACTGTTCATAAGTAATAAGAGAGGGGAGTCTATTGGCAAGAAGTTTAGATAAATTTCTATAAGAAATATTGAATAGAACAATATACCTATAATCTTTGACAGTTTTAGGATTGTTTATTTTGGGAATGAATGTTAATAAGATTTTATTCTAGTCATTAGGAATAATAGACACTACTGGAATAACGAGCATCAGCAACGACTGGATCCGTTGCTACGCTGTTGCCGAAGACCATCAGCAACTGCCAGCAACGGCTGCTCCCGTTGCAACGCAGTCATTGCAGAAGATCGTGTACCTGATAACTTAACAACGGATCTGCAACGGTCGCTCATGATGTTGTTAATGATAGTATCAGCAACGATTCTGTAACAGGGTACATCCGTTGTTGATACATCATCAACCACAGCTCAGCAACGAGGTGCGGCTGTTGCTACTACTTTTATCAGCAACGGTTCCGTAACGACGCGTCGGCTGTTGCGGATATTGCCATCAGCAACGGCCATCACGTCATTGCAAAGCCTTTGCTGAAAGGATGTTGCTAAGCCGTTGCTGTTGTTCATCAGCAACGGCTTTAAGTTTGCGGCCCAAGTATTACGATACACTTTCAGCAACGGCTTTCACACTCATGATCGTGGAAAGGCCGTTGCTGATGATGTTAACCTATAACTGGGAAATTTTAAAATTAGAAATTTCCATTGATATATTTATAACCTGATACATAACTCACACACCCATAAACACATTCATTCAAATACACATACATTCACACACACATCACAGATACACCTAAATATACATCAAAATAATTATACTTATAATTATAATTATCCACAATCGTATAAAAAATATACAAAATCAAAAGTATCGTATCAACACGATACGAATCAATATATCAAGTCACAAAACAAGTAACTCTATCCAAGTAACAAGTATATAACAAGTCAATATATATCCAAGTCAATCAAGTCATAAAACAATAAAAGCTCACTACGACGGTGGAGGAAGGTCGGGATTATACGGCGGGGTCTAGAGTGCTTAAGTGTACACCGGCATGGACTGAGTCGATGACGATGGATCTGAGTGTACACCGCTGGACTGACTTATCATCTGTCTCAGCATGGCATGCATCTCAACCATCATCTGACTCTGATGAGCCATCATCTCACTCTGTCGTGAGACCGTCTCCTCTAGTGTCGATATCCTCTTGTTCTGATCATTAATTCTGGAGGTGGAGGGCCGCTCACCGACTGCCGGAGGGGTCGGTGCCCCAACTGGCCCAAGCATGGCTCGCGCATGGCCACTATTAGCAAAGACATAGATGTGATCATGGTCCCAGCCACCTACAGCCTTGACCCATGCTCCCGCGTCAAAGTCCTCGGGGGTGCCCCCGCGCAGTGTCACCGTCTAAGTGTAGGTCTCCTGCACGAGTTTGGTTTTTGTTTCATATTTTTTCTAAAACTTAAATTATAAAAAAAAATACATAATTGAAACAAATATACTTACCATGATGATTGCAGCGCAAGTGTCGATGTACTCCTCCGCCCCATGTCCTCTACGGTGAGTCCATTCAAACACCTCCATCGAGGAGGGTCGTTGGATAGTCCCGTCATCCATCACCGTCGTCTACATTTACAAAATAAATACATTAATTAATACACAGAGTAACAAATAAAATATATAATTCAAAATAAGGTATAATACTTACCATGCATCTCGCGTGCACGACAAATGAAACAGAGCCGCTAGTGTGACGCACTCCTCCCCTCGGCATGCGATTTCTAGCTGCAGTCCTAGATACCTCTTGCCACCGCTCGGTCAACCATATCGACACGAGCTGATCCTAATATCTGGAGTAATCCAATCAGGGTTGTATCCCCGAGTCTCTACTATGGTTGTGGCCCCAGCTTGGGCCATCGCCTGTGCCTGAACCTACCCCAGCTAGCAATTATACCTCTGCTGGGAAATGGCCTCCCACGCATTGTAAATAAATGGCCTCTGCTCCTCTGGCCAAGTATAGCAAGCCTGCAAAACAATAATATCAGTACCAATGATAATCAAGCTGATTAAAAAAATTTAAATACATGTATATAAAAATTTTAATATGTACCTCAAACTCGCGCTAGAGCATGTCCACGTGCTCACGGAGCACGTTAGACCAAGTGGGCCAGGCTCCATGCATATATCGTCGGATTGTCCCCGATATAGTCCTGGGGACATCCTCCTGCTCGAACTTGCACAACAAAAATACAGTATAATATTATATTATGATATAATGAATTATATATAATTCATATATAATTCATAATACATTACCGCTCGCCAATTACAAAAATAAGTCAGCGTTGTTCCGCAGTTGGCAGAAGTTGAATCATGTTCGGCCCGCGTGGCCGCCTACGTCTCGACGAACTAGCCTCGGTGGCAGGAGGATCAGTGGCAAGAGCAAGTGCGGCTGAATCTGGAGTCTGACCGATCAGAGACTCTGTAGCTCTCGTCCGATGATAACCTCGACCCACTATAGCTGTTGAATAAGAATTTAATTAGAATATATATATATAGTAGAGATTGATTTAATAGAAGATATACTTTACAATTATTTCTCATCATCTGAGTAATAGTCTTTGAATTCTTCTTCGTCATATTCTTTATCTTCTTCAAATTCTACTTCTTTATCTCCACCTTCCTCAACTTCATGATCATCATCATCAACATATTCAACTTCTAATTGAACTAACACTGTGTTCGCATCTTCGAATATTGGAATAATACGATCTACTGTGGGAGAATCCTCTTCTTGATAGAAATCATCTGTCACATTAGGTATCGGCTCATTTTCTCCCGCTATCGGATCAATTCTTCCTCTAGCTTTAGTCTTATAGACTACATGCCAATCTGCTCTATCTTTATTTCGAGCCGGATACTTCGCGTAATATACTTGTTCGGCTTGTGATGCCAATATAAAAGGCTCATTTGCTGCCAATTTTGATTTGTAATTAACCTCAATAATTTTGTATTTTGGATGAACTTTCATGCCCCTATCTGTTGTATCGAACCAATGATATTTAAATAGGATAACTGATTTCAAGCCAAAGTAGTGCAATTCTAGCACTTCTTCCAACAGTCCATAAAAATTCATATCACATTCAACATATGTTATACCCATTAACAAAATATCCGCTATAGCATGACACTAGTCGCGATGGTCCACTAACAAACTCAAATATTTTTTCATCTATTTCAACTATGTGATCTTTGTTGTAAGCCTGAATCCAAGTAGGAAAATTACGGTTTCGTAATCTCTCCAATTTCTGATTGCTGTGAATAGAGTATTTTTGCATCATCTCATTCGTTAAAGCTCCACGATCAAGATGTCAGTACATCCAACTTCAATTGTCCGACATGATTCTATCAATCGATGACAATATTTTCAGTTAATGTCTTTAGGTGAGATGGTCATATTCCATTCGGGATTCATATTATTCATATTGCACTAAGTATTTTTTTTAACTGTTAACTTCATTCTAAATTTCGGCAGCATCTTCCTATAGTTCTCCGAATACGCATATTATCTGGGCGCGTATCGGAGAACAAGAGAGATACAATAGCCAAAATTTAAGAATGAGTTAACGGTTAAAAGAAAAAACTAAGTGCAATACAAATAACTATGTTCCCAAATTATCCAATTAGGGATAATTCAAGGGTTGTACGTCATATAAAAGATCATCTATTTCTTTTACATGAACATATATACAACCCCCAAACGGATCTAATATTTTGCTAAATCATATCCGACTCATCGACGTGTATGTGAAATGTACCAACTCATCATATGGATGATTATTTTCTAATTTTTTGGATGCCGGTTCGAGTCCACAGTGGACGATTCCGGCGCGAGTCCAATGTGGATGATTCCGACGCGAGTCCAAAGTGGACGATTCTAATTAATCTAAATCTAAAAATTAATAATAAAATTAATCTAAATTAATATAATCTAAACATTTATCTAAATTAATCTAAAGATTAACATTAATCTAAATTAATCTAATCTAATCTAAACATCTAAATTAACCTAAACATTTAATTAATATAAACATCTAAACATTTAATTAACCTAAACATCTAAATTTAACCATAAAAACATTTAATTAATCTAATCTAACATTAAATTAATCTAGAATTAGGATTTAATAAAAGAAAAAAATTAGGGTTTAACCCTAAATGGTACTGTTCCGGTGCTAGAGTCCATTGTGGACTTCTGCGCCGGCGTCTAGTGTCCGACATTGGGAATAGGAGGAAGAGAATGGTCTGCTTACTTGGTTTGGAAGCAGGGAAGTAGCGTTGGCTAATGGCGTCGGTGGGCAGCGTCGGCGATGGGAAGAAGAGTCGGCGGTAGCGTAGGGAGAGAGGGAAGCAAAAGTAGGGAAAGGGGGCGGGCGCGATCACGATTGAGTTAAATAAACTTATCAGCAATGACTCACTTATCCTTTAGAAAGTCGTTGCTGATAAGTATTTCATTTTCGCGCAGCGAGCACGCCATCGAGTAAAGAGTAACGGATACATAAGTCGTAAGTAAGCTGTTGCTAATGTGATAATAACGTTAGCAACGGCCGACACGGTCTTTAGTCAGTCGTTGTAAATAAGTTATTTCCTTTGCGCATCGCGTTCGCGCCATCCTCTTCTTAGCAACGGTCCGAACGGTCGTAAATAAGCCATTGCATATATATCTCATCTGCAACGGTTCGAGCAGCCGTAAGAAAGTCGTAATTAAGTCATTGCAACGGTGTGAGCGACCGTTGCTGATGGACGCTGCTGATTAACACATTTCTAGTAGTGAGAATGCTGAAAAAATAAAGAATAGAATTTTAAAAAAATCACCAGAGATTGTGCTCCAATAATTTTTGTAAAATTCAATGGTAAAGCCATCAAAACCAGGGCTTTTACCATTCTTCAAAGATTTAACAGTGTCATACGGTTCATTCATAGAAACAGGTTCAATAAGTAAGTTAGCAAGAATAGTATCGATATGGCTGGAATTAGGCCACACAAGAGCAATATTGGAAATAGTAATAATAGAGTTATCAGAATGATGAATAGAGTGAACGTAATTAATCCTTTGACGAATAGTAATAATTCTATGAAAGTAAGCAGTATTAAAGTCTCCATTAGTAGTCCATTTGACTTTGGATTTGGACCACCACTTGAGATAAATCTGTATTTGCAAGGCCAAGAACTTATTATTGAGTTCTCTAAGTTTAATATCTAAGTTACTAGGCCTAGAAGGAGAACCTTCAAGAGATTCAAGAAGTGAAATGTCACTAGCAGTAGATTCTAATTGAGGTTCTAAGTTCTTAACAATGTTGGTGAAATGGCCAAACTAGAGGGGGGTGAATAGTGTGTGAACTAAATTTATCGCCTAATTTTAATTTTAATCGTTTACTTGATTACTTAGGCAATTTACGATTGAATGACTAAATGCGGAAGCGATAAATAATAAAGAAATTAATACAAACAAAATATCAATGCTAACACAAAGATTTTTAGTGGTTCGGCCCCAATGCCTACTTCACTACCAAAGCACCCCACTATGGATTTTCAAACTAAGTTTACTATATTATATTGTCTCCCTTACAAAGAGGACTTTACAATCGGAAAGTCTTCGCTCTCAAACCAAAGGCACTTCCACACTCAGAAGTATCATGTCTTCCTACTGAGAGCACTCTCCCACCTCAACCTAAGGACAACTCAACTAATCCTAGTAAACTAAGTTTACAATGGTGGATTTAAGCCTTAACACCAAGGCAACCACCAACTCGATCAACCTAGCACTCTAGGTTAGAGGTGGCAACGGGCCCGGCCCGATTTTGGGCCGGGACTGACCCGGCCCAAAGGTGCCCAGGAGACGGGCCAGGCTCGCCTCCTGGGCACGCAGGACATGCTAGGCACGGCCTGCAGTCAGCCCATGCTCAGTACGGCACGCGCACCGTGCTGGCCCGAGCCAGACTTGGCTCGGGCAGACTGATAACATTTTAAAAAAAATCTTAATTTTTTCTATAAATACCCATCTTCTTCTTCATTTCTCCTATCTTCATCTTCAACTCTTTCTCTCAACTCTCAACTCTCTTACTCTCAAGTCTCCACAATCTAAGTTCATTTACAATCATTCTCAACAACTTTTTAAGTTCATCAAGGAGACAATGATTCAAGATGACTGTCAATTTTTTTTAATCTCTTAAATTTGTTTCATTGATTAGTATAATATTTATACTTTTTATATTTTTACCTTTTACTAATGGCGGATAGAGATTTTTCAGGTTATACTTCACAAGCTGGATCAAATATGTTAGAAGAAATGCCTCCTGCTACTCCTACCACTCAACAAAATCAAAACATAGAGATATGTCCATCGGGTAGAAAAAAAGTATGGTATGGTATGGGAATATTTTGATAAAATTATTGAAGCTGATGGCACCATAATAAAAGCCCAGTGCAAAAAAATGTCAAAAAATTCTTTCGACTTCAACAATAAGAGGAACTTGTCATCTTTTATGGCATGCAAAAGGTCATGACAATAAGGTTGCACAAGCTCAACAAATTCTTAATTTATCTTCTTCTAGTTTAACAACTTTTTCGTATGATCATGATTTTCAACGTCGAGAACTTGCAAAATTAATTATTCAAAGTGAATCTCCTTTTAGTTTTGTTGATCAACCAAGGTTTTCTAGTTGGATTCAAAATACTTTACAACCAAAATATAAAAAAAATTACTCGAAATACAATGAAAAGTGATGCTTTAAAATTATTTTTTATATATAGAGAAAATATAATGACTAGTTTTCAAAATAATAAATCAAAAAAAAAAATAACATCTAATGTTTGGTCTAGTCAACGTACTACTAATTCTTACATTTGCGTTATTACGCATTGGATTGATGAAAATTTTATATTACAAAAAAGAATAATTAGTTTTAAAGTTTTTGAATATCCACACACTTCTGTTGCCATTTTTTCTGCTATTAGATTTGTAACATTTTTCTATAATATAAATGATATAAAAAATTCGATTAGTTTTAATAATGCTAGTAATAATGATGATGTTATTCCTCCCCTTATACAATTATTTAAGCCAGTATTAGATGGTGAATTATTTCATGTTCGTTGTGTTTGTCATGTTCTTAATTTATGTGTACAAGATGATTTAAAACTAGTAAATATACATGTAGAAAAAATAAGAGATGTTATTAGATATATGTGTTCTTCAAAAGCAAGAACACAAGAATTTAAAAAATTATGTCAATCTTTTAATAAACCATTTAAAAACTTTAATGGTGATGTTATTACTAGATGAAATTCAACATATCATATGCTTATGTCTACTACAAAATATCAAGAGATCCTTACAATGTTTTACAATGAAAATATGCTTGGTGATCCAATTAATGATAATGATTGGTTAGTTGCTGGGCATATTACTCAAATTTTAAAACTTTTTAATAAAGCTACCGAACAACTTTCCAATGTTTATTATCCTACATGTAATTTAACTCTTTCACATATAGTTCGTATTAGTGAAGTATTTTCTTCGTATAGACATCATTCTTTATTTGCAAAAATTATTTCTTTAATGGAATCTAAATTTAAAAAGTATTGGTCAGATATACCTACTTTATTTCATTTAGCAATATGTTTAGATCCTAGAATGAAAACTGATGGTTTAAATATGTTGTTAGATGATTATTATAAAAATATGGAATTAGATAATGTTGAAGAAAAAAAATATAAAATTTCGAATTTATTGAATTCTATGTTTGTATTTTACGCTTCAAAATTTGGTGATACAATTACAAATAAGACAACATCTTCTTCTTCTAGATTAAGAGATGATAGTGGAAATAGTATTAATTCTCAACTTGGTCGTAGGATAAAAAAAACTAAATCTACTAATTTTAATGAATTAGCTTTTTTTCTAGATCATAATCATTCTGAAGAAATAGATGATAATGAGATTTTAGCATGGTGGAAAAAATAAGAAAATGTGTATCCTATTATTTCCATCATGGCACGTGATATACTAACTGTTCATGTGTCTACAGTAGCTTCCGAGTCTTGTTTTAGTGCAAGAAATAGAATTCTCGACGAAAGAAGGAGCCGAATGAGTGCAGAAACTGTTGAAATATGCATTTGCTTAAAAGACTGGTTGGATGTTGAAGATAGATTATAAGATAAGGGAGGACACGACACTTCATCATCGGGAGAGGAGGAAGCTCAAACAAGCGAAGCTGGTGCTGCTGGTCCAAGTACAAGTTAAATCATGGGGATTACGAGTGATTAAAAATGTAAAAAGAACTACATAGACTTGATCCTTCTATAGTTAATCACTGGAGAGTACAAGTTTAGCTATAGAAGGTACGTAGGCAACCTTTTAATGTGTTGTTTATTATAATATTTAAAAAAAATATTTTATCATTGGATGAATATTTTTATATTAAAGATAAATAAAAATTTAATTATAATTTAATTTTTTAAAAATATTTTTATTAATTTGTACCGCATTACAATGTTACATATAAAATATGTGTTAAAAAATATATAATAAAACTTAATACAATGGTTAAACTATCTCAAATAAAACTAGAGGTCTAAGTTCAAAACTCACCCGTAACCATTAATTTTTAAAATTAAATTTTAAATTTTTAAAAATTTAAATTTAAAAATTTAAATTTAAAAAAATAAATTAAATACTTAATTTTCGGTCCGGCTGGGCCTGCCCGCTGCACTTTCAGGCGTGCCAGGCACGGCCTGTTGCCACCTCTACTCTAGGTTTATACACACTCAAATACAATGAAAATAAACAACAAAATATAATAACAGTTGGAGCAATAAACCAAACAATAAGTACTTAGCTCCAAAAGAAATTCTTTAGTCCTCTTGATACCTTGAGAAGATGAATCTATGAAGCTTGAAGGCTAAATCAACAAATGGAGATCAAAACTAGGGCTTTTGCAAGGATGGCTCAATGAAAGCTTGTAGAAATGCTTAGGATCACTCTTTGAGGCTTGGAAGCATCATTGTAAGCTTGGAATAGAGTTTGGGGTGAGTATTTATAACCCCCCAAATGAAATGGATCGTCAACGGATGTATTTTTGCCTGTTTCTGACACCCGATCGCTTGTCGGTCGATCGTCGATCGACCGACCAAGCGACCGAAGGCAATCTGCCGCATTTGGGCACACTTCGGTCAACCGAATTGGCTACTGCCAATTTTTCACCACATTCGGTCGACTAATCGGTCGACCGAATTGGCTACTGCAAATTCTTCACCACATTCGGTCGACCGAACCTAGGCTGAACTTGACTTTTTCAGCCTTCTTCTTGCGCACTTCGTTTTCAGGTTCCGGCCTTCAACGTGCGTCAACTTGGAGAGCTTTCCATGTGTTCTTTAGACTCGTCCAAGACATCTTAATTTGGTGCACACGTCGAACTTCTAGAGATTTTCGCGATGAATCCAAACGCGTCGATCAATGTCCTTCCAATTTTCTAATTTCTTCGATATTTCTGATCAAGGACATCAAGTGCTAATTGATATGAAACCTGAAATAAATTATCCATAAAACATTAGTTCCATATTTGTTATCATCAAAACCGAGATTAAGACCAAGGTAGAAAACCTTAGGCCAACAATCTCCCCCTTTTTGATGATGACAAACATCCTTAAGAAAATATCTATAATTAAGCATAGAGGATATCAAATATGGGATTTCTCCCCCTATCAACATGCATATCTATATAATAGAACTTTCCCTATCTATATGCATGATTTTCCTATGTTTTCTTCCCCTTACCTATATTTTTTCCTCCTTTTGACATCAATCAAAAAGGGCTAGAAAAGTCAATCTAGTGAAAGTTGAGACTCTAAAATTAGTTTTCATGAAGCATGAAGATCTCAATGTTGGTGAAATGGCCACACTAGAGGGGGGGGGAATAGTGTGTTTACCAATATTTTTGTCTAAATTCGGTTTTAATCGTTTCTTTAGTTACTTAGGCAAATTACAAGTTGAGTAGCAAGCGAAAGCAAAGTAAATGCGATAATGAAATAAACACAAGTAGAATCAATGCAAACACAATTATTTATAGTGGTTCGGCCCCAATGCCTACTCCACTACCTAAGCACCCCGCTTAGGATTTCCAAACTAGTTTTACTAGATTATCTTGTTTCCTTTACAACGAGGACGTTTTCACCGGAGAGTCTCCACTCTCACACCGAAGGCACTTCCACAGCCGGAAGTCTCCACCTTCCTACCGAGAGCACTATCCCACCTCAATCCTAAGGATAACAAGAACTAATCATAGCAAACTATGTTTACACCGATGGATTTAAGCCTCAAACACAAAGGCAACCACCCAATTTCAAGACCTAACAATCTAGGTCTTCACAAGCTCAAATCAAATGAAATAAACAAGAAAATATACACGTAATGGAGCAATAAATCAAACAATTTATACTTATCTCCAACACAATGAATCCTAGCTCCTCTTGATGCCTTGATGACGAATCAAATCAAGCTTGAAGGCAAACTCAAGAAAAATAAGGTAGAAAGCTAGGGTTTCAACAAAGATGGCTCAATCAAAGCTTATAGGTGTCAAAGGATGTCTCATGAACCATTAGGTGGTCATAGGAAGGCTTAGAATACCTTTAAATAGGCAAACCACCAAGTGGTGGTCGGGCACAACGGGTAAAAATGACTATTTTTCAAGCCGTTATACCGTCGAGCGACCGAACCATTCTGCCTATTTTGGGCAATGTTCGATCGACCGGTCGATCGACTGAAATGCCTCCGGTCGACCAAACTTGGGCAGGGCAAACTACTTGTTTGCTTGATTTTTCTGCTCGTTTGCTCGTTTCTGGTTCCGTCTTCGCTAAATCCTCTTATATAACATTTTTTAACTTTAAGTTAATAACTTTAAAACATAAATGTTATATAAGGATTATCCCACATTTGGATTCAAAAAAAATATCTAAAAAATCAAAATTCTTAAGAATCAAAATCTAGTTTTTGGGGTCTAGTACAAATTTTCGAAAAACGAAAATTTTCTAATCTCTCGGGTCAAATATGGGTATGCTAAAGGCTTCCAAAAAAAATTTTAAAATACCTCGTTATCTAGTTTTTACCCAAGGAACAATTATCGTCATTTTTTATGTCAAAAAAATATCTAGGTCATATAGCCCTCCAAGGAGCTCCCTAGGCTCAGTGAATTTCAGATCGGTTTTCGGGTTTTCATGTTTTGGGGTTCGGGTTTGGTTTTTGGATTCTTATGCATCATAAAGAGGATTACATCACATTCTAGACACCCTAAACCTAAACTCTAACTTCCCGAAGAATCCCGAGCGTCGACGAGCGTCCTTGTCGATTTCTCCGATTTCTTCAATTTTTCCGATCGGGGACGTCGAGCGCTAACCGACTTGGAACCTGGAAGATTTCTCAATGAAACATTAGTTCCATGTTTGTTATCATCAAAACCGAGATTAAGACCAAGGTTGAAAACCTTAAGCCAACACTCAACTCAAAGGATGAAAACATACATACAAGTGAGACTAATTAATACATGATATCATAGAATGATCAATATAATCTAAAACTGAAAATCATGTACTAATTCAAGTATTGATATTACACGTATCGGTCGAAGTTTTAAAAGTCATTTTAGAAATGATTTTTCTTAAATAATAATTAGAACAATACCAAAAATAGAATTACAATATCATACCTAACGTCTCATTCAAAGATTTCAACGAAAATCTAAAGTTTCGATAAATGAGCACTTGAGAAGAATGATACTTTAATGACATTTTCGTAAATAAGTGAATCTTTTATGATATTTCTAAATTTCATTCAAACTTTCAAAATACCAAGATATGAGCATTTAAAGCATGTATATCAAGTTTGAAGTGAAACTAATGTCATTTACCTAATGTTTCAACTTAGCATGATTTCAATCAAAAAATAAGCATGTTAACATGAAATTGCTAAGAATCAATTTTTATCCTTTACTCATGGTTCTCCAAACTTAGACACATATACACTTAACATGAGTAAATCTAAACATATTTGTGAAATTTGGGCTCAAAATGAGATTTCTAAGTCAAATTGTTGAGTTAGGTCAAACTTTTTTCAACTTAGAGTCACCTAAGATAATCTACATATCACTTTGATGATCTACACATGAATTTTCAACTCTAAATACCTAAAAGCATGTCATATGTATATCTAAACATGTTTCATGAGTTTGGACTTAAGATAGAAGTCTCTAATGTCACATTTTAACTTAGGGCAACTTTCATTCAATGAAACTTGTCTAAGTACTAAAATTCTTCCTACTCATGAGAATTCAAGGATTTATCAAGCAACTCTAATCATGAGAATAGAGACACCAATAAAAGCATGAATATTGAGGTATTATGCTAAGATTTTTACGAAATTCAAAGACATACCTCTTACATGAGAATTTTGCCAAACTTATCATTTTCTCCTAATTATTAGCCTTCCATTTTCATAAATATTTACTTGCAAGCCAAAAATCATTAGTAGCACAATGATATAACAACTAGCAAGTTAGCATACTAAATAGCAAAGGTGAAATAGACATCTTTATTTGAGAATTTCAACCTAAGCTAGATAGTGATAAGTTCGTTTCAAGTAGAATCGTCATGAAACCAAAACGAATCGAGAGATCTCAAAATATGAAATTTTGAAAAGTAAGATCTCCAACACTTCCTATTGCTTGAAAATTGAAAGGCCACAATTAGCCTACGATTTAGAACCGTAAGGTCACATTAACCCGTTATAGGCTACATAGGTCTCCGAAGAGACCGAAAATCAAAAGTCAAAAATGTTTTTGAAACTTATCAAGAGCGGAAAATCTACTAATATTAAGCATATATCAAACTCCAACTATAATTTAAGCAAGAGGGTATAGGAGATTATACCAAAGTACTTTTGATACCAACCTTACTAAGGCATCAAGATGACTTGAAGTTGCAACTTTGAAATGGTATAATCTTTGAATCATCAAGCAACTTCAATCAACCAACTTCATCTCATCCTTGTGTGGTAGCTCCCCCTACAATAGAGCAAGAAACCTTTGGTACCCAAATGGCTTTGGGTCCTTGGGGGTTAGTTGGCCTAGGTATCCAAAGTATCCTAGCAACACTTGAATTCTTCTTAAATGCACAATCATAGATTGCATGGCCATATGTACCATAACAAAAATAACGTCCATGAAACTTTTTATTTTCGTTATGGACATGTGATCTATCACTAGAATGCTTGACATATGAGCTATGATGAACATGAGTACTTTTAAAGAAAACATTCTTCTTTTGAACATGAGGTTTAATGGTAGAATGCTTAGCATTTTGAACATGATGGACATTGGCAATTTGGCATTCTTTACATAAGCAATTTTCATTCTTGTGTTCTTAGGAGAAGAAATATTTTTGAATTCATTTACTTTCTTATTCAAAAACACAACCTCATTTTTCAAATCGTTCATAGATCTATGAATAGCATGCAATTGAGTTTTCAACATGTTATTTTCATTCTTTAAGATGGCATTTTTTGTTTTCAAATCCTTAGTATCAATACTTAAGTTATCATGACATGGATTAGAGACACTAATTTTTAGCTTCTCATTTTCTAATTTTACATCATGTAATTGGGAGCTAAGGCTTAAGTTTTCTTTCTTCAATTTTTTGTTTTTTTTATCCTTTTTAACAAGCAAGGTGTACACTTTCTTATATTCGCTTACTAACTCATCATATTGCATATCATGTGAACTAGAAGAGCAAGTACTATCATTATTATTATCATGACTAGATGAAGAAGAAAGTACCTCATTATTTGCAATCATGAGACAAACTTTGGAGGTGGCTTCATAGTCATGGTTAGAGGGTGCTTCAATTGAGTGAGATGTGAAGGTGGAAGCACTTGATCTCTTCCTTCCTTTGTTCATCATGGTAGGGCAATTTTTCTTCACATGCCCCTTTTCCTTGCAAGCATGACAAATCACCTTTCACTTTCGGCTCTTAGAGTTACTCATTTGACTAGAAGCACTATGGGCATCAAAACCGAGATTAATAGTATGTGAGTGACCATTGTCATCACCACCTCCATCAAAAGTGTCAATCTCTTCGATTTTGGCATAATCATATAAAATATTTAAAGTGGCCCATAAATCATAAGCCGAAGAGCAATGCATGACTTTATCTAGGATGACATTTGGTAATGTGCAAAGTATACAATTTATGGTATCTTCATTATACTTAAATATTTTCTTATCTAATTCACTCCAAGCATGTATGTCAACCTTAGTAGGGATGGCAACAGTTCGATTAAGTGCGCTTTTGGGGGTTAACCGAAATCAAAACCGATTTCTAAACCCACTAACCGAAACCGAAACCGAAATCGGCCGGTTTCAAAAACTTATATCCGAAACTGAAATCGAATTATTTGGTTCTAATAGAACCGGTTATCCGTTTACTAATCGGTTAACTGGTAGTAAATGGATAACCGATTAAATCATATTACAAAAGAATGAAAGCTTGTTGTAACCAGAATTATTAATTATTACTCGCTATTGGCTTGTGGAATCAAAAGCCAAAGTAAAGAGAAACCAAAATTCTATAACACAAGAAGATAATGAAAATGTATAATCCACTGTCCACCGACGATATTGCTGATCGTCTCACATTTCCTATCACTCCCACAATAGAAGAAGACTCAAAAGCACTTCCTATGCATAATCGAAAGCCCAGATTCATCATACTCTGTCTTTGCAATCCACATCTGTAATACGCCAAACACAATGTATCAAATACTAAAATTAAAGAAGCTAAATCTCAAATCCTGAACATATATACCTATTGGAAAGTGCTGGGAGAAGCCAAAATATATCCTCCAATCCAGACATTGTACTTCCTTTTCGGAGGAGCAACCACCTTGATCTTCATGCCGCTGGGAACCAATGCACTGATCTCCTTGCTTATCCTATCAACAATGCCAGTGAACATGGTGGTTCCACCGCTGAGGACGATGTTGCCATACAAGTCCTTCTTAGAACAACAAAAAAACAAAAAAGTAAGACAAGCTGGAAAATGATCGGTTCTTCCAATCTATGACAACATAAACAACTACGGAATGGTTCACTTTAACCAGGAAGAGATTTATAATGAAAAAGGTAAAAGGAGCAACAAAAAAGAAGAATAAAAAAACAAAAAGATAATCTAAATATTTTTTAAAAAAAATGATGCATTCGCAATAATACATTATGCAAGATTAAGAAAAAGAAACATAGAGTAGATAAAAGAATGAAGCAAAGAGTCACCTTCTTCCGGAAATGGGACTAATCATCCATCAAGAAGGAAGGCAATAGAGGAGTGTGTGGTCCTCCAAAGATAAAAGATGAAGCAGAAGAAGCATAAAGATTCTTTCTTTCCCCCGTCAAAGGAAAAAAGGGTGGGGAAGAACACCTTTTTGGTGGCCCGATCATGGACGGCTGGAAGAGGACTTCAGGGCAGCAGAAGCGCTCGGCGCCGATGGTGATGACCTGCTCGTCGGGGAGCTCATAATTCTTCTCCACGAACGAGCTCGTCTTCACCATCTCCGGCTCTTGCTCGAACTCCAGTGCGATGTAGGCCAGCTTTTGAAAATTGAAATCGCAAGGTCTGGAGAAGGACTGCGGAGTCGGCACTGAACTAGGGAGATCCGGAGATGGTGTGGGGAGTCGGCGCCGAATGGAGGAGATCCGAAGAGGGACTGCCGGAATAGGGACTGCCAAAATGGAGAGTGTCGGACTGGGAGTCGCAAGTCGCAGGGAGATGCTGCGAGATGTGACTATGGAGAGGGAGTCGGCGATAGGGAGTGCGAGGAGTGGACGAGTGGGAGTCGGCGACAGGGAGTGGGACTGTGGAGAGGGAGTCGGCACCGAATGGAGAAATTTAGGGTTAGAAACTTAGGTTATAATGTAAACGGGTAAATGAGTATGTGGTAATGGGTTTCGGGTTATAATTTAATAGTTGATGTTTATAAACGGTTTCAAGTACCGATTATCCGCAGTTAATCGATAACCAAAACTGAAATTTATAACTGGTTTTGATTATCGGTTATCCGCGACCCGATAATCGAAACTGAACTGATTTAAAGCAATTTTTGAGTTTTACTAACTGAAACCGAAATCGAACCGCAAAACCACTATCCAAAACCAGATTTTACAGTTCGATTAATCGGTTAACCGATTAATTGGTTAATCGGTTAACCGGTTCCAATTGCCACCCCTAAACCTTAGGTTCAATGAATTCTAAATGTAACATGTTAAAGACACCAAAACCTTTAGTCTTTAAATATGTGTACATCCTATATTTCCAAAGACCAAAGTTCGAGTCATCGAACCTAGGAGGTGAAGATGCTACCAACTCTAGTTTCACTCTCGGATCGAGATAGAGTGTAGAAGAGATGGTGAAATCTCAAGCTATGGACCCGCTCTGATACCAATTGTTGGTGAAATGGCCACACTAGAGGGGGAGAATAGTGTGTTAACTAAATTTATCATCTAATTTCAATTTTAATCGTTTACTTGATTACTTAGGCAATTTACAATTGAATGACTAAATGCAGAAGCGAAAAATAATAAAGCAATTAATACAAACAAAATATCAATGCTAACACAAAGATTTATAGTGGTTCGGCCCTAATTCCTACTCCACTACCTAAATACCCCGCTTAGGATTTCCAAACTAAGTTTACTATATTATATTGTTTCCCTTACAAAGAGGACTTTACAATCGGAAAGTCTCCGCTCTCAAATCGAAGGCACTTCCACACCCAAAAGTATCCCGCCTTCCTACCGAGAGCACTCTCCCACCTCAACCTAAGGACAAATCAATTAATCCTAGTAAACTAAATTTACAATAGTGGATTTAAGCCTTAACACCAAGGCAACCACCAACTCAATCAACCTAGCACTCTAGGTTTATACACACTCAAATACAATGAAAATAAACAATAAAATACAATAACAATTAGAGCAATAAATCAAACAACAAGTATTTAGCTCCAAAAGAAACTCCCTAGTCCTCTTGATGCCTTGAGAAGATGAATCTATGAAGCTTGAAAGCTAAATCAACAAATAGAGATCAAAACTAGAGCTTTTGCAACAATGACTCAATGAGAGCTTGTAGAAATGCTTAGGATCACTCTTTAAGGCTTGGAAGCATCATTAAAAGTTCGGAATAGAGTTTGGGGTGAGTATTTATAACCCCCCCCCCCCCAAATGAAATAGCTCATCAACGGGCGCATTTTTGCCCGTTGCCGACGCCCGATCGCTTTTTGGTCGATCGTCGGTCGATCGACCGAGTGACCGAAGGCAATCTGCTGCCTTTGGGCACACTTCGGTCGACCGAATTGGCTACTGCCAATTTTTTGCCATATTCGATCGACCGAATTGGCTACTGTCAATTCTTCACCACATTCAGTCGACCAACCGGTCGATCGAACCTATGCTGAACTTGATTTTTTTCAGCCTTCTTCTTGCGCGCTTTGTTTTCGAGTTCTGGCCTTCAACATGCGTCAACTTGGAGGGATTTTCATGTGTTCTTTAGACTCGTCCAAGACATCTTTGGTGCACACGTCGAACTTCTAGAGATTTTCGCAACAAACCCAAACGCATCGATCAATATCCTTCTTCCGATTTTTCGATTTCTTCGATATTTTCGATCAAGGACATCAAGTGATAATTGATATAGAACCTGAAAGAAATTCTCCATAAAATATTAGTTCCATGTTTGTTATCATCAAAGCTGAGATTAAGACCAAGGTAGAAAACCTTAGGCCAACAAACAGTGTGTCTATTCCAATGAGCTAAAGCACCTCCAGTGTTTTTTAACTTGGAGTTGAAAAGGATGTCAAGGTTTTGATTAGGATTTGAAGACCAAGCATTTTTAACAATGTCATGACTATCTTCATAATCTAACCAGAAACTCTGAAATTTAAAAAGAATATTTCTAGCTTGAGGTGTAGTAGGAATGAAAATAGATAAAGGGTTATGATTAGAGATCCCTGGTGTTTAATAGAGCAATTACCAAAAAAATGTAGCCAAGTAGCATTAGAGAAAAATCTATCTAATCTAATTAAGATTTTAGCAGCAGTCTTATTATTATTTGACCAAGTAAATTTGGGATCAGAGAAACCAATGTCAATTAAACCAGCATGAATAATATAAGCAGCAAATTCTTGAATGAATTTAGTAGATTTAAAAGGTAAGCCACCACATTTATCCTCGGCATTTAACATATAATTAAAATCTCTCGTAATTAACCAAGGAAAATTAGAACAACCAATATTAGAAAAAGAATTTCATAAATTAACTCTAATTCTAGGATCAGTATTGGCATAAACACTAGAGAGTAGAAAAGGCTCAAATTTATCAAGTTGGATAACTATATGAATAATTTGACCATAAATAAAAATAATGTGAGCTTTAACAGAGGAATCTCAAGCAATTAAAATACCCCCAGAAGCACCTGGACTAGGTTGGATGACAGCCTTCCAAGTGTGACCAAAGGTTCTAACAAGTTTTTTTGCTTGAGTTTCTTCCAAATAAGTTTCTTGAAGGAAAATTACCTCCACATTAGCATTCCTAATTTGAAGAAAAAGAAACTCCTTAGCTGGTCTTCTACCAGCATCTCTTATATTTCAGTTAAGAATATTCATCTAATAAAGTAAAGGGGTTTGGAGATTGAAACTCAGTAAGAGTGTTAGAGTTTTTTTTATTATGAGGCCTATGTCTCTTGAATTTACTAGAGCCTCCAATCCTATGACCAAGGTGGTTTTTGGACTTGGTAGGCTTAGAGTTTTTCTTTTTATAAATATTAGGAGAGGAAACATTAAATGAAGTGTTATCAGAAGAATTAGACACTGTTCAATTGATTCGCTAATTCTTCTAAAGATTTAGATGCAGGAGGATTAAAAGAAAAAATTAAATCATGTTCCATATTTACATAATATTATCCTTTTCAGCCCTAATAGGAACATTTAAAACATCAATATCCATATCATGAGCAAGAAAAGTATTAGTAGAAACATTATAATTAACATTTCTATTAGAATTTTTAACTGCCCATGAAGACTTATTAGATTCAGTAACAGAACTAGATTTAGGAGAAGCATTCAAAGACTGTTTACCTTTCTCAGGAGGAGGTTTAGGTCTAGGAGTACTCTTGAGTGAACTAGGAGCAATGTTAATTTTTCGGCACTGGCCTTTTTGGAATTCATCCCGCTCACTAGCTCGACCACAGAAATCTCCCAAGGGAGTTTGCTCACTACGAGGGCTCTGCCCAGCAAAGGTACGGCGTTAGATTTGAATCCAAGGGCCACAAACTGGCTCTGGTATGAAAATACCAGAAGAAGGGACAGTCGAAACTAGGGATGGCAATATTACCTATTTAGGCGGGTATCCGTGGATATTTATCCATTTATAACGGGTATGGGGGGTAGTTTCCTATCCGCGGGAATTTCGTGAGAAATTTTTCTTATCCGTTTATTATATAGGGCAGGTACGAGTATTATAGTACTCATTACCCGCGAAAATTACTAAATTATAATATTATCCTCGGTACATATACTAAAAAAATCCTAATCTAATTCAATACTCATATACTTTATGTTTTGAAATCTTATGATGATGATGTTATTAAAATATTTTGTGTTTATCAAAATAAAATTGTTATACTTGAAGTTGTTATCAAAATACTTGAAGAGTTAAAGTGTTATTAAAATATTGTAATTTTATATTTTTTTTAAGTGTCATGGGTACCCACCCGCCAATACCCGTGGGTATTCGTCCCCCGTGGATAATTAAATGGGTATCCATTTTTGATACTCGCGAGAAATAAACGGGAAGCGGGTACTCGTTTATTTCGCGGGGCGGGTAGCGGGTAGGCACCCCCCCCCCTAACCCGCCCTGCCCCGCCCCGTTGACATCCCTAGTTGAAATCAAAGACGAGAGTTATTCAATTCAGAAACCGACGGCGGAATAGAAACATTAGGAGAAATTTTTTGAGGAGAATCAACATGAATACTACCGGAAGAAGAGTTAATGGCATGAGTCGAAATAACAGGGCTATGGGTGTTCACGGGTCGGGTCGGGTCGGGTTTAGGTAAAAAATCGATCCGACCCGACCAAGTATAATTGGGTCGGGTTGAAAAATTTTCACCTCTCAAACCCAACCCGACCTAGTTCAGGTCGGGTAGTCGGGTTTACCCGTTTAGATAAAATATGAGTTTTTAACAATATTTTTTAAAAAAATAAAATAAATATATTTTTTAATATAAATATTTTAAAAATAATTAAAAATATATATAAATAATCGAATCATCGGGTCGGGTCTCGGGTCATCGCATTTCAAATTCTAAAACCCGAGACCCGGCCCGATTATCGTCAGGTTTGGTCAAATTGTACCCGACCCAACCCAAATAGGTCGGGTCAAGTCGGGTTGTCGGGTTCATTGGGTCGGGTTGACCCAATAAACAGCCTTAAATAGGACAGTTGAAGACACGATGCCCTATTAGACCACACCGAAAATAAATAATTGGCAAATTTTCGTAAACGATGGGTTGAAAAAATTCAGAGACGTCAATAGACATCTAGATGTCTTGTTTAATCGGCAGAGAAAGATTAATTTCAACGCACACGTGAATGTAACGATCGCATTCATATTGAAAAGATCGATCGTCTAAACGCAAAACCCTACCAAAAATTTGTGCAATTGAAATGATCGATTCATGGTTCCAAAATTCAAGATGGAGGGATTGTAATCGAATCCAGACCGGCGAAGTGGTAATTTTTTCCTCTCACGGCCTAAACAAAGGCTTTCAAGGCATGAGACAAAGAACATCATCACATAAAATCCAAGGTCCTCCAGTGAGGACAAGATTTGCGGATTCAACAGAATCAAAACGAAAAAAAAAAATTCCTCTAAGTCTAGAACCGATTGAAAACTCGCGGAAAACCAAATACGAGAAGCCCTCTTTTTTACATAATCGAGAGAGGGGGGTTTACTTAGAAACTTACCTATGAGACATTTTTCCTATGGCTGTCTCCAGGCCAGAATCTGTTCGGAGGAGAAGGAAATGCTATCAGCAATGGTCGATTGAATCTTGGAGAGGGTAGACGGTGGAACCCTAATCTTGGGATTAGGGTTTTCACGTCGTAAGATCTGGGCCCAAGACTCAGGCTTCTGAAACCGCGGAGAGGAAGAGGAGTTTGAGGATACCTTCGGCACATAAGGGATCGACGAGTAAGATGGCGGCGATCGTAATGAGTCACTGTTCAACGGGAACGACAAGGAACAGGCACCGATGGGATTCACAAACAGTGGGGAAGGCAACGAAGAGCACCGATGAGAGCCATCGGGAGGGTCGGGCGGATGGGGCGGCGGGGGCAAGGGCAATAGTACCTCAAATGGTGTATTAATAATATACTATGGGACCCATCATTAGGTTGTATTAGAAAAATAACAATTATCATAATTGAATTTTGAGAAGTGAAAATTTCCAAATCCAGATTTTGAAGGTGAAAATTTGAAACGTAATGTTCTGGATACCTATTTTATCTCCGGCCAAAGTCTCTAACTGATAAGACACATTAATCAAAAATTAAATTTTTAAAAAATAATTTTAATTTATGAAATATTTTTCAATGATAAAAAGAGATGTTAGAGTCTATTTTTTTTCAAACTTTCTAATTCAGAGACTTTTGTATAAAGTCTATAAAATTAAATTAAAAACTGTAAAATATTTTAATAAAAAATATTTTTTGAACCACTACAATTCTTTTGTATTATAAAAAAAATATTTTATTAATTAAAATACTAATGAGTTAAAATTTATTTGATTAATTAAAATACTAAGTAGTTATATATGCTCATTCTACGTGTCTACACCAAACATTGTATAATAATAGTTGTTCATGCCTGAGGATTGGAGTAATCTGGTCCGATTTGGTGTCTCTCCTAGTCAGGTTCAACGATGGCAGGGGGTACCTGCAAAAGACACTCTGACGCTCAAGTCAGTGGAACTCTAAGGTGAAGGTAATGAAATTGAAACTTAGAGTTACCTGAGACGTGCCGTGTTCGTATTTATTGCAGGTGAAAGTGATGACGTTGCCCGATAATATATCTCGCGGGGATGTTACTCAGAATGGGTCGAGGCAAATTCCGGAGATGTCAGGCTCGTAATGACGTATCCCTCGTGATGAGGAAAGACATAGATGTCCATGTATAACCATGTAGGGTCCCCGAGTGGAGATGTTTATATTAATCCAGTAATACAAAATGTCAATCCAGTACATTTGTATTAATTATTAATCTATATTTTAATAATAGATATTTACAAAACAAATTTATTATTATTAGTATTAATTTTATTAATTATAAAATTATATTATTTTATAAAAGTATTTAATAGCAACAGATGGATGAGAGGACGTATTAGTCATTTAACGGGTACTTCTTAAGAAGTTAATTAATGAAAAGTCAATTCTCTTACTATCAATCAAATATACATGTTTGCGTACTTTTAAAAAATTCATATGAAAAATAAATTCATGAAAAGTATAAGCTCCTATTAAAAAATTACTTTTTGTACGAACCAAATAAATCCTAAATACGATTGTCCATTCGGTTCAATCCGAATCGAACCGAATCAAAATTTATTAAATCAAAAAAAAAAAATTATACTCGACCCCAAACCGAATTATGCGTAAACCGATCTAACCCGAACCGAAATTATTCGGTTCGATTTGGTTTTCAACTCGAAAACTAAAATTTTAATTAATTTGATTAAAAATTAAAAATTATTTCCTAATACTCATTTACTTATCTGTATTAAAAATTTTTAAAAATATATTATTTTTTAATTAATTCAATTTTCGATTCGGGTCAGTTCGGTTCGGTTCGAGTCAAGAACCGAACCTATAACCGTTAAAACCGAACCAAAAAATTGGTTCGGTTTTTCGGTTCGATTCGGATTGAACCGAACACAATTACACAAAGATAAAAAAGATAAATATTATACCCTTTATCTTATTAATCTTATTAATTTTGATTTTGTTGTAATTTCTTTTAATTAACTCGAAGTTCTTTCTTTAAAAAATTTTGTCTTCCTTAAAATGTCATAAACGGTTCCTGTTGGTTGAGCACCCTTTTCAAGGAAATATAGAATAGCGGGAACATTTGAATAAGTTTGATTCTTTATCGGATCATAAAAATCCACTTTTCGAAGATCTCTTCTTTCTCTTCGGGATCGAACATCAATTGCAACGATTCGATAACGTATAGGAGGTTTTCTCCTCATACGGCTCGAGCTCGAGAAAAAAATGATTTGAATTTATGTATATCTTTCTGTATATAATGTAAGGGACGCCCCTAATCCTAAGTCGACTAAATGGACAAGTCAAACAGTCAACTTATGACCATGGAATTTCCCTTTATTTTGTCATATTTTATTCTCACATATATGCACGGCTTAATTAATTGACCACATGCACATATTAATTTGACATTTTCATTTTGTATAATAAAATAAATTTGATGACTTGATTTATTTTCAATATTATGCAGCGGAAATTTCGCACTTCCCCACCAACGTAGAAATATGTTTACAAGTCAACAGCGTTATCCGAGTTAGAATATTCAATTAGTTAATTCCATCGTAAATTAATTAATTTTTTTTTTTATGAAGTCGGATTATGTGGTAATTCGTGCCTCCTAATTCAACTCCGATGGAGGACCTGCAAAGATACTTTGATGCTCAAGTAAAAAAAGAATTTCAGATGATGATATAAAATTAGAATCGAAACCATACCTGATGTTAGAGGCGTATGCAGGATTTTGATAATGGATGACATAAATAAATTTAAAATTAAAATTAAAGTGTTCAATTATAATTTTGGAGTGCGGGAGCTTATCCCCGCGGTACGGTACAGTATAATTATATAAAAATATCTTTAACATAAGACAATCAAAATACATAGATCAACAAATGAGAAACAAATAAAAAAATATTTTATAATAAATAAAAATCAACCAATCAACGTAATATTTAGTTTTAAGCAGAATTATTTACCTTATGAAACTGGAGTTGTATTCATCCAATCAAGAACTATAAAGTTGCTTAAACGACTTGAAGTTACCCATTAACAAAGAGATAACATGTCTTATTTCCTTTAAAATAAGTAACAACACAAATTCAATTATTTATACATAGAAGATTAAATTTCATCAATCTTGAAATAAATACAAAATAACAAATTCTCAAGTATAAAATTACTTTTTTATTTTTTTTTGAAAAAAAAATGAGGGACAAAATGTCTGTTTATAATGCAGGAAAGGAATATCTCGGAGTGATGATGTCTTCCTGAATCTCGCGAGGATATGCTCGAAAATGTGTCGAGGTTTATCCCAAAGATATCAAGCTCATTATTATCGAATCCCCGGTAATCAATTAGTGAATGACGTGGGTGTCCTTGTATGACCGGGAGGAGCCCCGACTAGGTGGTGTTTAGCTTGACTTGAGTATGGTTCATGAGTGTGGGTATTGTCGGGTCTCGTACGGACATAGAGGCCCGTTTAGGGATGGAAATTGAAATTGGTTAATAGTAGTTAACCGGTTAATCGAATCACAAAATCCGATTTCGGATAATAAATTTGCAGATTGATTTCGGTTTCGATTAGTATAATTAAAAAAATTGATTAAAATCGGTTCGGTTTCGATTATTGGATCGTGGATAACCGGTAACCAAAATTAGTTATATGTTTCAGTTTCGATTACCAGTTATCGACGATTAACCGGTAATCAGAACTAGTAATTAATTATTTTGATAATTTTTATATATTTCAAATTTTATTTTACTAACTGGATACTCGTTTACTAACCGATAAATCGGTTAGTAAATGGGTAACCGGTTCCATTTAAACCCACTAACCGATTTTGATTTTGGATATTAGCTTTTGAAATCGACCGATTTCAATTTCGGTTTCGGTTAGCAGGTTTTTAATTGATTTCGATTAATCATAAAAATACGATTAACCGAACCATTGTCATTCCTAGGCCTGTTTGTTTCACAAAAAAATGGGATACTTGACTGGACATAGGGGCGTGCACCTCGTACGTTTTGCAAAAGAGGTTAGGGAGTAGACTCGTAGTGGTATTCGGAATTGGACACCGGGCCATTTTAGTGTACCGAGAAAATTCTCGATACACTGTTCAACGGGCGGAGGACACCGAGGCAAAATGACACATTTGCCCTGAATAAAACCCTATACGCGTCTCTTTCGCGTGGGGGTCTCACTGTCAACTCCAGTGATTGGCTTCGCGTCTCTCCCATGTCGCCCTCTTTGTTCCCGGTAAAGCTAGCAATTTTTGGCTTGGCCCGATAGCTTGGACAGACACAATAAAATCAGGCTTGGGGCGATTCTTATTGTGCTCGGATCGTTATCTGGCCGACCTGATAAGACACAAACAAATATCAGGCCGGACCGGGACAGATCAGGCTAGGCATGTAGGCCCAACCCGACTAGATAAGAATTTTGATTCATTATCGGCTATCGGGCCCAAATCGGCCCGATAGCCCGATTTGAGCTCGATAGTCCGGTTCTTATAACCCGATTTGGGTACGAATTCAGCCCAATAACATAATTCGAGACCGATGGTTTGATTCTGAATTATTGTTATTATGCTAATGAATCGGGCCAATCTGTTTACTATCTGTGGCGTGTCAGCCCAAGACCCAGAGAAATATGTTGCCGTGCACTTGATCCCCACCAACGAAGAAATATGGTCACAAGTGAGCAACGTTATCCAAGTTCGAATATTCAATTAGTTAATTCCATCGTAAATTAATTAATATATATAATTGAATTCACACGTGCATATTGTTCATATATGTTCATTGAAAATTCCACGTGATTAAATTAATATTGATTTGAATATATATCCATAATCCATTACACTTTTGGTATTTGGGTGGATATATATGAAGTGATCATGATTAATTATGGCACGTGATTAATTGAATTCACTTTATATAATTTTGGTCTATATTATTATATTAAATTGTTTGCTGCAATTTCTAAATGAAGCTATATATTTTAGAATATATTTTTTTTGTTTTCATTTTCTTGTATAACTAATTTAACGTTATATTTGATGTATAGTAATCAGTTGTTGTCTCAGGTATAATATATAAATGTAGCAAAAGGTCCTACACAATCAATTAATTATGAATTGGTGCAGGATTTAATTGAAAAATATCGACATTAGGTAAATATCAAAATTTAATTTTCAGTGCTTTGAAACGAGACTAAATGAAAGCTAGAAATAATATAAGAATAAATTCCGACTAGCGGCACTAATAATCCGTGGCGGATCCGGCAATCAAAATGAGAATGAGGCAAATATCATACATATATATATACGGGGGCAAAATTAAAGAAGACAAATTAAAATGAGAGGGAAGCAATTAAGAGGGCGTGTGTATATATATATATAGGCAAAGTAGACTTTTCTCGTATATAAATAAGATAAATTGAGATAAGAGGGGGGGGAGGGGCAATTGCATCTCTCCTAGGGGTGAGCGGATCTAGACATCTTGTATTTTGTTTTGATATCCAGACTCTATCTTGTATAGGATCGATTTCTAGGTTTTAGAATTAGACCCTACCATGTTGGAACCTGGAATCGGACGCTACCCGAAACCATGCACGGGTTCCGATTCTGATTTCGAATATTCTGTTGGAACCTGTTCATTTACAGGTTCCAAGATACATGTTTCTGATATTATATTGGAATATGTACATTTATAGGTTCCAGGGTATAAGTTTCGGTACCCTATTGGAACTTATTCTAAAATCTATTCTAGAACTTGTACTCTGAAACTTGTAAATGAACAGGTCATAGGGTATAGGTTTCGGGTACTAGTTTCGGTTTTAGTTCCGAGTACCCGAAGTGTTGAACCCGGAATCGAAACTAGTTTTAACATGTTCCTTAATTTTTGTCCTGAATCCTACCCGAATTTAATTCGGGTCTACCAGGAATCTATCCGATCGGATAGATTCCAACCGATTTTGAATCTACTCAGTACCTATACACACCCCTACCCCCTCCCATCCACGTAGCTTCGCTCATGTCAATAATTGGTGTTATTAGATATCAGCTCATATTCATATGGGTGTTATTAGATATCAGCTCATATTCATAGGCAACGGTAATTAATTGAGGTGAGTTCTTACTTTCTTTCTTCATTAAAGTGCAGGAGATGTTGGACTAAACATTAAGTTTAAAACAAAAGAAAAATTATATCACTTTAACTTAATTAATTAACATATGAATAAATCATATGCTAATGAATGATTTTAAAAAGTTGATGATGACTAAAAAAAATTATGGGTGATGTGGGATTAAAAGGCTGAAAATCGACACCTATAAAAGATGTCACTTTGATAATCATTTATAACTATTATTATTATTATTATTATTATTATTATTATTATTATTGATTACTTCATGACTAGAGTTGGTGGGAGTGCACGAAGAATACTGAGCAATAATCATAGTTCAAATTAAGATCTTAGGAAAAATATGTGTTAACCTTGTTTTTCATCGTTTAGCTTCAGCACTTTACTTGCTGATATTAGTGGCGGAGCCAAAATTTAACGATGGCCCAATTTTTGCTATATATATAAGAAAATTATTTCAAAATTCAAAATTTAACTTTTCAATCAAAATTACAACATATCAATTATAGACTTATCAAGATTACACTCGTCATAGTTGGACTCTAGTTATTAGGCTTGGGCTGCTTGAGCACAACCATGACCGCGTAGAGAGAAAAAGTCGAGTTTGCAAACTTTACGACATCGACCGAAAAGAACATGCATTAACAATCACCCCCCAAATTAAAATCTTAGGCAAAGTATTATCAACCTTATTTTTCATCCTATGACTCCATCGCTTACTTGTTGATATGAACCTTCAATTGTCACAACTTACTTCCCCTTAACTTGACAATAAGAGTAATATACAAATTATACACTATGACGTCTTCCGAGAAAGCATAAACAATATTGAGATTGATTATCATTCTATTCATCATCACTACCAACAGAAGCTTGTGACGTACTACATATATTATATGTTGACATTAATTAATTAACATATGAATTAATCAGATATTGATTTAAAAAAATTAATGATGATTTAAAATTATGAGCGATATATGTAGAATTAAAAGGTTGAAAGCAGATGCCTATGCCAAGTTTAAAGGGACAACTCATATTTACATAGAAGATTCCTATATGAACACAAAAAATTTGTATCACTTATTAATTTGATTTACACAGTAATATTTTCGCCTAATATATTTTGTCCTTTATCGGTTAAATGACAACTAATTAGTTTTCCTCGTATTACTTGTGTTCGCAAGCAAGTAATATTCTTATACATATCAATAATATTAGGTAGAGAGCAAACTTTAGAAACTATCTATTTTTTATCTTAATTTTCATTATTGTAAACTTTGACTTGCTATATATAATAAATTGTCCTTCTTCCCTTAATTTTCAATATTAGGCAGCACAAACTCTACAAATCATTTCACACGTTTCTTCATATATCTCGTTTAATTCCCCCAACCAGCGAATCAAATTAAGAATAATTATTTGAATATATGGTGTTAATTAATTATTCAAGTAATTTGAATATTTAATTAATTAGTCATATGGACTAGACCGACTCTCTAGGCTCGGTCGGACCAGTCCTGGAAGCAATCCGGCTCATGAACTAGACCCATATCTAGGGATGAGCAAAATAAATTGATTTTTCGGTTAATCGAAAAACCGGTCCAAAATCGAACTGATTTTTCCGATTAACCGAATCGATTTTTACGGTTTCGATTTTTATTTTTTGAAAAATCGATTTTCGATTTCGGTTTCGGTCCAAGAGGTAAAAAGTCCACCGATTTCGGTTAACCGACCGGTTAAATATAATTTATTAATTTTTAATAATATATATATTAAATAATGATTTATAAATTATAAATTTTTTCAAGAAATTACATAAAATTATTAAAAAATTACATAAAATTATAAAAAAAATTATAAAAAATATTTAAAAATTATAAAAAATATTTAAAAAAATAAAAAAAATAGTAGTTTTTGTAGAACATCATTCAAGTGATTTGACTTTTTTTTCTCAATGAGAATTCGATATTTGTTTAAATTTTTCTCTATAATTTGTATAATATTATTATGTTTGTAGGTTAAAAAAATTTATTGGTTAACCGAACCGAAAAAATTGAAACTGAAATAGCGATTAACCGAAGTTAATGGACCGCTTTACGGTTAATGGTTTTGAAAAACCGAAGTTAATAGATCGGTTTTTTTTTTTGCTAATGGACCGGTTAACCAGTCCATGCCCACCCCTACCCATATCGAACTTGTTTATGACTCGGCCCGGGAGCTCCACCCGACCATACTAGGATATTAACATTTTTGCATTTATCATTAGGGATTCGGCAATAATAAATTCACAATCTAAGGAATAACAATCGACTTATTCAAGGCATATTCCCGTGAAATTCTAAGAGACATCCTCGCCAAATACCTAGACATGTTCTATAAAACAGACATGGCACGCAATATGTACACTATCTGTTTCAATTTCATACACACCACCTAAAATTCTATCTTACTTGAGCGTTAGAGTGTCTTTGCAGATCATCACCGGAGCCAACCAGGAGCCCATGCTTCTGCGACGGCCAAAGCGATCGCAAAATCGTCGCAGAAGGCCTTCTGCGACGTCAAAGAACCGTTAGAAACTTCCGTCGCTAAAGAGCGCATTGCAAATAGTGTGCGACGGTGTAGTTTTGGTCATAGAATCTATGATGGCTCTTTCCGTCGCAACGCCGTCGCAGACTATGCGACGGCTTGTGCGGTTGCAATGCCGTCATGGATTATTTTTTTATAAAAAAAATTAAATATTTGGACCATAGGACCATATTTTCTTCAACACCTCTTGCTGAAAATT